>JAFIRS010000074.1:0-1375532 GCA_018342105.1 Gonioctena quinquepunctata | reverse complement strand
TCCCAACATCAAAACTCAAGGTCAAATCCAAAGTCAAAACTTAATGTTATGAATCTCAAGGTCAAACTCAAGGTCAAAACTGAAGTCGAATCTCAAAGTCGACGAAACCCCATGTCAAAACTCAATGACAAATCTCAAGGTCAAACACACACACATTGCACACCTGCAACCATTCAAGGTCACACGTGACGTCATAGTGGTGGGGGGAGAGCCAGAACCGGCTTAAATCTCCTACTTTCCACCCCTTCCTTTGTATGAGATCAGAGCAGAAGTTGAAAAATTCCATTGTATTTTGTTCTCATATTCTAGCACTATTTCAGTTTCCCGAAGTTTCTATACTATACTATAACTGGCAACAATGGCAAGCGAGTAAAACGTGCATCAGTGTTCCTCTCGCATAAAAATGAATTTAGCCTAATTTGCAAAGTATTAATTAACAATAATTGTGTGAGCTGTCCAAAACGTAAGTGTTGATTCATCTGTGCGAAAACTGCAAGAAAAACTTTGTGGGCTACCTGGAAAAGTGTATTTTTGCCGTGACTCGCATACATAATGGGTTTGACAAAGAGAGACATAGAAGAAATAGGTGCTATAGTGGAAGCAAAAACCAAAAAACTTCTTGAAGGCGAGTATCTGCAAGGTGTTCTCGAGAGAGCTCTAAAAAGTGTCACTGAAAAGTACGACAAAATGCTGACAGAGTTACATCAGGAAATTGATTCCTTAAAAAACTATAACCATCACATGAGCTCCCAGTTAGATAATCTCGAGCAGTTCTCAAGGGCTAAAATCTACTTTTTCTTTGGAGTTGCAGAGACTGAAAACGAATCGGTAATTGATACAATCCCCAAAATTATCTGTGAAAATATGAAGGTAAAAAAACCTTTAATGAGTCAATGATAAAAAGTGTCACCGGGTTCCCAATAAAAACGCGGACACAAGCAGAGAAAAACCTTCCCTGCGTTCTCGTGAGGTTTAGCGATGTTGCCGCCCGTAACAAAGTCCTGGGAATCAAATTTTTTTGAAGTCAAGGGATTCTGTCAGGAAGATCTAACCAAGAGGGAGGGTGTTATGGATGAAAACATCTCTGGAAAAATTCTCAAGAAGAGACGTTTGGAGCTTCAATGGAAACATATTTGTAAAAACTGATAATGTAGTGCATCGAATAAAAGACGAAAACCACTTGAAGAAACTTTGTGGAAACTAACATTGAACCGTATTGTATCATGAACTATTAATTTACTTTTTGATGATTCTATGCTTTAGTTAAATCCATTCAAAAAGGGGATTTTTCATAAGATTTTCTTTTTCTCTCTTTTTTTTATTTTTGGTTCTTGCACTTCAATTATGTAATGTGCGACACTGCACGATTTGTTTGAAAGCAATGTTTTTTTTCTTTGAGTTATATTACAAATCATTTTCTTTCTTCATTCAAGTCTTCTGTTGTATTGAAAACAATAAAGACGGTCGAGCATAACACAAAATTGGATAACTCGGGATCGTTGCAGTTTTTTCGAGTCTAATTTAAATATTCATGGAAATGTGACAAAGAGCAAACAAGAAAATAAATTAGATCATTCTTCATCAGAACATACAATGTATAAAGAATAAAATTTTAGATATAGAACTTTATGTTGATACCATGCATATAAAACCTCGAGTACTATGCTTCTCTGAACACTGGATGAAACCAGATGAAGAAGAAATTACCAAACTGACAGGATACAAACTATTGTCTTCATTCTCAAGGAAGGATATGATTCATGGAGGCACTTGTATCTATACAAGAGAAGATAATTTTGAAAATTTAAATGTTTTAAAGGAAAAGTGTATAGAAGGTCATATTGAATACTCTTGTGTGCAATGTAGACAGATGAAATTGGTTATTTATGTTTTATCGTTCAAATTTGGGTAGAATAGATGTCTTCATGGAAAGTTTTGAAAATATTCTTCAGGAGTTGCTCACAATTTTGGTGATCATAAGATTGTTCTATGTGGAGATTTTAACATAAATCTCTTTAAAAAACAACACATCTATCAATTTTTGAGCTACTCCTTTCCCATAATTTTCATCAAACAATATTTGAGGCAACAAGGGTAACAAAGAAGACTGCAACGCTTATTGATAATTTTTCGTAAACTTCGAGGATGTGGAGAGTGGTGTTAGTTACAGCCTTGTCTGATCACCATGGTCAAATAGTAAACCTGGAAAATATGGTTTCCACTAAAAAGTTACATATCAAACTAAAAAGAATATTCTCCAAAACAAAATTAAAACATTTTAGAGATGAGCTGCAGTCTGAAAACTGGGACGTAGTCCTCCCAAAATTCAGATGCAAATGAGGCATATTCCTTGTTTCTAAATATTATTTCTGGACTAATGAACAGAATCATGCCAAAAAGAAATATTATTCTAATAAACATAGTTCCAAAACATGGATAACGGCTGGAATCAAAGTATCATGCAAAACAAACGAATAATATTTGAAAAACTTAGTAGAGGACTAGTAACCAAGGAGTATTATAGATATTATAGTAAATTTTTGAAAAAGTTATTAAGGAAGCAAAGTGCTAAATAGCTTAGAAGTAATAAACACAGCGGAAAATAAAGGGAACCACCTGGGGTTTGATAAATAATATAACAAAGAAGAGCTCAATAAAAATATTTTAATCACTTTGACTGCGAAAGAAAAAAGTATCTTGGATCAGGCAAATAATTATTTCTTGAATGCATGTCCAAACGTAAGAACTAAATCCAATACTACTTTGAAATACCAAATTACTGTCCCAATAGTATATTTCTAGATGAAGTTACTCCTTTAGAAATAATTGAATGCATAAATAGCTTAAAAATAAGAAATCAGTGGGTTTCGATGAAATTCCTATTCCTCCTGAGAATGTAGCAGATTTCATAGCAATTCCTTTGGCTTATATTATGAATCTCTGTTTTGAAACGAATCTTTCGGAAAAATTGAAAGTAGCTCACATAAAGCCATATTTAAAAAAGGAAAAAAGATGAGTTAAAATTATAGACCTATATCTCTCTTCTAATTTGAGCAAAATCCCAGAAAACTGATTCATAAACGACTGATGAACTTTTTAGAAAAAATAAAGTTATAACGGAATGTCAAAACGGCTTTAGAAAGGGACGAACAACGGCATTGGCAATTTATAAAGCTTTGGAAAAATTTTGATCTCAAAATGATGGCAAGTGCACTTTAGCAGTGTGTAGATCTCTCGAAAGCCTCGATAGTGTGGAATATGAGATATTACTGGACAAAATGGAAAAATATGGAATTCGTGGAGTGGCGCATAGACTGCTTGCATCTTATCTATTAACAGACAACAATTTGTGGTAGAAAAGGATAAAGCGGAAACCTCATTAAATCAGAAATGGCTATAATTAAAGAGGGGTACCACAGGGTTCAATTTTAGGCCCACTTTTGTACATTTTATACACGACGAACTTCCAGAAATAGTTAAGCAAGCTGTTATATTGTATGCAGATGATACATCCTTGATCATCCAATGAAGATAACTCATTGTCGGCTGTTGCAACGGTCAATGAAAATTTACAAAAGTTAAATGGATGGTTCTCAGACAAAATCTTTTGTTAAATGTAAATAAAACCCAAATTATGCATTTTGATAGAAAAAAAACGCATTAAACATAGTAATCGATAATGCAGTAGTTGAAACATCCAGAAATATGTCTTTTTGGGGGTGATATAGATCATCGTCTAGATTGGAAATCCATATAGATCAGTTGACTCGAGATCTATCAAAATATACATATGCCTTATATGTACTCTCCGAAAATATTAATGTGAATGCTGCTCTAATGTCGTATCACGCATATGTACAGTCAAACTCCGTTATGGAATAATATTGGGAAACTCTTCCCAACAGAGAGTACTTATTCTTCCAGAAAAAAAAAATGTGAGAAAATTTTAAAGTTCTCGTCACGAAAGTTGCAAACCCCTATTTAGAGAAAATAATATATTGACAGTTATCTCTTTATATATATATGAATCAATTAATTTTTGTTTTGAATAATAAATACTTGTTTAATGATAGGTGTATCTCATAAGCACAATACCGAAGTAAAATTGGATTTACGAAATGATAAAGTTAAATATACGTATATCCAAAAAATGTGCAGTACAGTTTGGTGAAAATATGGAATAAGATACCAAATAACATTAGGTTAATGGAAAATGAATTATTAAAAAAAAAGACTCAAGGTTTTTTGGTAAAATGTTTTTATAAAATTGAAGAGTATTTTCAACATAATATGGAAAGTCTATGATACAAAATTTATTAGTTTTAATATGTGAGTGTTTCAATCTTAATGTATTCATCCTGCAATTTATTCTGGATAACTGGAATTAATTGCAGGTGAATCTATAATTTTTTAAATGTATTAAATGTATTATTATGTATATAAATACTTACTTAAGTCATTTTACCCTAATGTAATATTTAAGATTATTTATTTGACATGTTCTACACCTCTATGGAGGTATATTATTCGACAGAACGAATAAAAGACAACTTACTATGTATGTAGTCACAAAGGTGTCTGTGTAAGTGTATATCAGTACCTATGAGAGTATGTTTATTTAGAAACCCATTATTTCGTTTATTCGACAAGTCTGGTAATTGGGATTTGATTACTTTCCCTTTTAATATCTGTGCAAGTTTCTCAATTTTATACATTTTCAATGATTTTATTATGACAGGCAGTATGAAACGACATACATGTAAATATTTTACCGTAATCATTGTAATTGTAATTATATTTAAGATTATTTATTTATTTGACATGTTCTACACTTCTATGAGGTATGTAAATTAACAGAACGAATAAAGATATCTATCTATCTATCTATCAATGTAACTGAACTAAAAATGAGAGTTTTTTTTTCTCATTTATATAATTTTGCAGAATAATACTGTAAGAGCAGGAACGCTACACGTTTACGTAACTGTTAACTAGTTTTGTAGGGCAGCGTTAATTTTCTCTTTCTCTGAATTTATTCTATTCTATTTATTTCTCTTTTCTTTTCCTCCACATCTCCTTCTTCTTCTTACTCTTATCATTTCACCCATACTAAAAATTTAATACACTTTCAGATTATGCTGAACGTATGTCATTTAAACATTAGATCGCTACTAGCACATTTACTGACTTTCAAAATAAGATTCTCGATGCGGATTTCGATGTTATTGGAATTTCAGAGACATGGATGCATTCAGGTATAGACAGCAACAATGTAAGTCTTAATCAATATACTTTTTTACGACAAGACAGGCCCACCAGAGGCGGAGGTGTTGGTCTTTATTTGAGAAACAAATATAAATATGAAATAATTTTCAGTCAATGTGGTGAGCATGTAGAGTGTATTTGGATAAAAATTTCTATGGGTAAAACTACTCTGTTGCTATAGGCGTAGTCTCCACCACCAAATTCAAATATTTCATTGTTTTGAGGAAATCGAAGAAATCTTCTACGAATATTTTCTCCAATCACAATGATATCATCATCATAGGTGACTTCAACATAAATATGCTTGACTTTGATACAAACAACACGATAGGTTTTCGTCTATTTTGGAAATTTTTCAATTTTAGGCAAATTGTCACAGAACCTACACGAATAACTAGTACATGCTCCTCATTATTAGACTTAATTATTACGAATTGTGAAGATATCGCCAGTGAAAGTTTATGAATGTGATATATCAGATCATGCACTGATACAGGCCAAATTTCACATTGGTGAAGGTGAGACAACCACAAAATCAAATAGTTAAATATAGAAAATATTAAGAATATAAATATTGATAGATTCTAGAAGCGATTTGGCAAATCTACCTTGGTACTTAATTTATAACACGGATAATATTGATCCAAAAATATATCAGTTAAATGGATTCATTCTTCAAATTCTTGATTCATGCCAGAATAAAATACTTAACAAAAATTGTAAATATACTCCTTGGATTACTGACAACATCAAATTGATGAGAAACTGAGAAAAAAGCTCTAGCTAGATTCAAAAATTCAAAACTTCCACAGCATTGGTCATACTATAAGGAATTGAAATCTGACCAACGAGTATAAAAGCTGAGAAAAGGCATTTAAATTTCAAACTAAGTAACACAGATATCAAGGGAAAAATGGAACGAACTTAGAAACTGAATGTCACTAAGGTGGAAACAAAGAACTACCAAAGCAACTGAAAACGCCGAAGCTATTAATAATTTTTTCCTAAGTTCTTGTACTAATGGGGGTCAACCGAATGAACACTTAATTAACTTTTATAACTCCAACCAAAGAAGGATTGAACGAACAGTTTACTTTTTCATTGACTAGCGAAATTGAAACTTCTAAAATAATTGATAATATAAAATCGCAGGCTTATGGTGATGATGGAATAAATATTACCATTATAAACCTTTGTGGATCCCTCATTATATCTATAATTACTCACATTATAAATGAATGTATAAGTCAAAATTACTTTCCCAACTTATGGAAAAGTGCAAAAGTAATACCATAGCAAAACTAGTAATCCCCAGAGTTATAATGACCTGAGATCAATCAGCGTCCTTCCCTCATTTTCAAAATTCTAGAAAAAATAATGGAAAATCAAATCAGATCTTACGTTGATCAACATAATATATTACCATTGAAACAGTCTGGTTTTAGAAGCGGCCACAGTTGCGCTACAGCAACATTAAAATAATCGATGATATAATTAGAGCTCTCGATGGAAACAAAGTAACAATTTTAATATTATTAGACTACTCGAAAGCATTCGACACCATAAATCACCGAATACTACTCTCTATGTTGCACTATTTTGGATTCAGTGATACAGCTATAGTATTAATTTCATCCTATTTACATGACAGAAGACAGAAGGTTACTCTAAGTGATACATCCTCGAATTGGCAGGAAATAAATTCAGGGGTACCGCAAGGTAGCATTTTAGGACCTTTGTTTTACACCCTTTACACATCCACTTTCACTGAAAAACTGAAATCCTGCAACTACCATTTATACGCAGATGATTCTCAGATATATTTCTCCTTTGATCCACCAAATCTCGCAGAGGCCGTAAACTGTATCAATAGTGACTTGAATGCAATTTTGGAAGTATCTGCAGATCATATGTTGAAAATCAATCCCAACAAGTCAGTTGCTATGATATTCGGGACCGAAAATATTTGCGAGCAGGCAAAAAGTTACGATCTGAAAATTGGAGATTTCAAAATTAATTTCAAGTCTCACTCTAAAAATTTAGGGCTTATTATAGACTCTAAGCTTAGATTCACTGAACATGTCACTTATAAACTCAAAACTGCTTATGCATCTTTGAAATTGATATATCCGCAAAGGAAATTCTTAAGTACAGATGTCAAAAAATATTATGCGATTCACTAGTTTTGTCCCACTTTAATCACTGTGATGTGGTCTATCACAATTGTTTAGATAGCAATGACATAAGGCGTATACAAAAACTACAAAATTCATGTATGAGACTAATTTTTGGTATAAGAAGTAGATCCAGAATTTCTCACAAACTAAAAGATTTAAAATGGCTCAACATGAGCAACCGCAGACGCCTACACACAGCCTGCACTTTCTTTAAAATCATCAAGTATAAAAATCCTCCCTACTTACATGATCATTTAACTTATAGAACTGACGTACACAACTTGAATTTAAGAAGGAAATTGGTTTTGAGTATTCCTGCTCACAAAAAAGAATTGTTTAAGCGCTCATTCTCATATAATATATCTGATACAATCAATTACATAAACACCTGGAACCCCAACTGTTTCGACCTACCGATCAATACCTTCAAAAAAACATTCAAAAATCATTTATTTCTTGCTCAGCACAACTAAAGTGATACAAACGAAGCATTCGCATCGAGAATCTGAGGAAATGTTAAAAATGTGCACTTTCCTGACCTCATTTCTCTCTCTTTCTCTCTCTCTCTCTATCTCTCAATCTTTCTATCTCTTTCTCTTTTCCGCCATTACTTCGCTGATCTCATCCTTCTTCTCGGCCCTATCAACATGACTTTTTTCAAATGAAGGCCTTGGTGGAAGATCAGATGCGAGGTAACTTAGCAATCTGAACCAAAGGCCATTTGCTCATCACATAGGTACCTACCTACAGATTTATAAATATATATATTTTTTTCTAAATGTTATGAAATGTGGTGTGCAATAAACGAATTATTATTATTATTATTATTATAAAGAAACCGATAATAAAGATACTGAATGAAATATCCAGACAGAAGAGCTTGAAGAAAAACAAGTGGAAATGTCTAGAGAACAAAACGTGAAAAAAGTTAGAAAAATCAAAGGAGAATAAGAACCCAGGAGATAATTTTTTTCCTAGATTAGAGAAGAGCGAGATTGGATGCTACTGTTACACACACAGTCAAATTATAATTGTCTGCTATAATGGAAAATCTTTCGTATTTCATTCACGAGTGCCGAAATGGAAACAATCATGCGATACATTCGTTTTTTCAGACCATTGATTCTGGAAATCAAAATTACGAAACCGTCGAATCGATTCGGCCAATGAAATAAAATGAACCATATTATCCCGACTATAAAATTTTATAGGTATTGAATTTCAGTTCCAAACAAAATATCAGCTGCAACCGCAATGTAATAAGATAATGTAATTCTTGCCATTTTACGGTTTTAATTTCATTTTTAATGCTGTTGATTATCAGGCTCGATTACGCTGTGGTTTTTCTCGGGGAAAAATTAAAATCAGTTGAGACATTCTGGCCAATGAGCATCTAGAAGAATGAATTGCAAATATACCAAGAATCATTTCCTGGAGATCTGGAATGTTATTATCGAATCGATACAATTGTTCTCTTGGGATTGAAAAAATGTTCAAACTAACACCATAGAAAGAGATCGAGCTGAAAGGTTAAATTACTTCAAGAGAGTTATATTCTCCACAAATAAAAATCAAATAACCACCCTCCTTGAAAATCAATTTGGGTATAGGTACATAGGTACTGTAGAATATCCAACGTAGGCGATCCATCTCATACAGTGGAGGTGATATTACTAGGTAGGTAAAGAATCATACAGTCTAACTCCACCAAAAACAATAAATTAGACTGTATGATTTCTCACCTACTGTACCTTATTTTGAGTTTTTGTTTCCATCACTTTATGTTCTTGATCCTAACAGTTCAGTTTTGATTTCATGTTTAGTATTTTGGAAATTAATAATGATTATATTTTCAACTATAAATTTTGTAGAAAGCCTAGGAAAAATAACTTCTATTTTTGAAAGCTTGGCCCCGAGGGGT
This sequence comes from Gonioctena quinquepunctata, assembly GCA_018342105.1. Classification (NCBI taxonomy): domain Eukaryota; kingdom Metazoa; phylum Arthropoda; class Insecta; order Coleoptera; family Chrysomelidae; genus Gonioctena; species Gonioctena quinquepunctata. The sequence continues at coordinate 1,366,169 of JAFIRS010000074.1, read as the reverse complement.
AAACCACTGTGAACTTCTGGTGTACAGACTCGTGGAATGCCCGTGGAATCCCGAAAAATTTCATGGAGTTCCGTGGAATTCCTTGGAATTCCGTGGAATTGTACGGAGTTCCACGGGATTCCCGTGGAATTCCTCAAATTTTGATATTTCAATCTCAATATGTACTTTATTGTCTGAAGAAATAAAATTTTCATTGACAAAGCATAGTTTACAATTTACAATGATGAACAATGCAATAAATAAGTATATGTAGGTATACATGTATGAAATCGATCAATAAACGAGAAACAATCACATCTGACAATATAAAAAGATAAAATATTAAATAGTAAATAGTACTCAATCACAGTTTGCTTAGAGAGATAGAGAGAAAAAAAATATAAATTATTGTCGTCGTCAAGAAGAAAATAAAATCATATGGACAAAGCACCTACATAAATCTAAAATTATATCTATATATAACACGGTTATGACACTAAAAAGGACGAAGCAACATGAGTATGATGTTGGTATATGATATTAATTGATATCAATCAATCAAACAATCATGCTTTATTGTCCAAGAAGTAATTCTTATTGACAGAGTAAGTGTAATTTTATAAAGTCAGAAATATTGAGAATATAAAATTATATGAAATATAATGAACAATCATTATAGAGTTAAAACATATGTACCTAAACGAATATAAATAAAACATTACAGAAAAATATATCAAATATTACAGATAAATAAATAAATAAAGCAATACAGATGAGTAAGCAACGGAAATACTAAGCTTTAAAATTCATCAATGTAATATTCCTTCAAGTCATAGTAGGCTTTTTGCAGAAATACCTCTTTAACTGATTTCCTGAACTTTTTTAAATTTGTTATTTCCCTGTAGTACATTGGGAGGTGGTTATATATTTTCTTGCTCTCATATATCAAAGAAAATTTTGTAATTGCTAATTTTGGTATTGGCAGGGGTAGATCCCGACTTCCTCTTGTATGGTATCCTCTGTCATTATTTACTGCTGTATTAGAATACTTTTTGTGTATTAGACACACGGTTTCTAGAAGGAACAAACAAGGTACAGTTAGAATTTTCTGACTGATGAAAAGTGGTTTGCAGTGATCTTGTGATTTTGCCTTACATATGTATCTGACAGCCCTTTTTTGCAAAACGAATACTGAATTTAGTAGTTGCTGACTACATAAGCCCCAAAAGGCAATTCCATATCTCAAATGGGACTCGATCAAGGAAAAATACACAATTCTGGCTGAGGATTGATTGAGTTCATTTGAAACAACTCGAACTGCATAACAGCCAGATGCTATTTTTTTGCATAAGTTCTCTACATGCTTATCAAATTTCAATTTGTCATCTATAAATACCCCTAAGAACTTTGTGTGAGTTTTGTTCACTATAGCGTGATTTTCTATAAGTAAGTCGTCGAAACTGAACTTGAAGCAGACTATGTTTGTTTTATTTGTGTTAAAACATAAGGAGTTTGAATCACACCACTGTTTAATTTTATAGAGATCAAAAGTTATGTTTTCTCTGAGATTTTCTTCATTTGTCCCACGCCAAAGGATAGTGGTATCATCTGCAAAAAATGTGAACTTCCCTTTAATGTCAATGGTTACCAGATCATTCAGATAAAGCAGAAAGAGAATGGGACCCAGAACCGAGCCTTGTGGTACACCTGTTGTGTTATTCTCCATGTGCGATTTATTTCCTTGGAGTTTTACTACTTGTTTCCTGCCTGTTAGATAACTGGAAATCCAAATTTCTCCTGGATATTTGGAGAATTAGGATTCCAGAAATTTTCATGAAATATCTACGTACTGAATAGTTTCCCACAGATATATCATGCAACCAGTGAAAAATAGGTTCAGTGTCGAACAACAGGTAAGGTTATATTTCTTGATTATGAGATGACTTCATGAGAAGATGTATCATCAATTCGTGAACTCAGGCAGATGTTGGAATCAGCTAATCAGATCGCTTTTTAACCGACGGAATGAAAAAGGAGGAGGTTCTCTAGTCGACGCGTATATTTTTTTTTTATGCATGACCACGCATAACTTTTCACCGAGCAATTCGATTCCGATGTTTTTTTTTTGATAGGATGTACTTCGAAGATGGTCCCATTTGAATTTGAACAAAAAAATCCATCCATGAGGGTAGCAAAATGGAGGATATTGATCGTTCACCCTCTGAATTTTGGTGCGTTAACCGATTCTATCACACATAACTTTGTAGTGGGTTTACCGATTTGGATTTTTTTTTTATTAGATAGGGTATACCTCATAGATGATCATATCTCAATTTGGGATGGAGATCCACCCCTATGGGTAGAAAAATAGGGGATTATTGATTTTTCACTTGTGAACATTGGCACACATATTATGTAGTTGACATTGACAGATCCTCCTACACCCTTCAAAATAATTACATTCTATGAAAGGATGGAATTGAACACTAAACAGAACATTCAAAAATAATTTATATTATATAACGATGAATAGTGTGAGTAGATAATCATGTTATTTAACAGTTGATATTTGAAGAAATTGGGTGGGTAGTAATTAGTAGATTTCGGCCACAAAAAATTGAGAAATTGAAACTTTTTAACAAAAAATCAAATCAACGGAAAAATCAACTCAAAAGCAAAGAATAAAATGAACCTTCTTAGTCTAAACGATAATTGAGCTCCTAAACTAATGTAAGTAACTGATTTTGAGTCGGTGCCAAACAAACTAGCAATTGAATTAGGTGAAGCGTAAAATGATGGCAGCGAGATGCATAGCGGCGTTTTGATTACTTCTCCAGAGTAATATAATGATCTTCGACAATTGCTTGTTTAGCGCCGACTCAGAATTAGTTTCCCACATTAGTTTAGAATCTCGATTATCATTAAGAGTAAGGAAGTTCATTTTATGTTTTGCTTTTCAGTTGATTTTTTCGTATGTTTAATTTTTTGTTAAAAAGTTATTATTCCAGGATGGTCTTGAAGTTATCGTGTTTTTCCGTGTTTGATACCGGTTGGAATGGAACAAGTTTACGTGACAAACAGGTAATGTTCTTCAACATGTTTGTCACGTTAATTAATACAACATTCATTGATCATGAGATATTGTATGGTCTTTTCGGCTTCTTGTACACCTGACGAGTGAGTAACCTCAAATTTAAAATATGTCAACTTTCCTTATCCAAAAATTTTTTCAGTTCTCCATCAATATTACTCACTTTCAGGTTCGCACTGATGATAACCTAAGGGTCGGAAGCGCTTTGCTACGATTTTAATAAATCATTTTATGCACGAAATACAATTTTCTTCCATCGATCTTAAATATTATCCGGTAATGGCAATAATTTTGTCGGGGCGCAACGCGAGATGGACGAGTTTTTCGAACAAAACTGCAATAAACTTGTCAATTTTGCCCCTTCTCAGACTATTGAGTGGAGTTTTATACCTCCCTACTCCCTAATTTTGGCGGACTGTGGGAGGCTGCCGTTAAAAGTGTCTAGTTTCATTTGAAAAGGGTTCTTTCCAATACTCCTTCATTATTTGAAGAATTTGCCACTATTCTCTCGCATATAGTAGCAATTCTAAATTCGCGTCCCCTTTGCCCTTTAAGCTCCGATCCATACGATTTTGGACCCTTGACCCCGGCTTACCTTGTGATTGGAAAACCGCTCATGTGCGCACCAGATCAAGATGTCAGTGACATCAGTATGAACCACTTATCCATATTCCAGCTCTTCCAGCAAATGAGTCAGCATTTTTGGAATAGCTGGGAAGTGGACTATATAGCTGACTTGCAGAGACGTACCAAATGGAAGACAAACCAAGGTGCATTGGTCGAAGGTTTTCTAGTGTTGATAAAAGGAGAACAGTGGACCCTTGGAAGAATATGCGAGTTTCATACGGGCCCAGACGGAGTATGCAGAATCGCATCAATCAAGACACGTTCAGGAATTGTCAAAAGGGGGTTCCAGAAAATTTGCCCACTTCCCATTTCGGCTTGAGAGTTGCTTCTTTCAACGCGGGAAGGGGAGAATGTTTGTGCCACTTAGGGCCGGTATTATAAATTGGTTTTGAAGTTAACTTTAATTTTATCAGTCAAGTTAACTTGAGCTTCAAAATGTCAGTTTTATAAAGGTATCATTTTTTAAATAAAAAGAAGAAGAAGAAGCAAAAAGGTAACCTACAATTTTTCTCTTGGCAAAACTTGCTTGCTGCAAAACGATCCCGTTGAACTGGAATAAGTTTTCATCATTTTCCATGAGAAAATTAACGTAACGTTCTGCTACAGACTAATCTAGGATTGAGCGAGTTTTTAGACAGACGATGGGCTCTTGAAGAAGAATCCAGTCCCTTACCAAAATCCTCCTGTATCGTCTGTGGGCAAGATAAAAGTGAAAAAGAGAACCTTCAAAGAGAGTTGTGAGGAAAGAAAATAGAGTTGAGAAGAGAAAAAAGAGAGATTATTCAACATACCGAAAATTATTCATACAGTATGGAAAAAGGGTGGCTATAAATGTATATCTAAGTGATGACACATTGTTTGCTTTTCGAAACATTAATGTTTATATGATTTTAGCCATTGTACACTTAAAACTTGTCGAATCTCTTGTGATTGTTGACATTCAATGAAATTCTGGTTTACCTGGTGAATATTCTGTTGACTATTGTGTGTGTGGCCAAGAAAAAAAGTGAAAAAGAGAACCTTCGAAGAGAGTTGAGAAGAAAAAAAGAGACTTAAGAGAAAAAAGAGATATTATTCGACATACCGAAGATTATTCATACAGTATGGAAAAAGACTATATGTTTATCTAGGTGATAAGGACACATTTTCACGCCATCTTGTTTGTTTTAAATGAAATAAAATAACTGTTTTTGTTAGTTTTATTTTTAATTCAAACATTCGACGATAACAATGCAATTTCCCCTGTGATCTTTCTTACAACACTGCTAGCAGTTGACTTGTGAATACCCCCAAAATCTCCAGCAACTACCAGTTGCATAAAATCTGAGTGTAATCAACACTCGTGTTACTGGCGATAGAGGATGATTTCTAAAAATAAAAATATTTATAATTCTACAATCATTAAAATAGGTACTAGAAATGCTGACCTATTAGTTGGTCTTTGTAAATTTGCTTCAATGTGCCCCATTAACAAGCGTACAGACTCCCTTGAAGGTCGAAATCGGTTTTTAAATTATGTTTCGTTCCACAAGGTGAAATGGTCTAACAGATTCCTAAATATCCTTTGTCGCCGAGGGGCTTCAACAATATTCACAGCATCTTCTTCATCATCGATTAAAAGTTCCTCAAAATAACGTGGATATCGTTTGCTAACATTTTGCGAAAAGGAAAAATCAAAACAAGAAAATTGAGGTTATATGACTCATATGCAATATTGACCGGAGCAGGAGAATTGTCGACGATCGAAAACCACCATTTTCTACAAAGTTAACTTTAACCGACACCCGTTCCACCCGATAAAGTTAACTGCTACATTTTGAAGTTAACTATAACATGTGACGTCATCCACAAGTTAACTTCTAGTTATCTGTCGAAATAGTTTTATAATACCCACCCTTAGTACCCACATCTGGCGAAAAGAGAGAGAGGATGACTTTTTTCATTGGTGACAGAGACACTGACAGATGTGTTACATATTTTTTCGTTCGTTTATCAATTCCCAATTATATTGTTCATTTTGCAATCGAATGAAACTATTATATTCAGAATCAGTTCTAAACACACGGTTTGAGCGGTTTCGCCTTGGCCATGAAGGATCAGTCAGTCAGGACATAGTTAAGGAATTGAATAGCGGTACAGAATTGTCCCTCTCACACTTGATGGCACAAGACATGTGCGGGGTACGTTCCCGAGATCAACCCGTGAGAACCCCATTCATAAAACCAACTCCGAATCACCGCGTCCGCAGAGAGCATCGAACCGGAGTTTTTTATAAATGAGTATGTTCAGAAGGAAAGGAACTCGAGAGATTGATCGCCCACCTATAAGGACTGACGACATCACCATCTGTGACTGTCAACACTCAAAGTGAATGCTTCCAATCCCTCCTCGTTCCCAAAATGACGTCCCATTTGTTGTGGGCAAAAAATGTCTCTCAACCCAAGGCTGAGCGTTTGCACTTCGATGGAGAGAAACATAGGAAACTATGTCGCTGATGGCCTCGAATAGGACGTCGATCAGGGGGTCTATTCTCAAATCTCGAATTCAATATTTCGCATGCGACAGTGGTGAAATGTCTAATGAATATTAATGTGTTGTATTCTCAAATGTCGCTTTCGTTAGTTTCTCGTAATTCTCAGTAGAGATATTGTCGAATGGTCCCAAGTCTCCTACATATTGACGGTTGTTTTAAATAACGTAAGTCGAGTGTTGAAAGTAATATATTGTTTTATTATGGTGGCACAGGAATTAGAACTGTTACTAGACAGAAAATTTGTAAAATGCCGAAACTGTCTATAATCGGGAAAGGGAAAGGCGTTATTATGAAAATGTTATTGAACTAAAAATCTCAACTGATCAACGAGTGCTTTTTTTGCTGCTGGCTACAGTATGGCTTTTTGTTAAAGAAAATCACCCAAATCGGTAGAGCCGTTTCCAAGATACACGAAATATATATATATATATATATATATATATATATATATATATATATATATATACTTACTTATCCAACCCCGAATTTCGACACGATGCAATAGAAAAGGCAAAAAAAATTAACAACAACTATTCAACAAACATGATAAATAATATTTTCAAAAACAGGATACATAAATTTTATAACCAGGGGGAAATAAACCCAAAACACTGTCAAATAATCGTCATATAGGACTACCTTACGTAAAAAGATTGTCAGAAAAAATTTCAAATATTATAAAACCTTACAATCTACAAGTTGGACACAAAGGATATAACACACTTAATAAAGCAACATTTTCCAAATTAAAAACAGACAATCCAAAAAACAAAAAGTTCCGTACAACGAAGAAAATTGTAACCAAGTGTATATTGGACAAACCTCCCAATATCTAGAATCCGGAATAAATGGACACAAATGCACAAAAAATGCGGCAACGGCGCTGAATAAACATAAAAGATCAACCAATCATGAATTCAACTACAGGGATACAAAAATACTAGCAACTGAAAAAAACACCATTAAAAGAAAATTTCTCGAGATGATACACATAAAACTAGACCCAAATTCACTGAACGATAAAACTGACATTAAAAACCTCAGTAAAACATACCATAATATTATTTAAAATCACAATGCTGACTATCAATATTTCTGTCTGGTTTGTCTTAATTGTTGCATAATTCATAAGTACAAGAATAATAATTATCGTTCATAATTTTAAATATAGCACAATCACCGAAACAAAATCACAAAAAACAACAACAGATGGCAGCACAAACAAAACACAATTACTTTTACCAGAGTATTTTAAAATTAGAACCATCTCTTCGTGTTGACTTTTGTCCACATGTTAACCCAAAACAACAGTGTTATATGTTAATAAATTTAAAAAAATCCTAAATGACAACCACCCCTTTATATCAAATTTCAAACAACAAACAGAGAGAGCAACACACAAAATCCAAGAGTGACAACTGTCATAAACCTTATGAAGACATCTAGCTGTCTATGAATGTTAGTTAGTTTTGCGCTGCGATCTGCCAAGTAACATGTTTCACAGAACAATAAGCATCATTTATTTGTATAAAGTGGAAAATAAGTGTAAATCAACATGTTTGATACTAGAACAAATAATGTCAAATTAAAGAGGAAGGCATGAGTGCTCAATCAACTATAACCGCCCAATTGGCCACAAATTTTAAAACAAATAACTTCAAAAAGACCACCAAAAAAAAATTAAAAAAGGAAATACCCCAAAAAAAAGCTATCACATATCAACATGAAGAACGTTCATGATTTGTGTTTTAGGTAAGGAAGAGGAAACAAAAAAATATAATGTACACCATGCCATAACCATAACCCCCCATTTTCAGAAAAAACAAATGTAACTCAAGAAGTTTTGGAGCCCCGAAACGAAACGTACTAAAAATTCAATAATGAATCACTGAATTTTTCTTATTGTCACGAACCGGAAACCCAAGAAAATCCACAGATGAATATTAAACGTAATTTTCAAAAACCCACACAATCCAAATATATATATATATATATATATAATATATATACAAAAATTGATCGTTATTTGAGTAATAAGATATATATATATGTATATATATATATATATATATATTTACTTTCTGCAGTTTCTCAGAATAAAGGTCATTATCAGTCAAAAGCTTTATTGAACACGACGTTTTGACATTTATATTTGTCATCTACAGGTTAAAACTAAAACAATTTAAAACATTTAAAATAACAACATATAGTGTAGTCTGCCTATGAATATTTGTGGGCTTGCATTCTTTTTTGTAAATATTGCTTGGTTTGACCTATATACGTGCTTGGACAGTCTTTGCATGGTATTTTGTATATTGTGTGGGTTTGTTCGTTTTTAAGAATTTTGGATTTCAATTTTGAATATATTTATTTGTGTTTTTTAATCGATGTGATATGGTTATGTTGTACTTTTCCATGTATTTGTTGACTTTGTTTGATATTTTTTTTGTATATGGTAGAGATATGTATGTTGTTGACTTCTTTATTTTATTGTTATTATTATGAATTACGTGAATTCGTTTTTTATGGCTTGGATAGTTATTTCTACTATTTTTTTTTAATTTTATCTTTTTTTTTCATAAATTTTGGGTGTGCTAGTTTAATGGCTTGGTCTGTTGAATTTTTTTTGTGAATGAATGATGCATTTTATAGAGAACTTGTGTAGCGATGTGATGCGTGTGGTTTGGTGTACCAGTTCGTGTGAATTTTTCCTGAATTGTCACATTCCACTGTTGTGTCGAGAAAGTTCATTTGTTTGTTGTTTTCTTTTTCAGTTGTGAATTTAAGTCTATGGTGATAGTTACTCACAAAAAAGAATGCAAGCCCACAAATATCCAAAGACAGACGCAACAGCTTTGTCAAAACTCGAAAAAGAAAAGCATCATAAGTTTGACACTGAAAATGTAGAAATTCTAGCCAAAGAAAAGAACCCAAAAGTAAGAAAATTCCTCGAAATGATACACATAAAAAAAGACAGAACTAGCATCAACAATGGGAGTGACATCAAAAACTTTAGCCAAATATTCAATCACCTTTTTAAAATCTAATAAAAAAACAGAAAAGGGAAGAAAAAGAAAATAAAAACCAACTTTTTAACACACTACAATAGCAAATATTTCACACATCTTCAACAACATTCGAACGAAAGCAAGAGGAAGATTGTACATGAATAGAACGTCTGATTATTTCGTAAGTAAAATGTTTTTAACAAATACAATTCTTATACCAATCATTTATTAATACTCTATATATATATATATATATATATATATATATATATATATATATTATGATGATGTGTGTGTGGGTTGTTTATTTTATTTTGTTTTTATATCGATTGATTATTATTTTAATAACCACTAGTCATCACAATAATTTTGCAATTTGTTATGATAGTAACTTCGATTGATTTGATTTATTAACAATTTTATTTAATTCTTAAAAAAAACACTTATTATAACAATAGAACGTCCGGCTATGTTGTTCTTACTCTTTTTCAAACACCATTTTACCTTTCATTTATTACCTTTCCCCAGCTCAGTCGGCACGCCTATGTAGAGCAGCTCGTCTCAGGAGGATTGCAGTTGCGCCATCAAGTTGTTTTGCTTGAAGTCAATTTACTGTTTCATGGAAATATAGTTCGTGATATGATCAAATGAAAAATAACGAAACAGAAAATGGTTAAATTTGTTTTTCCTTTTATTGAAATGAATTTCCAAAAGATTCAAAATCCTACTCCTGCGATATCTAGATTATTAAATATAATTTGATCTATCAACTTAAAAAATCATCACATGACTTGCTCATGCGTGATAGAATGAATGTAGCAAATAAATATTTACAAGTTATATCGACACAGTGGTCATAAGTACGAAATAAAGTTCGCCACTGTGGATAAGTATCATAAAAGACCCCAGAAAGTATCTAATATCAATAATATCATTTGTGTTTTTGAAGAGCACCTGTAGCTCGTTGCGTTTGTGCACTCACAAAGACTCCTGGCTGTGTCCAGTGCTTTGGGAAGTGAACCTGTCCGACTTTGGGCCCCTTTTTTGTTGGTTATGTCCTTCGTGGAATGTGATCTGGATATCAGGTAGGTGATTTCTTGCTCATGTAGGCTGTTTCTTGGTATCTATTATTGATTTGAATTGCTCTCACAGCTGTGTTTTCTGCTCATTTGAATTGATTTATTTCATAAAATTTTTTCTAAAGATTCTTTCAAATTATTTTTTCTTGACTTCTTTTTTCTTCCTCCCGTAAAAACCACCAATTTTTGTTTTTTACGCACGAAATTTTAGTTTTTACCCTCTTTTGAAAGCAGCTTTTCTTATTCTACACTATGAAACTTATTTTATATCCAGCTTATATTTCTATACTGGATACAAAATGGTTATAAATTCTTATTCAATCATTTTCTGTTCTTAGATTTGATATTTCATAATTTTTTCATCAGAAATTATTTGACATTTCCCTGTCTGTTCCCTTGAGTTTCTAAGTTAGCATACAGGATGTTCTTGCTTATATATAATTTTTATCTGTTTGAATTCTATGATTTTGTTCGTAGATTTTGATGTATATTCTTCTTATAGGTTGTGCAATCTAAATGGATAGTTAGAAACCTATTTATGTCAATAGAAAAGCTCCACTGCTGAACTCTTTGATGAGCTGCGTCGAACATGAGATGGTACAAGGTTTCAGAAATGCAAAGTGCACAGAAAAATTGTAAAACCACCATAGCAGGTATTTATGTGATGTATAAGTATCATTTTATTAAATTTGTAATCTCTTAATAGTTAACATATATTTGATATCATAACAATATATATATATATATATATATATTATGTATATACAATCAATTGGGAGTGAAATCAAATAATCCCAACATTCAGCCCACATTTCATCGGCTTACATTATTTAATCAAACATTTTGAATCACACATATTCACTGAGTCAACAGTAGGTCTCTCGCATTGCTCATTCCTATATATTAATAGCATGGTTTAGTTTACATAGGACTGTTGTAATAGCCCATTCGCTTACTGGAGATTTCCAACAAGATATGATGGATTGTATTAACATCATTCTTGATTCAGAATCATTGATATGAGACAGCATACACAGAAGGAACAATCCAGTGCGAATTTTGATAGTCATGGTCCGATTATATTTGGAACTGGTATTTGAAATTGGGAATCATGAATTGGTGAAGATTGAAGGACTGGAAATAATGAACTTTTGACGAGTTGTGTAAGTTATGGTCTGATTCTACTTTTTGGTGCGTGGATTTTATATGTATCAATGGTGAAAGAATCACGAATAGATGTGAATAAAAATAATTCAACAAATAATTTCCTCTTGATCGAGTTTATAGGACCCCGACACGTGTTTGATCATACAATATCATTTTAAAACTGTTTTTATGTTCGGACATTCGTTATTTCTATGTTTCATCTTGCTGTCCTATGTAAGTGCTTGCATTAATATATTCTAGACTCTTGAGGTCATTGTTATATTTGATGGATGAACACAAAGTATTATCAATTCTGTATACAATATCAAACATAACTGATATAGTTTGAACTCTTCAAAGAATATTGATATAGAAAACTAGGCAAGCGATATTGTCATCTAAAGAACATGTTTTCTTCAATTAACTACATATATTACACCAACTTTTGGAAAAATTGATGATTTCTCACACAAGAATACAGTTTTTGTAAATTCATTAACCCTGGATGAATCGCACTTTTTTTCGAACATCAGGAGACGTAGCGTATCTCATATATCATTATCCATCGGATGTTATCCAATGTCCATCCGTCCAACTTTAAAATATTTCATACAGGTTTTTTTCCTACAGAAATTGTCACTAGCAATTCTTTAGAAAAGGTTATCTTTCCGATTTATTTCCTGGTAAATGGACTACTACATATTATATGAATATTTCATTTTTTGTATATGAAAAACAGCAGATCAAACGATTTATCTAATCTTTTTCCTTTCCTGTGGAACATAGTCTGGGATCTTGATTTTCATCATAGTCCTCACACTATAGCTTTTTTTAACTCCTTCTTTACTCAGAACTTCATCTTAAAGTCTGCTCAATCTTTCGTATTTTTTTATATGACATCTCAACTTGCTGATATAAAAAGATGAAAAATGTAGAAACAGTTATTACCACCTAACCCAATTGAGTACTTGAGTAGTCTTCAAAAAATCTCTAAAACAATGAACACTCTAGGTGGTGGTTCCAAGATGGCAAGCAATCAAGTTTGTCAGGCAGATGAAGTTTTTTTAACGAAACTTGAGGAGAATCAACATCCATGGGATTCAAATTAGTTTACAACGATGCTTTTTTCAAGTCAAAACAATATCATCGACTAGATATAGTGTGATATTTTCTGTTTGCAATCATATCAATCTAGTTGACATTTGACCCACTCAGCATTCGTTAAAAGGAATGGAATGGAATACTATTAATGTCGTCAGTGGATGTAAACATATAAATTGAAGTAATTGTTTTCATTTGTCGTGGTCATATCCAGTGATTTGAGTTTGGTAAGATTCTCGTTGATATTAATGCTCAGTCTTAATCGATTTGAAGCATTACTTCGTTAATTCGAAGATTTATAACTAATATACAATAGCTGAGATATTTTGAATTGTTGTAATTTCATTTATGTGAAGAAACTTTATTTTTTGGTGCGATTATTTGATCATATAAATTATTCAGTTTATCAATGCAGAGAAATAGTAGACTTTCATCTGAAAAGGTTCGAGGAATGAGAAGTCGAGCGAATGCCAAGAACTGTCCGTAGAGCCCTGCATATTATGAGAATCATGATAATCATGAGTATGGAGTGTTTTCGCATTCAGCTTGAGGTTTTTGACACATTTCGAAAGATTTCATAGTTACCTGACGGAGGCACCGAGCGTGTCGAAACGCTCTCCTGGCCTTGATTTTCGAGATAAAAATGTGTGCAGAACACTGATCCATTCAACAAAGGATACCTGATAAATCAAGTTTTTTCTGAGCGAATGAGTAAATGGCGAGGTGATCAATTCGAAATTGGTCATTTTCGGTCTGATTTCTGTAGAGGTCTATTTGAACGACTATAAAAAACGAAACCACACAAGGATTTAGACATATGATGGGTGCCCATCTATTTTTCCATGGTTTTGAAGATACAGGATTCAAATCAAGTTTCACCAGAAGCTGTCCTTTTTAACCGACGAAACCAAAAAGGAGGAGGTTCTCTAGTCGACGCGTATATTTTATTTTTTTTATAATTTTTTTTTAATGTATAACTCTTTACTGAGACGTCCGATTCCGATAATCGATAATTTTCAGTGGATAGGGTGTACTTCGAAGTTGGTCCCATTTGAATTTGAGGAATGAAATCCACTCCTAAGGGTAGCAAAATGAAGGATATTGATCACTCACCCTCTGAATTTTGGTCCGTTAATCGATGCTATCAGGCATAACTTTGTACTGGGTTCTTCGATTTCGATGATTCTTCTTTCATTGTATAGGGTATACCTCATATTTAGATTTCGAATGAAATTATCCACCCTTACGGGTAGAAAAATAGGGGATACATGATTTTTCACTTATGAACATTGGCACGCATATGTAGTTGACAATGACAGATCTCTACTGTCATTATTTTTGTTCCACATCCGTCACGATCATCAGATTCTATGAGAGGATGGAATGATATACAGAGTAATGAAATGAACTAACCAGAACAACAAAAATAATTCATATTACAACAAATAGTAAAAGTAGATAATCATATTATTCAACTGGTAATAGTTGAAGTAAGGTGGGTAAGTAAGTATTTTGGAAGTAATCAAAAAACAAGTAGGTAGTAATTGGTAGATTTTAGCCACAAAAAATTGAAAAATAAAAACTTTTTAACAAAAAATAAACCGACGAAATACGGAACTGAAAAGTAAAAAATAAATCTTCTTAGTCTGAATAACTAAGCTCCTGAACTAATGTTAGTAACTAATTTTGAGTCGGCGCCAAAAGAACAATCAACGAAGATCATCAAATTACTTCAAAAAAATAATCAGAATGTCAACTTGATGCCCTCATTTTACGCCTTACCTAATTTATTTGCTTGTTCGTTTGGCGCCGACTCAAAATTCGTTACTTACATTAGTTTAGGAGCTTAGTTATTGGGACTGAGAAGGTTTATTTTATTTTGTACTTCTCGGTTCCGTATTTCGTCGGTTTAATTTTTTGTTAAAAAGTTTTTTTATTTCATTTTTTCATATTCACATAATGGAAAGCACCCGTAGATCATTTGAATTAGTTGAGTGTGGAGTACCACAAGGGACAGTGTTTGGGCCAATTATATTTACTTTATATATTAATAATTTGTTTACTATCAGATCATGTAGATACATAATGAGTTTCACTGACGATACTGTTATATTTTATATATCATCATCAAGTGGATCGATAACAAATTGTCAATTGAAAATTTTACCAAAACGAAGTTGAAACAAAATCCCTCCCAATTCCACCCTTTGGAGATGAAAAACAATTAAACAATATCAGTAAATTTTACTGAGGAAATTAAATATTTGGAGTTTGCCAAATTCGTTGGGATCATTATAATAACCACATCGTATGATCAGAACTGTTTTGTGTCGTTTTACCATCATCAAAATGCTCTATTTTGCTCTTTTGGACGAATATCTCAGAAGAGTTGAATATACAGTGCTTCTCAAAAGTTCCCTTCCCACACTTATTTTTGGAACGATTATACATTAACAACTGAAATTTGAAAACTGAATATTAAAGGTTGTAAACTACTATCGCTGATAGATGACAAAATCGTCAAAGATGACGTCACAAGGCCATTGTGACCAATAATTTTAAATGGAACCCTACGGCAAGCGACACCTCTTTTGAAAGGTTTCGAAAAAAATCTATTCAATGATACTAATTGTGTTTGTGTTTATGGCAATTCTAATGGCTCATTAGTAAACATTAAAATTTCAATTCCATTCAGTATGATATTCATTACAGATTTAAGAATCAGTATCTACTCAAAGAAATTGCTCGAAGTGACCTCCATTCACGTCCTGACAGTGAAATATCCTATTTTTAAACTCTTTGTCGTACTTTCGCAAATGTGTCTGCGGAAACAGCCTCACATTCTGCAACAATACGTTGTTTTAAAACGTCAATATTGTCAGGTTCAGTGGCGTTAACCTTCGATTCAAGGTACCCCCACAGAAAAAAAACCAAAGGTGTGAGGTCCGGTGATCGAGCTGGCCATTCCGTTGAACCTCGTCGTCCAATCCATCTACCACGATACTCCTCATCCAAATACCGTCTTACTGCACCGTAATAGTGTGGAGGAGCACCATTCTGTTGGAATGTTATTTCCAAATTGCCGAATTCATCTGGATTATCTTCCAGAATTTCATGGATTAACGGTTCTATTGCGTTTTGCAACAGCTCCAGATAAACCTCACCAGTTAAATAAGTATTTGAAAAAAGAGGTCCAACGATGTGGTGTTCCAGAATACCTGCCCAAACATTCACCTTCTGGGAAAATTGGGTATGTGTTTCACGAAACAGGTGAGGATTTGCGTCACTCCAATACCTCACATTCTGTGTATTTACATTTCCATTTATATATAAAGTACTCTCGTCACTGAAACAAATTATTTTGACATAGTCTGGCTGTTGGTTAATTTTAGTTTCCATATTTTCACAAAATTCTAGTCTTCGGTCTGGGTCGTCGTCTGAGAGTTGATGAACCATTTTTAATTTGTATGGATGAAATTTGTTTTTTTTTCAACACCCTGTGTACTGTACTTCGACTGACTTCACAGGTAGATGCAACGTGAGTTGTTGAAGAAGTAGGATTAACTATTACTTCTGCCAGTATATCAATTTTTTTCTCATCAGAAATTTGTGGTCTGCCAGATCGTGACGCATCATTGATACTACCCGTTGTTTCAAACTTACGAAAAAGCCTCCTTGAATAAGCCCTCCAAACGGGGCGATCGGGAAACCTCTCATTAAAAATGCGTTCTGCTGCATGAATATTTTGTCCAGTTTCACCAAGAATTAGGATCGCTGCTACATTATCAGCTAAAGCACGTACCATTTCGCTTCTTGAAGCACTTGAACGTTCGGCTCACAAGAGTTTAACAAATTATTAAAATGTACAAAAATATTGAAAGTTCCAAAAGCTGCTAAAACAGTCAAACGTTTGATCAACAATACACAAATTATTAAATGTACAAAAACTTGGAAAATTATAAAAACGTCGAAGTAGGGAGACTTACAAAAACGTCAGTTTATTTGACAACTATCCAGAGGCGGAGGCGGAGCTTGAATTTGGAATTTCAGTATTGACTGATTTAATTCATCACAGCTTTGCGTTTTCCAAAAGCGAGTTGCCAAAACTGCCATAAACACAAACAAAATTAGTATCAATGAATAGGTTTTTTCGATACTTTTCGAAAGAGGTGTCAATTATTGGTCACAATGGCCTTGTGACGTCATCTTTGACGATTTCGCCATCTATCATCACTACTAGTTTACAACCTTTAATATTCAGTTTCCAAATTTCACTTGTTTATGTATAATCGTTCCAAAAATAAGAGGGGGGGAAGGCAACTTTTGAGAAGCACTGTATAGGAAAAATATTCCCTAAAAATTGTAACTGAAAGAAAAGAGAACCCACCCATCAAAATTCTCATAGTTAATAAAAGAGTGGGTATCATATGTTTAGCATTCCAAGGATCACAAAAAATAACTTTTATTTCAGAAATGTGCCTTTTTGATACGTCCAATTCTGAAACATCTTATAGTAATGAGGTATGAACATGATGTTTTTAAAATCAGATGTGGAATCATCTGCGACTGAAAGATAAACTCTAGTCAATATCTTCCGTCGTTCAAGATAACCTCTCAGGAGATATTCCTTCTGAGAAGGGAACCATACCCAATATTCAATCGATAATGTTTTCCTTTTCAATGTTGAGTCGTTCTTTTAAATATATCCAGAGTCAATTCATGCATGAACTTTTCAATTGACCCTTTTCTAATAATAATGAGCAAATAATGACGCAATTGATCAAATAATCAGCGAGCTAAACAAAACAGGCTTCAAGAAAATAAAACAACTTTGTTATGCCTATTTCTTTTGATTTGAGACATATGAATCCTCCTTCCAACTTTTGATCATAGAGTTCAAGGTTTTTACAAAAATAGATATGCTTTGTGTTTTCCAATGAAAATTTATTCCATTTTCACAGACACATGATTTTTTTAGCTCGATTGATCGCAATTTTGGCAATAATAGATTGATTCCAAAATCTACCTTTCCGACTGGCTGCGCCGTCGGTTTTTTCAATTCGTTTTCGTCAGATTTTACTGTTATCTCTTTTATACCCTGAAGTATCCCTTTCATTTGATGAATATAAATAATTATTTTTCGATATATAAGCAAACATTTTCTAAGCGACATCAAATATATTGCTTTCATAAAATAAATCATCTTATCCACGTGCTATTCAAAACTGCCTATAAGAAAACCCCATCGTTCACAAGAAATACTTCCGACAGCTATATCAAATATCACAAATATAACAGTGCGGACATCAGCTGCAAAAGAGCTTTTCAGCAGAAAAGTTCGCACCCCTTGAACCTAATGATCCATATATCATTCCAATGGAGCCAAGGAATGATCTTGAATAAAAACTTAATTGAATATTATTGTTTGGGTTTGTTACAATCAGCAGTCCAGAGGTTTTTTAGATTCAATGGTTTCTTTCTTGAACCATAACATAAGTGAGTGATTTGTTATAGACAGTTATTATTTCGACAATTGTTATTTATGTTATAAATCTGAAATGGCAATATTTATATTGAACGCAGTTTAATATTTGGAATATGAAAGAGGCTGAGAGTGGCTATAAGTTTTTTTTTGCAGCAACTCATTTTTATGTCAACTTTCAAATTATACTTGGTTATAATGATTCAACACGGAAAGAAGTAATTATATTTTTAAAATATTTAAGATAATTTTTGAAAACTACATTGCTGAATAAGAATCGAAAACAAAATGAAAAAAAAAACTTGAGAGGTGTGAAGGGACACCCGGATGGAACGAAGTTTCTTTCGATTAATTAGTGTGTGTATATATATATATATATACTCTCTCGACTTCGTAAACACAACAGCGTATAGGTTAGAACACGCACGGCTTGCTAAATACATACGCATTGATATCGTAATATTAAAATATAATTTGCTTTTAAATTTATTAAAGTTATGACGCGTACACTTGCTAAACACACAATAATGGAGATATTATAACGCGTATGACTTGGTTAGCACAATAGTAAAGAGAGGTTATGATGCGTACTTGCTAAAAATACACAAGCATTTATTATTGTCTGTATAAAATCTCTACTTACCTAACTCCATCAGCAATATACGGAACTTGTGCAGAAACACTGTTAGGATTCATTATTGCTATCATTTTTAATCATTTATTATGTACAAAAAACCTGTATACATTCAACAAAAATAATCGTCGCGACACCACACTGTTCAATGTGAAAAAGAAAGACGAAACGAAAATAACTGGCTTGCTTTCTATGAAAGAGAGAGAGAGAGACAGAGAAACACGCGCACGCCGCACGGCTTACAACTACAGCAAAAAGTGTCGTTAAACTTTTGGTCTTAATTTATTCCGTCTAGCCCCCTTTCGCAACGCGCGATAAGGAACTTCGTTCCAAAAAAAAATGTTGTAACGTCGGTTTTATCGCATTGCTGGCTCGTGGAACTTTGGAGAATACTTTTCGTTTTGGAAATATTTCATGTGGTTTTCCTTTGTATACGTTTTTATTCGAGAGTAAACCTATTAATAAATCAATTTTAGTTCAACCATTCGATAATTTCCATTCATTATATTTCCCTCTCCAAAATCTGAATGAATAGAAACTCCTCCGACTCACCCAAAACGAGAATCGGCAAGGTATCTACAACCTCTGTGGAGAAAACAATGACATCTAAGAAAAATTGGATTACTAATGGCATTATAACTTCAATATAAAAAAAACACTCGTATCAAAAGATCCCAAGTTATCCCTGAACAAAAACCTGAAAAATAAATATTCTAGCTACAGGAATAGATTGAACCTTCCAATAAAGAACACAAAATATCAATTTTATAAAAATGAAATAGAACAAAACTAAGTAAATGCCAAAAAAATGTGCAAACATTTTTTGAAATATTCCACATTGATTGGTTTATTGATTCAATCATTGTTTTTACATTATACAAAGTTAAAAAAAAGTCATAAGAACTTCGTTTGAATAATTTTGTTCCATAGTTTTTGACATTTTCAACTTCTGAATGGACAAAAATGTCGATATTATTCTGAGAATGATACAACGTTAATGTCACATACAAATAATGGCCTACTTACCAAAAACCGAACGAAGATATCAGTCTCAAGGGACATTTCCACAAATAATTTCTCATAAGTCAGAAACTCCAGGTGAGGGCATGATATATATATATATATATATATATATATATATATAAACTATATATATATATATATATATAAAATATATATATATATATATATATATATATATATATCTTTGAGGGCTATGAAGGAATTCAATGGGGCGAGAGCCCGAAACACGTTTCTAAGGTTAACACTTCTCTTTGAGGGCTATGTCCATTGAATTCCTTCTATATATATATATATATATATATATATAGTATATCAGTACGGTGTAGAAGTGCGAAGACGAACAACAATTGGTAGAAAACGAGAAATAAACGGAGTCAACAAACAGAAGCCAGCCGCACATTTATGATTTCGGTTAGCAGACCCTGCATTCCAGGGCTACAACCAACGTCACCACGGAGGCAGCTATAGCTACCTGCGTGACATCTGAGTCCAGGATTATAGAGATGAAAGAGAGGAATATCGAGGGGATTGTTAAACAAAATGGAAGGAATCCAATGGACATGGCCCTCAAAGAGAAGTATTAACCGTAGACACGTGTATTAAATTCATTAAATTGCTTCCATTTTGTTCGGTAGAATAATGAATTTTTTGTCACTTTTTCAAGTAAAAGAACTACCTATATGTTTCAACCCCCTGTATTGAAGTACCTGGGATCTAACGCCTGGAAAGCTTCCAAGTACCACCTTACTCTGAACCAGATTTCGTTTTCATTGTATCACTGAGCTCGAAAATATCAACATCTTTAGAGATGTTTTCCTACGAAAAAAATTTTAATTTATTTTTATTTCGAAAACAGTTACAGATTTGATGTGGATCCTAAAAATAATATTATATACAGGGTGTTCTATTTGAAATATCAAAGTTGCTGATACTTTCTAATACAAGTGGCGAAACCGCATTGTCAAAAATTATCTTATTTGGGTAGAAAATGTCCAAATATGCTCTCCATCAAATTTACGGAGTGACCCGTAGCCTGGATCACCAGAAACGTCTTTAAATATCTCGATATAATGCTTTGTTCGATTCGGTTAGGTTTGTTGTTGATCGATGCACTCACATAGAGAACAAAACTATTTAATTTTCTGCACAAGACAGACGTAACCAATTAAAAATGTAAAACAATAAAAAATAGTATGTTTTAATATTTATTTATTTATAAAACTTTCCAAGAAACAATACATGTTTATAACAATATTGAATCAAGGCCCGGTATTCTCACCTCCGCTTATGCTAGGGATGAATTAACCAATGGTTAGAATGTGCTTCTGTGCAATACACGTTGAACAAAAGCATATTCTAACCGTTGGTTAATTTATTCCTAGTATGACCGGAGGTGAAAATACCAGGCTTAGAGTTATAATTGACAATTCATCGATTATTGGATGTAACGAAGTTACGCTTGTCAAACTATTATAACTGCGTCCTGTGCGCCACTTTGGCAGCTCACCTAAAATGTGTTAGTTGCAAATAGTGATGGTAATAAATTTATGTAGTTACTAACCTAAATGTCCATTTCACAGTCATCATCGGTATCCTAATCAGATGAATCTTCGGGTCCTATTGAAATTACTAGAGATTCCACAGTTTGGTCAATTGAATTATCAAGATCCCACATATTCTGTTCTTCTGTTGATACATGATTGACAGCATTTTTTCCAATTGTCGCTTGTCACTTCGGAGAACGATGCTAGAAGAAGCTGACGTACGTCATCCAATTTGAAAGTAGTGTTGTTCCTAGCAACGTCTCCTTTCACTTGAGCTCGATAGGATTGAGCTCACAATGATATGGAGGTGATCGTAATACAGCCATCTTTTTTTTTTGCAATTCCGTCAACTACGTATACTGTTTGTAGTTTGCTTTATGTTGCCTCGCAATGGATACTAATTCTTTTTTTACCATGCTATTATCATTTGGGAGATCTTTCTGCTGTAAACAATCTTTTTTTTTTTCATTTTGATGTTGGCAACGCTTCCTCAAGCCTGGAATGGGTCCATGACAATAACGGCATTCGCAGTCAACAGCTCTATCATTTGTGAAAAGTAGTCCTCACACACATCCGCATTCATCTCCTCGTGGTAATCTTTTGTTGATTTCAAGACGAATTGCAGCAAACCACCATCGACAAAACAATGCGCATTTCCAATATGGGTGATAATTAACCTACCCCCTTTTCCGATCAATGCAGGTAACCTAGTGGAATATCCTTTCATGACTGCTTGGCGGGAAGTTTTTATGTTAGTGTCGACCCATGTTTCTGCACAGTATGTCCTTCGTTAAGCCATGTTTCGTCTTAATTATAAATTGTCCTTCCTTGAGATCGATACTTCCTGATCGTCCTCAAATAATTTCTTCCCCAGCGCACAATTTCATCTTTATCTATGAAGAGGGACTTCCTTTTCTGCTTTTCACAGGAAAAGACTATCTCGCGTAAAAGTTTCCATAATTTGGTTCTGCCTACTTGTGGTAAATGGTCGTCTTCCTGAATTGACTGTAGAACCTTTGTCTATTGTTGGTATCTCTTTATTTATATAAAAAGAGTGAACTTTCGTCCAGATGGCGGTCCTATCAATGTCATCGATTGATAGTGATTTCCTGGCTGAATTTTGTTTTGGTGCCCTAATGTCTCCACTTTTCCTCTCGTTTAAAAACCTATAAATTATTCTTTCACTCACTGCGTCGTATTAGAACATTTAAATTTCATTTCATTTCATTTCAAAGAGTTTATTCAATGTTGTCTTTCTACATAACCCATTCTACTATTTACAACTTAAAAACTATTTATACAGATCTTCCTATTCGATAGGGGGTATGGGCATCCTGCTTGCCGTTCCTGTATGTGTAGACACTATCTGGCGAACAAAACTCGTGGGTTGTTGATAAACAAGTGCATCATGCACATTAAGCACTACAGTTTTTTCTCTTACAGAGTATGCAACAAATGTATTGGGTTTAACTGGTGTTAAGTTTGCACCCGATGCCATTTTCATAAACACTACTCAAAGATCACAAACGTATTAAGAATAAGCAGTAGCCCGTCACGGACTCCCCTCCACAGCAAAACAGTATTATATTGTATTTTGTAGAAACTAGCCGACGGGGGAAACCCAGAATTTCTATATTCATTTGCTATTAATACCAACTAATGATCCTATAATGGGGCAGGTACATTCACTTTACACTCATCATCCTTCGTAATAATAATTTCGAAATGTATTGGTTTTACCTAAGAAGTGAGCAAATTTCTATTATGAGGTGTTAACTAAGAACCCTCATTTCGTAATAATGTCCGATTCTCAGAAACGAATGTAGAGTTAAGTGTATCTCGGGAATTTCCATCTAAATATTTTATTTCGACCTGACTATTTACTATCGTGCTCAAATATTAACTTCAATTCCTTCATTATAACAAGAAGTGAGGAGAGGAGGTATTATTATACAGTGCATTCCATTTAAAACGAGCCACCCTGAATAACTTTTGGTACAATGATTTTCAGGAAAAATAAAAAAACACGTCAACAATAGTATACAGGGGGACATATTTTGACATATTCACATTTGATTTTACTTCCACTATCGCACCCCCAGAGTATGTTACATTTTTTTTTTTAAATAGATCACCCTATATTGTTTCGCATTATCAGATGCTCCATGATGAGCAGATTTCAACAAAGTAAAAAACATATGGTCTGACGCATATGGTTCGGGAGCTACAAATCATTTGGTTGAAAACGAGCCACCCTGAATAAACTTCTGTACAATCTGTTACCTAGGTTTCATAGGTGTTTTTTTGAAGTATACTTCAAAAAAGTCCTATTTTGCCTAGTTAAGTTAGAATTGATATTCTCTTCATTTTGTATTTGTCTCATTCTACAATAACGATTACCTACCAGGTGAAGTTTCAATTGGTGTTTCTGTTTTTGTGAATTCTTGAGAAGCAATGGTTTATACGCTTCGAGAACGGATTGAAATAGTGAGCTTGTACTACCAGAATGGAAATAGTGCTAGAGCTGCTGCCCGTATGTTCAATGATAATCATCCAGGAACAAATGTACGACACAAATACGTTTCGGAATTATTGAACAAATTTATGGAAACTGGATCTGTTAGCAATAAAAAGCATAACCGTTCAGGAGTTGTCAACGATGAAGCTATTTCTATTGCAGTTTTAGGGCACGTTGGACTAATGGAAAATACGCAATCTCTCACTAAGTTATCTCGAGAATCAGGAATCAGTCGTACAACTGTTTTCAGGATCCTTCATAAGTACAAATTTCATCCATATAAGATCAGACTAGTTCATGAGTTGAACGAAGATGATTTCGATAGACGTATCGAGTTTTGTGAAAGTCTCACTGAACGGATCAACATGCATCAGAATTTTTTGAATAAAATTTGTTTTTCGGATGAAAGTACGTTAAGTTTGAATGGAGAGGTGAATCGGCAAAATTGTCGATATTAGAGTGATACGAATCCTCATTTATACCGTCAAGTTCATACCCAACGACCTCAAAAACTGAATATTTGGGTAGAAATTTTAGGTGACCACATCATAGGACCTTTTTTTATCGATGGTAATGTGACTGGTGAGAAATATTTGGATATGTTGGAGAATCGAATAAAACCGTGCATCAATAGGGCAATCGAACAAGAAATAGTTTTTCAGCAGGATGGTGTACCTCCTCATTATGCAGCTCCAGTGCAGCAATTTTTGGATGATAATTTTCCTGGTCGCTGGATTGGCAAAAGAGGTCCTACAGAATGGCCACCATGGTCTGCGGATCCCACTCCTGTAGATTTCTTTCTATGGGGTCATTTAAAGTCTAAAGTGTATGAGATAGAATCAACAACATTAGAAGATTTGAGAGAGAATATCACTAGGCATTGCAGAGAAATAACTCCCGAGATTCTCAACCATGTGACGGCGGCAATGGATGCTCGTTTGTACCATTGTATGGAAGTTGGTGAAAACGTTTTTGAACATTTACTATAGAAATTTTTTTTTCTTTTCATTGTCAAGTCATCAGATTTTGATTCAAGAATTTAATAAAAAATCTATTTTTCTGATTTATTGCTCCATTTGTCTCTAGAACGAATATTCCAAAATGTGGCCTCCTCTATAAATTGTTGACCTGTTTTTTTATTTTTACTGGAAATCATTGTTTCAAAAGTTATTCAGGGTGGTTCGTTTTCAACCAAATAATTTGTAGCTCCCGAACCATATGCGTCAGACCATATGTTTTATACTTTGTTGAAATCTGCTCATCATGGAGCATCTGATAATGCGAAACAATATAGGGTGATCCATTCGAAAAAAAATGGTGACATGCTCCGGGGGTGCGATAGTGGAAGTAACATCAAATGTGAATATGTCAAAATGTGTCCCCCCTGTATACTATTGTTGACGTGTTTTTCATTTTTCCTGAAAATCATTGTACCAAAAGTTATTCAGGGTGGCTCGTTTTAAATGGAATGCACTGTATATTCATTTTGTAACCATATTCTCATAACTTCCCTTAAGTAAATCCGTGTTTACAGTTTGAAAGTTCGTGATGAGTATCATTGCATTTTCGTCTTACATTTTGGTAAGGAAATGTAACGCCTATGGTTTATGTTTATTTTATACCTGAGACCACGAAGCCGTGCCGCCAGTGAAAAAAGGACAGTCAGTCTCTTTTCCGGCGGTGGTATTTGTCCTTTCCTGTCCCCGATACACGTATCGTCCAACACTAAGCAGCGCATGTGGTGACAGTTTCAAGATTATGAGGCGCACTCGAATATTAGGGTAACATTCATAACCATACAACAAAAGATAAGGCGAAGTCACACCAACGTCTTTTGTACCATCCACCGTGGATCAGTCTCTAAATGGGTATGAACTGTATCCAGCCTGTTGAGTGAGTGAAAATTATTATTAAAAATATCAACTGGATACGCTGAGGAGAAAAACGATTCCTGAATGGTGAAACTGCTTCTGGCATTTGGCTCAAGATTATCCAAGAAAGGCGTTAAGTCTGAATTGTTTGTTTTTGAATCGACGGGTTTTACTACCACTCATTCCAAGCAACTATTGTGTAGCGGTGGGTTTCAATTTAGTTTTTACGGTGCTTTTATGGGGTTCGATTGATGTTCAATGAAATGCAGATAGGTCGATGAGTGTAATGAAATACGTTTTCTAGATGAAATGGTGTTCATTGAATACAGAATGAAATCTGATCTTCCGGCGTTGGTCCGCTCGAATCGAGGAAAAGGCGATAAAATGGGAAGTCGGGAAAGATGGAAACGAAGGCGATTGTTCGAACTCGTTCTTTTTCATACATTCAAATTCATGGAGAAAACGATTTCATTCTATATTTCTATTAGGATTGGCCATTTTTCTGTGAACTCTGTTGGAATGATTTTAATGTAAATAGCTCAACCAATACATTGTCTGAACAACTGCAAAAAGGGTAGTTTTTTTTGCTATGATTATTATCAGCTTTTCAATACCCACAATTGGATATTTAAGAAAGAGAACAATTTCTCAAATTAAAATTGTAGAGAGCAATGGAAGCTATGCTCCGAAAATAACTACTAACATACAGGATGTTCGATAAAAGTTATGTTTTTAAATGAAACACTCTATATATTTTCCCCCGATTGAATTCCTTTGGAAGAGTGTTTCTCAAAAATATATGGATTTATGGGTTGATACCAGGTAGTTCGGAAGTTATCGTGGATTTTCTGTCACAAAATGGGTTCATTCGACACTCAATATCTCAAAATGAATACTTTGCATAAGAAAATGTATGAAAAGGAAAACATTCTCAATTGAATATTGATATAAATATTTTTCTGTGAATTGAAAAATCCACGATTAAAATGAAGTTATTTTTTGGGAATGTCTAACAGAAAACAACTACTTCCCCAGCTAAAGCCACGCTGGACATTCAACTACATCTGATAGATATTCTGAGAGGCCTAACTCAAAAGAAAAAATCTAAATTGAAAATTGTTTTTTCGATTTTTATTTCATTCCAGTCTTATTAGGAACTCATAAAGATGAATAGGCAAAGAAGATGTTTTCCAAAGAGTATCACCAGAAATCATTCGAACATTGACGCAGGAGAAATCGATTCACTAGGTCTTCAATAATTTTGTCGACGAAAATCTATTTCCGCTTCCACGATCAACAGGAAGACCGGAAGAAATGGGAACACATTTCAAGAAGCAATCCCACTTTTCCATCTTTGCAAAGTGAGATTGTTCTTGAGA
Source organism: Gonioctena quinquepunctata (assembly GCA_018342105.1). Taxonomy (NCBI): domain Eukaryota; kingdom Metazoa; phylum Arthropoda; class Insecta; order Coleoptera; family Chrysomelidae; genus Gonioctena; species Gonioctena quinquepunctata. The sequence continues at coordinate 1,339,154 of JAFIRS010000074.1, read as the reverse complement.
TGTGTTTCCATTTCTTCCGGTCTTCCTGATGATCGTGAAGCGTGAAATAGATTTTCGTCGACAAAATGTATTGAAGACCTAGTGAATCGATGTCTCTCCTGCGTCAATGTTACTAAGATTTCTGGCGATACCTCTTTGGAAAACATTCTTCTTGCCTCATTCATCTTTATGAGTTCCTAATTAAGACTGGAATAGAAAAATCAAATAACTATCTGAATGAAATGCAAATTTTCAATTTCAGATTTTTCTTTGAGTTAGGCCTTTTCAGAATATCTATCAGATGTAGTTCAATGTCCAGCGTGGCTTTAGCCGGGGAAGTAGTTGTTTTCTGTTAGACATTCCCAAAAAATAACTTCATTTTAATCGTGGATTTTTCAATTCACAGAAAAATCTTTCTATCAATATTCAATTGAGAATGTTTCCCTTTTCAACATGAATACCCCACAAGAGGTTATCTTGACGATGGAAGATAGTGACTAAAGTTTATCTTTCAGTCGCAGATGATTCCACATCTGATTTTATGAACATCCTGTTTATATTTTCAACAAATCAAGAAAATGTATGCTCCAAATATCCTCAAAAATGTTGTATTTTCATTTCCTATTCATAATTTCACCGGAAAGCGCTTTTCCCATACAGGAGCAAGCAAAAGTCAGGTTCACTTTTTTCCCTGTAAATAAGATCATACCAAAAAGGTCAACACTATGAACTTGCAGAAAATGTATGGTATGCCTACTTGATTTCCATCAGAAATGCATCTAATTTTTAAGGAATGTATGAAAAAGTCATCATAACAGCAATAAATTTTTTTTTATTGAATCCTGGACAAAAGAGGTAATAAAATGTTATGGAATTGTCAACAAACTTGACATTAAATTATCGAGGAGATGAATCTAAACTAATATTTTTTCGCTTCAAAATGAAATTATCCACCGAAGAAATGATAAACATGATCCACATGCTGGATGAATGCAACAGAAATGATCTATTAGCCAGTAGAATGTATGCAGCCCGATATTCTGATTCAAGGTCAATTCGACCAGAAAGTTTTTGGAGGGTTGAAGGAAGATTTGAGGAAACAGACAGTGTAAAAATGATTTCTAGTGAGTACTCTCTTTTGGGAAACATTTTTCTTTGCCTCATTCATCTATATGAGTTCTTGAATAAGACTGGAAAAGAAAATCAAATAGCTATCTGAATGAAAATGCTAATTTTCCCTTTCCGATTTTTTTCATTTGAGTAGGGAATTTTCTCAATATCTATCAGATCTAGTTCAATGTCCAGCGTGGCTTTAGCCAGAAGTATTGTTTTCTGTTACATATTCAAAAAAATACCTAATTTTTATCGTGGATTTTTCAAATCAAAGGAACATCTTTTTATTCAATATGGAATTGAGAATGTTTTCATCTTCAACATGAATACTATACAAGAGGTTATGTTGAACTAGGAAGTTTATTTCAGTCGCAGATGATTCCACATTTGATTTCATGAACATCCTGTTCATAATATCAAACAAATCAATAAGTTTTCATTATTGATAGGAAATTTTCATGAATAACGCAGTCGAAAGCTTTACTCAATCGCAAAATATTGCAGCAGAGCATTGCCTCCGTCAATAATATACAGTGCTCGTCTAAAGTCCCCCCTTACTAATTTTTGAACCACCTGGTATATCGCAACGAACTTCTAAGGGCTCAGATAGGAGATAAAAACCTACTTTTTCTTGAAAAAATCCCAGCTAAAAGTTTCAAAATGGCGTCTGAGCGCCATCTTAAATATTTTTAAAAATAGAACAACCTGTATATTATTCCATTTTCGAAATCTGCTCATAATTCTAAACAGTTTTCTCAAATACACTTTACTCCTAAATTCAATTATTTTGAAATATTAAGTTTGAAAAGTGCATTCTGGTCATTTCAAACCCAACCGAAAACACTAATGCTGCTTTCAATCAAGATTGCATTGGAGAAAATCGTTGTCGCGGTAACATCTTGTTTACTGTCTAACTGAACTGCTAACTGTCAAATGGTCCGTTGAGCGCCTAAATCCTTTTATGAAAAGTGTGATCATGGCTCGTAGTTTAGACGATAAATTTGAAGCAGTTTTGATATTTGGAGGAGCTGGAAGAAATTATCATCTAGCAGTCCGTATGTTCAATGATAGATTTCCCGAGAATCCTATTTCGAGGTCATATGTGCGCAAACTTTTTTAATAAGCTACAAGCAACTGGTAAATTGTTGCTGAAATCGCAATCAATCCGAGTCAGTCAACGTCTGCAGTTGCTGAATACCGTGGAGTAAGTTCAGAAAGTGTCCAGAGTGCCCTAAAAAAAAAGTTTCATCCCTATGAAATTAAAATCCTGCATGCTCTCACGGAGGATGATCCAGACCGGAGGGTTGAATTTTGTGAGTGGTTAACAAGAGCAATTGAAGGAGAACGGGGCTTCCTAAAACGTGTATGCTTCGCAGACGAATGCACGTTTTTTCTTCAATGAAAAAGTCAACAAACAGAATGAACGATACTGGAGTGTTACTAATCCGCATATTTTCAAAGAGGGATATACCCAGTTTCCTTTAAAGGTGAATGTTTGGGTTGGGATTTTGAGCAATCGCGTTGTTGGACCGATTTTCATCAGAGGCAATCTTACAGGAGTTCTTCACAGAAATCTTTTAGAAACTGACATTGAACCTCGAATAAGATAAATTGTATTGAACAATCAGAAAGAGTTTAAAAATCGTGAAATCATATTTCAGCAGGATGGGGCACCTCCCCATTTTGATCGCATGTCTGGAGAGTTCCTCGATACAAACTTTTCTGGGCGATGGATAGGTCACAGGGAAAGTACAGAATGGCCACCAAGATCTCCGGATCTTACACCTCTAGATTTTTTCCTTTGAGGGTACCTGAAGTCAAAAATATACGCCACTGGATACCGTACATAAGAAGAGCTGGAACGCAGATACATGTGAAGAAATAGATGAACAGACTTTCATCAACGTGAGAGAAGCTATTTATAATAGGGCACTTTATTGTCAAGATTTAGGAGGGGTCCACATTGAACACTTGATGGAATAATTGTTGGGGTTAAATAAAAGTGTTATTCAAAAATAAATTATAATTTTTTAGCTAACTAAATTGTTTTGATTGTGAATTTACAGAACACATTCGTAGGCTTCGAGATTTTCCGGTAAGTGGTACTGTTTATCCTCAATAAACTCTCTTTACGCCTCTTATTAGTCGAATTAATTAAGAGATTCAACTACAAATTAAAAACAACGTTTAGTTAGCAAAATGTATTACCGGATGTGACCAAAATCCAAACTTCATTTTAAACCGGAATGTCACTTTGTAACGTTAATATTTCGAAAATATTTGAATTTATGAGTAGAGTGTATTGGGGAAAACTGTTGAGAAGTATGAGCAGATTTCAAAAATGAAATAATATACGGGGTGTTCTATTTGGAAAAAAATATTGATGATGGCGCTTAGCCGCCATTTTAAAAAAATTTGCGGTGATTTCTCCATGAAAAAGTGGGTTTTCATCTACTTTTCAGGCCCTCCAAATTTTGTTGCGATATACCAGGTGGTTCAAAAATTAGTAGGGGGAGAACGGACTTTATACGAGCACTGTATAAGATTTTATAATAGATTGAAGACATTGCGGTAGTATGAGCGGAAACCATGTTGTTCCTTACTAAGTATATCATATCAGTCTGATAATGGTAATAACCTTTCGAGAAAACCATATTCAAATATTTTTGAAAAAGCCATAAGATATTGTTATCGTTCAGTTATTTTCCAATAAATTGGGATCTTTCTGTTCGATAAGAGGAACAACTTTTCCTATTTTTAGAATATTTGGAAAATAGTATGGAACACTCAGTGCGCGAAACTGAGCTCGCCCCTTCCCGCTTCTTGTTTCCCATATTCAATGAAAATGCGTAGGGTGAAATAAATATAAAAACAAAATATCAACGTCTGGGTTGCAGATTGAAGTTGATGACCGTTTAATTGGACGCAGTAATTGACACATAGTGGCACAGCCGTAATGCTGAAATATTGACTCCATTCTGTTGATTATTTCGTTCAGCTTTCGAATGGGCGACTGACTGCATCCTGCATCGAATCGTAGTTTTTTCAAACTGGTTCTTTCATGCTTCCACTAATACCTACGAATCAGAAACAAATATTCTAGACGCGAGTAACACTCCCGCTTTGGGATATAGAAATTTTTGTGGTTCAAAAAAAGGTTGTATGTTTGATAAGGGGAGCTGGATACAGAGATCACTGTCAGGCTCTCTCCATTGAGCTTCAATCATGCCACTTCCAACTGTTTTAACTTACTATACACTTCTAGACATACACAGAAATATATCTGATTATGCTCCACATTCAGAAACCCATATGTATCCAACGAGATCAGCAAGTTGTTTGAGAATAACAAGATTTAGACTCTCAATTTCCCAGAAAAACTCATTGAACTTCTATAACAAGATACCTCATGATATAAGATAACTGAATATCTACTTTTTCAAGCAGAAAGTTAAATCCTTTTTACTGAAGAATTGCTTTTATTCGGGAATTGAGTTTTTGAATCATGAACTCAGTAATGAGGTTTTTGTGAAATAACTCCCCCTCTCATGGATTTGTTATAACTTTCATCATGGAAAGGTGTGATGTGCTGCTAGATATTTGATAATAGAAACTCACACTCTACTGTAGGTGACCTGCTATGTACATATTTTGTTCAATTTGAAATTCTAGTATTTTATATATCTTTTATTTTTTTGAATTTTTATATTCTTATTGTTTTGTATTTGATTCATCTAGTATTTTGAGGTATTTTGGTTAGGTTGTTTACATCATTTCAGACCTCCTACGAACATATCCATCTGTTATGTAAATGTAGTCATTAAAATCCACTCTATGCCTCCAGGTGTAGTGCCCTGGAGTTGGGTAATTCTTCTCCTGGCAGAATCTGTACTCTGATTCCAGTTTCTTCAGGTGTCCTTTCAGTCGACAGTGGTCGGTAAGGATTTCTGTTAGTATTCGCTGTTTGTTTTTGCTTAGAATAATGGATTACTGGTTGTATATTCTCAGAAGATTTTCCGCTTGTTCAATCCACCTTGACAGCTTGGAATATTTGCATCACTTAGCATTCACAGTCATCTCATTTCTTCTATTTATCCTATGAATTGTTTCGATATACCAATAAATTTAGGATTCCTCACTATCAAATCAATTGCATCATCAATCCTCAGCCTTGAACATATATAGAGACCTATATGTACTGTCTTACTGATTGAAAACTTTTTTGAGTCCGATGTTAAACCCTGTCTATATACATAGTGTTATGAATTCACACACCACTCCTAAAAAAACCAAGTGTTTGTCGAACCTGATATTTACTTTTACCAAAGAAACACTTAAGGAAAGCCAATATAAGGATTTCACAAATACCGCCAAATGATGTATACTTGTATTATTAGGATTCACTCTCCTCATACCCAATTTTTTTCACACAATTGACAGTACAAAAGCGTGTCTTAAAAAAGTCTTCAGAGGTTATATACTGAGGGTTGTGCAACAAAACAAATTTACAACATGAATTTACTAGGAGAACGGCCTATCCAAGCAATTCAATCGGTATATGATTGAGGTTCTTTAACCTATGTACTCGGTCATATCTCAAGCTAAAAAAAAAAATAATGATTTAGTTGTGAATTTGAAAGATTTAATCAAGATCAATTCTCAAAAACAGTATACAAATCCATAAATCAATAATTTCTTATAAGACCATTTCATATAAATTCACCAGAAAATATGAGTGTGAAGATAGCAATAAAACCATAGCAGAAATCAATATCATATCAGGTACAATGTTCTATAATTTTAAGGCACTATACAATGTATTATCAATCAATCAATCAATTGTAGCAAAGTCAAATGTAGCAATATATTTCAATAACTTCTTTTTGTACTTTATCAATATATTCTAGAATTTTGTATTTATCCATGTACACAAATCTAAATAATCTGGGTTAAAACAATTATCATTGTTATTGTTTTCCTGCTTTAAACAACAACTTTAATATTTTACTGGACTAGAAAATATAATAGCACAGTTTTCAGTTATAAGCATTGAATAGTATCAATCATTTGTATACATCTTTCTAGAACAAGCAACTATCAAAATCTACTGAAATATTCATCAGATTGGTTGAATTAAACTTCAAGGAATGTGAGTATGAATGTGGAAAAATGTTCATTATATGAAGCCTGGTCACAATACAATCAAAGAGAAAAAATATGTAGTCTCAGTCTGTATATATACACTTGGTACGAAGATCACTTCACTAAAATCATTTCCGGTATTTTATCTTGCAGATATTTTGATTTAAGTGATTTTTAGTTTAATCTCTGAAAATCCCGTCAAGTATTTAATTATTTATTCACTTCTGGACGAATGCTAAATTTTGGAAGAATTCTTCTAACTACATATTAGTGTATGTAGTTCGACTCGTTTTCTTTGTAGCTACGATGTTGAAGTTGATTGGCTTCTTATGAACTAGTAAATACACCCATCAGGGAGGGTCCTAATGACTGGTATATTTTTAACTTGTTTGTATCTGAATATGACTTGAAGTACAATTATAAGTTTTCATCTATGTGACTGAAACATGATCTGATCAAATTAACTCAATTTAAGATGCTGATACGCATCATAAGTTACATACTGAATTGAAAGGATTACCCGAATGGAATGAATATCATTGTGACAGAACGGTTCATATATCCTCGTCTTACCCCATGCAGGCAAAATCCTATAATCCATTATATTATCACATACCAAGTTGGCTTTGTTTTATTTTTAAATATAATTACAATGTCTCTCCCACTATGATGCAGCTGTATCGCTTCTTTTTCAGGGTCGATTATAAATAGGTAATCTTTTTCCTTATGAACTCATAGTTCATTGGAGTTCATAATTAGGTACGATTTCCTTTGTACATTTATTTTTAGGAACCCCTGTTTTTCAAATTTATGACTTTCCCACCTATAGTATATAATTATATTTTGAGAGTTCGATACTCGTTTGAATAGAATGAATTTCACGTAATATGAATTTATATATAAATACTGGATTTTTCCATAGTTTAAATGTGATCTTTCTAAATGAATATATTATTTCAAGACATTTTTCCCTTCCAAGCTCTATATGCAGGTTACAACACGTACAATGAGGTCATGTGTAGCTTCCACAACATGTATAGAGGTGAATATGAAATATCCACTACAGGAACTACAGAACAAAAAATATATTTCGGGATATATCCAAACACAATGATCGACTTGTACCAGTGTAGTGACAAATGGGATTGTGCTTCACGCCTAATGGCTGATTCGATTAAAAATTGAAATCGATTTCATGGCGATGAAGCCGCGAATGTGCAAAAAGTAAATTGAAGATAGTTATCAAATTTTTACGTTGCACTGCGAATACCTGAATGCTGAATGTGATTTTTTGCCGAGATTTGGAGTATAAAGTGCATTCTTTCTCTCGCTTTGATGCATGGTTGTTAGATATTCATCACTTCAGTTCAATCGTATGGAAATATTATTGGGAAATAAAAAAAACAGGTAATACTGAAGCCGCATTCTTTTGTCTCACGAAAAAAAATATGTTGAAACCTAGACCATGGAGAGAATTCATCAAAAAATATATAGAGGAAAGTTTCGGTTAGATTCAACTCTTCCATAATGATATCAAAAAGAAAAGAAATCGATCCAGAATATAACACTGAAAATACACTCTATGAAATACAACCAAAATAGAATGGAAAATGCAATCATGAAATGATCAGAGATACTACACCATAATATATTTCATGATATTGTCGTGAATTGGGTTTGTTCCACGACTAACTAGGTGGATGCTGATTCTTTATTGACTGAAAACACTTTATACAAAAATATAGAAAAATATTTATTAAAATTAATACAAGAATGAAATGAATCAGAAATAAAAAATGAAATGATGAATCCCTTCTAGTGGTTATGAAACAAATTTTTTACCTACAGAAATAAATGCAGACTCATTCCAAAACCATGTTCTTCAACTCTGCTCCTTAACTTTCTAACTTTCTAACTCCCTACCTCTCCCCCCTCACCCCTATGTAGCTTTGGGCACGGCAAAACCCCAATGTCGACTCCCCGATCAAACCATCGGTCGTCACATTTAAAAACTCTTGTTTATGTTAGAGAGTAATTCGTGTTTTGCAGAATAACAACATTGTGACCCACTTGAAAATTATAATGATTGATTTACTCTACGGGGTTCAAAACCAATAAAAGCTTGAGTAGATTTTTGTTCAATACAATGGACGAAATTGACAAACTTCCCAAAAGTGGCATATATAAGTTAAATTGTGAAGATTGTGATGCAGCCTACATTTGGTAGTATCTGTAGCCTTCGAAAGTTCGTATAAATGAACATTCAACCAGTAATAAAGTATCTGCCTTTGGTCACCACTTGAGATTCAACAATAATAATTTGATTCCAAATAGAAATTCACAAATCTTACACGAGGTCAGTTCCAAAAATTATTAAGATTCGATTTTCTTGAAGACCTACACATTAGTAACGAAATACTCAACAATAACCTTTGTCTCAACACTCAAGTCAATTTAAATAGATCCCATATTCCGCTTCATACACACCTAAAATAAAATTAAATTTAACTTTCTCAGTCATTTTACCTCAATTCACATTTTACTTTTCATTTCATGTTAATAATTTCAATGTCATTCTCTATGATAACATGACTTGTGTCTCTATGCGATTTGTTAGCATCGCTTTCAAATTTCTCCAAACTGAGTCATTGTTTAGATTTTTATTATTACCTTGACTATCACCTATTAAACTCTTTTGTTCTCTATCTGTGGGAGTTGTGAAGTTGTGTCGAATTCTCATTGAACTTTTATCACACTGCTCATCCCCCAGTTATGATTCAATTGAGCCGTGGTGAATAGGGCTTTTCATTAAGAGAATTTAAATTCATTGTATAGACAATGAATTTCCATAGGGACACTATCATACTCTTTTCAGTTGTATATCTGTGACCAGGATAGTTCACATTAGACTCCTCCCTTAAACGATGACTCAAATTTGAGAATTCAAGAACCTTGTCTGGTGTTTCTTGGAATATTGGGACGTATATTTGACAGATGACAGTCCCTATTAGATTGATCATCTTCAAGTCTGGGTTTCGTATGCCATGGATATTCTTTTCATGATTCTGAAATCTCCATAGTTTTGTGTTCCATGTCAATCTACTTCAACGTTCACTTGTCAATCTTGTAATTTAGGTTCAGCTATCACACCCAACTAATGGTTTATAGAGAAATCGAAATGTGATTTCAAGTTTCATCCTGGTTGAGGATATGTTTTTAAATATGTTTGTCATGTAACCTTATACAACACTCATTGAACATTAGAGATTTCATGGACTTTTTGGCTTCTTGTACACCTGACGAGTAAGTAACCTCACTTTTCGAAAATATTTCAAATTTCCTTTCACAAAAATTGTTTTTAATTATTCAAATTTTCTCTATCAATATTACTTATTCACAGGTACGCACTGATGATGACATAAAGGTCAAAAGCGCTTTGCTACGATTTTATTAAATCCTTTTATGCACGAAATACAAATTTCTTTCCTCGATTATATCTATACGTACACTCAGTCAAACTTTTCACTATTACTAGAAGACGCAGCTTGTGTGGGACATGATGGTGACTCATTGGAGCATTTATAAGTAGCCTTTTCTCAGAATGTTTATTTGTTTTCTGTTAATCATCCTTTCCTGTTCTGTAGGATTAATACAATCGTTTCCTTTTGATATACTACTGTTTCTATTACAATTTCATTTTGTTGAAAAATATTATTATTATTAATATATAATTGTATGGATGTGTGGACAGCGTGCGGCCTGCTCGTTCCTTTTTTTTTCGGAAAAATCATCAACATTTTTTATTTTGCAACAAATCTCGCAAATTTTACCTACTATAAAGTAGACCCCACAAACCCTATATCGACAAAAAACTCCTAAAAAATTCCAGGTTAATATAGGGTGTTGCATTTGAAAAAGCCGAGTTTTGTCATTTGTAATTTTTCATTTTCAAAAATTTATAGTAGGCGATGGAACATCTCAAAAGATGATGCCTAAGGAATCGACTGGAGAAAAGTTGTTTGGGATATCTTGAATGATTCTACAGTTTTGAATTTTTTTCTGTGTGTCTATGCACGACCCCATTTTGACACATGGATTAAGATAAGTCAAGAAAGTCTTTGAAACCCGGGTGTGTTCAGTCAGCGAAGAACAAAAAATGGAACAGAAATGGGAATTGTCATTCACAAAAACAGAACTTAGTTGTGTATCGTATTTTGGGACATCCTGTATATGAATTTGGGTATTTTAGAATGTGCCTCATTGTCGGACCTATCGTTTAAAAAAAACAAGTCGAGAGCTTGGATTGGAGCTTGCACCCTGTATGATCATTTTGCCCCTCACGATATACTTACAAATCGAGGCATATATCGTCAAAAAAGTTTCACTTCCGTCACGTGTACTGAGTTGCACGCTATGTTTTCTTACATATCTTGGGAAATGTATGTATGTTTTTCCCATTTCCAGCCCATTTTTATTCGCTTTCAACGGTAGAGAATCCACCATATCTCGTTTCTGAGCCAGATGTCAGATCGGAAACAAGCGAACGCCTTGCAATCCTGCTCTCGAATAAAACGAGCAGATCAAGCAAAGAGACGTGCGAGAATTAATAATAGTTGAAGCCCAACGTTGGCATGCAAATATATCGATTTCGATATTCCATCATTACATCTCTTGCATTATTGAAGGGAAACATCATGAAACGCTTCAGACCGAAGTATGATTGAACAAGTTCCTAATAACAATGCCTGCTGTAAAGGCATTATATATTGAACCTCGACACGAATTCACGTACTCCGGCTTTGTTCCGGGACTAATTTGATCTGGAATTATCAATGGAGTCGGTTTATGGAATGGGAAATGTTCCTGTCACTTCATATAGTCAGTTACTTACCTACTACTTACAGTATAACGTATGCTTGTAATTTTTATTCTGATTGCAACGAACAAAACAGCATTGCCACTGACTTGTCAGAAATGAATATAACAGATTTCAAACCAGTCAATTCAAATTGTGAGCTACACTCCCTAATCATTAGATGAAATAAATGAATACAATTATTTTGGCAAGTGTCACTTATATGCTAGTAAAACACAGAATAATTTATCCCTATGAACAATGAAAAAAAAGGACCGAATATTGAACCATGTGGAATTCCATTCTATACAGCAAAAAATTCCGATGTCCTTTTCAACCATGACTACTTTCATGAAATAAGAAAGGAACGTCTTTCAAATCTACGATTCTACTTCCTACCTACCAATTCAGATTAGATTTCCTGTACATGACGTAACCAGCAGCAAGGGGGCTCAACGTCAGCAAACTTCACTTCCAAAAGCCGCAGAATAATCCAGGACTCGCGTGAGTGCACAAGCTGAACTTACAACAGGTTCTTTATCAACAAAAACTAAATACAGTGATAATATTCGGGTCAGACACTTTTTGGTTTATTCTTAATAATATCTATTCACAGTGGTGAACTTTCTTCTTTATTCATTATTATGATATCAATACAACCTCTAAATATTTATTTACATTGTTCTTTGATTGCGCATGAGCAAGTTTATTGATGTGTTCAATTTGATTGGTTGAATATCGCAGGGATAGGTATTTTAGATTATTGAATAAAAGAACAACCATTTAACTATATTCTGGACTCATTATTTATCATTGGACCATATTACAAGGTATATTTCCATAGAAACAGGACATTGACTTCAAGCTAAACAACTAGATGGCGCGACTGCAATACTCCTGAGTTAGAGACGATCATCTCTACATAGGCGTACCGACTGAGCTGGAGGAAGGTAATGGAAGAGAAGTAAATAGTGTATTGAAAAGGGGTAAGAGCATCATAGCTGGAGTTCATTGTTGTGATAGGTATTTGTTGAGCAGATAAATGAAAATAATGATATTGATAATTATATAAACAAATACAACACATCATTTTATTTTGGAAGCAGTAACATATATCCATACAAACAAAAAAATGTTTTCCACAAAAACCAATGTTACAACTATAATACGAGAGGAAAAAACAACTTTCATTTACCGAATTCACCCCTCACCATTTGTCAAAAATCATTGAATGTGATAGAACTGGATTATACAGTGTACTTCCCAATGAGCTGGAAGTATTAGAACAAGCGCATACCTTCAGAAAAAAAACTAAAGCCTTTCTACTGGGCATTACTCCTTACAACCTCGACGAATACTTTGAAGATTTTTAATATTTTCGATTCTTTTTTGGTTACCAATAAACATTTCACACGAAGTACTGCATCTATTTGATTACTGATTGATGTCGCTGATGTGCCTCATTCATTTTTTTAATATATAAATGTATGTATGTATATATCAACTATGTATGTTTTCTTGGGAATTTCTATTATACATGTTGAATTGTCATATAGCTCTATGAGCTATTGTTATAACAACCATTTTACCAAGTTGATGTCTTTGAAGTGTCTATTAACTATATCCTAACTATGTACTATTTTTTACTATTAATTTTATTTATACATGTACTGTACTGACTTGTCCTATAGCTTTATAAGCTCGCATATGGACCAATAAACCATCTATCTATCTATCTATATTTTGACAATAACTCAAGTACCTAATGATCATTTGAACATAATATAAATAAGAATCTTCCATCATGCGCTCTGTGACAATAAAATAAATTGCACGAAATATAAAAATTTCAGACAATTGCAAGTAAGTATTGTCTATATCGTTGTGTGCTTTTTTATAGCTGAATTATTTTTTTTCAGAAATGGGTGTTGGATCTAAATTTTACATTTTCTGTTATATTTTGGATTTCTTCAGAACAAAGTTTGAGGTTAATATGAGAATGGAAATGCTCATTGTGTTTTCCAATGGAAATATACCCATTTTTTCTGACACTATTTCATGGCAATTTCAAAACAATCAATAAATACTAAATCTACTTCTCCAACTAGCCACACCATTTGTTTCGTTTTTTCGAACCAATTTGAGTATAATCTTTGTGCCATCCGAAACACTTTGAGTTTTTTGCTGTACTCCTTTTCGAAAATAGTAATGTATTTCACAAATATTTGTTTTTTGAAAGAAAAAATGCACTTCTACGCTTGTATGAATGCTTCTTGTTCAATTTTCGTCTCGCTGTTGAAGGTCACCCACCCAAATGATATTTCATGGAATACTTTCAAGATTTGTTTAGACAGAAAGGATGTTTACTTAGATTTGAGTCTCTAATAAAAAACGAAAGGTTTATTTTTTCACAATGTTGTGGAAATTTTGGTAGGTAGGTATTTGTCATGTCTCAGAAAAGTGTGAGAGTGGTTATTTCTACAGGTTTCTTTAGACAGCGCCAGAAATACAAAGGCAAAGAACTGAGATCACTGCATCAGTTTATAGATAAAATAAGGTGAAGATTTATGAGGACGTGAAAATAAAATAATTCACCAAAAATGAGGTGAATTTGTACCTTTCAAATTCAGTGTAACTCTCTGTTTGGTATAATATTGATAGTGTTAGACGTCTGATTCTTTGATAAATAATGGCGTAAATGAATCATAAAAAACATACCCCTAGTAACTACTAACGAGCTTTGTATGTTTCGATCAATAACAAATCGAGCAGTGTATCAATTAATTTATAATCTGTCAACCCTAATTTGGGTGGGAAAAAATTCTCCACAGTTTATTCACTATTAATGCTAATGGTGAATCAACATTTGTGTCAGGATTCCCCAACTGATGTCCTAAATATGAACGAATAATGGTCGTCGAATATTTTAGTTTGTATCAAATGATTGGCAATGCTGATAAAAGTAATCAATTGGTTGATTTAGTGGGAAGGTGCCAGAATAAACACAATTCCATAACGACGTTTCATTCGTTTATTGAATTTTCTTCAGGTGTACGATGATAGAATTAGTATTAGTAAAATTTCACAATGAAGATTTTTGTACTTAGATAACGGGGGGATAACTGATAATTTCACTTTTCTATGGAATGATTCACGTTAAGTTTAAAATTCAGTGATCTACATAAAAGCCAGCTCCGACCGGATCTACTTCTCCTTTTTTCTTTTTTCATTATGTCAAGCTAATCAAGCGAGTTCACGCTATCTATAATGGGATTAGGGCTTCCGAGTTTTATACAATTATGCGATCAGACATTATCTCTGACTTGCATGTGGAGGGTTGGAAGTTCTTGTGAGCGCATAATCCTTTCACTATGGGAGAATGGTTTGTAAATAATAGCCTGATATATGCGGAGAATATCTCAAGCCACCAGATCGATTTATTTGGAGGTCGACAATAAAACGATTCCCGAGTAATAAATGGCCAGAAACAGTTCATTTACATAAGTCGTTCTGACATAGATTATCATGTGAAAGTCAACATCATATTTGCAGTGTTAGTTGTACCGAAAAAGATACAAAACACGTTTCGTACTTGTTTGGAAGACCATCTTCAGGCTGAGGTATGGCCCAATTCTCAAGGAGGGTATTGCTACAAGTATATACAAAACATATAAAACTGTATGAGCATACAATACACCATGAAGGACGAAACATATGAACACCATACAACACCATGTCACATCCAATAAATGAAAGAGATGGTGAGTTAAAATCGCAGATTGAAAAATTCGTCAATATTATAGAAATTATGGTCTACCAAAAACTTTTCAGGGTGCTTTTGAAAACTTGAATTCTGTCAGTGATATTCCATGATTCAGACAGTTTGTGTTATAATTTGAGTGTTTCATAATTTGAGTCCCAAGTGAGAAGGTTAGTTGGCGGTTATATTATATTTTCAGGGATTTCCGTTTGTATGAGTCTCTGCAAGAGGTTTTTCAATTAATGCCTACTACAAATTCGCACAATCTTTCTTGGGAAATCGAATACATTTGGAGCTAGTGACGAGCTTTCCCAAAGACAAACGCCATATCTGATTCTTGATTCTATATGTGCAAAATAAATTGTTTATTGAGTGTTCAGTGGTCAAAATCGTTTCAAATACTGAACAGAACTCAGTTTTGACATTATTTCCAGTTCATACAGTTATATAATATTGATGATGATGTACAATACTTCACGTCAGGAGCATACTAGAGAATGCCTCCATCAACTGGTCACCATACTACGTAAAATATAAAAATGAAATTGGAAGACTTCGAAAAATGTCCTCAGATATCTCTATCATAAAAAACTGGAATAGTAAGAATCATTTCTACATATTGAATATTTAACAGATCACGCTGTAAACAGACATCCAGTATACTATGGGGAAGCGCTACGGTTGAATGTTCAACGGAATTGAAATGAAGCAACACCTCTAACATAACTAATTAATTGGTCTTTCAATTGTAGAATATGTCCAACCCCATTCAAAATTGCAATCATTTTGCTATTATTTAAATCAGGAAACAAACTAAAAGTAACTACCGCCCGATATCTCCCATAACAAACTTTGAAAAAAAATCGAAACAATTTTAAAATCTCGTATAAACAAATACTTATATAAAAATAAAATACTTTAAAAAAATCAACTCGGATTTCAACTAGGCAAATCAACAGTAGATGCTCCTCAATGATCAAATTGGTCAAAATATTGATGAAAAATCACCATCCTTATGCATATTTGTTGACTTGAAAAAAGCTTTTGAATCTGACCAGCTACTGAAAGTACTTGAGAGCATCTTACCAATCAAAGATGTGTGAAAATCAAAGATACCTATAGTGACTTTCAAATGGTGGAATACGGAGTACCACAGGGAACTGTCTTGGGAACGATCCTTTTCAACATTTATCTGAACGACCTCTCTTCTTTAGATGTGGGAGGAGACATAATAAGTTTTGCAGACGACACAGTAGTTATCTTCAAATCAGAATCATGGAACTCCCTGAAAGGAAAGGTTGAAAAAAAATTCGAAGCCATTATTCAATGGTTTGAAAGTAGATACATTTTACTGAAACCGTCTACATGACTTTCACTTTCTATGCCAGAAATCTACCAAGCTTCAGTTCAATTTCAGTGAAATATGATGATGTAAGCCTAGTCATCTCACCAGTAAACAAAATAAAATATCATGGTATATTTATAGACTCCCACCTTAAATAGGACGCACATATCGATTACATGGTCAAAAACTTCGTAGTGTTACATATAGACTCAAACACGTGATACCATACTCACTATGCCGTATTTGAAACCCACCTCTTATACGGTATAGTTGCCTGGGCAGCAGCTAGCGCTAGTTTAATAAAAACTATCGAACAAATTCAAAAATCAGTATTGACAATGATCTATTTGGAAAAAAAACTCACCACACAAACAAATTATATATAGAAACATCCATCCATCCATCTTCCTGAAAACGGTATTCAGACAACACACAAATGAACATGAACTGGAAAAAATTTAACGCAAATATGAAACACGTAACAAAATCAATTAATATGTCTGGAAGTCTCAGAAATATACCCTCCAGAGATCCTATTCTTATCTAGCTCCTCGAATATCTAATCAAATTCCAATAGAAATCAAAACTATTGGTAGCAAAATTGTATTGAAAACTGAACAAAAATCTGGATCTTGAACTTGCCAAGGATGCAGATACACCAATATATTGACATGAAAAATATACACTATTATCTAGAAATGAATAGAAACTCATTCTGTATTTTTAATTATTCATGCTATTTTAAACTGTTGTAGTAAAGTGTTGTAGTATTATAACCTATTTAATTCTAGTATTTTGTTACATGTATAACCCATCTCACGCCCTGGATTATTTCCACGTGAGAGTTTTATATTTTATTATTATCATTATTCTGTAAACTTATTCATCTTCATAACTACTATAGCTATATATATATATATAATCTATCCCACGCACAGGTTTGTCCTTCTGTGGGAATCCCATATTTAATTGGTCACAGTAAGTTTTGTGTAATTATTAAATTGTCGACGAATAAATATTATTATTATCATCAGTGTGTATCTTAGTTTGGTCACCTACTTCACGCTTCATTACATATATAACCAAGGTTTTGATATTATATACTTCATGGTTTCATATTCCCTTTTCTTGTCAAATGTTTTATTTCTGTTTGCTAAAAATGTTCAAACCTTCTGGATGTGTCAATAAGGAATTTTATTGTTTTGCCATTTTTGTTTGATATTAACAGAAACAATTTTTTGTTCCAATCATATTTTTTATCTACACCTCTGAAGAGAACTTAAAGAAAATGCGGAGAATAATTTATAGACTGGAGCACTATGTTGGCTTTGACGTTCTAACATTATTCCACCTAATAAGTCACTATTTTTTACATACATTTTCTACTATTTGACCAAATAGAAAGCAATCGTTTTTTTTAGTTTTGTGGCGCCCAAACAAATATCTCGATATTGATATCATTGAAATACTGGGTCTCTACAAAATTAAGCTTGACTCGAAATTGGAGCGAAAAAGCTTCCGATGAAAAGCAACCGTTTGCAGTGTCCTGTTTTTATGTTCATTACTCTATTATTGAGGATTAAAAATAGAGGGTCACAATGTTATGCAGCTATACTCAAAATTTATGTACAATACAATGGTTTTTTTTCATAGCAGAGTGGAAATATAATATAAAAACTATATATATATATATAAATATATTCGTTTATCCTCATTATATAATAGTTATATATATATAACTATATATATATAATATATATATATATATATATATATAATATATATATATATACTATATATTTATATATATATAGTTTATATATATATAGTATATATATATATAGATCATATATATATATATATATATATAGAGAGAGAGAGAGAGAGAGAATATACTTTATTGTCATAATTAAATTTTTAAAACGTAATAAAAACAAAATGCATTAAAATAACAATTTTCACTAATACATAAAGTAAGTTTGTATATGTAAAAACATATAAGTCGTACAAAATACTGGTAAAAATAAACAAGTTTGTCTTAACCCATAAAGTTAATTCATATAAATATAAAAATAAATAAAATATATAAGTCACATTGAAATATACCCCAAATAAAATTTAAAATCACAGTATTGATTGGTTTTTTAAAAATTATCATTATAAAATTCTTGTACATTATAATATGGTCTATCTAGCATTGTAAAGATTTTATTTCTGTTACATTCTTTGGCAAATGGTTGAACATTTTACAACCATCAGAGACAATGGAATCCTTTATAACTGATGTCATTGGTATTGGCAACTCAATGTTGTTGAATTGCCTTGTCAGATAATGGGTTGGTGAGGATTGAAATTTGTTCATATATTTTTTAATTGAACACACTGTTTCCATTATGAAGATAGAAATCGCTGTTAGAATTCCATGAGTGGTAAAGAGTAATCTACAAGAGTCTCTAGGTTTTGATTTGCACATATATCTTACCACTCGTTTTTGCAAAATTAAAATATTTTGTAGTAGATAACCACTACATACGCCCCAAAATCAAATTCCATATCTCAGGTGAGATTCCACCAGAGAAAAATAAACAGTCCTAGCTGCTGTTAAACAAAGTTCATTTGCGACTACTCTGACTGCATAACAACCACACAAGGCATAAACATGGTCTTCAAATTTTAGTTTACTATCGATATGTACTCCTAAAAATTTCAATCTACTTTTGTTCTCAATGATGTCATTCCCAATAGGTATATTGTCTAGTTCACATCTGAAAGTTACTATATTAGTTTTCGAAATATTTAGAGAAAGACGATTTGAATCACACCAACTCTTTACTATCTCATATCATTGGATATGATTTTAGTTAAATCATTTGCATTGTCCGACTGCCAAAAAATGGTAGTATCGTCTGCAAATAGTGTGAATTTTCCTGCGATATTTATACTTGTCAAATCGTTGACGTAGATGAGGAACAATGTTGGCCCCAGTATTGAACCTTGAGGCACACCATTATGTATTTTCCCAATTTCTGAGCGATGTTTTGTTTTCACCATCTGACTACGACCTGACAAATATGAGCTGAACCAGCTCAGTATCACTCCTCTGAAGCCGTAGTAAGGAAGCTTCCGCAACAGTATTCGTAACCACACAGTCGAAAGCCTTCGAGAAATCGCAAAATACTGCAGCAGCAACTCGCCACTATTGATTCCAGTATAAACTTTTTCCATGGGTGAGAAAATTGCATCATTAGTGCCTTTGCCACTTTGAAAGCCAAACTGTTCTTCATTAACGATTTTATGTTTCGTCAGAAATGCAGTTATCCTTATCTTGACTAGTTTTTCTATGAGCTTCGCTAATGTGGGAATTAGGGAAATAGGCCGATAATGCGAGGGTTCGTCCTGATTTCCACCTTCATGTAGTGGTATTACCAATGATACCTTCAGGAAATCAGGAAACTTTCCTTATTGAAATGATTCATTAATAATATTGGTTAAGAGTTGTAATGTGTTATCTGGGAGATTTTTCAAAATGTTTGCTGTTATGTCGTCGTAACCAGATGACGACTTTTTTCCAATGGAAACAATCACCTGTTTCAGCTCATAAATATCTGTGTAAAGTGAATTAAAATAAATTTTTGAATATGTATATATTTATATATATATATATATATATATATATATATATATATATATATATTTCCATTCATAATATTATGAAAAAAACTTTTTGCAATCTATTTTGGGATCAATTCTTCGATATGTTATTTGTAAGGGTATTTTGTTTTAATTTTCGCAGGTATTCAATTATTTGGTTGTCAATATAGTTCCGAAAAAGAAATAATCGTTACCTCTCTCGTACGCAATCTGATTCGTATATTTCGTCACCAGTTGGAAAATTATTTATCATTGGAGACGAACCATATCTTGTGGAACATCCTGTATTGAAGAGTTAACGGCACCCAGAAAACGCCAACGATAGACTATAATGTGTTATTAATAAATGATAAATATCGTTCCTTATCTCTGTTCGATCGAATACCGATGTAATCACTGGTGAGGTTTATAAATCAATTCTCGGACTTCCAGAAGAGAAATGGCGGTCATTCAATGACTGTTGGTTCACCATTCTATCCCAACAGGCTGTTTTACGAGAACTAACGAATTCAAAACCGTTTATTACATCTTTTTATAGCTGTGTTGTTTATTTTTCAGTGTTCTATGATTTCCCTAGGGTCTTGCAACTTTTGCTGCCCTATTCGAATTTTTCCGGGCACGAAAATAATCATCTGGTACTGCCCCCAGAATGATTATTTTATAGAAACATTCAATAAAACGACTCAGAGATGTAGATTGATTCGCTGTTAGGATTAGCTGATTTCTGACAAAAAGCCAATAACCTATGTTCTAGGTAGCTAAAAAAAATTCACTCATCAACAAAAAGAATTGACTCTGCCTTCTACAATCATAAAAAAAATTAATACTAGTAGAATTAGATACAATCCAAAGAAACAAAAGGTATTTGGTAAATCATCAGGTTCCGTTTATCATAAAATGAACAGCAAGTCGATAAAAACAACTATAACTCGTTTTGAGAAGAAAACGCAACGAGAATGTTCATCAATTCAGGATTTCCAGATTCGAACACGTACCTGTGTTCCTAGAAACAGACAACTAACTTAATACAAAGTGGAATAGTGGATACAATGGATGGAAAGTGGAAGTAGATAGATTGGAAAATATTGTGCTCTCAGGAGTTTAAAATTAATTTATGGACAACTAAAACCATCATTACACTAGGAACAACAAAAATGCTATATTATTTGTATGTTGATTTTCATTAGTTCTCTCCATTCAATATTCCTAGACAGTTGAAAGTTTCTACCTCCGTGAACGTGTTTTCCACATTTCTAATGGATAATTTTTTTTTCTGTAATAGCACTCAGTTTCTTCCTTTTATGTCTTCTCATCTTCTTTTCTTCCTTCAATTTCGATGTTATTGTGAGTTCTTTCTTGCTTTTCGAAATAATCACTACATCATCTGCGTATGCAATTACCACTGCTGTTTCTATTGGTTGTTCCTATTTTCTTTTAAATTCTTGATTTCTCCATCAATTCTACAGAGAAAAATAGGGCATACAGAAAATATTTCTGCCCCAGTAAACTCTTTCAACTGGAATTCGTTCTATTATTTTTTGCTCTGTATTCTCAACTGCGTTAGATTCATTGTCATATCAATCAATTTTCTGATTTATTTTGATATCTCGATGCTCTTCAAATACTTGATTAGTATTTATTTAATCAATAAAGGTCATACGCATTCATATCTTGTATTCCTGGCTTTTTACACGCTTTTATTTAACTTCACATTTGTAGTATGTTTGTTCAGTTCAAACCAAGTTAATTTTGACCCACTTCCAGTTGTTCGATTAACGTGAAATTCGGCAGTTGTTTATAATTCCGGTGACAATACATTATGGAATTTTTGCTAGAGAAAAAACAGAATGCGGCTCCAATATGGCCAACGAATTTTGTGATTATGGTTCGATTCATTCAACATTGGTATGTGGGGGTTTTCAAGGGACAGAGATCTCGAATTTTTTGTCAAATTCATAAATTTAAACTGGTGGCTCAAATATGGCGACGAGTATTGTGATTATAGTCGATTTCATTCAAAATTGGGGTGTGGGGGTTTTGGGGTTGGACATCATGATGTTTTTGTCAAAATTCATGAATTCAAGATGGCGACTCCGAGATGGCGACTTGTTTTGTTATTAGGGCCCGATTCCATTCAAAATTGGTATGTGGGTGTTTTTGGGGTCGGTGATTATCAATTTGTGTCAGAATAAGATGACGGATTTCATTAATGACTAAAAATAATTGAAAAGAAAATTAAGACAAGCTTTTATGGAAATGCAATAAAATAAAAAATAAAATTCTTAAAACCAAGGTCAAACAATTGAATAAATTATTTTTTCCTTCTAGTGCATATGTATAAAAGCGTGCCTTACAATTTTTTTCCAATTATTTTTATTTTTGTATACCTCAATTATTTTTATTTCTGTATACCTGTTATATTATTTTGACATATATTTTAATTGTAATGTAATTTAATTTTCCAACCTTAAAATTCCAGGTATTTTATGCTCTCATATTGGTAAGTGAACCCATTATTACAATTACTACCTGTGCTCCGATCATATATTGTCCACCAAGCTCGTGAAAATGCTTTAATTGAAAAAATGAATGGAATATTGCACGATGTTGAATTATATCTCAAAACTAATAAAATGAAATTGAATGTAGCAAAAACTAAAGTTATGATCATAACCAGTGAATTCAAATTCAATGAAATAAATACAGACAATTGTACGTATCGAAATAGTTACATCTGTTAAATATCTTGGTTTTCAACTAGATAATTTCTCATCATTTGACGATCTTTTTGAATATATAAAAGAGAAAATATCAAAAAAACTTTATTTCTTCCCTAGAATAGCCAATAACTTGTCCATTGATACGAGAATCACTGTCTATAAAACCTCACTCCAACCGTACTTTGAATGAGTCATTCTCCTTCAATTCAAATAAAATGCAGCAATTGCAAAAATTACAGAACCGAGGAATGAGAATAATTTTGTGTAGTAGGTCTACTCCAATTTCTACAATGTTACCCACTCTACATTGGCTTTCAGAAATTCCTCTACAGCTGAGACAACACTTCTGGTTCATGCATGATGGTGCACCAGTCCATTTTAGCATTATTGTACGTAACCACTTAGTTACAGTATATTTGGATAGGTAAGGGAGGTACGGAACATTGGCCTGCTCGATTTCCGGATTTAAATTCTCTAGATTTTTGCATTCGGGGTCTTCTCAAGTCATTAGTTTATTCTACTCCTGTCGAAAATGTTGAAGACCTGAGGAATCGAATTATAGCCGGCTGTGAGACAATAAGAAATACACCAGGAATATTTGCGCGAGTACAACAATCAATGAGGCGAAGAGTTGAATCTTGTATCACGTCTGAGGGAGGTCATTCCGAACATTTATTGTAGCTTCGCGTCTATTTATTTATTAGTGTTATTTTCTGTTATTGTTCTGGTTTAACGTTATTGTATTAGAACCTAGTTCTTGATAAAGTATTGAAGAAATGAAAAATACGCGTTAAGATATTTTATTTTTTTGCATAAAAACGGCGCCCCATACGAAAAAAAGGCAAGAAAGATTTTTTGTTACAAATTGAACGGAGAATTCAAAAATGATTCTTTATTCAAAATATCTCAGTGGCGTACCATTTTTTTTAATTAAAAAATTTGTATCAATACCCGTATGCGCGCCAATGATGAACATAAAATTCCTAATTGCATATCAAAGAATGCGCAATAACTACCTCTTGGAACTCACCCAATTTTATTTGTATATCTCGATCGGTTTCAGGAAATAAATAAATAGTCAGTTTTTAAGAAAAACTTCAACACTCCGTATCTCGGAAAACGAAGATTTGCAAACAAAAGTTATAAAGCAAACTGTCATTATTTTTTCATGCAAAATCACCCCCTGAAGATTGTCGCACTTATTCACTAACACCCTGTATAAACTAGTCTGATATTTTCAATAATCTGACTTGCCAAAAACAAAACCTATGTCACTTGTCAAATAAACTAACTTAAGAATAAACTAAACTCAGAAATTGAACCTATATATGGTCACAATTCGAGATCCCTCAACTCTTATGCTGCAATAATCAATTAATTGTGGTATATTTCCAACATGTCATGACTTATTGAAACAAAACGATATATTCTCACAAGCACACTATAACAATTATAACAATCATGGGAGGGTCAAGCGAATATATCCAGTTTTTTGTTCCGGCATTTATGTTTTCGATGAATTATAATAAATCATTCCTAATAACTCAATCCCTGTGCCTTCTAATTTCAATATGAATTTATCTTAATAACATCTTGAACGAATGCAACCCTTTTATTTCGAAACCGTTTATAATATGTAACATCCTTAATAGCACAAAAAGATAACAAAATACCAGATCTGAGTTGCCTTTAGCGCCTCAACTACTGACGTTTATAATTGAAATGAGTTAATTGACCATTGAGACGGGATACAGATAGAAACCATTTTTAGATAGGGAACCTATTAACTCCAAAAGAAACATTATTATTCTAATAATATGTCCATTTTATGATTTAGTATGAGTCATTAGTCACAGTTCCGTCAGAGGGATTTTCTTACGTACCATCTGCCTCCCCCGATGAAAAGTATTGACACTGATTGTACAGACAAATTCAATGAGAAATATAGTTGATTATATACTCCGAAATTTATTCAGCCAATCGAATGCATTTATCTAACCAATCAAATTTTAAATGATGATTTTTGAATGTATATTCTAAAGAGATTATATAACTGGTTTTGACGTGATGACGTAATCGGTAATTTTTTTAAATTGAAATAGATATCTTGTGATACTTCATCTAAAAGGTCTTTCAATACTGCATTCAATGATAATACATAATTTGATTTGCTTAAACAGGGCGAACAAAAATTAATATTTCATTTCAGTAAGAGAATAACTTTTTCCAACAAAATACAACTTTTAAATGAAATATTAATTTTTATTTACTCTGTATTAACGAATCAAATTATTTATTATCATTGAATACTGTATGAAAGACCTTTCAGATGAAGTATAAGAGAATAACTTTATATCCACAAAATACAACATTTAAATAAAATATTTATTTTTGTTCACTCTGTATAAACAAATCAAATTATTTATAATCATCGAATGCAGTATTGAAAGAACTTTTAGATGGAGTATCACGTGACACCCATTTCAATTCAAAAAAATTACCGATTACGTCACCACGTCGAAACCAGTGACATTTAAAACCAAAATTGACTTTTTTCAGGATTTTTGTCAAAAGTACATTACTTGCAAAATATCGAATTTGTTCCATAATTTAGCCGAGCACTGTATATATATATATATATATATATATATAATTATATATATATATATATATATATATATATATATATATATATATATATATTTATTTATGAAAGACCAGAAATGTATTTTAAAAGGAAAAAAGGAATAATTTCAATAAAAAACCCACAAAAATAATAATTATTCACTAGTTAGTAGTTTAAGAGATATTGTTTTTACATATTTTTAAAATTCTATTCCTTTTATGAAGCCTCTGTATGATATTGATAGATAAAAAAATATACAAATACTATAATGCAATCATTTTCATACATTGTCAAGATCATTACAACCTATAATTGTTCAAAAGATAACAAAAATGTCTAGATTTACAAAATCATCCTGAATAAAATATGATCAACAAAATTATAAGCTTGAAACATACAGTATATGAAATTGTACCTAACTAAAAATAGCCAATCAGGGAACAGTATGGTCAGATGTAAGATTTGAAATTGTGAGAAAATAAGAACGGAAAAGTGTCAGAGACAATTATCAATAAATATTGTACATAGTTTGTAAGAAAAGAAAAATATTAGTTAATTTAATAAGTTTTGACAAATAACCCCAAAGAGTAAAAATGTGACAACAAAGTGCGCGAATTTGAAAATTCAAATGATATGGAAAAAGGGAGAAATGGTATCCAGGTGACAGAAAACAAAGCCACGAGGGAGATTGAAAATTTTTTTGAAAAAACGCCACGTTCGTACTTTAGAAAAAGAAAAAATTCAAGAACCTCATTAATATAAGGTGGTTTCTTCATTAGAACCCAATCAACTCACCTTCGGAAGAATTTCAATAGAAATAAATAGCAGCAAACGACATTTTTTATGTACTCCATATGAAACTATTTCAAAGCTGATTTCTGGATTTGTATGGTTCCTTTTTGGTATTGGAGAGCCTGAGAGCAGTACGTTGAGGAGGATTCAATTTCTTGGTGTATATTGTAACAGCGACAGTTCCAGCGTCAGGTATAAACTTTTCTAGTGCAAATCACAAACTGAATAACCTCACAAATAATTCGTATCATACCAGAAGAACTCTATTTCACTTTGATATTGAATTACTAAAGAATTTTCAACCTTCAAAGTAAAAAGTGAGGTTGTGTATTTTTTATGCATCACCGTTTCTCATTATTGTTCTTGAAAATTTGTAGAATGACCATAGTATAAGTTATCTATCGTAGGCCAGGTTAATATAAGTTTTCCTGAATAAAGGAAATAATTGTTTTTCGACATTTTCTCGTTTGTTTTTCACAATGATCTGCAATCTTACTTGTAAACACTGAATAGAAATTTGACATCAAGCAGTGGCACTTTTGCCTGAACCGGCTATCTGAGACGAAAGGCGTACCAACTGAGTTTAGTCGTGGTAAGAAAAGTGATAACAATTGGCAGCAAAGTGACGAGAAAACAGTGACGTTAGCTAGCAATTATTATTACATTGCAATATATTATACAGGGTGGAAATAATTTATCTATCATATAAATTTGAACCCAAGAGGGACAAAAATCAACAACAACATATTATATTTACAAATCACATTTCATAACAATTTGGCTCCCAACTACGAACAGAAATTATTAGCAACCTTCATTTTATAATAACAATTTATTTGATATATCATCATTTCATAACAATATATATATATATATATATATATATATATATATATATATATATATATATATATATATATATATATATACACAGTGCTCGTCTGAAGTCTGTTTCCCCCCTACTAATTTTTGAACCACCTGGTATATCGCAACAAAATTTAGAGGTCTTACATAGGAGGTAAAAACCTACTTTCCTTTTCAATGGAACACCCCCTATATTATTCCTTTTTTTGAGTCTGCTTATTATTCTCAACAGTTTTCTCCCATACACTTTACTCCTAAATTCAATTGTTTTCGAAATATTAACGTTTGAAAAGTGACATTTTGGTCATTTCAAACCCAACCAAAAACCCTAATGTTGCTTTCAATCAAGTTTGCATTGGAAAAAATCGTTGTCACGGTAAAATCTTGTTTACTGTCAAACTGAACTGCTAATTGTCAAATAGTCCGTTGAGCGCCCAAATCCTTTTATAATAAAAATAAAATAAACGTTCTTTGTGTCAATAACTAAGCTCCTAAACTAATGTTAGTAACTAATTTTGAGTCGGCGCCAAACAAACAAGCAAATGAATTATGTAAGGCGTAAAATGATGGCATCGAGTTGCGCGGTGACATTCAGATAATTTTGTTGAAGTAATTTAATGATCTTCGTTGATTGTTCGTTTGGCGCCGACTCAGAATTAGTTACTCATATTAGTTTAGGAGTATAGTTATTGAGACAAAGAAGGTTCATTTTATTTTTTACTTTTCAGTTCCGTATTTCGTTGGTTTAATTTTCTGTTAAAAAGTTTTTATTTTTCAATTTTTGTGGCTGAAATCTACTAATTACTACCTATTTGTTTTTTGATTACTTTCAAAATACTTACTTACCCACCTCACAATAGCGATCTGTCATTGTCAACTACATATGTGTGCCAATGTTCACTGGAAACATAATTATCGGAATCAGACGTCTCAGTCAAGAGTAATGCGTGGTCATACATAAAAAAAAAACATATACGCGTCGACTAGAGAATCTCTTCTTTTTTGGTTTCGTCGGTTGAAAAATGTGATCATGGCTCGTAGTTTAGACGATGAATTTGAAGCAGTTTCGATATTTGGAGAAGTTGGAAGAAATTATCATCTAGCAGTCCGTATGTTTAATGATAGATTTTCCGAGAATCCTATCTCGAGGTCATATTTGCACAAACGTTTAAATAAGCTCCAAGCAACTGGTACCCTGGAAGATGCTCCAAGATCAGGAAGACCGCCTCTTTCAGAGGAAAAAAAGGTAGAAATTGTTGCTGAAATGGTAATCAATCCGACTCAGTCGACGTCTACAGTTGCTGAATCCTGTGGAGTAAGTTCAAAAAGTGTCCAAAGAGTCCTAAAAAAAGAAAAGTTTCATCCCTATGAAATGAAAATCCTGCATGCTCTCACGGAGGATGATCCAGACCGGAGGATTGAATTTTGTGAGTGGTTAACAAGAACAATTGAAGGAGAACTGGGCTTCCTAAAACGTGTATGTTTCACAGACGAATGCACGTTTTTTCTTGATGAAAAAGTCAACAAACAGAATGTACCATACTGAAGCGATACTAATCCGCATATTTTCACAGAGGGACATACCAAGTTTCCCAAAAAGGTGAATGTTTGGGAGGGGATTTTGGGCAATCGCGTTGTTGGACCTATTTTCATCAGTGGCAATCTTACAGGAGTTCTTTACAGAAATCTTTTAGAAACTGAAATTGAACTTCGAATAAGACAAATTGTATTAAACAATCAGAAAGGGTTTGAAAATCGTGAAATCATTTCGCTCGCATGGCAAGAGAGTTCCTCGATTCAAACTTCCTGAGCGATGGATAGGTCGCAGGGGAAGTACGGAATGGCCACCAAGATCTCCGGATCTTACACCTCTAGATTTTTCCTTTGTGGGTATCTGAAGGTAAAAATCTACGCCACTGAATGACAAACAATAAAAGAGTTGGAACGCAGAATAATAGATACATTTGAAGAAATAGATGAACAGACTTTCACCAACGTGAGAGAAGCTATTTATAATAGGGCACTTTATTGTCATGATTTAGGAGAGGGCCACATTGAACACTTTATGAAATAATTGTTGGGGTTGAATAAATGTGTTATTCAAAAATAAATTATAATTTTTCAGCTAGCTAATTTGTTTTGATTGTGAATTTACAAAACACATTCGAGATTTTCCGGTAAGCGGTACTGCTTATCCTTAATAAACTCTCTCTACGCCTCTTATTAGTCGAATTCATCAAGAGATTTAACTACAAATTAATAACAACGTTTAGTTAGCAAAATGTTTTACCGGAAGTGACCAAAATCCATACTTCATTTAAAACCGGAATGTCCTTTTAAAACGGTAATATTTCGAAAACAATTGAATGTAGGAGTAAAGTGTATTGAAGAATACTTTTGAGAATTATGAGCAGATTTCTAAAATGGAATAATATACGGGGTGTTCTATTTAAAAAAATTATTGAAGATGGCGCTCAGCTACAATTTTGAAACTTTGAGCTGTGATTTTTCCATGAAAAAGTAGTCCTAGTTAAGCCCGCCAAATTTCGTTGCGATATACCAGGTGGTTCAAAAATTAGTAGGGGGGAACGGACTTTAGACGAGCACTGTATATATATATATATATATATATATATATATATAAATAAATACACTAATATGAATGAATTGATATTATTCACTACAAAATTTTCACAAAACTATATTTTAAGCATCGCTCTCCCTCCCGGACGAACTATACCTCACATCGAAAACAACTCAATCTACAGAGAGTGCCTGGAAATATATCATAATATCGACATCGTTAGTCCCATTCAACGGATGTCCTCCACTTCGAATGGCTACTGAAGAAACCATCGAATGTCATTCAATCTATTTCTCGTCCGCGATCCCATTCTAGTCTAATGGATTGCTCCTCATTTGTACTCGTATTTATAAGAAATGGCCATCTCGAGCAGAAATTATAGTATTCCTCATCTCCTCGGACACAAAACATACATTTAAATAATTAACTTGTATGCTGAACTGACTGTGAGGATGTGTGTTTCCTTAAGGATGGATGTTCAATTAATTGGAATGGATTGTTTGTTTAAGCAGCGGTTCAAGAATGGGAATGACTGTTATTTGTCCGGACGAGAATAAGTCATTATTCCGAGGACAGGCTCAGGCAACATTTGGGAAGTTGTTTGTAATAATATTGATGTTGTTTATGAAATGACCTGTTGGAATCGATCAGAGCTTGATTGTTATTCGACAACATATCATGAAAGAGGTATGATATTACGTTCAATGAAATACCACCCTGAAAATCACATCTTGCCACAAATACAATCAGGTTTCCGGACAGACCATGGCTCTTAATCTTGATGACGATATATTTCAGGCAGTTGAAAACTCAGTATGCAGAGCTTTGATGATGCTTGACTTCAGTAAATCTTTCGATTCTGTTTGTAGTTTGGTGCTGCCCAGCCGTTTAAGATGTCTCATCGACTGGAGCAATCTCTCCAGTCCTTTGACTTTCAAAAAGTTCAGGATATCGGATGGCTTCAGGTTAGGTAGATCTACCTCTTCTATTTGTTGTTTCACGAGGTATCGAGCCCTCGGATTTTGCAGGGTAGTGCATTCTGAGAGAATGTGGATAGAGGTTTCATCCTCTTTCTCGCAAAACCTGCATTCTTCCTCTACTAATCCGAGTTTATTGAGGTGCCCTCTCAACTGTCCGTCCCTGTTAGTATTAGGAGCTTTTGGTTGAAATTTCTTAGTAGTATCTTGGCCTGCATCACTCCTTGTGATTCTATCCAGTATTGGGATACTTTGTTATATACTTCTTCAGCCCTTTTTCTGCAAACAGCAATCGTTAATTCGACACATACAATATCATGGATACGACAATGTCGAGAGCCAAATTGTCTCGTCTCACCGACAAGACGAATCCCCAAGCTAGGGGCTGAGTCTCAATAGATCGCAGCGTGGAAACTGCTCTACCAGGTACAACACCCTGCCAGGTACGTGAGTCGTCTACAGACAATTCCGAGTTCCAACATCGAAATGTTCGGCCGTCAAGAAATCTATGGACATGACAAGGATTGATCCCGCTGCCAACCGTTGATTTCAACGGAAAACAGGGCTAGTGCGACAAAGTCATATTGTTTTGAGCCTTTCGACTCTCGGAACAACAAGAGATATCGTTGCCAACTTTGACTAGGAAGGATACGGCCTTAGAGGCATTCAGGCATAATCCCACGGCTGGTAGCTTCGCACCACCGCCCGCTCGAGCGAGTGCGTGAACCATGTCTGAACCTGCGGTTCCTCTCGTACTGAGCAGGATTACTATCGCAACGACGAGTCATCAGTAGGGTGAAACTCACCTGTCTCTCGACGGTCTTCACTCCAGTGTGTCCCGGAACCGAAAGTTCGCAATACTGTCAGACATCCGCTCTCATCTTACAGATCGCAAGCAAAGCAATGAGCTGGGAGATCTGCTTTTAGAAATGTTCTCTGAAGTACCACAGGGTTCATTTTCGGGGCCACTTATCTCATCACTTCACACTAGTGCAAAATGCGTATTTATGCTGGCGATATTCAATTGTACAATTGTCCTATGAGTGACCTAAATAATGTTTTCGGGACGAATTCAACAAAACTATCACTCAAAGTAACTTTCAAATCATTATAGAAAATAACGTCATTAACATTTATGACAATGCAAATCTTGCTTGATTTTGGATTACTCTCTTTGATATTTCGTTTGCAGATGAGTAATATTCAGAGAGCATATGGAGCTCTAAGATTACTGTAAAATAATTGTTTTTCAACCGCTTTCTTAGTTGTGTGACCAACCCTCAGAATCTAATGACAACTTGTACGAGTTGAGATCACGCACTCCCATGGATCGTTCATACCTATAGCTACAAACAAGTTTTATGTGAAACGTTAGTGCTATCCCAATTCAATAATTGCTCCCCCATCTATAGTTTCTTTATAGATCAAGAAACATCTGGTAGAGTACAACGTGTACAGAATTCATGCATAAGATTGATATATGGAATCAGAAAATATGAACATGTTTCCACAAATTGAAGGAGCTAAGGAGGCTCCCAATGAAGGAACGTTAAGGTCCCGTCTCCCTATGCCTGTTTCACAAAATTCTATTATACAAATGTCCTCCTCACCTTTATGCTAAGTTGAGTCATAGGACCCAGGTTCACAACATCAATACCAGGAATTTGAAGGAAGTTTCCTATTTTTAATTTCTACGAATTATATTATGCGATTCTGAATTACTGATTAGGAACTATGATCAGTAACCCAGCTGTTGAGGAGGAACAATGAGAAGAGACATAATGAACCAAGTCTTTCTATGTGTAAAAAATATTAGATCAGCAGGTAGTGTGTACTCAAGTAGGTAGAACTACTATACCATATTTACAACTCTGCCATAACATGGGTTAAGTGGTAGAGCACCAAATGGTGAACTTCTTGGGATTTCCGCATTAAACATGTGAATATTTTCTTCTTCATTTTTGTGTATCTTTCGTGATGTGGAAATAAAGACTATTATTATTATAAAAATACCCATTTCTTTCATCTTTCTTCAAACAATATTGATATTGTGAAATATACAAATATTGATTCTGTTAATCATATATCAGATCATGATTTTATTTATGTAGACAAACCTATCTCCAAAGTTGCATGCACCTCTGTACAAGTACATGAGGGATTTCCAGTCTATGATAAATTTCAAGCTGATATTAGACATGAATAAAAATATCATTAATTCAAAATAAGGAAGCAGTATGCTCCTTGGATCACAGAGAACATCAAGTTTATAAAGTCACTGAGAGATAAAGCTAAAAGTAGGAGGAACACTGAATTGCAATCACATCATGACTAGAGGAGACCGGGGCAAGTTGGCATATATTTTGGTTTTTGATATTTCAAATTTCTGTGTGCAATACTTGGAAAGATTCTGGTGAATGCGCCGGATAGCTTGATTTTTTTACTACACATTCATATAGGAGGCTTTAATGCAATCCATGTTTAGAGTGCCCAATTTTCAGAAGGAAACATGTAAGGAATCTGTTTGGAGATTTATTTAAATGAAATATGGTTGTTACTAAAGATTTTTGGCATCAACAAATAAAGGACATCAGAAAAATGTTATATTTGTTAAGATAGTTGAGAACAGAGGTATTGTACGTGTTTTCCGGCAATCTTCCAGCCGATTGGGCCACTCAAAATCATAATCCTCTCCCATATAAATGAAAATACTCCTTATCTGTGAGAAAATGTCATAATTTATCTTCTGGAATTGGTCTCTGAGTAGATAGCAATGGTTTCATTTTCGACCCTTTTTTTAAGAAAACCTTTCATTTAAGCCGTGTACTAAAACGTATAAAATAAGTTGACAATGGTTTAATGATTTTTTGTTGAATTATTTGGTTCCAAAAAGCTTGTCGCGCAAATTGTAATAAAATTATAACTTCGACAAGGTGTTACTTACCAACCAATCATTTTCCAATTGAATTAATTGATACCTATTTCAATGAATACTTTGTAAAACTTACATACTTTGACAGGTTCTTAACTTACCAACCAATCACTGCCCAATCAAATCAATTGGTACCTGCTTTTATAAACACACGCTTATTGAAACGAAATAATTCAACAAAAATTGATTAAATCATTGTCAGCGATGACTTGAACTTACTTTATACGTTTCAGTACACGGCTTAAATGAAAGCTTGTCTTTGAAAAGTTTTTTTATCAGTTGTTTTATTGAATATTTGATGATATATAGGGTGTACCGTTAAAAAAAAGTTATGTCAATAATTTTGACTTTTGACAGTTTATAAAAATTTTGACTCGACAGCATAAAACTGAACGGAAAACGCTACAATTCCTTTTTGTATTCGACCTTTTAGATCAAAAAATAAATATTTTGAAGCTTTTTTAAAGTGGGACAAATTAAAATGAAAGCACTGTACATTGTTGACTACAAGTATAGTTTTGTAACCAAGCTTTGCCATGATATAAGATAATTATTATTATATCGCGGGTGGATAGTTTCAGATATATCACCCGCCAGAATCGTACATATACCTGGTCCAACTGACTTGATTCCAATTCTAGGAGAAACTATCCAACGACATTATATCGAAGAGCAGCTGTGTCTGATCCCGAGCTCACTCTAAACCTGTGTACTTGTCATTCGCCGTGATAAACACAAAAACATCACGATAGTTTGCGAAGTATTTCGATAATATGGTCTGATGCTCTATTCAGAAGTTGGATTGAGTTGTGGTGGATGCTCATGTTGGATTGGGAAGTTTTGTAGGAACGGGTGGCTGTCATACGCGAAAGGGATTACGGGAGCGGTTATAACGGCTCATCAGTGGATTTCAACTTCTGTTGATTAGTAACTATCAGCTCGCAGCAGATGCATTTGAGTTATTATGGCTACAAAACTGAGTACGTGACTATTGAAATACTTGACTATGGTCTGTTTATCACACTTCATAATTACATAATAATGTACTCTGCCTGTTGAATAAATCAATCACGGTTCACTTGTCCAAAATTTACCGCGTACCGCACGTCAAAGTAGAGGAATTCGAGAAAAATTATCCAACTTCCACATTTCTTAAGCAAAGTAGCCGTATTCGATTCAGATATGTCTCAAATAAATATTTATGAGGAATGAGCATGACATATTGCTAGCAATTCTATTTGCGTTCTATTTTTCTAATCTTATAAATAACTCAAATAGGTCTAGGTTGTATTTTTACGCGGACGATACTAGGCGTATTACAGCTTTCTTTCCCTCATTCTCGTATTTTTTTGTGAAATTGACAAAGACGATCTGAAAACCTTCGTCAAAAATGAAACAGATCACTGTTAACTACCAAACCTACATAACCCACTGAGCAAGAAACATACCGGGAGGTTTATTAACTTTCAATTCTCCTACCTGTGACGACGTTTCTGAGATAATATAATTTATAAGCTATGGAGACGTAATATTGCGATGTTATTATAAGCATTGTTACTAATACAGCCCGAAAAATCACCACCTCTTTATTTCGTACCAAACGAACTTTGAGACATCTTCAAAACATCTTGGTGATTTATTGATAGCAATGTGTCTTATTTATATCTTTCGGATGTTCTGGTTTCAGAACATTTCAATCCCATGGGGACGTCGAAGAAACGTTTGGTGGTTGAGAATTATGACGTTACTGATTCCTTACAAAAACGTTCTCATCTGTCCATTAAATTTCTTCCATTTTGTTTGACAGTGCCCTCGATATTCCTTCCTTTCATCTCTATAATCCTGGATTCGGATGTCACGCAGGTAGCCTGTGCCTCTGTGGTGACGTTGGTTGTTGCCCTAGAAGGCAGGGTCTGCTGATCGAAACCACAAATGTGCGGCTGGCTTCTGTTTGGTGACTCCGTTGATTTGTCGTTTTCTACCAAGTGTTGTTCATCCTTGCACTCCTTCACCGTACTGATGAGGGCCGAGAGCCCGAAACACATGTCTACGGTCAACACTTCTCTTTAGGGCTATGTCCATTGAATTCCTTTCATTTTGTTCAACAGTCCCCTCGATATTTCTCCCGTTCAATATTTATTTATTTATTTTCCATTACTGAAACCATTCATCAATCGCACCCGGGCAAAGGTCGGTGGGTCATCCCTTGCGAATCCAATTTTTCATCTCTGATTTTCTGTTACTAATGAACCTCTACGCACAACACAACACCGCTGTAAAAAATAATTACACATCGGTTATGACATGTGATATATCTTTCTGAAAATGACCCGTGGCACAAACAACCCATATTCAATCCATCCGATGCAGACCCACGATGGTTACGTAACCTGCTTCATCCTCATAAATACATATAAATTGGATCATGTCTAACAAATTAACAGTTGAAAATAACAGCCTTCTATACAATTGATGATTTATTAATTTTGATCCCCGAAACAAAAACCGAGCGGAAGCCTGCAATTTGATTGTTACTGCCTAATTATAGACGCAGTCGTGGACAATACTTCTTATTAATCAAATAATAATGATGTTGATAGATTTGGTATCGTAGAGCTTGTGGCTACGCTGGAGCCGAGAATGGCTGGAATGGCTGGAATTAAAATATTTTTCTGGTACGGATTCACGAGAGATTTGGTAACTATCGGCCGATTGGAGTTTCAGCGAGCTTAATTCAGTTATTAGACGCTATTCATTATTTTTGACTGGTAATACTACAGGATTAGATTATTTTTGGGGTAAGTCCCTGTCGGTATAAGTACTGTCGTTGTCCTTCAACGCTGCTGTTCATAGTTGGAATTCTAATGTCCGAAATCATGAAAGCCTCTTGAATTATATTATTTCAGTGATATTTGATATCTCTATGGAAGATCTATCGATCCATATCATGTCGAAAAAAAATATTTTGGGGTGATATTTTACATTGGTAATAAGTATAGCAAACTGACACGAAATGGTCTAGCAGTCTTTTCAATTGATCAATTAATAAGGAATGATATAGTTTATGAGAGAACCCCTCACGGAAACATATTGGAAATTGGCTCTCGGTCGAATTCGCTGAAATTTTGTTATGTTATAGTAGGATGGGTCATTGGACAAAAGTGTGAGTTCAAATGATTTTGTATGACTAGTTTCTGAGATATAAGCGGCCAAAGTTCGTAAAAATGTCGTATTGGGGT
The DNA here is from genome assembly GCA_018342105.1 of Gonioctena quinquepunctata. NCBI lineage: Eukaryota > Metazoa > Arthropoda > Insecta > Coleoptera > Chrysomelidae > Gonioctena > Gonioctena quinquepunctata. Next base: position 1,302,575 of record JAFIRS010000074.1, on the reverse strand, counting down.
AGGATTGACAAAGAAAAAAACTGTTTTTTCAGTCGAAATAAGACAAAGTAAGGATGAAAATGTATTGATCGGAACTCATAAATATGTTCAATTATAATCTTATTGATGATCTTTGTAAAAAAATAATCATATTCATAAAACTAGGAAAAATTGAACTCACTCTACATAAACACCCCTACAATACTCGAAAAATTGATGAATTTTTTTTCCCACGTTGCGAAAAAACTATCGGCCAACGAAATACCAATTATTCAGCACCCAGAATCTATGCTTCATTACCAAACGAATTGAAAGATATAAAAAACCACCGAACGTTTAAAAAAGAATTGAAAAAATGGATTGCCAAAAATAGACTTATATTTACCGAAATTGTTAACCAGAGATAAACACATATAACTGAGCAATTTATGATGTATATAAGTGTGTATATGTATGTGTGCATATTAGTGTATTCGTGTATATCAATTTTCTACCATTTTTAACATTTAAAAAAAAATACATATTTTACCCATTTTAATGTAATAATTTTACTATGGAAATCACATACACAACCAGTTAATACTACTTCTGTGACCCACCTGTTTAGTCACAAGCATACTTGTATAAGTATATATTATGTATTATTATTATGATGAATAAACATATATTATTACTATTATTATTATGATAGTACATTAGGGTGTATACGGGGCATAGTCGAAAAAACCCGTTTCTCCGGTTTTTTTTCAAGCACTATTTTAAAAATCTCTCTGTTTGAAATATATATATATATATATATATATATATATATATATATATATATTATTAATTTATGACTATACCTCCATACTGAAAACAATTGACAGATCGTTTGATAACGAAAAAAGGAATTAATTGCTACTGTCCATTGAATGAAAGATAGGGTAACATTTTGATGAACTCAATTGTTCAAATGACCTTTGATTTAGATAAAGGGTGCGTTAAATTTTTTTTTAGGTCATTTACAATGATTTTATTCAATATCTAGAAAACTGTTTCGTTAATTTGGACCATATTTCACTCAAACTATTTTGAAAATGTTGACTATTATATACGATAGTTTTATCAACTTAGTATGTTGCGTTTCTGAGATATGCATTTTTGAAGTTTACGGTATTACGATATATGGGGTAACCTATCGATTTAACTAAATTTTATGGAACCTTTCGACACATTCAATTCCATTATAAAACTTTTCGAAATCAATTATTTGATACTATGAACAACACAAACCACACTCAACGACTATTTGGAACTCAACAGTAAAGACTAAAAAAAGAATCGAATTATAAATAACGACTTCTCACATAAAAAGTCAATTAATATTATGGAAATTATAATATAACAAATCGAAATTGAAACTATTAGTTATAAACAACATAATCAACAATTTACATACTGGAACTCTCAAAAAACAAACAATAACCAAAATCCAAATTCAGATAAAATAATTAATATTGTTATTGATTGGTCTATTTGCGCAATCCAAAGCATTTCTAAATAGTTTATGGCTGGGGTACTTCATTGTTTCTATTTGAAATTGATATGCGTAATCCTGAACCTGGACTATTACGCTGCCGCATAGCGTCCAGATTCAGGAATGCTATAAAGTATCAACTCTGGATATATCTTTTGTATTATTCCTGATGCACCTGCAAATGAACGTATTCTAGGCTACTACTACTGTACCTGAAAAAGTGGAGCAAGAACATTGGGATGCTGTTCCGATATTTGCAGCTTACTTTGGTACCTAGGATATGCTCGTCATCAAGAAACAATAAAGTACCCTAGCCATGAACTATTGAACAATGTTTCAGATTGGGCAAATAGACCAATAAATAACAATATTAATAATATTATTTGAATTTGGGTTTTGTTTATTGTTTGTTTTTCGAGAGTTCAATTATGTGAATTGTTATTTATTTTGTTTATAACTAATTAGTTCCAAAATCGATTAAGAGTTCACTACTAAAATACACTATAAGATTTTCACTACTCAAGGGTTCACTAAAGCACTACGCGTGTTTCGCTATTCAATAGCTTCATCAGGTTCATTTCGATTTGTTAAATTATAATTTACAAAATATTAATTGACTTTTGATGTTAGAAGTCGTTATGTATAATTCGATTTTTTTTTTAGTATATACTGTTGAGTTCCAAATTGTTGTTGAGTGTGGTTTGAGTTGTTTATGGTATCAAATAATTGATTTCGAAAAGTTTCATTATAGAATTGAATGTGACGAAAGGTTCCATCAAATTTTGTTAAATCGATAGGTTACCCCATATATCGTAATACCGTAAACTTCAAAAACGCACATCGACGCAACATGGGTATACTCGAAAATTTAAAAAATATATATTTCAAACAGAGAGATTCATCAAGAAACAAAACACGTTTTCTCACCTACAATAGACTGAAACTATGATATATTAACAAAAAATAACTTGTTGGTTTTGAAATAGTGCCAGAAAAATAATCCGGAAAAACGATTTTATTGACTATGCCCCGTATACACCCTGATGTACTATCATCAATAAGATTATAATTGAACATGTTTATGAGTTCCGATCAATACATTTTCAACCTTACTTTGTCTTATTTCGACTAAAAAACAGTTTTTTTCCTTTGTCAATCCTACCCCAATACGACATTTTTACGAACTTTGGCTACTTATATCTCAGAAACCAAACATACCGAATCATTTGAAGTGACACTTTTTTCCAATGACCTATCCTACTATAACATTTTAAAATTCCAGCCAATTCGACCGAGAGCCAATTTCCCATATGTTTTCGTGCGGTGTTCTTTAAATTACTTTTGGTCGCCGGTTTGTGTATCTGATATTGGCTAAGCGATTGCCCTATTGAATTCAATAAAAAAAATGTGTAGGTTCGGAAATACAAAAATACCAACAGAATCGCATAGATAATTGCCCTATTGAATTCAATAAAAAAAATGTGTAGGTTCGGAAATACAAAAATACCAACAGAATCGCATAGATAATAGAGATGACTGACTTTGGACCATCTTTAGACTGGAAGAATTTAGATCCTCCTCCTCCTAACAAACTCATGCTCCTTTTCAGTGATCAAAATGTTTTCTTAGTTTCCTTCAATTTAGTGAAGAACGACTACGAAATATAACCAATTTCATTGAGCTCTCATTCAGTTAATTGAAATTATAACTAACGTGATTTAACAATATTCAAAATAACAAGGACTTCAGGTTTCTCTGCTATACAAACATTACTCAGTTGAATTCATTGTCTTAGAATTACCTAAACAAGTCAAGATATTATATTCAACAGTTACAAATTTTCAAGGCTCTCGGAAACCCAGAACGAACCGCCTGAAACCTCTTGGAATTCTCTCACAAGGGCGTTATTTTTTGAATCTGGATTACAGAAATTCTGATCATCCATAGGTAGGTCTGCATTCTTCGAAAGAAAGCACGATGTCAACAAGATGGCTAATTGGTTAGTCAATACATATGAAAATACAGTTGTAGATTGTTTTCCCTTAGAGACAATTCATCCAAAAAATTGTACACCTGTGAAGAGGTTCAGTCAGGACCTTATCAATAGAAGAAATATCATCTCTGAAAAATGTTTATGATATTGATAAGAATCCTCTGAAGTGATCACTATATAAAGAACTGAAGGAAAGTTATAATAAAATTGTTGTAACAACTAAAAAGATGGCATATGAGTCATTTCTGTTGAACTCCAGTTACATGAATAAAGCAAGCTGGATATTAGTGAATTTCAAATGTAATAGAAAATCTTCTTCAAAATTGAGTTACCAGTAATATTAAATGATTCCTACAATTTTTTCAGTACAATAGCTGTTAAAATAATTAAGAAAATTCCACTTTCCGCAACTGGGAGCTCAGACTATCTAAATCTTCACCTTCCATCAATCAAAACTTTTTTCTGTACGGGACTACCCCACACGAGATACTCAAAATATAACTTAAGTTGACTGACTGACTGACGCATATGGCTTGAATGATACTCTTCTGAAAGAAACGGTAGTTTAGTGGAACCTTTGACGGTTTTCATAAACGACTGTTTCATTCACGGTACTTTTCCAAGTGCCTTCAAAATTGCAAAAATTATACCTCCGCATAAAAAAAGGGGATTGTGAAGGGGTTGACAATTATCGACCAATATCCGTAATTGTAATTTTCTCTAAGATTATTCAGGTTTTATTGAAAATTAGGTTACTGGAATATTTTGGATTGAGTTTGAACTCTTACCCTGCCCAATTTGGCGTTCGCGGTAAAAGATCCACAACTAAGGTTCTTCTTGAGATCGTGAAAAACGTAGTCGAGTATCTGGAGGGGCACGCTATTCGTTATTGACCATGTGTGACCTCTTTAAGGCCTTCGACTGTGTCTCCCATGAACTCCTATTGGAAAAGCTTTCATAAGAGGCACGCCATTGAAATAATTTGAATCTTATGTGGGAGGAAAACAGCAATATGTACATTTGAGAAATTCTACACGGAGTCCCTCACGGATACGTTCTAGGACCGCTGCTTTTTATCATATATATATATATATATAAATGATCTGGGTTACCATATGCTGTCGAAATATCAAATTGTCATTTTTGAAGATGATACATCTTTTATTAGTTCAAATAGCAACCTTTTACTTCCTCATGACCAAGCAGATACTCTAATATTCGAAGCAGAGGCTTGGTTTTCTGCAAACAATCTGCAATTCAATGGAGGAAAAAAACAAAATTTGATTTATTTCCAGTAACAACCAAATCACGGTAGGAAACTACTGCAAACAGCTTGGGATTGTTATGGGTGTCTGTCTGGAATGGACACACCACGTGGAAATGTTCAGTACCAAACTTTCCAGATTTTCTTTTGCTCAGGCAACTTGAACAATGCCGCAATCCAAGTATGTTGAAAATATATATTTTGGTATATTTGACTCCTTGATCAGCTATGGAACGGTTTTATGGAGTTACTCAGTTGACTCTATCCAGATTTTCAGGCTACAGAAACGAGCAATAAAAATATTAGCAGGGGCTGGGTATAGAAAAACATTGCCAACCAATATTCAGAAGACTAAGTATTTTACCACTTCCCTGTATTTCATCTGACTGAAATACATCCCAGAAGACAAAAGATTCTTGAAGTTTCCAGCCTTCATCATCATAATACACGGTCTGCTAGGTCAAATGACCTAATTGGTTGGTCAAATCAGGAAAGAACTCGTTGAATTTCAAACTCCACAATAAACTTCCTTCTGATATTAGATCTATGAATGAAGTATGTTTTAAAAATAATGGGAAAAAATGCTTTCTGGACTATTAGTCTATTGATGAATACAATCAAACACCAATACTATGATCTTCACATGTTGTGTATATTTACTTTTTTTTGTTATTTTTTTGTTTCTTGTAATTTTTTTTCTGTGACTACTATTATACTATATCTAGTTGTTTACTCTTTCTATTGTTTGTATTTTACAAGAAATTGTGACTCTGACTTGCTATAAACCATATTATGAGTACCATAGTCAAATGAAGCTATCTATCTATCTATAATATACATTCCACTCTTTAACATAGGAGTGCATTATGATTTTCCATTTGGCTAGATGATGGCCGAAAAAAAAACATAGAAAACTTTGCAATCACCACTGTTTCCGACTATCTAATTCAACATTGTTCTCATGTCCTAAATTTATTGATGCAGGAAATCATTCATAACAATCATATTCCATTTACACAAATATCCAAATAAAATCAATACATATTCTCTTCATGAAAACTGAATATTGCTTTCCGACTTTCTTTCAGAATGTCTGTTCGCGAAAATTGTGAATTCAAAAAATCAACAAGGTCCTCAACTATGACCGTTGACATGTTCATGAGGATTTTATGTTGTGAATACGGCCTTACAATAACAATGCTCCTGCAGAAAAAAGTCAGTATTGCACGGCATCTGAAAAAAAAATCTGGAAATACAAATTTTTTGAACTATGAGGAAATATAACTTTCTCTTGATTATTTTTGTGCACCACAAATATGAATAAAAAAAATACAATTTCTCAGATATTTCCCACAGTGGAAAAACATTGTTGTACAGTCATTGAGCAATGAAGAACCGGAGAATCAGGAGGTTCACTTTGGCTCATTTTGTTGAATATTTTTGGCCACCTCTCCGATATATTCATCACCTTGCCTATTGTAAATAGTGAAATCCTCATCAGGATCAACAGACATCATTGTAGAAAATCGGCGGTAGCAGAAGTCGGATATGAAGAAGCAGACTGGCAGAAAATGGACGGGTCTATAAAGTCAGCCTGTATTATATGTATGATTTAATCAAAAAACCTTTCCTTCAATCATATTTCTTGTGTAATAAGCTGTCTAACTGTTATTATAGTTCTACATTCTAGATAAACTCATGACTTGCTACAAATGTGTATCACATAACGTAGTCAAATGAATATGTCACAGATTTCTGTGAGGCTGATACAACACCTTCATTTGAAATGCCTCAACTCAACCTTATTAAAAGTGGAGTCTACCCCTTCATTCACAACAGTGAAATATTGAATGGCTGATTTGGAACGAGGCCATACGAGCTGCCACAATGATCATCGCAGTGGTCAACCAAATGAGATGACTACGCCAGAAAGAAAAAAGAGGAAAAAAATCCACAAAATGGTGTGGATTGACCGATTCCAGTTAGAATTTCACATTTATTTGTTAACAAAATGAATATTCAATTTATAAAAATCCATTGTTATAGTCCTGATTAATAATTCAATTGAAATCTATAACGCAAATATACGAACACTCTCACCTCCTCTTTGAGATACTTCTATACACAATTTGAATGTGAATCCAGCGAATGCCACATGAAATATTGCGGCTACGATTTGAGCAATTTACCACATGTATCCGTTTTGTAGCACCCCCATCCCATTATACATGATGAAATATGAACGGTAGTAGGGGTTATGAAAAGCAAGGAAACGAGGAATCTGATTCATAAATTTCCAGAAAAAAATGTGTGCTGAGTCGGGGGTGGCTAATCGTGTTTCCTTTCAAATAATTATAACTGAAGGTGATTCATGAGTGGGCATTACGAATGGCTATACATTAGTGAAAAGGAGTAAAAACCATCGTAATTATTTCTTACTCGATAGAGTTACAGAACAAAATTCAGATATCTAGAAGACCTGATCATGGGGGTATGCAATTGGTATAATAGACCATCAAGAAGAATTATAAGTCTTCTTGAGTGAAATTACATTATAAATATACCAGGTGGCCCAAGGGTGCGTACAAGCTCCATATTTTTTTTCTATCCAAGCTATCTAAGAATATTTCGATTTATATTCAGGATGTCCCAAAATAAGATACATAACTGAGTTTTGTTTTTCAAACATCAACCCTCATTTTTGTTGCATGTTTGTATTCGCCACTAAATTGTCGATATAACGCAGTCAGATTTCTACGACGCACCCAGATTTCTTCCTTAGGTTTATCTCCGTGTGTTATATTAGTCCTCGCAAGATTCAATTTCAAGACGTTTTGGCAAAGCCACATTTACTAGTTAATGGAAACTCGACCCTAAGATGGCAAATGTGATTTTGTCGAAAGGTCTTGAAATCGTACCTTCCAAGGGTTTCCCTCACGATGCTTCGGTAATATCACATTTGCCACCCTCAGGTATAATGTCTAGTTAATTGAAACTTGACCTGAAGATGGAAAATGCTATATTGCCGAAACGTCGTGAAATTTGGTCTTCTGAGGACCAACACCTATGGGGCTGTGTAAAATTGAAGGCAATTTTTTCATTAATTTTGTATAAGAATAATTTTTGGGATCTTTTTGATATATCGGGGTATGCCACAAGGATCAGTATCAGGTCCCATTATTTTTATTCTCTATGCTTTGCAAGAATCAGTTTTTATTTCCATTTCATCACTAATTCTGGTGGGGACGACCTACTGGCAAATTTTCCGCATTCTGGTGTAAATCACTCTGTAGATTCAACAATTTGCATTATGTGGTAAATACAGAAAAAAATTATGAACCAGGAATTTAAGTGTAATTTAAAAGGATCAGAAGTTCATTGTGTGATTTGAAGAATGTTTTTTGTACAGTGAGTTTATCTACAGAAATTTATAGAGAGAAAGTGGAGTGAAGTATTTTTAACTGTAGATGGCGTCCAAATTTTAACTTTATAAAATTCATTTTCTAGGTAATATACATTTTTGGAAATTATATTCACGTTACTAAGTGAACCACGAACGTTGCCTCCGCAATAAGTGTTGGCTACTTCCACCTTTTTAGGAATAATCACTTTATATCTTCGAAAAATAAATAAAAAAGGTTTGCCATCATGTTTTGTTTTGTTATTATATTTACCTGTGTACATTCAACCTCAAAAACGAGAAGAATAAAGAATGTCTGCAACAAATGGTAGTGAATTTCATCATGGATGATTTCAAAACGGAAAACAAGAAACTAGCATCGTTCTGCAGAACATAACACCACACTCATTAGGATATGACAACAACTGAAAAGGGAAATAAAAACAATTAGACGTGACTCAGTATAACATTATCTGGAGGATCTTTGAAATGATGGAGATAGATATTGACTACACATTACGGAAACGATTAATTTTTCACACACCACCAATTCGACAGAAGGTTGGTCGTTGTAGTAGGAATCGTGTAATATAGCAATTCATTTAACTCTCTATACTCTGGTATGTCCAAATACACTGGTGTTCTTTTTTTCTCTTCAAGGAATGAATCAACAACATTTCTCGAAAGAACCGTGAGTTTGCGATGAGTCCAAAATGATTTTATTCTAGCACAGAAAATAGACACCAAACATAAGAAAACATTGAATTCTTCGATATTCCAATGCAACTATGAACTGAATTTTCATTGTAGTGATAATTTCATAATTGAATAGACGCACGCGATTTCGATCTGATTTGATACCTCTGACCCATAATAGGAATTGAAATCGATTAAGTACTAACAGGAGATCATCCTATGTAATATTCTCAGTCCAATTTCCTGAATCTCCCAATATCCGTGATGTACTAAACAGATGAGCTGTTGAGCATTACCTCGATTATTTCACTAGCCAAATGACTTCGGTGAATATTATGTTATCAATTCTCAGTGGGTTACTGAAAATTACCCGGAAATACATCGGTTTCCTGAAAAGGTAGCCAAAGTTATATGTGTCGAAAAAAGTTCTTCGAAATCTTCATTAGTCCAACCAATAACAAGAGCTCGATGATCAAAAATTCATTGTGATTGGATAATGGAAATATACTGGTGAAATATCAGTTTTGTAACTCAACTCAATTAATGCCATCTTTCGAAAATGACAAAAATCTGGAATAAAGGGAACTCGCCAACTGGAAAATTCACATGAATTAGTTCCGATACCATGGAAACATTTCGAAGTACTTTCTCCGCTATTAAGTTGTAAAAACAAACAAACAAAAGGCGGCACGAGCTAAGTGCTTTTAGAGCCGCTAGACTGTCGGTTTTTTTTCATTGATTGCTGTGCGAGGTTGGTTTTCTCCAATTTTTCTGCACATGACGTGAATTTTCTCCTGGAATACGGTCGCGTAGAACCCTAAGCGGTTTGGGATTTCTGTCCTGACTACACGACTGTATACACCCGCACCAGCGCCCGAGTGTGGTTTTGAATCATCTGTGAACCAATAGTTGTCTGCTCTAAGTAGTTCTTCCTTTCGGAGGACTCATTCGTCTGTATCTGGAATTACGACGGTAAAATGCAGGTCAACAGTTTGCTACCCTCCGTATGAGCCTGTTGTGTGCACGATTATGTGTGTTGTCCATCCAGAAAATACGGAGAGGAGGTAAGTCTAGTAGGATTTTCATTGCTGCTGATGGTGTGGTGCTGATAGCTCTAGTGATCGCTAGGCAGGCCTGTCTCTGTATACTAGAGAGCTTTGCTTGGGTCGTCCGCTGTGAAGCTTTTGGCCACAGCGGATCATTGGTCTAATAATCATCACACATATCCAGTGGATTTGTTTGGGGGCTATGCCCCAATGTTCTCCAGAAATCCTTCGACATGTCCATAAGGGTAGTTTGGCTTCGTGTTGGACCTTTTCCAAGTGAGCGTTCCATGTGATCTTTTTATCCAAGATGATACCTAGATATTTCGCTTCCGCTGTAAATGGAATGACCTCGCCGTTGAAAGAGAATGGGGTTAGGTCTTCCAGTTTCATGTCTCTGGTGAAGGCTACTATCACAGTTCTGATGGGGTTGCACTGTTCCCACTAGCACCAACTGTATATATCATTCAACGATTTTTGGAGGATATTGGAAGCTACCGTCCTTGACGTTGTCCTTGCCAAAATGATAGAGTCATTAGCATATGCCTGAAGTTCTACACCTCTTCTTCAAAGGTCATCAAGTAGGTTGTCCATCGGGCGAGACCACAGAAGGGAGGATAGTACCGCGCCTTGTGGGCAACCCCTGTATGCCTAGGAGGGTACAAGTATCTTGAAAACACTACTTGGCAATACTGTCCACCTGTCATTCTGGATCCTAGGTCACATTGGAAATCGATAATGTTTTTAATAAAATACTGTTTGTGTTTTTACCACTGAGTTTCTGGAAAATTGTGATTTGGGAAGTGCTTCAGAGTGTGTTGACTTCATCCACTATTTCTGACTTCATCTTTCAGTTTCGATATAACGAGGTTCGTTCATTTCCATCACTATGGAATTGAATATAACGGGTGATTCTCTGAGGTGTCTCACCCCCATAACTTTTTTATTATTGAAGATCAAAAAACGAAATTCGGGGGTTGTGTATTATAATTTTTTCACATATTTACTCGCTTTGCCGTACTTCCGGTTCGACCAGATGTGACCCCAACTTTCGATTTTTAAATGGGACATCCTCTATATTTTTACTTATATCGATCGAGAATGACATTCTAGATCCAACAACACCTTATTTGTCAATATTTGACAAATAAAGTTATTTTTATTTCAATATTTATTTTTCGATCTAGAATGCCATGGATCGTGTAAATCGCTTCATTCTTGGTCAAGTAACATGGGAAGAATACGACTTTGAGGCTTATGACTTCACAGTCATTTTAAGAATTATGTGGAAGTCGCAAATATGAATTTTTCCAGTTAACTTGATTTTTTAAATGGAAAGGGGGTGGCTCGTCGGATTTTTGTGAAATATTTTCTCACGAAAAATTTGATATCTCACACTTTCTCTTTATTTTCTGAAAAACCTTAGTAGTTATTGCAAAATATATGAAAATCACAGAGAAAACTATAGTATTTTTGTTGGCGATACAAATATAGATCTCTTAGATGACAAAGATCAGACCATTGAATACTTAAACGTAATGAATGAAAATGGTTACTTATCAACAATAAATTCAGTCACCCGGAACCAACCACATCAAAAACCGTCATGTATCGATCACATATTTATAAAAACGTTAAAAAATGAGCATATCGAAAATATATTACCTTTAGTAATCGAAACAGACATTACAGATCACTACACAACCATATTACAGTTAATGATAGACCATCCTAAAGAAACAACAAACGATAAACAATATATAAAGCATACTAATTATGAAAAACTAAAGGCTTCTTTCAGCAACATATCTTGGGAATCGGTATATTCGGCATCTCATCCAGACACTGCAACTGAATTTTTTGTCAGCATCCTTTCTAACGCAATTGACAGATGCACTGAAACAAAACAAAAACGATATAAAAATTGTAAAATAGCACCGTGGATAACTAATGCTTTAATCAAGTCAATAGACACAAGGAATAAAATGTTCAATAATGTTCGTAAACATCCGAACAATCCGGTGTAAACATCCGAACAATCCGGAAAGTAATACAAAAGCTATGGGATATAGTTAATGAAATCAGCAGATCCACCACTAAAAACACAACAGAATAAGTACAATAAAAAGTAATATGGGAAATGTTTTAACAAATGAAAAGAAATCGCAAATGAGTTCAATGATGAATTCGCTACAATAGGTAGAAAACTAGCTAACCAAATCAAAAGATCCGAATTTCATTATTAAAAATCAACACAAGTCAACTCTTTTGTTTTACTACCAACGGATCCACAGGAATTGAAAACCATAATACATGAATTAAAAAAAAAGAAATCTGTTGGGCTTGATAGTATCAAAGCAGAAATACTTCAATTATTGGCTAACGACATTGTTGAACCACTAGCATATATTCTCAACAAATGCATGAACATTGGCAAATGGCCCTCTGCATTCAAAGGCTCTGTTGTTATACCACTGTATAACAAAGGAGATAAAACTATGACGACTAACTATCGACCAATCTCATTAATAAGCCACATTTCAAAGATATTTGAGATGATAATCAAAAAAAGGTTGAATTCATACATGAACAAATATAACATCTTGTCTGACAAACAATTTGGATTCAGAGATAAAATGTCCACCCAAGATGCCATCCTAAGCTTAACCAATTACATAAACACTGCCCTGAATGAAAGCAAACCGTGTTTGTGCATTTTTATAGATTTATCAAAAGCTTTTGATACCATCAGTCACCAGCTCCTATTACAATCTTTGGAGGATATTGGCCTTCGCAACAATTGTCTCGAGCTTTTCAGAAGCTACCTTACCGATAGACACCAAGTTGTAAGGGTGAACGATATAATCAGTGAATCCAAGGTAATAGAGTACGGGGTCCCACAGGGAACTGTTTTGGGGCCCACACTATTCAACATATATATAAATGGACTATTTTCACAAAAGGGCAGTGGCGAAATCATCGGGTTTGCTGATGACACCGCTATCTTATACAAAGCAGAAAACTGGGATGATCTGAAAATAAAAGCGCAAGCGGATTTCACTGTAATTAAAAATTGGCTAGATCACAGATTACTAACACTTAATCTTGATAAAACAAGTTACTTACCCTTCAGTTGTAACAAGTCCAACACTCCTTCATTTGACTGCTTGACATTCAATATACATGGTGAACACGTTGTCATAAAACCTGAAACCAAAATTAAATATTTAGGAGTATATATTGATGTTCATCTGAGATGGGACCATCACATTACTTACGTAACAAAAAAATTACAGACCTTACTATATAAGTTCAGGCACCTCAAAAAAATCCTGCCAATGTCTCAACTTAAAACCCTATACTTTGCCTTAGTTGAGAGTCACCTGCGATACGGGTTATTAGGATGGGGTGGCACAACTGACACTCACCTGAACTCTCTGGAAGTAGTACAGAGAAGGATCCTTAGAATCATTACCTCAAGAGAACCAACATATCCAACTGATGAACTTTATAAAGATGCCAAAATATTTGATGTCCGACAGTTGTATTACTTTGCGGCTAACTTGAAATATCATCAAACCAAACATATGGCACAGATTCCATCACATAATTAAACACACGACAACGACATCACTTTCTTGTTCCACAAATGACAAAATCACTTTGCCAACGAGCATATCCCTACATTGCTCCCAAAATATATAATTCATTACCTGAGAATTTGAAAAATATTAGTTCTGTAGCAAATTTCAAACAACAACTCAAATCTCACATATTCAGCAAACCTAGAAAGATTATACATATCACCATCGTTTCTTAAATATATCCAAAGTATACGCAAACTAAGACTTATTCACTGATTTCAACGTTGTCGATATAGAATAATTAGAGCGTATAAGTCATTCCAAATTTGTTTTCCTAAATCCACGGGTTGTAATTTTATTACTCCAACGATACTCTCTAGTAATGTACTTTACTCTTATAATTTTATGTACTTCTATTATTCTTATGTACTTTTAGTATTTTAACGATTTCTGTATCGAATCTCTTAAACCACATGTTTGTAAAAAAAAAAAAAATAAATAAAAAAAAAAAAAAGAGACAGGAAAAAAAAAAAAAAAATTTCCAATGACACTTCCAGTCATATACTTGTATTTTATAATTTTATGTAATTTTATTATCTTATGTACCTCTACTATTTTAACGATTTCTGCATATTATGTACTACGTATAATTTATTTGATATTTATTGTTTTCATCTCAAAACAAGTGTTAAATCACTTACTGAGTACTCACATTTATTCACAGTTAATTGTCATTTTATCTCTTGTAATCCACATTTTTAATTTACCTTTGAATAAATGTATTATTATTATTATAGTATTATTATATTTTCACTATTTTTGTGAATAATTGCAAGAAGCGATCATACCTAATAACAAATAATACGTATTCGGTATACTTATGCACTAAGTCCTGTTATTCTAGTTATCCGTGACAAACACTTCAAGCAGTTGCTAGGACTATCTGGACAAATAAGCCAATGAATATGCTGTCACTTTTAAAAATGTATTTGTTGCGTAGTTTGAAATTCGTTGTGGAAAATTATACTACAAACGAGAAAATTGACATGTTGCTAATTCACGGAGAAGCTGAAAAATAATGCAACTGATGCAGCTCGAATTTATGCTCAGACATTCCCTAATCGTCGCCATCCCACTCGGCATCATTTTCCAAAACTGGAAAGGCAAATGCGAAATGAACCAGAAGAAAATGCCAATAACTTCATCGTCAGTGAAGAAAAAGAAGTAGACGTGTTGGCCTATGTTGAAGGTAGTTGTCCGGCGTCAATTCGACAAATTGTTTCTGAGTGTGATATAAGTTATTCGTCCGTTTGGAGAATTCTTCACAAATATAATTATCGATCATTCAAGAACCAACTACACCAACATCTTTACGATAACGACCACAACCGAAGATTAACTCATTGCAACTGGTTTTTGACCGAATACAGAAATGTACGTTTTCCATTTCAATTATTTATTCACCAACATAGGTCTGTTCAATCGGAATAATAAAAGGTACTGGTCTCAAACAAATTTACATCTGATGCAAGAAGGAAATTTTCAAGAGCGATTTGGTTTCAATTGCTGGATGGGTATTATCGCAGGAAAACTTCTGGGGCCAATAATTTTCGACGGAAAGATATCAACAGTTCCTTAGAAATAAAATTAATGATTTCATTGAAGATTTGCCACTGGCTAACCAAGTTGATATCTATTTTCAACAAGATGGAGCGCCACCTCACAATTCTCAAGTCGTGAGAGAACATCTGAATGACACCTTGCCAGAAAATTGGATTGTCACTTATGGACCTATTCAGTGGCCTGCGAGGTACATTCTTAATTTGTCATATTTTATCATAATGTATTTTTTTTCATATTCTAGATATATATCTCACTCCGATAGATTTTTTTTTTGGGGAACAATAAAAAATCAGGTGTATAACACAGCATTAGTTAATCGTGGAAAACTGGAGTATAAAGTAAAGGTGGCATTCCAGAACATCACTGCGGAACAGCTTATCAATGTGGTGCGCGCCAACAATTGAAAAAGTTGAACTTTGCCGTGATCCAGGAGGACATTTTGAAAATTTAGAACCTTAATGGTACTGACTAATTTGCAACTTTTCAATAATTCTTAAAACGACTAACGAGTCATAAGCCTCAAAGCAGTATTTCTCACATGTTACTTGATCAAGAATGAAGCGATTTACACGATCCATGGCATTCTAGATCGAAAAATAAAAATTGGAATGAAATTGACTTTATTTGTCAAATATTGACAAGTGAGGTGTTGTTGGATTCAAAATGTCATTCTCGATCGAACGAAGTAAACATATATGGGGTGTCCCATCTAAAAATCGAAAGTTGAGGTCATTTCCGGTCAAACTGGAAGTGCGGCAAAGCAAGTAAATATGTCAAAAAAATTAAATTGAACTTTAATACACAACCCCCAAATTTCATTTTTCTATCTTCAAAAATGAATGCTAAGACCCTTTTTTTATACATTTACCAACAGATCAATTCAATATTCCACATTATCCAAATGTTTTTGGCAGTCGGAAATTGCCAGTGTTATCTTGCGGCTCTGACAGGTCAGCTGAGGATAGGCGGACATCGATTTCTAGAATTTTGACGAATTCGACAAAAAAAAATTATATAATTTTTCGAATTTTTCACAACGGTAGATTGTTAATAAATGGTACTATACTATAATAATAATAATAATTTATTAGTCCTTTAAGATCATATACATGATATAAGATAAGTCAGGTATGCAATTTTAGAAACATAATCAATGAGATATACAAAATGGTAAACACAAAATCAAATTACAAAATACAGATATCACACACGCATAGTTAAAATAACACTTAACTTTTGAACCGCTGTAGAAACAGTTATCTTGCAAAATATCACATATTTTAGATGATAAACATAAGGGTTTTGACATAGTTGTCTGTATAAAATAGAGTAAGGGATATAGATAAAATATAGATATAATAGTTAAAAATTTATGTACCAATAAATAAATCTGGTAGTATTGGTTTGTAGGGTTTCATAGTTTATGTTGTAATTTTTGTTTGTTTGTTGAGTTCTTCATTATAATTCAGGAATTCATCTCCTGAATAAAATCCTTCGGTGGATATAAAAATATTTAATTAACGTTTGAATGTACTCATGTTATTTATTGACTTCAGCTCAGCAGGCAGGCAATTGAAGAATTTAGATTCACTATAGATTGGCGCCATTTCGCCATACACTGTAACAAAGCATTTTTCAGATCTCCATTACTCGAACGGCTGAAAAAAGTTTAACATAACTTTGGTTATTTTTAATTTTGATGGAAATAACTTTGATGCTTCGTAGTCTGTATCCAAGCTTAGTAGTTAAAATAGAGAAATATAAAAGAGTTGGTTGAGTTCACGGAAATCGCCGAACGAAAACAACTGTCGTGGAATATGGAAACGTTTTGGAAAATTGAATTATTACTAGATGGACCTAGCACAAGGGACGGCGTGAAGTATCAGAGTTGAGGTTAGATCGAACGTGAAGCTCAGGTAATAACCGAGTGGAACGTGAAAAGTATATTTTTGAGAGTAAGAAGAGTTTATTTTGGAAAGAAGGGAAAAGTCAATTGCCACAACCTAGAAAAATCACTTTCTGAATCCTTCAACGATGCATAAGACTTTGATAACCGTTAACCGAAAATAACCGGGATTTACATTTTTCTCTAAACTGAGTTATAGTATTAATTTTGGTAATCTCAAAAAATTATTATTGTAGGAAATGACCTTTTTGGATTGGCATATTTTGGTTCCTCTGTATATATTTAAAAAGTTGAACAGTATTGATTTGATTGATTTTGACAGTTGTAAGATTTTGGAGAATATAAGTTTTGATTTCGAATCGAATAGTCAATTCATTTAGTTCTTCTCATTCCAATTAGTTTATTCAGCGTTATATCTCTAAATATTTATAGTGATGTTATACATAAGCAAAGCTGTCAGACCGGAAACCTTATTCTATAAACAAAAATATATCTATGAAATATTGTAAGACATTGTCATAACCAAGTTTGAATATACCAGTTGATTAGTTCATTCAATATTTTTTTACACGATGCCTTTACTGAGGAAAGCACCTTCCCGTTTCAGGCATATAAATCCTAGACTTAGAAAAGGCCCGAAACAAAGTTTCAAAGGTAGTGTAAAGGGAGGGAGCTCTCTGTCTGTATGTGTAAGGACGGCTCTTTCTGACTGTCTTTCTTTGGACATGAATGCAATCGATGTCCAGTATCAAATATTGTAATTGAAGCCTACAGTCTTCTGAAGTGTCAAAATTCCAGACCCCTGGACATACCGTATCTCCATCTGTTGCTACCCTGTGAGTGGAGTAAACCACTATAAAATCTGGCGCCCGAGATTCAAAGTTGAGATCCTGTATAGTACTTTGGCGTTTTACTAACGTACCCTTATAGGGGCCGTTTCAGCCGTAGAATTTCCGACCCTAGAAAAACGCGCTACAACACGTTAAGGGAAGGTTAGATTATACCCTGTATGTATATTTTTCAGTTCATGGTAAAAACTTCTTGATAAAGAATTAGTTTCCTGATAGATAAAAACTGAATTTTGATTTCTTCTGAAATATAAGCAAGATGAAACGGAAACTCTCGCAATTTTCACACACATCAATCAACATATATGGAATCATCCAATACTCGAATAATCGTAATCACTTAATTTCATTGATATTGATTGAGGCATTTATCGAGTCGATTCGAATGGTACCGTTTGATTCAATCTATACAAACGAATATATGTATTATACCTTTGGCGGCATTAATCACGCAATCATTTCAAACCAATTTTCACTGATGAAGGTCATAACAGTGAAGGTATTTCCATAAAAAAATAATGATTATTATGGATTGGCGTCTATATCGAAAGAATACACAAATAATAGCTATTCAATAATTCATAAACATGAGGAAATTTATCAACTCGTGTCAGATAAAGATCTTTTGACGTGAGGAACTCATTATAATCACGCTATCGTAAGAATATTCTGAATGAGATATGGATCAATGAAATGATATCATCAGGAATTAGTTGATCAATATATCGCACACCAGTTCTGAACATTTTTCTTTGAAAGATTTTGTAAAACTTCTTTTTCAGATCATTTCAATGAACATCCTACGATGAGGTAGTTGTTTAACCGAATTTCAGTGCTATACCAAAAACTCTCAATTCAATATTCAATTGAGAATGTTTTTTTTTGAACAGCATGTGCTTGCTCGTTATTTCTAAGGTAATTTGGACTGTTATATATCCATGTACCAGATGGTTTCATGCTCTCGAAATCCGTGTTGGATGATGCGGTAAAAATTATAATCTGCGATTTTTATAGTAAAATAACATACAATCATTATCGTATATTTTGTTCTCAATTAGTTTAAAAAAGCTGAGATGATTCAGTTTCGTTGTTAATGATACCAGTTTGACATGGTTTCACCTTGAAGGGACTGTACCAAACACCGTTATTTTACCTCATTTGGTAGAATGGAGCTTCACGAAATTCCATGAAAGGTAGACATTTTTCGTGTTTCTTCTTTCTTCTGAGAGCTGAGGTTTTTGTGAATATACTGGGTGTCAACGTATCCTTCAGACAAGCCATGGGAATTTAAATAGAACACCCGATATTTTTTTACTGTTCTGGTTTCTAGGAACGATTCTGAGTACGATCACATAGTTTTAAGACAAAAATTGCAACATTTGATTTTTTCGAAACATTTTTATATTTGCATCTAGAGTGCGTTTTATCCCCTTCAATCAATTCGATTGACATGCATGATGAGTAAAAATTTTTATACAGGGTGAGTCGGAAGTACTTTGACAAACTTCAGGAGGTGATTCCTCACAATATTCTAATATGACTTGTCCAAATAAATATATATCCAAAAACGCTCGTTTCCGAAATAGAGGGTGTTAAGTTTTATTTTTGTTTTTTAAATAACTTTCGAAATACTGACCTCAATTGAACGAAAATTGGAATTTAGAGGTTTTTTGAGATGCCGAATTCGAACCTGATGTTATTATTGCTCTTACTCGTAGGGGGCGCCACCTACACGTTTTTTTTCTTTTTTGGAAATTCATACTTTTTTTGAGCGTACTTGAGACAGTATTAAGGAATAAACCACATGCGTATACTAATTTCTGGAGGTACATTTAAAGAGTCCCGGCAATTCATTTTCTAAAAAGTATCTCTAAGTTGGAACGCAAGGAAAGAAAGGACCTATCAAGTAATTATCAATTATTGCCGCCCATACATTTACAGATAATTCATACTGATAATGTCTTTCACTAACTGCGTGCGGATTTTCCAGAACCCAAACATGGTTGTTATGAAAGTTTGTGATAGCATTTCGGGAGAAGTTTGCCTCGTCCGTGAAGAGTACATATCTCAAAAATTGAGGATTTCCAGCCAATTTTCTCAAAAACCACTGCCACATAGTAATGCGTTGGGGAAAGTCTCGTGACAAAAGACCCTGTGTTGATCGTGGATAATTCTCCAAACTGTGGACTGAGTAGAAATGGAAGCTTCAGCAATTATTCTCATTCTTGTTTCAGGATTCTCCTCGAGAGCGTTCAAAACAGCTTCTTTCAATTCTGGGATTCGGACTGCCCGTGGTCTTCCAATAATATCAGCTGCCCTCATGAAGCTACCTGTTTCTGCCAAACGACGGTGGAGACTGGTAAATGTTGGAGCTGAAGGCAGTAGTCGATTGGAAAATCGCTCCTGGTAAATACGTCTTGCTTCGCGCGCATTGCCATCCGCAAGGCCATGAACGAAATGCATATCGGCTAAATGAGCTTAATTGTTTAAATAATGCATTTTTTCAAAATTAGTGTTTTGAAACTTACAGAAACTTCAACAAAACAACAAATCGTTTATCTGTCACATAATATGTAATTGCCAAAACTACTTGAACGTCAAATTCATTTCCTAAGCATTCTGTGAAAAATGCAAAATAATGGTATTAATGTTGGAAAGGGGAACATTCTCAATTGAATATTGATAGAAATATTTTTCTGTGAATTGAAAAATCCACGATTAAAATGAAGTTATTTTTTGTGAATGTCTAACAGAAAATAACTACTAAAGCCACGCTGGACATTGAACTACATCTGATAGATATTCTGAAAAGGCCCTAACTCAAAAGAAAAAATCTGGAATTGAAAATTTGCATTTTCATTCAGATAGTTATTTGATTTTCTATTCCAGTCTTAATTAAGAACTCATAAAGATGAATGAGGCAAAGAAGAATGTTTTCCACAAGAGAGTACTCTCCAGAAATCATTCGTAACATTGCGCAGTAGAGACATCGCATTCACTAGGTCTTCAATACATTTTTGTCGACGAAAATCTATTTCACGCTTCCACGATCATCAGGAAGACCGGAAGAAATGGGAAACACATTTTCAAGAAGCAATCTCACTTTGCAAAGATGGAAAAAGTTAGAATCATTTCTTTTGGATAGACACTTTGAAATTAGTGTTTTCTGACATTAAAACCTGTCATGGGGTATGATAGATTGATTTGTAGAAAATATGAACAGGATGTTCATAAAATCAGATGTGGAATCATCTGCGACTGAAAGATAAACTTTAGTCACTATCTTCCATCGTCAAGATAACCTCTTGTGGGGTATTCATGTTGAAAAGGGAAACATTCTCAATTGAAATTGATAGAAAGATTTTTCTTAATAAGACTGGAATAGAAATCAAATAACTATCTGAATGAAAATGCAACTTTTCAATTTCGGATTTTTTCTTTTGAGTTAGGGCCTTTTCAGAGTATCTATCAGATGTAGTTCAATGTCCAGCGTGGCTTTAGCCGGGGAAGTAGATGTTTTCTGTTAGACATTCACAACAAATAACTTCATTTTAATCGTGGATTTTTCAATTCACAGAAACAATTTTCTATCAATATTCAATTGAGAATGTTTCCCTTTCCAACATGAATGCCCCACAAGAGGTTATCTTGACGATGGAAGATAGTGACTAAAGTTTATCTTTCAGTCGCAAATGATTCCACATCTGATTTTATGAACATTCTGTTCATATTTTCAACAAATCAATGGTATTAACTTAAACACGCATCGATTATCAAATAATCGACTTGAAATTTTCAAGTCCAAATATCTAGAAAACGGTTGCTTATAGCGACTTGTAACAGAGGTTGCTTTTTTACGTAGGTATGATAGAGGAATCGATTTTTTCACTGAAAAATGTGCTATAAGTACGTTCAAAAAAGTTATTATTCTTCAAAAAGAAAAAGACGTGTAGGTGGCCCCCCTACGAGTAAGAGCAATAATAACATCAGGTTCGAATTCGACACCTCAAAAACCTCACAATACCAATTTTCGTTCAATTAAGGTCAGTATTTCGAAAGTTATTTGAAAAAAACCAAAATAAAAATCAAACTTCAACACCCTGTATCTTGGAAACGAAGCGTTTCCGGACATATATTCATTTGGACAATTCATATCAGAATATTGTGAAGAATCACTTCCCAAAGTTTGTCAAAGTACTTCTGACTCACACTGTAGACAGTTTTTCCGCCCAATTAAGTAGCTATGGCGGTTTGATATTTCCAAAACCACTATTCGTAAAAAAGTCAATTTTACAAACTATTCAGACACACATTCGTTAGATTCTAATTTTCACGACGAATCCATTGACGGTTTCAAATAAAAAATCAGATGGATAACAATCCTAATACACCAATTATTTGTCGAAAAATTATGAGGATATTGGGGTGTATGGCTCATCAAGTATGATCTGGATACAAAACTAAACGAAAACAAGTTCAAAACTTCAATTTCACAATGAAAGCGGAAGGTATACATAATTTTGGAAGTTAATAAATTTTTAAATGAGTCAAAACTTTTGAAGGCACCTTCACTCGGAACTGATCAAACTTTGAAATTTTTGATGAACTCTATGTATAATTATGAATTTTTCGATTCCGCAAATATCTCAATTTCGGAAACGAATAGTGCTCACTCAATTTTTCAGATTTATTTCCCATTATCATCTTAGAATTGTCATTATTTGGTTAAAACTCTAAAAATCCAAAGTGTGCTATGGAAACAAATATAACTTTGACAGTTCAGAAATGAGTTCGTCAATAACCTAATGAGTTTGTATATCAAGTGTGCTTTAGGTCATAAAGTTTTTCAACAAACCTGCATAGAAGAGATGAAAAAATGGACATGCTATTGATGTATAGCGAATGCAAGAAAAATTAGAGGAACGCGTCAACTTTGTATGCTGAAACAGACATCATCCATGTTTTCAATATTTCCTCGTTGTGGCAAACAACTCAGTCGAAGAACTCCCAATCATGAAACTTTTATCATTGATGAACAATGATCAATGTTAGCATTTGTAGAAGTGAATCCTACCGCTTCTACTATGGAAATTAGCCATGAGATTCTGATTAGTCATGAGTCAGCAAGGAAGATTAGCATAGGTACAGGACGTATAAGTTTCAATTGCACCAGCATTTGTATGAAAATGATAGAAATCAAAGATTAGTTCGTTGTGATTGGTTACTTCAAAACAATACTGCTAATGCCGACTTTGTTTCTCTGATATTATTTCCCTACGAGTCGAGATTTACGAATGATGGAATGTTTAAGAGACAAAACTGCAGATATCCCCAGACAGCACCGTATACTCCTGGAATATTCCCTAAATATCCCCAAAAAAAATATATTCCGAATATTCATATAAGATATACCTAGAATATATATTTACTTCTGGCACATTCAAGGAATATTCAAAAAGGAATATATCTAGAATATTCCCAGATTAATATACCAGGAGTATTATTTTTGGAACATTCCCGTATATAATATTACTGTAGGAATGTTCATGGAATATTCATGTACGAATGTTTATGGAATATTCTCGATCGAATATTCTGTTTTACGTATTCATGAAATATTCACAGTTCATTCCCATACGAATGGTCAGCGTCGGTCATTTCTGTCTGCTAAACATAGCTTAATTGTTATACTTTCGCGTTTCCGTTCCTACGCCTGCGTTCAGCGTGTGCGTGTATACGCCATGTGCCGTGAATATTCCATGAACATTCGTACATGGATATTCCATGAACATTCCTACAGGAATATTATATGGGTATTCATACGGGAATGTCCCAAAAAGAATACTCCTGGTATATTCTCCTGGGAATATTCTAGATATATTCTTCTGGGAATATTCTAGATATATTCTTCTGGGAATATTCTAGATATATTCCTTTTTATGAATATTCAGAATACATTTTTCTGTTTGGGGATATTTAGGGAATATTCCAGGAATATACGGTGCTGTCTGGGATTATCTGCAGTTTTGTCTATCAAACATTCCATTATTCGTGAATCTTGACTCGTTTGCTTCTAGTTGATTGCATGTTTATTTATGGGCAATTGAGAATAAGAGACTTATATTCAATGTACAATTATTTCAGAATCCTAGACCGAAAGCTCAAAAATTTATTTATATATTTATTTTTTCATTGAAGAATTCCCTATTATTCCAAACTACCGAGGAAATCAATTATCACCAGCTTGTTTATAAGTTTTGTCAAAATTGAACTACTGCATTTTGGTTATTCCAATATAACTTGATTACATTTTACAAGGTTGACTTTTCACAATGATTCAAGGCAGAAAAAAAATATTATTTTTTGTTGGTCTTTTGAATTATTGTTTGAAAAATATTTACACGAATAATTTTTTCCTGCAATGTATGGATTTTTCATGTTTCTCATATGGATGATAGAACTAAAACCTAAAAATGTTCTTCGAACCACATAGGTGAGTATAATGAATAGGGTATGAGTTTCTGGTTTCCAAAATGGTGGAATTTTTTTACGGAAATCTGTAGTAGCAGGATCTTTGGAAAATATTACGAGGTATTCCTGGATTATTCTCAATATCCTGTAATTCTCAATATCCTGGGAATATTCATGGAATATATTTTTGGGATATTCCCAAACGAATATATTTTTTTATTCCTTCAATATTCCATGGAAGAATATTCCATGATCATTCAAGGAATACTGACTGATGTTTGGGTTGGGCGCAATATGGGCTGGTATAATCGGAAATAAAATAGTTGGACCAATTTTATTCCAAGGACAGGAGTGAGCTATAAAGAATTCCTCCAGAATTATATGAAGAATTGTCGATGGACTTACCACTTGCTGTTTCTGAAGTAATCTTTGTTCAACAAGATGAGGCTCAGCCTCATAATACCATCCAAGTCAGCAACTATTCCATGTGAGCGAGTAATTGCAACGAATGATCCTGTACCTTGGCCTGCCCGATCACCTGATCTCAATATTTTATACTTTTTCGTGTGGAGTTGTGTGAAAGAACGAGTGTTTTATAATGAAATTTCACAAAGTTGCATTCGTGAAGTGTTTGCAACCATAAATCCTGCTATATTGCAAAATGTGATGCGAAACTCAAGTGATAGAGTCAGAAAATATCAGGAAGTTGGCGGAATGGTATTATGGGTAGTTTTTTTTTCTGTTGGAATGGAATATGAACTCTTGTTATGTGAAAATTATTGTTTTTTAATTCAGTTTCATTCAATTTTGTATAGCTACCATACTTGATGAGCGATGTACCGCAATTTCCTCATAATTTTTTGACAAATAATTAGTGTATTAGGATTGTTATCCATCCGATTTTCTATTCGAAACTGTCGTGAAAATAAGAATCCAAGAAATATTGTAATTTGAAATTTTTTTTTACAATGAGTTGTTTTGGGAATATTGAACCGGCATAGGTACTCATACATGCAAAAAAACTCTCTATAATATTTTTTACTCATCATTATCATCAATTGTCCATAATAGATGATAGAACTACACTTTTCATCATCCCAATATTTATTCAATGATAAATATCATTAATTTCAGTAATTTGTATAAAATCATAAATGGCCCTAATTGATCAGTGGTGACAGATGTTTTCCAAGAACCTGATTTTGTAATAATTAATTGCGATCTAATTTTTCTGTAGTTGATGATGAAATAGAAACCGGAAAATTATACACACGTGTTGATATATAAATATTTCGATGAAGATAAAAATCGTAGTAATTCCAGTATTTGAAAAAAAGAAGTAGTTTCGTACTAACGACATATCCAACTAGTTATTCTGACATTCCGCATACTTCTTAATTAGGCACCAATATGAATAAATTCCAATCGATTTGTTATCAAGGTGGTCCAGAATCTTGGTAATATATTTGGGAATTCATGCACAGAATTTTTTCAAGCAAATCTTGGCAAAACTATCAATAGAGTTTCAAAAATGTTTCATGAAACGTGAATATGTGATTATGGTTTATTGATAAGATTTGCAGAGTTGAACCAAAAGTTTCAAACCATCAGAATAGAATAGAATTCTATCTCATTTGTATATTCATTTATAAATATTTTTTGTTAAAAACAAGCAAACTTTCCGCTGATATTCTAGTATTTACAACAGTACCTACATTAGTTGATGAAATCACTTATAAATAATACGTATTCACAGAATACGAATAGGAAAAATCAAGTCAACATTTCGGATGAAATTTTTCATGAATAAATGTAAAGATAAGCAGTGGATATCAAAATTGTTACAATACTTTTTGAAGCTGCAACTTAGTCTTATGATTGGAGAATTATGGCCTGAATTGATATTTCTATATTCAATATTGTGAATAGAGATGTGTATAGAGATTATAGTGTGGAAGGATCGTAACAATTCGTTAGAACTTCGAACATAAAAACTAGGTCGGTATTCATTCTGCGTTTAGGAGTAGGTCAAGACTATGAGATCACCCAGTACCTCCACGAAATTTTCACAGGTGAAGACACTATAGCAATCGAAAATTTTGTGCGGAAAAGATAATATCAGGAGATACGGGCCCCCGAAGATCCATAAAGAGAGGTTATGGGATATCACTTTCGGAAATTGTAAACTGATATGAACAATTTCTTTTTACACTCAAATAGTAACTGCACACTCATTCAACGTTCTAGTGATATTAAACACACTCAATGTTCGATAAAGTAATGAAAAACTCCGATTACTTTTCATATAGTTCTACAGAAGAAATGAAAAAAATCAAACGTTGGTGATTGTGTTGCGTTCATCCAAATCTCGTGGATCTTGGAGTTTATTGATATGCGACGTTGCCTATGTTTCCAAGGGGAAAAGGAAGTACTGAAAATCAATGCGACATACATATTTGAGCATATAAATTATAACTATTACAGCAGGAAAAGACGATCTGATAGTTCTGATGGATATATATTAATACAAGTTAAAAATGCAAGAAATATATTACCACGCTTCTTGGAGTGTCTAATAGCTTTCAAAAATTAGCATGAAGTTAATGTGTCGCATTTAGAAAGTTACCAAACATATTAAAATAACGTGATTTCAGATTATTTTTTTCAAGTTATTGTGAACGGACTAAGAAGCGCATTTGGCTTGGATGTTTTCTCGTATACGAACAATTTCTTACGTGAAAAGAAGGAACACAACCTAACCTGGCTAACCTTGTTACCCAAGTTGAATGAATAATCAAGCTTACAAGGCGACGCTTCGCTCCGCTCGCGAACATTTCGATCCAACCAATTTCTTACGTAAAAAGAAGGAACACAACCTAACCTAACTTGACTAGCCTTGTTATCCAATTTGAATGCATGCTAATCAACCTCACAAAGCGACGCCTCGCTCCAACCAATTATTTACTTAAAGAAGGAACACAACCTAACCTAACTTGGCTAACATTGCTATCCGAATTGAATGCAAGCCAATCAACCTTGCGAAGCGACGCTTCGTCGCTGCGCTCGTAATCATGTCGTTGGCAGTATGAATTATTTAGAAAAATATTGGTGGCCCTGAATAGGGGCCTTCTTTTTCGAAGTAAAGTGATTCAATAATCTTCTTTCAATTCAATATGTTCATCTTCATTTGCCATATGGATGAAATAGTCGGCCTGTTTCCGGGGATCGTATAACCTCCCAGCTAATTTCAAAAACTCCTCAGTTATAAAAAAATGTACTGTACATTTTTTGTCTACATCAAGAATATTTTGCGAAAAAAACTTAATGGGCGATCCAATACGCGAATATGCTGCTAACGAAAACACTTTTTAACAGAAAATTAAACCGACGAAATACGGAACTGAAAAGTAAAAAATAATGAAATAAACCTCCTTAGTCTCAGTAACTAAGCTCCTAAACTAATGTAAGTAACTAA
This sequence comes from Gonioctena quinquepunctata, assembly GCA_018342105.1. NCBI lineage: Eukaryota > Metazoa > Arthropoda > Insecta > Coleoptera > Chrysomelidae > Gonioctena > Gonioctena quinquepunctata. The sequence goes on along the minus strand of JAFIRS010000074.1, from coordinate 1,274,777 downwards.
TTTTGAGTCGGCGCCAAACAAACAAGCAAATGAATTAGGTAAGGCGTAAGTTGATGGCATCGAGTTGCGCGGTGACATTGTGATAATGTTTTTGAAGGAATTTAATGATGTTCGTTTATTGTTCGTTTGGCGCCGACTCAAAATTAGTTACTTACATTAGTTTAGGAGCTTGTTACTGAGACTAAGAAGGTTTATTTTATTTTTCTCTTTTCAGCTCCGTATTTTGTCGGTTTAATTTTTTGTCAAAAAGTTTTTATTTTTCAATTTTTTGTGGCTAGAATCTACTAAATACTACCTACTTGTTTTTTGATTATTTCCAAAATACTTACTTACCCACCTTACTTCAACTATTACCAGTTAAGTAATATGATTATCTACTTTTACTATTTGTTGTGATATAATTTTTTTGTTGTTGTTCTGGTTAGTTTATTTCATAACTTTGTATATCATTCCATCCCCTCATAGAATATAATGATTTTGACGTGGAACAAACATAATGTCACTAGCGATCTGTCATTGTCAACTACGTATGTGTGTGCCAATGTTCACAAGTGAAAAATCAATTATCCCCTATTTTTCCACCCGTAAGGGTTGATAATTTCATTCGAAATCCAAATATGAGGTATACCCTATCTATTAAAAAAAGAATCATCCAAATCGAAGAACCCAGTACAAAGTTATGCCTGATAGAATCGGTTAACGGACCAGAATTCAGAGGGTGAGTGATCAATATCCTTCATTTTGCTACCCTTAGGGGTGGATTTCATCTTTTAAATTCAAATGGAACCAACTTTGAAGTACACCCTATCCTCTGAAGGAAGAATTATCGGAATCGAACGTCTGTTATGCGTGACCATACATAAAAAAATTAAAAAAAAATTAATCGTCGACTAGAGAACCTCCTCCTTTTTGGTTTCGTCGGTTAACAATAGGACAAGTAGGAACTCATCTAGGTACACATTCTGATATTGAAAAAGTGAAACCACACTTTTTTTAACTCTAAAAGGCCATAATTCCCAAATTATATTTTTCTCGCTCAAATTTCGATTGCTTAAATGTTTTTATCGAGTTTTAAAGAACCTGTGAAAATTTTGTGATTATTTCGTGGAAATTTTGTGAAAATTTTGCGAGAATCCGGATTGGCCCAATTCACTTGAATAGTTGGCAACGTGGCATGTCCATAAAATGCCAAGATCAAAGCACAATGCAACCACCAATATTTGATTTTTGACATTTCATGTGAAAAATTAAATGAAATGTACACTCAGAGTATTTTCACGACTTTATCGAACATTAGGTGATTTTAATATTACTTAAACGTTGAATGACTGTACAGTTAATATTTTAGTATGAAAAGCTATTCTCTAAATCAGTTTGCGGTTTCCAAAAGTGATATTCCATAACCTCTCTTTATGGACCTTCGGGGGCCCATATCTCCTAAAATTATCTTTTCCGCGCTGAATTTTGTATTGCTATAATATTTTTATCGTCCGAGAAAATTTCGTGAATATACTGGATGATCTCATTTTTTCGACCTCTACCCTGCGTTTAAACGCAGAATGAATAGCGACTTGAGCTTGAATTCAAGATCTATCTAGCTAGTATCTTGAAACACCTGTGGAACCGAAATCGTATTTTATTCAACCTTAGACATTTCAGCAGACCATAACAGCGCAGTAATACCCCAACTCAAATAATCAATGAATTTTACTGAGATAATAAAGTCGCGAAGTAATGCCCCGACGTCGAGTTGGCAAATTCTATATTATATGTTGGGAATAAAGTCCACATAAAACACGAGAATATAATTTAATATAGCTCCCATAAACTCAGTCAAGCTGAGAATCATCTATCCAGAAGCTGCCAGAGGAGTCACATCTCCCAGATTTTCATATTCGGCGAAATAAAGTACCTGTTCGGATATGCGATATTTCCACTTATTCGGGAACTGTTTGATGACAATAATATCTCTTAACGTTTTGAATATCGACAAATATGTCCAACCGATAGTGGGTTCTGCTATTCATACAAATAGCTTCTCAATTTTAGAGTGATTAGATGGGAATTAATGCATACATATTGCGTTGGGCTGCTTCATTGCTAATTCAAATATAATGTATTTTAAGAATCGAAATTTGACAAAAAAAAACTGCCTCAGTAACTCAAAATATGTGTCGTAAGGACTATGACGTTCATCAACTCCACAACTACGGATGAAATGCCAGTGATTATGTACAAAAAACAGATATTTTCAACTCTTTCCATTTTTATCCTGAGAACTGAAAGTGAAATGTCTCTCATTGCCACTGAATCGATGTTTGAACTGAAAAAAATAACAAATTTATATCGAACAATGAGCATTCGTTTTTGAAAAATCGTAATTTGACAAGTACTGTATTTCGTGAGGACTATGACGTTCATCGACTCTACAACTACGTATACAATGCCAGTGAGAGAAAATATATACAAAATAAATAATAGTTTAAAAAAACTAAAAAACACGCTTTTATAGAAAACCAGACTGAAAAAATAGAAAAAAATAATTATTTTATTTAAAAAAAAGCGTGGGGTGCATGGTATCGCCTCGGTGTGTAATGTACTTTATAATTATTGATACCACGCACCCCACGCTTTTTTTTAATGAAATAATTTTTGTTTATCTTCTATTTTTTTTTGTCTGGTTTTCTATAAAAGCGTGTTTTTTAGTTTTTTCAAACTATTATTCATTTCCTACTTTTTAGTGTGGTTTATTCATAAAAGCGTGTTTTTTAAGTTTTTTTTAAACTATTATTTTTATAATTATTTTGCGAATTAAAAAATGAAATAATCTTATCAAATTAGGTAATCATAATCTCCGACCCCAAAAACCCCCACATACCAATTTTGAATAGGATCAGACCATAATCACAAGTATCGAAGCTTTAAACCAATTTAATTTTCAGAAAAGAATCATAATATTCGACCCCAAAAACCCCCACATACCAATTTTGAATATAATAAGACCATAATCACAAAACTTGGCCGCCATCCTGAATTTTCCAATTTTTACAAAATAATCATAATATTCGACCCCAAAGACCCACACATACCAATTTTGAATAGAATCAGACCATAATCACAAAACTCGGCCGCCATTTTGGAGCCGCCATCTCGAATTTTCCAATTTTACAAAAGAATCATAATCTCCGACCACAAAACCCCAGATACCAAATTTGAAGAATCGGGCCATAATCACGAAACTCGGCCGCCATTTTGAAGCCGCCATCTTGAATTTTCCAATTTTTACAGAAGAATCATGATATTTGACCCCAAAAACCCCCCCATACCAATTTTGATTAAAATCATACCATAATCACAAAACTCGTCCACCATTTTGGAGCCGCCATCTTGAATTTTGAACTCCGACCACAAAAACCCTCGGATACCAATTTTGAAGCGAATCGGACCATAATCACAAAACTCGTACGCCATATTGGAGCCACCATTCTGTTTTTTCTTCACACAAAAATTTCTTAATGCATTGTCACCGGAATTATGTACACCTGCCAAATTTCAAATCATTCAGACGTCTGGAAGTGGGTCAAAATCGCGCCCAAAGGAGTCGGTTACAAACAAACAGACAAACAAACAAACAAACAAACATACAAGTGAAGCTAATATAAAGCGTGTAAAAAGGAATATTCTCAACTTTTTTATATTTTGGTGGTAGTGACAAGTCGAAAGAGGAAGTATGATGAGAATTTGAGTAATTGACAATCTTGAATTCACCAATCTATACGAAAAGTAGATAATTTGAAAATACGAAAAAAAATTGTAAAATCTTTGAGTTTTCGAGAGGTGTTCGTTACTATTCCTATGAAATTAAATAATAATGATGAATTCATTCAATGATTAGATATAGAAGTACAAGTGAAAGTATTGGTAATACTATATATGTATTGAATGAATGTGGTTTTTTGTGGAGGAACAACGTTTCTTGACATGTTTTTTGGGTATCCTTCCACAGTCTGAAAATGAAAATATAATCAGGAAAATCTATACAGTGTAGGAAGGGCAAACTGATTAGTTCACCCGATAAGTTATGCGTTCACCAAATTATATTTCCTAAGAAAAATGATTCAATTGGTCAATAACTTGTCGTTTTCTGAATTGCCTATCAAAAAATATTTTAAAAATTCAAAGATACTTTCTATATAGTTTTGCTTGACGTTTCGGGACTATATCTGCCTCGTTCTCAAAATCTTCTAAATCTCCTTTAATTTAGAAGATTTTGAGAACGAGAAGTATATCCCGAAACGTCAAAAACTATATAGAAAGTATCTTTGAATTTTAAAAATTTCTTGATAGACAAATTCAGAAAACGGCAAGGTATTGACAAATTGAATTATTTTTCTATAGGAAATATAATTTGGTGAACGCAATAACTTATCGGGGTGAACTAATCAGTTTGCCCTTTCTACACTTGTATAGATTTTTCTGATTATATTTTCATTTTCAGACTGTGGAAGGTTACCCAAAAAACATGTCAAGAAACTATATATGTATTTATGATAATTTGTACAAATTCAGGTATTTCTGATGTATCCACCTTGATCCTGATGATCACATATCAACTCAAGGACATGAAACAACTCAAAAAATGAATAGAAAAGTAGACGAGTGAGTTTGAAAAAAATAACATTGAAGTTAAAATTAGAATAAAAGTTAAAATTCTACATTTCTAAAATTATTTTAAAGCGTTTACTTCTAATTAGGATATCTTCGGAAAAAATACTCGTTTGATAATTCATGTAACTCTAATTGTTCCTAGGTCAACCATGGTGTGAATTTCGACACAGGGTTTGTTTACCAGCCATCTCTTAAGTTTTGACTTGAACAGGACCGTGGAATTGAATGTTTTTAGATGAAGGGGTATTTAGTTTTATAATTTTGGCGCAAGGTTTACATGGCGCCTTTGCCCTATTGTCTTCAACAAACGTGGTACATTCAAGGCCTTTTTTTATATCTAGTTGAGTAATTGTGGTAGATATATCAAAATTTGTCCAAATTTCTATTTTGCGCCAAAACAAATATTTTATGTATGTCCATTACTACCTGTCTCCCTGTATAATTCATCACTAGAATATCCGGAGTCCCTTCCCATAATTATTTTCAGAATTCACTTTTGGATTGTGATCAGGTGCCTCATGTGATATATTGTTGCCCCACCTCCATAGTGGAAATACATTATTTTTAGGTGATTCATATCTTAATTTTTTTATTATTTACTTATGTTATTTATATGAACTCCTAAAAATTGCATTCTTTGTCATATCCAATTTACAGCACTTCCCCCTGATGATGAAATTCTATTTTTTTAAATGGAGGTAGATTCGATAGTGAAAGGTGAGTATTCAGTCTCTTTCAGATTGATGGTGAGTAGTTTACTACTAAAGAATTCTAATACTAGAGGAAATGATTCCATGATTTTTTGTTTCAGATTTAACCAGTTCTTGCCTCTGAAAAAGATTACAATGTCGTCGCCAAAACTACTCATTTCCTCAGATACAGGCACGTCGAAAACAGGATAGGACCAAGGATGGTCCCATGTGGGACTCCATGACGAATATTACTTAGTTCATTACAACTTTCACAGACTGTTAAATTCCTTCTACTTAACTTTTCAAAAGTTGATGGGCTATACCTCTAAAATCATTATTTTCCAAAGTTTCCAGTAGATCTGTGTGGCTGACGGTATCAAAAGCCTAAGCGAGATCGACGAAGATACCTATTGCCGGTTCTTTGGCATCTATAGCGGAATATATATTTGAGGTTAAGTCTGCAATTGCATCTTGTGCTGAAAACAGATATTTTTGACTTTTTTCGATTTTGAAGTGACAATTTGGAACAGAAAGTATGATTTGATGAGGAAAATGTTGAAATTTCACCATTTCACAGTCTTGAATGCACCAATCTATGTGAAAAAGTAGATGATACTGCAGAAAATTGTTTCAATCTATGAGTTTTTGAGAGGTGTTCGTTACTATTTTCTGGAAATTTGTGGACAATTATATCAAAATACTCTCGATTAATAGATGAAATATCCTTCATTCGCACTGAATCGTTGTTTGATATGATAAAAATTACAAATTCATATCATAAAATGAAAATAAATATGACAAACTTTTTTCTTCATTTTTCTAACATCAATCCTCGGTCCCAAATTCATCAATCGATATAGAAAATGAGATGATTTTGCTGAAAATATAAAAATATCCAATCTGTGAGTTTTAGAGAGGTGTTCTTTACAATTTTCATGTAATTTATAGACAAAGATACCAAAACACCTTGGATTAATAGATAAAATATCTCTCATTTGCATTGAATCGATGATTAAAATAACAAAAATAACAAATTTGGATAAAAACTTGTGAGCATTTTCTTCTAAAAAAATCCCAATCATTAGGTAATAACTCAAAATGTGTACCGTAAGGACTATGACGTTCATCGACTCCACATACGTATACAACGCCAGTGAGAGGATATATGTATTTTCTAACGTTCAACAATTTCCATGTTTCTCAATTTCAAATGGAAATCCTGGAATGAGAGGTCAAAAACATTCTGGAGACAAAATGAGTATCCTTTTCAGTGTATAACTAGAATCGGGGTAATGAAACAAGGACACTGCCCCACAATCCTGATTTACTATAATTGCAGTGGTAGAACAGGAAGGCTTTTGTCCTCCAACTAGAGTTGTAGAATTAACACCGTGGTAATAATATACACCGTTGGAGACAAATTGGATATTATTGATTTATCGTGTTGTGTTTCAACAGGTTCTAATTATCAACTGAATTTAAAGTTATCTGATTGCGTTTAAACAATTGATATATTCATGAACTACCAAGCCTCGAATAGCTGAACCAGTTCAGTTCACATTCACTATGAATATAAACACTGTCCCTATGGGACTATCAATACATATTTTTCTGCCGTGCAAGTAGCATACATAAAGTTTTTCCTCATCCGAAGAAGTGAAATTCATCCATCCCGGAAACGGTCCATGTATTTATTTCGTAATGATTGACATAGAGCTACAAAATCAAATACTAGAAAATTCCAAAAATGTTCTCTGACCTGACAAGAAAATATACAAACAGTATCTTTGAAAATTGAATCAATCAATCAAAATTTTCATTTTTAAGATGGTTTACATGTTATGGACTCGTCAATTAATGGAGAACCTTTTCATTTTAAATGATTCATAAGTAACTAGCTGATACCTCGACTTCGTCCTCGTGGAATTTGTATTTTTGTAACCGACGAAAAAAAAAGAGGAGGTTCTATAGTCGACGTGTATATATATATTTTTTATGTATGACCACGCATAACTTTTTACAGAGTAGTGAGGGTAGCAAAATAGGGGATGATTTATTGATTGTACACCTGTGAACAGACTCTGTTGAAACTTGGCACACTTATGTAGTTCTGATGACACTACAACATGATGGAGGCCCGGAGTTTATTTGATGAGATGCAAGACAGTCGAGGGATCTCCTCAACGATTCATAGCACCTACCTGTTTTGGGTAATATGTACATATCAATCACATGTCTTGACTAACTGACTCACTTATCGACTGATATACGATCAACGCCCAAACCAAACCGTTGGTCCTAAGAGCAAAAATTTTGACATAATATTTTTTTGATATTTCATCCCAAAATGGGTGAAATGGTGGGTGAGAAGGGGGTGAAAGTGAAAGTATACTTGGTTTCGAAATTGAAGTCATAGAAATTAGGATTTGGGTTTTTCTTCACAAATAAAGATAAATGTATTTCAGGTTTTTCGAAAATTCAACCCTAAATAGGGGTTGAAAGTCTGTATAGTTAGTTCTAAAGTTAGGATCATGAAAATTGGTATTTGGGGGGGTCCTTGTTACAAATAAGAAATAAGTGTTTCGGTGTTTTTGGAAATTGAACCCCTAAAGGGGTCAAACGGGGGTTGAATTAGGATTGGAAGTTTGTATAGGAATTCCGTTAGTTTTCAAGGAAGGGGCATGAAAATTAGTGTTTGAAGGCTTCGTTACAAATAGAAAAAATAGTATTCAGATTTTCAGAAATCAACCTAAGGAATGAAATGGGGGGAAAAATTGTAATGGGGTTCCGTTAGTTTTCAAGTTAGGATCATAAAAATTTGTATTTGAGGTCTTTGTGAGGGATGAAAAAACATGTCTCAGTATTGAATGAATGTGGTTTTTTGTAGAGGAACAACGTTTCTTGACATGATTTTTGGGTAACAACGGCAAGTTATTGACAAATTGAATCATTTTTCCATAGGAAATATAATTTGGTGAACGCAATAACTTATCGGGGTGAACTAATCAGTTTGCCCTTTCTACACTTGTATAGATTTTCCTGATTATATTTTCATTTTCAGACTGTGGAAGGTTACCCAAAAATCATGTCAAGAAACATGTCTCAGTGTTTCTATAAATGCAACTCCTAGGGGGGGGTTAAAGTTTGTGTAAGGGTTCTGTTAGTACTGAAGTTAGGGTCATAATTGGTATTTGGGGTCTTTGTTATGAATAAAGAATTGCGTGTTTCGGTAATTTCAGAAATTCCGTTCCTAAAGGGGTGAGTGAATTTGTAATAGTTGTCACAAAAAAAGTCTGATGCCAGCTAGTTTTAGTATATAACAGTTGATAGTTAAGGTAAGGTGGATGAGTAAGTATGGTAAGTAAGCAATTAGTATATTTTATCCACAAAAAAAATAAAAATTAAAACCTTTTAACAAAAAATAAAACCGACGAAAAAAGAAACTGAAATAAAATGAATCTTCAATACAGCCTGAGATTCAATTTTATTCTGAATGGTGTCAAAAATTGGTAGGTGCCAATTGAAAAATTTAGTTTTTGACCATTTGAAAATCGCATACTTTGAAGTAACTAGTCCACAAATTTAGTTTCCCAATTTTCAATGGTTTGCGAGATACCCTTTTTTCGTAAACTACTACGGCGGTATTTTTTTTCCAGAAAAATCCTCATTTGTCAAAAACTGTGATATAGAGCTAACATAACTCAGGTTGTCTGAGCTCAGAATTAGAATTGGAAGGTGAATCGAACCATGTGAAAACAAATGTGAGTTTCCGTCTGAAATGAGAAAGTCGGTATCGACTTTTGACACACCCTGTATAGCTGACCAAAAATATTTTAAGTATAACGAGCATGATCGATTATCACATCATACCAAAAACCTCTAATGCATGGCATACATAAATCATCCGGTGTATCATATTCCAAAATCATTTTATCAATTCAATTAATTTCTTTGCGCACCCATTGGATAAAAGACTTCTTGAATACACTGTATAATGAATATGTGGAGGACAAAAACATATATATTCACTCAGGAAATTTAGGCGCAGTACTTCAGATCTTCGAAGGTCATTCTTTCGAATCTAAGTAAATAACAACATATTCTTGCATGTCATGTAATGGTACTTTGATCTAGATTTGCATATTTCATTTGTTGCTAATGATGCAGAAAAAGCATTACAGTACTCAGATTTTTACACTGGGCAATATTTATATCTCGCTCTTTGTGCAGCGGTCATACTAAATCAAAATACAAATTGATTTATCTGCTGATTGGAAGGTATTTGCAGTTGATTTCTTGGTATCGGTCATCATGGAAAAGTAGAACAACATATGTGTATAACGATATTGCATATTCTATGACTAAGACTTATTCAATGCACTTTGTCAAATCTCGGACCCAGTGAAGATCATGTGAATTATTTTGTCGAAAAACTGGAGTAGCTTGTCTGATGAGTTTTTCACAATACCCGAAACACAGGAAAAATATTAATTGGAAAGTATAATATATACTTCCTTAATAAGATCGTCAAGTTATTTCTTCACTGGTAATATCTTGAAATAATTGAACCAAAGAAAAGCATGAAATAAGTTTTTATAGCGGAGAATTACCCATACATTCTCTAACCAAAGATATATATCTACAAAGTGCGTCTGGAATGCAATTCAATTCAACTATCGATAAAATGAAAAGTGAATTTCCAGAAAAACGTATTTTTTGTCAGATAACAGTCTGTATATTCCAAACTCACGATAAATACTCCAAATTGATAACGTTATTTACAAAGCTGCTTAAAGCCGTGAAACAGTCATTAAATTTTCGCTGGATATTATTTGATAATTACCTTTGATACCCCAAGGAAACAATTTGTCTTGATAGAAGTTAAACGACATAGATTTCTTATATTTTGGTAAACATTGTATTCTTTTTCAGCTATTTTTTGGTGGCCTGGGAGAACACCATGGTAGACCTAAAAAAACATATTTCTGTCCCTTTTCCAAACAACGAGTGGGAATATGAGTGAAATAATCATCGAAAACTTCGTGAATAGAGTTTTCCAGATATAATTCTCACTTCCCCAAAACTTCCTATGGCCCTCAACTCCACTAGAAATACCAATAGAAACATCACGTTTGATATTCAGGAAATGATCTGTCCATACTTTCGAAAAATATTAGGATCTCTTTGATGAATCTTGAGTTGTTTTACAGCATCACCATCTCATATAATGTCTGATACAACTCACTCTAACTTGGTTTAAGATGCGGATCTTTCCTATAGGACCTGCCTTCATCAATAGTCCAAACATAGGTATAAAAGTTTTCGGCAAGATTATTTCAACACCAAATATCAAAAAGAATCTTTGGACCAGTTCAGAAAACCATGGAAACAAGGATGAAACATGATTAGAATGACATGATATATGGTGCAAATATTGTCAGAATAATACTATGTGGAAGATTAGAATGGATAGGTCATGCGATGGGATAGGTGGCGAGAAAAGAAACGAGGAGCTTCAAAGGCTAAAACCTACAATGGGTAAGAAATAATATAATTTTTTTAGACAAGCTTCTGTAAAAATGCACTTAAAAGAAAAAAATAATTTATTCAATTGTTGACTTACCTATTTTATATTCTGCTACACACATAATAACCTAGGTCAAACAATAAAAAAAAAAAATTTTCAGTACATTTGTATAAAAGCTTGTGTAATTTTTTTTTTCAATTATTTTCATTTAATTCGTTTCAGTCATGCATGAAATCAGTCATATCATTGAATTCTGACAAAAATTGATAATTTTCGACCCCAATGAAACCTACACACCAATACCTATCATAGGCAACTTCACTGGGATTGTCATATTGATTGTTTGTGTAAAAAATTACAGAGTAGCTGTTATAGTCTGAAATTTATGAAGAACCACTGTAGCGAGTACACACTACTGTCATTGTACTATGCAAATTTTCATTCTCATATAAAGTATGGACTTTTGATTTGGGGAAATTGTGCACATGTGAATAGAGTATTGGTACTTCAGAAATATGCGATTAGAATTCTTGCTAGTATCGATACTAGAACGAGCTGCAGAGATTATTTTAAAAAATTCAAAATCCTAACTGTTGTGAGCTTATATATACTGGAAGTTTGTACATACGTCTATAATAATAAAAACAAGTTTTTGAATACTGTTGAGAAGCATAACCATAATACACGTTTCAAAGGCCAACTACAACCTGAGAATCACCGGACTACGCTGTACCAAAAAAGTTTTTTTTTACTGACTGTAAATTATACAACTCTCTTGATGAGCATATTAAAAGCTCCCTCAATTTAAATATTTTCAAAACAAGACTGAAACAGCAGCTAGTTCAGAAGGCCTGCTACACTATAGATGAGTACTTAGTATAATTTGTGTTATGTTCGCGGTATATGCAATTGATTTGATTTGTATTCAATATAGCATTTTTATATATACGACTGTCTCTCTTGTTGTCTCTTGTGCATTCACGTCTTCTACCTTTTTATGGTATATTGTCAGAAAAGTATGTTCCTGCAAAGATGAATTTCTCAATTTTTATCATATATTTTAATCTAATGGTATGTATTTCCTTTTATTTTGTTTTGATGTTTAATTTATTTTGTTTTGATGTTTATTTGTGACTTGTCATAAATATGCATCTGTCTTTGGTCCTTGTGATTGAATTTATATGTATATTTTATGATAAATAAATTGATTGATTGATTGATTGAAAGGAATCGGGCCATAATAACAAAACACGTCGGCATCTTGAGCCGCCATCTTGAATTCATGAATTTTGTCAAAAACATCATGATGTCCGACCCCAAAAACCCCCACTTACCAATTTTGAATAGAATCGAACCATAATAACAAAACTCGTCCGCCATATTGGAACCGCATTCTGTTTTTTCTCTAGCAATTGTATAATGCATTGTCACCGGAATTATTAACACCTGCCAAATTTCACGTTTATCCGACAACTAGAAGTGAGTTAAATTTAACTTGTAAGATTCTATTACAAACCCACAGACTAAATTGAAGCTTGTAATAATTTATCTTTGATAATATTGATAGTGGAAACTGTAACTAAATGAATATTCATCAGCATAATTAAAGAAACAACCTTGAAGAAGAACGAATATATCTAGTTTTAGTGCTTTTCTCATTATGATTTCCAAAAATTAAACCTTAAAAAAAAAATTTTGCACCTCGAATACTCAACGCTTGGAACTCCTAACGATATGCGGTAGATGCTCTTCTCCTTGTATATGTATAAGTTTACTTGCAATGGATCAACTGAAAATGGGTAGGATTTGCTCTAACATATATCCTCATCGAAATATTAAAGTTCCAGAAACTACTGGAAAAATATAAAAAATATTGAAATTTACATTTTCTCATTTGATTTCACCATACCTTTTTTTTATTGAGATATTTTCTTTGATCTGCCAATTGTGATTAACTGATTTATCATTGTATTTTCATGACTGAACAAATGGCAAAAAAGTAATTAATATTCGAGTTTTAATATACAGTGCTCGTCTAAAGTCCCCCCCCCCCTGCTCATTTTTGAACCACCTGATATATGGCAACGAAATTTGGAGGGCCCAAATAAGAGATAAAAAGCTACTTTCTCTTGAAGAAATCACAGCTGAAAGTTTCAAAATGGCGGCTGAGAGCCATCTTCAATAAGTTTTTTAATCAGAACACCCCGTATATTATTCCATTTTCGAAATCTGCTCAATTCTCAACAGTTTTCTCCCATACACTTTACTCCTGAATCCAATTGTTTTCGAAATATTAACGTTTAAAAAGTGACATTCCGGTTTAAAATAAAGTATGAATTTTGGTCACTTCCGGTAGAACATTTTGCTAACTAAACGTTTTTATTGATTTGTAGTTAAATCTCTCAATGAATTCGACTAATAAGAGGCGTAAAGAGAGTTCATTAAGGAGAAACAGTACCGCTTACCGGAAAATCTCGAAGCCTACGAATGTGTTCTGTAAATTCACAAGCAAAACAAATTAGTTAGCAGAAAATTTTAATTTAATTTTGAATAACACTTTTATTTAACTCCAACAATTACTTCATCAAGTGTTCAATGTGGCCCCCTCCTAAATCTATACCTGAAACGGAAATCATTATCTCTGAAGTTCAACGGTAGAGATAGCTAGAAGATACTTTCTTTCAAATTCGAAACCTTAATCAAGAAATTGGATGTATCTACTACAAAGCTCGAGGAAAGCGATAAAGTATGACTGCTATTGCTATTGACAGGCCTCCATCTTTTTCAAAGATCTATGATAAATAATGAGAGAAATAGATCCATTCGAATGAATATTTCGATTTGCATTAGTTTGCAAAATTATCGCTTTTTTATGCAATGCTGCATTGATGAATCTTCATACTCACTGTATTTTTACCGATAAGATTTTTTTAGCAATGTTCCTAACAATTTGTCATGGCGTCACTTAACTTTCAATAATCAGCAGGACACACTTAATGCAAAACATTAAATATCATCATAATACATTCAGTTGGGTTGCCATTTATCACTTTCCATTGCTTATTTTATTTCACTGATAAGATAAAAATGGCGTTGTTCATCACAACTTCGGATTGACAGACGCCTGTAATTCTATCTGCACCGTGACCCAAATTCAATATTTTGGCCCATTAGCCAAACAACATAACTATTCAAACGACCCGCCCCAGCTTGTTTATAGCCTGGTGGATATATCGACCTCCACAGAGATATAAATAATCTGAAACCTAACACTGGGCCGCCTCACAAAAAATGCATACGAAAACCATTCCGGGTAAAAATAACCTGCAGACGAAATAGGGTGAGCGTAACATTTAATTCTGAAATTGGTTTGTTGGAAATATATTTTAATATTTTTCAAAAATATGAGTTACTAGGAGATATATTCCCATTACTACCAGCCTCAACATCATTCAGGAGAAAGGTCAAAAGATATTTTACAAGATTTTCTTCTATATGAAATGATTTCCATGTCTACAAAATGTTTTTAATAAAAATTTACCAGGTGTATAATTTAAATTTTTTTTAGTGAAGAGTTTATAGAAATGTTTGTTACTTATTCCAGTTGTATGATACTAGCAAGAGAAAAATTGGTTATATAAGAACGAAAGAAATGGAAAACGTTTTTGACTGTTTTTTAGATAGATATATTGATGACATTGTATTGTTTCTAAGAACCCTCAGTTTTATAACAATAAGTCTGCAGTAAACAATAACAGGGCTATTAGTATAGTCAACAAGTACTTTTTGGACCAACTTTTTTCAGCAGTCTCCGAAAATTATGATCGAGGTGTCATTCGATTCGAAAAAAAATTTTGATGATTCTTGAAAAAAATTAAGTTTCGCTTGCAAAAATTGTAAAAGTTATTAACAATTAACTAAAAAAAAAACGGGGGCTTTGGTTTTTTGCAAATATCTCAAAAACCGATAAAGATTTTTCAAATCTAAAAAAAGATTCAAAAAGAGAAGGAAATTTCGTTTTTCCTATAATTGAAGGATCAATATTTATAATTTTCCCAGAGGGATGAAAATACGGCCGAAAACTGGCTTGGGCAAGTCGCGCCCACTTTGGACACTTTAACAATAAAAATTATTTAAGCATGCTAAATATGAAAATAAAAAATTGAAAAAATTCGAACACTAACTGAACAGATGAATGAACAATAATCAACTCGGAAAAAATTTTATCACAATTTTTCAATTAGTTATTCAATAGTTAATTAATAATTTCTTTCTGCTTGAACATGAACATTGCAAGTGTGATAATTGTTAAACTATAAATTTAAGATTTTTTTCCCCTCTTGGAGTCATTCTTGAAAGGCTTAAGAATAGAACCCCGTTGGAAAAATTAAAAAAATTCCATTTCTCAATTTTTTATTAATAATTTTCGTTGTTGCAAAATTAAATACTTAAATTAATCATTGAAAAAAATGTCTTTTTCCGAATATTATTAACGATCCCTCCTCATGTTATCAGAAAATGCATAGAAATAATTTTTAAAAATTTTTATCTCTAATTGTTTAAAAAATTGTTATAAACAAATACGTTGTTCATAAGATAATTGCAATTTTTTCATGGAATTTCAATCTCTGATACAAATAATGATTTTCAAGAGAAACATTGTTCCATAAAAAAAAAAATTATTGCTTAAAAACGCATTTGTTAATTAAAATTTTTTCTCCATTTTCTAATAATATTAAAGAACCATTTTTTCTTCAAAAATCATTATTTGTTTTTCCTTCTGATATAAGGAAAAAAAAATCATTTTATTTAATTTTTCATTGTTTATGCAATAAACAATTTGTTATAAACAAATAAATGTTTACCCTATATATTTTTTTCTATTCCACTTTCTGTCACAAAAACAGACATGTTTTTTTTTTTCAAATAAAAAAATTTTGTTTAAATAATATTCAGAGTTCGAAGTATAATTAAGTGATATTGAAATGTAAAAGGTAAAAATGTTGAGTAATGAACAATGATTGATGAGATACCTGTATGAGGTAGTTATATTTTTGATAAGATTTTTAAGTATTGAAGCAAAAAAAAAATCTTCCTATGTATTTTTCATCAACAATTGCTATAAATTTAATAAATAAATAAGTAACAACTGAACTTTTCAGCTACATTTGTTCTCTATCTAATGGAGAATAAATAAGTTCGAGTATTTCCATCGTATCTCGATTAGTTTATAAATTATAATAATTTTAAGGATGAAAAACCAGGTAAGAATGACGAAGTTACAGAGAAAAATTAAAAAAAAAATAAAAAATAAAAAATCATGTCTGTTTTTGTGAGAAAGTAGAATAGAAAAAAAAAATAAGGTAAAAATTTATTTGTTCATAACAAATTGTTTATTGCATAAACAATGAAACATTGAATAAAATGAATTTTTTTTTCTTTATATCAAAAAGAAAAACGAATAATGATTTTAAAAGAGAAAAGGTTTCTTAATATCAATTAGAAATTGGAGAAAATAATTGTTAACTAACAAATGCGTTTTTAAGCAATGAAAAAATTTTTTTATGGAACAATTTTTCATTTAAAAATCATTATTTGTATCAAAGATTAAATTCCATGAAAAAAAATTCTATTATCTTATAAACAACGCATTTGTTTATAACAATTTTTTAAACAATTAGAGATAAAAAAATTTAAAAATTATTTCTATGCAGTTTCTGATAACAGTGAAACGGATCGTCAAGAATAGTTGGAAAAAAAACAATTTTTTCAATGATTAATTCAAGTATTTAATTTTGCAACAACGAAAATTATTAATAAAAAACTGAAATATGAAAATTCTTCAATTTTCTCAACGGGGTTTCATTTTGAAGAATTGCTCCAAGAGAGAAAAAAATCTTAAATTTAAAGTTTAACAATTATCACACTTGCAATGTTCATGTTCACTCAGAAAAAAATTATTAATTAACTATTGACTAACTAATAAAAAAATTGTGATAATTTTTTTTTTCGAACGAATTATTGTTCATTCATCTGTTCAGTTAGTGTCTGGATTTTTCAATTTTTTATTTTCATATTTAGTATGCTTGAATAATTTTTATTGTTAAAGTGTCCAAAGTGGGCGCGGCTTGCCCAAGCCAGAGTACCCGTTTTCGGCCGTATTTTCATCCCTCTGGGAAAATTATAAATATCAATCCTACAATCCCGGAAATCGAGACTTTCTTCAGTGAATTTCCTCCTCTTTTTGAATTTTTTTTCAGATTTTAAAAAACTTCATTAGTTTTTAAGATATTTGCAAAAAACCAAAGCCCCCTTTTTTTTAGGTAATTGGTAATAATTTTCACAATTTTTGCAAGCGAAACTTAATTTTCTTCAAAAATAATCTAGATGTCATTCCGAATCGAATGACACCTCGATCATAATTTTCGGAGACTGCTGAAAAAAGTTGGTCCAAAAAGCACTTGTTGACTAGACTATATGTTCTGAAAAAACAGGGATATAAGGAAATGACACTCATGTTGCTGACAAAATATGGAGGAAAAAAACTAATTGTATTGTATTTTATTTAATCCATCGAGTAGCTTTTGGACAAGTCAGGTGGAACAAGCAGTTTTGAGTAATAAAATTATAGATAATAGACAGTATAGAAAACAATCACTTGAAACATATATATGTAAATAAACTATACTAGATTGACAATACAGAAAACAGTCACTTAAACACATTTATGTAAATAAATTATTCCAATACAGGATTATCAAAGTAGTCCTTCATACTGTAGGAACAGAGGTCGAGGAGAAGTATTTTTATTTCATTTCTGAATATAGGCAGTTTATCAATTTCTTTTGTCCCTTTAGGTAGAACATTGTGAAGTTTTTGGGATATTGTAAGACGGGCGTTTGGAATATGGATTTTTTTTCTAGTGTCGTGGTTCTGTATTGATTTATTTTCCACGCTGTCTGTGAATATAGATCAAGAGTTTATATATATATATATATATATATTAATATATAATCGATAGAAAGGTAGTATTTTAAATCGTTTAAATAATTCCCTACATGAGGTTCCGTTTGGATCATTTGCTAGACACCGCACAATTCTCTTTTGGGCAACAGAACCATTCTGAACCTAGACAAATTTCCCCAAATGATTATTCCATACGTGATTCTACATTGCATTTCACCAAAATAGAAAAGCAGCATTCCATGGATATCCAAAATTGTTTTTAAGGATCTTAATTGGAAACATTCAGTGTTCAATGTTTTTGCTAGCGCTTCACAGTGAGCATTGAACAATAAATGTTACTCTAGTTTGACAGCCAGGAAAGTTATACATTCCTCTTTTGTTTATCTATAGTTTCGTGATTTATCACTATATCCAAGTTGAGATTTTTTTTTGTTTTGTCCAGTGTAAGAATTCATATGATTGGCGTTGAAAGCATTTAGGAACAGTGAGTGTGCATAAGACCACTTGCAAAGTACTTCGCAGCTGGTGTTAATTTTATTTTAAATTTGACCGAATAAGATCGTGGAGTCGTTAGCATAAAGATAAGTATGTGCATCGTGGAGTACTGGGGGTAATTAATTTACTTGAATGATAAATAATATGGGACCCAGCACTGACCCCTGGGGGACCCTTATTCCATTTGAAAGTGGGTTCGAAATATGTTCAGTTTTCACGTAATATATAATATATGAAAATAGATAGGCAGTTTAGCAGATCACAAATACTTCCGATGCTCCACGAAATTTGAACTAATACATATTTGAGATTAGTTACTCGTTTATTATTAGGGAGAATAGTTTGAATATATTCCATAGCCTGGTACACATAACTTCAGCTTTCGTTGGTCTACTATTGTACAGTAAAAGGACCAAACAAGTCGTTTAGTGAAGAAAATTTCAAATCCCGATTATCAGAATTTTTAAAAGTATATTAAAGGATTTTTATATATTATATACTATTAATTATGAATAGCATATTCAGAACACATATTGTATGAATGAACAATACGAATATAATTAAAACACTATTCTACCAGCTTACTGGTACTACTCACAAATTATGGATGCCATTTTCAAAAAGTGGTAATTGCCACTTTTTGGCGAATGTGGGTTTTGAGCTGAATAGGTAGTATGTGCCATGGTTTCACTTTCACAATAAAAATCATACCGATTGCGCCTTGCCAAACGGAGATATTAAGGAATTAAAATATCAAAACGTAGTAAGTGCTTGAAAAAAATAATGTCTGAAATGAAAAAGTATGATTTTATTCAACCTATGGGTAGGAAGAAAGTGTGGAAAACTTTGAAAAAAATACATTTTCGTTGTGAAAAAAATCTAAACAGAAAATCACTTTTAATTGAGTAAGGCGAAATCATCTGCTGGCGAAGACGATATTTCAGGGCAGTTAGACAGTTTCGAAGAGAAAATAGGAATATCTATTATATGGACAAAACTTGGTTAAATGAAGGATATACCTTTGGTAAAATATGGCAGGCTAAAAATATAAAATCCGCGAGGCAAGCTTTCATGGAAGGATGGTCCACTGATATGAAAGCACCTTCGGGAAAAGGTAAAAGATTAATAATTACTCATATTGGTGGAAAAAATTGATTTGTCGATGGTGGTCTACTAGCATTTCAATCAAAACAGACTAAAGATTATCATGAAAACATGAACGCTGATGTTTTTGAAGAATACTTCCAGCAAATGCTAGATCTTATTCCTCCTGGGTCTGTTATAGTCATGGATAATGCCAGCTACCACCCAAGAAAATCCGAAAAAATACCAGCAAGAAAAATTACATTATTCATTGGCTTACTTTGAATAAGGAGCCATTTCGATTGCGAAAAACGGAGTAAGTGCGTCGAACATGTGATTGGAATAGAAGAAAGGATGTGGGAAGATGTTAGAAAATACTGTGGAGCCCCTTATCATTTCCCTGGACCCCAACGACATAATTTTTTTTCAGAAACTGATCATCATCATGAATACGAGTGGACAACCATGCAAGGAAGTTCAATCTCCTATCAGCATCTCCTGAATATGGGAATAGATTATAGTTATGAACAATCGGAATATGACGGCTAAAATTTAAAAATCAAGTTGTATTGTGAATAGTAGATTTGTTTATAAATATTAATATTTATTTCAATTTATCTATTTTCATATTATTATTACTTCACTTTTTATCTACTAAATATCAGAATAATTAATATCACAATCATCTGCCTATCCCCATAATTATAATAATGTATAATTATTATTATAATACTCATTATTATAATAAACTACCTGGAGTAACACCGCGGTCACATAAATTTCATTCAGAAAACTCCTCTTTCTATTGTTATGCAAATTAAGGTGACCCTAATTTGGGACAAATTCGGGGTATGTACGTCTCAAATAACTGAAATACGGAATCTTAAAAAACCTCCAAGTTGTCCACTCTGTTAAATGGGTTCTGTCATTGCAAATTTACATTTTATCACTCTCTCACATCATGAAACAGAGTATATCAATGGTATCAAGACAAGAACGGCCATCTATATTCGTCATGCATATATTCGAGTAACGTAAGAACAGGAAGAAGCTCTAGGAACTAAATGTATCAGGCAATTACGTGCTATTATTACTACAGCCTGGCATCATTTGAGCTATCTCACATTGTGGGAACATGAGCGGTGTACATAATAGTGTACTATTGTCATGTTGGTATGATATGCTATTAACTGGGCGAAAAATCCATTATCGGCGAACAATATTCAATTACTTCAAGTGATAACTGTTATAAATCGAATAATTTCAGTATGTATTACATAGCTGGTAATTGCCATTGATTATACGTTTGGTTTGGTTCGTTGATATTGAATCAAAAAGAGAGCGGCTACCGATTCCCAAGATATTTCGTAATCTAATGATCTGGAGATAAATGGAAAGTTGATTATTTATTACTTGAAAGTCTTTTTCTGATGAAAATGTATATGTCCTGGCTGCTTTTTGGCTTCATTTCCTTCTATAACCATTCTGAAAACATGTATACTCTCCAAAAGTTACGGCATCCACAACACGATTAGTTTTTGTCAAAAAGATTTAGTATAAAAAATTCATGGATTGTGTTACGGAGAAATATCAATCGTTTTTTCAAAATTGGTTGGTTGTGATTGAAAGCAACATTATATCAAAGAAAATCTTTTCCTTAGTTGCGGATGATCCAAATGTCGTTGAAGGTACCGTAGCAATAAATTTTTCTTGATTTGAAGATAATTTATACTTGCTAAGATGTATCAATACTCTGCTCTTCAGATCATTTAGGCCCAGTGCTGGAAATATTCACTCTTATATAATATTTGATTTGATGTATTTGACTTTCTGAAACTTTTGTTCTTTGAGTGTCCACTGCACTTTTTCGGGGTAGAAAAATAATTCTTTTTTATTTTTGAACTTTTTCTATCATTATTGCAATCTCGTTCCATTATTTGGCCGTTTCTTTGATACACATTTCAATTCTTTTGTCATATCGTAATTGTTTGGGAAACAAGTTTCTGAGTCTTTGTTTTGCTGCCTTCTCGTTCTACTCATCTAACAAGCTTTTCTTTTTCATTCGTTCTATTTCGACTCGGTTGATCTTATCGTCTGCTTCAATTAACTCCATATATTGTCCTTTCTCTGTCTATTTTGCTTTCTTCATGTAATTTTTTCTGTCACATCTTGCATTTTTTTCATCTCGGATTTTTTTTATTTTCATCATCAGGAAAACTACAATAATTTCATAAGTTAAAATTTGTAGAACAAAATATACGTTGTAAAATTGAGCTACATCTTGAGGATTGTTACTAAGATGTTAGAATTTATTACGTGAAATATATCAGACACGAAGAATCATACAAAACATATTAAAATAATGATTTCATTAAAACAAATTTGGATTTATTCACAACTGTCTCCATCACCCAGTGAGTAGAAATGCCAGTTATAGTGTCCCATTAGCTAATACCTTCATAGATTCGTAATTCATACGTTGATGATCAAACTTGTTCACATGTTCTGCGAAAGCGCATCTTTCAGGGTGTAACTTGCAATCACTCTTATGTGAAATGATTCTGGCTCCTAATAATCTTGAAGTTCCACCAACATAATTTTCATTGCAATTTCGACAAGGAATACAATAAATACACTACTTTCGTTTGGGAAGCTCAGGGAACTTTGTCTTTGATTTTACTAAGAAGTGTCTTGATAGTTAGGCCTATTTTGTTTGCCATATTGATATTGGTAGGCTGTGAAAAGTTCTAGATAGTTTAGATTCCTTTGATGAAGCTAAGAAGATGTAAGTGATGCTTAATGGGGCAGAATTAGTTGCACTGTTGCCATAGGTCTCTAGGGATACTAAAGTATTGATAATTTTTTTTCAGCTGTTCTATCTCCAACCACTCAACAATGACTACCCTTCCTTCCTCTCCCTTTGAGTAAATATAATGTTATGTCAGGAGATGTTTATAAAATAATGAAAATGATCATTCATTATTATTATTATTAGGTATTTAAGTTATCGTGGTTCATGCTATGTTTGTTTTACAATTTTTCAAGACTTTTTATTGTTCTAGAATCTTATACCATGTTCTAGTCAACGCATATGTCTCAAAAAGTCAGTACTGAAGTATCTCTATTGTCATAAGTATGTTCCCAACAATACATTCATTTTGCACAAACAATAAAAATAATATGGAAGTTTAAACTCACGAAAAAACTTTGGATCTCAAGTAGATGAAATGGTATTCAAGTTGGAACATCCTGTATGGTAAATCATATCAGGAGGAAACCCAACAGCGAGATGTCAAAAACAATGTGAGGAGAATAATAAAATATAAAAATTATGGAAACAGAAAAATGTCAAATATGAATTTTAACCAAATTTGTACATATAATATAAGATCTAGAATTATATATTGTAAATAAAATCATTAGAATAAGTTAGAATAACAAAAAGTGATACAGAGAGTGGGAATGAACTTTAAATTTGTGAAAATAAATAAAATATGTGTGTTGCCAAGGAGATAAGTAATACGTTTTGGGAGATAAAAAATGGAGTAAAAAAACGAAACTAGGTACCAATTTGGAGGAACAATTTATAATAAATCACTAGAGAAAAACAAGCAGAACTACCCTTAAAAGTTATACAAGAATTCAGATACGAATGGGAAAATAAACAGACAAGGAAAAACCACTCACTTAAGATAACAAAAGTCCAGTCCGTGACATTGCCAGGAACAAAAACAGGCATTTTCCAGAGAGCACGAACACTTCCAACAGTCAGGAGAACATCAAAAAGAAAGAATAGCAGGTATTTCAAAAAACCAGAATTAAATAAAGTGTCACATATCAGGACCAGACACTAATATTGGTTGTTGTATCACTTGCATCCATGCATCTGAACTTTTGTTGGTCTTTTCTATGCTCATAGTCTGTTCATAACATTGAAACGTTTATTCACCAAGTATTTATCATACATAAACAAGTTTTACCATTTCACATCACTGTTCCGAGTAAGATAAGTTAGATATCGCAGGTTCGGTTAATTTAAGGACTTATTTTAATGGAAACAACAACTATTTGACGATTTTTCTGCATTCTTTGTCGATCTATTGAGCACCTAATCATAATCTTTCCACAACAAAGCACGTTTGACATCAAGCAGCGCTACAAGTTGGCATTACAGAATCCTGCCATGAGAGTGGAGATGCGTCACACCCCATAGGCGTACCGACTGAGCTGGGATAAGGTGAAAGAGTGTTGAAAAAGGGTAAGAACAACATAGCCGGAGTTTCATTACTGTTATGATAGGTATTCATTTTTCAAAATTATTAAACAAAAAAAAAAATATCAATGAAGCAAATGTATCACAACAAATATTTTTGGATGACTTGTTATTGAAAAAAAAAATTAGTAACAATAACAATCATTATTATAATAACGATTAGCCAATAATAAAAATAAATATAAAGAGCCTATCACAACAATAAATGTATATATTCAGGGTGTGATTTAACCTCTTGCACACCCGTGAATGACGAATGTATAATGCCATTTTATAGGGAATTACAGTGGTTAAATTTTGGGTAGTGCCACGAAAGCTTCTTACATTTTAATAGTGTTTTCTGATCAGCATGTCATTTTCTGGTGATAAAATCAGAACTAGTTGACTTCATACTCTGTTTTGAGGCACTTATCAAAATAATCATAGTCACTTGTAAGAAACGATCAACACGAATAGTATTGAAAAGGGAAACATTCGAAATTGAATATTGTTTTGAAAATTAATATCACGACCATTGTGGTGATTTGGACATTCCGAACACATGAGATGAACACTGTTGCCAAGCAAAATTCTCGCATGCACGGTTTACAAAGCTGTCTACGAACGAAAGTGTGTTAGATTCCACTAGTGTTTCATTAACAATGAAAAATGTCTTATTCCTCAAAACAGCTGACTACAAAAACCTATACAATAGCTGTATGTTGGTCGCATATCCATAAAAAAAAACAACTACTTCCCTGGCTGATACCTCGACGGACGTTGAATGACATCCGATGGATAAACGATAAGGGGCAAATATCTCGAAAACGGCCTACAGGTGGTCAGCCTGAGTAAAGCGGTTATTATTGCTCCATTTCGCAACAAACCTTGTAGGACTCTGCACGTTTATCCATCCGATGTCTTTCAACGTCCGTCGAAGCATTAGTCAGGAAAGTAGTTGTTTTTTTATGGATATGCGACCTATTGTAAATGGTTTTTGTAGTCAGCTGTTTCAAAAAATAAGACATTTTTCATTTTTAATAGAATTATCTACCATATTTTGAGTTATCCCAGAAAAATCAAACTAGCAATTGAGTTTATAAAAAAAACAATTCGAACAATATTATTTCATAACCAAGATCTGACATAATAATTTATTTCACATTTTTATCCAGCTTGCAGAAAAGTTCATTTTCATCTATCAGGTGAAATATCATAGTCAAATTTATAGAAAATGCAGACTGTAGAAAGTAGATTTGGACAGTGCGAAATATTGTATGAACTCATTTTTCCAAAGCTTGTTTGCAACAATATCCCAAAAAGATTCTGTGTATTCCATGATTAAGTATTACTCATATGAAAATATTTGAAAATGAAAGTTTTATATAGGATAAAATGAATTAGTATAAGACTCCCGAAAAACATAATTTTTCCTAATATTTCTTATCCTCATTAATATAAATGACCTTCCATTCATTACAATGAAAAATGAGATAAACTGCACAACTATCTGTGCTAGTAATTAAAATATCCAGCCCACTCCCATGTATCAATTTCATATTATTGAAATGCCACTCTTTATCATTCGTAATGACAGACTTCGCAGTGCAATTAGCCGCTAGCTAATAAACTAGATTTTTTACATTTGGAAAAATGTGTACAGTGATAACTAAATAATTAATAGGTATGTATGACCGAAGGAAGCGAAACAGCTATCTGGACAGATAGATCAGAACATACAGCCAGTACGACCGAATCATTATTCTCCATAGAAAACGATATTTTTCATATCTGATTATAAGACATTTCAATTGACGAACGTGAAGGAATTTGTTCTTGAAGTGGTGCATTTGCTTCTAGTAGTTCCTCAAGAAATGAAACAGTGATTTATGGCGCGTAATAAACCATGAAAGATATATAAAATAGCTGACAGAGTAACTTCCAATATTTCTCCTTTTGTGAGGTGGCAGATGAAATCATGAAGGATATACGGAAAACTAACAATATAGCTGGTGAGTTTATGGAAAAACTCACTAGAATCCCGACATGACATCTATGGATTGTACAGCATAACTTTGAAGGAAATCGCTGAAACTATATTCGATCAACTTACCAAGCTCATCAACATGTGTTTCTTGAATGATACCTTTCCCGAAGTTTTCAAGTCAATTGAAATAATGCCATATTCCAAAAGTGGTGACAAGGATACCCCAGTAAATAACAGAAATATTTCTATCGTTCCCACTTATAATATACTTGAATAAATATAAAATTCCCAATAACAGACAATTTGGATTCAGAAGTTGCAGATCCACAATCCATGCTATTGAAGAAGTTGTGGGAGGTTTTTGAAGTAGGTAAATCAACTACTATGACACTTTGCGATCTCAGTAAGGCCTTCGAATATGTCTTTCATGATATACTCTTGCAAAAGCTTGAGTACTATGGGATACGCGGAATCACACTTGAATTTTCCACTTCTTATCTTTCTAATAGATTCCAATCTGTGCAATAGCATGATTGTCATTCAGAATTTCAAATTATCAAACATGGATATCCTCAAGGGTCTGTCTCAGGTCCATTCATCCTATGTATTAACGACATATCAGAAAACTTCTTACCGTCATTTTGTATGATCTTCGCAGATGATGTAACGATTTATGAGCCACACACTGACAGGGAAACTTAATGGAATCAGCTGAGCATAGAGCTGAAGAATGATTTTCAACAAATAAATTCAGGCAGAACCCTAATAAACCTAAGAGAATTCCAATTTCAACGAACCCTCGTTTAAGGTGAAACTTCTTGATTAACTCTATCTCTTGAGAAAACTGAAAAAAGTAATTAATATTGATGCATTGAAATTATCATACTTGTCACTAATACATTTGTACATCACTTATAGCATATGACTATGGGAAATATTTGGTCTGTCATCCAAAGTTTTTAGGGTACAAAAGAAACATACGAATACTTGCTTGCAACTGATTCAGTTCAAAATGTGAGCGTGCAACATTCAGAAACTGAACCTCGCCTCTACGATTGAAAGAGTTTTGGTGCTAACAATATCACTCGTGGCCATCTCAACTGTTTCTTCGATTAGAGAAAAATCAGTAACAATATACACGGATAAAGCAATAAGAATCAATAAATTCACAGAAACAACTAAAAAGGCATTGTAGAACCACTTGGTAATCCCGTTTCTTGTTTTGTAACACGAAATACATGTCATATTTTCAATATTGCAAGGCAGTCCAAAATACTTCCCTACTGAATGGTCTGGTGAATAAATATAAACCATATCACTTTGTTTTTTTTTGCGAAAAGAGTCCATTTTTTTAAAGTAGAGATTTTAGAACTAAAACTGTTTAGTTCACTAGATCTCCCGCCAGATGTCCCATACTATATGAACAATTTGTATATTTTTCCATTTTGTGAGATTCTCTCTTCACACGTTTCACCAAGTTTCTTCAACATTTCAAAAATGTCGCAAACAAAAACCTCATCAATAAGGAAGCGAAACTTCGCAAATGGGGTGTTCATAGTGAGGTCTAAGCTTACCAAAGTTTGGTAAGTTTGGTAAGTTAGGTAACTTCCATTTTGTTCCATAACCTGTACCATAATCATTATTTTAGATTTTTGTAATTCTGCTGAAGATCTCAATCTCCGAAATGCATACATTTTTCCAGTAGCCATGCTGTTTTTATTTCGTGGAGAACGACTTTGAGTTAACTCTCTTTTCCTTCCCATATACTTTGTTTTGTATTAGAATACATGTATGTATTTTTAATATATATTTTGGAGGCAAAAAATATATGATTTTTCATAAAGTGGATCGAGTATCTACATATTGGAAGGAACGACAGAAAAAATTATGCTGCAAGTCTGGTATGATAGAATTCACTCCTGGAAAAAATTCCTAATGAAACAAACCTCTAGTAGATATATTCCATGATAAGATGAATCCTTTTCTGATATTATAGTTCGAAAAAATATACACAGTTGTAACCACAAAACATTTTCTTCCTGTGTGATTATATATTTTCGTTTGTCTTCTGTTCCAACAAATCACAATCTACAAAAAACTAAATCAGAACACATGAAGTGTCATTAAAATAATTTCCAACTTCCCCAGTAAAAACTGTAAATGACAATTACTATGTTTATAGGTGTAAGAGTATGGAAATACCTCGGAATATATAATGACTCTAAGGAGGATCCCAAAAAACTTTGTCGGTTATTCCGTGACAACAGGTTTCTCTTTTATTATTGAGTAAATACCTGCCGGCATTTGCCAGTGTGTAATGTGTTCAAACTATGCGTGATTATAAATGTACTGTGTGATCGACTGTATTCATAATTTATGATGGGAAACGTAAAACTGATATAAGTAGAATAACTAACGGGGTTCTGACGTGACAATGGAAGTTCCGGGTCATATTTTTTGGGTAGATCTGAATGGATTTCTTTTTGATCAATGCTATATGTATAAGGGAACGTTCATCTGGAATGAGAGGAACAAAGATAGCAGAATTTGGGATCAACAATTTCAGTGGAAGTTTTCATACTAAAGTTTTGAACTTTCATCCCAAAGCTTGTCTCGCATTTCAAGAATAAAAATTTCCAACGTCAGAAGTAGTACATTCAGAAATCTGGAATATGTATAAAAAAAATTCAAATCAAACGCTCACAAGAAATTTTGAATATTCAAAATATTGATATTTAAGGTTGCTGCATATAATATAACATATAGTTACAAATGAAATAAAATCTATTGAATAATTTGAAGGAATAAGAAAAATATAGATATCTAACTATTCAGTCATGATTGATATCAAACATATTTCAAGATGAGATTTCAATTGAAATATCGACGAGCTCAAAACTGGAATGATCTTTGATTTGTTGAAAATATAAACAGGATGTTCATAAAATCAGATGTGAAATCATCTGCGACTGAAAGATAAACCTTAGTCACTAACCTAATCTAACCTCTTGTGCGGTATTCATGTTGAAAAAGGAAACATTCTCAATTGAATATTGATAGAAAGATTTTCCTGTGAATTGAAAAATCCACGATTAAAATGAAGTAATTTTTTATGAATGTCTAACAGAAAACAACTACTTCCGCGGCTGAAGCCACGCTGGACATTGAACTACATCTGATAGATATTCTGAAAAGGCCCTAACTCAAAAGAAAAAATCTGAAATTGAAAATTTGCATTTCCATTCAGATAGTTATTTGATTTTCTATTCCAGTCTTAATTAAGAACTCATAAAGATGAATGAGGCAAAAAAGGATGTTTTCCAAAAGAGAGTACTCACCAGAAATCATTCGTAACATTGACGCAGAAGAGACATCGCATTCACTAGGTCCTCAATACATTTTTGTAGACGAAAATCTATTTCACGCTTCCACGATCATCAGGAAGACCGGAAGAAATGGGAAACATATTTTCAAGAAGCAATCTCACTTTGTAAAGATGGAAAAAGATTTTTCCTTTTGGGTTAGGGCCTTTTCAGAATATATATCAGATGTAGTTCAATGTCCAGCGTGGCTTTAGCCGGGGAAGTAGTTGTTTTCTGTTGAACATTCACAAAACATTACTTCACTTTAATCGTGGATTTTTCAATTTACAGGAAAATCTTTCTATCAATATTCAATTGAGAATGTTTCCCTTTTCAACTGGAATGATCTTGTTCAAATAAAACGGTGCCAAGTAAGTAATGCATCCTTCATACTTTGTTGTAATATGATATGGAATATTGAAGCTTGAATTTCGACATTACGTATATCACAACGGCGTGAAATAAGCGTTAACAAATAGTTGGGTGTTTTAGTTTTCCGAAGTTTGAATATAAATTTTGTTATCAGATATCGCATTCTGCAAACCACATTTAATTCATTCAGCCTTATTAGGTAAAGTCCGTCTCACACGCGACCTAAAGCCTCTCACACGTGAACTAAAGTCCCTCTCCCACGTAAACTAAAGCCCATCTCACAGCGATTTTTTAAAAAATCTTTGTTTCTTGGACAATTGTCCTGAAATTATGAGCATATACGAAATCAACCATTCCGAATCGAATGCTTTTCGCAGAATTACTCTAATTCTTCTCGTTCTTGAGATACGACCCACTTCCAACTAGAACTCAAATAAAGATTCATATATTATCTAAATTCGAAATGGAGGGTCATACAATACTGAAGTACATATTTTTGGAATCTACATGATGTTTTCTACATTCTGCTTTAATCTGAAGGCAATAGGACGATTTCGTTTTTTTGGTGAATTTCATTGTGCGATTTTTTCGAGAAATATTTTTTTTCTGATAATCGTCTTGGAATTATGAGCACATACTGAATCGACCATTCTGAATCAAATGCCGTTCGCGAAATTACTCTAACTCTTTTCGTTCTTGAGATACGACCACTTCCAACTAAATATAAACTAAAGCACGTCTCACACGTGAACCAAACGCTGTTTCCACACGTGAACTAAATCCCCTCCCCCACGTAAACTAAAGCCCATCTCACATGTGCTCTCGATAGGGTACAAGCAGACGAATTGCATTCACGCATTCTGAATGCGTTGGAGTTTGAGTTTGTTATACTGGGCTAGGAACTTGTGATATACTGAAGCCCAATATTCTATGTGAGGATAAATAATCGATTTGACTAATTTTAATTTAATATCTGTAGACATTTTATATTGGAATTTATGTCTATTTTTTCTTTAGAGTCACATTAGGGTTCGTCTAGATTGTTCGAGGTTTTATAATATATTTTGATATCCTCTTTTGAAAGGTATTTACCTATCGAAGTATAGGTTTGGTCTGAAAAGTGGTGGAAGGGGTAAGCTAATTTAGGTTTTTTAATTGATAAGAGTTGTTTATTGAGATGTTTGTTTATTGTTGGTTGTAGATTTCATTTTAATTTGTTGGATGATATTTGTCTTTTTTTTTTTTTTTTTTTGTTCTGGTTCCCACGAAAGGGATATCCTGTAATGTTCAGAGAACATCGTGGGAACCTAGGGAAAGAAGGTAGGAGTTGGTGTTCTTCTTAAATTTCTGAAGGTTGTATGCCTCGGGGAACACCTCCCTAGGCAATGAGTTCCAAAGCCTCGCTGTTCGTTGGATGAACGAGTCTTTGGAAAGTGATGTTCTGCAGGTTTCCAAAGTGATCACGAAGGGGTGTGATGACTGAACTTGACGGGTTAATCTCGAAGAGACTGCCAAAGCAGGAACGATTGTTGATATTTCAGAAGAGCATCGCCCATGAAAATATCTATAAAATAGAGACAAATCGCCAACTTTTCTACGGTGTTCCAGACAAGTGAGCGAGTTTGTAAGCGAGGCATCACCGACGAGACGAATTGCCCTTTTTTGGACAGAATCCCAAAAGCCTCTGGATATGTTTAGGTGCCGCACTCCAAATATGGGAACAGTATTCCAGGACAGGTCGGATCTGTGCCTTATAGATCATAAGCAGCTGACTGGGGGTGAAATAGCTCTTGGCACGAAACAGAAAACCAAGTTTTTGGGATGCACTTTTGGCAATGGACCTCACGTGATTTTCCCAGGAAAGGTTATTGCTGATAGTAATACCAAGCATCGATATGGATGGCTTCAGTGGTATGGTTACTCCTGACAAAGTTATGTTAGGCACAGTGAGATCGGCTTTTCTAGAGAAAAGACATGCTTGTGTTTTGTTTGCATTGAATTCTACCAAGTTATTAGATCCCCATTCGAGAATTGTTGCCAAGTCCATATTTATATTATTAACATTTCTTCCTCGTTCATTTCTGGTTTCACGGGCTGATATAGGGGCCCTGGAAGAGAAAGCGGTATGGAGGGTACTATCATCGGCAAAGCTGTGTACTGGACATGAAGTTGCTTTCAACAGGTCGTTGATGTGAAGTAGAAATAGTGTTGGTGCGAGAATGGATCCTTGCGGAACACCAGCGGTCTATCGGAAGGGGTGAGTTGAAAAGTATATTCTTTCACAACCTATTCCATGGCCAGTGTCACCGTAATTCATAAAGCCCAGATTCGTCATGTACTGGTAACCTCTTTCAATGTTCATGCTTCGCCATTGGACTCAAGCAGATACTGAAACGTATTAAGAAAAAAAAATACAGTCAAATTTGACAAAATCATATCTAGACTGTTGAGGCGAGCATCGCTTCATCAGGAATATTCTATACCTCGTAGAAAAATTAACCTCTGAATATTCAAGGATTAGAAGCCTGATGGTATTTTTATGAATTTCAAGGAGGGCATTCTCCTCTTCCTGCTCTTTTTACGTTCTCGTGCTCCCGAAAATGAAAACATCAATGAATTCAATTCCTATAATATACAGAAGGAATTATTTTTCATTAAGAGAATATGGATTCGAAAAGAGCTTAAAAATAAAAAAATAAACTGTTTCGGATGTGGAAATTTCTAAAAAAAAACTCAGGGCTACTTTTCTGTATGAGTTTTTTACATTTTTGTTTGGTTTTCGTATGGTATGGTTTCAATGGAGAACTGGGAAACAGAACACGTTACCCAAATCTACCTGTATATCAAATGGTAAATTTTCTCATCGAACGCTAATGGGTGACAATAATTTTCCCCATTTTACAATGAAAAACAAAAACTATATCACGTAAAAAACTCCAACTTCCCATATTTCCATTATTTTCATCATTATCTGCTCGTATTTCATCGGGAATATGTTTCAGATCGTCCGATAAAAAGATTTATTTGTACAGTTACTCCTGCTATTGTCGGTTAACAAAAACACATAATTTTTCTTTTCAGCTTGAAGTGCATTTTAATGACTGGTAATAAAATGTTTATGGTACAAATGAGGTCGATAATAAAGTTTCCACTAGAAGTATAAGGGAGTCATAAATTCTGATACTTTTTCCGGGGAGAGATTATCTGTTGATGCGGAACTCGTTGAAGTGTTTCGTGACTCCTTTATATCGCCACGAGAAATATATATATATATATATATATATATATATATATATATATTAATATATAAAATTCTCGTGAAACGGTGTTTGTAATTAAACTCCTCCGACATGGCTCCACCGATTCTCATGAAATTTTGTGTGCATATCGGTTAGGTCTGCGAATCGGACAACATCAATTTTTCATACCCCTAAATGTTAAGGGTGGTCCACTACTTGTTTTTTTTTTATTTTTTAGATTCAATTTGTTGTTTTTATTTTTTTGTGATACAGCATTTAAAAATACATACCACCCTAAATTTTTACCCTTCTACGATCAACCCCTATTTTTCTATCGCGATTTTCATCTTATTTTACTTTATCCACTGATCCGCAATAGGGTTGCAAGATGGCAATCGAATATAATAATTGTAGTGCGATAAATTGAGAACGGAATAACGAGATAAAGAAAAAACGGATAACAGGAAAACGGGATAACGGGATAATGGGAATAACGGGATAACGAAAAAACGGGAAAATGGGAAAACGGGATAACGGGACAACAGGAAGCGGAAGGAGTCAAAACGATAGTCTAGATGGAACAACATAAAGGAGAACATAGAAAAAAAGAAATTCTACGCGGACGAGAGTTTTCGGGAAAAATATTTTAGGGAACATAGAAATTTGGACAGGACAACGTCTGTCGGGTCAGCTAGTATATATATAATTTTCTTTTGTTTCTTGACCACATTTATATTTTTTTCAAATTCTCGGAATAAAGGTCTGATTCAGTTAATTTGTATAATTTCTTTCAACGACGTTTCGACATAGTATTTGTCATCATCAGGTCAAAACAAAATGAAATAATTTTGTTTTAACCTGATGATGAAAAGTGAAGAAATCTTTTGTAAGAGATGAATTGAGAAATGGAATCCCTAGACATCAGGAAGAAATACGACCGATCAAGCACCTAATCATCTCCTGTAAGGAAACGAAAAAAAACATAGGATGAAAAAAAAAATAACGAAGATTAGAGCAAAATAATCACGCTACATATTAGAAAATAGGATACTCAAACTTTTCATGATTTAATCGATTGTTGACAAAAAATCGCTTGTCTCTGACAATAAAAAAATAATGCGCTATTATTTCTTTTTCCTCGTTATTTTTTCGGTTGAAAAAACATCAGAAATGGTGAGCTGGAAGTCACAAAATTCCCTATAAATACTCCATACAATCGACGTCACCTACCTGAGATCTATTGCCCGATGTCTGTGCCTGACAGCCTCGCGAAAGTATTTGAGTATTTTTTCTTGGATAGATTAACATGGTTTTTAACCGACGAAATCTAAAAGAAGAAGGTTTTCTAGTCGAGGCGTATATTTTTTTTTTATGTATGACCACGCATAACTTTTTACACAGAGTAGCTCGATTCCGATGATTTCTTTCTCATTGCATAGGGTGTACTTCAAAGTTGGTCCCATTTGAATTCGAAAAAAAAATCCTTACCTAAGGGTAGCAAAATGGAGGATATTTATCGTTCACCCTCTGAATTTTAGTTCGTTAACCGATTCTATCAGGCATAACATTATACTGGGTTGTCCGATTTTGATCATTCTTTCTTTATTAGATAGTGAATACCTCATAGTTGATCAAATTTGAATAATCCACCCCTATGAGTAGAAAAATAGGGGATGATTGAGTTTTCACTTGTAAACATTGGCACATATATGTAGTTGACATTGACAGATTGCTATTGTTATCATTTTCGTTCTCCTACATCCGTCACAATAATAACATTCTATGGATGAATGGAATTATATACAAAGTGATAGAATAAACTTACCAAAACTATCAAAATTAATTTATATTATATAACAATGAATAATTAAAGTAGATAATCATATTATTTAACTGTTAATAGTTGAAGTGAGGTGTGTAAGTAAGAATTTTGGAAGTAATCGAGAATTAAATAGGTAGTAATTAGAAGATTTCAACCAAGAAAAATTGAAAAATAAAAACTTTTTAACAAAAAATTAAACCGACGAAAAACGGAACTGGAAAGCAAAAAATAAAATAAACTTTTTTAGTCCTAATAACTAAGCTCCTAAACTAATATAAGTAACTGATTTTGGGTCGACGCCAAACAAACAATCAACGAAGATCATCTTGATGCCATCATTTTACGCTGTACCTAACTCATTTGCTTGTTTGTTTGGTGCCGACTCAAAATTAGTTACTTACATTAGTTTAGGAGCTTAGTTATTAAGACTAAGAAGGTTTATTTTATTTTTTGCTTTACAGTTCCGTTTTTCGTCGGTTTAATTTTTTGTTAAAAAGTTATTGAAAAAACATTTTCGGCTAGCAAGAAATTCGAAATGGGTGTTCTTCAAGGTTTCATCTAGGGCCCAATTCTTTTCATCTTATATGTCAACCATTTGGATTCGGTCATTGGCAATAGAGAATAGGTATACAGCGTATGCAGATGACTTCTCGTTAGTTATATCCACTACCAATACTGAAGGTTCGCAATCAAAATGCATAAAAATAAGTCAAAAACTCTCATCTTTCCTCAACTGTAGAAACTTATTTTTCGATATCCAAAACACCCGAATGTTGAGAATTCACAATCGGCAGGTAGTGAGGTAAGTTTTTTAAGAATATCTCTGGACAAACACCTGTGCTGGAAATCTCATTGTCAACAACTAACAATTTATGATCGATGTTAGTACTGGATCAGATGATGAATGTGTATTCCGCTCAAGGAAACTTGTAGAATATTTTTTTAAATAATTTAATGTTATGACAATTCCCTGTCTCTTCATTTTCGAAATGTAAGTCCATGTTTTCGAAAACAAAGAAATTCTGTTAACCATGTATATCGAATACCACCACTTTCATGTTCATTCTGCCAAAAGAAAAATAATGTCAAGTGCTCCTGATTATTTTCCTCTTGAACATTTTAATAATCTTCCAGACAAACTGCAATGTCCTCTTTCAAATATGATTTGAAATGTTTTTACTTGAGAAGTGTTTTTATAGTATGAAGGATTTTATAGAAATTCAGCATATGTGTGAAGAATTTAGGATAATTTTTTTCTATCTGTTCATGTCATTTAGGTTATTATTTTATCTTGCGTATTCTCATCTTATTCTTATTTTTATCAATTTATTGACAATTTATCCATTTATTGACAATTTATTGACGAAAAATGGAAATAAAGATTGATTGGTTGATTTATTGATTGAGAAGATGGATTTGTTGAAAATATGAACAGGATGTTCATAAAATCAGATGTGGAATCATCTGCGACTGAAAGATGAACTCAAGTCACTATCTTCCATCGTCAAGATAACCTCTTGTGGGGTATTCATGTTGAAAAAGGAACCATTCTCAATTGGATATTGTTAAAAAGATTTTTCTGTGAATTGAAAAATCCACGATAAAAATATCTAATTGAGAATGTTTCCCTTTTCAACATGATTGAGAAGCTTTTAAATTGTTCTCATTTGTCAGCAGATGGAATGAACACAATTGTAAATAGTATCTTTCCTAATAACCCATGACTTCCCATAATTTGCTTAGAATTCCTCATAAACACCTAACCAGTTTCTTCTGAAAATCCCAAAATTCCCATAACGAAAGAAAAAACAAAAGACATCGATATGTTCATCAATGTGGTACTTGTCGTAAAAGTCTCATAAACACTGCACATTCTCCTCAACCAATATAGCACTTAATAAATTTTTATGACTCCATAAACATTTATAGGCCGCTAATAACATCCAGTGTTTTTACATGCACTGATGTATTGCCTCTGCAATCTGCAGAATATTCATCAATGTCTTCCGGTGTCCATTGTCCGGAGTATTTGACTATTGGTTATTCGAAAGTAATTGTTAGGATGAAAAAACACTAATGGGATGTGTGGGATGATTTCCACACGATGTGTGGCGCTGGGTTTAATGTGTTGGAAGAAGGCCTTCAGATGCAGGAATTTGTGCAAATTAACATTGGAATGCGAAAATGACCTGACGACGAAAATTAACTGTAGTTCTGCTTGAATGTCTTTTTTGTAAAATAAACTGCTTTAATAAAGTATGGAAACGCTCGATTATCTTACGAGTTAATCATTTTTGGAGGTGACAGTTCGATTTTAAATTTCTAAATTTTTCAAAAAAAAAATAATTTTCAACACCAATACCTTACAATAAATGACGTCATCGATAATTTTTTCAAATGAAAACGTTACATTTTTATATACAAAATCAAAAGTCCATATTTTTTTGAGTTCAACCATATCACATACGTCATATGTAAAATTTCAAGTTACAGTATACTGAATACGAAGAAAACAGGTGCTCATATTTCTTAATATTTATTTTGCAATGAATATCTGAAAACATGCACGTACCCGAAATATTTTGTCGGGGGGTCCAAGTCCAGGCAAATTATGGCGTAAACGGATACGTGAAAAAAGTGGAGTGGCTAGACAAATAGAATCAATCTCTCCACGAAAACAATATATATGTAGTTTACTTCAAGTCCAAAGTGTTTACACTTCCATCATCAGTACGACTACAAAGAGTTCAACAAATGGTCACCATAAATAAAATAACAAACAAATGGACTAAGGACAAATTTCGTCATATACACTTCACCTATATGTTGTTTTTATATAATCTCTTAATTTGTGAATAATAATTAGAATGTGAAAACAAAAGCCATCGTATTCATACGAGTCTGTCATTATGCCTCGCATGAATACGATGGCTTTTCTTCTCACCTTTTTATTCTCATCGTTATACACAAATTGAGAAATAATATAATAATAACATATACAGTGCTTGTCTAAAGTCCGCCCCCCCCCTACTAATTTTTGAACCATATATCGCAACGAAATTTGGAGGGCTTTAAAAGGAAATAAAAACATACTTTTTCATTGAAAAATCACAGCTAAAAGTTTTAAAATGGCGGCTGACGCCATCTACAATAATTTTTATCTCCGTATATTATTCCATTTTTAAAATCTGCTCATAATTCTCAACAGTTTTCTCCCGTACACTTTACTACTAAGTTCAATTGTTTTCGAAATATTAACGTTTGAAAAGTGACATTCCGGTTTAAAATGAAGTATGGATTTTGGTCACATCCGGTAAAACATTTTTCTAACTAAACGTTGTTATTAATTTGTGGTTAAATCTCTTAATGAATTCGACTAATAAGAGGCGTGAATTCACAATCAAAACAAATTAGTTAGCTGAAAAATTATAATTTATTTTTGAATAACACTTTTATTTAACCCCAACAATTATTTCATCAAGTGTTCAATGTGGCCCCCTCCTGAATCTTGACAATAAAGTGCCCTTCTCTCACGTTGATGGAAGTCTGTTCATCTATTTCTTCACATGTATCTATTAATCTGCGTTCCAACTCTTCTATTGTTTGGCATTCAGTGGCGTAGATTGTTGACTTCAGAAACCCCCAAAGGAAAAAATCTAGAGGTGTAAGACCGGAGATCTTGATGGCCATTCTGTACTTCCCCTGCGACCTATCCATCGCCCAGGAAAGATTGTATCGAGGAACTCTCTAGCCATGCGATCGAAATGGGGAGGTGCCCCATCCTGCTGGAATATGATTTCACGATTTTCAAACTATTCCTGATTGTTTAATACAATTTGTCTTATTTGAGGTTCATATTCAGTTTCTAAAAGATTTCTGTAACGAACTCCTGTAATATTGCCTCTGATGAAAATCGGTCCAACAACGCAATTGCCCAAAATCCCCGTCCAAACATTCACCTTTTCAGGAAACTGGGTATGTCCCTCTCTAAAAATGTGCGGATTAGTATCGCTCCAGTATCGTACATTCTGTTTGTTGACTTTTTCATTAAGAACAAACGTGCATTCGTCTGTGAAACATACACGTTTTAGGAAGCTCCGTTCTCCTTCAATTGTTCTTGTTAACCACTCACAACATTCAAGCCTCCGGCCTGGATCATCCTCCGTGAGAGCATGCAGGATTTTAATTTTATAGGGATGAAACTTTTCTTTCTTCAGGTCTCTTTGGACACTTTTTGAACTTCGTCTGAGTTGGATTGCTTACCATTTCAGCAACAATTTCTTCCTTTTTTTCTCCTGAACGAGGCGGTCTTCCTGATCTTGGAGCATTTTTCAGCGTACCAGTTGCTTGGAGCTTATTTAAAAGTTTGCGCAAATATGACCTCGAAACAGGATTCTCGTGAAATCTATCATTGAACATACGGACTGCTGGATGATAATTTCTTCCAGCTTCTCCAAACATCAAAACTGCTTCAAATGTATCGTCTAAACTACGAGCCATGATCACACTTTTCATAAAAGGATTTAGGCGCTCAACGGACCAGTTGACGGTGAGCAGTTCAGTTTGACAGTAAACAAGATAATACCACGGCAACGATTTTTTCCAATGCAAACTTGATTGAAAGCAACATTAGTGTTTTCGGTTGGGTTTGAAATGACCAAAATGTCACTTTTCAAACGTTAATATTTCGAAAACAATTGAATTTAGAAGTGACGTCTATAGGAGAAAACTGTCGAGAATCATGAGCAGATTTCGAAAATGGAATAATATATGGGGTGTTCTATTTAAAGAAATTATTGAAGATGGCGCTCAGCCGCCATTTTGGGAATTTTAGCTATGATTTTTTCATGAAAGAGTAGGTTTCAATCTCTTATTTGAGCTGTCCAAATTCCATTGCGATATACTAGGTGGTTCGAAAATCAGTAGGGGGGGAGCGGACTTCAGACGAGCACTGTATGTGAAGTGCAGATCTCGAAATTTGTCTTTGATTACGTTTTAGCACTATATTTTTACGGGCACATTACAGGTTTTTCGTTTTTCAACCTCTTAAGATGAAAAAAGGATTGGGTAGACTAGCTTTGTACGAATTGGCTAAAGAGCCTCCTGAAAAATTAAACGATGGAAAGCTCTTTGAAAGGGATGACGGAAATCACAGTTCGGAAGGATCAGATTAAAAAAGTTAATCTTCCAAAGTCACTAAAAAAAAAGATCCCTATAGTGACTAACCTTTGGTAAATATTAAATTGATTTATAGAGATATTTTCAAGGAGTATTTACCATTATAAAACGACTCGAAAGTCAACAGCATTGGTTACGTTTTCAAAACACATGAAAAATTTTGTTGGCCAATATTCCACTTTGCGCCGCTGCGATGACCGTCGAAATGCCCAGACACCCGCCCGCTCCGCAGATCGGAGAAATATCTCAGACAGAAAGGCGTTTGGTGATGTATTTAGGGCTTTTGTGTGTTATATCTAATCTCTATAACATTTTGAGGGGAGGGGGTCTTGACCCTCCGGACTCCCCCTGGGTAAGTCCACGCTTGAAAATTACTCAGTTGCTAGTTCGAGTTTATTTCCAAACCTCAAGTGGGCTATAAAAACATCAGCCCTTAGCAACCAGACAATAAGTTCTTAGTTACCATTGCTTATGTCATTATTAAAATGATTTGTTGTGTAGCATATCGATTTTTAAGGATTAAATATCTTTCTGAAAAATATTGTTGCATACAATATTTTTTTGTATGAGCTTTCCAGAGAATGTTTCATGTAGGAACTATGATTTTATTTCTGCTATCAATACGCAAATATATTTGTAGGCAGCACCGTCAGATAAGCGTGTAAAACATCGAATCAGATTTTCAAACCTTGTGTCAATTGTCAAATATGTCAACTAGTCAATAGCAGAAGATAAACATTCAACGTCATTTTTGATACAAAGAATTAGTATAGCAATTCAAAGGGGCAATGCTTCTCCTGTAATGGGTACAATTCCTCCATCGCATCCACTGGCTGAATTATTTTATCGTCCCAATTTTCCTACGAGATACATATCAGTTATCACAGATAATCACTCAGTACTTTCGAAAAAATCAATATCAGTTTCTCTATCACCTTCTTTGAATTACAGGAACAATGAACCTATGGATTATTCGTTAAACATGAGTGAGCATGCCATACCAACAAGAGACTCCATTTCTACATTTGGCCTAAGAGGATTGAAGAATGTAGGAAATACCTGTTTTATGAATAGCATGATCCAGTGTCTCTCGAACACCAAGGTTTTGTTGGAATTTTTCAAGAATGGTTTTTGTATGGAGGATTTAAATACTCTAAGAAAAAGGAAATTTAAATTTTTTTAAAGTATGGAGGATTTAAATTACTAACGTCTATTCAGAAATTTTGCTCCTTCCTTCGACCATAACGTCCCAGCAGATCCGGAAGAATTTCTAAGATACCTTCTGGTAGGTTTACATGAGGACTTGAACAAGGCGAGTGCAGAGATTCATCCATCACCAAACAATTTTGTTATCACAAATGATAATCAGAAAGCTTCCATTTCTTGGACAAGATATCTGTCTACTCATAATTCCAAAATTGTGGATACATTTGCCGGTCAGCTAAAGTCTATATTGAGGTGTATTTTTTGTAATTACTGCTCCGTTACTTTTGAACCTTTCTGGGTACTTTCAATCCCTATTCCAGACTTGCCAAACGAAGTCGTGAATTTAACACAATGTTCCGAACTGTTGACAGAAGAGGAGACTTTGACTAACGATGCGAGCCCATACTGTTCAACTTGTGGGATGAAAAGGGAATTCAAAAAGAGGATTCCTATACAAACATTTCCAAAAAATTTTGTTATATATTTAAAACGTGTTTCTTCGACTGATGGCGGTAAATTGGACAATGTGATTAATTTTCCCATACAAAATTTGAATTTGGACCAATATTCTGCTTAGGATGGAATGAATACTCTTTATAATATCTACGCCATATATAATCATAGCGGCAGCATTTCCAATGGACACTATACTGCATATTGCAAACACCCTTATTCTAATTGTTGGCACCTCTTCGATGACTGCCGTGTATTTCCCAAGATTGATTCTCTCAGCTCCCAGGGAGCATGTGTCCTTTTCTATGAGAAAGTTGATGATCCGATTTCTGATGGTGTTGTGGGTTTTTCCGGGTTTTCCTCCAACTGAAACAGCAAATGCGTCATCACTTCGAGTCCCGGGCTTCAATCAAGATTTTCATCTTGATATTATTTCATATTTAAAACTTCGCTTTTGTATTTTTTAATTCTGAATAAAGTTTCTATGTTACCATAACATTTGCGTTTATGTTCTCTAATTGTGTTTTCAGTCATTTTTTCTAGGATTCAACTATACTAACGTACTATGGGCATATAGATAGTTGAATATAATAAACTGCTGAGTAAATATGACAACCATTCAGAAAGATACTCCAAATTTGAAAGAAAATTGTAAATGTATTCAGTATATAGCAAAATCCTGTTTTTCCCTAGTTTGACATTCGAATCGTGAATACTAGATGTCGCCCACTTCGGGTAATCCTGAATAGTAAGTGACATTTGGAATATATAAAATATAAATTGTTATCATCCAATGAATGTATGGAGGTTTAGGTGTGAAAATCGAAACTTGATTTGAACCTAAACCAAACCATTATTCGTATATCTTGTTTGAAATTACTATCATCTTGTTCGCGATTGTTCGAAGAAATAAAGTGTAAAAGTCGTCATGTTCGTACCTACCGCAACAATAACCAATGACAATTTCATTTTGAAAAAATCAAAATTCTTAACTTTTCTGCAACAAAATGTTATCGGTTCATACTTTTTATAATATTTATAGACACCTGTTG
Organism: Gonioctena quinquepunctata; assembly: GCA_018342105.1. Taxonomy (NCBI): domain Eukaryota; kingdom Metazoa; phylum Arthropoda; class Insecta; order Coleoptera; family Chrysomelidae; genus Gonioctena; species Gonioctena quinquepunctata. Next base: position 1,232,423 of record JAFIRS010000074.1, on the reverse strand, counting down.
ATGTTCAGTTATGTGTTATGAAAAATGAAAGTGTTGCCATGACGACAATTTACGGACAAGTCCGTAAAATTAGCATTTTTTTTAATTCCCAAAGTAGCCGTTTTGGGGAGCGTATAAAAAAAATATTTTTTTGTGAAATATTGTATCCTACATTGACTGTACACGGTTAACTGTGATGGAAATACGCTCTTTAATTTCCCATACAAATTATTTCCCTTTCGAGAATATTTGAATATTTAAACAGTGAAATGGAGGTAAATTATCTCAAATATTTTATTTTCTGACCACCGGTAAACTGTGAATCCCAACGAATCTTGGAAATATTCCATTCAATATAGATACTGCATTTTGTTACAGCTGTTGCAATAACTTTTATTCCACATATTTAGTAATATACATTGTATTGTTCGTTTTGTCATCTAATGGAATGTTTTTATTCAAAATCACATACACCTATGGAACCTTATTACATACTGAGACCTCCTAGACAGATCTCTGACACTGAAGTATAGCGTCATATCTACCGGAATCACTATAGGTTGGAGCAGTTTGAATAAGAGCAGAACATTTTCCGTTCAATTTGTTAACTTCCAAGTTTACGAGATTTTCAATTTGATTGACCCACTTTCTTTTCCTTCAAACAATCAAGTAGCCCGGCGAATTGTTTCGTACTCGTTTCCATCATCCCACACGATATAAGTAACCGGAAATCGCATAACTTTTCCTCTTTATTGCCGGGGAGATCACGGCAAACAGCGGTCCCCTCAGGGCCCATGAAAATTCCTAGGCCGCAATCCCTGACTAACGACTTTCCTTTATGAGATAAGGACTGTTGACAAAGTCGAAAGTAAACCAGAGGAATGTAATAATCCTTGGTGAGGATGCTGAGACGCGCTCACCAAAGGCGGCGATATAGGAAGATCGTTTGTGTTGGAGAGATACTTTTTCTGTTACTAGGAGTTCATAGGTTTCGTCTCCTCATCTGATATAAAACTCAGTATGGTGTGTGGGCATCACCATCCCTATGATTAATTCAATTTCCAGAGTGTATGGATCCTTGTATTTTAAATCAGATGGCGTATGGTCTGACACCAATATTCGTTAATTCTATTTTCACAGTGTGGAATTATTTTATTTTCAATTGAGGTATGGTATCTCAAACAACCTTTTTCCATCTTCTGCCAAATTCTTTTCTGACTCAAGCGAATCGAAATGATAAATAGAAATAGTAAAAATTCAATTACAAATACGATACAAAAGAACTAGGAATGCGTCAATGAGCACTAATTTGGCAGAAGTCATAGTTGGGTATAGATCATTTAAGTTCAAATCAAAGTTGTGTTTGGTCTCCCAAATGATCTTTCACCATTCTCATGAATTGTAACAGTGATCCTTTCAGTTCTAATTCAGTCAGCGTATCGCATCTCAACGACCTTTCCAGTCCTATAAATATTCGGAGTCTATGGACCCTTCATTACAAATGCAAGTGGTGTATGGATCCTTCATTTGAAACATGAGTAGTATATTGTTTATTCTTAATTCAGGTAGTTTATGGATTCCTAATTTCGAATGTAGATATATATTGCTATGAAATAATAATAGCTAATTATTTTCGCTTCTCGTTGGGAGACAAATTGTTATGAAATATTAGTTGCTAGCTAACGTCACTGTTTTCTCGCCACGTTGCTGCCAATTGTTATTACCGTTTCTCACCACGACTTACTCAGTTGGTACGCCTTCGCCTCAGGAGTCGGTATTGGCAATAGAGTCACTGCCTGTCTAGATGTCACTCGAACTATTTCAGTTCAGTGTTTATAAGTGGGATTTTAGCATATCATTGTGGAAAATAAACCAGAAATTATAAAAAAACAATTATGTCCTTTATTCAGGAAAACTTATATTAACCTGGCCTACGATAGATAACTTATAACTATGAGCAATTGACAAATTTTCATAAAATAATGGAAACAGTTATGGATATGTAAATATAACCTCACTTTTTTCTTTTGACTTGGAAGAATCCTTTTTATAGTTCAATACCAAAATAAAATAGAGATCTTCAGATATACAAGTTACGTTGTAAAGTGATTTAGTTTGTGATGTCCACTGAAAAAGTTTATACCTGGAGCTGGAACTGCCGCTGATGCAATACCTGCCAATAATCTGAAATCCTGCTTCATCCACTCCTCTCAGGGACTCTCCATTTGCGAAGGAACCATCCAAAATCCCCGAAATCAGCTTGGACAAATTTGTATGTGGAGTACAAAAAGGTAATCTTTTTTATGCTATTTATTTTGTGTCGAGATCATTCAGAAGTTGAATTGGTTTGTTATTTTTGTCAAACTACTTTGTCATTCGTGAAAATATTCAATTTCCTTCTTTCTCAAATTTTTTACCTGGCTTCGTTCTCAAATTTTTTTAATCTCCCACTAGCTTTGTTTTTTCTTCACCTGGATATCATTCCTGTTTTGTCATTTTTATTTGAATTTTCGAAATCACGCACTTTCTTGTCGAACGTTCACTATTTTGGTGTTATTTGAGAAAACTTATGAACTAATATATTTTTTTTTATTGGTGCCCCTTTTTACCTATTTAAAGCACGCCTCAGCGTGTTTAAATCGAACTTTAAAAAACGCGCGTTTTTTAAAGGTAACCATGACAACATCAACAAATTGAGAAACGTGAAGTCTAAATGACAAATTTTTGATTATTGATCTGACAAGAGTACCTTGTAACGTCAAAATATTACTCACAATTCGTTCATTTATATGTGCTCCTCCATCCATTTGATGAACTTTTCATATTCTTTTTTATATATATATCACTGGATTTTCGCGGTATTAACCGCGATTCTGCCTCACTATTCAAAAAATCGATATTAGAATAATTCATTTTTGAGCTCTGGTGACAACAAATATTGATCTTTGGTAACAAATTGCAAAGGAATGTTTTTCTCATTTCCATGACAACGAAAGGTATACTGATGTTAAATCACGAATTCAACCTTCTTGCATTATTAGTTCTTATTTCTATTATTTGTAGTAATAATACCAGTATATATGATTTCAAAGTGCACCAATAAAAAAAAATAACGTAAAGTATTCGTGGATAACTGGTCTTAAAAACACTTGCTCTATTTCGAGCACTCCGGCTGCGCCGTCGTGCTCGAAAAATCGCGCGTGTTTTAAAGCCCTTTTTATCCACTTATACTTTAATATACTATTAAATTTCTCATAAACTAAATACAATATTTGATGATAATTATTTTTGACATTTCTCTGTTCTCCTTTTCCCCAATTTCAAATCTTTTATCTGACCATCCTGTTTCCTGATCAAGAAGTTTCTTGTTCTCCCATTGGCTATTTTAGTTAGATGCAATTTCATATACTGTATGTTTCAAGCTTATAATTTTGTTGGTCACATTTAATTCAGAATGATTTTGTAAATCTAGACTTTTTTGTTGTATTTTAAACAATTATAGGTTGTAATCATTTTGACAATGTATGAAAATGATTGCATTATAGTATTTGCATATTTTTACCTATCAATATTATACAGAGGCTTCATAAAGGAAATAGAATCTCAAAAAAATGTAAAACAATTTCTCTTGAACTACTAATTATTAAATATTTCATATTCTTGTGTTTTTTTTGAGAAATTATTCCTTTTTCACCTTTAAAATATATTACTGGTCCTTCCTAACATTACAATATATGTATATATATATATATATATATATATATATATATATATATATATATATATATATATATATATATATATATATATATGTGTGATCAAGAAACCAAAGAAAAAATATATTGGGCTGGGAACTAAATACTGCCAAAAAATGGATGGATACTTCACAACAATGGAAAATAGGATAGGAAGAAACAACACAATATTACTGAAAGATAGGTAACTCAAAAATAAACAAGAAAATTGCAGGCAGAGAAAAATAGGAGAATTTTTCTGTGTTTTCAACCTGAAGATGACAAATACTATGTCGCAACGTCATTATACGAAATGACTGAATCAGACCTTTATTGCGAGAAACTGAAGAATATATATATATATATATATATATATATAATATATATATAGTTCATAGATCCTTTATATCTAGGTAGTGCGGGTATAATTCATCTCAAATTCAAGTAGTGTGTAGAGATTATAGGTAGTAAATTAAATATAGGTATTATATGGGTCCTTTATATTTCGAATTCAGGTAGTGGATATTTGATTTCAAATTTGGGTATAGTATAATCCCAAACGTCTTTTTACCATTATTTTCTTTTATTTCAATTCTGTAATAAAAATTTATGATGAGGAAGATTGTTTAAGATACCATACACTACTTGAATCTGAAATGAATGAATCCATACACTACATTATTTGAGATACAGGTAGGTGGACGTAGATATCTACCGGTCGAGTTTACCTATGAAGATTAATGCAGACAATTTCTTTTAACCTATCAAACAGACGTTTATAGATCCTTGAATCGTGCATTAGAGATACCACGTACCTAAATTCTGGGATATTAACTTATCTTAAATAAATTGAAATGAAAATGAATTACTTTACTCTGCACAAAAAATTTAAAAAATAAACCAAGGAGTTCATAAAACCCATAATGTTGTGCAAACCCCAAACAAAAAGGGTTGAATATGGCTGCTCTATAGAAGTGTCATTAGTATAATATCCTGATGACACTTCTATAGAGCAGCCATATCCGACCCTTTTGTGAGTTTGGAGTCTACAGAACAATATGGGTTTCATGAACCCCTTGGATCTTTTTTTTTGTGTAACACAACACAACCCAACCCAACTGTGCAATTTAATAAAAGCTTGTTTTTTTGACTTCCAATTTATTTACATGTTCTAAGTTACAAATATTTCTCAATCTATCCATTACAAGTAACGCTTCATTGTTGCAAGGTCTTCTGCTGGTTAATGTTGTGCAATCCAGTTCTTCTATTTGTAGACCGTCCAGAGACTTAATTTATAATTTGTTTCATTGATTTTCCTATCGTTTCAATAATTTTGAAAAATGAATACTTATAACATAAATAAAACTCCGGCTATGTTGTCTTACCCCTTTTCAACACTCTTTTTGCCTTAACCCAGCTCAGTCGGTACGCCTATGAAGAATGAGTCATCTCCATTATCAGCAGCAGGTTCAATAGTACCAACTTGGCGCAATGCTTGATGTCAAATGTCTTGTGGGGAAATTTATGTTATAGAGTAGATGGGGAGTATCCTGCACTAGGTTTTCCTCAGGAATTATTATTGGAACGTTTTGGTTATAACTCGTTGCAGATACGTCGTACATGTCACAGCATAGTTTTCCTTTTCAAACTCCTGAATAACAAAATATATTCTCCCCAAAAATTTGCTGAATATACATGTACCCAGAGGTACTTCCCGATCACATATCATGTTTTATTTGCCGACACCCAACACGAATTTACTCATGTTTTCTCCTATCCATGAAATTTGTGTAAATTATATGAATTTTCAGAATGTGATTGACATATTCAACACTACATTAAGTGAAATCGAGAAAGTGATCCTTTAACACTCACCTATGTATTAATAATACCTGTAACCCTGCATATGAACTTTTTTTCTTAATTAAGTTTTTTTTCAGTTCATATGCATAGTTGTACGTAAGTCTTGTTAATTTTGTCTGAATTATTGTATTATTCATTATTGTATTGTAATTTGTAATCACTGTATTTTTCCCACCCTGATTAAGGCATCGGCTGTTAGGGTGGCGTAAAGCTAAATAAATAAATGATAGTTTAAAAAAACTAAAAAACACACTTTTATAGAAAACCAGACTGAAAAAATAGAAAATAAGAAAAAAAATTATTTTATTTAAAAAAAAGCGTGAAATGCATGGTATCGCCTCTGCCAACAATTACCTGTGATCTTAGACATTTCTTACTTTACTGCCTAGGTGTGTAAAGTACTATATAATTATTGATACCATGCACCACACGCTTTTTTTTTAAATAAAATAATTTTTTTTCTTATTTTCTATTTTTTTAGTCTGGTTTTCTATAGAAGCGTGTTTTTTAGTTTCTTTAAACTATTATCTATTTCCTACTTTTTAGTGTGGTTTATTTATGAAAGCTTGTTTTTTTTAGTTTTTTTTAACTATTATTTTTATTATTATTTTGCAAATTGAAAAATGAAGTAATCTCATCAAATTGGGTAATCATAATCTCTGACCCCAAAAACCCCTACATACCAATTTTGAATAGAATCAGACCATAATCACAAAACTCGGCCGCCATTTTGAAGCCACCATCTGGAATTTTTCAATTTTAGAAAAAATCATAATATTTGACCCAAAACTCCCAAATACCAATTTTGAATAGAATCAGACCATAATCACAAAACTCGGCCGCCATTTTGAAGCCACCATCTTGAATTTTTCAATTTTTAGAGAAAAATCATAATATTTGACCCCGAAAACCCCCACATACCAATTTTGAATGGAATCAGACAATAATCACAAAACTCGTCCACCATTTTGAAGCCGCCATCTTGAATTTCCAATTTCACAAAGACTCATGGTCTCCGACCCCGAAAACCCTCAGATACCAATTTTGAAGCGAATCGGATCATAATCACAAAACTCGTACTCCATATTGGAGCCGCCATTTTGTTTTTTTTTTCCACAAAAAAATTTCTCAATGCATTGTCACCAGAATTATATACACCTGCCAAATTTCAAATCATTCAGACGCCTGGAAGTGGGTCAAAATCGCGCCCAAAGGAGTCGGTTACAAACAAACAAACAGACAAACATACAAGTGAATAAAGCGTGTAATAAATAATAGTTTGAAAAAACTAAAAAACACGCTTCTATAGAAAACCAGACTAAAAAAATTAAAAATTAGAATTTTTTTTATTTTATTTAAAAAAAAAGCGCGGGGTGCATGGTATCGCCTAGGCCAACAATTACCTGTGATCTGAGACATTTCTTACTTTACTGCCCAAGGTGTGTAATGTACTATATAATTATTGATACCATGCACCCAACGCTTTTTTTTTAATAAAATAAATTTTTTTCTTATTTTCTATTTTTTTAGTCTGGTTTTCTATAAAAGCATGTTTTTTAGTTTTTTCAAACCATTATTCATTTCCTACTTTTTAGTGTGGTTCATTTATAAAAACGTGTTTTTTTAGTTTTTTTTTTAACTGTTATTTTTATAATTTTTTTGCAAATTAAAAAATGGAATTATCTTATCAAATTAGGTAATCATAATCTCCACCCCAAAAACCCCCACATACCGATGGAATCAGACCATAATCACAAAACTCGGCCGCCATTCTAAAGCCGTCATCTTGAATTTTCCAATTTTCACAAAAGAATTATAATATTCTACCTCAAAAACCCCCACATACCAACTTTGAATAGAATCAGACCATAATCGCAAAACTCGGCTGCCATTTTAAAGCCGCCACCTAGAATTTTTCAATTTTTACAGAAGAATCATAATATTCTACCTCAAAAACCCCCACATACCAACTTTTGAATAGAATCAGACCATAATCGCAAAACTCGGCTGCCATTTTAAAGCCGCCATCTTGAATTTTTCAATTTTTCCAAAAGAATCATAATATTCGACCCAAAACCCCCACATACCAATTTTGAATGAATCAAACCATAATCCAAAACTCGCCCCATTTTAGCCGCCATCTTGAATTTTTCAATTTTGACAACATAATCATAATCTCCGACCACGAAAATCTTCAGATACCAATTTTGATGCGAATCGGACCATAATCACAAAACTCGTACGCCATATTGGAGCCGCCATTTTGTTTTTTTTCCACACAAAAATTTCTCAATGCATTGTCACCGGAATTATGTACACTCGCCAAAATTCAAATCATTCGGACGTCTAAAAGTGGGTCAAAATCGCGACCAAAGGAGTCACAAACAAACATACAAGTGAATAAAGCGTGTAAAAATATGGGGGTCCAGGTTGGAATTTTCACATGATGTGAATAATCTTTTGGACACATATAACATTCCTGAAATATTTCAGTAACAATATTTTCGTGTCGATTAAGATGACGGCTATTATATAATTTTCAAGCATCTAAGAGTATTATCGTTTAGATTATGTTTCGATTAGTTGACACCAGTTAGTTTATTACCAAGTATCACCATCATTATTTTATCATTACTACGAACCTTTGCGGCCAAGTGCCGCCCCTGCTATAGATCTTCCAAATCCTGGCTCTCAGTTACAAGCTTCCATTCTATAAACTCCACTTGATAATGTATCTTCCAACAGGCATATCCAACACCACAAAGCAATTTGAGAATTGTGATAATTATCCTTTTAATGTCTTCCGGAAAATTTATTGGAAGGCATTATCAAAACACGTTCGTTTCGCACGCACTTCATAGGCGTTGTTTTCAGGTGGGGGTACGTAAATGTTTGTCATTAATTGAGATTTTACGTGTGGTGCGACTTTTCTTTGTTGCGATGCGAATTAATTGGTTTTCGGTTAATTTAGTGGAGTAATTGAGTTATTAGGAGAGCTCCGGGTGGCGTTCTATTTCTATTACGTAATGACTAAATTCATGTCGAACGATGAAAAATATTCGATATCAGATGAGGTAACAGTGTGGGTTCATTAATGTTGCACCTATACTGTATTTGGAATGAGAGAGAGAGAGTAATTATAACTTGAGCTCAGCGGCCGAAAGCGATTTACTATTTCTATATGACAGTTATACAGTCTTAAATTGACATTTGTGCAATGCTCGGTTTCATTAGCCTCAGTGGAAAGATGTAAAATTATTCAATAATCATATCAAAAACTCAAATTTGTATCAATATACTTTTAGACCATAACCATTGGTATTAAGACATAATATTCCTTTATAAAAGTCGAGGATCAGAGAGCAGAAAAATATTTTTTCTACGACTGTCACAAAATACCTTCATTGTATGTTCAATGATGATTTCTAAATTTAGTACATTGTAATACTCCTTGGTGGGCAACTAGTGCACAATGTCTGAAAAACGCACGGGTAAATTTTCGCAATCTTCGTCACGACAAAAGAGGCGTGGAGTAAATAAAACAAAAGACGCCGTAACCAGGTAACATTGCCGTATCCATTCAGACAATATAATCACAAACATAATTGACAATTCAATATTTCTTTGACAGAACGATATTATAAAGGTATTTCGAAATTAGTTCAGCATGGAAAGTAGTGACAGTGAAAGAAGTTTAACACCGCCAAGTGTTATGGAGGCAGCAAATAACGCTTCATTGAATTTAGTGCCTGAAAAATCTAAAGAAAAATACACAGTTTCGTATACCCTATGCATGGACTGGTGCAAAGAACAGAAAACTAGTTCTCGTTCAGAGAATGTTCTGATGGCTTACTTTGGAAATATATCAAATAAGTTTAAATCTTCCACTTTATGGGCACACTATAGCATGTTAAGAACGATGTTTAGTATCAATAATGGCGTGGATATCAGTAAATATTCCAAATTGAGAGCATTTCTAAAGCGGAAATCAGATGGATACAAAGCAAAAAAATCTAAAGTTCTCACAACGAAGGAGATTGATACGTTCATCAAAGAAGCCCCAGACAACGAATACCTACCTTGTGGCAAAAGTAAGTTCACAACAATCAGTTAATTAATTATAATTTGTTTATATTTTTTTATTGCAGGTTGTACTTATCATGGGAATTATGGGTGCTTGTAGGATAGATGAGATGTACAAAATGAAAATTCACGATTTTGAAGATTTAGGTGCTGCAGTTTTGGTCCACATTCCGAACACTAAAACAAAAACTTCTCGAAAATTTACTGTAACGGGAGAGTATGCTAACATTGTGAAAAAATATTGGAATCTGCGACCAAGTAATGTCAACGATACTTATTTTTTTGCTAAATTATCAGAAAGGAAAATGCACTGTCCAAAAATTGGAATAAATAAAATAGGAAATATGGGAAAACAAATTGCTTCATACATAAAACTTCCGAATCCTGAGTTATACACCGGACACTGTTTCCGCCGATCTTCAGCTACAATATTGATAGATAGTGGCGAAGATATAACGACATTAAAACGGCATGGTAGCTGGCGCTCTACAACAGTCGCTGAGGGTTACATAGAACAGTCCCTGACAGTCGGAATAACATAGCCAATAAAATATTAGGGTCGATCAATAAGTTGTCAGACCTTCCATCGACATCAGTTACAGAAAATGTTAATAATGTCAACTTTTCCCTTAAAAAAACGGATTATATTTCACCAAAATTTGTTTTTAATAATTGTACCAATGTAACATTGAATATTGTTGATAACAAATGAGAAGATATTTTTTCGCGATTATTGTAGTAGGTGCTTAACACATTTATCTAGTACGTTATTTTTTAAAATTAATTAATAAAAGTACATTTCTCATGTTTGTTGTTTTTTACTTACACTGTATATTATAACAGTCGTAGAAGAAGTATAGTGTAAAACTCGCACGGAGTGACAATTTCCTACTCGTATGATTTGCAGCACTCGCTTGCAGCTTGTGCTGCGAACTTTCATACTCGTAGGAAATGTATGTCATTCCGTGCTCGTTGTACAATATACTATTTTCTACGACCGTGCGTTTTTACCCCACTTTCCCGCACACATTTGTTTTTTGAATATGTTACTTTCCCGCACTAGTGCGGGAAAATAAAGATATGTCAATTTTGACATTATTATATACATTTAATTGATTCCACCTGTAGTTATTACTATTCTTACTAATTTAGGTTTTAATATTCAATATAACCTAGACTTGTTTCTTGCTTCTCTATTTTTTATTTATTATATTATATTATAAAATAAAAATTGGGATACTTTTAAATAACCATGTCTTTTAATCAATCCACATAACAATTAAAATAAGCTGTGTCAGGTGGTTTAGTATGGTATAGTTTTCCCAATATCAATTGCAGAAGCATTAAAAAGTCTTGCGGCGAAATCCTGTGAGAAGCAGTGGCGGAGATAACTAATTTTATTCAGATATTTTAATATCCTAAAACGTATTTCGATCGGCACACACCAAGACCACAGGCGCTACTGGTTTTTAATCTTTCAGAACTATTAAAACACAAATATAACGCGTGATTTATGACCTCCCATCGTATAGACTAAGATGCCTAGAAACCCTGGTGTATGTTCTGATTCGATTTTGTTTAAACTTTTTAGTAGAGATTCTCGCGTCCTACTTCAAATTTTTCACAATAGATGGTGACAAATTGACATAGTTCAACGAATTGGATCTGTTTGGCCATTACAAAATGCATTCGCCAACCTTAGGCAACCTGCACACTGATGCGGAATACGGACATATAACTTATGAAACTTCCAACAAATTGGAAAATTTGAATGCTTTTCAATCCGATTGAGGTTATGATTTGTGAATTGTTATTTCTGCAAAACTCAGTTATAATTACCAATGTTTTGTATTCATTGAAATGGATCGTGTTTGTATGTTATGTGATCAGTCACAGGATGTCGATTTTTTGCCGAACCAATGCAGGTGAGTGAAATTGCTAATATAACACATTTTAAAAGTTTACGGAATCAATAAGTGGGACTTTTTCTCCGATAATTTTCCATAACTATCTAAGGATTTTGTTTGCACTTCAAATGAATTAACGACAGAGCTTAGAATGTGTACCAATGTGAAGTTGGCTGCCAAAGCTAGCTGCTAAATATTCCGAAGATACACGAACGGTCAGTGGCGTGCTCTTCCCCTTTCAGGGTACCGTAATTATACAAGTTCTTTTGGAATTGGTGAAATAAAATAACTAATGCATAACAAGTGATGGAATTAGTTATTTCGATGTTGAAAATTGTGAGGAATCCAACTATAACAAAATAAATACTTGCAAAACTTGTTGCGGGGTGTTACACTGAAAAAACTGAATTTTCGAAAAAAAATCATAGATCATTGTTGCGCAAATTTTTTTTTGACAAAAACTGATAAACTGTGTTCCTTTTCTTGTGTAGAATCTAGCTAAGGTTAAGAGATGTACTAATTTTATTATACAATTGAAAATAAACATTTTTGTTCAAGAATATTTTTTCAACCACTGTTTTTTGTAATGAAATTCCAACATAACAATTCAATTAATATCTTACCTCTTCTGAAGAAGAAATTTCATCCATTGGTCATATTACAAAAGTACCTAGTGACAATATTTTCCTTGTTTTGGTAAGATTTTTCTGAAAGCAGGTTTCCTTCATCTGAGTGAAATTGAACCAAACTGATATTCCTTTCATTCTAATTTTCAATTGACCCAATGTTTTTATTCCTGCTGTTTGCTGATGTGGATAACAAAATCTCCGAACTCCTGAAATAAGTACATGGGTTTTAAAAAATGTAATCAATACAAATAACTAGGTGTGCTAGCCAACTATAAGTAATTTATTTTCATAAGATGAATAATTTTTCTCAAAAATGAATAAATAACCTACTCAAAATGTTTATATATGTTCTCTACTCGCTTTTCATTTTTCCACAATATATATCATCCTGCCTAAATAAGTGCACACTGCAGACACAATTTTTGTCACTCAATCTCATCGTGCCTCGGAAGAGTGAGCCTGAAAAAATAAAAGTGTTTCAGAAATCAAATATCATTTAAATTGTATTGTTCTATCATTGTCTAAAGAGACAATGGTATTAAATACTATATTTTACTTACATAAAATGTCATTTCAGTTTCACAAGATGGAACCATGCACTTCATTTTGAATAAATGTATAATTCGAAATGAAAACGGAATTCTGGATTTTCTAACGCCACAATTGAACAAGCCAAACGCCAAAAGCAAACAAGAATCAAATTCTAGGCCGACAGTGTCTTTTTATGCCATTTTCGTCGTAATCAAAGATAAATATTAAATATAACCTAAAATAAAATCTTGATTCGTTGTAACGGCGGCGACACCGAGGAGCGAAAAGCCGAAGCTTAGACAATGGATGTAGTAATAAAGTAAAGAAAACTGAACTGTTTGTCGCTGTCTGCCCGAATGATTGAAGACAATGACAACAATGACCGAATTGCGGAAATCTACTTCTTCCACATCTTTGACGTTTTCGGAGCGGACCGAACATTGTCCGAATAAATTTCTTAGGAGAGTTGCTCTTTGGTGTTGACATCTACTCAACAATCATTCGAATCAGGTCGCCATCTAAGAAATCAAGCAGGCCATATTGTCGCACGTTTGATCCCAAACATTTTCAGATATGAGTGCATACACCAGGGTTTCTAGACATCTTAGTATAGACACAGCTGCAAGCATTGATGTTCGACTTGATTGGCCCAGACGAATCGGTTGTAGAACAGACAGCAGTCACTCAAGTCCACGTTGACCAGCGGGCTATTTGTGCCGACGGAGACTGTATACAAGTAGTACAGATTATTTTTCGTTCCGTATCTTCGCATATTCGCTCGTGTTAGCGAAGTGAGTTTTTATTTGCTCCCTATAGAAACAGCTTCTGCAATTGATATTGGATGGACTATACCCAAAGATTTGCTATGATAACCAAGCTATATCATCAAGACGTCCAAGCGTCGTCAAAGTGACAGATACTAAGAGGCCGGCAGAGATCGCTACCTATTTACGCCTACCTAACCCAGAACGTTACACAGGTCACAGTTTCAGACATTCCTCGGCAACGTTTCTAGCAGATTCAGGCGGAGGGATAACCAACATAAAACGTCTTGAAGGCTGGAAGTCAACTGCTGAAGGTTACTTGGGGGACTCCGAAGAACAGAAGAAAACCAGATATATATATATATATATATATATATATATATATATATATATATATATATATATATATATATATATATATAATATATATACATATATTTTTAAATGCTTTTTGAATTTGTATGCGGTCGTAGAAAAAATAATGTTCCCAACTCACGCGTAAAGTGTCTTTCCCGCACTTGACTGCTTGCCCGAACTCCGCTCCGCGTCGTTTGGGTCAACGGCTGTCACGTGCGGGAAAGTATCACTTTCCGCACTTGTTAGGAAATAGTATATTACATTACTAGTGCGGAAAGTGACCTTTTTCACACGAGTGGGAAATATTGTGGCACGAGGCGTAAGACGAGTGCGGCAATCACACGAGTGTGAAAAATCACTTTCGCGCGGGTAATGTACATTATTTTTCCTACGACCACCTATTTTATTAAACAATATGTAATTATTAGATCGTGTATATTGAGCTGCCTGACTAATCTTACGTTTTATATGTGACGGTCTATGTTTGAATATTGTTTCTATAAAAAGTGCACATGAATTTAGAATTACTTTTATAGTGAAATAAAGAAATAACGATCATTAACGTTTATTTGAAAAAATTACAATAAGTAAGTACTTATTAGATACAACTGGGAAACAAATCGAATTATTAGCAACCATAAAAATTAAAAGCAAATTGGTTATTGTTACAATTTGTAAATTGTAACGGTGTTTGCGAAAGATTCGTTTCAATATTTTCTCGGATGCTGCTTGTAATTATTGTGCTCATCGAAGAAGTTGCGGGTTTTAAATTTATGTTTTCTAATATGGCTGATTGAGCATCAGTGTCTTCCGAAGTTCTACGCACAGCGCTGACAATTTTAGTGTCGGTGTTCATTCTCTTGGTGTGAGAATTAATAATTACATCTGTAAATCTTACAGGCATCACGGGTTTGAGGGCTTATTGACAGCCGTGCGGAAAGTTACTTTCCGCAATAGTGCGGAAAGTACTTTCCGCACGCGTGAGAATAAAGGTCACTTTCCATGGGAGTAGAGAGTGCGATATGTGTTACTTTCCTATGTGGTCGTAGGAAAATAACAATTTTTACCAGCTGATATTAGCATATAAATGTTATTTTTTCTTCAAATCGTACATAATTTGGAAAAACATGATGAAAAAAATGTTAGAATGAAACCTGATTGTTCTGCAATCTTTACAATAAAAAAGTATTTTTAAGCGCAATAAGTGAGAACGGATTTGTTTTTTTTTTGTTCGTTATAGCCCGAGGATGGTTTTTATGGAAAAAAATGGGAAAGTTGCCAGAAAATTGGAAAATTCGGGAATATAAGAAAAATTTGCACAACAAAAAATAAAAACTTTTTAACAAAAATAAAACCGACGAAATACGAAACTGAAAAGTAAAAAATAAAATAAACTTTCCTAGTCTCAATAACTAAGCTCCTGAACTAATGTAAGTAACTTATTTTGAGTCGGCGCCAAACAAACAAGCAAATGAATTAGGTAAGGCGTAAAATGATGGTATCGAGTTGCGCGGTGACATATTGATAATTTTTTTGAAGTTATTTAATGATCTTCGTTGATTGTTCGTTTGGCGCCGACTCAAAATTAGTTTCTTACATCAGTTTAGGAGCTTAGTTATTGAGACTAAGAAGGTTTATTTTATTTTTTACTCTTCAGTTCCGTATTATTTTCCAATTTTTTGTGGCTGAAATCTAGCAATTACTACCTACTTGTTTTTTGATTACTTCCAAATTACTCACTCACCCACCTTACTTCACCTATCACCAGTTAAATAATATGATTATCTACTTTTACTATTTGTTGTAATATAAATTATTTTTGTTGTTCTGGTTAGTTTATTTCATTACTTTGTATATCAATCCATCCTCTCATAGAATAAAATGATTATGACGGATGTAGGAGAACAAAAATAATGACATTGTCAACTACATATGTGTGCCAATGTTCGCAAGTGAAAAATCAATTATTTCTTATTTTCCTACCCGTAAGGGAGGATAATTCTATTCGAAATCCGAATATAATCAACTATGAGGTATACCCTATCTAATAAAAAAAGAATCATCCAAATCGAAGAATCCAGTACAAAGTTATGCCATAGAATCGGTTAACGGCCCAGAATTCAGAGGGTGAGTGATCAATATCCTTCATTTTGCTACCTTCAGGGGTGGATTTCATCTTTTGAATAATAGGACCAACTTCGAAGTACACCCTATCCACTGAAAAAATAATTATCGGAATCGGACGGTCTCAGTAAAAAGTTATGCGTGATCATACATAAAAAAAAATATACGCGTCGACTAGAGAACCTCCTCCTTTTTGGTTTCGTCGGTTAAAAACTAAAATTAGTCATATGAATGATAAGGATTGAGTTGTTTTGGGACGGAAATGATGTCATTAAGTTTTTAGGAAATGACGTCAAACTGATTTGCCGCATTTAACTGTAGACAACAAAGACACTGTTATGTTATCGGAAGAAAATGACATCATTTAGTTGGTTTTCTAGAAAGGAAATGACGTCAATCTGATCTGCCGCATTCAACGATAGAGAACGTAGACTGTGTTATGTTTTTGAAATGTTAAGTCATTTAGTAAGATTTTTGGGAAGAAAATGTGTCAAACTGATTTTACAACTGTAGACAACATAGACTGTGTTATGTTTATGAAAATGATGATTCAGTTAGCTTTCAAGAAGAAAATTACATGAACTGATTTGCCGCATTCAACTGTAGACCTAATTTGTCAATCCCCATCACAAGACCAGCTGGGAATATTGCTGAATTACTTCATGTCAGTATGATCTTGAGATTGGGAAGTATCGTTGGCATTATTATTTTTGTTATCAACATCCCACGGTTCAACTCACGACAATAGTGTTTTGTTTCATTGAGAACATTATAATTCTTTCGATGTCTCACATCTAGATCACTGTTTATACCAAACCAACACAAAAATCCGATGATGATGTCCTTCAATCGAGTCCATTAATTCTCGGTAACCTCGATAGCAGCCCTTCACGCCATACCAACATTTTCTGCAATTTATTCATTATCATTCCTTGTATTCTTCGCCGACAGGATACAGTAAAATTGAAATCTCGAAGAGAACGAAGGACGAAATCTTATGGTGTGAATTCTTAGACGGCAGGTGCGACCCATTTCAATCTTTTAAAACTGAACTGGTTTCAAGAAGGTGAGTTGAGCTTTCTCCTCTTCGACGACAACGTATGCTCACGAGAAATCATTGTAAACGGACGAGAAAAAAATATATCGACAGAAGTGCATGTATTTGAGTTCGTTTCGAAATATGCTGAACTGAAATCATCATCTGTAGCAGAATAGCAATAATTTTCAAACTTGAAGGAATCAGAATGACTCAAGAGTGAAAAAACTGAATGGAATGAGACCTAGCCATTGTAATCGGAGGAACAAAAATGATTTTCGCGTATCTACAATAATAACGGCATGTTTTCGATGTTTTGTGAATTTTGAAAGAAATTGAGCACAACTTTGGTCGCCGGTAGGTATACGTGTAATCCAATATTAATTCTGAGCTACTGGCCACTGTAATCTTTTCATTGAAGTCTGGGTTCACAAGACACCTTTGTAGATTTCACAAATTGCGAGATACTAGTGGAGAATACAAAAAATCTATAAGGATTTATAACTTAAATTATCCCGTTGGCGTATCACTATATGTTCAGGATCGTACTTTATCGTAACATTATTTGATCAGAACGATTGATTATTATACCACCAAAATAGCAGAACTGTATTTTTCAGATTCCGTGTTCAATTTTTTCTCTAGAATTTTTGTAAATTCGCAGATGTTAATGTTGTACCGAAACAAATTATTATTTTTATTCTCATGGGAGAAATTTTGATAAATGCATAATAATTATACTTGGCCATAAACCGCTATGAACAGAATCTCCTCTGATCAATTTACTTCTAAAAAGCGATAATTTACAGAGCATTTACAGTCATACATACAAAGCAATAAAATAGGTACAATGTATGTATTGATATGACATTTCTAAATTTATATAAAAATAAAAAATATATAAATAAAATAATGAACAAAATTAATTATGAAATGAAATCAATAGAATAACACCGGTTGTCTTCAGGAAAATATTTGTGTTACCTACCGTTATCTAGTATTCTGTGAAGGATCATTTTGATAAGTGTGTTTTTGAAAAGTTTCAATGACAGATCTCCAATTTTTCGAAAATATCGAAAAAAATCATTAAAAAAAGTTGTTTGCAATTGAAAGATTTCCCCAGATATCCAGTTTAGTTGCTTAATGAGTTGGCCTCATGGAGAAATCAACTCATTAAGCAGTTATTGAAATTGATAATTGGTGGACTAAACTGCATAAGTGGGAATATCTTTTGATTGCAAACAACTTTTTTCAATAAAAGTAATGTCACTCTACTCCATAGTGAACTTTGAAAATCGGCCGATTCCCACTTAACCGCACGCCACTGATAATAACGGCTATGCGCGTATTTGGTCAAATTGATTGAACAAACTTTTATAGAGAATGAAATTTTCTTAGAAACTACTAATGAAAAAAATTCCCAAATGGTTCCAAGTTTTTGGCGGCCACTGTATATATACAGGGTGTTGGTGAATGAAACTTCAGGGGGTGATTCTGCATAAAACAATAATGACAGTTTGTCATATAACTTTTGTCCTCAAATGCTTCGTTTTCCGAGATACAGGGTGTTAAAGTTTTTCTTAAAAACTGACTAATTATGTATTGCTCTTAAACCGGTCGAGATGTGCAAATGGAATTGGGCGAGTCTAAAGAGGTAGTTATTGCGCATTTTTAACCGACGAAACCAGAAAGGAGGAGGTTCTCTATTCGACCCGTATATGTTTTCCAACATATTTTTTTATGTATGATCACGCATAACTTTTTACTGAGGCGTCCGATTCCGATAATTCTTTTTTCAGTGGATAGGGTGAACTTCGAATTTGGTCCCATTTGGATTTAAAAGATGAAATCCACCCCTAAGGGTAGCGAAATGAAGGATATTGATCACTCACCCTCTGAATTCTGGTCCGTTAACCGATTCTATCAGGCATAACTTTGTACTGGGTTCTTCGATTTGGATGATTCTTTTTTTAATAGATAGGGTATACCTAATATTTGGATTTTGAAAGGAAATAGCCACCCTCACAGGTAGAACAATAGGGGATAATTGATTTTTCACTAGTGAACACACACATACGTAGTTGACAATGACAGATCGCTACTGACATTATTCTTGTTCCGTCAAAATCAGTATATTTTATGAGAGGATGGAATGATATACAAAGTAATGAAATAAACAAACCAGAACAACGAAAATAATTTATATTACAACAAATAGTAAAAGTAGATAATCATATTATTTAACTGGTAATAGTTGAAGGGGGGAAAAGTATTTTGGAAAATAAAAAACAAGTAGGTAAATTGGTAGATTTTAGTCACAAAAAATTGAAAAATAAAAACTTTTTAACAAAAAATTAAACCGACGACATACGGAACTGAAAAGTAAAAAATAAAAACTTTTCAACAAAAAATTAAACCGACGAAAAAATCAACTGAGAAGCAAAAAATAAAATAAACCTTTTTAGTCTAAATGATAATTGAGCTCCTAAACTAATGTAAGTAACTGATTTTGAGTCGGCGCCAAACAAACTAGCAATTGAATTAGGTGAAGCGTAAAATGATGGCAGCGAGATGCACGGCTGCGTTTTGATGACTTCTTTCATAGATAATGATCTTCGATAATTGTTTGTTTGGCGCCGACTCAAAATCAGTTATTTACATTAGTTAAGGAGCTCAATTATCATTTAGACTAAGAAGGTTTATTTTATTTTTTGCTTTTCAGTTGATTTTTTCGTCCGTTTAATTTTTTGTTGAAAAGTTTTTATTTGACATGCAATTAAAAATTTTATGTTCATCATTGGCGCGCATACGAGTAATGATCTAAATTTTTTTAATGAAAACATGGTACTTTACTGAGATATTTTAAAATAAAAATCATTTTTGAATTCCTCGTTCAATTTGTGACAAAAAATATTTCTTGCCTTTTCAAAAAAAGTAAAACATCTTAATTTCAATTTCAATCTTAATTTCAATACATTATCAAAAACTATCTAATACAATAACGTTAAACCAGAACAGTAACAGAAAATAACAATAATAAATAAATAGGCGCAAAGCTACAACAAATAATCAAAATGATCTTCCTCAGACGTGATACAAGATTCAACTCTTCGCCTCATTGATTGTCGTATTCGCGCAAATATTCCTGGTGTATATCTTATTGTCTCACAGCCGGCTATAATTCGATTCCTCAGGTCTTCAACATTTCCAACGGGAGTGGAATAAACTAATGACTTAAGAAGACAGCAAATGCAAAAATATAGAGGTTTTAAATCCGGAGATCGAGCAGGCCAATGTTGCGTACCTCCCCTATCTATCCAACGATTTGGATATACTGTATCTAAGTGATTACTTACAATAATGCTAAAATGGACTGGTGCACCATCCTGCATGAACCAGAAGTGTTGTCTCAGCTGTAGAGGAATTTCTTCAAGAAGAACAGGTAACTCTTTCGTTAGGAAATTAAGATAAAAGTTGCCTGTTAGTCGTTGTGGAAGAAAATATGGACCGATTAAATGATCATCAAGTACCCCAAGCCATACATTTACTGAAAACTGATGCTGAAAATGAGCTTCAAAGATTCCATGTGGATTTTCCTCAGCCCAGTTATAGAAATTTCGTATACACCGTCGTCCAAAATTAGCCTCCTCGTCAGTAAACAGAACGCCATTCAAGAAATTAGCAATTTGAGCGATTTGATGAAGAATCTAATGTCAAAAAACTAGGCGCGGAAAAAAGTCTCTAGATAGTAGAGCTTGCACACGTTGAATATAAAACGGATACAATTGCTATTCTTCAAGAATTTTAAATACAGTGAATTTTTCGAGTACTTGTTTCAGGTGACTCCGCAATTAACTCGAGAACTGAAATTAGTTATTTGAACGTATCCATGGCCCTCTAAAATAAAAATTTATTTCGAAAAACAATGAAAAAACGGTTACAAACAGTGACAAATAATACATGATGGTTTTATTATAAATGTCATATAGAGACAAAAAAACTGAAAATATACTAGGTGTCCCATTTAAAAATCGAAAGTTTATGTCACTTCCGGTGAATCCGGAATTTGCATGAAGTTGAGTTACTTGTCAAAAAATGCATTAAACAGATCCTTCCAATTTCATTCCATTATCTCCAAAAACAAAAAAGTTATAGGAGCTAGCCACCTTCCGTGGATACCCGGTATATCTTGGTCGAAAATTACTTCCATGATTTTGCATGATCCGCTCTATTGGTTTCGGCGAATAATACAAAAATTGATCGAATTTTTTTAATTAAACTGAAGATTATTGGGAACCGCATCAATGATTTCAATGAAAGCCTTTTGTCATTGATTCTTTCTTTAATTCACATGGTATTACAAGAAGTTAACGCTATCATTTTCATTCAATTTTTATTAGATGCCACTCCATTCCCACCGCTCACTGGTTTCCTTTCCAATCCGATCACTATCTAACATAATAAAGTTCATTTTCTCTCAGAATAGTCTTAACTACACGAAGAAAGAGAAATGATTATCACCTAGCTATAATTTTATTCCCTGTATCATCCTCCCAATCTCTATCCATTCCAAATGTAGCATATAAGTGACCATTATCCGGAAATAATATCTAAAATTTCCAATTACTCTCTAATCACCCACCGAATGAAAGAGCAGAACCAAGGCGATAGAAATGACTACCTTAAATGCTCCTAAACAATATCATTACACCGAATCGTATCTAGTCATTATGAGAGTTCGGCATGGGCTAGCACCAACCTAATCTTTATTGTTTATAATTCAGACACTTTATTAGTTGTATCTGGGGGTATTATTTTACCGCATTTGATGGCTTCCATAAATAAATGAGATATTTTTTATTACACGGAGTTTCTTTTAACGGGACTAGTATCTTGAATATGAACTCGTTGTTAAAATTCAACTGATTATGCACGCTTCATATAGAGAAGTTTTCCTCTTCAGTTCAACCAAGAACAACTGGTTGGAAATCTCCCCATGTTTCAAAATATATTTAATGAAAAAAATTAAAAAATTACGTGGTTGAAAATTTCGATAAAAAACAATTTTCTTTGTAAAAGTTGACAATTTGAATAACATGGAACGTTGAATTGATTGTTTGGTAAATGTACAGAAAGAGTCTAAGCATGCATTTTCGGCCACCTCCGATAGGTATTCAATTTTATAGTGATGAAAACAAACGAACCTCGAAGAAAATCAATATCACACACTCAAGTGATAAGTTCGATTAAAAATAAACAAAAATCTAATGTTGTTCATAGAATACCTTGTAGAGACTGTTCTAAAACGTATGTTGGTCAAACATTAAGAAACCTTAACAGTCGTATCATATCCCATAAGAGCGACTGTAAACGTAATGTTAATTCAGGTGCTCTTTCTGAACATGTGAATGAAAGAGATCATCGGATGAACTATGATAATACAGAAATTCTAGATAACGAGACCAATGAAAACAAAAGAATATTTCTAGGGATGATTCACGTCAAAAATAATAAGGAATCAATGAAAAAAAGAACTGATTTAAACAATTTCACGCAAATATATACTTACTCGCTAGAAATGAATAGAAGAAAAGATATATCACCCTGTGATCAGAATTTTCCGCCTTGATTCTGAATTGATTACAAAAGAAGTTGTCATTGTCAATTTTTTTTCATCTTTCATTAACTTCTGATTATTTAATGTGCTAATTTCACATCAATCTTAGGTTAGTAAGTAGACAAACAATATATCTTTTCATAATGTGATCCATACCATTGTAGTCGTCCTGAGGAAGGCAATAAAGATTGCCGAAAGGGTGACGGATACCAAAGAGTTTTCCTAATCGGCCCTATACTTGATTGCAACCCCAAATAGAATCAACTTGTATACAGGGCTTTTCACGATGAGCGTTAATTGGTCGTTTCTGGCAAACCAGACAACGGATCAACCTGAAAATTTCACAGTATGCATAAATTAATAGGATCTACACGCCTAGAATGCAGTGCGGCGTTGCCGCTTCTACTATAAAGTAGCTGCTACTTTGATTTTTCGAATGGAACTCCCTGTATATAATATCATATTATGATTTCTCATCCCTTTGTCAACAACATCATATACTATTTCCCTATACCTATCTGTTACCGTTTAGAAGATATAAATTAATATTGATTTTTTTTTACTAAATATGTACTTTTATAAACGCTGATAATCTTGAACTGTCTGGTACTAAGATGATGAAATTCGAAATGGAGTGGAGTGATACCATGAGGATCTTCACTTCGCATCATATTTTTATTTACCTCATACAGGGTCTTTCAAAAATGCAGATAGTGGAAGTCAATTTTTTCAAATGGAACGCCTTGTATATTTCCACATTTTTGAGCTCTACATCCAATTTTAGATTGACTTTGTTCAGATAATCATATTTCGATTTCGAACCGTTTTCGAGATAAACTGTTTCAAACAGAAAATGATGTGGTTTCCTTGTATTCATCACTTATTTTTAAAATTTATCATCTATTTCATACCACGTAATATTTCTTTTCGATTTAGTTATTCAACAGTCTCAAATCAGTCAATTCGAAATTGATATGTACCTTAGAAAAAGTTACAATTTGTATGCATTGAGGTATTGAGTGTCTTACCGTACAACATTGCAAATTAATATTTTTTAATAGTGTGCTTTGGAAAAATGAATGATCCAATTTTGAAACGTCAAACTTTCGTTGGTGGTTTTGACTGATTGTGATACCAATTATATTAGAAAAATGTCAAGATTAGGTTACAGTAATGAAGATTTCTTGAATTTATTGTTAATTCATGGTGAGTGCAAGATAATTGCAAGTATAGAACATGCCGAGTATTTCATGAAAGATATCCACAACTTCCGAAGTCGAATAATGTGATGAATCGACTACTAAAAAACTCTAGGTTGAATGGAAACTTTCGTCCAAAAATCATTCGTAGAAAGCCTGAAGTGGATGATGATGACAATGGCATTTCCAAATACTTCTCTACACGAGGCTGAAAGGGAGATAGGTATACCCTACGTGACAATTCATCGCATTCTTAATGAGCACAAATGGCATCCCTATAAATTCTACTGTGTCCAACATCTGAAAGAGACTGATTTGCCACGTAGAGTTGAATTCTTTGAATGTTTACTTGTCAAGATTCAAGAGGATGAACATTTCCTTGACAATATCATATGGACAGATGAGGCCAAGTTTACAGAAAATGGAGTTTTCAATAGACACAACAGTCATTATTGGGCGCCAGAAAATCCCCATGTCGTTCGCCAAAGGGGTTTTCAAGAGAGATGACAATTTAATGTATTTTGTGCCATAAACGGTGGGTCAATTTTTCATATCGAGTTTTATGATGATAATTTGAATGCAACAAAATATGAAGATTAACTGAGAAATGGAATTCAAATGATTTTGAATAATAGGCCAGGAAGAGAACGTGTATGGTACCAAATGGATGGTGCTCCACCCCAAAATTCTCGATCAGTAAGCGAAGCATCAATTGAAATTTTGAAGACAGATGGATTGGTAATAATGGAACTTTTCGTTGGCCTCCTAGAACACCAGATGGCAATCCATTAGATTATTTTGTGTGGGGTTTCATTAAAAATATGGTTTCCTCCAACCCAGTAACAACAATGGAAGATATGAAATCGAGAGTTAGAACTGCTTTCAATAGTTTAACTCCAGACTCAATCAGAAGCGCCACACATGAAAATCTTTTGAAGAGATTACATGTTTGATTAAATTGAGGTGGAGATGTGTTCGAACATATTCTGAAATACACTGACAATTGAATTAACTTACTAATTCATGAAATTATTTTCAGTTCGTGTGTCAGCGTTAATAAAACTATTGTTTGAAGAGAAGTTTCATTTGATGGTTGAATAGTATTTTAATAATTATTTATTCATTGTATTATCTGTGACTGATGAAGGAACATCGAACGGAATCTGTTAAATTTCAAAAATAAGTGATGAATACAAGGAAACCACGTCAGTTTCTATTTAAAACAGTTTATCTCGAAAACGGTTCGAAATCGAAATGGTATTATCTGAACAAAGTCGATCTAAAATTGGATGTAGAGCTCAAAAATGTGAAAATATACAGGGTGTTCCATTTGAAAAAATCGACTTCCACTAATTTTTTCATGTGAAGAAAGTATCTGCATTTTTTAAAGACCCTTTATGAGGCAAATAAAAATATGACTCGAAGTTAAGATCCCTCCACTCCATTTCGAATTTGAAGATTATCAGCGTTAATAAAAGTACATGTTTGGTAAAAAAAAATCGAAATTAATTTATATCTTCTAAACGGTAACAGATAGGTATAGGAAAATAGTACATGAAGTCGTTGACAAAGTGTTGATAAATCCTAATATGATATTATATACAGGGTGTTCCATTTGAAAAATAAAAAAAGTCGCTATTTTATAGTAGAAGCGGCAACGCCGCATCGTCTAAAATATTAATTTATGCATACTGTGAAATTTTCAGGTTGATCCGTTGTCTGGTTTGCCAGAAACGTCTAATTAACGCTTATCGTGAAAAGCCCAGTATATATATATATATATATTTTCTTGGAAAAAGGTTAATTTTTTTTTTAATGAAAAAAATATGATTTTGAACTCAACGACGTTTCGACATGGTATTTGTCATCATCAGGTTAAAACAAAATTATTTTATTTGAGTTTTGCGTTAAGAAAAATTATATGAATTGACTGAATCAGACCTTTATTCCGAGAATTTGAAGAAAATATATATGTGGTCAAGAAACTAAAGAAAATATATATATATATATATATATATAATTTTCCCAATTTAAAAAGGATTCTTCTTTAACTTAGACAGTCGTCTAACCTTCACACCTATATATCTATATATATATATATATATATATATATATATATATATTTGGAGTGGTAGTCTAGATATTCTACTGAGAGGAAAACAATAACTAGATTCATTCTTCGAAGTAATAATCCATCTTCACATATGATCAGTTTTTGATTACATATTGACATTCACCCATACATCCCAATCCAAATCGCCTATTTGTGATACTGAGAGAAATAAAAGTAAATGCATGCAACCGCGATAAACAGATAAACAATGCAATAGATTGGAGTGAGAGTGTATTGTTCGATTTTATTGAGATTCGATAGGAATGCAGGCATGCAGGCAATAAAACAGGTGCAGCTCTGTGGATAACGTAAGGTAACGGTGACTTCAAACTATTTACATATCTCAGGACAAGTTTTTCGACGATATCTTGGTTTTTACACCCACCGTTATAATACAGCCGAAGTAAGTTATTTCAAGTTTGGGTAAAAATGAAATGAACATGCTCTTCGGAAGATTCAGCAGTTAAGCCGATTTAATTTCAGTCATATTCCAATATGATGACAATAATATCTTCATTATTCTCGTTTCGGACGTCCATCGTCTCGATGGATTCTAAAGGTATTCACGACGTTTCGAATGCTTGTATCTGCAATCGTCTTCAGGTGAATACAGTATTCACCTGAGTTATCAAGTTACCACATCGTCTACAACCTTCAAACAAATAATATATTCATTTACAGTTAATATAAAATTATAATTTGAATCTACAGTTGGTTTTTCTAAAATTATATTTTCATAATACTGACTATCAGCTATTTCTATCATCATGTAATACTCATTTCTCCAATAAATGAAGAGTACTTTGTGAATTTCATCTCTATGATGGAATTAAATTTTGCTTCAATAATCCATGCCGCTGTATCTTTTTTTATGACTTCTTCAAGATCTTTACTGTATTTTTCTCTTACGTTTTCAGCATTTTCCATCTACACTGTAGAAAAAATCAACTTATACGTTGAGATTCGATACAGAAATCGACCCTTGAAAGTAATTGCAGAAGTTTTTGTCGAATGAAAACACATGTAACGTCTTGAATAAAATCCGATATCCGAAAAACCTTTTCCGGTGGTATTTCCAACCTGCAAACTCAATTTATAAAGTTGTGGCAGCTCTTTAACACATTTCAGAGTATGCCCATACACGATTTGATATTTCTCTTGATAGAAACGCTGCGAACTGGAAATCTATAAAAGCTGACAATTACACGGAAAAGCTCTCAACGTGTTCGTAAGGAAATATCTTTGAGAAGCTGCGGAATTTTCGAAACATGTTTGTGTATTTGGTTGAATAAATGTTACCGATCCATTGAAGGAAAGTTCAAAGGAGGACGTTTTCTATAGAGACATCCGATTGGACCTAATTGTCCCTCCGTTTTCGATAAGTATTTCCAATGAGATTGGAAACGTATATAGGTACTATCCACATTTCCATCAACTAAGGATGTTTGATAAAACTCGCCAAGAGAAATCTCAATATCAGAGAGTTTGTTTTGGAAGCAACCTCTATTATTATTCCAAATAACAACGAAAACCTATATGCAGTTTCAACAAAAAATTATTAGGAGAAACTGAAGAAACTCGCAGTAAAGGGAAGTTGGGATTTGTGTATTATCTCAAATGAAGTCGAGGAAAGCTTCATCGATTAACGAAAAAGGAAATCATCAATGAGAACAAGGTTCAAAAAAGTACTTTCGAGAAAAAAAAAGAAATCAAAACCCTGTATGATCCGAGAAATCCTGAGAAGTACGATGAAAAGAGAACAAATATTCAAAAAGCCTATTTCGCGGCCCAATCGAAAAGGTAGATTTTAGAATTCATTTATTACTTCTGGAATTGCTGTTTCATTGATCAAGCTAATGAATTATTTGTCAGAAAAAAATCAACAAGTAAATTGGAAAATTATAATTTTCTCAGTATATTTTCCTTTATGAAAGTAGTCCATGTCAGTTGGAGTTCTAATCAATTAGTAGAATAATTGAAGTCTGTTCCACAGTAAAAAGCATTTATTTCTAGGGAAGAAATTAGCAACGCATTTCGGCAAATTATTTTGCCTTCTTCAGGCTTTCTGAAATGTACATAAAAACGATACAAGGGTGACCATCGTAAAAAGTTGATAGAAGACTTGCCACAAAAATAAACCTAATATCACGGACTTACACACACATTGGAGTAAATGTCAACTGATTAATAAACAGAGGTTATCGACTAAATTAATTTTTCGGAAAGGTGTACAGAAAGATGTATTTCGCCGAAATGCTTTGCTAATTTCTTTCCTAGAAATGAATGCTTTTTACTGTGGTACAGACTTCAATTTTTCTACTATTTCCACTTTACTTCTTCCTTCTCTGAAATCACTTCAGTGGATTCAATCGTCGCTGAGATTTATTGCTAGTAATAGATTCTTTACGGAAGGCCATCATTTTTTTTTGAATTGGTAGACCACTTTCTTTTCTTCTTTTCAAACAATGCCAAAAATTCCATAGAGCAACATTCTTGCTCGAAAGTATTCAACGATTATACTTCAATGTATGAAACTAACACATTCTATTTTTTCCATGTTTTGAGCTGTGATGTCCTAGAAGCAATAGGTCAACTGAAAAACTCAGTTGGAATAGACTGTATATCCACCAAAATTATTAAGAGTATGGCTGTGTACATCGCTGAAACTTTAGCTTATATTATGAATCGATCAAAAGAGTCAGGAGAATTTCCAAATTACCTTAAAACAGGTTTAGTGACCCCTATTTTCATAATGGGTGATACATCTATCACGAGTAATTTCCGACCAATAACAGTACCGACTGTGATAGGTAAAGTTATTGAAAGATGTGTGTATAACAAAATGTATGCATTCTTAACCATATTTGAAATTCTATCAAAGTACCAACATGGTTTTTGTCCAGGAAAGTCGTTTAAAAGTGCTCCCTACAACTTTTCTGAATATATTCACGATTCTATAGATGAAGGAAAATATCTTGGAGCACTCTTTCTCGATCTATCAAAAGCATTCGATACCATTGACCAAAACATTATCGAAAGCAAACTCTACTCTTTAGGATTTCGTGGTAACTTTCTGTCGTGGTTAGTTTCATACATGCGCCTTAGAAAAATATCTGTTAAAATTGAAGAGCATAGGCCTGATTTTCATTCTATGGACCTGGGAGTTCCTCAAGGTTCCATCTTAGGTCCACTGATTTTTTATCTATCTATAAACGATCTACTACTACATATAAGCACACAATGTATAGTTCTCTATGCTGATGATTTAATTTTGGCTGCTGATGCTGACAGTCCCGAGGAACTCCAAGGTAAATTGAATATATTGTCAAAGGAATTCACAACCTAGTGTGAAACAAATACTTTAATTGTGAACTCAGACAAAACGGTATGTATGCAGTTCTATCGCAGATCAAAAATTGTAACAAATTTTCAAGTAAAAGTGATGGATGATATGTAATTAATCTCTCTGAAAATACTAAATTTCTCGGAACTTTCGTAGATAGTGATATGAGATGGAAAGCAAATATAAATGCTGTTCGTGAAAAGTTAAATAGAAGTTATTATGCCATTCTACAACTGAATAATATTTTTGATATAACTCAACTGATCAATATTTATTTTGCCATATCTACTCCCACATCTCCCGTAATATCAACATCTGGGGCAGTTCCAGAGAATATTTTGTCTACAGAAAAGAATCATCAGACTCATTTCCAATCTAAAGATTAGAGATTCCTGTAGAGAATATTTCAAAAGATTCAATATCTTTACATACCCATGTATATATATTTTCAAATGTATAATGTTATTTATGAAACACAAACATATGTACGGCACTGTTTCCCAACATTATAACTATTCCACTAGAAACGGAGATCTCATCAGTATCCCGACTCATAACACATCATTCTTTAATAACAGTCCGTCATATACAGGAATTACATTTTTAAACCATCTTTCAACTGATCTAAGGAAAATTCAAAACAAAAATATGTTCAAATCAAAATTGAAGAAATATCTGCAAAAAACAAATTTTTACAGCATTTCTGAATTTTTAACCCGAGATAAAATGTTAGTCTGTCTGTGTATATATGACATTTTTATTTTGCATTTGTTTTTTTTTAATTCGAGATGAAATGTTAGTTCTATCTGTATATATCTGTCATTTATATTTTGTATTTTGGTATTTTGATTATTTGTCTACCTTTCTGTATTCTTGACGTATCCTATATCATGTATTCGATCTTAAAGGATTCAATAAATTAATATTATTATTATATTAATACGACGTCATGTCTCTTAAAAACTTCCTGGGGTTCTGATTTAAAAAAAAATTGCAATAAATTTCTAGGATAGAGCACTGCCAGAATATACTTCTGGATCATTCTTCTAGTTATTGTTACATAAAGATAAATAAATATATCATTACAGTGGATTAAGTTGATCAATTATGTTGTTACACATGGGAAATGATATATTCATGAGAAACAATCCACTCACTGAATTAGAACACATAATCTCTCATAAAGAGCTTAGAAGAAAAATGTATACATTCAATAATCCACCTGTAGACTAACTGAAGGTCAATTATTAAACCTTCAACAAAACAAAATAACAAATGGAAGAGTTTTTCAGGTAAATCTAACATTTATCTTGAAATTAGCGCCAGTAACAATTGCTTCAATTCACTCGTTAAACCACTGACGTTAATATAATGATAAATTAATGAATATATCATTTGTAATGACGAAGATGATATTCAAAATATGACCATGAATAGAGAAATTATCAGATATTAGCTGAAAGATATAAACTTCAATGGGAAAAACGAAAAACATTCACATACAAAAAATTAAAGCAATGATGTATTTCCGTAAAGTGATATTCCTTCCAATAAAATACTTATACCTACTCTAATATTGAAAGAACTAGAACAACAAAATACGTTCATTAGGTATATCTTCAGTGGGTTAGTAATATTTTTCTTCATTTCCTTCAAATACTCACTCTTCATGTTTATGGCAATTCCACTTCAGTTCTACTTCACCCGATGAAGTCATTGCATAACGAAACACAGGTCCCGAATACATACACCATTTATTAAATTCAATAAAGTGAAGCAGTTTTGTTAATTTCAAAAAGTAGTTGTTCATCATGAAGCGAATGTGTTGATAGATTTTTGACACAGTTTCTGCCAGCTAGATAATAAAATACTCCAAAAAAAATCTGACTATTTATACCAAAAATAAAAATTATAACGTTTCCGGGAAACAACATCTATAACCCATATACAAGCATAATTAAATGTAACGCTCATAAATCTACGATAAGGCACACATTTGCCTAGACATGGTTGTCATCCCTAACATTCGATGTATTTCAAAGAGGAGATATCATAAACAGTTTCGTATTTCCATGTGGTTGCAAGGAGGTCTTCCAAGAAATTATGCAATACAGGGTGGCCCACTATACCATTCTAGTTACATCGAAAACGACGATGGTAGGTTATTTCTCAGGGGTGAAGTTTTTTCATCGGCAAGGTATTCTAACAACCACAAGGTTAAACAGGAATTCACAATTGAACTCGGTTGAATTGAAGATAAATAAGAAGTATTGTCATTTTTATTTTCTGAAGGATAACTTCTCAATCGTTCTGAATAAATATAGAGTCTTATCAGAAATATTTGAAACATAACTATTCATGAAACTCTCATAGTTTCCTCTAGTTTTATCTATTCAGAAAATGTGAGAAAATATCCCTGGTTGAGAATTATTTTACCTGGTCTCATATAAGAAATAGTTCAGCCTCTAAATTGCACAGTATACGACAATAACACATTTCTCCAATAAAAGATAGTCTAATCATTTTTCTGAACCATCTTATTCCTGAGATAACACCACATATAGCTGATATTTCAAAGGTCATGGAAAAAGCCATCAACATCGAGCTCATGAAATATCTGGAAGACTCAGGAATTGTCAACGATAGGCAATATGGCTTTCGCCATCAGAGATCAACTGGTGACCTGCTCGCTTACGTCTCACATATATGGCAGCTATCTATTGAAAAGTATGGAGAAACTTTAGCTGTGGCATTAGATATCTCCAAGGCGTTCGATCGAGTTTGGCACCAGGGACTCCTCGCCAAGCTTCCGTCTTATGGCTTGCCCCTCAGCTGTGTTCTCTGCTTGCTAGTTTTCTCTCAAACAGGTCCTTCCATGTAGCTGTCGATGGAGTTTCATCTGATACTCTACTCATAAATGCTGGTGTTCCGCAAGGATCTATTCTCGCACCAACACTATTTCTACTTCACATCACGACCTGTTGAAAGCAACTTCATGTCCAGTACACAGCTTTGCCGATGATAGTACCCTCCATACCGCTTTCTCTTCCAGGGCCCCTATATCAGCCCGTGAAACCAGAAATGAACGAGGAAGAAATGTTAATAATATAAATATGGACTTAGCAACAATTCTCGAGTGGGGATCTAATAACTTGGTAGAATTCAATGCAAACAAAACACAAGCATGTCTTTTCTCTAGAAAAGCCGATCTCACTGTGCCTAACATAACTCTGTCAGGAGTAACCATACCACTGAAGTCATCCATATCGATGCTTGGTATTACTATCAGCAATAACCTTTCCTGGGAAAATCACGTGAGGTCCATTGCCAAAAGTGCATCCCAAAAACTTGGTTTTTTGTTTCGTGCCAAGAGCTATTTCACCCCCACTCAGCTGCTTATGATCTATAAGGCACAGATCCGACCTGTCCTGGAATACTGTTCCCATATTTGGAGCGCGGCACCTAAGCATATCCTGAGGCTATTGGATTCTGTCCAAAAAAGGGCAATTCGTCTCGTCGGTGATGCCTCGCTTACAAACTCGCTCACTTGTCTGGAACACCGTAGAAAAGTTGGCGATTTGTCTCTATTTTATAGATATTTTCATGGGCGATTGTCTTCTGAAATATCAACAATCGTTCCTGCTTTGGCAATCTCTTCGAGATTAACCCGTCAAGTTCAGTCATCACACCCCTTCGTGGTCACTTTGAAAACCTGCAGAACATCACTTTCCAAAGACTCGTTCATCCAACGAACAGCGAGGCTTTGGAACTCATTGCCTAGGGAGGTGTTCCCCGAGGCATACAACCTCCAGAAATTTAAGAAGAACACCAACTCCTACCTTCTTTCCCTTGGTTCCCACGATGTTCTCTGAACATTACAGGATATCCCTTTTCGTGGGAACCAGAACATAAAAAAAAAAACATTAAACAATCACTTCACAAGTAATCCTTTTATTGGCTGGTTCATTAGAATTGAGTACTACAGAATAAATCATCATGAAATTCATTGAACTTATTTGCCTTTCGTAAATGCTCAGGGGCTCACTTAGTAACTTGAATATGATCAGCTGTTAGAAGTCCTAGGGTTTTGTTATAAATGAATGAGGTATCACTGATTTTCAGCTTCAGAAGAAGATTTATTTGAATGTTATTGACAGTTGTCTTATCTTAAGTATCATTATCGAAGAAGAATTAGAGGAAAAAACCGTCAGAACACTACCACATAGGAGGAGTTGAGTTATGTTATCAAATGGTCAAAACCGCTGTCCCATTTCTCCTCGAATTATGGATTATTCATTTTGTCGGTTTTCAGTATGACAAATATCATGGATATATCCCCAGAAATATTGCTTCACGTGTTTCTTATTCACACAATCTGATTATTTACTGTTGGACTGATTCAATCTTCTACTAATGGAGAGGATATCAATTCATTAATATAATCTCTCTCATGTGAAATATTTTAATCAATTGTTTTTTTCAGGTTGTGATTTCGCCGATGATGGTAAGTCATTCAATTTTGCTATCATTGAAGTAATATATTCGTCCAGTATGAGTAACTTCCATACCAAAGAGACTCTTACAATCCCAAACAATTGATGATTATGAGTACAAACTCATACTCTAAAAATGAACATTGGAAAAAAATCCTAACCCCTACCTAACTGACTACAGCTGAGGGGTAGTTAGATTGGTGAGACCCCAGTGTGGCACTCACTTCCTTTATTTACTATAACTAATAATTTTTTTCTTTCAGATGGCTCTAAAATAGGAGCCAGAAAAGTCCTCAAAATTCCAGACGCGGATCAACCCGAACTTTCAATCAAACATGAAAGTTTTTTCGACAAAATGTGGATTATTTTCAACATAATATTTTTTACCATTGTAAATATTGTGAATATTATGTTTCCTACCCTGTAAATCGATGCTAACCCAATATACTGTTGAAACACATTCTACCCTCGTTATGCTGAAATGTGTCAGTTTTTGCTATACTGCTACGAAATGTCAACACCTGCATGTATTTTTTGGACATGTTTGAGACCCTGTAGAAAACTGCTATTGAAAATTTAGAAAACAAAATGCTACAAAATCAGTTAATGGCATTATACGAAGGAGGTTTACGGTCTGATTGAAATTGGTTTTGTGAGAAGGAATATATCCAGCCGACCCTCATGCCGTGCTATCATCGGCCAAAGGTGGGGAACTTATCGAATTATTGCTTGATAAGGGTGCTTTCGAATCAGACGTAGCGTGGCAAGGAAGACTCATAAATTGTTTTCAAGATGCCGATACATTTTAATCGAATAGAGCTACCGATCGATGACGAGTTTTGTTACAATGGGATATGAACGTGTATGTTCTTTAGGTTTTTTGTTTTCTGGTGAATACTCTGGAATTGATGGTTTCTAATAAATTTCCCCACGAAATTTTGCGAAAATAACTATGCAATGCCTTCATGACAAGTTTTTCTACAACCTGAAAATGAAAAAAAATGTTTCAAATAAATCTTTATAAGTGTAGAAGAGCAAACGGATTAATACATTTACTACGCTCGAAATGATTTGAAAGATAATTGATTATCTTTCCAAAACGAGGACTATATCTGGACCCGTTCTCAAAAGTGGTTGAATTGTTTCTAATTTTCAATCACTTTTCGATTTTTATTTAAAAGATGACAATTCACCACCTCAAAAAATTTTGGTATCTCTCTACCGACCGTGATCCCTAGAACCACCCAAAAATATGGTCATATATATATATATATATATATATATATATATATATTTTGATGAATTAGCGGGTATTCAGTCTGGTCTTATATAAAGAAAAACTCTTCTTTACTTTTCCAAGCTTTCGACAATTTATTTTGTCTTTATCAAGGCTAAAAAACAAGAATGGTTAAAAAATATCAAATATGAAAAATTGGTATGAACTTACATGTAAAATGAGTTAAATTAACGAATATAAGTGTATAAAATATATCGACATTATGACTTCAAAAAATTGTCACACTGATAGACATTTGCATTTTTGTGAGAAGTTGATGTTTCTGTGTTAGATTGTACAGAGGATTCTGTACGAATATTTATTAAAATAAAAGTTCGTTTTGAAAGTAAATACGAGTAGATTTTGCATAGTTGGTCGATGTCAGATCTCTTATTCATGATATTTACGTCACTATTAATTGCCACCATTTCTAAAAAAAGTCTTTTTGTCAAATTTTGTTCTTGATATATAATTTTTGTGTCCTGATAATTCATTATGTGATCTTGGTTCACTACATGATCAGAGAGTACACAAGAAAGTTTTTGGAGTCTACAGTCACTTTTATGACCAGTGATTCGTGATTTCAATGTTTGACTCGTTTGTCCAATGTAATTTTTATTACAAGTACTACAAGGTATACTATAAACTAAATTGTTTTTCATCGGTGCACATTCTCCGTCTTTTAATTTTGTATATATTCTATTTATTGGAAGAATATTTTTTTTGAATTATTTTGAATACATTAATAATTTTAGGAGACAAATTTTTTTATGTGTGGTATTGATCCGAAAGTAATTGTATTACTGGAATTTGGTACATTAGTATCTGTATTGACAGTTTCATTAGAAATAGTATTGAATTATAATTTATTGAGTAGGCTATGAGGATAGGAATTGTCTCTCAATATTTCGTTTAGATTTTTAAAATTTTTATCTAAAAGAGATGGGTGTACTATTTTATGTATTCTACTCTTCATTCCCAAAATGAAATTGATTTTTGTTTTATATGGATGGTGAGATAAATAATTAATATATTTTCTGGAATTGGTAGATTTGATATGCCAATCTAATAAAATGGTAATATTTTCGGTTCTTATCAAAAGAGTGTCTAAAAAGGGTATCGCATAATCTGTTTCTTCTTCTTTTGTGAATTGAATGTTCGGATTGAAACTATTGAATACATTAACTGTTTCTTCAATCTTATCATGTGGAACTGAACAAATTATATCATCTACATATTTTTCGATGAAAGGCATTTCAAAAGAAAGTTTGGGAATACAGAATTCTAGAAGGTCATCCATAACAAATTGAGCAAAAATTGGTGAAACTCTAGAACCCATTGGGGTACCTAGAATTTGTTTATAAAATGTATTTTGGAATACACAGTAAGATGTATCGAAAATCAAATCAATCATTTCTAGAAACATAATTTGGGAAATTTTGCAATGTAATTTTATTTTATTCTAGTGTTTCTTTATGCTAATTTTGATGACCTTGATAGGTATATTATTGAATAATGATACGACGTCCAAACTTATGAGAATATAATCAGGAGGAATTTGTTTTTCTTGGATGAAAGTTGCAAAATCGAAAGAATCTTGTACATAATACTCATTGTCATTTACCCCCCTGTATCTTCGTTGTTATTTTATATGGATAATTCAAATTCGATACTTCGATTTGATGTTATAAATGTACAATTTAGCAAGTATCAAACCAAATATGACACTTACGGTTTGACCGGAAGCGCATCCAAGTTTTATATTTCAAATCGAAAGTATATATATTTTTTTTAAATAACGATTTGCTATAAAATTACCTTTTCAATGATGTATCACAATCAAACTTCCAATTCACAATTTGCTGATATAATTGAGATTTTATAAAAAATTACTTCTTATATTCCCCTCGTAAAGGAACATTTTCATGAAAGTATGCTATGGAAGATTGAACAATATCATGTAAGTAACAATAATTCATGGCCAAACTTTTTACACAATAAGTTTTATGCAAACTAACTATTTTTACAATTTTAGTTTTTCTTCATTTTTCAACATCAATTCACTAATTTTTTTTAAATGCTAACATAAGAATTTTTTAAATTGGTTAAAAACTCCAATACATATGAAATACAAAACATGAAAAAACCTCCATATTTTGGTTTCATATTTATTTTTTATGAAGATAATTTCCATGCTATACCTACATTTGTATTGAACCTTTCAACTTAATCTCAATTGGCTATGATATTGAATTTCTTCTATAGGTCTGGAATTATTTTTGAAACTGCAAAATCGGACGCAACAAAATATTTATTCCGATAATTTTCCTACAAAATAGTAGACATTTGGAACAGTTTTCTTACTCAATTCAAAAGGAATTCAACACCTATGACAGAGTCAATTATTCTAATTGTTCAAAATGTCGCCCGTTGACGTCAATGCATTTTTGTATTTTTCCGGAGCATGCCCGCATAACATTCACTAGTTGAGCCGGAGTAATTTCGTTGATTGCTCTCCTTACCCTGTCTTCAAATTCCTCGCGATTTTGAGGTCTATTATGAGCATAAACAATATTCTTCAAGTGAGCCAAAACAAAAAAATCCATTGGCGTGAGGTCTGGTGACCTTGGTGGCCAACGAACTGAACCATGAGTACAATCCAATTGATGAAAGATAAGTGCCATGTGAAGTGGAATGAATAGAAAAATCGAATTAAACGGTTTTCTTCACATGAAGGATTCAATATAAAATTGAACCAGAAAATAGTAGATCTCAGGTGAAACAACTACTTTCCTGGCAAATACCACGCAGAACGTTGAATGATATTCACTGAAATCTGATACTTCCATATATATCAATGGATATTGAATGCAATGTTTTTCGATAAGTCGATTATGTTTAATTTATGTTACCTCAATCGATACCGGTTTCAGCTTTTGACCTCATCAGTACGGAGTAGTCAACGCCAAAGGTCCAAGAACTCTGGCTGAAGTGACACAACGTAAACAAACCATCATCGAGCTTGTAACACCTAAAGGTCCGCCGGAAAAGATAAACTTTAACTGGCGGTACCTAGTGACAGAAAGAAACACTCCGAAAATCTCCCACCTCGATAGGTTTCTAAATAAAAGATTCCTTCTCAGTAGGAGAGTAGGTGTTACAAGCTCGATGATGTTGTGTCTCACTTCAGCCAGAGTTCTTTGGACCTTTGGCTGGTTGACTACTCCGTACTGATGAGGGCCAAGAAGCCTGAAACCGGTATGCGGATTGTTAGGTGAACACTACATAAATTAAACATAATCGAGCTTATCAGAAAGAAACATTTGCATTCAATGTCCATTGATATTATATGGAAGTATGCATGGATTTTCAGGTGAATATCATTCAACGTTCTGCGTGGTATTTGCCAGGAAAGTAGTTATTTTTCACCTGAGATCTACCATTTTCTGGTTCAATTCTTATATTGAATCCTTTATGTGAAGAAAACCGTTTAATTGATTTTTCATTCATTGCACTTCACATGGCACTTATCTTCACTATATGCTAGACGGGCTTGCCACCTACTGAGAAGGAATCTTTATTTAGAAACCTATCGAGGTGGGAGATTTTCGGAGTGTTTCTTTCTGTCACTAGGTACCGCCAGTTAAAGTTTATCTTTTCCGGCGGACCTTTAGGTGTTACAAGCTCGATGATGGTTTGTTTACGTTGTGTCTCACTTCAGCCAGAGTTCTTTGGACCTTTGGCTGGTTGACTACTCCGTACTGATGAGGGTCAAGAAGCTTGAAACCGGTATGCGGATTGTTAGGTGAACACGACATAAATTAAACATAATCGAGCTTATCAGAAAGAAACATTTGCATTCAATGTCCATTGATATTATATGGAAGTATGCATGGATTTTCAGGTGAATATCATTCAACGTTCTGCGTGGTATTTGCCAGGAAAGTAGTTGTTTTTCACCTGAGATCTACTATTTTCTGGTTCAATTTTATATTGAATCCTTTATGTGAAGAAAACCGTTTAATTCGATTTTTCTACAATCCAATTGTTTGAAAGTTCTGGTAAGATGTCCTAGGACTACGTTCGAATTATGTGGAGGTGCTCCATCTTGTTGGAAATACATAACGCAACGTGTCGCTAAGGGAACGTCTTCAATAAATTTTTTTATTTAATCATTTGAAATTTGTAGGTACCGTTCACCTGTTAAAGCTCCATAAAAAATAATTGATCCCACTATTCGGGTTCCAAAAATTCCTACCCAAACATTGAGTCCGAATCTTTCCTGGTGCCTTCCTTCTCTGAACACATGCGGATTTTTTTATGACCAATAACGAAAATTATTTCTGTTGAAATGACCATTGGTTGTGAAGCATTATTCATCACTGTATAGAATATTGTAATGGAAATTTGGATTTTCTGTTTCTTTTCGTATAACCCAGTTACAATACACAATCCTCCTCTGCGCATAATTTTCATACAAATATCGATGAATTTGATATTTGAATGAACGATACCGGTGTTCTTTCAAAAATTTTCCTGCTGTTTCTCTATGTACCCCGACCTCATATTCGATCTGCCTTAATAATGTATTTGGATCAATTCCAACCGCTACTAGAACAGTGATCTCCGTATCTTCGCTTACAATAACATGTTCCCCATCATGATTATTCCGTTCTTTCCTAAACTGTGACTCCAATATTGCAAAATAGTTTCTACTACTAGGTTGCGGAAGGTTAGGATATCTCTCCTGGTACAGACGCAAGGCTAAACAAGAATTTTTCCGTGCTTCTCCATAAATCAACAGCATATCAACTTTTTCAGTTAGGGTAAATCGGTAGTAGTTGTTCATTTCATGGATGATTATCTTGGAAAATTCAGAACATTCGAAATGTCAACAATTTGTAAACACAACGACTGAACATTTCAACGAATTTAATTCCATAGCCAACTAACATGAAGTTGAAAGGTTCAATACAAATGTAGGGATACCATGGAAATTATCTTCATGAAAAATAAATATGAAACAGAAATATGGAGGTTTTTTCATGTTTTGTATTTCAATATGTATTGGAGTTTCTAACCAACTTTGAAAATTTCTATGTTAGCATGTATACGAAATAAGAAATTAAAAAAACTAAAATTGTAAAAATAGTTAGTCTGCATAAAACTTATTGTGTATAAAGTTTGGTCATGAATTTTTGTAACTCACATGATATTGTTCAATCTTCCATAGCATGCTTTCATGAAAATGTTCCGTTACGAGGAGAATACAAAAAGTATTTTTTTATAAAATCTCAATTATATCAGCAGATTGTGAATTGTAAGTATGATTGTGATATTTCATTGGAAAGGTAATTCTATACCGAATCGTAATTTTTGAAAAAAATATATACTTTCCATTCGAAATATAAAAATTGGATGCGCTTCCGCTCAAACCGGAAGTATCATATTCGGTTTGATAGTCTTTAAATTGTACATTCGTAACATCAAATCAAAGTACCGAATTTGAAACATCCATATGAAATAACAACGAAGATACAGGGGGTAAATTGGTTCCAGGTCACCCGGTAAATGTATATCTAGGTAGTTATATGAAACATTTCAGGACGTACGGGACAATCCATTCATTTATTAGCCTCCTCGATTACCAGATCTTACACCTTTGGATTTCTTCCACTGAGGTTATTTGAAAGAAACATTCATCGAACGAGACCATAAAATGTAAATAAATCAAAGATGATAATAATTTGAGACGGCGTTATGAAAAGTGCATAGGTAATGGGAGTTATATTGAAAATGAGAAAATTCGATATGTTACGTTGAATTTGTATGCTAATTATATCGTTCGTACCCCATTTTTTTAGGTTATCCCCATTCGATTGACCATCTCGTTCTACTACAATTTTGAAAAATTATTTGACTGTTGTTTCATGAAACTCATCTTATCACCCGAACATTTTTTTACTCTGAATTCCATACGAATAAGTATTGACATCTTCAGGAGAACAAAAAGAGGCAATGTTTGGTGTCAGCAACTGAGTCAAACTCATGGAAAGAAGACGCAGAAGAGGGATATGAATGATAAGGAAGTGATGTAGAGACTAGGATAGAAATGGCCGTGAATGGAGATAACAGGAACGTAAATAATTGTGGAATGCATATCAGGGCAGAAAAAAGAAAGGGTCCACCGGCCATAGAAAAGATGAGCACAGAACAGTCTATAGCCAGAACTCGACCAATAGCAGTCCACAACGCTATGTTCTATACTAATTGGATATTCTATTTCCAGAAATGAGGATAATGATATCCATTTACATTTGAATTTCAACTAATGATAGTGATCGTTTATGATAATAATGTTTTACACCCAACTATCAAAATTATAGGGAATGAAATAGTTAATGATATATCTGAATATTCCATCGCAACAAAAGTTCATCGTATATCCTACTATTGAGAATAGAGAAGTGGTTAATATTTGGAATTGAGATATGGATAATGAATTCTACTTGTGAAATTGAAACGGTATTTGAATATGGTGCAGCAGGAGTTTGCACAATCAATTTCTTTGATAAACTCAGATGTGGAATCAGCTGCGAGTGAAAGATGAACTTTAGAACTATCTTTCACCATTCAAGATAACGGAATCATTTCCAATTGAAATCAAACGAATATATGAATAGAAATGCAAATTTATTTTTCTCTGTCTAACTAGGGTACTTCGACAATACCAGATGTAGTGTTCAATGTCCAGCATGTACAATTTGCCGAAAAGTTGTTCTCTATTGGTTATTACAATATTTGACTACGAATCGTTCTATTTTTAACATGAACTTCCGTGTTTTATATATATATATATATATATATATATATATATATATATATATACATATATACAGTGTGACCCATTTAAAAAATGGAACCACCCCTGTAGAATACGCATTTTTCAGTCAATCTAAAAAAAAATAATATTAAGCATCAGAAATTATATCTTGACACAAATTTTCATAACTTTAGTTTCATTTTCAAGGCACTCTATGTTTTTTTTTCTTTGTCAAGAACGGCAAAAGTTTATTAGGCAATTTTTGTTTTCAAATTTGGCTACACCACTGGATTTGTAGTCGTTATAAATGAAAACCATCAACATTTCATGAAAAAATATTGGTTAACAACGAAGTTACAACAACTTTAATTTTGGAAACAAAGTATTTGATTATAATTTTTATTTAGGTTATAGACATATTTAAAATCTGGCAACACTGCCGATACAAAGTAGAACACCACTGAGTTTGTAAAGCGAGAATCCGAAGTCAATAGCTCATTCCGTTCCACAGTTATAACTCCTGAAAGTATGGTAATGTTAGCGATTTGTGGTGTACTGAATCACAGCCTACTATTGATTTAGTACAATACCTATGCAATGTATTAGTTCAGCTTTCCTCAAATTATTGAAACCTTCTCTAGAAGCTTGTTTCAATTGAGTTTTGCAGAATTTAAAAGGAATATTTTTTGTCCTGCTTTCTGATTTATTATTCAATAGATAATTTTGATACTTGATTCGGCTCATTTCGTTTTTATCGGCTATGGAAGACTGCATAACTTGAAAATGAATTTTTAATTTTCTGTTATTTTCGAATACACTCATAACCTAAACTTAAATAAATTACTTTAAGGGAATATAATTTACAAATCCAGTGGCGTAGTCAGATTTTTATTACAAAATCGCTTCCACCACAAATCGCTTACATTACCATACTTTCAGGAGTTATAACTGTAGAACGGAATGAGCAATCGACTTCGGATTTTCGCTGTACAAATTCACTGGTATTCTACTTTGTATCGGCAGTGTTGCTAGATTTTGAATATGTCTATAATGTAAATAATAATTAAAATCAAATACTTTGTTTCCAAAATAAAAGTTTCGTAACGTCGTTGTTAACCAATATTGTTTTATGAAATTTTGATGATTTTCATTCATAACGACTACGAATCCAGTGGTGTAGTCAAATTTACAAAGATAAAAAACCATAGAGTGCCTTGGAAATGAAACTAAAGTTATGAAAATTAGTTTTAAAATACAGTTTTTGATGCTTAATATAAAAAATTTTTTTTTGAGAATTATTGAAAAATGCGTATTCTATAGGGGTGGTTCCATTTTTAAATGGGTCACACTGTACATATATATATATATATATATATATATATTGTTATGGTAAGATGAATTATATAAATATAATATTGTTTTTATGTAGTGAATGAAGCTAATAGTTTTTGCTATTCTTTGTGAACCAAATTGATATGATATAGATAGATATTTTTGCCCTGCATAATAATTTGTATGTGGTAATAATAATTGCCAACGAACGTCACTGTTCTCTCGTCACGTAGCTGACAACTGTTATTCCTTTTCTCACCACAGCTAGCACAGTTGGTACGCCCTCATCTCAGATAGTCGATTCAAAGCAATTTAGCCCTTACTTGATATGTCAAACTCAAGTTATTCAATGGTCGTAGGTATGTTTGTTGATCATTGTGAAAGAACAAACAACAAAATATCAAAAAGCAATTATCTCCTTTATTCAGGAAGACTTCAAATACCTGGCCTACGAGAAATAACTTATACCAGTGGGAATATACAAATATTCACAGATAATCATAAAATTGAAATCATGGATAGATAAACAGAATCTCACTTTTTCCGTGTTATTGAAGTTTTCTGTTATTGTTCAAAATAGAGTGACATGAAGTTCTTCGAATTTGAAATTCGTTATTGGTGAAATAGTTCAGGACCGGAAAATGCACTATTAAAGTTTTTATACCTGTTGGAGATGTCGGTGTTTCAAGATATGCCCTGAAACTGGATACCTTGTCACTACAAGCGCTATCAGGAACTCCAATACCATAAATCTGGAACCATACAGATGCGGAAATCAGCTTTGGAGACGTGGAAATGATATATAATTAAGGTAATAGTAGTTTTGCTCTTCAAAAGTTGGAATTCTTTCGATTTTTGTTCTTTCAAAAATGTTGCGTCCATTCCCTTCTAATTTTATTTTCAATCTCCTCGTTGGCTTTGTTTGTTGTTGCCTCGATACAAGTTTCCCTTCCTGTTTTCCCATTTGAATTTTTGAATTAGCGCACTAAATTGTCACATTTCACTG
Organism: Gonioctena quinquepunctata; assembly: GCA_018342105.1. Taxonomy (NCBI): domain Eukaryota; kingdom Metazoa; phylum Arthropoda; class Insecta; order Coleoptera; family Chrysomelidae; genus Gonioctena; species Gonioctena quinquepunctata. The sequence continues at coordinate 1,188,214 of JAFIRS010000074.1, read as the reverse complement.
TTTAGGTTTATCTTACTCAATTTATATATCCAACTATTTTTCCATACTTATTACTATTTACAAATTCTAATAATAATTGTTTATGATATAAACCAATTGCTATTTTTTACCTATGCCATCTATTCTCTGATTGGCTTTACATGAAGACGTTTGCTGTTCTACCATTGGTTACTTTTAGTTATCTCCAATTTCATATACTGTATGTTTCAAATTTACAAATGTGTTGAACACCTTTTATTCATGCAAATTTTGTAAATGTAGACTTTTTGTTGGCTTTTTTTCCAATTATGGTTTATGATCATCATGACAGTGTATGAAATTGATTGTGTTATATTATTTTGACATTTTTATCTATCCATATTATACAAAGGCTTATAAATAAATAGAATTTTAAAAGTTATTCACCAACAAACACTTGAAACTAATAACTAATCAATAATTATTCTTTTTTTGTGAGTTATTTCTTTTTAAAATATTTAACTGGTTTTTCATAACATTACAATATATATATATATATATATATATATATATATATATATATATATATAGTTTCAAAATGGCGACTTTCGAAAGATGTCTCAATCTTTTCTTTTGAACATAGACAAACCATAGGTCAATTGATAGAACTTTATGGGCTCCACAACTTCCATTTGGAAAAAATTTCTAAGATGTACACAGAAACAGAACTCCGCTGTAAATGACCACATATGTTTTTCAATGAATTCATAATTTTTTAAGTGTTTTCGTTCACGTCAGAGACCATTTGGCAGTTTATTTTCCTTTGACAGATGAAACTTAGTATTTTCCTTTTTGCAATTGAGTAATATCAAAAGCTAGCCTGTAAAAAATTATCAAATTTAATGTCGGGTTCAAAATTTCTCGAATTTAAAGTTGAACTATATCAATATGAAGAAAACAATAGTTTTTCAGAAACATTGAATTGGTCCGTATCCCTAATAAAAAAAATCTTGATATGATTGTTGCTGAGTCACCAAAGTCAATATTTTGGCAATAAAAGTATCATTATTGAATGCATTTCACAATTTCTGGGTGATCTGATCTTTTTTCTATGTATATTTTCGATTCATCTGCGAGAAAGTACTTTTCATATTGAAATGAATCCACAACGTTCGAACCAATAGCATCAATGACACCTCAATGCATTACCGAAAAGAACATATTCGATTTTCCGGTAGATTGGAGAGTCAAGCAAGATGGTAACAATGTCTCCAAAGCGCATACCGTTTCACTGAAAGATCTGTGAATCGTCGCAATACTCAATACGAATACATTTGACACCAGGACGGGACTCAGCGATTGACGCCGTATTCTTACAGCAGACAGAATGAGGTATAACTGTGACCAAACCGAGGTTGAGAAAACAAGATATTTTTGATTTGTTTCTTTCACATTCTTTCTTTTAGGTCGTATGGGGTCGGCTTTAGAATAGCCCCATGGTAAATCCTGCCTGTCGTAAGAGGCGACTAAAAGGATAACCGTAGGTGGAAGATGGTCTCATCGCCCGGTGAAATACCACCATATCGACTTTGTGTGCTGTGAAATGGACCATTCCATGTTTCAATGTTCGGTCGATACTTTCCGGTCTCCCTCTTTCCTTTTCCCCAATTCCTTCTTTATTTTCAGGTAATAGTAATAATGATGAACAATAGTAATAATGATGAAGTCTCCTAGAGTAAAACACTCCGGAAGTAAAATACCTCTCCATTCGGATTTCCGGGCGAGAGGTACTCGAGGGGACTCAACATTAAAAATTAATTTTTGCAACATCCGCGGACTCAACAAGAACATCAATGACGTCCACCATCACCTACAGACGGAAAAACCGGATATTCTGGCTCTAACAGAAACACAAGTAAACTCGTCCACCAACAAGGTCCATATGCTTTGTCCTGGTTACGAACTCCATTCTCGATTCAGGTTCAAAGGTGGAGTTTGCCTTTACGCCATGGCTAACCTTTCATGCCAGCGTGAAGAGAGTTTGGAACCGAAAGACTTTGATGTGATATGGTTCAAGCTATCTGATACCAAACTGACTAAGTTCCTCTGCTGCCTTTATCTATCACCTAATGAACCTTCATATAACGACCTCTTTGAGTTTTTATCACTCAAACTGGACTACATTCAGGAGAACCATCCAACAGCTGAAACCATAATCATGGGAGATTTCAATGTACATAACGCTGCCTGGCTCAAATTCTCTAACAAAACAGATGATGCAGGTCGTCAAGCCGAGGCCTTCGCCATCACTCATGGTCTAGAACAACTGGTCGAGCTACCAACCCGCATCCCTGATGTCAACAACCAGTCTGCCAATACACTAGATCTTTTTCTCACCACCAATCCTGACCCGTATAGAATAGAAGTTTGTGCCCCACTTGGAAACTCTGACCACACCCTCATCTCCACAACATGCTCTTTCCATTTACCATCGAGCTGCACAATACCACCCCGTCTCATGTGGCATTACAATTCGGCCGACTGGGAAGGTCTTCGTATGTTTTTCTCAGCGTTTCCATGGAAGAGAGTTTGTTTCTCTTCAGTAGATCCAACACGATGTGCTGAGACAATTTCTGAAATCATCATGTTGGGGATGCAAACTTACATACCGAATACCGAAAGAAGAACATCATCCGATAAGACCTGGTTTAACAGAAACTGCTCTAGAGCTGTGGCTTCCAAACAGGCAGCATACCATCGATGGCTAAAAAATCCGGGCCCTGAGACCAGAGCAGCATATGTCGAGGCTAGAGGCATATGTAAAGAGACAATAGAATGCTCAAAAGATGCCCACAAAGCCAAAATAAGATCAAAACTTGCTGAATGTCCTAACGGATCCCGTTCATTTTGGTCTTTCGCAAAGCTGTGGGAAGAAATTTCACTTCCAGCTCATTTCCTCCCTAACCAAAGAAGATGGAACACTAGCAACGACTGCCCAGGAAAAGCCAATATCTTTGCGCACCTATTTGCTGGAAATTCCACTCTAGATTCATCGGGAAAACAACCCCGAACATTACACCTATTGACAGTCACATGCCCGAGATCACCTTTCGCCAACGTACTATCAGAAAGATTTTGCTGGGTCTCAACACCAACAAAGCCTGTGGATCTGACGGAATCCCGCCGATTGTTCTCAAGAAATGTGCCCCGAACTAACACCTGTTCTTGCAAGTTGTTCAACCACTCTTACAATTTGGGGTATTTCCGTCCAATTGGAAAATTGCAAGAGTACAGCCAGTCCCTAAAAAAGGCAAAAAGGCCCTACCTAGCAACTACAGACCTATCGCACTGCTATCTATTATTTCAAAGGTCATGGAAAAAGCCATCAACATCGAGCTCATGAAATATCTGGAAGACTCAGGAATTGTCAACGATAGGCAATATGGCTTCCGCCATCAGAGATCAACTGGTGACCTGCTCGCTTACGTCTCACATATATGGCAGCTATCTATTGAAAAGCATGGAGAAACTTTAGCTGTGGCATTAGATATCTCCAAAGCGTTCGATCGAGTTTGGCACCAGGGACTCCTCGCCAAGCTTCCGTCTTATGGCTTGCCCCTCAGCTGTGTTCTCTGCTTGCTAGTTTTCTCTCAAACAGGTTCTCCATGTAGTGGTCGATGGAGTTTCATCTGACACTCTACTCATAAATGCTGGTGTTCCGCAAGGATCCATTCTCGCACCAACACTATTTCTACTTCACATCAACGACCTGTTGAAAGCAACTTCATGTCTAGTACACAGCTTTGCCGATGATAGTACCCTCCATACCGCTTTCTCTTCCAGGGCCCCTATATCAGCCCGTGAAACCAGAAATGAACGAGGAAGAAATGTTAATAATATAAATATGGACTTGGCAACAATTCTCGAATGGGGATCTAATAACTTGGTAGAATTCAATGCAAACAAAACACAAGCATGTCTTTTCTCTAGAAAAGCCGATCTCACTGTGCCTAACATAACTTTGTCAGGAGTAACCATACCACTGAAGCCATCCATATCGATGCTTGGTATTACTATCAGCAATAACCTTTTCCTGGGAAAATCACGTGAGGTCCATTGCCAAAAGTGCATCCCAAAACTTGGTTTTCTGTTTCGTGCCAAGAGCTATTTCACCCCAGTCAGCTGCTTATGATCTATAAGGCACAGATCCGACCTGTCCTGGAATACTGTTCCCATATTTGGAGTGCGGCACCTAAACATATCCTGAGGCTATTGGATTCTGTCCAAAAAAGGGCAATTCGTCTCGTCGGTGATGCCTCGCTCACAAACTCGCTCACTTGTCTGGAACACCGTAGAAAAGTTGGCGATTTGTCTCTATTTTATAGATATTTTCATGGGCGATGCTCTTCTGAAATATCAACAATCGTTCCTGCTTTGGCAGTCTCTTCGAGATTAACCCGTCAAGTTCAGTCATCACACCCCTTCGTGGTCACTTTGGAAACCTGCAGAACATCACTTTCCAAAGACTCGTTCATCCAACGAACAGCGAGGCTTTGGAACTCATTGCCTAGGGTGGTGTTCCCCGAGGCATACAACCTTCAGAAATTTAAGAACACCAACTCCTACCTTCTTTCCCTAGGTTCCCACGATGTTCTCTGAACATTACAGGATATCCCTTTTCGTGGGAACCAGAAATAAAAAAAAAAAAAAAAAAATCACCGGATTTAACGGTGGAGAGAAGTGTGCCACTGCTACTCCAAGGGCTGCATTGCTGTAAGCCAGGTCATTGTGTTGTGGATTCCTCATCATCCATTGTTCGTCGTGATCAGCTACCATAATGGCCGACATTTCCGTGGATTCGACATGAACCCTTCATCGAAGGTGAGCCATTGGCAAATTTTTGTATATAGCTGTGTTGTGTCACGAGGTAAATTGTTATAGGGTTCTACGGAGGAACTAACCTTGTTTTATGGAGGATCTAACTTTCAAGAAGGACCTTGTTGTTTTACCTACTTACCTATCTACGAGAAGTCATGTTCCGGTATTTGAAAGCCGTCCATTTCCATACGCGCCATCTTGCGAAGTAGATGATCGCAAGAGGAGTAAACAGGCAAACTCATATATTTTTTTTAACCTTGCACTTTAGTTGTTGTCATAAATTTGATTTTTGGTTCGACCCCTATTCAATATTGGGTATAAAAGAGATTTTGTAATAACCGTGAGTGTAAAGCGGTCGCAAAGTTCTATGGGGAAGCGACTCATACTTCAACATTATTTATGATTTTATTAAGGTCACCAACACATGAGATCTATTCATCTCTGAAATAGTAGTTCGAGCTTACAAACTGTCTAACCTTATCATACGTTATTACCATCAAGTTCAGGGGTTACCAAAATTGAAACAATGTCTGTTTATTTGGGAGTAATAAACGGTACTGGAACGTGATATACCGGGTGATTCTCTAAGGTGGCTTACCCCTATTATAACTTTTTTATTATTGGAGATAGATAAACGAAATTTGAGGGGTTGTGTATTATAGTTCAATTTACATTTTTTAACATATTTATTTGCTTTGCCGTACTTCCGGTTTGACCGAAAACTCTCGATTTTTGAATGGGACATCCTATACAGTAGCCAACATGGCGGAATCTAGTGTAGTCCAAGTGTTAACGACTGAGCTGAATAAGCTGAAAAAAATTAATTGATCGATATTATCCTTACTTTGAAAGCACCTTCGTCGGTGACAAACATTCAGCTAGTGAATTACGTGAATAAACTTTTCAATATCAACAATCGGAACAGTGCCGTAGAAAAGTTCAACGATTGTCGAAATAACCTAATCTGTGCATCATGTGACAATAACGTTAAAGACTTGGAGAGAGCAAGAAGTGATCTAAGTTCAATTAGCAAACTCGCCTTTCATTTGGAGAAGCGCACACAAGAGCAAGAAGATCTCATACTTCTGCTAAAACAATATAATAATTTTAATATTGTTGAGAAATCTGCTACGCCTTCCTGTAGTACCAGTTCGAGTTCACCTATTAACGTAAAAAACAATTCTGGTCCCGACCCAGATAATAAAAAGCCAGAAGATAAGAAGAGCCACAAAACATTTAGCGACGTTGTAAAAACAGTTGTCGATAAACCACAACAAAAACCGGAAAACTCGGGTTTGTTTTCGGTGAACACAGACGATACCTACAACGTGAATCACCAACGGAATCCCCCATTTAAAAGAAGATATCAGACTAAATCGATCATCGGAAGCAACAATGACTCTAATGTCACAGTAGTTCCAAGAAGAGGATATTTACATGTATCTCGCATTGGACATGAAGTAACTGCCGATGACATTTTGAAATTACTTAAGAAATCTGCACCCGAAATCGACATCACCTGTGAGGAATGGCACAGAAATGATCAAGTTTCTACATACAAAGTATCCTTCCCTCTAGATAAGCTGAAAGTCGCCTATGACCCTTCTATTTGGCCGAAAGGTGCTGAAGTTCGCAGATTCCAGTTCAGGGAAAATTTTCTGAAGAACGCCAGGTCGAGCCAAACAACGTAGTTTCCAAATTTAACAATAACGATGCACCAGTTGACGAAAATTACAAATGTTCACTTCAATGTAAAGGTGGGCGAGTATATTTAGTATATTTCATATTAATGCTCAATGTTTAGCTAACAAGGTTGAAATGTTTGATGTATTTCTAGAGGGGCAAAACTTTGATATTTGTTGCATAAGTGAACACTGGCTGAATGAAACTAATCTTCGCAGTATAAATTTAAATGGTTTTATCTGTGCTGCTTCCTTTTCAAGAAGCAATATGATCCACGGAGGAACCGCAATATTTGCGAAAATTGATATTACTTTTAAAGTACTAAATGTTAATAAATTCAATATAGAACAGTCATGCGAGTTCTGTGCAATCGAGTTACCGAAGATGAAACTTACTATTTTGACTTTGTATAGGTCCGGCAAGGGTAATATTGGTGTATTTTTCGAAAACTTAGAGAGTGTTCTAAATGATATTATTTCAGCTGAAACAAGAATAATAATAGTAGGGGATTTTAATATAAATTTCAAGGTTAACTCCAAAGAGTTGAATGATCTGAATTGTATTCTAATGTCTTTGGTTTGTCAGCTACCATAAGTGATTACACAAGAATCACAGCTACATCACCTACTTGTCTGGACAATATAATAACAAATATTAGTGAATCCTTGTTTGAAAGTGGAGTTATAGAACCTTGCCTTTCCGACCACCGCGGCCAGTTTATAAGTATTCAGGAGAAAGAAGTTGTAAATTCAAACTTTTTCTACAAGAGGTCTTTCAGTAAAAAATCAATTTCAAATATAAAAAATGCTCTAGCTTCTGTTGATTGGACAATTTTTGAATCCAGTGGAAATGTTGAGTACTTGGCAAATTTTTGGTAAAAACCTACAATGATGCGGTAAAGAAATACTGCCCATTAAGGAAATATTCTACAAATAAAAAAATCATTCCAGTTAAGTGGTTTGATGAAAGTCTTAAATCTATGAGAGATTCGTTATCAGCTCTGAAACTTAAAGCTGATGTTACTAAAAAAACAACTGACGTTGATAATTACATTCAATTCAAAACTATATACAACTGTTCGTTGAAGAAAGCAAAAAAGGCAGCTTATGATCGATATATTATTTCAGCCGTAAACAAATCGAAAGCATGCTGGCGATAATAAACTTTGAAAGAAATAATTTTCACCGTGTCAATTCGGTTCCCGATCTTACTTCTGATGATTTCAATGATTTTTTTGTCAATATTGCTGTTGATATAATAAATTAATTACCACTTGTATCGTCCAGTGAACTTTTAAATTTCAAGAATTTTCCAGCCCCTTGTGGGTCGTTTTATTTGTCGCCGGTAACACCTCAAGAAGTATCGGATGCCATAAAATCTCTGAAGAAATCTAAAAGTCTTGATATACATGAACTCAACTCTCAAATTATAACAGATACTAGCGATATTATTTTAGTTCCACTTACTAATCTAATAAACTCCATCTTCATATCAGGAATATTTCCTGATTGCTTTAAATTTTCCAAAATAACACCGTTGTTTAAAAACGGTGATAGAAATAATATCAACAATTACCGTCCTATTTCCATCATTTCAGTCTTTGCGAAATTAATAGAAAAAATCTTGAATAAACGATTGAGGTGCTATTTTGAGTCAAATAATTTCTTTAGCAACACTCAATATGGTTTTCGACCCAATCGCATTAATAGAAAAATGATATAATATCTACCTTGAGGATGGAATGCAAGCTGCTATCACCCTGTGTGACCTTTCCAAGGCATTTGATTGCGTATCACATGATATATTACTTGATAAATTACATTATTATGGCATTAGGGGAGTACCACTCAATCTGATACAATCCTATCTGAAAAACCGCTTTCAAGCGGTAAGTATTGGAAATTCCTCATCTGATTTCAAACATAATGAGCATGGTGTCCCTCAAGGGTCTATATTAGGACCGTTGTTATTCATAATATACACAAACGACTTAAGTAACTATATGGTTCCAGTGAAAACTGTTTCATTTGCAGATGATACGACATTCCTTTATTCTGGAAAACTGAGATCGGAGCTATACAGAACTCATGAAGAATTAGCTAATAGATCTGGAAATTGGTTGGCAGCCAATAAACTCAAACTGAACAACTATAAATCGCAATCTCTTTATCTTTCGTCCACGAATGCTACAGAAACTCATTCTGCAAATTTACTAGGAGTAACTCTGGATAGTGATCTATCATGGAAACCTCATATTACCAAATTGAAAGGTAAACTCAGCAGTGCTCTGTTTGTCCTAAGACAACTTCAAACTGTAACCAATTTTAATGCACTCAGAACAACATATTTTTCGTTATTTCATTCGCACATCAGTTACGCTACTATTCTTTGGAGTGGTTCGCCTGATTCTCTCTCAATTTTTCGTTCACAGAAAAAAGCTGTCAGGATCTTATCCAGTGTAAGCTATCTGGAACACTGCCAACCTTTGTTTATTGAGCACAGAATAATGCCCTTGCCGTGTTTGTATATTTTTCAAGTTCTGATAGAGATTCACAAAAACTCCTCGATGATCACTAAGCAATCTGATATACACAGCTATGGTACTAGACAAGCAGATAACCTGAGACCAAACAGGTTCCGCCTAACCAAATCCAAGAGAAATTCACTGAATTATTATCTCTACAATATACTACCACCAGAATTGAAATCATTAAGTTTAAACTCATTCAAAATAAGGATAAAAAATTTATTTTTGACACATTGCTTTTATTCCACAGAGAAATACATTGGACATTTCAGACTTTGTAGGGAATAGAATTCGTCTCGCCTAATTTCCTTCTTAAGTTCACTTTCTATGTTTTTTCTAAATCTATTTACCACACTTTTTACAATAATTTACAATATTTTTACACTATACGTGATGTATTAGTATTATTTTAACAATGTGTTATATTTTATATTTTAACAATATTTTATATTTTAACAATTTTCTGCTCTACAGTATTGTCGTTTTTTCATGACGTGCTACAAACATGTATAATGTAATGTAGTTAAATAAATATACTCTATATATTTTTACTTATTTCGATCGAGAATGACATTCTAAATCCAAATACACCTCATTTGTCAAATTTGACGAATGAAATCATTTTTATTCCAATTTTTATTTTTCGTTCTAGAATGCCATGGATCAAGTGAATCGCTTCATTCTTGATTAAGTAACATGGGAAAAATACGACTTTGAGGCTCATGACTTCACAGTCGTTCTAAGAATTATTTAAAGGTCGCAAATATTAATTTTTCCAGTCAACTTGATTTTTTCAAATGGAAAGGGAGTGGCTCGTCTGCTTTTTGTGAAAGATCATTTTCTTACGAATAGTTTGATACCACACACTTTCACTTAATTTTCACTATTTTTCTGGATAATTGCAAGAATCGATCATACCTCATAACAAATAATACGTATTCGGTATACTTATGCACTAAGTCCTGTTATTCTAGTTATTCGTGACAAACAATTGAAGCTGTTGCTAGGACTACCTAAACAAATAGGCTAATTAATATGCTGTCACTTTTAGAAATGTATTTGTTGCGTAGTTTATAATTTGATATGGAAAATTATACTAGAAACGGAAAAATTGACATGTTGCTAATTTACGGAGGAGCAAAAAAGAATGCAACTGATGCAGCTCGAATTTATGCTCACCATCCAACTCGGCATTATTTTCCAATACTGGAAAAGAAAATGCGAAATGAACCAGAAGAAAATGCCAATAACTTCATCGTCAGTGCAGAGAAAGAAGTAGACGTGTTAGTCTATGTTGGAGTGAATTGTACGGCGTCAATTCGCCAAATTGTTTCTGAGTATGATAGATAGATAGATAGATAGATATTTATTTGCCATTAAAGTGTTACAGGGAACACAAGGTTTTGTCATTATAACTAAAAAATGTATAAACTATAACACAAAATCTAATATTAAAAAAGACATAAAAACATTTTTCCTTGATTTAAAAAAAAACAAGGAAAAAAAGACAGAAAAACATTTTTCCTAGATCAACATACAGACAAGCAGACAGACATTTTTAACATATAGTAATAGGCACTACACAATTTACTCTCTGAGACGATTGCTATGCATAAAAAAATTCCTTCAGGTTATAAAAACTTTTTTCGACTAAAAATATTTGTATTTTATTCTTGAAAATATTGAAAGTTTCAGCAGATCTGATTTCTAGCGGCAGTTTATCATAAATTAAGCTTCCTGCACAGTGAGGTGACTTTTTGAAAGTATTCGTACTAAAGTTTGAAATGTGGATTTCTTGTGCTTTCCTGGTCTGATATCTGTCTGATATAAGTTAATTGTCCGTTTGGAGAATTCTTCACAAATATAATTATCGATCCTTCAAGTACCAACTACACCAACATCTTCACGATAACGACCACAACCGTGATTAACTTATTGCAACTGGTTTTGGACTAAATTCAGAGAAGATGTACGTTTTCCATTCAGAATTATTTATTTAGATGAAACTCGATTCACCAACTTGAATCTGTTCAATCGGAATAATAAAAGGTACTGGTCTCAAACAAATTTATATCTGATGCAAGAAGGAAATTTTCAAGAGCGATTAGGTTTCAATTGCTGGATGGGTATTATCGGAGGAAAACTTTTGGGGCCAATAATTTTCGACGGACAACTTACTGCGGAAAGATATCTACAGTTCCTTAGGAATCAAATTAATGATTTTATTGAAGATTTGCCACTGGCTAACCAAGTTGATATCTATTTTCAACAAGATGGTGTGTCACCTCATAATTCTCAAGTCAACATCTGAATGACACCTTTCCAGAAAAGTGGATTGGCACTTATGGACCTATTCAGTGGCATTCTAAAGTTGTCATATTTTTTCATAATGTATTATTTCTTCGGCATCGGCTACTCTTGAAGAACTGGGGTATAAAGTAAGGGTGGCACTCCAGAACATCACTGCGGAACAGCTAATCAATGTGGGGCGCTCAGCAATTGAAAAAGTTGAACTTTGTCGTGATCAAGGAGGTTATTTTGAGAATTTAGAACCTTAATGGACTAATTTGCGCTTTTTAAATATTCCTTAAAACGACTGTGAAGTCATAAGCCTCAGAGTCATGTTTTTCCCATGTTACTCGATCAAGAATGAAGCGATTTACACGATCCATGGCATTCTAGATCGAAAAATAAAATTGGAATAAAAATTACTTTATTAGTCAAATATTGACGAGTGAGGTGTTGTTGGATTTAGAATGTCATTATCGTTCGAAATAAGTAAAAATATATAGGATGTCCCATTTAAAAATTGAAAGTTGGAGTCAGGAGAACAGAGAAAAATTAAACCAGTACCAGACCTAGAACGACCAGATGGTTGTGCAGGTATCTTGAAAAAAAGACCGCATCCCAGAGCATCCGAGTAAAGTCAGAGAAGGTCACATGTAGCTTCTGGTGGATAAATTCCCGAAGTTATGCCGCTGATATAATCTTATTCTCGTTTTCTGGAGTACAGCTCATCAGAATTTCAACCGAATTTGGTGAACTCTCAATCAGCAATGTCTCAACAACTTCCAGGAATAACAAGTCTTTAATTACTATACCTGTATTTCTTCGTGAATATTTTCTGAAAGATGATCTAATACCTGAGACAGACGGTATCAAATTACGGAACTTTCGATATGGAATAAACTTATTTCAGTTGCTGTCTATATTATGTAACCCCAATGCCTGTGCATCTGTGGAAGAGTGGGCCTGACATTTTTTCATAGTTCTGAACATTATGGTTATTTGATGATCTGAGCTGTTTCCCACGCTGCCAATGCCGGCCCTGTTTTCTTGAAACCCAATGCTATTCTTAGATGCGCTCGTCAGCATCCAAACAATCCCGAAAGAAGAACAATAATTCACGTTCGAAAGAAAATAAATTCGAATGCACTCACATGTATTTCGGGATTGGTCTTGGAGTATGTGTTAATATAAATTGGAATTGTGTTTTCGAACGTCCTGGAATGGAAAATAGGAAAGATATTTGAGTCTTCGAGATTGGCGCTAAAATAAAAACATTTTTTCCAGAAAGTATATATATATATATATATATATTATATATATATACAGATGGCAACTTTTTAAGGGTTTATTGTAACTTTTAAACCATAAGAGTTAGAAGGTCGGTCAAATGGAGAAAAAGTTGCATTCATAGAAGCATTGTCAAGCAGTTCAAACAAATCGAGATTATCAGGGCCGGTTATTGAGATATCATAAGAAAAGTAAATTCTGTCATTTTGATTTTTCTTTTTTTCTCACTTTATTTCGAATATTATCAAAAAATGTCACGGGAGTTTTTCATTCGACAGTAAATTATCCTCATTTTGACATAATCAGATTTTGCGTCCGACGTTTCGTACGCTCTGGGCCACCCTCAACCTCATTTTCTTCAATACGGACCTGCATATTTTATGACACTTTTCGAAATAACTTTTAACGCTAAATTCAACGATATATCATACAATGTCATTCAAAGTTGATTTTCAGGTGATTTTGACCCTTATCCAAATTTCTTTGGGTCGGATCTGTATTACATTTAGGTACCTTCAGTTGAATTAACAACATGCAATACATTCCGATAAGAAAATCAACCTACTCATCTTCAACTGAATGGAACGTAACAGAATCAAAGCAAGAAACAAGTAATAATTATTTACAAATTTCATGAGGTGAAAAACCTAATTCATAATAATTAAACGAAACTATCATTTGATGAAAGAAAAACCAAATGATTATTCGAAAGTAAATGATGAACATTAATGAAGTGTTCGAAATGTCCACCATTTTGTAAAATGCACTTTGCGGTTCTGGAACCCACACTTCTTATACATTTGCTCATTTCGTCTCCTTGAATACCTTCCAATACATTCTCAATCTTCTCGCGATGAATCATTATTGTTGGATTTGTCATTTGTTCCGTTGAAACAAATTACAGAATCGAACTTTATTTTGAGATCATTACGATATAATTTTTGCAAGGCTTGGTATTCAAATTCAAAATCATTGTATTCGCGTCTCTTGACTATTTTATTAACAACAGTTTTTGATAAATTGACTTGTTCTTCTTACATACACACAACTCTAGGTTTATTGAATATATTATTTTCAAGTGGTAGGCCGTGGATAAAAAAGAACATAACAAGAAATATCATATTATTTGTCACTTCGTTTATTATTGTGTCACAAGAACTTGTCATTGAATACTTTTCTGAGTAATTTCAATTTAACTTATTCGATATGGTAAGATACATGAATGAAGAGAAGAGAGATATTACTGGGACCCTATTTTATTGACGGCAACCTAACCGGAGCAAAATATGTGGAAATTATAGAAGAAATGTTGGATGATCTTCCTATACGGTATCGGCGTAATAGTCCATGGTTCCAACAAGACGGATGTGGTCCACACATCTCAAGAATAGTCACAGACTATCTAAATCGAACTTTTCCCAACTCATGGATTGGAACAAGAGGTCCAGTAGCATGGCCTGCCAGATCTCCGGATTTGAATCCGCTGGATTTTTATTTGTGGGGATATCTCAAAAATAAAATGTATGATACTACGAACCCGACAATAGAGATTCTTCGCGAGAAGATTGAGAATGTATTGGAAGGTATTCAAGGAGACGAAATAAGCAAATGTATAAGAAGTATGAGTTCCAGAACCACAAAGTGCATTTTACAAAATGGTGGACATTTCGAACACTTACTTCATTAATGTTCATCATTTACTTTCGAATAATCATTTGATTTTTCTTTCATTAAATGATAGTTTCGTTTAATTATTATGAATTAGGTTTTTCACCTCTTGAAATTTGTAAATAATTATTACTTGTTTCTTGCTTTGATTCTGTTACGTTCCATTCAGTTGAAGATGAGTAAGTTGATTTTCTTATCGAAATGTATTGCATGTTGTTAATTAAACTGAAGGTACCTAAATGTAATAGAGATCCGACCCAAAGAAATTTGGATAAGGGTCAAAATCACCTGAAAATCAACTTTGAATGACATTGTATGATATATCGTTGAATTAAGCGTTAAAAGTTATTTCGAAAAGTGTCATAAAATATGCAGGTCCGTATTGAAAAAAATGAGGTTGTGGGTGGCCCAGAGCGTACGAAACGTTGGATACAAAATCTGATTATGTCAAATTGAGGATAATTTACTGTCGAATGAAAAACTCCCGTGACATTTTTTGATAATATTCGAAATAAAGTGGGAAAAAAAGAAAAATCAAAATGACAGAATTTACTTTTCTTATGATATCTCAATAACCGGCCCTGATAATCTCGATTTGTTTGAACTGCTTGACAATGCTTCTATGAATGCAACTTTTTCTTCATTTGACCGACCTTCTAACTCTTATGGTTTAAAAGTTACCAATACAATCCCATTAAAAAAGTGGCCACTCTGTATATATATATATATATATATATATATATATATATATATATATATATATATATATATATATATAAAAGCAGCAACCATCATTTTGAAATAAAAAACAAAAATTAGCTTTGTTCAACCTCCAGCGATTGTTTTCAAGAGTGAACTCGCATTAGCCAGGATGGTATTTATTTTCTGATGACAATTCGACCCAATATGCGCCCACTGTATCGATTGAATCTTCGATTGTATTGATTACTGAAAATACATAACGATCATAAATAATAGTGTTACCCTAGAAATAAGTTGTTTTGTTAGAATTTACACATAAAAATGAACGTTATTGTTATAACTTAAGTACATGTAATGTACAGTCAGAAAATGCCAATAAATAGTATATTGTGCAACAACTGGGGAAAGTTCAAATTTTCCCACGAGTGTGGAAGTTTGTGGCACGAGCCTGAAGGGTGAGTGCCGCAAACACACAAGTGAGAAAAAGTACTTTCCCCACATGTTGCACACTATACTTTTCCTACATCTGCAAAAATTTAAATAATACAAGTAATGTACCTTAATATTTATTTTTATGGTTAGCAAAACTAAAATAACATTAAAGTATCCGACCTCTTAACAGTTAAATAATTTATTTAAAATTATAGTTATTAGTAAAATTTGTACAAGTTTTTATGGTCAAACCCGGAATGTCAATTTTCTGTTATATTAATTGTAGAAGTTGAGGGTTGATCATTCATATAGGTATTTTCTGTCTCCATTTCAGTAAAGAATTCAAGTGGTTGTTCAATAGAGTTGACGATTTTATTAGCAACGTTAATTTAATTTTTAATAGACTCCCCGATGTATCCCACTGCCACGTTATTGGATTGCCATCCTGCATGGCACTTTAAGGTTAATATGCCCTCCAGCATTTACTAAAATTGATGCCGAAGAACTTCTGAAGCAGTGACCTGTATAGAGATAGGAATTTTCCAATTTTCAAAAATTGTTATTGTCTTAGCCATACTACTAAATGTTAATGCCGACTACCTGTCTAGTGAATTTTCCTCGCTGGTAATTTAAAAAGAAACGTTTTTCTGGCAAATCAATCGGTCGAAGAGCAGCATATCTTTTATATGTATTTTAAAATTCTCCTGTTACAGTAAACGTTCTTGGCTTTTTTGTTTTGGTGTTATCTAATTTCTCCAGTAAAGCCGAATTTAAATCCTCTAAATGATCGGTTTTTAATTTCCACAACTTTTCTCTACGACATGCATCTGCTAAGCCAATAGCCACTGCAACCTACTGATGAAATTATCAGGATGTGAAATGTTATTAAAAAAAACAGTCCAGCCCGGGTTTTGGACCCGGGTCGTCTGTGTGTCAAGCGGATACACTATCCACTGCACCACTGAGCTTTATTTTTAAAGGCTTGTTTAAAAGTACATATATTTATCTAGCAGAATTTGAAACAGAAATTTTATTAATTATCTAACTCTTTTTATCAACTAAAAAACTCACTAATTACAAAAAGCTATGTTTATTCGAGGAAAAAAGCGAATGAAATTCTACAAATAGTTCCTTTTAAATAAACTTACCTTCATTAGTAGATATTCCTTGTCTGGAGCTTCGTTTAAAAATCTCTGCAATTGGTCTGCTGTCAATATGTTTGATTTTTTGGGGACGTAAGTGTCGGACTTTCTTTTCAATAATTAACGTAATTTTTGATACGTGGATATCGTAATGTTATGTTTTATACTCATAGTACTTCGCAACATTGAATATTGTGACCAAAGTGTAGACGCCTCAACAGTTTTCGACATCTCTTCAAAGTATACCAAAAGTACACTTTGTGAAAAATATTTTATTTTTGTATTTCTTCTCCATTCCATGAATTTTTTGTATACCAATTCATAATTTTTTCTTTAAATCAACAACAAATCTATCGTTACTTTTGCAGCTTTTTCCAATATCTCTGGCAGAGTATTATCAAAATCGAGCTAAAGCTCTCGGGCATTATTCAGATTATTAATGTTTATATGGTCTTATCAAATTTTCTCGAAATACCAGGAACTCTCGATAGAATTATGACGAAAATATTAATCGGCAATTTGTGATAGTCGTTTTTTGTCAATTGTTTTGAATTCCTCTTTGTCCCACGTGAGTGATACTCTAAAGACATTGACAGACGTCAAAAAAGACACAAAGCTTGCGGAACCGGCACTGAGTTTTCTGCCAGGGCATTGCTTGTTTTCAAACGGAAATGTGAATTATTGCGAAACACTTTTAATCGAGTGCTCTCGAAAATAACAAAACACATATCGGAATTTTGAGAGGCAACCTATAATGGATCTGTCCGACATTTTTACGTATTCAGACTAGAAAACAACGGGTGAACGAACTAGGGTATCGGCTAAAAATATACACAGACATATTCAAATGGATACATTTACTATGACGGAACAGAAAGGAATTTTAAGATGGGGTCTCGTAAATGAAACATGAGTGTGGCTTACTAATGGGTTCCTAGTCCAATGAAATGATCAACGTGAAATGAATGAGATTTTTAGATATATTTTTCACGAGCTTTCAGTAAATTCGTTGAAGTTCATTGTTTTGATCAACATTTTACAAACCATCATTTTACAGTCGATTTGAAATTCAGAACACCTTTATACTCGTGTAAAAGTTATGGTTATTCACGGAACGTGCCATTTTATACGGCCAGTAAGCAAATTTTAAGCTTTCGAGTCCAGTTAAGTTATTTCGGTATGTGAAACGTTTATTATTTCTCCAGCAATGGAAGCTTGAATGAAACTAAAACTCAATATAGATTGTTCAATTATTAATATGGCCTATGTATCAATATAATTGATTCGACACATCTGGAATATTAATTGTAATATCGGAATTTCATGTGGAATGTTACGTTAGACATTTTCCTTTATCAACTTTAAATTTATTATTGTAGTACATATGTATTAAAATTAATTACAAAATACGAAATCGATTTATTGAATATAAAATAATTTCAAAATTAATTTCTTGATTGAAGTCCGGGACTCGAAGTGATGGTGCATTCGCTGTTTCAGTTAGAAGAAAACCCGGAATATTTTTTTTTAATTAAACTGTTTTATTGTTAAGGAACATAATAATGTTGCGGATAATGTACTGAAAGCTTAAACATAATCAGGTAGGTACCAGGTCATCACACCACTCTCTTCATCGATATAGGGCATTGATCAGAATATAATGAAATCGTGGGGCGTAGCGTAACTTGAGTGAATAGGTAAATGATCGTTCTGTGATGTCGCACGATGATAGTGACTGATTTACTTTTACACACATTTTGCACGGACGGAAAGTGAAGTATCCACCATCTTCCGAGAGGAATCAGGACTCCAGATATTTTCCATCAAACATATAAAACATTCCACTGATCTCCCTCCTTTCATTCTCGATGCAGTAGTATTTAAATAGTCCATACAAAAACCATTCTTGAAAAATTCCAAAAAACCTTGGTATTCGAAATACACTGGATCATGCTATTCATAAAACAGGTATTTCCTACATGCTCCAATTCTCTTATGCCAAATGTAGAAATGGAGTCTCTTTTTAATATAGCATGCTCACTTCTGTTGATCGAAGAATCCGTGGGTTCATTGTTACTGTAATTCAAAGAAGGTGATATAGAAACTGATATTGATTTTTTGGAAGGTACTGTGCGATTATCTTCGATAGCTGATATGTATCTCGTAGGAAAATTGGGACGATAAAATAATTCATCCAGTAGATGCAATGTAGGAATTGTACCCATTACAGAAGAAGCATTGCCCCTTTGAATTGCTGTACTTATTCTTTGTATAGAATGAGAAAAAGAAACATTGAGGCAATGAGAGGAGCTACATTATTGGTACAATCATAACTGTGAGAGATTGGAGTTGAGAAAAAAAAATGAGAGCAAGATGTTGTCCCGAACATTTTTTGGGCACTCAAGTAACATTGGGGTTGCTTGTATTTATGAAATATCCGGGAATTTATTATATGCATCCATAAAAGTATATAATCCACAAGACACACAAAGTCAAACTATGTTTATTTTTTTTCAGGAAGAAGAAGCGGTTTGTTGATATTTGCAAAATAACAATTATTTTCATGTTTGGGATCTACTTATTCAAATATTCCATTGCAGAATTGGCAACTCTACAAACTTGATCAAGGTATTCGATACTTTTGTGGGGTGAGATCAATATTGTATCATCAGCAAATAACACACATTTTAGGGGTATACTGTTGCTCAAATCATTAGGGTACATAATGTTTATCAGTGGTTCAGGACAGAGTCTTGCGGAAGTCCTTGTGTTGATTGTTTGAGGGACGTTTGAAGTCTGTTGCCCAAGTGAAATTGAAGCAGTTCAAGAGGCAGTCAACTAATTTTATAAAATTGTATTTTTGTGTAAAGGAGGTTGTGAGACACTGTCAAAAGAGTTAGAATGCCCAACAAACATTAGAAGAGAAATTTACGTCATTTCGACATTCGAATAGGTCAGCGCCCAAATAGGCGAAGATAATTCTTACGAGATAATTACCTTAAATTTACCAACATTGGGACATAATGGAGGTAATTCAGAAGTCTGATTTGTCGAAGGCATAAATAGGTAAAATTGCCTTCAGACTAGTCGACTGATTGTGAAATTTCAGTCATTTCTACCTATTTTAGGTTATAAACACTATAATAAAACAAACAATTGAATGCTTGAAGAAGATGATGAATGTTTACTGTATATTGTGTATCTCAACCTACATGCTAATTCGGAAAAGCTTTGAAGACGACATGAACATGGCATATGAAAAATGAACTGTCAAGAGACGTACAGCAGAGAATGATGTATCCAATTGATAGTTTTGCATTCACATCAAGATCAGATTTCATTTGCGATACAAACTTTTCTGTGATAATGTTGAATTTCACTCCTGTTAATATTAAATTTGTGTCAAAAAAACTCATGAAATTAAGTGTATTTCCTCAACTTTTTTCATCAAACACTGCAAAAACTAATTTCATAGATGAAGTATGTATATACATATCATATACACGAATTTTTTGACTATCTATCAATAAAATGTGGTCGATTCGAGAAAATTATGGTATATTTTTGCAATGGCGGAAATAGTTCAAGCCAAAAAATATGGCGTTTATCTCATATGGGACCTATAAGTTGCATTTTCCTAAAATTTTTACTTTAAGAGCACAAAGTCGAGGGTAACCTTTATTTCCTGAATTTGAAGTCCATTTTCCTCAACTTCGGATTTCAGACCCTTTCGCATTGTGGTCACGTGATAAAATACAATAATATTGTTGGTTTTTTTTATGCGATATGTCCTTAAGGTAGGTTCTCTGGTTGGATTGGAATCGTGGATGAATAATATTGTTGTTATTCGATATTATGAGCAGAAAATAATAAACATTATTTTCTACTTTTTGTTGATGGTAAAACCAAGTATATCTGTCCAGCCTATACCTAGTTACTTGAAGAAAAGGATATATACTACAAAACCCGGTAATAAGTGTTTATTCTGAAATTGAACATCAAATATCAGTTACGTTGAAAATAGTACGCGATAATTTTATTCAGTGTACATTCTGCCATAATAATATCAGTTATAACGTTATCGCGGTATGAGGTGGGAATCTCTATCCGAAGAGAAATAGCCAATCATAACATTTTAAATATCAGATGGTGTGTAGTGATTGGCTCAAACATTGTAGTTTGAAATTTCCGCGTTCCGCATAGTCTGAAAGCACTCTTAGCATACTAACTTTGCAGAATGCCATGCCCTGAAATATCCAATTCAATTTGTTTGCCAATTGTGACTACCTCTCAATGAATTCGGATTCCATGGTTTGCTTACACACTTTAATTTGACGTTTCTGGAAGCCGATATGATTAGTGTTGAAGTCATCGTTTCAACATATCAATCTTTTATTTTTTTGCCATTTGCTTCCGTTTTCATGCAAATTATTCAATACTTTTTTCACTACTGTATTTTTTATCTTATTTGCTTTCATATTTTCATTCATAATAATGGATGATGAGTGTTTTAAAATAGTTGCCGTCATAAAAAGACGTGGAGCCCATAGTAGAATATTCCTATGTATCATATAAGTGGTAACATGATGGCTCTGATCTTTGAACTTAGGGAAGTGTAGGTTGGCTTGGGATTATATTCTCATTCTGGCAGCTAATCGGTAGTAGTTGGTGGTATACCCGTATGGTTTATTAATTATATTCGAATATTCACTTGGAATTTCATAGATTTCTAAAATTCAGCTCCACAATAAATTATTTGAAGACAGTAAATTGTATCATATTATCATCCTCATCCGAATCGATTCGGCCTTCAATATCTAAAAAAAGACCAAGTTACTTTGAGGATTTCATTTTTAGTAACTTTGACTTCATTGTAGACATTTAGACAAATATTGTAGTAATCTCGCCTTCATTGTGGAACAGTACGTATAAACTAGTCCCAAAAATTCCCAGGCAACTCAATGGGTGCCAAAATAGGTAATGTAGAGTATATAGTAGACCTGTTTACCGACTTGTTCATTCCCTGACTATGTGAACATACATTAGCTTAATAATTACTAGAAAGTTTTCCCTGAAAGGTCAAGTATTTTGAAATTGAACCTTATAAATGATTATCGACCCATGAGGCTGTGAAGGTATATTTGAAGTACATAACAAGTAATTTCATACTATGCACTACGCCTATCAGGTTTATGGTTTTTGAAGGAGAGTGGGTGGTCTCAGTTACGGTTTTTATAACTTGAATTATAACTTTGGAGTTAGTTAGTAGTTGAAAGTAGAATAATTGGCCAGAAAAACGGGAATTCGGATTTCTTGGAGCCATTTCACCCATCTGCTCGGTATAAATTTCTTATAATGTTAGTTGGGTGGTCAAACATTGTCGCAGCAACATGTTCGCTCCTTCTTAAGCCAGAGACTTCCGTTTAATACCTTGGAGACTATTGGAGATGTCTTGTTCATAAAACCATGCTATGATTGATCAAACCCAAGGATCTGAGATAGAACGTTCCATGTCTGGCACTTACACGTTGTTCAGATAATTCCTATAGATATTTCGCTTTGGAATAAGTTTTCAACCATCCCGAAAAACAAATCAAAACTGTTCCACATTTTTGTGTTTCCTCCGTATACGATTGACCATGATCAATATTGGGGAGCGTATTATGATTGTTTTTTCGAATGGTATGTGAAAAAAATTGTCGTTTATATAACCACCTTCATGTTCATTGCCCATTGAGTAAATGTAGTTAATAACTGGATAGGAAATAATAATTCAGAAAGAAAAATATTCCGAATACAAGCTCAGTCATATTTCGAGGGATCAAGATATGGAATGGTTATCAAACACTTGGGTCTAATCCAAATCCCAAACAGAAGTTTTGATAACTTTCTCCAACTTTATCCATTTTTATTCATTACTCCGAATATAAAATTGGCTTGACTAATCATGCATAATACTAGACTCGTGATAGTTCGTGATGTTTTTGTAATATTCACAAAACTTGGCTAACTGCAGTTATGAGCGCAGAGCTAATTTGAGTGAAAACTTTTAAATCGAATAGAAAGAGATAATCCGTTAAAATATTTCTCAGTATAACACACGGGGTGTCCTGGAATTTATTATGATGAAATTACAATTATTAGGATATTATTTAGTGTTCAGAATTTGCATCGGTTGGGTCGAAGAAAAGTATTTTTTCCCCACGAATGTTTTGAATTTTACTTAAATCATCTTCAGGGCTGCGTTACAAGTATAAAAAGGAACAATAAGAAATATCAAGCCACAAGAATTAAAACATTTCCAGTGAAATGAAATATTAAATAAAAAAAAATCAGAACACTCGACTGCGTAAAAAGTTAACTTCAAGAATAATGGATACAAGATGACCAAACAATATTTTCAGAACAGTATGTTTCAAGAGGTTAACTATCAAACTTAATACTGTGAATAATCTCACGCAGTCGGATGCATCTTCTTTAATTCAATGGAGATATATTATTGCCTCCGACTACATTATTTTTTTATTAGATACAAAATAGCAAAAATATTTACAATCCCTTAAGATCTCTTCTTTCGATTCATCAACATAATTTGTATAGTAATTTTTCATATTTGATTTTACTATATCACGTGACTCAGTGTATGCATTTTTTTTGTATTTGTTTGAAAATATGAACACGATGTTTATAAAATCAGATGTGGAATCATCTGCGACTGGAAGATAAACTTTAGTCACTATCTTCCATCGTTGAAGATAACCTCTTGTGGGGTATTCATGTTACAAATGATTTCTGGTGAGTACTCTCTTTTGGAAAACATTCTTCTTTGCCTCACACATCTATATGAGTTCCTAATTAAAACTGGAATGAAAAATCAAATAACTATCTGAATAAAAATACAAATGTTACTTTCAGATTTTTTCTTTTGAGTTAGGGTCCTTTCTCGATAACTATCAGATATAGATCATTGTCCTGCGTGGCTTTAGCCGGGAAAGTAGTTGTTTTATGTTGGATATTACAAAAATTAACTTCATTTTTATCGTTAATATTTAAATTCATTGAAAAATATGTCTATTCAATATTCAATTGAGAATGTTTCCCTTCTCAACTTGAATACCCCACAAAAGGTTACTTTTTTTCACCTAATTTCCTTTCTATCACTACTATCAAAATTTGTGCTTGTACATCCGATTGTTATGACTTGATTTCAAACTTCCATTATTTTTGTATTTGACGATTTCCATGGTTGTAGAGTCTCAGGAAATAAAATATTGTATTGTATTATAAACGATTGTGAAAACTTCTACATGAAATTTGTTCCACAATCTGTGGTATTAAATTTTTTGTTTGGTACAAATGTTCCTTCAAACCAGTTATCACTATGTCTAATGTATGTCCAACCTTCCATTCGTTGGAATTTATGCAAGTAGTTCCATGATGGAACGGAAAAACTTGAGCTACCTCCAATTCGTAGTTTTTGAGGCAAAATAATGATATAAGACAGAATGCAATGAAATTATATTTATTCGAATAAAATACGTATTAATTACGTTTTCTAATATGCGGTTCTGCACATATATCCGTTTCACCCAAACACAATTCATATTGTGGTAATGCAAACACATTGAAAATCATAATGAAGTTGCGAAACTCAATTTCAGTTAACAACTACATCCGCGCAGCGATCTACCCTCTTTGTTCAATAATAACCCGAACAATATATTTACGACACAACCGTTTCTTTGGAAAATCTTTTATTTCCCAGTTGCAATTCAATTTATCGTTTGGAAACAATTAAAATAAACAAAACAGAGCATATTTCAATGAACCTCTGCAATTCCTATGTATAAATTTTCATTTATTGCAAGAACTACCGACTTAATGGCCATTAATAAAGCTATAAAGTCAGTAGCTCTTTCTTTGGGGAACAGAAATATAGGATAGCTTCAGATATGACAATGTGATTTTTTTTTTGGTGCATGTATGAAGTGATTTGATTTTTTATATCACTGATGATGGGGAGGATTGTGAAATGGCCCAGGCTAACTGGAAAAATAATTATTTTCGATAAATTATATATTTTCTGTTAAAATTGTTGAACTATTATAGTGTGGAATGTTCATGTGGTAAATCTGAAAGATTTAACCATTACTACCTTCCAGTCGTCCAGAAAACATGAAATATTTCCCGGCTTACCCCAAGTTGCTTATAATAATTATCTCATTGGTTCTGAAAACAAATCCAAAGCTAGTTGGCAGTTTATAAGATTTTAAAGGAATTATCAGAAAGATAAATGTGATATCCCAATAGATGCAACAGGTGCAAGAGAGAGTTTCACTCTCGGAGATGCCTATAAAACCCTGAGAAGATTCTAGAGCTACCTGTGAACCATAAAACTCTCTCCTCCAGTACTTATCGATTGGGTCGATTTCCTAGCTATAGAAGTCCTAGGGAACAAACATCATGGGGAGACATTCAATCTGCACCATTTTTGTATAGCCGGTAATTTGTTTCCATTATTTTTCAAGACGATCGGTGTTACGTGTCAAAAACAAAAAGTCGAATTATGACTTTAAACTATATCACATTCACCAAAAACATTATTGCCGCACCTGACAGTTTAAAAGGCAGCAGCGAAAGTGTTTATAGCTTCTGGATATTATTCAGATATTTTTGTACGATTCATCAATATCTCAATGGAGTTCCATTCAAGAATGTTCGTATCTTTCTCCTTCAATTAATATGAAATTGAGATAGGAATTTTAATCGTTCAGTCAATCAAAAGAAAGTGGACAGACTTTTTTTTATTTTCAGATAATCCTGCTTGGTTGTTGAATTATTTTTCCTACGATTAGAAAGTAATAGGTTTCATCGGAATATTTTCAGGATTCATCAACTATTAAACATGCACTGCTTGTGCATTTTTTTGCAACAAGTTTTTTTGTTATTCAAGATCCCCTTACATTGAATTCAGTGTTATTCTAGTGATTCTATACATTTTTCCTAACCTTTCGTCATAAAATTATGATTTATATGCATTAGTGGATTTCCAATGCTAGCAATAAACACACTGCAAAAAGAGGTCAGTACGTACACATTCCATGGCCTACTCAAATAAACAGAATCATATCGTTTACGTCAACGGTTTCTATTTCAGTTTGATCTGAATAGGCTGGTTTCTAGGAGAAATATGAAGGAATAAATAGAATCTCTATTAATATTGTGTTTCCTGGTATATACTAATATGAATTTAAGATTCGATTTTGTGTAAGTACGCCCCAAAAATCCAACTGAAGATTTTTTTCTGTAGAATAATACTTCAGATATTTAAACGAATTGAGTTCCTGAAAAGGTGAAATGAGATTTTTTAAATTTAAACCCTTTACAGAATTCCAGGATTTTATATCGATTTTTGATAAAGCCATGGTAATTCTAGGAACTGTCTAAATTTGCTGAATCACGATTTTTTCAGATATCCTAGATATCCCAAACTTTTATACAAGGTCAGTCGAAAAACTAAATGAATGAAAATATGCCACTGTGTGACAAATACCCTATATTGCAAAGAGGTATTTGAGATCGTATCTTATACATCATTCAACTGAAAAAGCTGCCTA
This sequence comes from Gonioctena quinquepunctata, assembly GCA_018342105.1. NCBI lineage: Eukaryota > Metazoa > Arthropoda > Insecta > Coleoptera > Chrysomelidae > Gonioctena > Gonioctena quinquepunctata. The sequence goes on along the minus strand of JAFIRS010000074.1, from coordinate 1,162,031 downwards.
AAGGTCGATTATGAAATATCGGCACAATTAGTGGATCTCAGTGAGCTTCGAATATTTCAATTATTGAGATTTGTAATATGCAAAATTTTATATTCATTTTGATGGAAAATCTATTGAATTCATAGAAAATTGTAGAAAATTAAAAAAAGATACCAGATTCAAGAGAAAAATTGACAGATTGAAAAAAATTGTCTCCAAAGACCCATGAAAAACGCTGTATCAAATCTGTATACAAAATTAACCGTACTGTACAAAAGTTTAAAATAATAAGAATAAAGTCATCAACCCAAATTTTTTTTTTTATGTACAAGTTCTAAGACCAGTGAACATGTTGAGCGCAATTGAAAAAGCAGTCTTTAACCAATTAGTAGGTTATTTCGAGAATAACAAACTGTTAAGTAAGTACCAATCAGGGTTTATAAATAAATATAGTTGTGAAACAGCAGTTCAGTGTGTACTTGTTCCAGATTTATAGAAAAGTGAATAATACATTACATAGGACAATCCCAATATACAAACAATAATCAATATATATATTTTTAAATAATACGTATTATACAAAAGAAAAGAAAAAAAACTAATCCAACACCAAATTAGGTTATACACTAACATCCTGGAAACACAACATTGAAAAGTCATAAATACAGAGCAATAACTAAAAAAGAAAAGCTAACATCGGTATCATTTGAAAACAAAAAACAAAAATAACATTTGAGTGATCATTTTAGTACTGTATTATATTATTTATACACACACATATATATATATATATATATATATATTTTCTTCAAATTATCGGAATAAAGGACTCCCACAATAACCTTCGTACGATGCGAACGCAAAACTGAATCAAAAAATTTTGGTCTTCCAACTCCTGAGATACACAACATTGAAAAGTCATAAAATAAGAATTAACTGAACTAACCTTCATTGAGAAACAAAACATAACATTTGGTGATCATTTTAACTGATTTATATATATATATATATATATATATATATATATATATATATATATATATATACATATATATATATATATTGTGAACTAGATTGGTGGGCTAAATGTACCACATATGCAAAAATATGATCCAGATTTGTAGAAGAAAAAATTTACCCATATTTGTTAAAAGAAATCAACTAGATTTGTAGACAAAATGTACTAAATTGGGGAAAAAGTACAGATTTGTGAAGAAAAATCTACCAGATTTAGAAAATATTCAGATTTGTAGAAAAATGTGATTTGAAATAATGTGTTTGTTTCGTCGTATTGTAACAACAAATCCATTTGACACAAGTGAAATGAAATTGATTCCATTTTGAAAGCACCTTCCAACATTTGCACGATGGTAAATCAATAGTAATTAAGTAATAGATTCTAGTGTTTGGCTGAATCAATCAATAAATATCCATCAACAGTTCAACCAACCATCATCAAATATGAAGTGAATAGTCCTTTTGCCCAACCCAGTCCCCGCCTCCCCCCCCATTCGATCACTTCCATAAGTATCCCAACATCACAAGGTTCTTTTCAAAACATTCGAATATCACCAACAAAAGAAAACACGACTGCCGTGCAATTAAAACATATCCAAAATTCCCATGACGATCCTCCCACTCGTACCGTATGATCAAGGAATCAAAGACCACCACTCCATTTGGCAGGCAGTCACACAATACGGACATATTCGAGATACCCATAATTACACAAGACCCTGTGACTTCGCAATTATACGGATTGAAGAGGGTCCTCATGAGCCATATGAGCACTTAGGCACGTTTTGGTACTAATTGACAACGCGCGACAGCTAAGACAGACGTCCGAAGAACACTCAGACAGCAGGTTTTAATAACCGCCTCCTTTTCAACACACTTCATGGGGTTTTTCTGTATGCCCCACCATACGGAAGGAGCCGTAGTGAGTTGACGAAGTTGGGAAACTGGATTTATGGATATATCAGGTAAAAAATGTGTTTCACAAAATGTATCTACTGTTACAAAAATCACGATATATAATACTATAATTTCAAAAGTTTCAAAGTTTATTCAAAGTATTGGATGTACAAAAATATATATTTTTTTTTACAAATATGGGGTTAGATTTGCTCTCTGACTACAACATACCTAGGCATAATTGCCTGTGTGTGTGTTGTATCCAAGGCTTTTCTAAAAACTATTAGTACTGTACATAAACTATGCTAAAAATTTAGGCGGGCAAAAATTTACAAGAAAAAAGTAGAAAAGGTAACTGTCACTAGTGTAAAACATTACTTCACACACATATGTGTATTTTATATGTGCACATTAATTTTAACCAAAATTTTGATAATATTCGACCATTGGTAGAGGGCAGGGATAGCAGCAAAATGGTATGGTATGGTATAATACAGCCACATCTTGACCAATGGTCATCTATTCTATGAGAATTGGAAAACACAAAAGCGACTTCAAGAATATAGAATATGGTGTGCCACAGGGAACCATCCTGGGCCCAATTGTGTTCAATATTTACCTTAATTACCTTTTCTCAATCCCAACAATATTGAAAATATTCACATATGCCGATAATACAGCCATTTTTATGAGGACCCCTCTTCGAATTCCCTGAAAAATAAAATAGAAATGGATCCTGAAAATATCAAGAACTGGTTTTCTCATACACTCCTCACAATAAATTTCGCCAAAACATACTACATACCAATTTATGCTTCTGCGAGCTACTCACCATCTTTTAATTATCTCAATTTGTCCGATCTTTTCAATACCACATATTAAATATCTTGTGATCATTAAAGATAACCAACTCAAATGGGAATCACATATAATGTATCGTTTCAAAACCTTATACGCCAGTCAAAATAGACCGCCAATTCACAATAATTACAAACATTTCCTTAGCACTGCTGGATGTTGTGGCATCCAGTAAAGACTAAATATAAAAATGTGCACACTCATCAAATTTGTACACGCAATTTTCAACTGGAAATATAATCCTTGAGTACGTTGAGCGTGCAAACTGGTTACAAAATTTGCAAACATGTGCAAATTTGTGGTAAAATCATGGTTCCGTCACCCCTAAAATGCTTTAAATTTGCAAACTTTTCATGTGTACGTAACATCCAAGAATTATGGATAACGATTAAAACAGTTTCAGGGACAAAGTTTTAGGGGTCGCGAAATTGCAAACAATGTTTTCGTGCTTTGCAAACTTTGGTGGCATAATTTTAAATCGCCAATTGAGTTTGCAGCTTTTCCCCTATCGCGGATGTTTGCAGAAATGAATATTATTGTTTTTTCGCAAATGCCACAAAATTCCAAACTTTTTGCATTTTTTTCTTAAAGTTCTGCTATGGCAAACACGTCTACGTATAAATTTGCAACCCTATAAAATGTCGGGAAAACCGGGCAATAGAATATTATCAATTAAGTCGATTTTCGCGAATGACACAAAATTCCAAACTTGTGTAATTTTTTCTCAAAGTTCTGGAATGGCAAACAAGTCTACGTATAAAATTGCAACCCTATAAAACGTCGGGAAAACAGGGCAATAGAATATTATCAATTAAGTCGATTTTCGCGGATGACACAAAATTCCAAACTTTATGACAATTTTTTCTCCAAGTTTTGGAATGGCAAACAAGTCTACCTATAAATTTGCAACCCTATAAACCGTCGGGAAAGCAGAGCAATGGAATATTGTCTATTGAGTCGATTTCCGCGGATGACACAAAATTCCACACTTTGTGCATTTTTTTCTCAAAGTTCTGGAGAGGCGAAAAAGTTGACGTATGAATTTGCAAACCCATGAAACGTCGGCAAAGCAGGGCAATGGAATATTATCAATTGAGGCGATATTCGCGAAATGTTAATCTTTCTGCAATGCTCGCTCAATAATTGAACCCGATCTGGTTTGAATCGATTTTTATTATCAGAGGATTCAAGGACCGAATTACCGAAACCGGTAATTTTTTCGTCCTTTTAAGCGAATTGTCAAGTTATATCGTCATTTTCATGATACCCGATAGTGAAATTAGACGATTCCACCGAATGGTTATATCAGATGATAACACTGTATAGTTCCAACACATAGTTTTACTTCTATGTGAAAATACCACTTAATAAGACATACTTGTCTACTACTATTTAGTATTTGTACGTACAGATAATCATTCAGTAGATATTACGTAATGAACTCATTCAGTACAATTATTTGATATTACCATTCGGTAAAATCATCTGAGTTATAATTTCACGTACATTTGGTCGAACATCTGAATTACTATATGATTACCATATGGTATGTAAAATTTGGATAATTTTTTTAGTGACACTCTTTTGGCATGTTTCGTGCACTCTTGTTAAGTTTATACCCATGAAGTCAAGTCTAGAACACTGAATTTTGATTGGAGTTACTCAAATTGAGTAATCAGCACTTATAGTCTGAAACACTTGAATCTAGTCTTTATAAATTTTTTTGCAAATCTTGACCTTTTTTCCAATGAAACAATAGAGTTTACATTTAATTAGAGAATACTGTACTTCGAATTCTTTTACGTTTTACGAGATTTATTCCATAAAAAGAGATAATTATAGGCGAGATCACAAACTCACAAATTTGCTTCATATGTGCTTGAAGTTGTAATATAGAGGAATATTCTATTGCCCGGCTTTCCCGACATTCCATAAGGTTTCAAATTTATACGTTGACTTGTTTGCCATAGCAGAACTCTAAGAAAAAAATGCACAAAGTTTGGAATTTTGTGGTATTTGCGAAAATTGCTTCTTAAAATAATGTTCATGTCCGCCATCTTCCGGGATACTGAAAAAGGTGCAAACTGCCACCAAAGGTTGCAAAGCACTAAAATATTATTTGCAATTTCGTGACCTCTAAAACTTTGCTCCTGACACTGTTTTTAGCGTTATCCATAATTTTTGTATGTTCCGTACACATGACAAGTTTGGAAATTCAAAGCATTTTAGGGGTGACGGAACCATGATTTTATTTTGTTACCAGAATAAGCGCTAATTACAAAGTAATCAAGGATTATTCATATTTCCAATTAAAAGTTGCGTGTGCAAATTTTACAAGGGATGTAGAAAAGATGTTAGGGAATATACCTGCAATTTGCACAATGTTTGCAATTTTGTCCAAGGAGATATTGCTAATTACCGTTTTATGCGAATTTGAGTGATTTTCGGTCACCGAATGAGTGTGCGAATTTTTATATTTAGTCTTTACTGGATGCCTCGATATACGGCAGTGCTAAATGAATGTTTGTAATTAATGTGAATTGACGGTCCATTTTGACTGGCCTATAAGAGATATGTCAGACAACAGAACACTTAAAACTTTATATTTAGCTCTTATTCAAACACATATCACTAACGGGTTACTGACATGGGGATCAGCTGGAAAGACCACTATGAATAAACTGACAGTAACACAAAAAATAATCCTTAAAATAATTTAAAAGAAGAACTCGACCGACAGATGCTCTCTACCTCGAAACAAATATATTTGATCCAGTGTAACTCTTCTTTATGCATACTAATATAAAATCTTCTAAACCAAAACACAAACATCCGAGAATAGAACACGAATACAACACTCGAACCAAACAAAACATTTTCAAAATGCCTTTCATGAAAAAAGCCACAGCTACTTCAGTCTCAAATTATTCAATACTCTACCAAATCAAATGAAAAGTTCAAAAAATCAAAACGAACTCAAAAAACGATTCAATGACATTACTAGTATGCCACTTACAGAGATACATAAGCTAGTTTATTCCTAATTTTCCTAACAAAAATAAGCATTCCTGTTGGAAAGGGAAACATTCTCAATTGAATGTTGAATATAGAGAATTATCTGTGAATTGAAAAATCCATGATAAAAATTCAGTTATTTTTTGTGAATGTCTAACAGGAAACAACTACTTTCCCGCCTAAAGCCACGCTGGACATTGAACTACATCTGATAGATATTCTGAAAAGACCCTAACTCAAAACAAACAAAAAAATCAACTGAACATTCCTGCTTTCATATACACCCCAGGGTATAACAAACCTTTTTAAAATAATAGCTCTATATTATATCGTGAATGATTTTTTTATTCAAATAACTGTAACTGTACATATATATATATATATATATATATATATATTAGTGTGAGTGTAATATATGTATATATCTATGTTGTGCAAACATTTAGTGTTGAATATGTTTATGTACTTACTTGTGTTATTTCTCTACATAATATTTTACTTCCTGATTGTAATGTAATTTTCACAGTCACACACAAACTGGTAACAGTTCATGTGACTTCTCTTGTTTTTTTTTTTTTTTTTTTCATTCAAGAAAACCGCATTAACCGCGAAGGTTATTAGCGGTGGTGGTACAGTATATATTATATTTGTTTTAAGATATTAATTGAGTCCAAAAACTTCAGTAACAACATGATGTTATCCAGGTTCAAAGCATCGCTAAGTTTTCCGGGCAGTCCTGAAGACTTCTCTTGTTCATTAACTCAATTTTCAATTCATGCCTCTATTTATATTTTACCTGCATAAGTTAATAAACTATGGAATGGATAAAATATGCTCCAAAAACATCAAAACTAGTCTACAAGCCCACAGTTTCTCAGTATATCACATTGAAACAACAAATTTGTTTGTCCGGAATCAAATATTTGATTAAGCAGTTCTTTATTTTTCTGTAAACTTGGATCTCTCATTCCTGGAAATCATGATAACATCCGTGGATCAATAGTCGAGCATTTTTTCTTCTTATCGCTCAAGAAGAATGACAGTGTGAGCAAAATGATGAGCGTCAATATCTATAGCCAAAACAATGTTCCCTTGAATCAGCACTCTTGTAACAGATATAAGTTATGCTGATGAATACTTTTTGGCTGTTATTATAATTAATGATCAATGAGTCATTCATGCGCATTCTCCTTCCCGAAGAAAACTTTTTCAAGTTCAGGAAATCAACATTGCTGAAACACTCATTTCTAGAATGTGGATGTAGTTAGTACGGTTGGATAATAAATAATCTAAAAATAACTTGTGTCCGCAATTCGTTGTCCTTTCCAAAATTCATTATCAAGTCTGACACTGAAAACATTGCAAATGAGTTCAACAAAACGTTTATAAACATGGGAAAAATAAGCACATAATGAAGAAGCGAACAAAAATATAGTTTTCTTTCAATTCTGATTATACTTGACACAGACTACTAGTGAATCGTTTGCCTAAGAATCAAAGCGTTTTTTGCCCTTGATTAATCCATGTAAGGCATTTGACACTCTAATTCATCCCCTACTTCTAGAATAGCTGGAAGATATAAGATGATTGAAATAAGAAAGGTATACGGCAACCAGTTGCTCATGTAATATTAAGTACCTCAATTGTAATATTCGATGTAAGTCAGTAGTAACGTTTCACTTTTTTTACTGGAATAAGTATTTGTGTACCTATTCACCATAATATTTTCAGTTGTAATACCACAAGGTAGAAAATTCCCACTATAACAATGTTTTAATTGGCCAAAACGTACATGAATAATTTGAATTGAAAATTTCCATTGTTTCTAGAAATGTCAAAATATAATCATATTTATTTGTTCTGACTTGATTCACTTATCGGTTATAATACATATCGTGTGCGTGTCAATAAATAAATTAATTCCTTCATTTAGCTGATATGTTCGAAAAATGAAAAACACCCCAAAAAGTTCGATATTGAAAGACAAATAATTCTGAATATATCTCTCTCAGTTGCGTGAGCGTTTTCATTAAATGCTAGTTTTTCCAAAGGCCTGTATCAATACACCATTAGGACCATTATGAAAATTACCATGAAAATAATAGACTTTCCAGTTGCGATGAATTTTTCAAAACAGTTATGGTCTACATTAAACCTCCTCTACTTCGTGTCTGTTATTAGCAATTAGAGGCAAATTGGTGGTGGATTCTATTTGAATGAATCATTAACATTACAGGGTCACTTTCTGATGATCGATTATCAGGAGAAACAGTAGAGGAAAGACGGAAAAAATACAAAAGCACAGTGATAGAAGCAACAGAACAAATATGTGGAGTGGCACGTATATCAAATGGACGCGTGAAAAGAACACAATAATGGAATGGTACAGTAAAAACAGCTATCATAGACGAAAAAAAATGGAGAAACATAGTAATACAGAAGAAGGAAAGAATTCAAGAATTAAAAGAGAATCGAAGAAGAATATTCTAAAAGAAAAAATAGCTGGAAATTAGGGGAAACGGTGTAGAAGGAAAATCAGAAACCATTTTTGGCATCTCATGTAATGTGAGAAAAAACGGAATGCAGGCATTAAATATAGCGGAAACGAAGAAGGAAATGTAATAAAATGAGGAGAGGCTGTGAAAACGACAATTTTTCAAAGATATAGAACAGATATTCAAGAATGTCCAGTAGCAAGATAAAAGATCCAACGTTGCAGGCCCGCAAGAAGAAGAAGTTGTATATATGGATACTATTAAAAGATCAATATGGAAAGTAAAGCCAGGAAAATTGCCAGGACAGGGCCAAATATCTATAGAGATTATAAGAGCCCAAACAGATTTGTCCCTACAGGAATTCTTACACTTTTCAATGAGGCATTCTAAAAAGGAGAAACACTGGTATATAAAACTTGAAAGAGTAGGGATTATAAATATTGCAGGGGCTATTATTAAAAAGTGTAGTCGTATCAAATATGCAAGAGTCCTGGAAAAAGATTGGGACAGCAGATAGAAATTACACTAGGAAAGTTTGGTTTAGACCAAATCGTGGTTGAACTATGATATTGTTGTCCAACGAGTGCAGGAAAAGCAATAAATGAGGGAGGCAAAGTAGATGTCTGTATTATAAAAGATATTTGAGAATTTCCAGAAGAAAGAGATGTTTTGGAAGGGCTGATTTAAGGAATCAAGAACTTCTATCAAACGAGAATTAGGTAAAACTCATTGGTACCCGATGAATCCATAAAAGTAACAGACAAAAAAGTAAAAAATATGAAGTAGGTTACTGTAATATTGAAAGAATATCTTTATCAGAAACTAACTGTGGCGCTAATATAGAGATATTTGATAAAGATGAGAAATCATTGAATGAAAACCATGAAATATGGGAAATAGCCTTAGGTAAATTTGGAAAGAAAATAGAAGACAATATGGAAAAAATGAATAAGACCAATTTATATTTGAAAAAAACAATATAAATAAAGAATAGTACTATTCAATAGTATTAAACATGCATTTCTTGGAAAAAAAGAAATATCGAAAAAACTGAAAGAAATTCAAGACGAAATCGAACATATTTCTTTGAGCTCCCAGGTTTTTCTGGTCTTTGTGGCAATATAGATAGCTGTGATGTCGTTAGGAGAACGCTAGATTATTTAAAAATAATCTTTGTTATATCGTCGAGCATTCGGAAATGTTTATTCCCTTTATCGAGACATCAACTTGAGATTATTAATAAAGTCTCACACATACATCAGAAACAAAAAGCTGAGATAATATTGAATAACAAGCCTGTTGAAATCACTGTTTAAGTTAACAATGAATACGTCATAATTATTACTGATCGTTAAGGGATACTAAAATAAAACTGATCTGTTGTGATCTTCCATTTTTAACTTTGAAAGTCTGATTTAAGTATGTTTTTTACTAGATATTAACTTAGCTCAATTTGCTGTTCTTGATCCTGTATGTGTGTGACTTTATTGATAATCTCAAGTTATTGTATTGACAGAACGAAGAAATTTTCCGAAAGCTTTTGTGTTTTTGACTGCATTCTCAAGGATGGTTCTTGTATATTTTCGTCAACTCAGTCAAAATTATCTTTCTATTGGCACCATTTTTCTAATTTCTTTTTTTTTACATTCTTTAAACCTGTTCTTGATTTTCTATCAATTTATTGCCAATTTGCTGAATTTTCTATATATGTCTTCTGCATAAACCTTATTGTTATTGGATAAGAAAATCCTTCTGGTAAATTTCTTTATTGAGCACCAAATAAATCTTGAATTTTGCAACGCTAGTCATGTATGTTCTTTGAAACAGTCAATTTTTTTATACTTTTAGACAGGTCTGATTTAGGATAAAATTTTGCACGTTATGAAATGTATTCGACTCTATGCATATCTGAGTCACTATTTTGGCTTAATTTGGGATAAGAAAATCACTTCTGGTAAATATTCTTTATTGAGTACCGAAATAAATCGAACTTGAACGGCTGCTTGTGTTGTTACCTTTGGAACAGCACATTTTACTTATATTTTAGAGCAGGTCTAGATAAAATTTTGCACGTTATGAAAATGTATTCGACTCATGTGATTTGACTCACTTAATTTGTAAAAATCACAATCGTCTCAAATAAAAATAGTTGCGCAAATAACTGTTACGTACTTGATCCAAGTTTTTTATTTTTGTTATCGATTCAAAAATGCTTCTTCGACTTCTGTCAAGAATGAAGAGAGAAGTGATTAAAAAGTAGTAGCACCATGAATCATGTATATATATATATACATGTATATATATATATATATACATATATAATCATGTATATATATTAATATATATATACATGTATATATATATATATATATATATATATATATATATATATATACATATATATATAATCAAAACAGACACGGAAAGGAAAGTTATAGAGCACCGATTTCATGAGTTTCTAATCGTTTTTTTGGCATTGAACCAGGTCAGACATATTCTGTTCCTTTGAATATGTCACCGTGCATATGGAATCTCATTTTAAATTTTTTTGTGGTCTCAAAATTTTTAAATCAGTGAAAACTGTAAAAATTGTATTTTTTAAGAACATATTTTTTTCCACCCCAATGTCTTTACAGCTATAGGTAACGAAATTTTTGTGTCAAATTAAACACTTTCATTTCTCTACAAATCAGATGAATTAAAAATATATATTTTATGTACTGAAATTTACAGCAATCGATAAACTTTTTTATTTTTGAAAATATTCACATAAATTCTGCGAGAAAAATAAAGCATAATAATCACATAATAAGTTTTTGAAATATATTTTTTTTTCCTAATGTGTATCGTTTGGCAACAACGATTTGTTTCGTTTGGCAACAGCGATTTAATATTTTTGACACAATATTTGTGTCAAAATGCTGCAGGGTACTTGAACGAGAACAAAATATCAACAATTGCTGAATGAATCAAATCAACAAAAAAAGGAGTTTTACTTTATAAATATCACTCAGAAAGTCTCGAAGATCTTTTTAGTAGTCATGAAGAGGCAAACACCAGGATGGTTCTTCATGTAATATATGGAACAAAATTTAGCAAAGAAATATTGGTGAAATCAGTTGATACAGATGTCTTAATTTTACGTATTCACTTTTTTGTTCGAACTCTGAATAAAAAAATACCTCTAGAGATATAGCGCTAGAGACATATAAAAAAATATTTCATAAAAAAATGGATTTTCCGTAATAAAAAAATTCTCGAACACCAAGAAATCTCGTAAAAATTATTTCGTGTACACGATTAGCTTATTAAAGAAACCCACAAGTCTGTTTTGGTTCTACGCCGGTTTTTTTTTCTCGAAAACTAAGCGACTTTGCTTCCACATTCTACTCTGCTATTATATAAATATTATAAATCTACGAAATCAACATCGCGCAGCTAAGTCAATAATAAAAACGACATAGGCTTTGCTTCATAGAATGCCATAAAAAACTGAAATGAATCTATTCAACGGTGATATATTCTTTGATTTTCTCACATTCTCCTCTTACGAAGTGATTGCCTGAATAGAATTATGCCAATTTATCAGATCCGTGAATCCGGTACAGATATTCAACTGTTGTTATACGAGCGTGTTTTAAAAAGCCACCCACCGGTATCCATCATAGAGGTTCCGGTAATCCCCTTCCGAATACAACAAATGAATACTGAAATTCGGGCCACTGACCCAAAAAAAACGCTGAAACATGGATGAAAATCACCATTGGCCAGCACAGGGATGAGCCACGTTAGGCGAAGCTGTCCTGTAAAGCGGAAATCTGTTTTAGACATGGCATCGCAGTAAATCCAATTTTTTTCCTTCATACACCAACGTATCGCGCCCGTTTTGAAAATGAATGAATATTTGTATGGAACGGGGTGAGCGCACTGAAAAGCTGCCGGATAAACTGTGGCTGAGGCGCACTTACAGGATCTGGCAGAGTTAATAATCCTTTCTTCAAATAATAATATTGTTTTTCAATAATAACAATAATAATCGATTTTATTGATAGAAAATGGCGAACAAAAAGGAACAATAGATCAATACATGACTATCAATAGGCAGAGTTAGCTCTAGTCCGAGCTCAGTATGAATCGAACAAGTGCTTTGTTCCACTCAACCTGCAGGTACTTGGAACTAAAGGAAATGACCTAAGACTAAAACTACGCAAGTACTCAAAATATTATGTATAAGTGTTAGTCATCAAATTTACAAAAATAAAACTCAGATCTCGTTACTGTCTACGTGCAATTTCTAATAGACAAGTGAGTGAAAACCAGAGCCGGATTGAGAGGGGAGCAAACGGGGCTGCAGCCCCGGGGCCTCCACATGATAGGGGCCTCCACAATATACATTTTTAGGTTGAATTTCCTTACAATTACCGAAGGATATGCAAAATTATAAATAAAAAATCTGACAACAAAAGAGCAGTTCTCCCACTTTTTCCTCTCATTTTTCGTTTTAAACATTCAAAAACATGTTTCGTATTCTTGTCAAAATCCATGGTTAATATTAATCTTCGATCTGATGAATCATGTGTATTTGCGAGAAACAATCACCAAGTAAAACATCATACTATTATACAAAATATTATATCGTATCGAAATTAGCTTAAAAACAAGAACAATTGAATTAAAAAAAAATATATAAATTTTTTTCATTAAATGAAGGATTTTCTGTCGATGTATTCTTCGAATGACACAAGCGATCTAGATACACAATGAAATTCAATAATCATAAGCAAAAGAAAATAATATTTCAATATGTGAATATGATTGCATCAAATTATTTATATGAGCCCTGTGCGCATTCCATAATAGAACAAAAGTTCAAATTCTGTTGACTATTTTTCTGCCGATTCTACAAACACCCGTCTATACCTGTTTTTCCTATTTATTGGTGTTTACAAGTGTGCGCTGAGTGGCGCGCTTGTAGCAGGGAAATCCCCGAAATCTGAAAGTGTGAGTCTAAGAGAAGGATGACATTCCGCAACAAATGTAAATCCTTCTGAAAAAGGACTATCAAAAAGACCAATCTAAGATGTTCTACTATCAAATTCTTGAAAACCAAAATTTCAGAGCTACATTCTCAAACATTGAAATTACAGTGATTATTTTTTGACATCGCTAGAAACCAATGAAAACGTTCAATTCAAATAATTCATATACGTTTTGGCCAATCAATAGTGGGAATATTCTACCTAGAAAATTGTCGCGGGAATAATTTGAGGTATTTTATGTTTATTGTCTGACAACCTATATTTTTAATTTGACGTCTGTCATCAATTCGCATGAAAAGTGTGAAATGAATCAAAACCGGTTCAGTACATTATATGATTTTGCAAGGAAATGTGTTTATGATCGTAACACCAAAAAATAATCTAAAGAATACCACACGAGAGTTCGATATAGTAGAAAATAATTATCTAGATTTATTTCTCAAACTTGTTGGCAATAGCCACTCGAGCCAGTTGGTCTCTCTTATCTATTGCCTGGCAACAAGTTTATGAAAATCTGTCGAATTATTTTCACTCTCTTGTGATATTACAACTGAGAATGTGATGATGTCAAATTGCACTGGAAATCGCTCATTTTCCAAAATGAAAAAAATAGGAGAATTACGATGAGACAAAGCCGCCTATCAAAGTTATCGCTTCTTAGCATTGAGAATGATTTTCTCTGGATGCTGGATTTGACCGAAATCATCAATGATTTTTCGTCGACAAAAGCTCGCAAGAATCCATTCGTTTACGCTGTAATTTAATTTATTTCTTGTATTTCATTATACCTACATATGCTCGTGTCGAAATAATTTGATTTGTTCAGTAATAAATAAAAAAAAATAAAAACTTATTTGAAAAATAATTAGGGGCCTCCTTTGTTGCCCCAGGGCCTCCATACCTTTTAATCCGGCCCTGGTGAAGACGTTTTAAAAATAGTTTATTTTGCAAATTTTATGTCTCATATGTCATACGGCTCAATCCACTGGGAAATAAGTGCTGATTGGCCGTAATATTTTGTGTTACAAAAAACAGCAAAAAAAAGAAGCAATTTATTTCCAACCCAGTTACAGGAAATGTTATCATAGATTACGAAATATATATGTTGTTACAAGTGCAACGAATAATTGGGGAAATATGTAGAAGTAAATGTTAAAGCAAATATTTATAGAAAAAGAGGAAATTGAATTAATTAGAGTATATAACACTAAAAATATTGCAAAGTACCAGTATTAAAAAAACCATAGTATTGTTAATGGGGAAATATATTCGAGGTTATGTTTGATCGAACTATATACTGAGTATTTATATACATAAAATTAGAAAAAAAGAAAAAAAACAAGAAAGAAGAGAGAAATGAAAAAAAGATATTAAATATAATACATAACACTAAAAATCTTGTTAAATAGCAACGTTGATATAAAAATTTATGAGATTATTATAGATGGTTAACAATACTTGTTATAACAGTGTTAACAGCGTCGACATGAATGTCACAGACTTCACAAATTTTATTGAAGCTACTACACAAGAAATTCAACGGTGATCATAGCATAATGTTTTTTTGTGACGCTTCGCAATATAACTTTATATTGTGTGGACAACCGATTCTGAGTGACGCTGCTACAATAAAGGGGGCCTTCCACAGAGAAGCTACAAACGAAGAACACTTCCAGGATTTATGAGAACACCCAACAGAAACTAATCACAGGTACTTTTAAACCCAAATCTAAACCAAGTGAACGTATTCGTATCAGACACTTATTTCGGGTACTTTTATGACTTTTACCACTGTTTTTGAACATTATTTCTTATATCACTTACCTTCACACAATTTTCTTCTATTCACAAGCATTTTTTTAATCAGATTATGTTCAAATGAATGCCTTACTTTGTTTCAAGTAGCATGACAAGTTCAAATTTTTCACGAGTTTTAGTGAAACAAGAAATTTTGACCTTTTCTGGTGGACTGCATAATTCAATTATTTAGGAGAGAACCTGAAGAACACCACTGAACAGATGGATACATGCAATGCTGAAAAGTAGGATCTCTAAGAGAAAATGGTCAGAAGAAAGTTTGTCCCCAAGTCGGATTTCTACCGCCTCTGCTGTTGTTAATGATAGATTTATACTTTTAAATCATCTGCGAATAGTTTGTATTTGGTTCGTTCGAAATTACCGAAAATTAAGGGTCCTAGGTGAGATCCTGGAGGTACTCCTGATGTAACCTGCTGGATATCCGATCTAAAACAATTTATCACAACGAGCTTAATTATCGCTCACTTTTTGCTATAAAAACCGTGTTGGTTAGTGTTTATTGGCATTTGCGATAGTTTCGGTGATTTCTGCAAAATGCCTCAGAAGTGAGATTCGTTTATAATTGGTACTACCAATTTTATTAAAATGGGAACTCAGATGTGTCAAATTTCTCTGAAATAGAGAACATATCAATCGGTTGCCACTTGATTTTCAAGACGTGTCAACTTATTTTGAAGTTGTCTCAGTTTCTACTCGTTAGGTGGAAGGAAAAAATCAACAATCCTCTTGTCTTTACTTTCACGCCTAGGAGATCCTCGGCGACGAAATCAAAAAGGGGAAATTCTCTAGTCGACGCGTATTTTTTTTCCATCCCTAAGGGTAGCAAAATGAAGGTAATTGATCGTTCACCCTCTGAATTTTGGCCCGCTTACCGATTCTATGAGGCATAACTTTGTAGTGGGTTTTCCGATTTGGATAATTATTCCTTTATTAGATAAGGTATACCTCATAGTTGATCATATTTCTATTAGAAATGGAATGATCCACCCCTATGAGTAGAAAAATAGGGGATGATTGATTTTTCACTTGTGAACATTGTCACTCATATATAGTTAACATTGACAGATCCTCCTACATCCGTCACAATAATTACATTCTGAAAGGATGGAGTCATATACAAAGTGATGAAATCAACTAACCAGAACTTTCAAAATTAATTTATATTATATAACAATAAATAGTAAATAACAATAAATAGTAAGCTAGGTGAGTAAGTATTTTGGAAGTAATAAAAAATCAAGTAGGTATATACTAGTAAATTTCAGCCACAAAGAATTGAAAAATAAAAACTTCTTAACAAAATATTAAACCGACGGAAAAATCAACTGAAAATCAAAAAATAAAATTAACCTTCTTAGTCTTAATGATAATTGAGCTCCTGAACTAATGTGAGTAACTAATTTTGAGTCGGCGCCAAAAAAACCAACAATTGAATTAGGTAAAACGTAAAATGATGGCAGCAAGATGTACAGGGTCGTTTTGATTACTTCTTCAAAGTAATATAATGATCTTTGATAATTGTTTGTTTTGCGCCGACTCAAAATTAGTTAATCACATTAGTTCAGGAGCTCAATTATCATTAAGACTAAGGAGATTTATTTTATTTTTTGCTTTTCAGTTTATTTTCTCGTCGATTTAATTTTTTGTTGAAAAGATTTGATGTTTGTTCACAACAGAAGTCACGTGATTCCTAAGTGTTTCGTAACATTGCCAGTACTCATTCGATTTATTAATTTTTATGTTCAGTATGGTTTCATCTCACAGATTTATTACACAAAAAAAACAAATTGTTAAAAAGTTTGAAAGAAATGAATTGATACATTTCACTCGCAAATTGAGTCTATTTATTCCATATTGATACAATAGATTTCTTTAGCTAAAATATGATTGATTTGATTCAATCAGAATTTCGATCTGTGCGATCATACCCGTTTCGAATTGGGCCATATCCGCTCCTGCTTGTGGCACAAAAAATTAGTGAAACAACTACCGAACGTCGGACGCTCATCTTCGATGGCATAAATAACACCCGCAGAAGTGGGGGGATCTAAAATGCAGTTATGTGTTGGATGAAACAGCGTCCGATTCTTTTTTGGGTGGTTATTGGACCGCGAATTAATAACAGTTGATCACTGATTGGAACGCGCAGATTGCCATTCTTCTGATGCCATTGCGGGATTGATGAGAAAATAAGACCGTCTTCCTGGAAGTTATTCGATTTCAGTCAATTTCCTGTTTTATAAAAAAACTCATTTAATCCAAGTTTGAATAAATTGATAAATATATCTATCAGATGTAACACAAACATAGTACTGCCCCAACTTTTTGAAGTGAAACATCGAATTTGAAAGCAACGTTTATATGTTAGGTTCTAAAAGAAACCCTTCTGGCCCCAAAAAGGATGGAAAACAGAAAAATTGAGAACTATGCTATACCGGGTGAGTCTGAGAGATGGAACACCCCTATTTTTGAGAGAAATAATCCGATTCAAAGCACGAAAACTTCGGGGGCTATTGAACAACTAAAATGTAATTTTTTGAGATAAAAATTAATTCTGTAGCACCTCCGGTTTCGCCAGAAATGATCTGAGTATTAGTTTTTCAAATGGAACACCTTGTACATTTTCACTTTTTTGAAATCTAGAGCAAATTCTGAACATGATAAGCAAAATTTTTTATTGATTTTTTTTTCAAAAAATTTTTTTTTAAGGATGATGATTTTTTACATTTTGAACGTTCCTCTTCGATACCATGTTGTCCGAGAAAATGAAATTAGCATTTTAATTACAATACTTTGCCACCAGCCGCTGTTTGAATGTGACAAAATCACCTTTTTTCGATAATCTCATGTTTTTTAAATGGCATCTCTCTGCAACAGATTGTTTCGAAGGAAAGGAATCGAATGATATCAAAATTTTGAATATCTGTCGATTATTTTCAGAGTTAACGCTATTATAAAAAAATGTACCACAAAATAGTGCAGCCGCTGGACTAAACAACACCAAAATGATGGAAATATCACTTCTACTCAATTGTCTCATAACGATTTGCAACATTGAAAATTATCATACGTTAAATTTATTATTTTGAATTTGAATACGCGATTTGGAGGATTATCAAAATTTATTACAAATTTTTTAAAACAACAAATACGTAGCACAATGCTCTAATACTCTTACTATAAAAATTTATAAAAATGTTGGTCATTATGTTCCATGCATAATTGCACCCTTCTGACTGCTGCTCGAACTGATCTAGTTAACTCTGCTGGGCTGATATTATTGAAAGCTGTGATGACTTTTTGTTGCAGTTCCTCGCGTGTCTCACTAGAAGTTACATATACATCATTTTTTATTGTTCCCCATAAATAATAGTCGGGGGTTGAGTCTGGTGACCTAGGTGGCCATCTGATGGGACCATTTGTAGAAATTAGTTTATTTCTGTAAGCATTATTCAGGTAATTGATTACCATTCCATGATTATGAGGGGGTGCACCGTCCTGTTGAACATAGAAATTTTGAAGAACCAATGGAAGGTCGTCAATGATTGGCTCGATAGCATCCCGAAGAAACGTTAGGTTCCTCGCTCCAGTAAGTGATCCATCAAAAAAAATTGGCCCAATGAATCGATCTCCACGTTCACCCATCTAACAGTTAAATCTGAACCTTTCTTGAGGATTACCTTGATGTAAAAGCCTTGGATTCTGCTGTGCCCAATATCGAGTATTATTCCTATTGAAGAGCCCTCTACTGGTAAATCTTGTTTCATCTGAGTATAGAATTCTCAAAGGAAATTGAGGATTTTCGCGAACATTATGAAGAAACCATAGACAGTATCCAAGTCTTCTTTCGTCGTCTCCACCATAAAGCCATTGATGTATCGGATATTTATACGAGCGAAACTTATGCTTTTTCAAAATTATCTGTACAGTCGATTGACTTGCGTCACATTCATTAGCTAATTCTCGTGTTGAAGAAGTCGGATTTACCTCTACATATCCTAGAACGTCTATCTCTTTATCTTCGCAGACTATTACATTTACATTTCGATTTCGAATACGTCGGTTGTTTGGCTCTTGTCTCAACTGACGTTCAAGTTCCACGAAGTATGTCCTACACGGATGTCTTCTACCAGGAAACCTCCGTCTGTATAAATTTGATGCAGCCGTAGAATTCTTCAGACACTCACCGTAAATTAAAAGCATGTCAATTTTTTCATTTTGGCTGAATTTATCCATGACACAGTTATAATGATTGGACTGAGATAACAGTTATTCAGTATTGATACTTATTTGACAGCAGATATTCATTTATTTTTTTATCCAAAGGCGACTTTGACAAAATTTGGAGTTGACGATGGAAACACATTCCTTTATTGAAACAGATTAAACTATTAAACACTTTCAGAATCTGTGAAAATGGATAGTGTAATTTCTGTGTTCCTATGAACCATAATGGGTCCATCATGGGAATACTAGTAATTAGTCTTTTTGAAGACGAATTACTTTCAAAATGTGAATTATAGACGTGATGAAATATCTGCTGATAGCAAACCAGAATTTTCATTACATTTTTCAGGAGTATGCATCAATTAGAAATACATACATAGAATTTGCCAACTATTCTTATTGGTATAGTAAGTGAAATTTCAAATAATGTTATTATTTGGGATTTTTATTAGTCCAGCGGCCACAATACTTTTTGGTGCATTTTTTGTAATAGTGATAAATCTGAAAATAATTGACAGATATTCAAAATTTTGGTATCATTCGATTCCTTTCCTTCGAAGCAATCTGTTGCAGAGAGTGTTCCACAGAGATGCCATTTGAAAAACATGAGATAATTGAAAAAAAGTGATTTTTCCACATTCAAACAGCGGCTGGTGGCAAAGTATTGTAATTAAAATGCTTATTTCATTTTCTCGGATAACATGGCATCGGAGAGGAACGTTCAACATGTAAAAAATCATCATCCTTAAGAAAAAATAATAAAAAATATTGAAAAATTTAGCTCTTCATGTTCAGAATTTGCCCTAGATTTTAAAAATGTGAAAATGTACAAGGTTGTTCCATTTGAAAAACTAATACTCAGATCATTTCTGGCGAAACCGGAAGTGCTACAAAATTCATTTTCATCTCAAAGAATCACATTTCAGTTGTTCAATAGCCTCCTGAATTTTCGTGCTTTGAATCGGATTATTTCTCTCAAAAATAGGGGTGCCCCATCTCTCAGACTCACCCGGTATACACTGCTGGTCTCTTTTTTTATTAGTCGCTGTCGCTACAGTAAGGGTAGATGGAGGACACCGAGGAGCTTCTAAATAACCTATATTTTATGGGTTTATCGTTCTTTATAACCAAGATACAGGGTGATTTATTAATTGTCTCCATTTTTTCAATTAATCATAACTTATGAACCACTCAATACATTTTTGTAATATTTGGTTCGTATGTTCTTTGTCCACAGTGGTGTCGATTAACATAATTAAAAAAGTCTTATTCCAGGTCCGGCCTTGAAAAAATTAATAAGTAGATTTCGAGTCGAAACAACATCCTGTAAATCACTATTTTAAAATTCAATTTACAAATTTGGAAAGAGCAGAAAAAAATAGGTAAGATTTAATGTATTTGGTGTTTCCGCATAAAACTTTTTTACTTATTAACTTTAGTCAAATCTAGATGTTCCGATAATGAGGTGGCACAAAGTTATTTTTTTCCCAAATGGTACTTTTCCAGCTTCAATCCATGAGATCATCAACTATTTCATATTCTCCTGATTTCTGGATCCCAACCTTATTGAAAAACGAGAGGACATGTCCGTATTTAGGACAAATTTTATTATCAGGGACTAACTTTCAAAAACCCTGTATGCGTAAAAAAGTTATCTTAACATCAAAAATGCTCGTTCCGAAAAAAGCATAACTTTATTTTACACAGAAATAACGCTGCAACAAATCTACATTTTAAAGGTTAAACAAAACAGAAAATCAAAAAAATAGAATTTTCTTTATTCGCGTCTAATTATTTTTCAGCTAGAGCATGATCATTTCTCGACTCTTCTGATGCATTTTTGATAATAATAATGAAATCAAGCAGTCTGTACGTATTGTTTAATTCAGTAAATAATACACTTTAGGTTTGATATCCCAAATTGTTATTATTGGCAAGTTGGCTGATGTCAGAGTACATTTTGGACATTAGTTGACTTTAGAGTTTGTACTCGTGTTGTTACGTTATTTGTTGATAACAGTTATTGCTTACTTTAAATGCCACACAAATTTAATAATAATAAATATGCAGACATGTTTTATTTCTATGGAGTTTGTGATGGTAATGGGAAAGCTGCCCAAAGAGAATATGCACGGCGATTTCCTGGCCGGCGGTTACCTTTTTCTAATGTGTTTAGTTAACTTAGAGAACACGGTGAATTTCCAACTGTAGCACAGAATGAAAGTTATGAAAGACGATATATCGATCTGGAGCAAGATATGCCTAACCTTGTTCAAAATGATTCAAAAATTAGTACGATAAGAATCAGTCACGCCACTAATGTTCCTCAGTCTACTGTTTGGCAAAGATTAAGAAAACATAATCTACATCGGTACCATTTACAGCAAGTTCAGAGGCTACAAGCAGGAGATGCAATTGCTCGATTGGCTTTTAGTAGATGGGTATTACAAAATAATAGGATCACATACGGGTGTTTATTTAGCGATGAAGCTCAATTTACCAGACACGGTGTTGATAATTCATGGAATTCCCATGTTTGGGCCGAACAAAATCCGTTCGCCATAAAACAAACACATTAACAAATCAGGTTCTCCTTTGATGTTTGGTGTGGCGTTATTAACAACCGATTAATTTGACCCCATATCCTACCACATCCACTAACGGGTGAAGTGTATTTGGAGTTCCTGCAAAATATTTTACCCATATTGCTAGATGATGCAGGAGTTGATGTTGTACTTTCAACATTATGGGGCTTCACCTCATTTCAGGGTAATAGTGAGAGAGTTTTTAAATGACAACTTCCCAAATCATTGGATAGGCAGAGGAGGACCTCACAACTGGCCTGCAAGGGGGCCCGATTTTAATCCACTTGATTACCATGTTCGGGGTTATTTAAGATTAAAAGTTTATTCAACTGAAGTAAACACTAGAGAGGACCTTCTACGGAGGATTGAGGTCGCATGCGACGAACTGAGAAATGACCAAGTTATGATTAGAAAGTCATAAAAACAAATCTTACTTCAAAAGTACGGAAATGTATTGAGCAAAATGGAGGCCACTTTGAACAACTGTTATAAGTTATGTTGTTTACATTTTTTTGTGTCTAATTCTTTTCGTTTAACTGAAAAAATTTGTTGCAACGTTATTTTTGTTTAGAATAGAGTTATCCTTTTTTCGAAATGGGCATTTTTCCTCTTTTTACACGCTTTATATTAGCTTCACTTTGTAACCGACATGTTTGTTTGTAACCGACTCTTTGGGTGCGATTTTAACCCACTTCCAGACGTCCGAATGATTTGAAATTGGACGGATGTACAGAATTCCGGTGACAATGCATTAAGAAATTTTTGTGTGGAAAAAAAAATAAAATGGCGGCTCCAATATGGCGTAAGAGTTTCGTGATTATTGTCCAGTTCGCTTCAAAATTGGTATCTGAGGGTTTTCGTGGTCGGAGATTATAATTATTTTGTCAAAATTGAAAAATTCGAGATGGCAGCTCCAAAATGGTGGACGAGTTTTGTGATTATGGTCTGATTCTATTCAAAATTGGTATGTGGGGGTTTTTGGGGTCGAATATTATGATCCTTCTGTAAAAATTGAAAAATTCAAGATGGCGGCCTTAAAATAGTGCATGGTTTCAATAATTATATAGTACATTACACACCTAGGGCAGTAAAGTAAGAAATGTCGCAGATCACAGGTAATTGTTGACCGAGGCGATACCATGCACCCCACGACTTTTTTTTAAATAAAATACATTTTTTCTTATTTTCTATTTTTTAGTCTGGTTTTCTATAAAAGCGTGTTTTTTAGTTTTTTTAAACTATTATTTATTTATATTTTTTTTCAAATGTAGCGCAATGAACAAATGTTATGATAATTTTTTTACGCATACAGGGTGTTTGAAAGTTAGTCATTGATAATAATAATTTGTCCCAAATACGGACATGTCCTCTCGTTTTTCAATAAGGTTGGGATCCAGAAATTAGGAGAATAAGAAATAGTTGATGACTTCATGGATTGAAACTGGAAAAGTACCATTCGGACAAAAAATAATTTTGTGCCACCTCATTATCGAAACATCTAGATTTGACTGAAGTTAATAAGTAAAAAAGATGTATGCGGAAACACCAAATACATTCAGTCCTACCTAATTATTTCTGCTCTTTCCTAATGTGTAAATAAAATTTCAAAATATTGATATACAGGGTGTTGCTTCGTCCCGAAACCTACTTATTCATTTTATTAAGGACGGACCTGGAATAAGACTTTTTTTATTATGTTGATCGACACCACTGTGGACAAAGAATATACGAACCAAATATTACAAAAATGTATAGGGTGGTTCATGATTAATTGAAGAAATGGGGAAAATCATTAAATCACCCTGTATCTTGGTTATAAAGAACGACAAACCCATAAAACATAGGTTATTTAGAAGCACTTCGGTGTCCTCCATCTATCCTTACTGTATGCACATTTCCCAATGAATAACCCTGAATAAATGATAATAAGCATCGGTGGTTCAGTGGTACAATGCTCACCTGCCATACTGGCGTCCCGGGTTCGATTCCCAGCCTATGCGATTTTGTTATTTCAAAGTGAGTAATATTTTTGTTGATTCATGATTATTTATTTTTATTTCAATCGAATTTCTAATAATTATAAATAAAATGAGGATTAATAAATAGTTGGAATAGAAATGAGACTTAAATAACCCGTCATACAATTGCATACAAGATTTTGCAGAGTTATATTGAGTAATACTCTAAAGTGGTTGGGGATGAATCACGTCGAAGTTGACACGATTCTCAGCCTTCCCTCTCTTGCACTTCTCATACGTAATAATTTAGAAACTTCTTATGGCAATAACTAAATAACTGTATGGCTACGCGTGTTTAGTTTTCCCTATAAAATCTGTTACTTACCTTTCAATAATATACTAGTTTTTCAATAAATAATAGTTTAAAAAACTAAAAAACATGCTTTTTAAAAAAACCAGACTAAAAAAATAAGGAAAAAATTTATTTTATTTAAAAAAAAGCGTGGGTTGCATGGTATCAATAATTATTGGTACATTACACACCTAGGGCAGTGAAGTAAGAAATGTCTCAGATCACAGGTAATTGTTGGCTGAGGCGATACCATGCACCCCACGCTTTTTTTTTAAATAAAATACATTTTTTCCTCATTTTTTAATTTTTTTAGTCTGGTTTTCTATAAAAGCGTTTTTTTTTGTTTTTTTGAACTATTATTTATTTTTAACTTTTTATTTTAGTTTTCTTTTAACGCGTGTTTTTAGTTTTTCATACAATTATAATGATTATTATTGAATTTTTTTAACTATTATTTTCCAATATTGAATAGAATCAGACCATAACCACAAAACTCGTCCGCCATTTTGAAGCCGTCATCTTGAATTTTTCATTTTTACAAAAGAATCATAATATTCGACCCCAAAAACTCCCACATACGCCATATTGGAGCCGCCATTTTGTTTTTTCTTCACACAAAAATTTCTTGATGCATTGTGTTTGCATTACCACACTATGAATTGTGTTTGGGTGAAACGGATATATGTGCAGAACCGCATATTAGAAAACGTAATTAATACGTATTTTATTCGAATAAATATAATTTCATTGCATTCTGTCTTATATCATTATTTTGCCTCAAAAACTACGAATTGGAGGTAGCTCAAGTTTTTCCGTTCCATCATGGAACTACTTGCATGAATTCCAACGAATGGAAGGTTGACATACATTAGACATAGTGATAACTGGTTTGAAGGAACTTTTGTACCAAACAAAAAATTTAATACCACAGATTGTGGAACAAATTCCATGTAGAAGTTTTCACAATCGTTTATAATACAATACAATATATTTATTTCCTGAGACTCTACAAGCATGGAAATCGTCAAATACAAAAATAATGGAAGTTTGAAATCAAGTCATAACAATCGGATGTTCATGTACAAATTTTAATAGTAGTGATAAAAAGGAAATTAGGTGAAAAAAAGTAACCTCTTGTGGGGTATTCAAGTTGAGAAGGGAAACATTCTCAATTGAATATTGAATAGTCATATTTTTCTATGAATTTAAATATTAACGATAAAAATGAAGTTAATTTTTGTAATATCCAACATAAAACAACTACTTTCCTGGCTAAATCCACGCAGGACATTGATCTATATCTGATAGTTGTCGAGAAAGGACCCTAACTCAAAAGAAAAAATCTGAAAGTAATATTTGTATTTTTATTCAGATAGTTATTCGATTTTTCATTCCAGTCTCAATTGGGAACTCATATAGATGTATGAGGCAAAGAAGAATGTTTTCCAAAAGAGAGTACTCACCAGAAATCATTTGTAACATGAATACCCCACAAGAGGTTATCTTCAACGATGGAAGATAGTGACTAAAGTTTATCTTTCAGTCGCAGATGATCCCACATCTGATTTTATAAACAACCTGTTAATATTTTTAAACGAATTAAAAAAAATTGTATACACTGAGTCACGTGATATAGTAAAATCAAATATAAAAAATTACTATACAAATTATGTTGATGAATCGACAGAAGAGACCTGAAGGGATTGTAAATATTTTTGCTATTTGTATAATAAAAAAAAAATAGTTTGAAAAAACTAAAAAACACGCTTTTATAGAAAACCAAACTAAAAAAATAGAAAATTAGAAAAAATATATCTTATTTAAAAAAAATCGTGGGGTGTATGGTATCGCCTCGGCCATCAATTATCTGTGATCTGAGACATTTCTTACTATACTGCCCTAGGTGTATAATGTACTATATAATTATTAATACCATGCCACCCACGCTTTTTTTAAAATAAAATAATTTTTTTTCTTATTTTCTATTTTTTAGTCTGGTTTTCTATAAAAGCGTGTTTTTTAGTTTTTTTGAACTTTCATTTATTTCCTACTTTTCAGTGTGGTTTATTTATAAAAACGTGGTTTTTTAGTTTTTTTTTAACTATTATTTTTATTTTTTTTTTGTAAATTAAAGAATGGAATAATCTTATCGAATTAGGTGATCATAATCTCCGACCCCAAAAACCCCCACATATCAATTTTGAATAGAATCAGACCATAATCACAAAACTCGGCCGCCATTTCAAAGCCGCCATCTTGAATTTCCCAAATTTCTACAAAAGTAGGTGATCATAATCTCCGACCCCAAAAACCCCCACATATCAATTTTGAATAGAATCAGACCATAATCACAAAACTCGTCCACCATTTTGAGCCGCCATCTTGAATTTCCATTCACAAAAGAATCATAATTACCCCAAAAACCCCCAATACCAATTTTGAAGAATCGACCATAATCACAAAACTCGTACGTCATATTAGAGCCGCCATTTTGTTTTTTTTTTCACACAAAAATTCTTTGATGCATTGTCACCGTTATTATGTACACCTGCCAAATTTCAAATCATTCGGACGTCTGGAAGTTGGTCAAAATCGCCCCCAAAGGGGAGTCGGTTACAAACAAACAAACAAACATAAAAGGGAAGTTAATATGAAGCGTGTAAAAGATTGAATAGATATTTAAAATGTGGGGGTCCGCGGTAAGGGACTATAGGGGTTACAAACGTTGCAACTTTGAAGCCTTATATTCCCTTTTATGTGGTAAATCATTCCAAAAAAATTTAATATGATACAGGTAATAATGTTAACTGAAAGTGGTATGAATATAAACGCAATCTGATTGGAAGTGGATTTCACGTAAACTACCTTAAACTCCATGCTCCGTTTGGAATGATACTCCCCCCGGTATTCCATTTCATTGTAGATGATGAAACTCATGTAACCATCATATTCACTTAAACTAGATTTCACTGTCAATAACGATAGAGCTGAGTTTTCATCATGTTATACAATTACCGATCGCCAAAAAAAACTGAGTCATTTCAATTTATCATGATACAAATTTGTGTGTCATTCGGACCTTAAGGTACTAATAACTTACATCTTTGTTGAGATTAGTTCCTATGTTGTTTATGAATGTTCTTCATGTAAAGTACGGTGAAATATAAGTTCTGAATTTGAAGTTGGCAACACATGCTTTAAATCGTCAACTAATTATACACATTAAAATTCATTGAAACGTTACTAATTAAAATATTAAAAATATAAAGTCTGAAGCATGTGTGTCTTGAAAAAGTACAATAGGTTATAAATTCGGGAAAATTATTTATTCACTTGTCATATGCTTTGACAGTCACTGGTACCAACTGAGGGTAGTACCAACTGATATGAAATGGTTTGCCATTATTGACCATTTGATATGAAATGGTTGACCATTATATTAGTAATTTTCTTGTTAGTACCAACTGAAGGTTGAGCCAACTTGAAGATATATTAATAACTAGTAATGAGCTCAGATTGATTTGAGGAAAATTCTGTATTTCCCATTGCTAATGAGAAGGAATAAATTTCAATTAGGTGGTTGACATCCGTTTTTTTGTTCATATTATTTTTTTCCTGTGATATGAAAGCCATTTCCAGAAAAGTTCTCTCAGCAGTGTGCCGTTCATTAGATAATATTTTAACTTCATCATAGTTCATATGATGGTCGAATTTGTTCACGTGATCTGCTAGAGCACA
Organism: Gonioctena quinquepunctata; assembly: GCA_018342105.1. Lineage (NCBI taxonomy): Eukaryota > Metazoa > Arthropoda > Insecta > Coleoptera > Chrysomelidae > Gonioctena > Gonioctena quinquepunctata. The sequence continues at coordinate 1,134,053 of JAFIRS010000074.1, read as the reverse complement.
TCTTTCTGGATGGTGCCTGCAATCACTTTTATGGGATATTAATCTCTGTTTTAATAATCTTGCAGTTTGACCAATATACACTTTGTCAAAACCCTGGCAAGGTATACTATATATAACATTCCTGCTGTCTAACATTGGAACTTTGTCTTTCACTTTGGAATAAATAGACTAAATTGTAAGGACTGTTTGAGTTTGGGTGAAATATCTCTTAAAGAGGTAGAAATACTGGGGACAATACTGATAGTAGTCACTGTGTTATTATTCGATATATTAAGATTTATATATGTTGTGGCTCAGTAATAGGTGATGTGTTGAACAATATACTCTTTATTAAACTTGGAGGGTAAGAATAGTCTAAAAAGAGATTTAAGAGGATTTAAGATTTTTATTACGGAAACTAACATCTGAAATTCTCAGCACCCTGTTCTTCATCTGCTTTACCAGATTTACTTTTACCGAATGTTTGTGATAGGACAAATAATTTAAATATCTTCCAGAACTGCAATCTTTCCGATACCAATCTATCAGTATTTTGTTCTCATTGGAACGTACGAATCTGGTGTCCAGAAATGGTACGGATTGTTCGACGTTTTCGGTTTCTATAGTAAACTGGATATGTGGGTCATAGTTATTGAAGGTAAAGAGAATCTCATCTGTACTATCCTTTGACATTGCCAAAATAATGTCATCGACATATTTTTTAATGAAAAAAGGTTTGAAAGATAAAACTGGTAGTACAGTGTCCAACAGGTCATCCATTACGTAGGCCGCAAGGATAGGTGAAATTGAAGCTCCCATTGGAGTAACAAAGGTTTGTCTGTCATTAAAAGAAAAATATGTATTATCAAAAAGAAAAAATTAGCAGTTTCATAAATGTTTCTTCGTTAATATCGCAATGATTACTAATACTATCCCAATTTTTATGTACTGCTCTCTGGCAAGTTTCAAGATAGACATTACTGATGTGGTATCCCTTTCAAAGGTGGATATTTGATTTTAAAATATTTTATTATACAAAAGTCACATGTCCGGTACAACAGTCGAATTTTCTTGTGTTGAAATCATATTTTTTTCTGCCATGTACACAACTGCCTTTGTACCTGGTCGCAAATCGGGTATTATTTCAGCACTGCCACACGTTCCAAACACTTTATTAGCTATTTCTGTCCCTTCAGCGATCGTTGATGTCTTCCAATCGCCATGTTTCTTTAGTGTCATCAAGTCTTCCCCAGATTCAACTAAAAGTGTAGCAAGACGATTTTCGAAATGAATGACCTGTATATGAGTTAGCATTTTCAAGTTGAAGAAAATCAGCTACTGTTTCAGGTACCTTATAAAACGATTTTTACCACAACCTGATTGATACATTTTTCATTGCGTTATGCATAAAACAGGCGGCGATCCTTTGCTGCTGCTGGACGATGGGCTATGTACATTCGGTAAAATTTAATATATTCTTCAGTAACTACAAATCTTCTGTTTACATCATTGTTTGTTTGCTTGAATTTCACAATTAATAACGTTCCCGAATCTCAATATCATAACATTAGATGACCTGGCTGATTTCACAAAAACCAATCCCAAATACAACCTTGGCCATTAAATAAAATTCATCGGTAGCATTATTTGAAAAAATCACTAATTTGTGTACTCGTAAAAATCGCAGCTCTCTTGGGCGTGTACCCTTTCCCATTTTGTTTGTATTTTGAAATGTCTACATTATTATTGGATTGTAACATACTTTTAATCATTGAATAATTCGACCACACTGTTAATGGCTTTTGTTGTTGTGCCAGTTTCGAAAAATAATCCACCGTCTCCGAGGAAGAACTGCATGTCTTTTCTATCTTCCATTCCATAAATCTTAAATACGCGGCTTCGTAAATTTTCCGTGATTTAGCAATAATTTTTGTAACGCTACTTTCGCTACATCTACTAACGCCGGTGGAGTCAGAGGAAACTCGGAATCAGACATTTTTCAACTTTATATTATTCAAAATAACTACTAAACAACCACTGATTTCGCAATGTTTGAATCAAATCACAGAATTAAATTGACAGATATTTGATTACTTTAAAGGTTTCCTTAGCAACGCAGGTCTAATTATCGCTATAAGTACAACAGCCTACTTTAAAAATTCAAATTTCACATCTACAATTTTCTGACTTTAATATATCGTAAATAATATGTTCTTTCAATATAAAATCGTCGTTTTTCCCGTCACAGAAAAAAATTGTGTATTATACACGGGAAAAATATTAGATTTTAGCTCTCGGTTTTTTGTCTTCCTCCGCCTCGCGTCGAGAGACAACACAACCTCGAGCTAAAATCTAATACCATTTTTCCTTGTATGATAAATAACAATTTTTGGTTTTGGTGTGGATGAATTTGAGTAAAATTTTCGGCTTCTACTACTCCATTTTGTGAAATAGAATGAGGAATTTAAAAAAACATACATCTAATTTTCTCATTCATAGCAATAATTTCCTGTTATTTGCCTTTGCCTGATGAAACTCTTTGTGAATGGTTCTGTTTCACTGGACTACTAACCCGACATCATAAACAAATAAAGCAATTAATTTGAGCACTCGCAACTGAGTCCATTTTCTACGAAGAGCATTATTTTCAAACAAACATTCCAGAAAGGTCGTTGTTGAAACCCATTTGAGAACTAATGGATACCTCCTTTTGTAAACGTTCAATTTTTGTCGATTTTGTAGAGAAATAATTTCAAAATATTTCATTTACTGATATCATTCAATTGTAATTCTGCACACAAAATGCAAAACAATTAGAAATCCTCATTTATCACAGGAAAAATAGTCCACTTCAGGTATTTTTGAAGACAAGCAAAAGGAGAAAGTCACAAGACTATGTTTTTTACACGCTTTATATTAGCTACACTTGTATGTTTGTTTGTTTGTTTGTAACCGACTCTTTTGGGCGCGATTTTGACCCACTTTCAGATGTTCGAATGATAAGAAATTTGGCAGGTGTACGTCATTCCGGTGACAATGCATTAAGAAATTCTTGTGTGAAAAAAAAAATGACGGCTCCAATATGGCGTACGAGTTTTGGGATTATAGTCTGATTCACTTCAAAATTGGTATCTGAGAATTTTTGTTGTCGGAGATTATGATTCTTTTGTCAAAATTGAAAAATTCAAGATGGCGGTTCCAAAATGGTGGACGAGTTTTGTGATTATGGTCTTGATTCACTTCAAAATTGGTATCTGAGAATTTTCGTGGTCGGATATTATGATTCTTTTGTAAAATTGAAAAATTCGAAATGACGGCTCCAAAATGGTGGACGAGTTTTGTGATTATGGTCTGATTCTATTCAAAACTGGTATGTGGGGGTTTTTGGGAGTCGGAAATTATGATTATTTTGTCAAAATTGGAAAATTCAAGATGGCGGTTCCAAAATGGTGGCCGAGTTTCGTGATTATAGTCTGATTCTATTCAAAATTGGTATGTGGAGGTTTTTGGGATCGGAGATTATGATTATTCCGTCAAAATTGGGGGATTCGGAATGGCGGCTCCAAAATGGCCGTGAGTTTTGTGATCATGGTCCGATTCTATTCAATATTGGAGAATAATAGTTAAAAAAAATTAATGAAGATAATAATAGTTTGAAAAATTAAAAACACGCGTCAATAGAAAACTAAACTGAAAAGTTGAAAATAAATAATAGTTTAAAAAAACTAACACGCTTTTATAGAAAACCAGACTGAAAAATTGAAAATAAGAAAAAAAATTATTTTATATTAAAAAAAGCGTGGGGTGCATGGTATCAATAATTATATAGTACATTATACACCTAGGGCAGTAAAGTAAGAAATGTCTCAGATCACAGGTAATTGTTGGCCAAGGCGATACTTTTTTTTAAATAAAATAAATTTTTTTCTCATTTTCAATTTTTTTAGTCTAAAAGCGTGTTTTTTAGTTTTTTTAAACTATCATTCATTCATTCGAATTGTAGTGAAAGCATGTATTGCTTCAGAAACTAGATCTCCTTTTCAAGATACACATTTTGGCATTATTAACCAACGCAGTCTCTGGAGTCCCGATAATGCATACCAAAACTTCAATTTTCCTCGGAAATTCCAAAAATAATATTCTAATAATTCGCTTTGCATCTCTCATTGGTTTGTTGAAGCGGATAAAAATGATAATTCCTGTTGACTTATCAAGCAGCTTTCAGCTACAGAATACAATATATAATCTTACTTCCCGGTCCACCAATCATGTAATAGCATCCCCTCCTTTTCCTTTCAAATAATTCTTTATGAGCTGAAAATATTAGAATGGGAAAATCCATTCGATGCATGATTACCCATTGCACAAAAACGAATGTATAGTGTGACAGGGGTTGATATATGAAGGGGAACAGTGGGTAAGTTTTTTTTTCTAGGCTTCTATTTGTGCTTTGTAAGCCGCCTAGTTATAAATGATATACAGGGTGTCCCGAAACTATGGTACCAAATTGAAACAGAAGATTTCTTTTAAAGAATAAAAACGACTCTCCTTATATCTTTTTTCTCAAATGTCGTTCGTTGAAAAATTCAAAGTATTTTTTATGCATAACTTCCACAGTATCGAAAATTTTTCAATAGCATTCGAAGGAATGTTTTTGTCCAATAAGTGCTTCATTTTGAAAAAAAAAAAACACCTTTTCAGTTGCCACCAGTGGCGTACAAGCAGGAGATCATGGTCCCTTTTCTCCCTTATTTATGACGCCACTAGTGAAATAAAAAAAATTATTAATTTTTAGCAATCCTCATTCAATTTTGAGTAAAAAATGTAGATATGTTTGAATCCGAAAAAATCAACCGCTTTCGAAATAATTGCGCTGTTATAAATACAAACAAACTAGTAATGAAAAAATTGTTCGGCTGAAGTGAATTTAACAATCCTAATTACTGGTCCAAATCACCACTGGATATTCTACCAAAAAATTAATGACACTTTCACATGCAATTTTTTACAAAACTACTTTCTTGCAGAGACATAGGGTGTTGAAACTGGAAAATAAAAGACATGTTTTCTCATAATTATCATAGATGTCAAAAAAATTCAATCAAATTAGCAGAAATTCTCTATTTGAAAAAAAACCAGTTTTCACAGTGGCGTACAAGAAGAGTGTCGTGGCATTTTCTTAAAAATAAAAATAGAAGACTATAGAATATATTTATTGAACAATTTCGTCAAAATCCTTTCACGTCATGAACTGTTCGGAGTGTCCACCATTATTTTGGATACAAGCTCTAACCCTTTTCAGGAAATTGAATTTGAGTTTTCTTAGAACATTTTCATTCAGCTGCATCTTTTCCATGTTTTCGCGAATTCTCTCTATTCTGTGTATGGGTCTCGAAAGAACTTTCTGTTTTAATTCTCCCCAAATATGAAATTCTAGTGGATTTAGGTCTGGATTTCGGGGAGGCCAACTAAGAACAACGAAGATGTAGCCATTCCCTTAATGGCAGTGTGTAATGGGGAGGTGCACCATCTTGCATAAAACATAATTGTTGTCGATCTTGTGAATGTATATCTTCCAAGAATTCTGAAAGAGTATTGTTCAGGAATTCGAGATAATCATGTCCATTTAGTGCTCCTTCGATTTCAAAGAAACCCAATAGGCTCTACACCAAATATTTATTTTAAATGGGTATTGGAAATGGATTTCTATTGTTTCATGTTAATCCTCTTCTGCGTATACATGTGCGTTTCGCTGATTGAAAATACTTTTCCTGGTATATGTTGTTTCATACCTGAACCATATTTTGTTAATGAATCTAGCATAATTTTCAATTACAGAACTCACAAGCACGAAGTTCTTTCACTTTGACCGAATGGAATGGATGAAGTTGCTGTTCCTTACATATCTTGTGAACACATGATTTGGATACATTTTCTGCCAAACCAATTTTTCGAACGCATATTGGGGGGTCTTGATATATATTTTCGAGAACCCTTCTGCCCGTACAGTTCTGGCTGACCTTGGTCTTCCTGTCGATTTCATATTGGTCGTGAAAGACCCATTCCCACTCTACCTTCGATGTAAGGAACTGAATATCCTTTTACTGATTATCCTTTGCGGATATAATTCTCGATGTTTTCTCAAGGAATCCCTTCAATTTCCATAAACGAAATGCATATCTGCATTCTGGAACAAGTTTTTCTGAGGAACTGTATTTATTACTCTGTTCAAAAAAACACTTGAATTTTGTCCATATTCGACGGCAAGTAGGTACAATAAGTTCGACAGAATCTTCATACTACACATTTCCATAGGAGAAATGTTTACATTATTCCAATATTATATGGTGAGTGGCTTGGAAAAAACCTCAAGAGTGCATTTTTGTTTTAAATAATTGGGTGGGAATTCAATGCAAAATCTGTTTTATAAATATTAATACAATACAATACAAAAATCGTGAACATGTATTTATAATCAAAATTTATTTTTGAAAGGGTTATACACGTCTTACTGAAAATGTATCAGTCTCGTGGGATGTGAGGTGGAAAAAGAAACTATGGTGCTTTTCTGCACGTCATTATGACAAGTGATTTATTTTCAACATAGAGCACTCATTGAAAGAAAGCACACTCTCAATTTTTTTTTGTCCTATCTATGGAAGTTGGCAAAATGCCTTTTAATTCTCCAGTTTCAACACCTGTACCTGTACCTCTGCAAGAAAGTAGCTTTGTGAAAAAATGCATGTGAAAGTGTCATTCATTTTTTTGATAGAATATCCAGTTGTTAATTGAACCAGTAATTAGGATTGTAAATTTCCCTTCAGTCGAACAATTTTTTCATTACTAGTATGTTTGTATTCATAAAGGCGCGATTACCTTAAAAACGTTTGGTTTTTCCGGATTTAACTATCTATACATTTTTTACTCAAAATTTAATGAGGAATGTGAAAAATGAATAATTTTTCTCATTTCACCAGTGGCGTGAAAAATAAGGGAGAAAAGGGACCATGATCTCCTGATTGTACGCCACTGGTGGCAACTGAAAATGTGATATTTTTCTCAAAATAAAATACCTATTGAAAAAAAACGTTCCCTCAAATGTAATTGAAAATTTTTCAAAACTGTGGAAGTTATGAATATAAAATACTCTCAATTTTTCATATTCACATTTCTGCAACGAACGACATTTGAGAAAAAATATATTAGGAAAGTCATATTCATTTTTAGAAGGAAATCTCCCGTTCCAATTTGGCACCATAGTTTCGGGACATCCTGTATATTTATTTGAGAATGTTGTCAACTATTACTCCCAGGAATTTGATTCAGTGAATTGGCGGAATCAATTTATGGTTCAATATAACATGAATAGATTTGAACATGAAGATTGGAGTATGTGTTTAGGTAGAGTATGTTTCGGAACAACGATTTGACCATTTTTGCTGCTACACCAGATGGATTCTTCGAATCAGTCCCAGATATCATCATATAACGATATAAATATTGGTCCTATGATAACAACATTGTGAAATTATAGACTATGGGATACAAATACATGGGAATTTGTCATCTCATTTCATTTTCGTAATGAAAAATATTCAGTTGTTGTTTTGCAGTCACAAAAACTTGCCAGACAGAATATTGAAAAGAACAGTTCATGTCGGTTTATTGCCCAATAAAAATCGTGATTACCATCGAACTCCATTAGTTAACAACAGTCCATTACACGATCAGAACGTATTCCAGTCCGGCTTTTTCCCATTAATTAGATTAATTAATAGCAACTCCTCCTAATCATTTTACCAATTATCTGTTCAAAATCTATTTCGAGTATATCTCGTACGTCCATCATGATTGACCCCAATTATCGAATTTATTTCAAATCCCGCCGAAAATAATCAATAACGAAATTTGATGAATTGTGTTTTAAACTGAGATTGGATTTGGATTTGAAAGGCTATTAAAAATGCATTAGGATGTGGGTTTTCGTCTGTGTAAGAAGCAGAATGATGTTATTCAAATCAGTGGATTGGGCGTAACACCGTTACACCAAAATTATTCTTATAAAAAAGTTCGGATCTTTGATAATTAACAAAATCAGTTCAGTTAGTGATTCCTACTGAGAAATTCATTACTAAAAAGTAACATTCTGGGGTTCATTTTTCAAAGAAAAAGTTAGAAGTGTAAGAAAAATCATTACATTTCCACTAAAATTGAAAACTATTCTGGAGACTACAAACAGCAGTGCAGAATTATATTTATGCACGACCGGGCGTAAAGTAGCACTTTAGCGCCCGGATTTGCGGGCGTAAAGTAGCACTTTAGCGCCCGCGGACTACTTTATCGCCCGGTGGGTGATGAAATCGTTGAACAGGCGCTGAAGTGAATTTCAATCTCATATCGATAGAAATCTATATTCCGATGGATCATATAATCAAACCCAAAACATTATTAACAATAATATAACGAAAACATTGAACATACATTAATTTAAAAAATTAATTACAACTCAATATTGACAATACAATTAGAACAGTTATTTATGGAAATATTTGGATTTGTTGTTTTCTGTTGTTGCAGATAGTTACTGATTTCAACTGATTCCTCATTACTAGAAGTCTGAAGAGAATGCATGTTATTATCTGGTGTTTCAGAGTAGTGAGCAATATTTTCAGATCGTCTGCAATGGCTAGTAGAGGGCTCATCATTTTCTACAATTTTCTTAGCAATCTTCAGCTTATTTGCAACTGAATTTTCAATATAACCTTCCGCAACAGTCGTCGACTTCCACCCAGCATGTCTTTAAATGTTGATTATATCCTCGCCTGCATCTGCTAACATAGTTGCTGAGGAACGTCTGAAGCAGTGACCAGTATATTCTTTCGCATTAGAAATACCTAGGTAAGTGGCTATTCTGAATGGTATCTGACCGAATGTATTTTTTCCGATAACCTGTCTCGCACACTTGCCATTTTTATAATATAAAAAAACCGCTTTTGATCATTCTGATCTCGCAGAATATTTTCTGTGAATATCCAAATAACTTGGCGATTCCTGTTCTTCATCGATTACAGTAAATACTCGATCTATCTTCGTTTTGGTTTCTCGTATAGTTATGAGTAAGAATGTCTCGAAATCTTGAATGTCGTCCACTGTGATATTTGCCAATTCTTCGCGGCGACATGCTCCACAAATACCAAAAATCAGTGCTACCTACAATAAATTATCAGATTAACATAGTGAACATTGAGAAAACATAAAATAAGAACTTACTTTCATCATAAGATACAAATCGTCTGGTGCTTTCCTCAAAAATAACTCGATTTCTTCTCTGCTTATAATCTTCGATTTCTTTGGTTTATAACCATCAAATTTTCGTTTAAAAAAAGCTATCAATCTTGCGTATCTACTGATATCTATATTATCATGTACATTTAAAGTAGCTTTCAGCATGGAATAATATGACCACATGGTAGAGGGCTTACAATATTTAGATTTTTCCAGAAAATAGGCAAGAAGTAGAGTCTCTGTGTATTTCTCATTTTTTACATTTTTCTCGTTGCACCACCTCACGAATTCTTCATACACCTTGTCGTATATTTTCTTGGATTTACTTGACAATAAACTCAATTTCGCATCCTCAGCTGCTTTACTTATTTCTGGTGGAGTACAATTCACACTTTCTTCGTCGCTTGAATCCATTTCGAAATCAGTGATAAATTATCTGTGATCACAAAAATTGACAGCAAATATGGCTACTAGCCTATATAATCTTATTTCGAGAAATTGACTGAGTTGCCATGGTAACATTCATTCCATCACATCTTGATTTATTCTGTTTCCGATATGATATGAATATACATCCTCACGGCAGCCTTGATGTATTTTTATCATGTTCTAGATATAAAGAGGTATCTATCTACATGATATCAAATATACCGGTCGTGCATAAAATGTTGTATGTATTTCGGGCGTAATTTGCTTTTATGGATCTAGGCGTGTTAATAGCACTCGCTATCGCTCGGGCTATTACTCACACGCTGCGGTCCATAAAAGCCTATTTTACGCCCCTGGTACATAAATAACTATTATAATTTCGAAAAGGGAAACATTCCACATCTGATTTTATGAACATCCTGTTTATATTTTCAACAAATCAATATTATAATTTCATTGTAGTTATTGGGATACACCTAGTGCGATAATCTACTCCATTAAGATGTCCTACGTGTGATCTTGGGAAAACAATAATTGTTTTTTCTACTGGCCTGTAATAAGAATCAATATCTCTATTGAACCATTGATTTCCACAAAATGTTTTTTGTGTTTCATTGCTTTTCTCTTGTACGCTATTTCCGATAAATAATGGTTATCTCGTTATTTTCTCTTTTCCTAGAATTGGATAACGGTAAAACTGTTGAATTTGAATGTTGAAATTAAGAGAAAAAATACTTTTTTTAAACTTCATATATATGAGCTTGAACTTAAACTTTTCCGTGTGATTGAAATTTAATATTTTTTTAGAGATGATTGTTTGAGGTATTGTTTGGAATTATAATGGTGCCTGTTTGTTGTATTGATTCGAATGGGTTGCAAATGTCGTGGTGGATGTGAGCTTCCTTCATTTCGGTCATTTTTTAATTCTGACACTTCCGTTTGACAGATGACAGCCAACCAATGGTCGCATTCGGGACAGAAACTGTACCTTCATACCAAATTTCAGCTCGATTGGTCAAACGGTTTGGCAGTTATCGTGGAAGATTACAGACAGACAGGCAGACTTCACTCTGGAAATGGTCTCAATCGTCTCGGACCCTCAAAATGAATATTTCCGTCGATATTTCGTTTCGCACGATTACATTACTCGACCACGGGGGGGGGGGGAAGGGGCGTAAAAATCGGATTGCAATGTAACTATTCAGCGCAGCTAGAGGAAAGACAGGATAAAAACGTTACACTCTCGTTAAAAGAAGGAGGAAAGAGGAAACACACCACGTAGAAAGCGTCAAATGGCTTTTTATCTCAAAGGTTCCTGAAGATAACATAAAAAAAAAATTATTTGGATCGAACCGTTCAATTTTGACCTGTGTTGAGAGATTAAATTGCTTCAAAAAAAGTGATTACCAATAACATTCTCAACTATTCCCCAGGAAAACTGTTATTTAATGAAAATCCTACTGTGTCTAAAAATATTTGTCAAAATCTCAAATTATCAATTGGGTTGGACCTATTCGAAAACGTCATTTTACGAATTGTTTCAAGAAATCTCAATATTTTCCACTTGGAATATGAAGATTCAAATGAAACCGATGATCTGTATCGAATCGCGATAAATACCAACAATACCAATGAAAACATGTTCAACTGTCTACCCCTACCCCTCCGCAAACAACCATCATTCAGCCTGATAATAAATGTCTTCCGTCAGAACTCCCTTAATAAGCTGTCAATTTAGCAATATGTAAATCATTATCGAAAACAAATATTGGGAATCCCTTTATATAAGGGCTGCCTCAGGATATTTGTAGTGAATCCCAAAGGTATTTGATTTGAGGGTTCGAATCCTACAGGGATATACGTTCCGAAGGGGTTTCTTCTTGTCGGAGCTACAGGCATCCCGGGAATTACTTGATTCGAACGGAATTGGTATGAGGGATTGCGAGATATTTCAGGGGTCGAAATTAAGATGAGACTGCTTTATGAAGGATAATATTGAGTACGGGCATAGATTATGTTATGAAATTTCTTATGATTGGAATGTTAAGAGACAACATTTCCAAAAGATTTTCAATTAGCTCGAGGCAAAAATTACGGAAGAACATTGCATATATAAATACACGAAACGGCAATCAAATGTTGTTTACCAATTTCTCAGATACTTGGTATAGGGCGAGTTGAAGACTATTTAAGGTAGAATTCGATATAAATACTACCTGGGAATTATTATCTCTATACCAGTACAAGCAACAATAATACGTCTTTTGATAGAGAGAGTACCACAACTTTTATCACAAAAGTTTTCCTCTAAGATGTACACCCAAATAAAAAATCGCTGTAATTTACCATTCAAAATGATTAATAATTTTTGTTTGCCCTGTATGCTCATTTCATTTGAGATTCGTTCACTGGTGTCGATCAGATATTATTGATAATATTGATATGGTCTATACATGTGGAGGAATTACCTTGGGTTCTCGTTGGTGAGTTAATTAATACCAGGAATATATCCAAATTCTGCTGATGTATTGAGGTATTCTTCTTCGTCAATCTCATCTCTTATCAAGTCAATATTTATATCGCCTAAAATTAAACTTATATCACTTTTCCTAATATCACATGATTCTGAAATCTTCCTTTCCGACTGGCCTCACCATTGGTTTTTCGGAACTCTCAATCTGGTGAAAAAACACTTGATTCTTGTTTATGAAACTCTGTTATTTAATTTTGAATTCATTGAATCTGATAATCTTTCTATACGTTCCCAAAAAACAAGATGGTCTTTAGAGATTTTTATGAAATATAAAATATTGTTGCTACATTATTTTACGACGATTATTGAAATTTCACCTCACCATAATTATACAAGGCTCAAAATCGTATCAAAAATCATTGTGTCGAGCCGTTCAGGATGTATTACCTGTTTATGGAGAAGAATACATGACCAAGCAAATACCTACATTGTAAATGGAACAATTTCTAACCAGAACTTTTTTAACGGAATTTTATGAGTTTTCTATACTTCCGCTTACTTCTGTACTTACTCATACAATAAAATACTATGGAAATTATTGCTTCTCACTCAATTTCACCTAAGATACTGTTATTCTCAAAAAATATAAAAAATAAATATGTCCAACCTCTTTCCAAGCCACTAGAATCAATTTTCAAAAAGATTCAATGACAAAACTTTTTCACAAGATTCTTTCTATGTTAAACATTGGATTTTTTTCAAAATAACTATGAATACCTTTTTCACGTGAAAATAACCGCTCTTTTCGAAAATATTTTTGATATAATGAAGTGGTTTATTTCCGAAAAAAAGCTAAAAAATAATTTATATTTTTTTTACATTCCCTACCTACTACGCCGGAGAACTTTTTAGAATATTAATCTACACATTTTTCTGAACCTACCAACCTAGAAAACATCACTTCAAGAGCAGACCTATCAGCTTATTTTCATTTTTTCATCACGGCCAGATGTATTTGTCCCACAATCATGATGAATTAGATACCATATTGGGAAAACAGAATAAAGTAGTTTGAATCATGAAGGTATATTTACTGAAAGTTGTTGAGACAACCGCTACATACATGGAATGCAAATGAACTTTAATATGTCCAGTAGCATGGCATTGTTCATCATCATAATATTCAAAATAACATACCCACATGTGTTATGGTAAATTTCGCAAATACCTAATAAGGATTTATTATGGATAAATGAGTTCAATGACGGATTTCCGTTCCATTCGAAGGTACATTGATTGATTATAGTAATCTGCTCTATTTCACGTTTTCTTTTATCTTTCAGTGTTTCTTCTAAACAGGATGGATGCTAGACGTTAAACGATATCTGTCTATGTATATGATAGTTCGTTTATTCGAATGCTCTGACTGAGTTTCAATCTGGTACCCCAATTGTTGGTTGAATTCAATATGAAAATATCGTTTTTTTCCCATTGAGTTGATTATCAGAATGTGAACCGGTGAGTGTGATGTGGATTTACTTCCAAGGATATAGTTTTGAGTTCCTCGACTTAGGGATGTTGTTTTCCAAAAAAATATGTATCGATCCTTTTATATCAATTTTTTTTTCCCGCCGATGTTCAGCTTCATTCTAGCTGGTCTAAATAAAATACACTGTGTTTTTCCACAAGTCAAAATGTAAAAGTTACACAACATAATTTTATATATTAAGAACACATAGAAAATGCATTACTTAGCACCGAGATCATATGTAGTGAATGCAGTTTTACTATATATCAAACTTGAATTCTGATTTATCGTAAAAAGCAATGGCAAAGAAATTATTTTTCAAAATTCGTTTGAATTTCATCAAATCCATATCTCTTTTATTTGTTTGAGTTATGAATTGAAAAGATTTATTCCCAAACTATTTCTATTTATATTTTGAGTGTTATGAAAGTGAGTTTCTTCTCCATTAGTAGCAAGATTGGATCGATTTTCTTTTATAGTAAGGAAATTGCAGAAAATGTTTGAAGGTGGTAATTATATTGTGTTTTATGAACCACGATTTATATGAGTCTTCCCTCTACAAACCCACGATTGTCGTAATAGCTTTTTTATGTAGCGTGAACATGTTGTGCATTTGTATAGATACATCCCAGATTATTGATCCGTATCTCATTGTACTATGGAATATTGCATGAGAGGCAGCATTTTCACCAATGTTATTTTTCAAGTTGATTGTCAGATCATTAATATGTGTTTGCTAAGTCAATTTTGTATCAAGCCATATTCCCAATGACTCCTCAGTTTTCGTATGTTTTTTTTTCGTAAATGTAATGTAACAGAGTTCATTGACTGTGAACTAATGTGATGTTTTTTTACAATGTAATTCATGAGAGATGCCACATTAGTATATGTACTGCAGCATTCAGTAGAAGTGATATCATCAGCAAATAAACAAGGGAAGTGCTGTTTGATGGGTCGTTTACATAAACAAGAGAGAGTAGGGGTTCTGAGATACTACCTTGAGGTACATTACTGATAACTGGAATTCTATTGCTAATTCTGTAATTGTTGAATACATACATCATTCTGTCAAAAAGATAGTAGTGCTGATATTTTTCCTCTCAGACCATAGTTCTTTATTTTATTCAACACAATATTTTTGGAAACAAAGTCAAAAGCTTTGCAGAGATCTGAAAAATACTTATTGTTTTCAATGATGCCTTCAAAGTGCTTCTTCTTCTGAAACCAAATTGTGCTTCCGAAAAAAAATTGTATGACTTCTGCTGTGATAGGAATCGAGGCAATTGTACGATAAATGGAAATTATTGCTGAATCGACTTGATTGGTGGACTGAAACGATTTAAAAAAAAATTACTCAGAAGAAACAATTAAATGCACAATATAGAGTATTGAGCTGAGAGTGGAGTCATAATTTGTTTGTACATTATCGTAGAGTGTTCAAAAATGGACATTAGATGAATTGGAATTTTTGAAAACAGATCATTATATGTTGCACTTCAGCTTCAGTAGTCGGATATAACAAAACTGATAGCGCGGTCAGTCGGAAAAGTAGATTTCACAATGTATTTATTGATTCAATCAAAAGTTGCTGAAGGATTTGAGTCTGACGCAAATCAGAAGAAACAAGTATATTCAACACACCAGGATATAGGAAGTACTTAGTTGGGTATCAATCTTAATAGAAGAATATTAACTAATGTTTGTTTATATAGTTTAACTTTGAAATCAAGTAACGTTGAAATATAATGATGTGTCGGTGGAAAAAAGCTGGAATAGTATCTGACTGACAGGGTGAACAATATTCATTAATTCCCACGAATGGCATTTCAAAGCGATTTTTTATTTGTGTGTATATCTTAGAGAAATATTTTTTGAATAAAAGTTGTGAAGCTCATAGCTCTGTCAAAAGGTCAATAGCTTGCCAAGAAAATAAAAGATTGATATTCTTTTCAATCTTTCAACATCCGTCACTTTGAAACTACTGAACCAATTCGGCCCATCTTCGAACATTTTCGAGACATTGATAAAAATAATTTTTATGCCAAATTGCGTTCCATTCGGTGGAAAAATATGTCCTCCACAAATTTCGTTATATCCCATATATAGGTATATGAACTTTCGAACTGATGGTATTTTTGACTTCTGGGGACCATGATCAATGGAGATATTTCAAACTTTTTTGGAAGTCTTGTTATGGCGAAGTGGTGATGATCCCAATAGGTAGCATTTCCATTAAAATCCACCTAAAAATATGTTTTTATCTAGTAGTTTTCCCTTACATTTAAGAATGCAAAATTTTAATAATTAGGTACATATTAGAAGTTATAGTTTCCACTTAACGGGCTTATGTTAAAACTAATTTTTCCAACACATTACACAAAACTATATCCGACATCATTGTAAATTATAGATTTGCTATTATCCAGTTGGTCATGCTGTTTCCTATCAATCCCCATTGGTAACCGATGAGATCAAATAAGATCGCAAGAAGGTAAATGAAAATAATAGTAATATAGTAATAATAATGTCCATCCTTTCCACTAACCGGCCATAGGAATTCGCTGTTTAGAGTGAATGATAGAAAAGAGTATTATTATTTCAAGTCATCGTAAGTGATATCAAATTTACTCAAAATTTTGCAATCTGAGAATTAACTCATATATTCTCTATGTTTCCCTTCCTTTCCAGTCCTATTAATGATGCGTAACATGAATGAATTTCTTGGCTTTTTATGAATATCACCGGCGTCCCTTACATTGAAAGGACTTGTCTCATTATGCCAGGAAGAAAGTATCAATGTCAGTGTCACAACGAAAATGAAACTCGTTAATGACAGGCATTTCCACAGCTCATTTACTAGAACCATACGCAATAAAAACACATCCGCTATGGGAGCACTCAATAAAATTTTAACATCCTTGTGTTATTGTCTCAATCTTAGAAACTCGATACTTCCATCTATTGTTATCCCTGTCGACGAAATCGACTTTTACGACGGTCTTCGTCTATCGAAAAGAGTAATTGGATGGAAGCTGGAAAACATACCATGTGTCCCAACAAAAACTTCCTCCCTCCCTCTGGTGATTTTACCAACATTGTTATTTTTGAATGGGAAGAATACCGAGGGGACTGGTAAACAAAACGGAAGAAATTTGATGGACATAGCCCTCAAAGAGAATCGTTAACCGTAGACACGTGTTTCGGCTCTCGGCCCTCATCAGTACGGTGAAGAAGTGCAAGGATGAACAACACTTGGTAAAAAACGACAAATCAACAGAGTCAATAAACAGAAGCCAGCCGCATATTTGTGGTTTCGGTTAGCAGACCCTGCATTCCAGGGCACCAATCAACGTCACCACGGAGGCAGCTATATGTACCTGCGTGACATCCGAGTCCAGGTTTATAGATATGGATGGGAAGAATATCGAGGGGACTGGTAAACAAAACGGAAGAATTTTTTATTTTATTTCTTTCGCTTTGTTTACCAGTCCCCTCGATATTCTTTCCATTCATATCTATAATCCTGGACTTGGATCTCACGCAGGTAGCAATAGCTGCCTCCGTGGTGACGTTGGTTGTTGCCCTGGAATGCAGGGTCTGCTAACCGAAACCACAAATGAGCGGCTGGCTTCTGTTTGTTGACTCCGTTGATTTGTCGTTTTTTACCAAGTGTTGTTCATCCTTGCACTTCTTCATCGTACTGATGAGGGCCAAGAACTCGAAACACGTGTCTAGGGTTAACGATTCTCTTTGAGGGCTATGTCCATTGAATTTCTTCTGTATTGTTATTTTTATTCCTCGAGCTGAAGTTATCCAACTAAAATCATAACATGCCTTCAATAATATTACGTATGCTTGTACCCGATGACTGCAGATTTTAGAGGGGCTATAGACCCTTCAGCATCTCAGTACCACGATCTATAAAATATCTTGTGCATTATCCTTCATCAGGAATTCCGAAACTCATCGCGAAATGATCTTCGGGAGCTAAGTTCCTTGTATCTTTGGGTATCAGGGAAACCCTTCCGAAGGGGCATTTTGTACTACATCAGTCGTGAAGCAGGTTCTACAGTTTCATAGGAGTTTCTCATTAACGGCAAATTTCACTGTTTAATCAATCAATTTACGTTCCACGTCTAGAAGTTTATTTTTGACGAATTCAAGGCTGAGATTTTCAGTTGAAAGAGTTTCAAGGCCAATCACTACCATTTCGTATTCAGAAGGCATGGTTAGAAGCAAATGGCATACGATATCTGATTCTTGCAAGGTTGCACCACTCGATCGCAAATCTCGAATGAGCTTATCAAATGATAAAAATGGACACTGAGTTTTCCAGTAGATGAATTGTATTTCATAGTTAATAACGGTTTTCTCAACAATAGCTCACTTGCCATTCCTTTCCTTTCAAAAGTGAAACTATTGCAAATATCGTGAGAAGTTTCTTTATCTTTCACATATTCCAAATGAATATCTGCAATTCACTGGATTATTTGAGATTTACATTTTCTATCAAGATTCTGTAGATCCTTCAGATCATTTTTTTTTTGCTTTCGCTTCTTCACCTTCTTTAGGAAGGACCCTACTAGTGTACGGCTCAATCACTGAGGAAAGAAAAAAGAGTTTTCATGCGGAACTTCCAATTAATAGAATTCGACCCATCGAATAGTGGGATCTTGTATTTTGTATCCTCTTTAGACATATTCGGAAATACGTCGAAACCAAAAATGTTCTTTCTAGGAGACGCTTGATGAAATAAACGAATGTAGTCGAACTAAACGTGGCCTGGGCCCATAACCTGATAAATCTCTACTATAATGAGCTCTCACACCAATATATTTAGGAGGTTTTATAATTGCAATACTTCAAATATATTACAATAACAACTACCACAAAACAAGGATATGACATTAGTAAATGTAATATACAATATGATAAATTACGTAAGTCCAACACTCCTTACTTTGAAACATATACAAAAATATTTTTTTGCGTTTTGTATTGTACGAGTACCTCTCAGCTTAAATACTATTGGGGCTAATATTTGGGATGAGAAAAAGTACTCTGAATGAGGGTCACAATTATGTGTAACGGATGATGTCACAGCAATAAAGAAATGATTTTTTCTCTAATGGCAAGAAAATAGTTTATTTCAGTTTTTAACGACAAAAGAAGGGAAAAAGTATAGTAATCGAAAAAATTTCTATTTCAAAATATTGATAATTAGTATGAACGACAGGTGCAATTCAATCATACTGGATTTAATCCAAATACATTAATTCAGCTCCACTTGCTGTGTTATGTCATATTCATGTGGCAGGCGATACGAATTCAAACCTTGAGTTGATATAATTTATGATCGATTTTTCAAAACGTTGGTCTTCAAATCAAACGAAAATCACACACCTCACTAAATCACATCTCGGTTCATCAGTAGTCAATCTTATTATTTTTTCGCTTATTATAATATTTGCGTTATTATTTTATGGGTTAATTTTTATTTTTTGATGGATTGTGGTAGTGCAATAAATTAGTTTACATTCTGTATATTAGTACCAGAAAAACACGAAAGTTGCCGCATGTGCGTGTGTCTGTCTACCCATCGAATGCAACGCATCAACAATCTGGTCGATCCTACTTGAAGTTGATAGAATCAGAACTATGATTCGAAGTTATTATAATTTGGGGATCTCACTTCTTCTCGAATCTAGTCACACTACAGACCAGGGAAAATGAAGAGACACTTGCCAGCAAAGATATGTGTTGTTCTATAACAACGAGAGGTTTTGCGAATCAAATTATGGAACACAGCGGTAAATATCAACTGGAAGTTATAAAAAAAAAATTGTGAAGGTTTGGTATTTTACTGGGGAGGAAGTAAATTGGAATTCGCCCATTTCTGTTCCAGGCTTAACCCAATGAACTCGTGAGTGGTGTTAGATTATTTTCCTATACCATCTCGATACCAAAAAAAAATACTTGAAAATATATTTTGGTGAATTTTGAATCTAATATAATAATTTTTCGAATTCAAAAATAGCTTCGTCAGACATGTTTTACAAAAGACATTTTCTCTGTTGTTTGATGCTATAGTTCTGCCAAGTTTTTCATTTAACGAGATGTTTCTTCGTTGTAAGAA
This sequence comes from Gonioctena quinquepunctata, assembly GCA_018342105.1. NCBI lineage: Eukaryota > Metazoa > Arthropoda > Insecta > Coleoptera > Chrysomelidae > Gonioctena > Gonioctena quinquepunctata. Next base: position 1,114,223 of record JAFIRS010000074.1, on the reverse strand, counting down.
TTTTTTATTTAACGATTGTTCGTTTTACGAATCATCAAGTAGTTTTTAGAATATGTCACGAGACTGTAAAATAAAGCTCGTTTAGCAATATTTTACGAGATTCACTAGAATTTTATGAGTGGAGGTAACGTCTAAAAGCGTCAATGAACAAAATAGACTTGCTGAACTAAGTGTCCAAAGAAGGGAAGAGGATCCACAGAGCCAAGGAGGTCCTAGAACTATAAACAATCTCCCAGTGGATTGGAATCAAGTATTACTTCATTGGGAAAGGAATGCTAATGGAGATCTCCTATGAGTAAGACCTTGTTAACGCACCAGTTAACTTGATAATTTGGAAACTTCGAGAAACAAATAAAAAAAGGTTATATCATGGAGATACCAATATAATCAGATAAATTATCAATACGAATATATTAACGATCCAAGTTTTCATTGGGACACGCGGTATGCGCGAACAGCTGATGTGAGTTCCGCTACATTAACAGCAAAAACTAAGTTTAGAAGCGACAAAAGAAGATGGTGTTAGTGGAGATAGAGATGAGAGCAGTCTAGACGGTGCATGGCGTTATTATTTGTATGGAGTATCGGAAAGGGAACTCCAGATGGAGACGACTTAAAACCACGTGGCGACGCTAAAAATAAGTCGACGCCTTGCATCGCTATGAAAAAAGTAGGAATGGCGAAGAGTGATCGTTTTTATTGCGTTGTAATGCTCCCACGGGATCTGCCGAACGTATAGGACGCAAATTGAATTATTGAACCGACTTGGTTGTATTGTGTATCACTTATTATTTTATCTCTCTTTGACGCTCTACTTGACGAAAGATGCAGATTTCTTATGCCGTTTCTCCTCCGAGTGTCGCATATATACATATACAGTGAATTTAAAAAAGTTTGCGCCACAAGGAAAACTTTTTTATAATCTATTTGACAGAAAATTTTATCTATGATAAAAATTGGTGCACTGCAAAAAACTTGCATTTAAGTTGTCAAAATTCCAAATTTGCAAACGGGGTAACAAAAAATAAGAATTTTGATCAAGAGTAAACTACCGTTATTTTCATTATCAAAAAAGTTTATTCAGAAAAGTTGTTTAAAATCAGATACAATGATGAGATTTGAAATTACAGCCAATTACGAAATAAATCATATGTTTCATTATAAATTTTTAGGTTATTTTGTATGACAACATTACATTCATCTAATACATAGTTAGAGTATCTTACATACATTACTACAGTGCTTTCGTAAAGTACTGAATAAATTCATTTTTAGCCAAACCATTTCTGAGGAATCACCTGAAACTGGTCAGTACAGTATGTACAAAGGAAAATTAAATATACAGGGTGATCCACATTTGACTAATGACGTCCACAACAGTTCTTTCAAATGGAACACCCCATATATTATTAAATTTTTGGGATCTCCATGGAAACCTGATTTCAAAAATGTATCACACATAGGGTTTGTATACAGTGCGTCCGCTAAATTCAGTGCTCTCCTAAAGTTGTGGATAAATTCGTAGTAAATTAAAGTAATAATTTTTGGAGAGAACGCTCGAAGCCGTAGAATTTAATTTTTATTTGGTCATTCTTTCAGATTTAATTAATACATACAGAGAGATTCGTGTAGGAGAAATGACGTCATCGGTATTTTTTTAATGGCAACTTTATTTTTCATTACGGAATGTAAAAAGATGATTATGAGTATGGGTGAAATGAAAATGAAATAAGAAAAACCATTTTGAAATATGAAAATACTAACTTTAATGGCAATGATAGCTTCAAACAACGATCAAATTAAATGTTCAAATTGTGCACCGTTTGCTATATGACTTTTTCCATGACTTGACAGTAGCCATAGCGACCAGAATTTTGTTGTTATTGCTGAATAGTTTTTGTGAAGTTATTTCTTTAAAGAATATCATATCTTATCGTTTGTCGATACATTATTGAGAAGTAACTTTGTCATTTCATGGGACTACAGAAAATCCCCGATGAATGATGAGGTATCACACTTAAAATCCACAGAAAGTGAATGTATGGTGTGGCATGGTAGACGGAAGAATTCTGGGTCCTTTTTTTTTGACGTGAACCTGACTGTTGCAATATATTTGGATTTTCTTCGATTCGACCTTATTCCTGAACTAATAGCTTTGTATGCCGATCTAGAGGAACCTGATATTCCGAGAACTGATTTATTCTTCCAACAAGATGGTGCATCTTCCCATTATACAGCAGCTGCCGCGACTATTTAGATGTGGTGTTTCCGAATCGTTGGATAGGGAGAACGGAACCGATTGAGTGGCCAGCTAGATCTCCAGATATCACACCACTTGAATTCTTCTTGTGGGAATACTTGAAGAGTAAAATGTATGTTGATAGGCCGGAGAATTTAGAATATTCAAGAGCCTTAATTCGTCACGAGATACAATGTATACCTCCTGACGTTATTGACAATGTTCAAAAAGAATGTATTTATCGTCTTGGCTACTGTCGGATAGCAAACGGTGCTCCTGTCAAACGAATACTCTTTGATCAATTGCTCGGAACAAACGAACAACCAAATATTGCTAAAATTAGATTAGAGCAACGTTAACATGACCAACGAACAGGCATAATATGAACTACCCAGACGGCACTGGATATTCCATGAATATTCATAGAATATTATTTTTGGGGTATTGGAATGTTATTAAATGTGCCAGGGATATACATATCTTTTTTTGGAATATTCCTAGAATATGGTAATGGGGAAAATGTTAGGTATTCCTTGAATATTCAATGAGGAATATTCCCGGAATATCCAGAATATTTCCAGAATATTCCATGAATATTCCAGAAAAAATACTCCTGGAATACTCTCTGGGAATATTCCTTGTATATCCTGAATATACCTACAATATTCCATGAATAAAAATTCCAATTAAAGTAATTAGGAATATTATACTAATATTCCCTAAATATCCTGAAGGGTTTTTATTACAAAATAACCATTCTCTGAAATTTCAGAAATTAAAAAAATAGAGAAAAATAAATGTGTTTCCTCACATGAGTATCCTCAAATATAAAATATTGAATGGCACTTTCACATCTATGATATGAACTTCTACCATTAAGTTAATATGTCTGACAATCAAGCAATGTTTTTGTCGACATTCACCAAAAAACAAAACATAATTTCAAAAATTATATAGTAGTAATTGTTTTCCTCATAGTGTTTGTGGATTGGAATTGCAGGTTCATTAGGTTTAGCTTCTACTAGCCCACTTCTTAAGCATTTCCACAGCATTCAACGAATTGTGACTATTAGAAGTAGGACAAATCAAGAAGTGATCTGATGAATTTCCATCCAAAATTTCTGGGTTAGTGATACCATAATTCGAGCTACTGCTATTTGAATCCGAAAAATTTGAATCTATTCTATCACTTATAGTTTCAACTTGATTACTTAACTGTCCTTTTGCATGCTGTGACGGAGTTTGTTTGAAAATTGCATTAGGAATTGAAAAGGGAAACATTCTCAATCAAATATTAGGAATATTTTCAGTTCCTTGGTGTACTTCCCTATACCAAGCACTGCTTGTTTCTTTTTCTTTCAGGCATTTCGTAGAAAACGCCTTGAAAATGAAATGATTAGTGATAAACAGATGAAATTTTTATGGAACGAAATGAATGGTGACATAAAAGTGTACTTACTTTTACGTATAAAATGGCACAAAGTAATAACACTGTGGTGATTATTAAGAATATTTGTTGAACAAGTCCAAACACAGTAGTTTCACATACAAAGACGCAAAAGTAAACCATAAGCCATATACCAGTAAAATAAAACAGAAGATGTCAAATGTCAATTTGCATTCAACTTTACAGCTCTACCATAGGGTTAACGATAAACGACAGACGCTGACGCGCGTGGAATGGTTTTGATTGGCCGTGAAAGTGAACCTCGATATTTTCCGACCAATTATAATTTGGTCAGTACAGTAGTGTATTTTTGTCAGCTTGTCTGAACAAAAACTCTGTTTGCAAATCAAACACATCTATTCGCACTTTTTCTCATACTTTTCCCATATTTTGAACACCAATAACCATATTCGTGTTCATTCCATAGAAATAAGGGATGATATTCCATGAATATACAATACAGAATATTCAATTTTGATTATTCTATGAATATTCATACATGATTATACCATGAATATTCACACAGGAATAATCATACTGGAATATTCTCACGAGAATATTCGTGGTACATTCTCCCGAGAATATTCCAGGAATATGCATATTGGATTATTCCTGGAATATGCTAGAGGCATGTAAATATTCTAGGAATATTCCATGTATATTCGGAATATACTCTTCTCTTTTCGGAAATTTACAGAATACTATAGGAATATTCCATGCTGTCTGGGTATTGTGACCAGTTGTAGTCATTTTCATCGAACGATGAAGATATCCAAGAATTAACTCATCCTTCCACCTCCTTACTTCTCTGTTCCTAACGTATCCACGTATGAATCATCGCGCTGATGGCGTGCGTCTCTTTTTAATTATTCCCTCGTCTCCTCTACCCCCAGCGGAGTGTTTTTTGAACCCCAGCCGGCAGGAGTAGCAGGACTATCTATAGCAGTAAAACTAAGTCGAGTCAAGTAAGCAGAGGACCCCTATGCAATAATTCGGCGGGGTTGAGAGATAAAATGGATGTCAGCTGGTCTTGCATGAGGGAAAGTTTGATTTCTCGAAGGGATTTCGTTTGCGCTATTTCGGGAAGAGTTTACACTATCACTTGATATGTTTAGCGTTAGCGAAAATATGTGTATACCATAGGGAGAATTTCAGAAATAGCTCTGGATTTTATTTCAGAACACTTATTTTACTGTTGATTCACTTTTCCGTCAGGCTACCGGTTTTTTCGACAGACGACAGTTATCTTTTCAGCTCGCAAGACAGGAATAATAGAATAGAGACAACGAAAATAGAACCAACCTTAACAGAAACGCAAAAGTGGATTCTGAAAAGTCATAAGCACGCAAGATCACGTGTTTACATAAATCATATGTAGAAATTTCAAAAGATAAAAAAATTGTTAGACATGGAAAAGGCGTTTGATGAAGTCTTGCGAACGAAAATTTAGGAAAGCCCACAAAGGAAAAATATTAGCTACAAACTAGCCAGTTACTGAATCATAATATTAATATACGGGACAGTGAAAATGAATGTAATAGCAGAATTTGGGTATTCATTGGCAATTAATGCATTCACAAGTATACAGGGTTGAACAGAAACATCTTCATTGAATATGATGAAAAAATAAACTAGAACTGGTAAACTGGCCTGGAGCTTTCGAAAATTCAGTAGTCATACCTATCCACAAAAAAGGCGACAAGACAATAGTTACGAACTACAGACCTATCTCCCTCATCACTCATCTATCGAAGATCTTCGAGAGGATTTTGAAAAACAGAATGTTATCCCACAAACAATATGGTTAAAAAAAATACTTCAACTGAAGACGCCGTCCTCGCGTTTACCGGGAAAATTCACAATGCACTAGAAGGACAACCATGTCTATGTATTTTCATCGACCTGTCGAAGTCCTTCGACACTGTTAGTCACCAACTACTTATAGACACCTTGGAACGAACAGGTATAAGAGGAAAGAGCGGAAATTTACTCAAAAACTACTTGAAAACAGAACTCAAGAAGTGAAAGTTGCAGATACGATAAGTGACCTGAGAGAAACTGAATACGGAGTACCGCAGGGAACTGTCTTAGGTCCTATACTTTTCAATCTTTGTATAAATGAACGGTTTTCATTAAACAGTCAGGGAACTATCATAGGTATGCCGACGACACCGCCATCTTTTATGAAGCGACATCATCCAAGAACTTAAACATAAAGTTGAACTTGATATGCAAGCAATAAATACAGAAAAACCAACCTCATAGTCTTCGTAAAATCGAAATTTCAACACTTCGACGTCGAACTCGAGGGAAGTGCCCCTCAAAATTGAATCTGTAAATATACCTCGGAGTATATTTAGATCGTATATGAAATGGGATACACACATCAACTACATAATATAAAACTACAAACCATCCCATACAAATTCAAATACCTTAGTAATCACCTACCACTCAAAACAATGATAATATTATATACCACCCTAGTAGAAAGTCAGATCCGATATAGAATCCCAATATGGAGAAGATTCCAACAAGTGATAATAAAAAAAACGAAGTGTCTCCTCTGACTTGCTATACAACCAATGTGAAATCATGGATATCAGACAGTTATTTTATTATTGCACGAATGTGAAATTCTATCAAACTGGTAGTGTAGTAATGTAGTTCCACCCGCTCACGAATAAAATACTCTTAAAAAACATTTATCAGTTTTACCACAGGTAAAAAAATCCAAAAAACTCAAAGAGCACACTCGCACTTCGCAAAAAAATTATATAAAAAAAAAACTATTTAGAAACCGAAATTGACTCAAATAGGAACAATCCTACTGAAATGTGGAAAACACTGAAAACATCAATGCCAAATAATTACCAAGAAAACAATATTACAACAATTGATATGGGCAATGGTGAAATAATTTCCGATATGAACTCAATGCCAAATGGCTTGAATACCTTTTATATCAAAAGTATAATACAGATTACTGATGGGATTGCTCCCAATTTCTCATATAGCTTCCCTATAATGAAAAGAATAACTGAAAATTAATTGTCCAACTTCAGCCTTATCAATATGGTAAATTAAGAAAAAAAATTTAATTCTTTGGAAATCAAAAGTAGTCTAGATGAAATTTGTGTAGAACTCCCAAAGAAGTGTTTCAGTGCCATTTCTAATCCATTGTTGAACATAATAAATAGTTCCTTAGAACGAAGTGAAGTACCAACTGTATTGAAATTAGCTACGATTATACCTAAACCTGAAATTCCAAATACAAATCAAGCTATTAACTTGAGACCAATAGATATAATTAATGCTACAGCCAACGTATTGGAGAAGGCTGTATATGAACAGATAGTAAATTATTTGGACAGCAATAAGGTACTATGCGACTATCAATCGGGTTTTCGTAACAAACATAGTTGTGAAACTGCATCTCAATGTGTATTAGCAGATTGGAACAAAATCGCAGAAAATGATCAGTGTACTATTGCAGTATTTCTAGACCTTCAAAGAACGTTCGAAACTGTAGATAGAGACAGGCTCATTAAAAAAATTGAAAGCGTCGGTATTGAAGGAATGACATTAGAGTGGATGATGGATTACCTGAGCCCCAGGCTGCAGAGGCTAAAACTGAGTGAAATTAATTCAGATAGAATGCAAAATGATATAGGTGTGCCCCAAGGGTCTATTTTGGGACCATTGTTATTCCTCATATAATTGAATGATATTGTTAATATAGCACAAGAATGTAAAATTCACTTATTTGCCGACGACACCCTTCTGTACTTTAGTAATAAAGATGTAAAAAAGTGTGCTGATATTATGAACACTACTCTTGGAAGGGTTTATAAATATTGTTGTGCAAATTTATTGAAAGTGAACGTGAATTAAACAAAATGGATGGAATTGGAGAAACATGAAAAGCATAATAAAAACATACATATACGAGTGAATGACAGGGTTATAGAAAATGTAGACAAATTCGTTTATCTTGGAATAACTATTGACAGTCAATTGGAATTCAATGAACATGCTAACCAGGTTATCAAAACTGTAGCTTACGAAGTTAACTACTCAAGAATATGTTCTCCGTATCTCAGCCAATGGTATAAATTAATAATATACAACACTATAATACTACCACATTCTCATTATTGTTCGACAATTTTGTATTTTCTTAATCAAAATGAAACAAGCAGGCTCCAAAAGATATAGAATCGTGCTATGCGAATAATTCTACAAAGCTCGAGAACAACAACAATAGCAAATATGATTCAGACCCTTCAATGGCTTCCAGTGAAAAAACTCTTTGAGTATCAAACCCTCCTTTTAAAGACAAAATCGGACATTTACCTGTATATCTCCAGAATAAAATAACATAGGTTGATGAAACATATGATTATAATACGAGGAAAAAAACAATATGGAAGTTGAAAGATATAAAAAAATTGCAGATATAATTCTCTATTTTACAAAGGAATAGATAATTTCAATGAGCTCCCTCAAGAAATTGAAGATAGTGTTTCAATAAATACATTTGAAAGAAGCTTGAAGGATTACCTATTGAAAACATAGTATATTAGTATTTTATTATTATGTATGAATTTATATGTATGTATGTAAGTTTAACTGATTTTATTTTTGTACAATGTTAATCTTATTTTATTTATAGTTGAGCATGTTGTGTGTGTATTTTTAACTGAACTGACCATGTATTTACTTTTGTAAATGAATTCGCTTCAACTATAATATATACAGTGTTCCAGATAACATAAGCGGTGAAACAAATAAAGCCAAATTCAAAATAAAACTAAAAGAGTACATTCTCAGCAATGATAGAAAAATAATAAATGGATTCACAGATTTAAAAGGTTCAAACATTCAAATCATAATATCTCTTATTTCTCCTTCACATTCCATAATTACTAGACTTAAAGAATGCACTCTTCCTTCTGATGTTAATATGGAATTCATCGAAACAAGTGTTAGATCACTCACCGTTTACTACTTTACTCAATCTATACCATACTGAGCTAATATTGATATTGAATAAAGTTCTTAATAATGATACCCGATCCTGATATCCTCCAATGTCGTTGCATCTTTTATTATAATCCATTGAATATTATTGTATTTTATACATTATTGTATTCATTTATTGTATTTTATTGTAATGTATTACTATTATGGGAAACAAGTGCTGTGCCCTTATCCCTATACTACTTTATTACTTCCAGTATGCAATCATCTATATTTTTATGTATGTATATTTTATTCTGAATAAAGTTAAATATATATAATATGAATCCATGTGTGCTTTACAGATGACTATACCTGAAACAGAAAGAAAAATACCCAAAAAGCTCATGCATATAGAAACTTTCTGAATGAAGAAAAGCTAACAAAAGAGGTTATAAAGGAAAACTGGTTAGCGGTCTATAATTCAGATAATATAAATTCAGCGACAAATATATTCTCTGGGAAATTACAAAAATGAATGGAACGTTGCAGAACAACCACCAAACTGAAATATCAATCTAAAAAGCGACCTTGGATCACTGAAGGTGAAGGTTTACTCTACATTGAAAAAAACATCGAAAATCGCATAAAATACAAAGAATACAGAAATAAACTTAAATATATTCTGAAGAATATAAAGGTATTATATTACCGAAATGAAATTTAACAATTCCGCAGGGCTTTGGCTGGTGGTCAATGAAATCAGTGATAATCAACATTGTGAAAAAGAGCCTGAAATAAAAAAAATATCTGGAAATGGATGCTTAATAACGGATACCAAACAAATTGCGGATACTTCCAAATGATAATTAAAACATATTACCTGTAGTAAATATTAGAAATGGGATTATTAGTTTGTATAAATACATATGTTTTGTGTGTAGGTGTGTGTCCTAGTATAAAGTGAAAATAATCATATCTCTTTTGACTCCATGACAAATATTCTGCAAGATTACTTTAAATTCATTGTATGTAAACTGAATTTATTGTATGCAAACTGAATGGAATTACTGAAAATGCCACATTCAAGGTTCTTCTTTTGTTGTCAACCTCAAGGTGAATAAATATTATTATTATTCTACAGAGAAATAACGAACTTCATTTGATAAGTAGGAACATGGAGTCGGAAGCATCACAACACGAAGAGGCACAGAGGAAGGAATTTTGAGTCCACTGATATTCATTACTTTCATGGATGAACCAATTATAAAAAGCAAATCGGGAATAAAGTCCATCTATTATTTATTTGAATACTAGAACGTATCAATATAATATATGGGTAGTGGTATTTATTTGCAATATCTACTTGCAATGAATATGTTTTCATCGATGGAAGTATTATGAAAAAATATTTGAAATGTATTTCGAACTATATTTAAATGACTCCTCATTGGAAATCCATATAGAGTATTTGTCCACGCCTATTAAGGAATAGTGATTGCTTGAAATAAAAGAAAAAGTGTTCCGTGCCAGCCACTAATGCATATTCCGTTTGCTCATTTGCGGCATCGAAAGGTATATTTCTCCCCTATGTTTTCATTAGTCATCACCTGTAAGAGGGTAGAAGTGACCCTGATGTCAGTAACAATCATGTTCCTTCGTAAAAATTCCCGTTGGTGTGATTCACATTGAAAATTCAAATCTATCTAGAATAAATTGAAGGAAAATACATTTCAAAAACCGAGAAAGAAAATATGAACTGACATTTAATTCAAATAATTGCATTTCATCATGGGTAGTCAGTAGGTACTTATATGGAAAGAAATATATATATATATATATATATATATATATATGTATATATATGGCCAGTATTGCAATATATTGCTAATAATAATACTTTGTGTATTTCAGTATCTTGCCGAAGCTTTCGACACTATGAGACTGTTAGAAGTCTTGGAGGATGCAGAAATACTTGGAATGTATCCCAATTTGTTGAAAAGTTATCTCCAAAACTATGTGCAGGTGGTCAGTATGAATGAACAAATTAGCCGAGAGCACATTTCAGATAAAGGGTACCCCAGGGATCCGTATTGGGTCTATCATCATTGCCCATCCATACTAACACCCTTTCCACTATCAATTCATGTGGTGAAATTTATAGTTTTTCTGCCTCACCGTGGAATGACCTTGAAGAAGGCAGTATTTCGGATCTACCTCATGGAGCTCTATATTTTAATTATAATAATTATATTGTACGCATCCTGCCAGTTGTATATCGAAATCACTTATTATTTTCAATAGACATTCAGAAGGCGATGGTTGATATTAAAACTGCAAACGATATCATGCATCCAGCCGTAACAATTGACAAACACCTACAAAAAGATGAATGCGTCAACACTCACCACTCGTACTTCGCTAAATAATAGCTTAATCATATGGAGATAATCCATAAAAAAGAAATACTCAGTAAATCTCCGAGATACATTCTTCATAGATTCAAAAATTTAGAAGATTTTCTGGACATAATTATCTGAGAACTATTTACTTCATTTTCATACGGTATGCGATCCTCTCAGCTCTTGCTTATTCGTCTTGAGAAATTGAACATTAATAAAACTGGGATTATTCCATAACAAAGAGCATATTCATTGTAGAATGAATTTATTGCGCAAACCAAATATATAAAGAAAATTATATATCCATGTACTAGAATCATCATCTACCACCACAAAACTGAAAATAAATTGCGACAATAAAACATGGTTATTCAAGAGTTTTTTTCAGTTCAGTAACTGATACAATAATAATACACTCCACTCATCTCGACTAATGATTTTAACTACTCAAAATCACGATGTCCCATCAATTGTTACTTTTTTCATACAAGAGAGTCAGTAATACTTAAGCTGAAAAAAATCTTCTTCTATGGATGTCTAGATCACACTTGATAAATGAGTACTTTATTCGGGGTATATTTCCCAGTGCCTTTAAAATTGCAAAAGTTGTACCTCTGCACAGAAATGACAATAATGAAAAGGTTGTTAAATATTGGCTAATATATAATATTGATAAATATTGTTTATTATATGCTAAGAAAATTCAGGGGTGTATTATAGTTCAATTTACATTTTTTGACATATTAACTTGCTTTGCCGTTCTTCCGTTTTGACCGGAAATGACCCCACCTTTCGATTTTTGAATGGGAGATATTTTTACTTATTTCGATCGAGAATAAAATTCTAAGTCCAACAACACCTCACTTGTCAATATTTGACAAATAAAGTCATTTTGATTCCAATTTTTATCTTTCAATCTAGAATGCCATGGATTGTGTAAATCTTCATTCTTCATCAAGTAACATTCTTCATCAAGTAACATGAGAAAAATACGACTTTGAGGCTTATGACTTCACAGTCGTTTTAAAAAAATTTCGAAAGTCGCAAATAAGTCCATTAAGGTTTTAAATTTTCAAGGCAAATTTCAACTTTTTCAATTGTTGCGCGCACCAAATTGAGTACTTGTTCCGCAGTGATGTTCTGGTTGGTTGGTTGGAAGCTGACGAGCCAGAGACAGGGTTGGCACTCAGCTTCCCTTGAAACTGCGACCAGCTGGGGTCTATTGTATCACTTTGTCGTCAGTGGTTCCTCATTCAAACAGGTTTGTGCCTTTAATTAGGTTTAGAAGCCTGTTGATAAGGTTCTTCGGATTCATGTCTGTTTCCGGGCTGATCTCTCCAAAGGTTCTGTGTCGCCTACTACTTAGGGCGTCACAGTCGAAGATTGAAAGACAAGAGTTAGACCCGAGGCCTCCTCTTGTCTCTTGATGACAAGCCATTCTTCAGTATCTATCCCCATGTCCTGGGTTTTGATGAGCTGAAGAATCTTTTTGATTTCCATTTTACCAAATGGCTTTGGAATCCACTCTGTTTCCGGGAGTTTCTCAGTAGGTGTTCGACCATCTGCTGATCCCTCCTCGGTTGGGTTCACGGTTTCTGGTGTGATTCAACTGGAATCTCCTCGACTTCCATACCCGCTATCGGTGTTGGGTCTTCTTCAACTGGAATTTCCCCAGGGTTGTTTTTCTGTGTGGTTTCCATTTTGTTCCCACGAGTGTAGGGGAGAGGGTCGTCCACACCTGCGGTGCCCTCTGCGCAGGTGTAAGGCAGATTACTCTGGGAGGTCGCCATGTATCCCAGAGGCTCCGTTTGTGATACCTGACTGGCTCAGGTATCATCCATCCCTCGGCACGGGTCGCTTGACGCCTTGGATTGAGCCATGTTGTGGTGGCATTTGGTTTGAGATTGACTTAGAGATCCGCAGGTTTTGACCATTTCTGGTCATTCCCACTGGATTTTCCTTGTCAACCTTGTTATCCAGCGATACCACTTGGAGGTAGCCACCTAAGTTTCCGCAACCCATCTTCATCTCTCGTAGGAGGTGAACATGTGTTGACGCATTCTACTCGCCCTAATGCCACCCTTACTTTATACTCCAGTTCTTCACGGGTAGCTGATGCTGTGTTATACACCTGATTTTCAATTGTTTCCAAGAGAAAAAAATCTAGCGGAGTGAGATCTGCTGATCTAGAATATTTAAAAAAAAATACATTATGAAAAAATATGACAACTTGAGAATGTCTTCGCAGGCCACTAAATAGGTCCATAAGTGCCAATCCACTTTTCTGGAAAGGTGGCATTCAGATGTTCTCCTACGACTTGTGAGGTGGCGCTCCATCTTGTTGAACATAGATATCAACTTGGTTAACCAGTGGCAAATCTTCAATGAAATCATTAATTTGATTCCTAAGGAACTGTAGATATCTTTCCGCAGTAAGTCGTCCGTCCAAAATTATTGGCTCCAAAAGTTTTCCTCCGATAATACTCATCCAGCAATTGAAACCAAATCGCTCTTGAAAATTTCCTTCTTGCATCAGATGTCAATTCGTTTGAGAACAGTACCTTTTATTATTCCGATTGAACAGACCCAAGTTGGTGAATCGAGTTTTATCTGAATAAACAATTTTAAATGGAAAACGTACATCTTCTCTGTATTCAGTCGGTTGTGGTCGTTATCGTAAAGATGTTGATGTAGTTGGTATTCGAATGATCGATACTTATATTTGTGAAGAATTCTCCAAACGGACTTATATCACACTCATAGGCCAACACGTCGATTTTTTTTTCTTTACTGGCGATGTCACGAAGTTATTGGCATTTTCTTCTGGTTCATTTCACATTTTCCTTTCCAGTTTTGGAAAATAATGCTTAGCGGCTATTTAGATTTTTCAAATGGAACACCCTCTATATAAAATCATATTATGATTTCTTATCATTTTGTCAACAACAGCATGTACTACTTCTCTATACCTATCTGTTACCGTTTAGAAGATATAAATTAATTTCGATTTTTTTTACCAAATATGTGCTTATATAAACGCTAATAATCTTGAACTCTCTGGTACTAAGATGATCAAATTCGAAATGGAGTGGAGTGATACCATGAGGATCTTCACTTCGAGTCATATTTTCATTTGCCTCATACAGGGTCTTTAAAAAATGCAGATACTTTGTTCACATGAAAAAATGGGTGGAAGTATTTTTTTTAAATGGAACACCCTGTATATTTCCACATTCTTGAGCTCTACATCCAATTTTAGATTGACTTTGTTCAGATAATCCTATTTCGATTTCGAACCGTTTTCGAAATAAACTGTTTCAAACAGAAACTGACGTGGTTTCCTTGTATTCATCACTTATTTTTGAAATTTATCAGATTCCGTTCGATGTTCCTTTATCACTCACAGATAATACAATGAATAAATAGTTATTGAAATACTCTTCAACCATCAAATGAAACTTCTTTTCATACAATAGTTTTATTAACGCTGACACACGAACTGAAAATGATTTAATGAATTGGTAAGTTAATTCAATTGTCGGTGTATTTCAGAATATGTTCGAACACATCTCCACCTCTACTTAAACAAAATATGTTCAGGTGTAGCGCTTTTGATTGAGTCTGGAGTTAAACTATCGAAAGCAGTTCTAACTCTCGATTTCATATCTTCCATTGCCGTTACTGGGTTGGAGTAACCTTATTTTCAATGAAACCCCACACAAAATAATCTAATGGATTGCCATCTGGTGTTCTACTAATCCATGTGTCTTCGAAGATTTCAGTTAAAGCTTCGCTTACTGAGTGAGAATTATGGGGTGGAGTACCATCCATTTGGTACCATACACGTTCTCTTCCTGACCTATTATTTAAAATCATTTGAATTCCATTTCTCAATAAATCTTCATATTTTGTTGCATTCAAATTATCATCATAAAACACGATATAAAAAATTGACCCATTCTTTATGGCACAAAATACATTGAATTACCATCTTTCTTGAAAACCCCTTTGGCGAACGACAGACTGTTGTGGCTATTGAAAACTCCATTTTTGTAAACTTGGCCTCATCTGTCCATATGATATTGTCAAGGAAATGTTCATCCTCTTGAGTCTTGACAAGTAACCATTCAAAGAATTCCACTCTACGAGGCAAATCAGTCTCTTTCAGATGTTGGACACAGTAGAATTCATATGGATGCCATTTGTGCTTATTAGGAATGCGATAAATTGTCACGTAGGGTATACCAGCCTCGTGTAGAGAAGCATTTGGGAATGCATGAAAAAATCCCAAAACTGTTATGCCATTGTCATCATCATCCACTTCAGGCTTTCTACGAATGATTTTTGGACGAAAGGTTCCCTTCAACCTACAGTTGTAACTTTTTCTAAGGTACATATCAATTTCGAATTGACTGATTTGAGACTGTTGAAAAACTAAAGCGAAAAGAAATATTACGTAGTAAAAAATAAATGTTAAATTTCAAAAATAAAAATAAGTGATGAATACAAGGAAACCACGTCATTTTCTGTTGGAAACAGTGTATCTCGAAAACGGTTCGAAATCGAAATAGGATGTATAGCTAAAAAATGTGGAAATATACAGGGTGTTCCATTTGAAAAATTGACTTCCACTCATTTTTTATGTTAACAAAGTATCTGCATTTTTTAAAGACCATGTATGAAGCAAATAAAAATATGACAAGAAGTGAAGATCCTCATGGTATCACTCCACTCCATTTGGAATTTTATCGTGTTAGTACCAGAGAGTTTAAGATTATCAGCGTTTATGAAAGTACATGTTTCGTAAAAAAAAACGAAATTAATTTATATCTGCTAAACGGTAACAGATAGGTATAGAGAAATAGTACATGAAGTAGTTGAAAAAGTGATAAGGAATCATAATATGATATTATATACAGGGTGTTCCATTTGAAAAATCAAAGTAGCCGCTACTTTATAGTAGAAGCGGCAACGCCGCATCGTCTAAAATTTTGGGCGCGTAGATCATACTAATTTATGCATACTGTGAAATTTTCAGGTTGATCCGTTGTCTGGTTTGCCAGAAACGTCTAATTAACGCTCATTGTGAAAAGCCCTGTATATTTATCTTGTTGGTGGTGATATATGAAAAAGTTCAATGTACACGGGATGGTCCACATTAAACTCTCCAGGCAATTGTATTCAAAAGGCATGGGTATATCAAACTCAATGAAAACAATTCAAATCATGGTCAAAAGTACCTATAATTAATTCAAATCGAATGTATCTAATTCTCACAGTTACTCTATCTACCCCTTCAATCCAACCCTGTTCTACCCTGTTTTTTCTTTTTTTCTATCTTATTCACTTATCGAACTAGATACGGTCTTACTAAAGCCCCGGACGAGATGAGACCAGCACATTTTAATAATGTTCATCGACCAAAACCCAATCTTACGAAGATACAAGGATTAATCCTATCGGAATCTAATCTAATCTTTTGAAAGGAAGCACCAAACAAACACAAATCTGACCAGCGCTTTCTCACTACAAGCTCGAGATTATCTGAAGATTACAAGGACGTCATTATACATCTCCTCTGATAAATAGAGATAGTCTATCTTGATCTGGTAATTTGTTCGAGGCAGAAGAATGTTCCGATGGTATTGAATTTCGAGGGAGGTTAACCGTCAATTTGTTTTGGAATATATTTACATATTTCTCCTAATAGTCGGTACTTTGTTTCACAGGAATAATAACAGTTCATTTTGGAGATACACGAGGCAAATAGTATGATATTAGGGAGTTTGAAATTATTCTGATTATCAGTGGCCATTAGCTAATCCAACTGCTGCATTAGGGTGTGGACCTATACATTTCACCGATTATTTTTAGGGAAGATATCGGATACCTTACGAAATGAAATTATCCGTTAGTTGGAGCATATTATGCATCTATCAGATAGGGCAACGGGTGGAACTCAGTGATAATTGAGAAAAAAGTTATTTGTGTGTGTAAAGTGGCCTTTTCACGAATGTGAATACTGCGACAAATCACATGAGGCGAAAATGGCCCTTACACACGAACTGCATATCATATTTTTTCTACTACCGCACATATTGTCCTCTAAGATTAGAAATACATAACAAAAAATTAAACCGACGAAATACGGAACTGAAAAGTAGGAAATAAAATAAACCTTCTTAGTCTCAATAACTAGGCTCCTAAACTAATGTAACTAATTTTGAGTCGGCGCCAAACAAACAGAAGTAGGTAAGGCAATGATGGCATCGAGTTGCGCGGTGAGATTCTGTAAAATTTTTTGAAGTAATTTAATGATCTTCGTTGATTGTTCGTTTGGCGCCGACTCAAAATTAGTTACTTACATTAGCTTAGGAGCTTAGTAACTGAGACTAAGAAGGTTCATTTTATTTTTTACTTTTCAGTTCCGTATTCCGTCGGTTTAATTTTTTTTTGAATTTTAATTTTTCAATTTTTTGTGGTTGAAATCTACTAATTACTACCTACTTGTTTTTTATTTACTTCCAAAATACCTACTTACACACCTTATTTCAACTATTGCCAGTTAAATAATATGATTATCTACTTTTACTATTTGTTGTAATATAAATTATTTTTGTTGTTCTGGTTAGTTTATTTCATTACTTTGTATATCATTCCTTCCTTTCATGGAATATTATGATTGTGACGGATGTAGGAGAACAAAAATAATGACAATAGCGATCTGTCAACTACATATGTGTGCCAATGTTCACAAGTGAAAATCTTTTATCCCATATTTCTCTACCCGTAAAGGTGGATAATCCCATTGGAAATCCAAATATGATCAACTATGAGGTATACCCTATCCAAGGAAAAAATAATCATCCAAATCGAAGAGCCCAGTACAAAATTATGCCTGATAGAATTGGTTAACGGACAAGAATGCAGAGGGTGAGTGATCAATATCCTTCATTTTGCTACCCTTAGGGAAGATTTCATCTTTCATATTCAAATGGGACCAACTTCGAAGTTCACCCTATCCACTGAAAAAAGAATTATCGGAATCATACGTCTCAGTAAAAAGTTATGCGTGGTCATACATAAAAAAAATATACGCGTCGCCTAAAGAACCTCCTTCTTTTTGGTTTCATCGGTTAAAAAGTTACTTTACGCACTAATGTGTAAAGTAGTGAATGTACATTTTACGAATATAAATTTATTTGAAATTCACAACATATTTAACTCTCACAAAACAAAATAACAATAACAAATGAAACAATGTCATTAAATCAGGTTTTTAGTTGTTAGAAATATCAAGATTAAATTTTGGTAAGTTTGGTGATCCACAGATATGTCCTTCAGACGGTTTGGTTGGGATTACCATCAATGTTATTGAAGAAAAACTATTGTTATCTCGCCAACGTTTCGAACTTTAATAAATTCATCATTAGGGCTCTGTAACAATGAGTTTTACTTTACAATTCTTGTCAAGGTCTGTTTTTATTCATTATGGTTTACTGTATACAGTGCGCGCGTACACATGAAGGTACCTTTGACATCCCGTAAGATACAATAACAAAATTTTTGTTATGTTTATTAGATGGACCAGCGATTTTAAATTCTTTATTTCCGACGTTGTCAAATGTAAAGTTTCTGAGATATACGAACAATATATTTATTTTTAAATAGGACAACCCGTATATTTTACAATTTTCTGTTGAAGTTTTTTATTGCCGATGCAGTATACAAACTGTTAATGGCCAATATTGACCATTTATTTCAAGAGATTAGGAAAAACATTTTTATTTGTAATTAATATTGCAGTATACACAGAAAACAATACCTAAAGAAAAAAATTAAATGAGATGTTCAATATGACCTCCTTGTCTTCGGAAACAGAAATCCATTCTGAATGAAAATTCATCCAAGACTTTTCTAATCGTTTATGGAGAAATTAGTGCTATCTCCTCTGTAATTCTGTCTTTCAGTCCTTGGATAGTCTGCGGCCTATTCACATACACTTTGCTTTTTAAATAACCCCACAAAAAATTATCTAGAGGTGTCAAATACAGAGATCTGGAAATGTAATGTCGAGAAACTCACGAACGCCTCGAAGATAATGAGGGGACGCTCCATCTTGCTGAATCCAAATTGATCTATTCACGTTATGAGGATTTATATAATTAACTCAAATTCTAAAAATGCCCAGTATTCTTCACCTGTCATGGTTCTATTCCAAAAATAATGTCCAATAATTCCTGTCCACTCATTAATCTTTTGTGGATACTACGTATGTGCCTCCACCATCCAATGAGGATTTTCATCTGACCAGTACCTGCAGTTTTGTTTATTGTGCCATTTAACTGGAAAGTAGCCTCATCAGAAAGAAGGATTTGATTAAAGAAATTAGGATAAGTGTCAAATATATTTAACATTGTATCACAGAACTCCATTCTGCGATCTGGATCGTCTTCGTTCAGTTCCTGTACCAATTGTACTTTATAGGGATGCCATTTTTCTTTTTTTAAATATTTACGAACAGTTATTTGACTGATGTTATTTTTGGTTTCAACAACTCTAGTAGCCTTATGAGAGCCTTCAACCATAGACAAAAAAATTCCGTTTTGTTTGCTCTGACCACTTTTTGACATTTCTCGTACATGACCACTTTCCTCAAATTAATGTACCACGTGCTATAGGAGTTCTGTCTTCACACTTGTTATTGAATATTTCACATACCTCTTCGTGTGTTCGTGTCCTACAAATAATGTCGCAAATAAAACATACTCAAATTCCATAATATTATGGTATTACCTGTTGTAAAATTAAATTCGGATTTATAATATACTGAATAGACTCTTGATAGTTTGTTGCACACTGAATATAAGCAAAAATAATTTACTGGTCTTAGAAAAAGATAGCATAAATGGTAATTTAAAATAAAACATTTTATTTTGTTGCTATGTACAGTTTCTTGACATATTCAACTTTACGTACTAGTGAAAAAAAGTAAAACTATACGCACTCCGTAGCGTGCGTAAAGTACGTAATTTTCGTACGGTAGTACCACTGAAATTTAAAAAGCCAAAAAATATTTCCCAGCATTACTATGAACTTCTGAAATCCTATGTTGACGACAGGATATTCTGAGACGAGGAAGGGTAATAGAATTAAACCATTAACTTCTGATATCCCACAAATGAATGATAGGTTCTACTACTGGTGGTATCATGGCTGTTGGAGAGATTTCGGATTAGTTCCCCGAAAACCTCTAACAAGCAACAAATAAAATCCAAGAAAATTCGAGACATCAAATAATTTACAAATGTATGAAAAGAAGGATGGCATTCCTTATGTCAATTAATTTCCTGGATAGAAGGCAAAAAGCATACTTCAATTGCACTTGACAAACCATTGTATTCATCGGAGCTGTCCGTATTCAAATCTATTCAAAGGCGACAACTTTGTTTGTGGAAAATCTTCAGAGCTGGCAACTATGACCAATTGTGAGGTCAGGTAGGCGGCAATCCAAACATCAAAGTAAATGGGCGGAGCTACCTTGCTAAGAGTTCATAATATGTAGTCTGGGTGTCTATGTTATAATATGATTAAAATGATAGCTGATTTCTGGCAACCCAAATTTGTATACTCATAAATATTTCGAAAGCGGCAGAGAATAACTGGGCAATCATGAAAGTAGTGTTTATATTTGAATTCAACCCAAGTAATCGAATATTAATACACACGAGGTTCAATTCAATGAAAATAATTCAAAATTAATGAGTATTCGAGGATAAATTGAATGGTCGCGTTAAAAAGTAAGGTTGAAGGTGATTTCACTTCTACATGAATCTGTTATAGCTGTTATAGCTCTCAGACATTAGCACTATAGTTACCCAACAGAAGAAAACCCTGAACATTTCTTTTTCGATATTTCATCTTCAGTGTCCATCATAATCACTATCAACTATATCTGAATGAGAAATATAAAAATTATTACAGTTCATGATGGCTCTACATCATTACTAGTGAATGACACTCTTCTTTGTTGAATACATGATTGTTAATAAAAACTTTTTAACAAAAACTAAAACCGACGAAATACGGAACTGAAAAGTAGAAAATAAAATAAACCTTCTTAGTCTCAATAACTAAGCTCCTAAACTAATGTAAGTAACTAATTTTGAGTTGGCGCCAAACAAACAAGCAAATGAATTAGGTAAGGCGTAAAATTATGGAATCGAGTTGGGCGGTGACATTCTGATAATTTTTTTGAAGTAATTTAGTGATCTTCGTTGATTGTTTGTTTGGCGCCGACTCAAAATTAGTTACTTACATTAGTTTAGGAGCTTAGTTATTGAGACTAAGAAGGTTTATTTTATTTTTTACTTTTCAGATTCGTATTTCGTCGGTTTTATTTTTTGTTAAAAAGTTTTTATTTTTCAATTTTTTGTGGCTGAAATCTACTAATTACTAACTGCTTGTTTTTTGATTACTTCCAAAATGCTTACTTACCCACCTACTGGTTAGTTTATTTCATTACTTTGTATATAATTCCATCCTGTCATAAAATATAATGATATTGTGATAATGACACTAGCGATCTGTCATTGTCAACTAAGTACATATGTGTGCCAATGTTCACAAGTGAAAAATCAATTATCCCCCATTTTTCTACCCGTGAGGGTGGATATTTCCATTCGGGCCAAATTTTAATATGAGGTATACCTTCTATGATAAAAATCATTCAAATCGAAGATCCCAGTACAAAGGGGAATCCATTTTGCCTTGGGATGGATTTCATCTTTTAAATTCAAATGGGACCAATTTCGAAGTACACCCTATCCGAAAAAAGAATTATCGGAATCGGACGCCTCAGTGAAAAGTTATGCGTGATCATACATAAAAAAAAATGATAAAAAAAATTTAATTTACGCGTCGAATAGAGAACCTCCTCCTTTTTGGTTTCGTCGGTTAAAAAGTAGTCTGTTTGTGGCGGACTCATCTACTGACTTCGAAGAATTTTCTAAAACGAAGTTGTCATCATCCATTTCTAAATCATCATAAAATAGGAAAATTAGGTTTTCTTAATGAAAAAATCAATGATAAAAATGTTTGTATCTCGTCGATACCACAACAACCACAAAATTCCTTTGGAGAAAGACATTGAATTCGCAACAGCCACGAAAACAGAATTAATTTTCATTGATGTTTACAGGAAATATAAGTATCACATTTCTTTCAATTTGTGAAAGATATATTGACCGTATTGTAGCAAAAATATGGAAAATATACAAGAAATAAGGCTGATTTGCTACCAATTCCATATATGTTTGAATTTATTATAACTATCAATGTCTCCACATGAATAACATCTACTTCATCTAACGTATTCATTAATATGCTATTGAATACTATAATTCCAAGCATAGATCTCATGCCGACCATAATATTAACACTTCACCTTGTTGAGTCTTATAATATAATTCACTAAATATCAAAACGAGTTTTTGACGCAGAAAACGAACAAATAGTTCAGGAATCTTCTAATCAACAACGACTAAATTCTGCCTTGAAATCATTTCATTTTCTCTTCTGCTTCTCTCGAACCCATCCAAAACCAAACCGAAATATGTGATAACTTTGAAGTTGTAAAAGCTCAGGAAGTTTAATTTGTTTGAACAGAGTGTTCATAAACCCTCTATCAAATGTCATATAGTTTATTACTACTACTTCATACTGATGCCAATGACTATCTTCACCTTGTGTATTTTTGGAAAAACATACTTACCACCACTTACAAAGGATTCAATATTTGATGTTGTGCATGTTCGAATATCATCTAGCAATAATTTGTCTCCAGAATTTCGAAAACCACAAATACCTAAATAAAGTTTAATTTCCTTATTTTCTCCCAAGTGATTTATTCGAAACCAATTCTCTAACTTCCGCATCAAACAGAATTCCCAAGATCTCTCATTAAAACTTCATATACGTACGTACTTACACCCGATCTTTTACTACTTCTCTGCTAGTTTCCTTTGATATTAACATGAAATTACATTCAAAGTTTTGTACTACTTCCAATATATCTACCCTCTTTATCACAAGGAAGATTTTCCGATCAAGCAGATATTTTTGAACTAGCTGACTCGACAGATGTTGTCCTGTCCAAATTTCTCTATATTTTTTTCCTGAAAACTCTCGTCCGCGTAGAATTTCTTTTTTCCTATGTTTTTTGTGTGTTGTTCTATCTAGGTTATGCCTTTGACCCTTTTCCCGCTTCCCGTTGTCCCATTTTCAAGTTTTTCCGTTTTTCCTTACCATTATCCATTTTCTTGTTACCGAGTTATCCCGTTTATCCGTTATCCCATTTTCCCCTCAGCCCGTTTTTCCATTATCCCGTTATCTCATTTCCCCGTTATCCCGCTTTCCCATTATCCCGTTTTTTCATCATCCCGAAATACCGTTATTTCGTTTTTCCGTTTTCCCGTTTTCCTGTTAACTCGTTTTCCCGTTACCACGTTATCCTGTTTTTCCGTTCCCAAGTTATGAACGTATCAACAAAAACAGACATTCATTTTTATTATACCGTGTGTAACAGGATCATGGTACACCCCCCGTATCTCCTTTAGTTTTGAAGATAATTGATTGAAATTTGGGATATCCCATGAACATAATAAGCGGCACTTTTTGACCTACAAATGATTTTTTTTCACTTCCGGTTCCGCCGGAAGTGATACCAACTTTCGATTTTTGAATAGAACACCCTGTATATCATTACATTTCTGAAATCTGCATAATTTTTTGAATCTTATGATACCACATAAATGACATTTCAAACGTCAATATTTCCGATTTATTCCAATTCACCCGTCTAATGCTAGAAAAATCGAAATCTTGTCAAAAATACTAAATTGCGTTTTTTATGAGCAAATAAAGTTCATCGTAATCGATTTTGGGGTGAAACTCAATTTTTTCAAATGGAACCATATTGGTACCATGGTACCATTTATTAGTACTATCAATAAGGAATTTATTCATACCTGCTAATAAAATGTGCGATGAATACAATCAAAATTACAGCTAAAAGAAAATAAGATAATACAATTACTTTGTTCTAATTTAATGCTAAGAAGTTACTAAGGTGGCTTTGAAATACAAAAAATGAACACAAAACATTACAACAATTGTTTTAAATGCTGTCCATTAACATCAATGCACTTCTGAACTCGCATAGCTTGATTTGTTGAAAATATAAACAGGATGTCAGAAAACACGAATTTCAAAGTGTCTCTCCAAAAGAAATGATTCTAACTTTTTCCATCTTTGCAAAGTGAGATTGCTTCTTGAAAATGTGTTTTCCATTTCTTCCGGTCTTCCTGATGATCGTGGAAGCGTGAAATAGATTTTCGTCGACAAAAATGTATTGAAGACCTAGTGAATGCGATGTCTCTCCTGCGTCAATGTTACGAATGATTTCTGGTGAGTACTCTCTTTTGGAAAACATTCTTCTGTGCCTCATTCATCTTTATGAGTTCTTAATTAAGACTGGAATAGAAAATCAAATAACTATCTGAATGAAAATGCAAATTTTCAAATTCAGATTTTTTCTTTTGAGTTAGGGCCTTTTTAGAATATCTATCAGATGTAGTTCAATGTCCAGCGTGGCTTTAGCCGGGGAAGTAGTTGTTTTCTGTTAGACATTCACAAAAAATAATTTCATTTTAATCGTGGATTTTTCAATTCACAGAAAAATCTTTCTATCAATATTCAATTGAGAATGTTTCCCTTTTCGCATAGCTGTTTCTTGAAGAAAGTTCGCTAATTGCTGGGCCGTTACACTATTAATTGCCCGTCTTACTCGCAACTCCAGGTCTTCGCAGGTTGTAAAGGCGGTTGCATAGACGATGTTTTTTAAATGGCCAAAAGCAAAGAAATCAAGAGGTGTCAAATCAGGTGACCTTGGAGGCCATCGCACAGGACCATTTGTCAAAATTACGTTATCTTGGAATGCCTGTTGAAGGTAATCAGTTACTATTCTTGAACTATGGGGAGAAGCTCCATCTTGTTAGAAATACAATCCCTGTCGTAGATGGACAGGTAATTCAGTTAACCTGTCCTCAATTTCATTTAGCAGAAATCCTAAGTATCTATCTCCAGTCAAGCATCCTTCAAATATTATTGGACCAATGATTCTACGACCGAGTATTCCAAGCCAAACATTGAAACCGAACCGCACTTGAAAGTTACCCTCCCTCAATAAATTTTGATTTTCTTGTGACCAATACCTTGTATTTTGTCAGTTAAATAATCCAATATTTGTAAACCTAGACTCGTCCGAAAATAAAATCCTTCCCTAAAAAGCATTGTTTGGCTGCACATTATTCAGCAAGATCCTATTGCAATATTCCATCCTACGTTCATAATCATTTTCGTACAGGTGCTGGTGCAATTGATATTTGAAAGATTTATAATTATGTTTGTGCAAGATGCGGCTTACCGTTTGGTGACTAATTTCCAATTCAAACCCAATTTGCCTTGAAGAAACAGTCTTATCAACTTCTATTCGAGCTAAAACATTAATTTCCGTTCCTTCGTCAATGATAATGTTTTCTTCGGGATCTCTTCAGAATTGATTTTCAAGACGATTAAAATAATTTCTCGCTGGACATTGTCTATCAGGATATTGGTTGGCTAAAGGTTTCTAGCCGCAACAGCATTTTTTCTACATTTCCCATAAATAATTAACATGTCCACCTTTTCATCCCTTGTATGAATGTGGGGCATTTTGAATAAAAATAACAACAAATGTTAAGACTTTTCCAATACACAATAAAAACACCGATGAACCAATACCTATTTATTTGACAATCAAAGCCTCCTTAGTAACTGATTACCTTCAACAGGCATTCGGAACTATGCGAGTTCAGAAGTGCATTGACGTTAATGGACAGCATTTCGAACAATTGTTGTAATGTTTTGTGTTCATTTTTTGTATTTCAAAGCCACCTTAGTAACTTCTTAGCATTAAATTAGAACAAAGTAATTGTTTTATCTTATTTTCTTTAAGCTGTAATTTTGATTGTATTTATCGCACATTTTATTAGCAGATATGAATAAATTCCTTATTAATAGTACTAATAAATGGTACCACGGCACCAATATGGTTCCATTTGAAAAAATTGAATTTTACCCCAAAATCGATTACAATGAACTTTATTTGCTCATAAAAAACGCAATTTAGTATTTTTGACGGGATTTCGATTTTTCTAGCATTAGACGGGTGAATTGGAATAAATCGGAACCATCATGGCACCCTTAAATGGATAACTAAAAATTGAATTATCAAAAATATTGACGTTTGAAATGTCACTCATGTGGTATCATTGGATTCAAAAAATTATCCAGATTTCAGAAATGTAATGATATACAGAGTGTTCTCTTTAAAAATTGAAAGTTGGTATCACTTCCGGCGAAACCGGTGAGGAAAAAAATTGATTTGTAGATCAAAAAGTGCCGCTTATTATGTACATGGGATATCCCAAATTTCAATCAATTACCTCCAAAACTAAAGGAGATACAGGGGGTGTACCATGATCATGTTGCACACGGTATATATATATATTTTTTTTGGAAAGGTTTTCTTGGGTTTTGGATTCTTCGAAAACAATGTTCTAGTAGTTCGTAGGAGAAGACGTTTCGTCCCTGGCCGGGGACATTTTCAATTCTTTATTTTTTTTTTATATAAAAACATACATGGTTTGCTGGAAAAAAGTATTTTTCTGTAACATACATTGGAAAACAATACACAAACAGGTGACTAGAACATTGTTTTCAAGGAATCCAAAACCCAAGAAAACCTTTCCAAAAAAAATATCTCAAAAAGGATTCAAGAATCGAACAAAACTTATATATATATATATATATATATATATATATATATATATATATATATATATATAATTCTACTGTACGTGTGTGGCACTGAACGTATGCTTTTGGGTGGCGCCCTGGATGGTTTAGATCCACGAATCAGCCCGGCAGATGGCGCTGCAGTCGGTATCATAAACGGCTGGACCGATTTGAATGAACTTTTTTGTATGCGTTTGGGTGGCGCCCTGGATGGTTTAGATTCACGAATCATCCCCCTAAATGTTAAGGGTAATCCACCCCTTAATTTTGTTTTTTCAGAAAAAAAAATTGTTTTTATTTTTTTATGATACAGCATTCAAAAATACATACAACTCTAAATTTTCACCATTTTGTGATCAACCCCTATTTTTCTGGCAAGATTTTTATTTTTATTTTCATGACTTAGAATTAAAAAAATCATAGTACTTTTAATTTTCACCCTTCTACGGGATAACAGGAAAACGGGATAACTGGATAATTGGTTAACTGTTTAACGGGATAACGGAAAAACGGGAAAACGGGATAACGGGATGACAGGATAAGGGAAGGAAAAACGGAATAACGGAATTAATAAAAAACGGGATAACAGGATAACGGGAATAACGGAATAACGAAAAAATGGGAAAACGGCATAGCGGGATGACAGGATAAGGGGATAACGGATTAAAAAAAATGGGATAACGGGATAATGGGGTAACGGGATAACGGGAATAACGGGATAACGAAGAATGGGATAACGGGATGACAGGATAAGGTGATGACGGGAAAACGGGATAAAGAAAAAAAGCGGTAACAGGAAAATGGGATAACGGGATAATGGGAAAACGAGATAACGGGACAACAGGAAGCGGAAGGAGTCAAAAGCATAATCTAGATGGATCAACATAAAGGAAAACAGAGGAATAAAGAAATTCTACGCGGACAAGAGTTTTCGGGAAAAACATTTTAGGGAACATAGAAATTTGGACAGGACAACGTCTGTCGAGTCCGCTAGTGTAATTTTGATATGTTAAAATTAATCTAATCACTTTCCACCATCAAATCTTTCCACCATAATGATAATAATGATAATCATTTATTTTCCTTCAAAATAATTCAAAAAACTATATAGGAATAGTCAAATTGATTTGATTAAGTCAAAGACTCATCAGAAAGAAATTCTGCGACACCATAGGAGCAATTCTCATGCAAAAAAGTTCTTAGTCTACTTTTGAAAACAAAAATATTACTACTGTTTTTGATCATATCGGGTGAGTGATTGAACAGTTTTGATCCAAGATAGTTCAGAGAAACTGAAGTTATTTTGAATCTTTCGTAAGGAATATGGAATAAACCTCCACTCCTTGTGTAGACATTATAGATATTACTATCCAGTGAAAAATTAATTTTATTTTGGAATACATATACACATGTTTCGAGTATAAAAACGCAAGGCAATGGCAAAATGTGATATTGAAGAAACATTTCTTTACATGAGAATCTTTCAGATACCCTAGCTATACATCGGACAATACGTTTTTGAGCAATGAACACATTTTTGGACATTGTGGAATTACCATACCTCAGTCTTGAGTCCACCTGAGCATGATACAAACTCAATAATTGATTTATTTCCAGCACAAAACGTTAATTCACAAGCAAGTAGATTAAATAATTTTAATTTTGAGACTTACTGTTTACAGTGAGCTTACCAGTCCAGAAATTCATCAAAATAGATACCCAGAAACTTTATAGGTTCATGGCTGCTCTGCATGATATGATTATTGTAATCAAATCGGGAAATGATATTCTGGCGATGGTGAAACTGAAGAATTTGGGTCTTGTCAATATTGAAGAATAGATCGTTTTTATTGAAATAATCAGATGAAAGTGCAATTGAGTTGCTACATTTTTCATCTATAGAAACAGAACCAGAAGCAGACACAATCAAAGAAAAGTCATCTGCATATGCAGTATAGTCTAGTTCTTCGAGTAGTCTCAATTTGATTGATATATAATATGAATAAAATTGGTCCCAAAATAGACCCTTGATGAACACCCATATTGATGGGAACTGATTCTGAGTCTATTTTCTTCTTTATAAAGAACTGATCCAATTTGGAGAAACCCCTTTTACACCATAGTTCTCCAGAGATGATAGGAGTTCAGTGTAATTGACGCAAACGAATGCCCTACTCAAATCACAAAAAAATACACCAGGGCATTCGCCTGCCTCAATAGAGTCAATAATTGAATTGAACAATGATATTGAAGCCGTAGTGGTTGATTTTATCTTTCGGAAACCATGTTGGTTCTTACTCAAGATATAATTTCCATCAATGAAGTTCATAAGTCTATCTAAAAATGCGTATCCAAATATCTTGGAAAATCCATTTTCTTTGGGTTATCTTTTCTGTGTATCGGAACAACTTTGTCTTTTTTATAATCTTGGGGAAATGACCTTCAGAGAGGTTAATTAGAATTGTTGTAGGGTATATTATTGTATGAAGCATTTTCTTCAGTAAAAATAACGGGACCTCGTCTGGACCAGAAGACTTTTTGTTTTTCATTCTTCTACTTAACATACTGTATGATTATTGTACGGTATAAGGTTGAAGGAATAAAGTGTGCGAATTAAAGTTATTATTACCGACAGGTTTCTTTGATATACAACTAGCATAAATATCACTATTGTGGCGTAAATACTTGTACCGAATTCTGTATTCAATAAAACGCGCACTTTTACTAATGTGCACGCACCTTTGAACTCAAATCCATCCAGTTTTCTCTCAAACCTCCGGCTGCGAATTCAAGGAACTCGACACCATCCATATATTCAGCGTAGTAAACGTCAACTCGAGCAAAATCAATTGAACCGAGACATCTGCAGCAATTGTTCCGGCAGTTTTGACACAAAACCGAAACTCCCCGCACGTCGTACGTGTTTCCAAGACATCCGCCCAGCAAAACGATTAATAGTGCGCACATTTATATCAATAAACGTCTATACATCGGTCGGGAAATTGCTACGTGAATCACTGCTGAATTTGATTTAAAGTTCAAGTGGCATTTCAATATCCGTGTTCACAAGTCAGTGGCTATTCCCTGTGTGTAGGGCACGTGCTTCAAATGGCCGAGGTTGACAGTTTCAATGGGCCCTCGGGAAGGCCGGACGACCCGCGGGTCGTGCCCTCGAAAATGGTGGCTACACATCACCCCCAGCCCTCCGACAGGGCAGTATTTGAAATTGGTTGTTTTACTTGAAACCACGAAATGCATATTGACTATTTTTGAATACTCTTCCTGAATGCACACTTATGAGATTTCTATTGTATACAGGATATACCTTCATGAGTTAACGCGATCTACGAGTGTATACTAAAAGTACCACACTTCTGAAAATAGGACTCCTTGTATTTTATAAAATTTTTGGATTCCTCTCATTACTCTGATCCAAATTCATGTATCATACTCTATACCGAAATTGAACAGTCTTTGAGTTATTCGAGTTTTTCTAGAAAAACTTGACAAATGCAGCCTATCCAACATACACAAAGGCGTAGAAGGCCAACAACAAACTATCTTTCAAAAACATTTAGAATTGCCACTTTGAACTGACAATTGTCACTTCAAAGTGACAATTGTCAGTTCAAAGTGGCAATTCTGACAATTGTCAGTTTGAAGTGACAATTGTCACTTTGATCTGACAATTGTCACTTTGTAGTGTTTATTTGGTTCAACTATAAAATTGTCAAGTATGTTGAGTTTGGAAAATGTCATGGTAATTTCGATTTTTTCAAGTATATCGGGCATCGTTTAAAAGGCTACAACTATTTGATTTATCAAATTATGTATCAGATA
Organism: Gonioctena quinquepunctata; assembly: GCA_018342105.1. Lineage (NCBI taxonomy): Eukaryota > Metazoa > Arthropoda > Insecta > Coleoptera > Chrysomelidae > Gonioctena > Gonioctena quinquepunctata. The sequence goes on along the minus strand of JAFIRS010000074.1, from coordinate 1,083,436 downwards.
CAATTCTGAACAACACTAATTCCCTTCACTCGGAGAAGCAACATGGGAGATCTCATACCTCCCAGACTATTCGGCGAAACATTACGAGTAGTAGAGCAGGTGAACTATCTAGGACAGATTCTTGACAAGAATCTAACCTGGATCCCGCATCTTCAACATGTAACCAATAAAAGCAAGATAACCTTCATGATGTGCAGGAGAGCTTTTGGAAAAACCTGGGGGCTCAAACCGAAAGCCATGCACTGGCTCTACACAGCGGTAATAAGACCCCGAGTAACTTATGGCTCACTCTTATGGTGGCCAAAAACAAATCAAAGACAGGCAAAAACCAACCTTGGGAAAATCCAGAGGCTTGCCTGTCTCTGCATCACGGGTGCAACACTACGCACGTCCGCACTCAGTCTGGTCTTTCCTACGGCCGAAAATTGCGCATCGGTCTGGCTAAACAGTCCTTACGTTAGTAAGGTGGACACTGTTCTCAACCAAACAATGAGAATCATTACAGGATCTATTAAATCCACACCCAACGAATGGCTACCCGTGTTGTGTCATATCGAACCACCGAAAATCCGTAGACATCATAGATATCGAATGGCAGAGCAAAGTTAGTCCAGCCTGGCACCCGTATATTCCACCAAAAGGCTTCAACATGCCCCGGCAAACTTGGGTCCGGTTAAATAGGATCCGGACTGGTCATGGCAGAAGTGGATGGTCATGGCAAATGGGGGATGAGTGCAAGCCCAGAATGCGATTGCGACGCAGCCTCCCAAACAATACATTACATTACCTATGAATGTTCGACAAGAGCATTTCCTGGCACAACTCTTGACCTTCCTCATGCAACACCCCAGGCCATCCAACGGCTTAACCAACTAAATATGGAGCTGTGACAATACCTACAAATAATGTTTGCCTATACATTGTAACTTTTGTTGTGTTAGTATGTCTTGTTCCTTTATGTATGTTTGTACACGTCACAAGCTAAATTAAAAAAACGGGTGCAATGAATAGCACTCCAACAGCTGCAATGGAAATCATCCTAAACATCGAACCCCTTGACTTACATGTCATTGGAGAGGCCAGGATGAGTTCATACAGACTGCAACAAACAAAAAACTGGAGAATCCGAACAACTGGACACACCAAAATCACTCATGTAATCAATATCGACGAACTCGAAATGATTTCAGACTACATGCAACCCCTATGCTCATTCGAAAAACCATTCGAAACACGAATTGACGGATTTGGATGGGCCCCGAGTATAGAATCACAATCAACTGCGGACATAGTCTGGTATACAAACGGTCAAAAGACAGTTGAAGGAACGGGAGTAGGAATACTTGGGGTGAGGCCAAGAAGGGACTACATAATATCACTTGGCAAATGCTCCACGATATTCCAAGCTGAAACTCATGCTATTATGGTATGCATTCAGGAGAATCTAGGAAGTGGTTATAGGAAAAAACACATCTACATTCTATCTGATAGTCAAAGTGCTATCAGAGCCCTCAACTCTATACAGATGAAGTCTAAACTGGTCTGGGACTGCCTCCAGCACCTCACCGAGCTGGCAAAACACAACAAGGTCACCTTGATGTGGGTGCCAGGTCATAGAGGCATTGAAGGCAACGTTAAAGCGGACCAGCTAGCTAGACAAGCATCTGAAACGCTATTCACAGGACCAGAACCTGTGCATGGAATTGGCAAAAACCGATGCAGGACCCTGATCGGCGAGTGGATAAAAAAAAGACACCAACAATATTGGGATCAAACTGTCGGACAAATACACAGCAAAATCATGGTAGGGCATCCAAACTGGACCTTGACGGCTGACCTTCTGAACCTGAACAGAACGAATGCACGTATAATAGTAGGTCTGTTGACTGGACCCTGCGGCCTAAGAAAACACCTGAACACCATGATATTACGCGGGGAAACCGTGAAGTGTAGGCTATGTGATGAAGAGGAGGAAACAGACTTTCATATTATCTTCGACTGTGACGCCCTAAGTAGAAGGCGACACAGAACCTTTGGAGAGATCAGCCCGGAAACAAGCATGAATCCGGAGAACCTTATTAACAGGCTACTGAACCTAATTGAAGGTACAAATCTGTTTGAATGGGGAACCACTGACGACAGAGTGATACCATAGACCCCAGCTGGTCGCAGTGTCAAGGGAAGCTAAGTGCCAACCCTGTCTCTGGCTCGTCAGTTATCAACCAACCAACCACAATTCTGAAAATAGGACACCCTGTATTTTATTAATTTTTTTGATTCAATTCATTATTCTGATCCAAATTCATGTATCATACTCTATACCGAAATTGAACCGTTTTTGAGTTATTCGAGTTTTTCTAGAAAAACTTGACAAATGCAGCCTATCCAACATATACGAAGGCATAGAAGGGCCAACAACAAAATATCTTTCAAAAACATTTGGAATTGCCACTTTGCACTGACAATTGTCACTTCAAAGTCACAATTATCAGTTCAAAGTGGCAATTCTGACAATTGTCAGTTTGAAGTGACAATTGTCACTTTGAACTAACAATTGCCATTTTGAAATGACAATTGTCACTTTGATCTGACAATTGCCACTTTGAAGTGACAATTGTCACTTCGATCTGACAATTGTCACTTCAAAGTGGCAATTGTTAGCGAAAAAAGACATTTATTGCCAACTGCAACGCAATAGTATTGTTTTTCAGTCAATTTACGCGTATACTGCTGTGAAGAGATTCATATTGAAAATAATGGGATTTCAACTTATTACAAAAGTGAAATTTCCTTTTTAGAAAACCCTTATATCTCATCTATGAAACAATACTCTACTATTTTTCATTATATATCTATAGCAAATCAAACTTTACTAAAATAAATAATAGTATAAAAAACTAAAGAACACGCTTTTATAGGAAACCAGACTAAAAAAATTGAAGAATAAGATGTATTTTATTTAAAAAAAAGCGTGGGGTGCATGGTATCGCCTAGGCCAACAATTACCTGTGATCTGAGACATTTCTTACTTTACTGCCCTAGGTGTGTAATGTACTATATAATTATTGATACCATGCACCCCACGCTTTTTTTTAAATAAAATATTTTTTTTTCTTATTTTCTATTTTATAAGTCTGGTTTTCTATAAAAGAGTGTTTTTTAGTTTTTTTCAACTATTATTTATTTCCTACTTTTTAGTGTAGTTTATTTATAAAAGCGTGTTTTTTTAGTTTTTTCAAACTATTACTTTTATAATTTTATTGCGAATTAAAAAATGGAATAATGTTATTAAATTAGACAATCATAATCTCCGACCCCAAAAACCCCCACATACCAATTTTGAATGAAATCAGACCATATTTACAAGACTCGGCCGCCATTTTCAATCCGCCATCTTGAATTTTTTTATTTTCACAAAAGAATTATAATATTCGACCCCAAAAACCCCCACATACCAATTTTGAATAGAATAACCATAATCACAAAACTCGGCCACCATCTTGATTTTCAATTTTCACAGAAGAGCCATAATATTCGACCCCAAAAACTCCCACACCAATTTTGAATAGAATCAGACCATAATCACAAAACTCGGTCGCCATTTTAAAGCCGCCATCTCAAATTTTTTCAATTTTTACGAAAAAATCATAATAATCGACCCCAAAAACCCCCACATACCAATTTTGAATGGAATCAGACCATAATCACAAAACTCGGCCGCCATTTTATAGCCGCCATCTTGAATTTTTCAATTTTGACAGAAGAATCATAATCTCCGACCCCAAAAACCCCCATATACCAATTTTGAATAGAATCAGACCATAATCACAAAACTTGTCCACCATTTTGGAGCCGCCATCTTGAATTTTCCAATTTTGACAAAAGAATCATAATTTATAACCACGAAAACCCTTAGATACCAATATTGACGCGAATCGGACCATAATCACAAAACTCGTACGCCATATTGGAGCCGCCATTTTGTTTTTTGTCACACAAAAATTTCTTAATGCATTGGCACCGAAATTATGTACACCCGCCAAATTTCAAATCATTCAGAGGTCTGGAAGTGGGTCAAAATAACGCCCAAAGGAGTCGGTTACAAACAAACAAACAAACATACAAGTGAAGCTAATATAAAGCGTGTAATATACAATATGTGTCGCAGAGGTTATAATTATTTTTATTCTCAACACCTTCTCCTCATAATAAATTACTGAATGAATCAAATCTTGAAAACTAAGGAATTGTTTTGTTTTTCGAACTTGCAATATGCAGGGGATGTTGTGAAAATATGTCTGCCACTTGATCATCAGAGCAACAATACTGGATATCGACGATTCCTTTATTCACCTTTTCATTGATAAAATGATAGCGGACATCAATATGTTCGCCCCTTTGATTAAACTGCCATTTCGTACTGAAGATGATTTGATTGTCGATATTCAGCTTGATGTTCACATTTCCATTTGTAAGCTCGTCAATGGGTGATTTCAAATAAATGAACTCCTTAGTGCAATCTGCAGAGGCAATATACTCTGCCTCGGTACTAGATAAGGCCACAATCGGTTGTTTCCTGAAACACCAGCATACAGTTTCTTTGGAAACATCACAACATATCCAGTCGTGTTTTTTTTTCTTTGTAGTCTCCTGCAAAATCTGAGTCACAGTATGCTAGTATTGAATTTCTTGAGTATCGAATTCCATAATCTTGAGAGGGTTTCAAATATTTCACTATTCTTTTTACGTTAGACACACTTCAAAGTAACAATTGTCACTTCGAAGTGACAATTGTTAGATCAAAGTGACAATTGTCAATTCATAGTGACAATTGTCAGTTCAAAATGACAATGGACAGTTCAAAGTGACAATTGTCACTTCAAAGTGACAATTGTCAATTCAAAGTGACAATTGTCAGTTCAAAGTGACAACTGTCACTTCAAATCGACAATTGTCAGTTCAAAGTGACAATTGTCAGTTCAAAGTGACATTTGTCAGTTCAAAGTGACAATTGTCACTTCAAAGTGGCAAGTCCAAATGTTTTTGAAAAATATTTTGTTGATGGCCCTTCTACGCCTTCGTAATCAGAAAATAGTGATATGTTTCCATATTTTGGAGTTCTTTCGATTTCAGTATTTTTTCGATCTGTGAAATCCTAAGTATGAGAGCTAATTGATTATGAGCAAGTTTTGAGTGGTTTTATTGAAAATATCCATAGAATTTTGAAGAAGGGTTATTAGCGCATTTATCATATTTTTTTTATTTTGAATTGATTATTTGAGATTATATTGATTGCTTTAATATACTTCTCAGTATCTTCTTCATTCGAAATTTCCAGTGATTGTTTAAATGATAGATCCAAGACCATTTATGAGCCACGTTTTGCAGGGTTCAGTTGATTAAGTTGGAGTGATATTTTGTTTTCAAGATTCATTTCTAAATTATATGAATTATAATATTCCATTTTGAGGAGGTGTTCAGTTTTGTTCTGAAAATTGTTCTCTAATAGAGTTATTAAATTATGAAATTTTATTCGGAGGGATTAAAATTCGTCGGCAATATTGGTAATATCGAAAATTTGTACAAAAGACAGTTATCAATTTTATTTTGGACATTGCCAAAATTGAGAGTAAGTAAGGGTTTTTTGAAATATCATGGAATTTTGGGTAGGTCAGTTTACTACTTGCTCAGGCCAAGAAATTTTATTATTTTTCTTACTACGGCTTTGGGAATTCTGTTTGAAAACAGTTTTTCCTAGTTGAAAATCTTCGTTACTGTCACCTTCTGTTTTGTGTTTTGCTACTAATTTTTCTTCCGTCTCATCATAGTCTTCCATGAACCTTCTTATATACATGTTAGTTTTTTCTTGCGGTTTTCCGCATAGTAGGGGGTTTCCATTTAAAAAATTGAGATTTTCAATGTATCTTATTCACTTTATGAACCCACTTTTTTGCGGACTCAGTAGATTATTCAGTGGGTGTGATTGTGGTTTGTAATCCGTTCAACCTCCAATATTCATGAATCAGTCATCAATTTAGTAGAAGTAGTCCGTCTTTTCATGCATTCTTTAATTTCTCCGGGATTTAATAATGCTCGAACTACTGAGACCATCCCGGATGATGAATATTGAATCCATGTTCATGAATAATATGAAAATATAGTTATTTGCATTATATACTCGATTTTCCACCAGAATTCACAACACAATATGCTAATTTGCCTTTTATTGAATAATCATCAACCAATCAGTGACACGTGAATGCAATATGTGATTATTTTGTTTTGTGTACTCATTTACATAATTGGTGGAATATTTTGATGAAGCGTAAGTGATTTGTAGTGCTTCTATTTGTGAAACCGTTGAACCATACCATTTTCCCATAATATTTTTATGTACCCCGCTCATTCATTCTCACAGATTTTAACAAAACACTTTTGGTTTTCTGTGGGAATTCAAAACCGTTTCAATGTTTTCTCAAAACACAGTATGCATTATAATTGTAGTCTCGAGTATTGTTTATCTAATAATGGTTGTGACTGGTTGTTAAGTATAATATACATTCACCACCATTTTTCATGTTCATATTACGATTCAAAGGAAAGTTACTTTTGTCCAACCGGGTATGTAAACATGTTTGGAAATGAAATATCAATTCTCGCTTTATGTAATTTTGTCACTTGCCACCTCCAACCACTCGACTCTTCAATTGTACAAACAAATCTAGTTAAACCACTTGTAATAATTCCAGAAGCTATTCAGTTCAATTTCATTTCAACCTCTGTATTATTTTTTGTCCTACATCCGCTGATATTTCTTATTTCGACCGATACAAAGCGCTAGTTCAATCGCAGAAGTCGAAACGTTTTGTTCCACGGCCATGCAATACAATTTGCATGGCTCAATAAGTCTTGCATTACAAAAGCTTTGTGAAACCAGAGAGCGCAGTTAATCACTAAACAGAATAAGGAAACCAAAGCCTCGATGTATGCTTAAGCAGGATATCCTCCATTTATATTCTGCTGTAAATGGCGTTGTTTGACAAAAAGTACTCTATTTACTTGCTAATGTGATGATAACTCATTTCCATGGAATGATAAAAAAGTGCAAATGATGGTGAATAAAATTGTTGCCGGATCTATATCCTGGAGAAGTATTTATGGTTTTCTACCTCATGTCATGATATTTCTACCCGACTTCGACGAAGCAAAAAGGAGGTATGTATGTATGTGGGTATGTATGTATGTTCATCTGTTCCCTCATAACTTCTAAACTACTTATCATAATTTGAAGTGTCTTGATCGTCCGCCGGTGATAGGCTAAGTCACGTCACATCAAATGGAATGAGTGATGAAAGGGCGTAATCAATGTCGAAATTATATAAAAAAACGTGTGTACTAATAATGACAAAAGTTGGGTGTACCTCCACGCGGTATATAACCTAGTAATATTTAAAACAATGAAACCTAAATGCTTTTTTTCTTTAATTTTATAATTTGTTCACTATGCCAAAAAAATCCCTTCTTTCATTAAAATATATTACGTGTTAGTTGTTTATTTAATATAAGATAAATATTGAATGATTTATACATAACAATTTCAGATGAGATAGTTTTTCGTTTCATAATTTTCACAGCGCGATTTTTCAGTATTTGGGTTTTAAATTTTAAATCCTTTTTTTAATATGTGTCATTGTGGAGTCATTTAATCTTCATACCCTCACAATAATTCTTTACTGATTTTTCCAAGAGGTGGTATAGGAACACAGACAAAAAATAAGTAAAATGTGTTGCTGACTTTTAGATAGAGAGTGATACATAATGTATATCGTTGAATTTGTAATTAAATTCTCTATCAAATGGCAAAATGGCCCTCGGGGCTAGGACCTGAAAATTTGCATGTGGGTTTCTTTGACACTAAGGACGTATTTTTGGAAATTCAACTCCGGGTGAAAAAACGGTGAATGTTTATATGAAAATGCGTCATTTTTTAATCAACTGTCAAATTAATGTTAGAAGCTAGATGGAATCACATAAATAACCAGGAAAAACACAAATTCTACGCGAGGCACCAGCTGTTCTTATAAAACTTTTTAACAAAAAATTAAACGACGAAAACAACTGAAAAGCAGAAAATAAAATAAACCTTCTGGCTTGATAAAGCTCCTAAACTGAATCACATAAATAAACCAGGAAAAACACAAATTCTACGCATTATCTATGAAAGAATTCATCAAAACGCAGCCGTGCATCTCGCTGCCATCATTTTACGCTTCACCTAATTCAATTGCTATTTTGTTTGGCGCCGACTCAAAATCAGTTACTTACATCAGTTTAGGAGCTCAATTATCATTCAGACTAAGAAGGTTTATTTACTTTTCTTTCAGTTGATTTTCGTCGTTTAATTGTTAAAGTTACTTTTCAGTTCCGTATTTCGTTGAATTTTTTGTTAAAAAGTTTTTATTTTTCAATTTTTTGTGGCTAAAATCGACCAATTACTACCTACTTGTTTTTTGATTACTTCCAAAATACTTACTTACCCACCTTAATTCAGTTGAATAATATGATTATCTACTTTTACTATTTATTGTAAAATAAATTATTTTCCTTGTTCTGGTTAGTTTATTTCATTACTTTGTATATCATTCCATCCTCTCATAAAATATATTGATTTTGACGGATGTGGAACAAGAATAATGTCAGTAGCGATCTGTCAACTACGTATGTGTGTGCCAATGTTCACTAGTGAAAAATCAATTATCCCCTATTTTTCTATTCGTGAGGGTGGGTAATTTCTTCCGAAATCCAAATATAAGGTATACCCTATCTATTAAAAAAAGAATCATCCAAATCGAAGGCCAATTCAGAGGGTGAGTGATCAATATCCCACATTTCGCTACCCTTAGGGGTGGATTTCATCTTTTAAATTCAAATGGGACCAAATTCGAAGTACACCCTATCCACTGAAAAAAGAGTTATCGGAATCGGACGCCTCAGTAGAAAGTTATGCGTGATCATACATAAAAAAATATGATGGAAAAAAAAATATACGGGTCGAATAGAGAACCTCCTCCTTTTTGGTTTCGTCGGTTGAAAATGCCATTATACACTCGTCATTCACGGGTGTTTAAGAGGTTAGATTACATTACACACATATATATATATATATATATATATATATATCGAGAGATTGGGAAACCATGAAACAGGCTGTAGACAGATGGTGTGCTTTTTTGGATTCGTAACAGATTTCTCTCATTCTCGATTTTTGTTTGCGTTAAACGCATGTGATATTAAAATTCCACGATATTAGGTTTAAGCTTCACCGCACAGATTATAGATGTCACTATCAATAATCTGACGCAGTTAATGTATATATATATATATATATATATATATATATATATATATATATATATATATAATTACAAAGATCTTGTCAATATAAATGTTATACGCGTCGAAATCTTCCGTTTCTCGCAGTAGCCTGTTTCGTATGGAATTGTATTCCCAAGTTTTTGTTCTGCCGCCGAGTAAAACGATTTTCATTGTGTTTGGGGAATGGCGCTTTACATATTTATGAAAAGGACCCAAATAAATTAATATACTGCCCGACGGCGGGGTTTTTTCATATCGATATGAAAACTTGACGCTCGGTGAGATCGAGATTTTTTATTCTTTTATTGAAATTGATATCCATGCCCAGTGAGCTGTCCACGAGAGCGTGAAATTTATTTCTGTTGATATGAATGTCAGCTGCACATGATAGGTTATTCTCGAATATCGAGTGAAGAATATTATACGAGAATTAATTAAAAATAATTTGAGGAGTTTTGAGAATTTATCATGCGATTCGTTGATTTTGTAAGTGATAGGCGTTTTTTCACATCACAACAACATATTCTGTAGGGTATTGAAGTGTATGAATGATAAGATGGCGAACTGATTGTATAGAGAATGATTAATGTACAGGGTATTCCAAACACAAAGGCCCATTGAACTTTTCTGGAGATCTGAGATATAAATACTCGAAATTTTGTGTCCCACGATAAGAGACTGCGATCTAAATCTAAAAGGAATTTTGTGTTGAAACAAAATGGTCTGTAACAAATGTGGTTATTAAGACAGTTACAGGAATATATGGTTAAAGTTAGTGCTTAAAATCCATGGTTTTATATTTCTTTTTATCTTTGCAAATTTTATGGCTTTAGCTTCCTATGGTAAGGAATTATAAATCTTTGGAGCCAGATATAATAAGGATCTCTTTACACTAGTATAATAAAATCTAGGTAACATACGTGCATGTTTACTTTTAGATCCAGTATTTATCTCTGATTGGTGATTAGTTATACTATCATTGATTTTGTTATTACACAATAATCTTATCACAGATTTGATATATAGTTGTTGAATTTGGAAGACATTGGCCTCATTAAATAGGTCTACAGATGGAAACCTTTTTGACTTAAATAAAGATATTTTCAATAATGCTTTTTGAGTTACTTCCAATGGATTAAGAGGTTTTTGAAAATAGCTCCCCATATGTAAATTCCATAATTTAGAACCGATTCTGCCAATGCATAATATATATTTATCAAAGATTTTTTGACATCGAATTTCGCAATATGTAAATCTCGAGAATAATATCAACATTCGAATTTTAAATGAAACACCCAGTATTTCATTCTGTTTTTGGATTCTACTGACAAATACAAATAACTGTTACTGAACATGTCGTATACCTATCTCTACCGTTTACTGAATATTGATTATTTTTTAATTGTTTTTCTACCAAAATGGGACCAACTTGAATTCAATTACTATCTGTTACCCACACGGGACTCAAATTCAACTTTCAACCAGAAAATATTGAGTAATTTCAGTAACAGCAAATGATTTGACCGTATTGTATACAGGGTGTCTGAAAACATATTCTTGTAGGTGATCTTTGCTGAAATTGAATTGCATCATCTGAGAGTTGGAAAAAAACTCAAGTTCCAGCTGTTTCTCCAAAAGTATGAACATTTTGAAGTGGATCATTCCAGATTGATTTGATTTTTTACTCATATCATTTCAATTGGGTTATTTTACCTATTTCAATTTGTTATACTGGGAAAGGAAAATGGTAGTAGTGTGCTGTGACCAGAAAAGAGCAAGACAATCTTTCAGTTTGACAAGCAGGGATTTTCACGGTGTGTCTGTCAAAATGGATAATAATACATATTCAAATGCAGATATTTTAAATTTTTATAGAAACTTGCTTTCATTTCAGAAAACAGACCATTTAGGTGTAGGAACATGATACATCATTTGAAAGAAACTCCAATTATCCTTCAGAACATTCGATAATACAGGGTGTTCCGTTTGAAAAAATTTATTTTCCACCATTTTTGTATCTATCGAAAAAATCCCAAAATTAGAACGACCCTGTATAATGGAAAACGAATTCCTTTGGACATAACTAATGCTCAGAACATTGATAAACTACACCCAAAATTCCAGCTTTGTATGAGTCCAAATACTGCAGTGATAAACATTCAATTGAAGCTATGCTTTGCACAAAAAATAAGGAAATCAATGAATTTCTCGAAAACCGCTTGAGATAGGTATAGAAAAATATCATACAAAAAAGATCGTAAAGCAATAGCAAAGCAAAGAATGCGATAATATACAGGGTGTCTCATTCAAAATATCAAATTTGTTGCTACTTTTCAATATAAGCGGCAACGTCGCATCACTGGAAATATTTTGGATCGAGAGAGCAGAACTAATTACCCAAGAAACCAAATTTTCAAAATTATCCTGTGTCCGTTCTCCAGAAACGTCTAATAGGTCATCGAGTTTGCGACACCCTGTATACGTGTCCAAAACAACACTTAGTATGTAATATGTGATATATTCATGAAGAACTTTGAGGAATCGTATATAGATACCTAGTGAAAATATTTTATAAATTTATATATTACCACTTCTATGTTTGTTATAGAAAGAAACGAACCATTGTTGAATCCATTACAGTGTTTTGAAACAATAATTAATAATATAATCATATATGTTGGCACTTGAACGTTTATCACTCCCAAACGTTCGGTAGAGTTCAGTGAATTCAATAATCCTCAGAATCTCAGGGAAGTTCATCATAAATTTTGCATACGGTTTACAGTTGGACCTAGTTAATAAAACATAACTTCTTTCAATAATTATATAAAATAAGAATTCCTCACATAACTAATGAATATGGAAGCTATAAATATATGAACAGAAAATATTCGGTTGATTGCGTCTTCACTTCTAGGAAAATAAAAAGCAGTCAATCAAGTTTCTCCGAAAAAAATTATAGTTTGAAAAAACTAAATATAATATGGGGCAATGAGGTCTGAAAAGTTGAAAATAATAAGAATAAAGTCATTGACCAAAATATTTTCTTTTATATATGCTTGATAACAATTATCTTAATATAATTTTTTTGACATGAAAAAAAATTTTTTGGTCAATGACTCTATTCTTATTATTTTCAACTGTTCAGCCCTCATTGCCATATTTGTATGTTTTTTAGTTTTTTCAAACTAAAATTTTATTTTCAATTTTTTAGTCTATATTGCTACAAAAGACTAAAGAAGACTACGGGACAAAAACTCTTCCATTGATTCATCCACATGAGATGGAAGTTATTAATAGCTAAATTTTGGCGAATATGCTTATAACCAGTACATTCGCCATATCTTTGAACTGTAAATTATGCTGAAAATTTTTTGACAGTTCTAATAACCATTCAAATTTTGTCATTTTGTGTCATATGAAACAATTTCACCCAATCATGTCAACATTACACTGATAATTGCATTCAGTGCAATTATCAATCACTATGACAACACGATTGAGTTTGACAACTTCATTCCAAATGAATTTCAAAATGTCACGTTTTGGCAATGCGAATGTTCAAAGTATAAATGCGCTAATCAAAGAAAAAATTCCTAGGAATACAACCTACAGTCACAAATATATTTGGGGAATATTTATGGAATTTTGCTGCGAACGAGAATATGAATTAAATTAACATAGAAGCTTAGAAGAATTGGCGTTGATAGAAAGAAAGACGTGACCGAAGTTAAAGAAGCGACGGTGAAGACAATGTGGAACGTTTCGTGCAAACTTTTTTTCAAATCGAGAAAAATAACGATGACTCTCCAACAAATCGCATTGAATACAATCCGGTGTTCAGTAAAACGTGCCAAAGTGGTTCTAAAAGCTGTACAAGTAGTAAATGGTTGGTTTTCAATAGTGAAAGACAAAGCTGATCTGTACGTCTTTTTAATAAACTGAAAACGAGGCGACCATATTACCTCACCACGACTGTTCCTAAAGCCAAATCGACACTGGAAAAATGAAGCTGGAACCAAGGAACGAGCTTTCGATTGTCATAAAATTATCTCGTCTATTATCAATGTCGTAGGGATATTACTACTGAAAATGGCCTCAGTGCATTAACCATATTTTACTAGTAGCCACTGAAGAGCTCCACTATTCACCTCCTGGCTCCATCATCAGATCAGCTCCAAGATACCAAATTGACTTGAAAGACTCGATTTCATTGTTTGTTAGTTACAAGTGAAGCTAATGATAAAAGCGTCACCACCTCTTTTCATGGATACTTGGATGTCAATTTTCAAATCATAATTAAACTGATGAGACTTCCTTGCAATGCCGTCGTTTCTTTCATCCCGTTCATCTCCATGATCGCAATATAAACAAAACACATTTCAAATTGAAAATAGCCCAATAAGTTATGTTTACCAGAACACATAACTGAGCGAACTGTCACTTCTGTCATTCTTAAAGTTATTGCTAAATCTAAATACGTTGTATAAAATAGCTTCAGTATATAATTATTCTCACGCATATTGCTCTTTTCATTCCTATTGCTATTGCTAAAGAAAAGTTGACTGAATCCACCTTAAGTTTGCAAAAACGCACCATCATGTACCTTGGATTGGCTAGAACTGATGGATAGTTGTGGTTCCAAGAGGACATTTCTAGCTTTAACGTCAACTATAATCGTTAAAATTTAACTGATATCGAGTAAAATCAAATTTGCATACCTATTTTTTTCCTATTGATTTTCAGTTTCAAATTTCGTATTGTAACTTTTCGTACACATGTATATAAATAATAAATAATAGTTTGAAATTACTAAAAAACACGCTTTTATAGAAAACCAGACTAAAAAAATAAAAAATAAGAAAAAACATTATTTTATTTAAAAAAAAGCGTGGGGTGTATGGTATCACCTCGGTGTGTGATGTACTATATAATTATTGATACCATGTACCCCACGTTTTTTTTTAAATAATTTTTTTTTTTTTTTATCCTCAATTTTTTTAGTCTGGCTTTCTATAAAAGCATGTTTTTTAGTTTTTTCAAACTATCATTCATTTCCTACTTTTTAGTGTGGTTTATTTATAAAAACTATTATTTTCATTATTTTTTGCAAATTAAAAAATGGAATAATCTTATCAAATTGGGTAATCATAATCTTCGACCCCAAAAACCCCCACATACCAATTTTGAATAGAATCAGACCATAATCACAAAACTCGTCCGCCATCTTGAATTTTTCAATTTTTACAAAAGAATCATAATATTCGACCCCAAAAACCCCCACATACCAATTTTGAATAGAATCAGACCATAATCACAAAACTTGTCCGCCATTTTGAAGCCGCCATTTGAATTTCCCAATTTTTACAAAAGAATCATAATATTTGACCCCAAAAACCCCCACATACCAATTTTGAATAGAATCAGACCATAATCACAAAACTTGTCCGCCGCCATTTAGAATTCCCAATTTTTCAAAAGAACCATAATATTTGACCCTGAAAACCCTCACATACCAATTTTGAATAGAATCAGACCATAATCACAAAACTTGGCCGCCATTTAAAAGCCGCCATCTTGAATTTCCCAATTTTCAGAAAAGAATCATAATGTTCGACCCCAAAAACCCCCACATGCCGCCATCTTGAATTTTTCAATTTTACAAAAGAATCATAATATTCGACCCCAAAAACCCTTAGATACCAAATTTGAAGCGAATCGGACCATAATCACAAAACTCGGCCTTCATTTCAAAGCCACCATCTTGAATTTCTCAATTTTACAAGAGAATCATAATATTCGACCCCAAAAACTCCCACATACCAATTTTGAATAGAATCAGACCATAATCACAAAACTCATCCACTATTTTGGAGCCGCCATTCTAAGTTTTTCAATTTTGACAAAAAAATCATAATCTCCGACCACAAAAACCCTTGGATACCAATTTTGAAGCGAATCGGACCCTAATCACAAAACTCGTACGCCATATTGGAGCCGCCATTTTGTTTTTTCTTCACACAAAAACTTCTTAATGCATTGTCACCGGAATTATGTACACCTGCCAAATTTCAAATCATTCAGACGTCTGGAAGTGGGTCAAAATCGCGCCCAAAGGAGACGGTTACAAACAAACAAACATACAAGTGAAGCTAATCTAAAGCGTCTAAAAATTAGGTTGTACTTTGATACAATATTATTTCTTCTTGTAATGAAACAATGTGATGTTATTTCTTATTTATAAAAATCTTGTTTTTAATACCTTTTAGGTACTAGACGTTGATGATCCGAACTACATTATGGTCTTGTACCATTGATCACACATCAATAATTTTTTTCTCTATAACTGTTTAATATTTAAATTCACAAAAAATACATAGTGTGAAGGAATAATTGTGATCTCAGGAGGAACTCTTTTCATTTTTATATTTCAAAAATGGCTTGTAAAAAATATAAAAGTAAATTGTGATCCAAGGTACAACAGTCTCCCCTGCAGTTTTTCGAAGAACAATTTAAAACTACTTATAAACAGTTTCCTTGATTTGTGTTTTGTATGTTGGGATTTTTTCAGGTTGTGATGAATTCATTACCTTACGCATTACCTATTTGTTATGGTCTCCTTCGGTTGATCAAAATTAAAAACGAATCCACATCATTTATCATCTGAGGTGTCTTGAAATGTGTGAATGGAGAACAAACTGTACTCAGTTCATTCCCGAACAAAAGACTCTAGTAGTTTCCTGCGCCTTCTCATCTCTATAATAATTAATTACGTGATGTCGTGTTTTCTCTTTACTTTCATCAATAATTACGTTATGTTCACCTCATAGTAATGAAAAACAATTGGTTTTCTTTCTTGAAAGTCAAATAAAATGTCGGTTCAATATTGGTCAACTTCCAGGTAATAAGTCCATTAGTTGGCGCTTGTCGAAGAAACGCTGAATTGATAGAACGGTGTAATATATCAAAGACACTGTCAGACAATCGATGGATGGATGGATTATCATTCAGTAGTCGGACTTGAAGTTTTTCGAACATCATTTTCGCGATAAATTTTATTTCATTTCTTGTCCTCAGTCCGTGAGATCGTCATTACAGAAAACCAATATACTTGGGAAAATAAAAAAATATATGTAGCTGATACATTTGCTGTCCAATAATACTCAACAAAAACAGTCATTGAATTTGTAATATATAGCTAACAAAACATACGGAAGATCAGTGATTTGGAATTGTAAAGAGAATAATTAAGATGAATTTAATAACCCATTGCACTTGTGTGGAAACTGATTATCATAGAATTAATAGAATTTGTTAACAGAAGTGAATCAGTATCAGGAAATAGGATAAAAGTAATATGAAACTCTGATAATTGTATTGAAAATGTTAGAAATTTTGGTTTAAAAGCTTTGAATTTATTTAATTTCAAATTTTTTTGTACAGTAGTAAAAGGTACATCAAGATATGTCGATATTTGTTTAATTGATGTCTTACCATTTCCGATAACTTTTAAACACACTTCCTCTTCCAGTTCTATAGATAGTGTTTGTGGTTTTTTTAAATTATTAATACTGCCTGTTTCATTAAATTTATTCAAAATACGAGTTACTGTAGTGTGATTTACATTGCGATTAGGATGCCTGGCATTAAAAATGTCTGTAACTTGTCTGCTTGGAGTATTTTCCCCACACAACAATATAATCTCAACTTTTTCTTCTTTTGTAAGCATCTGAATATTTTATTTAAATAGTACTTACTATCAAACATTAACAAAATAAGCAATAAAAATAACTACGTAATAAATATTTAGCAAATATGTCAAGTACTTAATTTCAAACATTCGTTTGTTTTCAAAGCCAACTTAAAACAATTAATTGGGACAAGAAAAATTCCACAAAATCAATTTAATCAGTTTGTGCCGAAATACTTATTTTATTTTGATGTTTTGTGATTTGATATTATTGAATATGGAGTTTTTGTTACAATACTGTATAATTTTGAGCAGTTTTCGCTGTTAACCAAAAATAAAAATAACTGCACCAGAAAGTTATTATTAATTTGACTTCTCAAAATAATTGCTATCTATTATTTCAAAGGTCATGTAAAGAGCCATCAACATCGAGCTCATGAAATATCTGGAAGACTCAGGAATTGTCAACGATAGGCAATATGGCTTCCGCCATCAGAGATCAACTGGTGACCTGCTCGCTTACGTCTCACATATATGGCAGCTATCTATTGAGAAGTATGGAGAAACTTTAGCTGTGGCATTAGATATCTCCAAGGCGTTCGATCGAGTTTGGCACCAGGGACTCCTCGCCAAGCTTCCGTCTTATGGCTTGCCCCCTCAGCTGTGTTCTCTGCTTGCTAGTTTTCTCTCAAACAGGTCTCTCCATGTAGTGGTCGATGGAGTTTCATCTGACACTCTACTCATAAATGTTGGTGTTCCGCAAGGATCTATTCTCGCACCAACACTATTTCGACTTCACATCAACGACCTGTTGAAAGCAACTTCATGTCCAGTACACAGCTTTGCCGATGATAGTACCTTCCATACCGCTTTCTCTTCCAGGGCCCCAATATCAGCCCGTGAAACCAGAAATGAACGAGGAAGAAATGTTAATACTATAAATATGGACTTAGCAACAATTCTCGAGTGGGGATCTAATAACTTGGTAGAATTCAATGCAAACAAAACACAAGCATGTCTTTTCTCCAGAAAAGCCGATCTCACTGTGCCTAACATAACTTTGTCAGGAGTAACCATACCACTGAAGTCATCCATATCGATGCTTGGTATTACTATCAGCAATAACCTTTCCTGGGAAAATCACGTGAGGTCCATTGCCAAAAGTGCATCCCAAATGCTTGGTTTTTTGTTTCGTGCCAAGAGCTATTTCACCCCACTCAGCTGCTTATGATCTATAAGGCACAGATCCGACCTGTCCTGGAATACTGTTCCCATATTTGGAGCGCGGCACCTAAACATATCCTGAGGCTATTGGATTCTGTCCAAAAAAGGGCAATTCGTCTCGTCGGTGATGCCTCGCTTACAAACTCGCTCACTTGTCTGGAACACCGTAGAAAAGTTGGCGATTTGTCTCTATTTTATAGATATTTTCATGGGCGATGCTCTTCTGAAATATCAACAATCGTTCCTGCTTTGGCAGTCTCTTCGAGACTAACCCGTCAAGTTCAGTCATCACACCCCTTCGTGGTCACTTTGGAGACCTGCAGAACATCACTTTCCAAAGACTCGTTCATCCAACGAACAGCGAGGCTTTGGAACTCATTGCCTAGGGAGGTGTTCCCCGAGGCATACAACCTCCAGAAATTTAAGAAGAACACCAACTCCTACCTTCTTTCCCTTGGTTCCCACGATGTTCTCTGAACATTACAGGATATCCCTTTTCGTGGAAACCAAAAAAAAAAAAAAAAAAATTGTAATATTACAGGCTTTTCAAATGAACCGTCGTATACAGGATGTTGTCTATTTTGTCGTTTTAGCAATTTTTTTTTCGTAGTTCCCATTTTACTTAGATGGCCATGATTTCAAATCTAGATGACTTTTTTAATGCTGAACTCCTTTTCTAAATAACATTTCCCGATATTTTCCAAATTAAGGGTACTTTACTCCCTTCTCAAAATCAAATTTTTGAAGGCTCCTCGTATATTACGTGTGTTTTACCCTATTTTGTTGGTGTATATTTGGTTTTAGAGGATGCACAAACTTTTACCAAGAATAACGTTTCGTCGAAAAACCCTTAATAAATAAGTTTCCCATATGGTGCATACTTTGAGGATGACACTGTATGATATACGATTGTAAAAATGAGTACTTTTAAACGGCATCTTACTCAACCTTCAACGCCACTAAAATATTTTGGGGTGAATCGTATCCTCTCTTGGGAGTTGAAGTTACCGGAAAAGAGTCAATAAAAAATTCAATAAAAAATTGACGGGTATGAGCGTTTGTCTGAACTGTTAACGCAATTCCTGATTATGGTTGTTCCGTTTTCGTCTGGCCACCCTGTATATATTCCCCATCGTTCCTGGATAATAATAACAAATGAACCGTTCAAAACATAAAAGCTGTGAAATGTTGCGGTTACCATGCGGATGCCATTAAATGACAGTATTTCATTAACATCAATTATTTTTCATCCACAAATCATAACTACATCTAGATTCATTCGCAGCGCATTCCGATAATATCTCCAGAGGCATTTATGTGCTGTTGGCGGTTATATTTTTTATTTGTGGAGCCCGCAAACCAGCAGAAATTTTGTGAATAGTGCCTATGGTGTTATTCGTCACCTTCTCCCTCTGTAACTGTGTAATTTGAGTTAGAAGAATTGACCGATAACACGATCATTGGGTTGTAGCCATGTTTCATAAACGTGCATTTTTATGGCCTTACAGTGTTATTTATACACATCCGGTACTGATTTTTAGCCGACATCACATTACAATCCAATATGGCGGACTTCCGGTTTTTCTGGAAATGTCAGAAACTCTGTTTTTTCAAATGGTACACCCTGTATATTTTCAAATATGTAAGTTCAACAGGTCAAAACAAGTCCAAACCTTATGTCAAATGTCATTTTTTTGAAACAATTGAAATTAAAATTTGTTTTTTTATTTTACCTCGTGGAAAAATGAGATTTGGTCAAGGCTATTCACAATGAGTCGCACATAACAGAGAAACATAATATTTTCTAAAAAATTATTTTTTGTGTCACATCACGTTTTGATGGAAAATTATTTTTTTTTCGAATAAAACCCTTATGGGCCGCCTACATGTCTCTCTGGAACATACATTCAGGAAAAAAATTACATATCATTTTTGTATTTCGGTGCAGTAACAAATTGTATACATTCAAAAATATCATTTATCCACGAGGTAAAATAAAAAAAATTATTTTAATTTCAATTGTTTCAAGAAATTACATTTGACATAAGGTTTGTACTTGTTTCGACCTGTTGAACTTGAATATGTAAAAAAATTCAGGGTGTTCTATTTGATAAAACAAAGTTGCTGGCATTTTCAGAAAAACCGGAAGTCCGTCATATTGGATTGTAATGTGATCAAATCCGAACTGGTTGCTTATATAACTGTACCAAATTTCAGAAAAATTCGTTCACGAATGCAGAAGTTACAGGGGTGGCCCGATATCCTTTGTCACCCGGTATATAATTAATGTTCTGACTAACTGACTCACTGATTGACTGATATACGATCAACGGCCAGATCAAACCATTGGACCTAAGTGCTAAAATTTTGACAGCATATTTTTTTTTATATTCCATATCTAGGGGTGAAAAGGTGGGTGAGAAGGTGGGTGATAAAAACTTCTTAACAAAAAATTAAACCGACGAAAAAATCAACTGAAAAGCAAAAAATGAAATAAACCTCCCTAGTCTAAATGATAATTGAGCTCCTAAACTAATGTAAGTAACTGATTTTGAGTCGGCGCCAAACAAGCAATTATCTAGGATCATTATCTATGAAAGAAGTCATCAAAACGCAGCCGTGCATCTCGCTGCCATCATTTTACGCTTCACCTAATTCAATTGCTAGTTTATTTGGCGCCGACTCAAAATCAGTTACTTACATTAGTTAAGGAGCTCAATTATCATTTAGACTAAGAAGATTCATTTTATTTTTTGCTTTTCAGTTGATTTTTTCGTCGGTTTAATTTTTTGTTAAAAAGTTTTTATTTTTCACTTTTCAGTTCCGTATTTCGTCGGTTTAATTTTTTGTTAAAAAGTTTTTATTTTTAAATTTTTTGTGGCTGAAATCTACCAATTACTACCTACTTGTTTTTTGATTACTTCCAAAATACTTACTTACCCACCTTACTTCAACTATTACCAGTCAAATAATATGATTATCTACTTTTACTATTTGTTGTAATATAAATTATTTTTGTTGTTCTGGTTAGTTTATTTCATTACTTTGTTTATCATTCCATCCTCTCATAAAATATACTGATTTTGACGGATGTGAAACAAGAATAATGTCAGTAGGGATCTGTCATTGTCAACTACGTATGTGTATGCCAATGTTCACTAGTGAAAAATCAATTATCCCCTATTTTTCTCCCCGTGAGGGTGGCCTTTCGAAATCTAAATATAAGGTATACCCTATCTATTAAGAAGAGAATCATCCAAATCGAAGAATCCAGTACAAAGTTATGCCTGATAGAATCGGTTAACGAACCAGAATTCAGAGGGTGAGTGATCAATATCCTTCATTTCGCTACCCTTAGGGGTGGATTTCATCTTTCAAATTCAAATAGGACCAAATTCGAAGTACACCCTATCCACTGAAAGAATAATTTTTGGAATCGGACGTCTCAGTAAAAAGTTATGCGTGATCATACATAAAAAAATATGATGAAAAAAAAATATACGGGTCGAATAGAGAACCTCCTCCTTTATGGTTTCGTCGGTTAAAAATGAAAGTCCGTTGGTTTTGAAATCAAAATCATGGAAATTATTATTTGGGATATAAATAAAGATAAATGTGTTTCAGGGTTTTTGAAAATTCAATCCTAAAGGGGTAAAACGGGGGTTGAAAGTCTGTATAGTTAGTTCTGAAGTTAGGATCATGAAAATTGGTATTTGGAGGTCTTCGTTACAAATTAAAAATATATGTCGGTATTTTTGGAAATTCAAACCCTAAAGGGGTGAAATGGAGGGTGAAAGTTTCTATGGGGTTCCGTTAGTTTTTATGTTGGGATCAAAAAATTGGATTTAGGGTCTTTGTAAGAGATAAAGAAATACATGTTTCAGTATTTTTATATATGCAACCTCTAGAGGGGATGAAAGTTTGTGTGAGGGTTCCGTTAGTTTTGGAGTAAGGGACATGAACATTGGTATTTGAGGTCTTTGTTACAAATAAAGAAATACGTGTTTCAGTATTTTTAGAAATTCCATCCCTAAAAGGGTGAATGATTTTGTAGTAGTCGTTACAAAAATACAAATTTCAACGCGGACAAAGCCGCTGGTACCGGGTATATAACAATTATCAATCGAAGTAAGGTGTTTGAGTAAGTATTTTGGAAGTAATCCAAATTGTGTAGATAGTAACAATTTTTCACCACAAAAAAAATAAAAAAAAAACTTTTCAACAAAAAATTAAACCGACGAGAAAAGAAACTAAAAACCAAAGAATTAAATGAACTTTTCTAGTCTCAGTAACTAAGCTCTTAAACTAATGTAAGTAACTAATTCTGAGACTGCGTCTTTTTTAATCCGAGGTTTTCTCCAATCGGTTGCTACCAAAAAAAGAATCTTGCTAGCGTGTCGACCGTAGCTTGAGGGAGACAGGTATGTCTAATGGATACTTCATTTGAGCATCTTCATTTTCAAATGGACACTGAGCTGGCTAATAAAAATCTTCGAAATAAATGGCACCCGTTCACCAAAAATTATTCTCAAACGTCAACTCCAGCTTACCTACACTGACCCTAAATATAACTGGAGACTGCAGGTCAAATCATTTTTTACGGTGATATACACCGATGATGTTTGGGACAACCTTTCCCTGGAATATATCAAATCCAAGAAGAAATATATCCTATTGAAATTCAGAGAAAACCTGTATGAGGCTGATTGCAAGGTCTTATAACTCTTTCTCGATTCTCCATAATCCCCTCAGAAATATATTTTTTTGAGCATGCCCATCAAGTACCCAAGAACCATTGCACAACTAAGATTATGTCATTCCATTTCTGCCAAATTCACCTACAATGGTTCAACTCACACCATTAATCCAAACGAGCTGTTCACAGTTTGTAACCAAGCTCAGATGAAGACACTCGAACACATTTTCTTTAATTGCCCATATATTGTGTAATGGAACCTTTTCCCCTAAACTCTTCAACAAATATGACTGCTTTGGTCTCTTGATAATCTTTCAGTTGATAACGTTAGAACCATTGCTTCATACCTATGGAACGTTCTAAAACTACGATCTTTTCTCATCAATGAATGAAATTTATTATTTGCTCACCAGTATAATATTCTCTACTATTAACTCTTCTCTATATTTTTTTTCCACTTGTTTTTATGATTGTACTTCCCCAATATATTATTTAATTTGTAATACATATGTATGTGTGTATATCAGATTAACATTATCATTATTAGGTTCTACACATATCCACTTCATCCTGTTCAATGATATCTCGCATCCTCGCCACAAAATGTTTTTTTTTTATGAGATTCAATAAATCTTTTATTATTATTTCTAATCTTGGGCTAAATGATGTATTCATATATCAATGTCCATGTCCTGGAGAAGTTCAATCACCTATCACCATATATTCCAGAAGAGTCACCATATGGGTAACTTAAAAGAATCGAGATAAAATTCTTGTGCTATATCGTAACAACAATGACGAGCCATAAAGACACAAAAAGTACCAGTAGGTAGTGAGTAACCTCGAAATACCACAATGATGTCGAATTATCTATCTCAGGGCAGCACTTAAATAAAATCCTGTTCATAATCTTCAATAGTAATAGCACAACTATAATAATGTATCATTTCGAAAGTATGTGAACATCATAACAGTGGACTCCTTTGTTACGAATCCATCATCAATCTCTTTACGCAACAAAAAAAGGCAATTTCTTATTTCCTGTATTATTCAGATAAAAGCTTTTCAAAGGTGTTTTCGAGATCTCACGAAGTTGTGGGACGTAGAAGAAGAAGATTGATAGCATATTTTTTGGAAAATTAATTAAATCACAATTAGAACACGCCTGGGTGGTTGCGTCTTGTATTGGAATTGAGTCATTAGGAGAGTCTGTTTTTAATTCCGGAAAAAATCTTCCTGTTTGCGACGAGTCTTTGACTTCCTGAGGAAATGAGTATACGTTGATTACTTGATGAGACTGAAGTGAAGCATACGTCAATAAACATCTCGTTATACTTCAATCAACCGATTTAACATCTATCTATTATTATCATCACAAAATCACTGGAGATACGATAAAATAAATATGTGGAAAGCGGTCAAGTTCGAGTTCGACTCTGGTACAGAGTAAATGATAACATTTCAAAATTAATTGCATGAAAACTATAACTTCAGTTGTAATGAAAAAATGCGCTACTCTGGACATTGGTAGTGCACTGTCGAATGATGCTTCAACGCATTTCAGAGTCATTGAGTTTTCCACGAGGTTGTTTGTTGCAGTTTCTGTTGACTTTTCTGCCTCGTAGACATACTAGTGTATGCTGAGACGATTTTTCCTCAGTACCTTGTCTCTTATGTGCCAAGCCAGGATCTTCTCTGTGGCTTTCAGCAGAAATGATGTCAAGCTGATCGGACAGAGCGATTTAGAAAAGTTTTATCCTCCTACCCCTTCACACTTTCTTTCCTTATATCAGGGAGGAAACTCATACTTCACCCTCTAGGGAGAATAAGTGGAAAAAACAACCCTTATTTCAAGTATGTTGTGAATCTATTATATTCAAATTGTTTCCGTAATTTCTAGAACATCTTGTATATCCTGTATTCTGGTAAAAATTTAACATAAATGTTACTTCAACGTTGGGTTTTTGAATAAAAATTTCGTTCAGGATTCTTAGATACGTTTTTTGAGTTGAGAATGAGAAAATCATAGTATGCTGGGGCTCAATGACAGAAAACACGGTGATTTTAAATTCAGGATTCTTAGATACTTTTTTTCACTCAAGAATAAAACTTTCAAAGTATGCTGTGGCTCACTGACAGTGAACACTGCGATTGACTTTTAGAGTCGCTACGTTTATTAAACTTAATTGAATTTTTGAAAAATAGAGAGCGATTCAAGGCATTCTGAATTTCCAAATACGCCACCTGATATCAAGGAATAAGCCAATATATCGTCATTTAACCCAACCACCACAAAAGTCTAAAGGCAGGTATGGAAAACAATATACACAATGCGCTGAAGACAACAAGGTAAATAATTATTCAGAAAATGTTTTACTGCCAAGGAAAATCATTAAAAGCTCTTTCGTCCAAATATTCAATGCTACGCACAATGATACAAATAAGGACAATGTCGATATAATCATTCAAAGTTGATTGCATTTTTAAACGTCAAAATTCCGGATACAAACCAAATAAAGCTTTACAAGAAAAGAAATAAATATATTCTTAATGGAAGACATAGAATATTCATAGGTACTCTTTGTTATTGGAATTTCTGGAGCATGTATGTCGATGTGATGAGCTTATTATAATGACTGTGGATTATATTGAAGATAAAGACAATCTCTCGGTAATAAATATTCCCACTTCAAAAACGATTAAACAACGAACTTTCGTAATAAATGCTACAACAGTAAACGGCTCAAATATTGTTCAAATCGTTAAAAATATATATGTCTATGTCCAAAAACTGAACATGAACGATTGTTCGTATGCTTCAAGGCAGGCAAATGTATAAATCAAGTGGATGGCAAGAATACCATATCCAAAGTACCACAAAAAATTGCAGAAAATCTTAAGCTTTCAAATGCCGAATTACACAGGGCACAGTTTCAGAAGAACTCCAGCAACGCTATTAGTAAACGCTGGTGGAGATATTTCAACTCTAAAACAGCATGGCGGTTGGAAGTCAACCATATCGCAGAAGATAATGTAGAACAATCTTACGCAAAAAAAAATAATAGTTTAAAAACTAAAGAACACGCTTTAATAGAGAACAAAACTAAAAAGTAGAAAATAATTTTAAATGAGTTTGAAATAAGAATACAGTGATTAACAACAAATTTATTCTATCGTAAAGAAGCGGAGGGTGCTTGATGTCAATTGTTGTTGATATTTCATGGACAGATATTGGTAAAAGTAGAATCATTATGAAAATATCTTAAAAAGCACCCCACGCTTTTTAACGATGAAATAAATCTGTTTTTAATCACTGTATTCTTATTTCAAACTCATTTAAAATTATTTTCAACTTTTCAGTTCAGTTTTCTATTGAAGCGTGTTCTTTAGTTTTTAAACAGTTATTTATTTTCAACTTTTCAGTTTTGTTTTCTATTAAAGCGTGTTTTTCAGTTTTTCAAACTGTTATTATTATTATATGATTTTTTCAACTATTATTCTCCAATTTTGAATAGAATCGGATCATAATCACAAAGCTCGTCCGCCATTTGGAGCCGCCATCTTGAATCCTACAATTTTACAAAAAATCATAATCTCCGCCCCAAAACCCCCACATACCAATTTTGAATAGAATTGGACCATAATCACAAAACTCGTCCGCCATTTTGGAGCCGCCATCTGGAATTTTTCAATTTTTACAGAAGAATCATAATTTTGGACTCCAAAAACCTCCAAATACCAATTTTGAATAGAATCGGACCATAATCACAAAACTCGTCTACCATTTTGGAGCCGCCATCCTGAATTTTCAGTTTTGACAGAAAAATCATATTCTCTGACCCAAAACCCCAATACCAATTTTGAATCGATCGGACCATAATCACAAAACTCGTCCGCCATATTGGAGCCGTCATTCTGTTTTTTTTTTCAAACCAAAATTTCTCAATGCATTGTCATCGGAATTATGTACACCTGCCAAATTTCAAATCATTCGTACTCTTGGAAGTGGGTCAAAATCGCGCCCAAAGGAGTCGGTTACAAACAAACATACAAATGAAGCTAATGTAAAGCGTGTAGAAAGAACAATTTCTGATCAAATTATGGGAAATAATGTAGAACCTGAACTTGACCATAATCAGCCAAGCACTTCTAGAAGTTACCACCATTACAATGTGCTAAGCGAAAATATTTCAAATACTGAAGCTCCTATTCAAACACTATTTTCTTCCAATGGTATTCATATAAGTGCTGCTCAAAACTGCACATTCAATATTGACATAATTAATTCCTAAATATAGATAAACAATACTTTATGTTAATGAAAGAAAAAGCCATATGAAGGGGGAGAAAATAAGAAATGAAATGCATAAAGCACACAAGTCGTCTTCACAAAAGGTTCAATATAAATTGAAACACAATTGGTAGACCGACAGGCAAAAAACAACTACTTTCCTAGCAAATACCACGCAGAACGTTGAATGATATTCACCTGAAAATCCATGCAAACTTCCATATAAATGGATATTGTTCACAAATGTTCCTTTTCTGATAAGCTCGATTATGTTTAAATTCATGTCGTGTCCGCCTAACAATCCGCATACCGGTTTCGGGCTTTTTGGCCCTCATTGGTACGGAGTAGTCACCAGCCAGAGATCCGGAGAGCTCTGGCCGGAAGCGAGACATAAATAAAATCATCATCTACTATATTTACTTATTTATATAGCATATATCGATAAATTTGTTCAATAAACAATACTTGTGTACTCAATTATATCGCATATGTTGATACATTCTTATTTCTGCCGTAAATGAATGTAAAAAAAAAGATTTAGGAGAAAAAATCATATGTATTACATGTGTGTAAAGTGCTTTTTCCTCCCTTGGATGTTTACTGCCCTGCGCTTCCGTCGGAAGTAAACTACATCCTGCGGGAGGAAAAGTGGCACTTTCCCCCTTAGTAATACAAATAGCTTTTAAAGTTCCCGTTTCATATTCGCACACCCCTTCAAAATCCAGCTTGCGGGTGGGTATCTCCATGCCGAGCTGGCTCCAAAGAGTTCAGTGAGTATGGGCGTTAGTAGTTAGCAGGAATGATTCCATCCTCTTCTGGAACCTTGTGCGATTCGAAGTAGTTGATAGCCCATTCTACCGTTGCTGGTTTGATAATTTTGGTTATTTTCTTCCAAACTTTTCGGCTAGATCGCCTTGGTAGTCCTGGATGTAGTATAATTGGCTTCAAGGTCTCCCTTCAAGATTTCTTCACAGTTCAGACAGATCGTTTAATCGGACTCTCTCCTTGTCCGGTTCTCTAGCGAGGATCTTATGGACTCTTGCTAATCGTGGATATATCGTATAAAGCCTATCAGCCTCTAGGATTCCCTCTTGGCTTTCCTCATACCTTTGTTGTATCCCATCAGGGTGGAGCCGTATTATTTCCAGCTCCCTGATCATTTAGCTCTAATTTGTATTATATACGAATACTCAATGCGAGCAGTTGTCAATGACAGAAACCCAAACTCGAATGAGTGAAATATCATATCACTCATCCTCAATCATTTAGTAAACCAGAGTTTCGCCATCATTCATATTAACGTAACACGAGTTGTATCTTTCTGTAAACTTCAGAACTGATTCCGCCAACACAATGTGAGACTGCTGGAGTATTTCGATACATAAACTCCGTACTTTATTTTATTATCGCATCTCCGGTTTGATCCCCCTATTTTCGTCATTTTCACAATGTTGGAAACAATTCCATACATATTTTGCCGGAAGAAAGGATCAGATATCACACGATCGATGTAACAGTTGGAGCTGTATGGTCTTGACTTTGATTTTGTCACGTAAATATGAAATATTTCGTATTCAGATGAGGATACAGATATGATCATACATTTTGAGATAAACTAAACTCAAGAAGAAGGTCAGTTTCATATCAAATCGAGGCAGATATTGGTCTTAGAGTTAGACATACTCGCAAAATTCGGAATTTTATTTACAGTTACCATTTTGAGTCAACAAAATATGATGAACAAGTGTAAATTCTATATAGTGACATTGATAATTTTCATTGTGTTCACAACTCAATGTGTATACGATTTAATTCCCAAATCATGATTATATTAGCTTAACACTTTTACAGGCAAAATCACATTCATGATGGCGAGCGAAGGTAGGGATGTCAACGCTCATAACTAGTACAAAAGTGATGATAAAGCGTAAATTTTTCAAATTAGTAATGATGAGTGGACTCACCTACGTAGTAGCTGTATCTGAAAAAAAAATTTAATGAACGTCATCTCCACATTCATGGAGTTTTTTTCTAAGTGTACAGGTGTTTGGAAAGATTTGAATCCTCAAAATTCTCATCGCATTTTAGGTATAAATGAAAAATCTGTTTGTGTTTTCAACATGTTCAATTTTAGCCTACACAGTTATTTTTTTTTGTATCACTGTCTAGACTGATATAAACATAATCACCTACCCAGTGAGCAAAAAAAACAAGAAATGAAATATTAATAAAAAAGGTAAAGTACATTGATGAAAAATTCCATTTTTTATATACCACTGTCTAGTCTGACAAAACATGATCAACTTCAATGATACATGAACAAAAAGGGTAGAGTACAGGTACCATAATACTTCCCTCGTTGGATTTATACAGAGTGGACCATTGAAAACGAAACAGCGGCATTCTTTAATAATTCTCCTTCGTAAATCTTCCAGAAATTCTGGTTCGGTTGCAAAGATTTTGTTTTCAAGTGACTCACAGGAAAAAGTCAGTGGGGTTAAATCTGGAGATCTGGCTGGCCATTCTATAGAGCCTCTTCTTCCAATCCAACTTCCAGGAAACATTCTATCCAAAAACGCCCTAACAGGCTGTGCATAACAAATTTATTCAATAATTTCAAATAAGTTTCTCCTGTCAGGTTACCGTCGAGAAATACTGGTCCAATCAAACGGTCCCCAAAAATACCGGCCCAGACATTGACTTTTTGGGGAGTTTGAGTATGGAATTCATGGAAAACATGTGGATTGGCATCTGACCAACAACGACAATCATGACGATTCACAGTCGAATTCAAAAAGAAAGTAGACTCATCAGAAAAGCAGATGTTGAAACGGGAATTCTCATCAGCATCTATCCTCAAACGGAATTCTCATCAGCATCTATCCTCGTAGTCATAATTTCACAAAATTCCTCTCGCCTATCAAAAATCATCTTCATTCAATTGGTGTACCAAATGTATTTTGTAGGGGTGGAATTTATGATGTTTCAGGATTCGGCAGATACTGGTTCTACTGATATTGGTAAGACCAGCCAATTTCCTTGTGCTCAATGTTGGGTCTGCATGAACTTGTCCTAAAAGTGCAACTTCAACAGCTTCATTTCTCAGCGGAAATTCACGTTCTGGATCTCGTTTCTTGTTGGCTACCGATCCAGTTTGATGGAATTTTTGCACTAATTCTAGAACGTATTTTCTAGCAATGAGTTCATCTAGATGCGTTTCATTGAAAAAATTAGCTGTATGGTAACCGCATTCATCATTCTTGATAAAAAAAAAGTTATTATTTCAACTCTTTCCGCGATCGTAAACACCATTATTGCGGAAAGATATTCAGCAGCTTTAGTCAAGTAATTCACTCTATTGTCGTTCAATCAAAGATCAGTTTGATACTGATAGACGTCCACAATGCGATTTGGCGAAAAAAATTATCTCATACATGTTTTTGTTGCTTTGAGTCGAATTCGAGAAAACGTCTTTTCATCGATTCTTAAGAACCTTAATTTTTTTTCGATCAAGTAAATGGGGATGAAATAAAAAAGTTAAACGGAATTGCATGTTATTTGATGGTAAACCGTTAGATCATTCAATTCCTTGACAATGATGAATGTCTTTAAACAGTTGCATTGTTAGATATTATTTTTATTGATTAAGTGAATAAAAAGTTGTTTGATATTGAGAAGAAAAATACCTTTCAAATGAGGTATCACTTGCCATATGTTGCCATTTAAAAATTTAGGGGTGGCGGTCACAGCTCCGAGGGATGGAATGTATTTCGGGTGAATTTCATCGCGAACGATGTCCCCTTCAAAAATATAGTTGACGTGTCCGAGCATTTTTATATAATTCGGTTCTGCCGACCTACAGAGCCACTGTTTCGTTCTCAATGGCCCACTCTGTATATGAATGAAAAATTCAATTTTTTCACTTTCATCTCTTTATAAGTCTGACATAAACTCAATCAAGTACGCGAATATGATAAAAAAACGAGAAACGAAACATGAAAAAAGTAAAGAACAGGTGTTACAAACATAATAATAATAATAAAGTTTATTCATAATTCATATGTTTACATACATGCATAAGGTCATGAAGACATAAGTGTATGAGTAGCTGTGGATAAGAGACAGAATTTATATAGATATGAACAAACAACGATTCCACTAAAGGCATTGCAATGATTCATTAGTCTAGTCTGACATGAACATGATCAACTAGAATGATAAATTTATAAAATGTGCACCTTTTTATTATACTTCCCCCGTTGGATTTATATATCAATGAAAATGAGATAGCTCTCAATCCTTGTCAGATAATGAGACGTACAGATATGTAGATTTTTGCGGTACTTTTTTCGAATGGAAATATTTCAGATCTTGGAAAATATTGCTTCCCATCCTCTTATGGAGGTTTCTATATTGGTCTCCGACAAAGGGGTACCATGCTCGTGTTAGTTATAGTTATAACGGTTAGAGAAAAGTTTGGAGAGTTGGTGTGGAAAAAAAGAATTATCAGTCAACCCCAGCAAGACAGTGATAGTACCATCAACCAGAAGGAGGAAGCTAGACAACTGAGGAAACCGATCCTAGCAATGCCATCAGACATTCAATTAATTCAACCTTAGTGCAAACCTGCCTGATTCCGAGAAATTCTGATCAGAAACAGCAGAAATGAATCGATCAAAATCATGTCGGACAGCCAATCCATATTAGTATAGAACTGCGTGAAAGCCTTTCAAAGTGTAGGCAAGGACAACAGACTAACTCTGCTTTGGGTCTATGGATTGCTTTGGAGGAAAATGACATAGTCGACCTTCTGGCACTATGAAGGAGTTCATAGGACCCGAGTCCTCTTTCGGAATATCAAGGAGCATAACTAAAGAAGTGTTTTCAGACTGGACCGAGCAAAAAAAACGCGAGTACTAGACGGTCACCGCCTCACAAATAAAAACATACCTCACCTAAATCATGCTGGTGAACATTGAAAATAATCTTCTATTCGCTACATTCTCGCCTTCTCCGATTCTCCTGGGTTATTTTTTGAGGTATTCGTCACTTCATCCAGCAACCACGACTCTCCCGATATTGCGTCTCGAAAAGCATAAATCCGATAATGTTTCCAAAGGGACTACTCCGAGATATCCTTCAAGTATATTACCACGCCATTTATCTACCAGAACAAGCATAATTATCCATTCCAGATCGGATATTGCACCGTATCCGTGACATCCAGCTTCTAAATAATAAGATTGGCTGCAGATTACTACTCTGTGACACCCGAGGAAATGAGGAATATTCAATAAATTTGTGAGGTGTGGAAATGTGCAAATGGGATCGCGATGACATTGTTCGAGTGGATCTGAAGGATTCGCGATATCTTTACACGTGTATCTGTGAATTATGTCGTTTATACGAGGCGAGAATGCAGAGGAAGCGTCCCTGCTCGCAAGGAATATGAAGTATACCAGGTTGATTCATGAAATCACTGAGCATTCATTGTTAGCCTAGCAATCAGGGCCCCCGTAAGGGCTACTGGCGCCTGAGTGCAAAAAAGGATTTTGGCGCCCCTTAAGGCATTTTGGATCATGTTTTTTTATTTATTTTTTCGAAGGTAGGTAGGTAGGTAGGTGCTTGAAATAAAGCAAAAAACTGAACTTTAGAAGTCATATTTATTTGTAGACTAAAATATCAAAATGAAACAAACAGAATAAAATCATAACTAAATAAATTAAAATAAATTCTTGTTCACACCCATTTCAAAGCATTTACTTAACTAATGGGGTACAGACACGTTGTTTATAAATGCTAGAAAATAACCCACAACTAAAAATCACATCTTTTTAGGAACAAATAACAGAAATATTGCCTAATGTCTACATATATATAAGTACTACTTTCTACTTATACTTAGATATTTTGAAAAATATGCAGATACTTCGAAAAAAATACCTAGGTACCTTCGTTATATAAAAACTTTAAAAAAAATTGAACCGACGAAAAAATCAACTAAAAATCAAAAAATAAAATAAACCTTCTTAGTCTAAATGATAATTGAGCTCCCAAACTAATGTAAGTAACTGATTTTGAGTCGGCGCCAAACAAACAATTATCGAAGATCATTATCTATGAAAGAAGTCATCAAAATTACTTACATTAGTTTAGGAGCTCAATTATCATTTAGACTAAGAAGGTTTATTTTACTTTTTGCTTTTCAGTTGATTTTTACGTCGGTTTAATTTTTTGTTAAAAAAATTTTATTGTTTACTTTTCAGTTCCGTATTTCGTCGGTTCAATTTTTTGTTAAAAAGTTTTCATTTTTCAACTTTTTGTGACTTAAATCTACCAATTACTACCTACTTGTTTTTTGATTACTTCCAAAATACTTACTTACCCACCTTACTTCAACTATTACCAGTTAAATAATATGATTATCTACTTTCACTATTTGTTGTAATATAAATTATTTTTGTTGTTCTGGTTAGTTTATTTCATTACTTTGTATATCATTCCATCCTCTCATAAAATATACTGATTTTGACGGAACAAGAATAATGTCAGTAGCGATCTGTCATTGTCAACTACGTATGTGTGTGCTAATGTTCACTAGTGAAAAATCAATTATCCCCTATTTTGCTACCCGTAAGGGTATATAATTTCATTCAAAATTCAAATATAAGGTATACCCTATCTATTAAAAAGAGAATCATCCAAATCGAAGAACCCAGTACAAAGTTATGCCTGATAGAATCGGTTAACGGACCAGAATTCAGAGGGTGAGTAATCAATATCCTTCATTTCGCTACCCTTAAGGGTGAATTTCATCTTTTGAATTCAAATGGGACCAAAGTCGAAGTACACCCTATCCACTGAAAACAGAATTATCGGAATCGGACGCCTCAGTAAAAAGTCATGCGTGATCATACATAAAAAAATATGATGGAAAAACATAAAATATACGGGTCGAATAGAGAACTTCCTCCTTTTTGGTTTCGTCGGTTAAAAATCAGAAATGAGAGCTAGGTACAATAGAAAAATAAAAAATAGCTATTGTAGTAGCGATATTTTCCGAGACTTTGCTGTTGCAAATTCATTAATTACATCGCTAAAATTTATACCATCAAAAATATCTTGTTCAATTGCTAATATTGCTAGCCCAGACAATATTTCTTGAAGCATTGTCGATCTTGAATAATTTTTAATGAATTTTAACTCTGAAAAAGATCGCTCGCCAGAAGCTACAGATACAGGCAATGTCAGAAGAATTCTTAGTGAAATGCTTACGTTTGGAAGGGTGGAGATTAAATTGTTTTCCAATATATATTGTAAAATACTTAAGAGGTCAGTATCATCAGGTAATAAAAACAACTTTAATGCTTTAATTTCATTAAACAAATCATTGGAGTCTATATCCTTATTATCCTGATCTGTCAGTCGTTCTTCAAGAACAGAACAACGTTTTGAAAGATCGCTGTCACTCAATTTGAATATGTCGCTAAAAAATCCGAAAATATTATCATACTCATTTAATAAGTCAAATCGGTTTTTTAGAGAGATTAAAGTTTTATCTATAATTTTTAAGAAAAAACTAATTTTAAAGGCGGTTTTGGATCATGAGGGGTCTTATCTCGGTGTTCATAGTCAAACAGTTTTGGTTTAAATTTCCTCCTGACCGTTGGTAACGGTGGATAGTCTTCTTCAATTTCAAGAGAGAGTGCTTCTTCTTTAGCTCGTACAAGACAACATAGGAATCGGCAGTAACTGGATGATATACTTATAAAATTTCGTGTGTATTTATACCTAATCCTATTTAATTTCTCAACTTTTATTTTAGAATTAAATTTTGTTTTTTGTTTTTTTTTGCAATTTTTTTTGCAAATTTTGACCCTGGGTTTTGGCGCCCCTAAAGGATGGCGCCCGTGTGCATTGCACACTTTGCACATATGGTTGCGGAGGCCCTGCTAGCAATGATTTAGTTTTTGTTTAATGGTCGATAACCTGAATATATGGCAAGAATGAAGTGAATATTTTTGCTCATAGTTGGTGCAGAATATTGATTCATGCAATCACAATAAATTTCTTTTTTGTAATCCCAGTAACGCATTTAGTTTTGTCTAAACATAAATATCGTTTCTACCCTGACATTCCAATATTTCTTTGAAATGAGTACCGCGATGGTCCCTCAAAATAGCGTATTTTCATTGCAAAGTGTCATGCTCGGTATTTTTTCACTTCTTGTTCCCAAAACCATGGGGATTTTTTAAATTCCATTTCCTGATCTTTGGCCTTTCACATGCAAGTAGAAAGTTAACCTCTTGAGAAATAATAATATTAATAACAATAAAATGGTCATCATTGTTTGGATTCCACAAGTAATCATCTAAATATACAGTGCTTCTCAAAAGTCCCCTCCCCCCTCTTATTTTTGGAACGATTATACATAAACAAGTGAAATTTGGTAACTGAATATTAAAGGTTGTAAACTTGCCTACTAGTGATGATAGATGACGAAATCGTCAAAGATGACGTCACAAGGCCATTGTGACCAATAATTTCAAATGGAACCCTACGGCAAGCGACACCTCTTTTAAAAGGTATCGAAAAAACCCATTCAATGATACTAATTTGGTTTGTGTTAATGAAAGTTTTGATGGCTCATTAGTAAACATCAAAATTTAAATTCCATTCAGTATGATATTAATTACAGATTTAAGAATCAGTATCTACTTAAAGAAATTGCTCGAAGTGACCTCCATTTACTTCCTGACAGTGAAATATCCTATTTTTAAACTCTTCTCGTACTTTTGCAAATGTGTCTGCGGAAACAGCCTCACATTCTGCAACAAAACGTTGTTTTAAAATACAGTCTTACTGCACCGTTATAGTGTGTAGGAGCATCATCTGGATTACCTTCCAAATTTTCAAGGATTAACGGTTCTATTGCGTTTTGCAACAGCTCCAGATAAACCTCACCAATCAAATAAGTATTCAAAAGAAGAGGCCCAACGATGTGGTTTCCCAGGATACCTGCCCAAACATTCACCTTCTGGCGAAATTGGGTATGTGTTTCACGAAACAGGTGAGGATTTGCGTCACTCCAATACCTCACATTCTGTGTATTTACATTTCCATTTAGATAGAAAGTACTTTCGTCACTTGAACAAATTGTTTTGACATAGTCTGGCTGTTGGTTAATTTTAGTTTCCATATTTTCACAAAATTCTAGTCTTCGGTCTGGGTCGTCGTCTGGGAGTTGATGAACCATTTTCAATTTGTATGGATGAAATTCTTTTTTTTTTCAACGCCCTGTGTACTGTACTTCGACTGACTTCACAGGTAGATGCAACGTTAGTTGTTGAAGAAGTAGGATTACCTATTACTTTGCCAGTATATAAATTTGTTTCTCATCAGAAATTTATGGTCTGCTAGATCGTTTCGCATCATTAATACTACCCGTTGTTTCAAACTTACGAAAAAGCTCCCTTAAATGAGTCCTCGAAATGGGGCGATCGGGAAACCTTCCATTAAAAATGCGTTCTGCTGCATAAATATTTTGTCCAGTTTCACCAAGAATTAGGATCGCTGCTACTTTATCATCTAAAGCACGTACCATTTCGCTTCTTGAAGCACTTAAACGTTCGGTCACAACAGTTTAACAAATTATTAAAATGTACAAAAATATTAAAAGTACCAAAAGCTGCTAAAACAGTTAAACGTTCGATCAACAATACACAAATTATTAAATGTACAAAAACTTGGACAATTACAGAAACGTCGAATCAGGGAGACTAACAAAAACGTCAGCTCATTTGACAACTATCCAGAGGCGGAGCTTGAATTTTGAATTTTAGTATTAACTGATTTAATTCATCACAGCTTTGCGTTTTTTAAAAGCGAGTTGCCAAAACTGCCATAAACACAAATGAAATTGGTATCATTGAATAGGTTTTTTCTATACCCTTTAAAAGAGGTGTCACTTGCCGTAGGGTTCCATTTGAAATCATTGGTCACAATGGCCTTGTGACGTCATCTTTGACGATTTCGTCATCTATCGTCACTCGTAGGAAGTTTACAACCTTCAATATTCAGTTTCCAAATTTCACTTGTTTATGTATAATCGTTCCAAAAATAAGAGGGGGGGAGAGGACTTTCGAGAAGCACTGTATAAAGGAATAACTGACTGATATATCAATGCACAGCCCAAACTCCTGGGGCTAGGACAGTGAAAATTTGCATGTGGGCTTCTTTGACGCTGTAGAAAGAATTTTTGGAAATTCAACTACACTAATTTTCTTATTTTAGGTGATGGTCATCCCAAGGATATTTTTCATAGCCCGAGAAACTGATAGTTAACCAGGTGTGTAAAAATAGGGTTAATAAACGGGCTACAATATCTCAACATAGTTTTAAAGATCCATGTGCATTAGACTTCATTCCAATTGAGATGCCTTGCTCTCGATTAACTAGAGGAAGA
Organism: Gonioctena quinquepunctata; assembly: GCA_018342105.1. NCBI lineage: Eukaryota > Metazoa > Arthropoda > Insecta > Coleoptera > Chrysomelidae > Gonioctena > Gonioctena quinquepunctata. Next base: position 1,045,695 of record JAFIRS010000074.1, on the reverse strand, counting down.
ACAGGAGTAGTAGAAGATGTGCCTTTACTTCGCATCTTCGGTCAGTGTTTTGAGAAGAGGTGAATGATCTTCACTGATCTTTGAGGATTTTTTCGGAGAACAATATGCTCTTTTTACAAGCTTTCATTTTTCAGGTTGGAAGATTATGATTTTTTTGTAAAAATTTATAAATTCCAAGATGACGACTTCAGGATGGCTGACGAGTTTTGTGATTATGGTCAGATTCGATTCAAAATACTTTGGGGTCGGAGCTCATGATTTCTTTCAGCTCAAAAGCCTCAAAGCCTTGTAATAACGATGCTCTATTAGAAATGAACAGATTGAGGCCGACTAACTAAAAAGCAAGAAATAAAATAACTAATAAAAAACTTTTTTAAAGGCAAGCTTTTATTCAAGCCGAATAAAATAAGTTTAAGTCATCGCTGACAATGATTTAATTATTTTTTTATAAATTATTTGGTTTCAAAGAGCTTGTCGCGCGAATTGTAACAAAATTAATACTTCGACAAGTTGTTACTTACCAACCAATCATTACCCAATGAAATTAATTGGTAGCTACTTATATGAACAGATCACGCGACAGGGTTTTTGAAACCAAATAATTCAACAAAAAACAATGAAATCATTGTCAGCGACGACTTAAACTTATTTCATTCGTTTTAGTACACGGCTTGATAAAAGCGTGTCTTTAAAAAGGGTTTTTATTAGTTATTTTATTACAAGCTTTTTTTTAACTTGCAATGTTTGTATTTTAGTTTGGTTGTTTAGGTCAAATCTTGCAAGCTCTTCATTGAAGAACAAGATAACTCAATACTCACAGGGAAATGGCCTCATAATAACGATGCTCCAACAAAAATGCATAGATTAAGGTAGTTGTCGTGCTACAAACAGTGTCAAAAATTATGCTCTATTGTAGCGCGTCGCGATACATGTGAAAACGATGAATTAGAGTGATATTTTTTAAGGGAACTGTACTCTCAGACACGCAACTAGCATGCGTGATTCAGCAAATAAGCCATGCCTGGACTATTGGCAACGTCGCAATCCAACGATTGCTGGCATTGAGTTGTTTAAGATACTATTATGAACAAGCAGTCAAAGCTATGGAACTATTTCACGCAAAAAATGGTAGGTTTGCAAAAGCAAAAGTTGAAAAAAGGAAAAATAAATTGTCTGAACTGTGTAAGGCTCGAAATTCGAACAAATAACAGGCTAATGAAAATAATGTGTGAGAAGGAAATCGCATTGTTATCCCAAAGAACTTGGGAAAAATTTGAAGTGTCGGAACTGCCACCAGGTTTTGAGTTTGGAGAATGTGCTGAAAGAAAAACATTTGGGACTTGCATCAATTTGAAGTATCCGTTGTAATAACCCACGAGGCGATGTATGATGTACAAATTTTGTAAAAATTAGTTCATTTCATTGGTAAAGAGTCAGAATTATCAACATGCATAAAATTATTTGAATAATGAATTGAGAACCAAAGAATATCTTGTAATGTACCTAATTCAAGTGCCTTGAGAAAATTTATATCATGGGGTTAATTGAATAAAAATTGATGAAGTAGAAGAAGCTGTGATTATTCACCTAACTGAAAAATTGGAGAACGGAAAACCTAGATTCACCAAAAATAGGAAAGCATCAACTAAAATCAATGAAGATTTAAAAATAAATGTTTAGTCAATCATGTGATTATTTAGTTCAATAGTTAAACATGAATTATATTACATTCATTGTTGTTTATTTTTTTTGAATTATACGTTATATTTCATTAACCTGTTAGAAATCTGAATTATTTTTGTTCATGTTTAAAAATATTCGAATTATGTAATACGTACATGTGTTGTACAAATGTATGAATAAAATGAAGTTTATGCACTGTTGTTTGCCGTTACTCGCTAAAACTACATTTTATTTTACATCTATTCCTATTGTAATATGTTTAAAATGCATAAGTTTATATCACCGCAATTATTCACAATTATTATTCATGAATATGTGTATTCCAAAACACAGTTCAATTCAAAACAGCAAGACCCTCGCGCTCTCGCTTATTTGAATCACGAGCGCTAGCTTGAGGCGATGCCACGATTCTCAGCCTTATCCCTCTTGCACTTCTCATACGCAATAATTTAGAAACTTCTCATGGCAATAACTAAATAACTGTATGGCTACGCATGTTTAATTTTTTCTATAAAATTTGTAACTAACCTTTTAATAATATACTAGTTTTCCAAAGAGGGTTTTAGTTATGCCTTAAAATGTGGTAAAAACATAAAATATACGGGTCGAATAGAGAACCTCCTCCTTTTTGGTTTCGTCGGTTAAAAATATCTTTGGTGCCGCGGTGGCCGCGAAAACAAAAGAAAATTCTTAAACATAAACAAAAGCAAACGATATTTCTGTAAGACAATAAAAACAAAAAACTTATTTCTAACAAAAAAACAATTATTTCTTGAATGGAGAGAAAAAAAATATTTACAAGAAAAGATAAACCGAATTATATATTTTGTGTACGGCATTATTTTATTAAATGTTCGAACAAACCACCTTTTTGGGCCAAACATTAGCCGAATCTCTTGTTCTTTCTCTGTGGTTGTGTAAATAGGCGGCATGTTTCAAAAGGTAATAATTGTCACGATCTTGTGTTTTCACAACCACGGCTCGGCAAGCTGTGCGCTGTGTCGCATTGCCACGTGGTCAGTTAATGCATCGGGTGGGGTAACAGGAGGGGCGCACAGCAGTGCGTCTCTCTTGTTTATGTGGTATTATCATATCATTGCGTTCCTTGTTGCTCGTGTAGATTTCTGTCTATACCCCAGATAAAATATTTCCGATACTGTAGATTCAAAAGCTTGTCGCTTTTGTATTCGAACTGAAAACATCGGGACAAGCTCTCAAATCTATAACTCACAAAATAATCTACGCCACACAAAGCAATATTTTTTTAACTTTTTAGGACATTTGAATCAAAGCTTATCTTTAAAAAGGTTCTTTATTGATTTTTTTTTCTTGAATTATTATATTTCTTCCGGATTGACGTTGAAAATGGTAACAATGTATCATTTCCACAGATTTCGTATGTGTGAGCAATATACGATCACAAAAGCATTTTATGTTTTATTTACCGTTCTCACATTGAATTTATCACCGATACGTTTTATCGTTTCTGATATTCGAGAGACACGTTAAATCAGTAACTGTTGTTCGACGCTACATTCCAGTTGCCTGTGGCATTCTTATATTAGTGACTTTTGTGCGTGCAGCACCTATATATTCTTGAGAAGATTGACAGAATGAGGTGAAATATAAATAATCAATAACTGATTGGCAAACGCTGAAACCACGTACGCTTGAACGACTTACACACGAAAAATTCAAATATAACCAAAGGAAGTATTGACTTTCTATGTGTGTCATGATAATGTTTGGCATTCCATCATGAGCTATCTAAAAAAAAAGTGTGTTAGAGGACAGGAATGGGACAACAACGCAAATTGTATGCCGACGTTTCGTCTATATATTTAGACTTCATCAGGGCCAAGAAGTTACAAAGGTAGTCGACCACAATGAACTATTTCGAATTAGTCTGAACACCAAGTTCGAAATGGTGTTAATTATTGATAAAGCTCTTAAAAATATAAGCGATATCTCATTGGATTCGGAATGACGTGTAACGTGATGAAAATTTATAAAAGTTTTTTTATTTTGATTATTATATTTGTTTAAAGTTAAAAATTGATGAAATATTCAAATAATTTAAAATTTTTGTCATCTGTCAATAAATTATTTATAAACAAATAGACAAAATTGCTATATAAAAAAAATACTTTTTACTATTTTGTTGCCATGACAAAATTATGATTTAAAAAAATCTTTAAAATATTTTTTAATTGTTTATAATCGTTTGTGTTTTATATTTTCATTGTTTAAATAATTAGTTGAGAAAATATTTTTTCTCTAATAATCATAATTGGCATTTTTCTATAGGGTAACAAAAACAAAATTTCTATCAATAATTTCATTGTTTATTGATTTAGCAATTTGTTATAAACAAATTCTGACTAACATTATATATTTTTTCTAAAAGTAATTCAAATTACAGTTACTTTAAGAAAAAAAAATGTTAGTCAGAATTTGTTTATAACAAATTGTTAAATCAATGAACAATGAAATTATAAATTTTTTTTGTTACCCTATTGAGAAATTCCAATTAATATTTTTGAAGGAAAAATAATTCCTTAACTGAATATTTAAAGAATGGAAATATGAAAAAAACAATTATAAACAATAAAAAAATGTTTTTAAGATTTTTGTTTTAATCATTAGTTTGTCATGACAAACAAAATGATAAAAAACTACTTTTTTATATAGCAAACTTGTCTTGTTGCTTATAAATAATTTATGAACAAATGACAAAATATTTTACCCAGCGTTACTTATGCCATTGTTAGATGTGAAAACTGCAATAACATGACATTCGTTTGAAAAAAAAAATCACATAATTTTTTAAATATTTCAATAATTTTTTACTCTAAACAAATATAATAAACTAAATAACAAACTTTCATGAACTTTTATCACGTGATCTTCTATATATATATCTAGAGAGAGAGAGAGAGAGAGAGAGAGAGAAAGAGACATTTGTTACGAATCCAAGAAAGCCACCATCCGCCTACAGCTGTTTCATGGTTTCCCAATAATCAGGACGACTTGTGGTCTTTCTCAGATTCGTTTCAAATATCTCATAGTGCTAATACCTACTGGCAAGTACAAAAATGTGAAATGCACAAAATTATAGAGGTGACACCTATAATCTGTGAGGTGAGGCTTAGACCTGTTGACATGGGATTTTAATGACACCAATAGTCGTACTCCTCGTGCGTTCAGAGTAATGCAAAACAAATAACGAGGGAAAGAGAAATTTGTTACGAATCCAAGAAAGCCACCATCCGCCTACAGCTGTTTCATGGTTTCCCAATCATCAGGACGACTTGTGGTCTTTCTCAGAATCGTTTCAAATATCTCATAGTGCTAATACCTAACGCCAAGTACAAAAATGTCAAATGCACAAAATTATAGAGGTGACAGATATCTGTGTGGTGATGCTTAGACCTGTTGACGCAGGATTTTATTAACATTTTCGTACTTGCCGGTAGGTATTAGCACCACGAGATATTTGAAACGAATCTGAGAAAGACCACAAGTCGTCCTGATGATTGGGAAACCATGAAACAGCTGTAGGCGGATGGTGGCTTCCTTGGATTCGTAACAAATTTCTCTTTCTCTCGTTATTGGTTGTGCGTTACTCTGAACGCATGAGGGGTACGACTATTGGTGTCGTGGGTTGGCCTATACTGACATCTGTTGGTGACCTATTAATGTGCACGAAATTTCGTGTCATTAAAATCCCACGTCAACAGGTCTAAGCTTCACCATACAGATTATAGGTCTCACCTCTATAATTTTGTGCATTTCATATATATATATAAAATTATAAATAATAGAGATATAATTTCGAGAGTTGGGACTTTTTTATTGAAAATTCCCTCCTCTTTGAGAATGTTTTTTTTTTCAAATTCCTTGATTATCAATAGTTTTTTAATAATTAGCAAAAAATTTAATGCCTTTTTTCCTCTCTTAATTTGTTAATAACAATTGCAATTTTTTATGTGCTGTAAAATCTTGAAATACATTCTTCTACACGTCATTCTAAATCCAATGATCTATCGTTTATATTTTCAGGAGCTTTATCAATAATTAACAACATTTTGAACTTGTTGATCAGACTAGAATGTTCTTCTACCATCGTCACTATTCGATGAAATAATAATTATTTCCATTTTTAATTGTTTTGCTAGCTCTATAGTAATTACACGTTGCTTTTCGGGCTTCTTAGTGTCTTTTTGGTCCTGAAGAAGTTTAAATATATAGACGAAACGTAAGCATAAAATTTGCGTTGTTATCCCGTACCTGTCCTCTGATCCATGAAATAAAATTTGACATTATAAGATACCTCATCAACAACCTAAGCTATATTAGGGACAAAAAGGTATATCATTCAAACAAAAATTATTGTCTTCCCTTCGAACTCTCCATTGACAAAAGAATCAACTCAAATTAATTCCTGAATTTTATGACACCCGTCCATTACTTTTATTCCTCCTAAGAGTACCCACATAAAGATACTTATCAAAATATCTATCCTCTAAAGACCGTGTAGCTTTATAAATTCGAAAATTTACGAAATCTATTCGAGGTAAACCATTCTCTCCGGACTGTTACTTCAAACGAATTAATTTTATATGTTATATATTACTGCTTTCAAAATGACCGGTCAGATTCAAATCGGAAATATGTAAATTGGATTTTTTTATCGAGAACTATACTAGTTACGCAGGAAATATCCGAAGGAGAGACCGCACAAGATAAATTGGGAGATACAGGTGGTATCTATAAATATTTTCCAGGTAATAATAGAGAATTCAGGAAATATCAACTGGAGGTAGAGATCCTCCAATGGCTTGCTATACATTATTTGTCAGATTACACTTCTTTGGGTATTCTGAATGGATTTTGATAACCACTTCAAGGGTATAAATGCATTTTTTTCCAAAAATAATACCACGATTCCCGCAGTATTAATTTCATGCACCGCAATTCGATATAAATAAACTTTGAAACAATTTTGAGTAATCTTATTCCATTGAAAGAATTTTTCGTGGGATTCTTTTGAATGAAGAATGTTTTTCTTGGCGTCAATGATTTTAACAATTTCAAAACTATTTGTAGAACGACAACGACAAGTTGATGTTCGTAAATTCATCTTGTCACCCGTCTGTTGGTTTGTCCTATGTATGTCCTCGGGCAATCGGAGCATGGCATTTCGTATATTCCGTGGGACTCATTGGTTATGGTACTTTCAGGAGATGTGGAAAACATACAATTTGGATAATTGATTGCCAAAAATATGTTTTAAACGATTTTATACTACCCTACCCACATATGAGAGTTTGCAAGGACCATTTAGATAAATCCAATTGATGATATCGAGTTTAACCTTGTCTAGAATTCCCAAGAAAAAAGTCAAATTATGAGTTAGGGAAAAGGAAGAAAGTGACGTCTACACTGAAGTATCAATTAAATTATTATATTTTCCAGAACAATACTTGCTATTCCATCGAAGAATATGATAATTGACCTACGAACGATTTAAGTAAGATGTTCACATATTGATGATCGTCCTGCTCTACCAAAGGACCACCTGATTATCTTGATTTTTTCGAACAGGTAATCAGCTTGTATAATCGCCCTAATTTCTCACTTATATCCTGCTCTTCATAGCTATCGTTTACGATTATAATTCATTTGAATAAAAAATACCAACATCTGGTTTCATTGATTTTTGATACTCATCTCATACTTGACAGTCGCAATTGATGAATTTCGAAATTCCTACATTATTGAGATCAGAATCAAAGTACCTTCTCTTGACCGTGAGTTGTGATTTTTTTATAAGTTATGTGTTGTTCAGTACTGAGAGATATTGCAGATATCTTGTGAAAACTTTTCTCTTCATGGGAAAAAGTTCGAGAAATATTTTTTCAGTTACTGGTGACTTTATTGGACAACAAAAGAACGATGCCGCGGCCGGTAGAAAAGGTAGATTTCAGAATGTTTTGTATTTCGAAAATCTCGAAAGAAAAATGCATTGCTTTCATAAGGTTTGTCCGAGTATTAAATATCGGAAAAAGCTAAACAAACAAAATATTTTCATACAAACTGATTGTCAGCTACTGTGTTGCTTTGGCCGAATAATTTAATATGAATACCGACATTCCTCGGTCCGAAGAAATCAATTAACGAAATGAAGCGAAAGCATTCCATGAAATATCAAGTGAGCTATAAATCTGAGCAAACGGTGAAGCCGGTTAAAATATGTCAACATGTAATGAAGAATTCCAAGAACCATCGTCACGGGTACCTACCACGCATTTATTTACGGAAGTATTTAGCGGCCTTGTGTAGAATGATGCCTTTGTATATTTAAGGTTGTTTTTGTAAGTGAGGGTTGACTTTTCGTCGGAGCGTGTGTTATAGTTTCTCGGAATCACGTTACGAGAGTAGAGACGTAAGCGAAAAAAGTATGAACATATGTTCAGATAGTATATACTGGGCGTCACCGTTAAAGTCCACATCATATATGTTTTTTTTATTTTTCAGTTTCCGCGAATTTAGAGTTAATGAAAATAATGGAAAATAATCGGCTATACCTGTCAAATTTGCCTTTTTCCAAAAAAAATATAATAAGTTAGGTTCCTTCTCAATATTTCGAAAAGTATTTTGCGGCTTCCTACCTACCTACTGAATTTGAACGGTTTGATGTTAGCAACAAAATCTCATCCACGAGTTCTGACACAGAAAATTTTATGTGGGATATATCAATAAGACAATGGACTAGTCGAAAGCATGACACGAGTTCTACTAATTCTGCAGATATGCACGGTCCCACAAATGGTAACTTCTGATCTATACCAGGTGGTATCAACGAAATAATTATCGCCTCGTTATTCAGTAAAAAAGGAAAACATCAGATTTTTTTTATAGAATCGCGAAATTTTCGACAAACAAGTTCTGCACGATAGGAGAAATAATTGCTTATCTCTCTAGCATTTCTAAACTATATGAAATGAATTTAAAAGAGCAGTTAAATGCTTATTTTATTGCGATGGAATTATTATCACCATCACAACATGGTTTCACAACTAATAAAGGCACTAATACAGCTCTTTGCGATTTTCACAGTCGAATAATAACGGCCTTGGACCAAAAAAAGTGTGTGCTTGGATTGTTTATTGATTTTTCACGTGCGTTTGATTGCGTGAATCACAGTCTTTTGCTGGAAAAACTCTCGAGATATGGGGTTAGAGGATTGCCGCTCAATTTATTGACCTCCTACCTAAAAAATAGGAGACAAATAGTAAAAATTGGGGAGAATACAAGCTCCGAAAAACATATTGCCGACGGTGTGCCTCAGGGATTCATTTTGGGGCCTCTATTATATTTAGTTTTTGCTAATGATTTATTGGTGTATCATGGAAATTCTTCCACTCACTGTATATGTTATGCTGATGACAGTAATATACTAGTTATTGAAGATGACCTAAACTCCCTTAACAATACAGCTGAAAGCACTTTCAGTAAAGTTATCACTTGGTCTGAGAAAAATAATTTAGAAATGAATAAAACAAAAACCAAAATGCTTCAATTCATGACAAGACGACAACACCATGAGGTGAGTGTGTTTGAGAATACTGAATTATCATTGGATTCCACAACAACAACCAACATGTTAGGAGTTGTCTTCGACAACAATTTACAATGGAAGTCACAAGTAGATAATTTGTGCAAAAAACTCAGAAATTCCTGCTACTCTCTTAGGTTTCTCTCTAATCACTGCAGTCAAGAGATTCTACTTACGCTTTACTATGCGAATTTCAATTCTCATATCAGGTATAGCATACTGAACTGGGACACAAGTTCCTCTGTGGGTCGAGTGTTCATAATACAGAAATATGCAATAAGGATCATTGCTGAGTTGGGTTTTAGGGATTCCTGTAGGGGAGCATTCCAGAACTTAAAAATATTAACAGTTGCAGGACTATATATACTTGAGGCATGCACATATGTATACCGCAACAAAAACATATTGGCTACCAACAGACCACCACATACCCATTTGACACGAAATGCACACTTACTCCTACCCAGTCAACATCGCACTGCACTCTACCAAAAAAGCTTTGAATATCAGGGATGCAAACTGTACAACAAACTTCCCGATGACATATTAAAGCTTCAGGAAATGTACATATTTTCAAAGCAAAAGTTAAGAACTCTTATTGTCAAAAAACTGCTACACTGTTGAAGAATTTCTGTCGTAACTTGTTTTGTAACGTGAACGTTTTCTTTATAGTTAATTATTGTCATATTTTTATATTTATATTTTATATTATTTCTTATTATTGTTTGTGACGTGTATGTGATGTTCCTATATACATCCAGAGATTTTAGATTGTCCCTTTTCGACTATGGCTTGAATTTATTGCGTTTTCTATTTTTTATTTTTATTTTCACACTGTTGAGGAATTTCTGTCTAACTTGTTTTGTAACGTGAACGTTTTCTTTATATACCCTAGTTATATAGTTATTGTCATATTTTATATTTATATTTTAAATTATTTATTATTATTGTTTGTGACGTGTATGTGATGTTCCTCTTACGTCCGGAGGTTTTAGATTGTCTCTTTTCGACTATTTCTTGATTTTATTGACATTTTTCTATTTTTTATTTGTATTTTCACACTGTTGATGTACAAATTAATTCGTGAAAATAAAGACATTATTATTATTATTATTATTATTATTATTATTATGATGACGTGGTATTAGCGAAATGATTATCATTCCCTTCTCCTACCATGCAAGTATGCAAAACTTGTTTTGTAGCACTTTGTTTATTAAAAGTTTCCTGAAAAAATCAACTATTTCAAATGTTTTCCTGAGGGGGTGATAATCATTTCGCTATCACCACGTTATAGAATAAAGCATATGCAATCATTCTATTCAGCATGCAACTATGCAGAATTGTTAAAACATGTTTTATAGCACTTGTTTGTCGAAAATTTCACGATTCCATAAAAAAAATCTGATGTTTTCCACTTTTACTGAAAAACTGTGGAGTCGGTAATTATTTCGTTGATACCACCTGATAGTATAGATCAGAAGTTATCATTGCATATCTGCAGGATTGGTAGAACTCGTGTTATGCTTTCGACTAGACTAGATATATCCCACATGAAATTTTCTATGTGTCAGAATTCGTGGATGAGATTTTGTTGCTAACTTCACACCGATCCAAATTTGAACCCATTTAGACTGTTTTTATACCAGTTGAGATGTAAAACATTAATCTAGAGGGATGTTTTCTGTTCAAAAATGTTCCTAAGCGGATATTTTCAAAAATATAAAAATATGCTGAAAAAATTATGTCATAATAGATACAAAGTGGCTCTAGTTTCAACATTATACATAGCAAAATTCACTCTATTAATTTTTATCGCATACAAAAGGGCATTTCAGTTAAATGCCATAATTCTGAAAAATTCAATTCGATTTGTCCATCATTTAATTTAAAAAAAAAAAATAATACTCGAAAATTTATCATCAATCAAGGTGTTCTTGAACTGAAAAGTGTGTATGCTGAGGAAACAATAGGATTCAATGTCACAGAAATTGAAATAACAAAGTGCTTAACAGGTTTTCTAAAATTCGAAAGAGTAATTTTCAACAAGAAGTAGAATACGAATCAACAGAACTCAAAATTTTAGTTGAAAAAATACTGTTTTCAAAATTGTGAATAGATATTTCAAATAGGTACCTACTGTGAAATATAGTTCAAAACTTTTTTCATTACATATATATTTTTATTATTATCCCAGTTTTGAATGCTGCTGAATTAACGTTAAGATTATTATTTCGGCTTTGAAAATTTTTCACTTCAGATAATGGTGGACGCTCGGGTTGGATGTCGTCGAATAAAAAAGCATTTTTAACCGACGAAACCAAAAAGGAGGAGGTTCTCTATTCGACCCGTATATTTTTTTTTCCATCATATTTTTTATGTATGATCACGCATAACTTTTTACTGAGGCGTCCGATTCCGATAATTCTTTTTTCAGTGGATAGGGTGTACTTCGAATTTGGTCCCATTTGAATTTAAAAGATGGAATCCACCCCTAAGGGTAGCGAAATGAAGGATATTGATCACTCACCCTCTGAATTCTGGTCCGTTAACCGATTCTATCAGGCATAACTTTGTACTGGATTCTTCGATTTGGATGATTCTTTTTTTAATAGATAGGGTATACCTTATATTTTGATTTCGGGAGGAATTAGCCACCCTTACGGGTGGAAAAATAGGGGATAATTTATTTTTCACTAGTGAACATTGGCACACACATACGTAGTTGACAATGACAGATCGCTACTGACATTATTCTTGTTCCACATCCGTCAAAATCAGTATCTTTTATGAGAGGATGGAATGATATACAAAGTAATGAAATAAACTAACCAGAACAACGGAAATAATTTATATTACAACAAATAGTAAAAGTAGATAATCATATTATTCAACTGGTAATAGTTGAAGTAAGGTGGGTAAGTAAGTATTTTGGAAGTAATCAAAAAACAAGTAGGTAGTAATTGGTAGATTTTAGCCACAAAAAATTGAAAAATGAAAACTTCTTAAAATTAAACCGACGAAATACGGAACTAAAATTAAAAATAAAACTTTTTAAAAAATTAAACCGACGAAAAAATCAACTGAAAAGCAAAAAATAAAATAAACCTTCTTAGTCTAATTGATAATTGAGCTCCTAAACTAATGTGAGTAACTGATTTTGAGTCGGCGCCAAACAAACTAGCAATTGAATTAGGTGAAGCGTAAAATGATGGCAGCGAGATGCACGGCTGCATTTTGATGACTTCTTTCATAGATAATGATCTTCGATAATTGTTTGTTTGGCGCCGACTCAAAATCAGTTACTTACATTAGTTCAGGAGCTCAATTATCATTTAGACTAAGAAGGTTAATTTCATTTTTTGCTTTTCAGTTGATTTTTTCGTCGGTTTAATTTTTTGTTAAAAAGTTTTTATTTTTTACTTTTCAGTTCCGTATTTCGTCGGTTTAATTTTTTTATCAGAAACTGTTGCTCCGATCGACTCTACACACGAGTACCCTTATCCAGAAAATTGACCAGGGAATCTTGTTTTCTTGAAAAATATTGAAAAACCTCAGTCATTTCAAAGTTTAGGGGTGTGTTTCTGATTGTGTAGCAAACCAACTGACTCATGCATGAAATTTCATCGAAAGAATTCATTTCTTTCATCAATCACCGAAATTTGGTTGATTTCAATATTCACATAGAAGTTATCAAAGAAAAACATTTTTCATTTTGTAAGAAGAATTTTAGGAAAAGAACGGGAAGAGACACCCTGTATATATGCAAAGTGAACGGACACGCTTTTTCTTTTTACTGATCTAAAGAGCCATGAAATATTTTTTTTAAACCTTTATTAAAATAAATATATACAATATTTCACTATACATAGTACCTTATAGTTACTCATATTTCACAAAAAAAATGGACTAATCACAGCAGTAAAACTAGAAGAGAAATATTTAATTGGAAAAGTTATCCAAACAATTATTTTTTATTATCTGTTCTCATTATATTTTTGAAATCTTTTGATTTGCCATTTGTTTCTATGTTGTTTAATATTAGACCACAAAATACCCTGCACCATACATTTAAGTCTTCTTTATTTATTATGTGCAAACTGATAATATCTTTTGGCTCTGCTTCTATAACGTTTGTTCTGAACTTCCGCTTTATATGTGTGAGGGTCCATTCCCACGTATTTTTAGCATCACCACAAATACTTATTCTATGGACTAAACTATCTACAGTCTTGCATTTTTCGCATGAATCCGTATCAAGGATTCCGTGCATTTTTAATTTTTGGCCTACTGGATAAGTGTCATTAATTGCTTTGTATGCACTAGATCTCCATTTCGTAGGAATATTGGGATTACACAAAATCTTCCTCCAAATATGTTTCCAGTCATACTGGGGGTATTTAAGTTCGACAGTTGGACTGTGCCTGTTTTGTAATGAAAATTTCTTTGTATATGAATTTTGCGGTTAAAATTTTATCTCTACTAAATGGAGTATCTAATTCTGTAAGTGATCTTTGATATTGCTGAAAGCTGAATGTAAATCAACAGTTCCATTTTCGAATATTTTGTTCACCGTGGATTTGTAAGAGACTTTGTTCGGTACATTTGCCCATGATAGTTGTTGAGTTTCCAAAAACAGAACAGCAGCGTTTCTTTCTATATTAATCAGATTCAGACCACCTCTATTCGCGGGTAGGTACAGTTGCTCCCTTGCAACTCGATATAAGTTTCCTTGCCACATATATTTCCCTGTACACATCACAATTTTTTGACAGTAAAGGCGATTCATGGGTAGTATTTGTGCTAGATACCAGACTTTCGACAGAACATACATATTGACAAACCACACATTCCTGATCAAATCTAAGTTTCTGACATAGTTCAGCATTAGTGTTGTCTGGATGTTAGTCAGCACCCTTTCCCAGTTCGCTTTAACCATCTCGTTGTATTGTATCGAGTTGTCACCAAACGTTCCCAAAGGTACTATAAAAGACTTGTTCATATTTATTTTGGCATTTGAGGCTCTTTCGTCTATTTCATCTCTGATGAAAATAGATACATCATCGGCATAAGCTGAGACCTCATGACTTATACTGTTTATTTCAATTCCTCTCACCGTGAAATCTATTAAACGTATCAGAGGTTCCAAAGCCGAACTGAATGAAATCATAGACATCGGACAGCCTTGTCGTATAGACATTATAATGTTGAATGATTTAGAAAGAAAACAATTGAGCAGGACTTTGGAGTTCGCGCCAATATATACATGCTTGAGAAGTTGAATTACTTTCTGATCGGGGCTCATTTTCCTCAAGACTACCTACATAATTATGGTTCACTCTGTCGAAAGCCTGGGAGAAGTCTACTGTCACAAGTGCCCCCTTCTGATTATAATTTTTTTCCATAGTGTAATATAACGTCTCTTGTTAGCGTTAGGTTATTAAATATTGAGGTTTTATTGCCACAGGTTTGTTCGCTCCCAAACATTTTAGAGCAGTGTGATTCCATGCGTGCTGCTAGAATTTTCATCAAAATTTTGTAATCTGAATTTAAAAGGGTTATGGGTCTGAATGAGTTCAGATCAACGGAGCTATTTGTCTATGGGATCAAAGTAATCACTGCTTCTGAAAAATCTCGTGGGGGTGCAACACCGTGATTTAGGAATAAATGCAGAAGCTCTGCTAGCTCGTCAACTATTTCGTCGAAAAAATTCGAATAAAACTCGTAAGATAACCCATCGAGGCCAGGAGTTCTTTTTTTTGCCGATTCAGTCAACACTGTATTGATTTCTTCCTTGCTAATTTCTCTGATTAGTAGAGAGTTCTCTAAATCTGAGATCTTATTTTCAATATGGGTCAGTAGGCATCTTACGTCTTGTTCATTGGTTTCAGTTTCGCCAAATTTCTTCTCAAAAAACTCTCCTGCGTATTTAAGAATATCTTTTGATGTACTAAGCAACTGTTGATTGTCCGTGTTTTTTTTCCTATCTTTAATGAGTTCAAATAGTCGTACAGAAAAACTATACGTAGCTTTCCACTAAATAATCATAGAATGAGTTATTCAGAGCTGGATTTCCTGATTACCAACGACAGTTATTATGAACATGGCATTATTTCATCGCATATAAGTGGACAAAATGAAGACAAAACACCCGATAAAAAACAAGACACTTGCATGCGACCAACCCGTGTAAAACGTTGTATAATTCATAGGAAAACGTGTGGTCTGCATTATGAATGTTATTTCCAGATAGTAGCCGTAGAACGGAGTCCGAAAAAACAGGCACTAAACACGCAACTTTCGTTCGTCTAATACTTTATCATCCCGGTCTAGCCCTGACTCATCTGAATTATTTTATGCATTCTTAATGGAATGATTCATGTGGGTTGGTGCATTTTTCAGGGAGTCAGCTGGTGAATCGACAATTTTTATCTGCACGAAATGGGGCAGGCGCTGCTTTTTCAGACTTTCAATTGGACTAATGCTATGGTTGGTTGATTGAAATGAAATTTCTGAAATTGCAATCAGGGATAGGCCTGCTGAAGCGATTGACGATTTTTTATTCGATCCTAGTAATTCATATGACATGAATATGATCCTTTCAAATGATTTATGACTTTATATACTTACTTATTACTATGTCTTTTTACCGTTAGGTAATGTTCGATTCTGTTGACTCATGAAACTCGTTCTCCATCTCTTCCTGTCTCATGAGAGTCCTTTGATTCCTTTTTTTTTGCCACTTATTTCTGACGAAAGTGGTTTACATCCAACATGGATAAAAGGGCTGGACTTGATCCCGTCTAAACAAACATTGATTTGCTCTCACGGTTTGTTCTTCGGAGGGTTATGTGTTTTTTCTTCAGCTAATTCTGAACCTCTAGTTTTAAATTCTTCCTAAATCCTACTTACAGTCGTCTGAGGTGTACTTCTTTCAGGAGTCGTAAATTAAAATCATGGTTTTTCCACACATTGAAATATTTTTTTCTTGTATGAATAATATTTTTACATTTCTCTGCTTCGAGGGTATTGAACCAGGTATTAAACTGTCAAACAATACGTTTTTTTCAAATAATTTTCGAAATACTGACCTTAATTTGACGAAAATTGGTATTGAGAGGTTTTTTGAGGTGATGAATTCAAACCTGATGTTATTATTGCTGTTACTCGTAGGGGGCGCCACCTACACGTATTTCTCTTTTTTGAAGATTCATAACTTTTTTGAGCGTACTTCTAATACATTTTTAAGTAAAAAAATCAATTCCTCTATCATATCTACGTAAAAATCTACCCCTGTTACAAGTCGCTATAAGCAACGTTTTCTAGATATTTGGACTTGAAAATTTCAATTCGATTATTTGATAATCGATGCGTGTTGAAGTTATTACCATTATTCTACATTTTTCACAATAATGCTTCAGGAAATGAATTCGACGTTTAATTTTGGAATTTTTTAAATTTTTTAAGTTTCTGTAAGTTTGAACACTAATTTTGAAAAATGGATTATTTAAACAATAATGCTCATTTAGCCGTTATGCATTTCGTTTATGGCCTTGCGGATGGCAATGCGCGCGAGCAAGACGTTTTCACCAGGAGCGATTTCCTAATCGAGTACGGCCTTCAGCTCCAACATTCACCAGTCTCCACCGTCGTTTGGCAGGAACAGGTAGCTTTGAGAGGGCAGCTGATATTATTGGAAGACCACGAGTAGTCCGAACCCCAGAATTGGAAGAAGCTGTTTTGAACGCTTTCGAGGAGAATCCAGAAACAAGTACAGGAATAATTGCTGAAGCTCTCAATTCTACTCAGTCCACAGTTTGGAGAATTATCCACGATCAACAATTTTATCCATACCACATTCGAAGGGCACAAGCTCTTTTGCCACGAGACTTTCCCCAACGCATTACTATGTGAGAAAATTGGCTGGAAATCCTTAATTTTTAAGATATGTACTCTTCACGGACGAGGCAAACTTCTCCCGAAATGCTATCACAAACTTCCATAGCAACCATGTTTGGGCTCTGGAAAATCCGCACGCAGGTAGTCAAAGACATTATCAGTATTAATTTTCTGTAAATGTATGGGCGGCAATAATTGATAATTACTTGATAGGTCCTTTCTTTCTTCCGTTCCAACTGAATGGCGCAACTTACAGAGACTTTTTAGAAAATGAATTGCCGGGACTACTTCAGAATGTACCATCAGAAAATTGTCTCCGGATGAAGTTTATGCATAATGGGGCTCCGGCCCATTTTAGCGTTGTAGCCAGGGAATTCCTTAACACTGTCTATCCAAATCGATGGATCGGTAGGGGTGTAGAAGAACCTAACCAGGGGTGGGCACCAAGGCCCCCAGATCTAAATCCGCTAGATTTGTATTTTTGGAAACATTTGAAGTCACTAGTTTATAAATCTCCAGTAGCGAACGAGGAAGATGTGAGAAACCGTATAGGAGACGCCTGTGAAACAATAAGAAACACACCAATAATTTCTGAGCGGGTACGAGATTTAGTGACTAGAAGACTGAATGCCTGTAACTTCCCTGAAGGTGGACACTTTGAACAATTAATTCTAATACAATTTAGTTTCCTTCATTTTATTTTATTCTACATACTCACAATTTCTTGAAATAAAATGATGATATTTCTTGCAAATTTTATTAGAACAAATACAGATTTTGCACCCTTGATACAAAAATAACTAGTTCAAACGGTAGAATAAGTGGCGCAAAATAATGGGAATAACTTCAACACGCATCGGCTTGAAATTTTCAAGTCCAAATATCTAGAAAACGGTTGCTTATAGCGACTTGTAACAGGGGTAGCTTTTTCACGTAGATATGATAGAGAAATTGATTTTTTACAAAAAAATGTGCTAGAAGCACGCTCAAAAAAGTTATAAATCTTCAAAAAAGGAAAAGACGTGTAGGTGGCGCCGCCTACGAGTAAGAGCAATAATAACATCAGGTTCGAATTCGACACCTCAAATTACCAGTACCAATTTTCGTTTAATTAACGTCAGTATTTCGAAAGTTATTTAAAAAAATAAAAATAAAACTTTAACACCCTGTACCTTGGAAACGAAGCGTTTTCGGGCATATATTCATTTGGACAATTCATATTGAAATCTTGTGAGAAATCATCTCCTGAAGTTTGTCTAAGTACTTCTGACTCCCTGTCTAAATAATTTGAAATTTTCTCTGAAGGTTTACCGAAACCTTGAAATTTGACTTTGTATTGAATCGTTTGGATAAACTTTCTGAATTGCCTTTTTATAGAGTTTTTTCGATAGAATGCTGTCAACTAAAGTTGAGTCACATACGTTATTGGCTGCAATTTGTTTAATTATATTAACTTTTTTATTGAAATTATCTTCTCACATCCACTAGTCTATGAATCATACTATTATATGCGGCTACGTTGTGGTGGTAGGTATGAGTGGAAGTACTATGTATTATAATATCTCTATACGAAGGTTTGTGGAAAACTGAAAAATCATGTTTATCAAGACATTCATTTCGATTTCTTTTGTAAGTTTGATTTAGCGATGAATGCCACTAATGAAGTCAAAATATGTATTCGATTGTCTATCAGTTCTGACAAAGCAACATAAGATGTCGTCTACATATTTTTACCAGTATAAGAAGTTTTTATCACCGGATTATTATAAATTTTACTTTTTAGATTATCCTCTAGTAATGGACTTGAAGGATTTAATAACCCTTCACTAGAAGAATAAAAATTAATATTAAATTGGAAATAATTTTGTGTTAAACAAACTGTAGGTAAAGCCAATATCTCATATTTGACGATCTGATTAAAATGGTTTCTATACAGTATGATTGTTTAATCTGGTGGGATACTCAGAAAAAGATTTTGAACATCGAAAGAATTTAGTTTGGAATTTTTGGAAGATGCATGTTCTTAATTTATAATTAATTCATATGAATTCTTCAAGCTAAATTTAGGAACAAATTTACTATTCTCTTGATGGATCTATTGATTTTTCAGAATTTTCAAGGTGCTGTAATGAAAGATACTACGGGCCGGGATAGGGTAATTTTCTTAATGAAGTTTTTTAAGTGAATTGAGTTCTGGAATTGGACTACCTGCTCCTGTTATTCATATCAAACCCCAGTAATTATAATTTAGTTTATCTCCACTTGAAAAGCTTAGTATAGCAAAACACGTGTCGTGGGTTTTGTAAACAATTTTTTGTGAAAATCGTTGTGAAGTGTTTTTGTTTACTTTAATTATGGATTTTCACCAAATATCAGCCGCGTCTATTCGAAAAGCTTATATAAAACTGTTGTCATGGACTATCGATGTCATGTCTTACTTCAAAAAATTGTGAATCTTCAAAGCGTTCTGGAGCTGAGCTAGTTATAATTAAATTATAGATTTTATTAAATTATATCCAATTTTCATCAAACAAACAGAAATTGAAGCGCTATCTCATTTTTACAAAAAATTATAGATATTTAGTAACTTGAATTAGTAGCTACTGGTGGTATTTGAAGTTGATTTTCATTTATGTTATTTCGAAATTTCAACAATCCCATAATTCAAAGAAAAATGGCAAGATCTATAAGTAGCAATAGGTCGTTCAAATTTAAGACACATAAAATTTGTGACCCTTTTGAAATTTAAACAAATAAACCAATTTTAAGTGCTCGTTGTGAGAAAAATTACAGCTAGCGAAAGTAACGTGACTCCGTCCAAAGCAAAACTAAACACCCAAGTTAAAATTCAAAATAAATTATTGATAAAAGTTTTCTCCCATGTGATGCAGACTTTTGGAATGCCACTGTATATACAGGGTATTTCGTAATTAAATGCTGATCCCAAAGATTAGATGCTGATCCTTGGATAATTTTAAGAAAAATTCTTCATATAAACATAGGTCCGCCACCGCTTCATTTCTGAGATACAGGATGTTGAAATTTAACAAAAAAATCAGTTCTTCCCCAATATCTCTGAAATTGCTTGGCTTTTTTTCAATTTTGGTAAGCAAAGTACGCATAAAAATACATTTTTTCCATATAAAAGATTTTAATTTTCATCCCAGTTAACATGCCCTGCCATATTTTTGATCCAAATAATGATCGCCACTGTCTTTTTCCATGTAATATAATTTTTGCAATTGTCCTCTATCTTCTCATAAAAATGGTCTCTTGCCATAAACAATTTTGACACTTCTTTAGCTAGATACGTGATATTATTTATGTTATGAAAACTTGTTCATTAAAAAACATGGTAAATTTTACAAATACCGAATTAGCAGACATGCATTACTTGTATGGACTTGCTGACGGAAACGCATATATGAAGCCAGGCGACTGTATCGAAAGCGCTTCCCAAATAGAATGGTTCCTGATGCTCGAACGATTTCAAGCACCCACAGAAGGTTAGTGAAACAGGAAGTTTTGAGCCAAATCATCACTTGAAAGGAGCACATCGGACTGCAAGAACTCCAGCAATTGAGGTAGCTGTTTTAAATTCAGTTGACGAAAATCCTGAAATAAGTACAAGGCAAGTTGCCAATGAGTTGAATATCGCCCATATTCTAGTTTGGAGGATTCTTCATGATTATTTATCATATCCCTATCACTTCCTCGAGACTTTCAATTGCGAGTGAATTTCTGCAAATGGTTTCTCCAAAAATTTATTAAAATTCCTTTATTTGTCAGGGAAATTTTAGTCACGGACGAAGATAGTTTTACCAAAAACAGGATCAGGAATTTTCATGATAATCATTTTTGGGCCCAGGAAAATAGAATCTCATCACCAGGAGCGGTTCTCATTGAATGTCTGGGCTAGAATCATTGGACCTTTTTTTACCACGCAGATTGAATGGACATAATTATCGCCGATTCCTTGAAAATAATTTCCGAGTTAAGTTGGAAGATGTTCCTATTTTAATGCGAAATCGCATGTGGTTTATGCACGATGGTGCACTCGCTCATTTCAGTGCTCTGACACGCGAATATTCAAACCAAAACTTTGATAATCGCTGGATAGGTCGTGGGGGAAAAGAGTCATGGCCAGCTAGATCCTCAGACTTAAACAGTCTTGATTATTTCCTTTGGGGACATCTTAAGACTTTGGTGTAGAGTCAACCAATTCTAACTGAGGAAGAATTGCGAAACTGCGTAATAGTTTCCTGTGAAGCAATAAGGCATGCTCCAGGAATTTTCCAAAGAGAACGCGAGTCAATGACAAGGAGGGGCTGAAGCTTTCATACTTGCAGGAGGCGGACATTTTGAACAGTTGATTTGATTTTGATATTTTTTGTTCATAATAGTTGTTTAAAAAAAAAAAGGATTTTTATTACTCATTACAAAAACTAAATGATAGTTACCATAAAATTATAAAGATCTGGCCTAGATCCTTTGGTTACCACAATTGTGAAATTAAGACTAAGAGAAAAAATCGAATAGGGACAAGCAAATGAATGTATTTTATTTTCTAAATCGAAAACCGTCCGCCGGACGAAAAAAACCATGAGACGATTTTCAAGAGGAGATAGAGAACAATAACAAAAATAATTATTATTTGGAAAAACGACAGTGGCGTACCATTATTTTGACCAAAAATATGTTATGTTAACAGGGACGCCACTGATGAAAATCAAGAAATCCTTTATCATGGAAAAAATGTATTTTATGTGTTCTTTGCATGTACCAAAATTGAAAAGAAGCCAAAGCGGTTTCAGAGATATTGGGGAGGAACTGTTTTTTTTGTAAAATTTCAACATCCTGTATCTCAGAAATAAAGCGGTTGCGGACCTATGTTCATATGAAGAATTTTTCTTAAACTCATCCAAGGGTTATCGTCCTTTAGGATCAGTATTCAATTATGAAACATCCTATATGTGTGAAACAAAAACTCTCAAACATGATTTAATTAGAAGCTTCTCATTTTTTCGTCTAATATGACTGGGACATTTTGAATATTTGTTACTATATCGGGAAAATTTAACGGAAATGAGAGTTTGTTTTCCGAAACCTCGATTGCAGTTCCAGGAAGAATGTATCTTCACTAAATATATGCTTCTATGGCCTTTATACAAACATATGTTACGACTCTTGAGCTACAAAAAACGAGAAACACATGGTCTCCATTCGACTATCACCGCCGTTGAATACTGTACTGATTGCCTCTTCTACCTGTCTTTCCTGATAATGAACGATCCAAAAATGCCCCTAATCTCCCAAGACTCTCAATAACACCACACTCAGACCGATATCAAACCCTTCAGTCCCAATCATCTACGTCAAACGATTAATGTCCGTAGAGAGGGAATCCACATCTGCCGTTTTACACACCCAAATCACTTCGGCCATTTGGAAAAATCAGAAACGAAGGAACAGGTGGTTTGCGTGGAGGCAGAAACGAATTCTTCACTCATTATTCTCTTTCGAGAGGAGCATTGCCTGCCTCTCTTGTCTCTCATGTGTGGAGATTTCAGAATCGAAGTCGGAGCGGAAATCAAGTAATCACAGTCTTTGTTTACCTGCAGCTAGGATGTGTGGTAGGTGAAATCTTGTGAAAGCAGTGGTGTGCATGCAGTGTCTGATATTGGGGCATTTTAGAAAAATTACCGGCTAGCCATTTTTCTGTAGGTTCGATAAATGGATGGCCCAAAACACCTCGAAAATAGGGCACAGTAGTATACTGAGACAAGAAAAATTATACATGATATTACTCTGAATCTATCTGCACCTAATTTTTCCTACTCTTGATTTTCTTTACAAGAAAGCTATCCCGTCTTTCAAACCAACTGGTACCCGCGACTTCGTCCGCGTGGAATTTGTACTTTTTTCTATGGTTTTCTTTGTCTTGTTCCATCTAGCTTATGCCTGTGGCTTTGCCCGCTTCCCTTCATCTTGGTACCCCTTTATACCGTTTCGCGTTATCTCGTTTGGGTGACATAATTCATTTGACAGCAGAAGTAATGCTTTGTGACGACTATTACAAATTCACTCACCCCTTTTCCCCCCTTTAGGGATGGAATTTTCAAACAAGTTTAAACACGATTTTTATAGTCGAGCCAAAATACCAATTTTTATAATCCTATCTTGAAAACTGGCGGTAGTCTTAGAAAAACTCTCGATGTTTCCCCTTTGGGATTGCATTTTCGAAACACCTGAAATAAGTTTTTTTTATTGAAAAGAAGCGCCTGAATACCAATTAATGTGACTCTAATTTCATAACTAGCTGAATCCCCATCTAAAATCTCACCCTCATTTCACCCATTTTGGGATTGCATTTCTGAAAACACTAAATATTTCTTTATTTGTCACGAATACCAATTTTTATAACCATTTCTCAAAAACTAACAGAACCCCCATACCAACGTTCAAACCTTTCACCCCTTTCCATTAAAATAAATTTCAGAACTAACGGTACTACTATACAATCTTTCAACCCTCATTTTACCCTCTTCAGGATTGAAATATCCAAAACTTTGGAATACGTGTTCCTATATTTGAAAAGAAGAGCCCAAAAACCAATTTCTATGACTGTGACTTCAAAACTAACGGGACTTCCATACAAACTTTCACCTCTTTTAGGGATAGAATATCTTAGTGGAACACGCTGTTAAACTTTCCGCTCTATAGGTCCAACGGTTTGCTCATGGCGTTTATCGTCCGCCAGACAGTCAGTCAGTCAAGTAAGGAAGTCTCGCCTCCCCTAGAAGAGATGAATACTTCGTCCATCTCTCCAACGCGGAAAGTGACGACGAATATGATAACCAGCAAAAACTGGGCAATTCAAGAACACCGAGAAAATTCTCAGGGAAATTGCCAAGAAAAATAAGCCAACAACAATTAGTAATCCGATACAAAAAGGAGAAAAGAAACCAACACACATATTTCCAGGAGTCATAGTCCAAACAGACGGACACCACGACATCCTGGAAACAATAGAAAACTTAACAACATCGGATGAGGAAATCATCCAAGACAATAAAATGGAAGAAAAACGGACGCATAGGACCAAAAACGTCAAAAGAAGGAAAATCTCCAAACCCCAAGAAGGAAATAATGACCAGGAAAAAATCAATGAAATTGAAACACTCGTAGAAATCCAGAAAGTAAGATCACGCAGGGCACTCCAACCCCGTGAAGAACTAAGGAAGGAAAAACAGTAACAAATGTAAACACCCGCGAAGAACTAACCAAGCTTTGCATGGGAAATTATTACTTTAAATTCACGAAAGAAAACAGTGTTAACAGAAAATGGCGAGGACTTTGAAAAAGTCAAAGAATATTTCCAGAAGAAAAACATAGGATTTACCACCAATATGATTACAACAACAACAACAATGCGCCTACGTACTCAAGGGGATGGACGCTGAACCAGCCCCTGAGGAAATCTCCAGGATGATGAACACAGAGTACGCATTTAAAATCATAAATGTATACGAAATGAAAAGAACGGAGAGGCCTCTATACCTAGTGGTGATAGAAGGAGAAATAACCATAACAGAGTTAAGATACAAAATTAAAACTCTAAACAATATAATAATAGAATGGGAAGAAAGGAAAAATGGCCCGCGGAATGCCGTTAATGCCAGAGATGGGGGCACAGATGCCTCGCAGAAGCGCATCCAACAAGTCATGTAGGAAAAGCCCAAATATACCACCCAAATGAGCCAACTCTATGATGGACCACCCAGTCAATCATAAAAAGTGGAGCCCACCTGAAGATGATCACACAGCAACAAGAGCGAACCTACCCCCCGACAAACCAGGGCGTAGAAACAGGAATCCCAAGAGAACAAAATAACAAACCAAGAATGATAGCCATTGTCCAAGGCCTAGGAGAAAGGAGCGCAACTAATTGAAGAGAATCACAACCCGAAGAGCCAGGAAAGATGGAAATGGGGAATGGCCAATCCCCACGGAACCTGGACCAAGACACCGCAAAAGAATAACAGACATTGAAAGCAAATATTTCAAAACTAACGCAAACATTAGCAGACATTCAAAACGCTATATAAGCACTGACTCAAATTGTACACCAGTTGGCAGCCTCTTTCGCAGGCGCAGCGCCCGGAGACCTGGGGATGCGGGGGTATTAGCCTCGGATTCGGATTCGGGTAAGGACGGTGAGCCGGACATAGACACATCAAACACACACCCACACAAAAGTCGATACCCAAATACACAAAAATACAAACCTCAAACAAATGTACGCACCCTTTGCACTTCCCAGGAAGTTCAAGCATGCGTTAATACAACGATTATTTATTGTTGAAGAGGAAAACATTCTCAATTGAATATTGATAGAAAGATTTTTCTGTGAATTGAAAAATCCACGATTAAAATGAAGTTATTTTTTGTGAATGTCTAACAGAAAACAACTATTTATTTATTGATTATGTATAGTAGCTTTTCAATGTGTATATAGTAGGCTGAGTCGAATGTATTAGAATTTTATGAAAAGAATATATATTTTTGGATTTTGGATTTTCGAATTTGGATTATTTTACATAAAACAAATGAATATAAATAGATAGATAGCTCTTTATTCCCAATAGGTGTACACCCAATTACAAGAAATGCTTAGGAGGTGTACAGGAAATGCTTAGGAATATCAACAATATACCCAATAACTAACCTAAATAATAACTATACTTCTAAATAATATTTTCAAACACATTTACATATAAGTAATGAATGAATGTGGTTTTTTGTGGAGGAACAACGTTTCTTGACATGTTTTTTGGGTAACCTTCCACAGTCTGGAAATGAAAATATAATCAGGAAAATCTATACGAGTGTAGAAAGGGCAAACTAATTAGTTCACACCGATAAGTTATTGCCTTACCAAATTATATTTCCTATAGAAAAATGATTCAATTAGTCAATAACTTTTGGTTTTCTGAACTTGCCTATCAAAAAACAATTTTAAAATTCAAAAGATACTTCTCTATATAGTTTTTAATTGACTTTTCGGGGACTTTATCTGCCACCGTTCTCAAAATCTTCTAAATCTCCTTTAATTGTTTTGAAAATTTGGATTTTTTCTTGCAGAGTCTTTTTCGCTTTTTCAACTGACTGATGTCAATTGAGATTTGCCAAAAAAGTTTGAGAGTGACGTATGCTCATTTGATATATGGGGTGTTGTTCAGATCAGTTTATTAGCATTCTACCATATCTCACTTCCTCTCTGAGTAGACGTAACCATGTATGATCCATTTCAACAGAATTTGTTGAAAAGCAGTTGTTATTGGAAAGAAGAATACAGGCCGTTTCTTTCAATTTTCTCCTCTCTTGATGTGGTTCTTTCATCAAGATTTTTGTCCTATTCCATTCAATTGTATGATCGCCATTGGATGTGAGGATATGTTCTGCAATTTTTGATCTGGTTATTTGTCGATTTCTGATTTAACTCTGATCTTCACTTTGGCGCACTTCTAATGGTCTTGACGTTTCACCTATATAACTATCACCACACGAACAAGGTATGTTGTAAACACAGTTTTTGGTACTTTCTTCTGCGTTTTTTGGTTTTATTTGTGTTAGTATAGATCTCAGTGTGTTTGTTGTTCTAAATGATGTTCTCACATCATACCTATGTCCAATTCGATAGGCAAGTTCAGAAAACGACAAGTTATTGACTAATTGAATCATTTTGCTTTAGGAAATATAATTTGGTGAACGCAATAACTTATCGGGGTGAACTAATTAGTTTGCCCTTTCTACACTTATATAGATTTTCCTGATTACATTTTCATTTTCAGATTGTGGAAGGTTACCCAAAAAACATGTCAAGAAACATTTACATATAAAATTTACAAATCAACTTAGGTTTTATTATTTTCAACAGTAAAATTTTGAGCCCCATCATCTTCATTTAATTTCTCTATTCCAGACAAATCGCTCTGTTGTACGTCTGACCCATCAGTTTCATCACTTATCACTAGCGTTTTCGCATTTGCTACGAAAATTCTCGGTTTCCGTAACAGATTCGAAAGTGAATTATTTCACTGGATATTTTTATTATGAAAACGTTGATTTGAATTTCAGCGTTATATAATTCGAACCCACCCATCCACGTCGACGCCTCTGTACTTACCTCCAGTTAAAAAACGGCCCGATTCGTCATTCTTCTGTCTCTTACCAACTCACTCCCGAGGCCTGTAATCCACTGTTGTCCGGATGCAAGCAGGTGCACCCGTCGATGGCTCCTTATCCACGAGAGCAATAAGGCAGCTTTTAGCTCGGAGCCACAGACTCCCCTTTGACAGATCTTTTCGTTGTGAATTATTTGAGAAACCGCGGCAGGTGTAAACCGCTGTTTTGTGTGTCATGAGGAGCCTTCGATACGGATTTTTTTTGCCGGTATCGGGTTATTGTAGGGCTGCGTTCGAGTGTTTCATTGTGCCGGGATAATACCAGACGTAGGACGATGGAATATTGAAACAAGTGAGAAAGCGGTCAAGTGGAAGTCGAGCTTTACACAAGGGGTTCGGTTGTTTGACGGTTGAAAAACTGGGGGATCAGATATATCCAAAAGAGGACATAAAGATCATAAAATAATTTGAGAATAAAAAATCTTCTGGTCAAAATAAAATCCTGTGTGTTTTCCTGATATTTTTAAGTGAAAACCTCTATTCAAACGTGGATGCAGATTGGCATCAAATAACTGTACACCATTTTCTCTCACATCCAACATTGCCAAGATAATGGAGTGATTTATTCAAAAGAGGATTTTGAATTGATTTGTTGAAAATATAAACAGGATGTTCATAAAATCAGATGTGGAATGTTTCCCTTTTCAACAGGATTTTGAAGTTTCTGAAAAAATATTAATTTATTTAAAACCGTCACTATGGCTTTAGAGAGAAAAGTCTACAGAGGACGCCATTCACAGGCTTGATACAGGTATATATATATATTGTTATATAATGTGAATTGTAATTTTATTATTATTATTACAATTACAAATATATTTTTGCACCGCGTTGGGCACCAATTGATATAAAATGAGATTTGTAAAAATAATATGTTGTTGATAATTTTTTTGTCCTTCTTGGGTTACAATTGATATGATAGATAAATTATTTTCACCCTGTATAATATATTGCAATGTAATAATAATCAATAACGTCACTGTTTTCTCGTCACGTTGCTGCCAATTTTTATCACTTTTCTTACCACGACTAAACTCAGTTGGTACGCCTTTCGTCTCAGATAGCCGGTTCAGGCAATAGAGCCACTGCTTGATGTCAAATTCAATCTATTCAATGTTTATCAGTACGATTGCAGATCATTGTGGAAAACAAACGGAAAAGTATCAAAAAACAATTATTTCCTTTATTCAGGAAAACTTATATTTACCTGGCCTACGATAGATAACTTATGGTATGATCATTCTACAAATTTTCAAAGACAATCATGAGAAACGGTGACGAATAAATTACACACAACCTCACTTTTACTTTGAAGGTTGAAAAATTCTTCAATAGTTCAATATCAAAATGAAATAGAGTTCTTCTGATATGATACGAGTTATTTGTGAAGTTATTCAGTTTGTGATGTGCACTAGTAAAGTTTATACCTGACGCTGGAACTGTCGCTGTTACAATACACACCAAGAAATTGAATCCTCCTTCAATCTACTGCTCTCAGGCTCTCCAATACCAAAAAGGAAACCATACAAATCCAGAAATCAGCTTTGAAATAGTTTTATGTGGAGTATAAAAGGTAATTTTGTTTGCTGCTATTTATTTTTATTGAAATTCTCTTGAAGTTGAGTTGGTTGGGTTCTAATAGAGAAACTACCTTATATTGATGAAGTTCTTGAACTTTTCATTTCTAAAGTACGAACGTGGCGTTCTTTTCAAAATTGTTTTCAATCTCCTCTCGTGGTTTTGTTTTCTATCACCTGGATACCATTTCTTCTTTTTCCATATCATTTGAATTTTCAAATTCGCGCACTTTGTTGTCACATTATCACTCTTTGGGGTTATTTGTCAAAACTTATAAACTAAAATATTTTTCTTTTCTTACAAACTATGTACAATATTCAATGATAATTGTCTCTGACACTTTACCGTTCTTATTTTCTCACAATTTCAAATCTTACATCTGACCATACTGTTCCCTGATTGGATATTGTCATCAAGAAGTTTTTTGTTCTCCCATTGGCTATTTTTAGTTAGATACAATTTCATATACTGTATGTTTCAAGCTTATAATTTTGTTGATCACATTTTATTCAGGATGATTTTGTAAATCTAGACTTTTTTGTTGTCTTTTGAACAATTATGGGTTATAATCATTATAACAGTGTATGAAATTGATTGTATTATAGTATTTGGATATTTTTATCTATTAATATTATACATAGGCTTCATAAAGGAAATAGAATTTCAAAAATATGTAAAAACAATATCTCTTGAACTAATAGCTATTAAGTAATTATTCTTTTTGTGGGTTTTTTATGAAATTGTTTCCTGTTTTCCTTTTGAAACATATAACTTGTTTTTCATAACATAACAATATATATCTTTATATATCTTTATATATATATATAATTCTACTGTACGTGTGTTGTCACTGTACTCCTCCTGAACGGCTGGACCGATTTGAATGAATTTTTGTGTATGCGTTTGGGTGGCGCCTTGGATGGTTTTGATTCACAAATCATTCCCCTAAATGTTAAGGGTGGTCCACCCCCTATTTTTTTTTTCATTTTTCAGACAAAATTCTTTGTTTTAATTTTTTTACGATACAGCATTCAAAAATACATACAATCCTTGATTTTCACCCTTCTACGATCAACCCCTATTTGTTTGGCAAGATTTTTATTTTTATTTTGTCATGACTTAGAGTAAAAAAAAATCATATTACTCTTAATTCACCCTTCTACGATCAACCCCTACCTTTCATTTAATTTTTGGGGGAATAACGGAATAACGGAAAACGGGAAAACGGGATAACGGGATGATAGGATGAGGGAATAACGGGAAAACGGAATAACGGGATGAATAAAAAACGGGATAACAGGAAAACGGGATAACGGGATATCGGGAATAACGGGATAACGAAAAAATGGGAGAACGAAAAAATGGGATGACAGGATAAGGGGATAAGGAAAAAACGGGATAACGGGATAAAGAAAAAATGGGATAACAGGAAAACGGGATAACGGGATAACGGGAATAACGAGATAACGAAAAAACGGGTTGACGAGATGACAGGATAAGGGGATAACGGGAAAACGGGATAACGGGGTAAAGACTAAAAGGGGTAACAGATAAATGGGATAACGGGAAAATTTTCGTGAAAAATATTTTAGGGAACATAGAAATTTGGACAGGACAACGTCGGTCGGGTCCGCTAGTATATATATATATATAAATATATATAAATATATATATTTATATATATAAATATATATATATATATATGTATTGTTATGTTGTATATGATTGTTAGTAAGTTTTATTTTTATTTATTTAAATTTTTGTGACATATACAATCATAACAAAAGAAAACTCCAGCTATGATGCTTGTTACCATTCTTTCCTGTACACTTTACTTTTTTTTTATTTGACCTTTTTCCAGCTCAGTCGGTACGCCTATGTAGAGATGATTTTCTCAATCTCAGGAGGATTGCAGCAGCGCCATCTTGTTCTTTTCTTGATGTCAATATACTGTTTATGTTAGAAAGATTGATTTCAAAATGATCAAATAATAAATTATGAGTCCAAAAATGGTAAACTAGTTGTTTTTATTGAAATATTACTTGAAACAACCTATGCCTGCGATATCTATCTTATTCTAGTCATACTTTTCAACCAATAAAAATTAAAAACTTTAAATTTGCTTGCTCATGCGCAATAATAGAAACGTTTCAAAATAAATATTTATAGGTTATATTCAGTCTTTTTGATAAACAGAACTCACTCAAAATAATGAGTATTTTTTTGTAATCAAACCGAAAATGTGATATTTCGATGAATACTTCCACTTCATTTAGTTTACGAAGATAAAATACCTGTTATGAGTATTTCTTGCACTGAAACGAATCCAGGAATGTTCTGTGGTTAGTTTGAAGTGGATGTCTTGCAAAATTCGGCATCCTTACTGCTAGTGAAGTGAAAAGTTAGGACTCTAACCTCCAATTCTTGGTAAGTGCTTTCTTAGTAGATTCTGATCCCCATTTGTTACAAAGTTGATTGTATGCATGAATGTCTCTCAAATGCCTCAGATCATAGAAATTTACAGTTCTGCTTCATTTTTTATTTCTCGACCCCCTTACTTTTCTTTCTCCTTGGTAACCATTACTTTTTTGTTATCTTTCATCAATTTTCCCTATTAGCACCTCTTTAAAAATACATTTTTCAACTTCTTACTATACTATTTTTATTTACAAATTTTATTTCTATACAGTACTATTTACAAATATTTCTTCTAAGTTGACTTTTTCCATTTTTCTATACTTAAATTTTATTATTTTGATTATTTAGAAGAAAAATAATATGACATTCGCCTGTCATGTTTCCTTTTGGTTCTAAATTTGTATACAGGATGTTTCTTGCACACGAATAAAATGTTTAGTTGAATTCTGAAGTTTGTTTCTAAATTTAGATTTGTATATTTTTATAGGTTGTTCCAATTGAATTGACTAATCAAACATAATTATGATGATAGAAAAACTCTACTGCCACCCCCTGAATTATCTTCGTCAACTAGAATATTGCCGAAGGTTTTCAATATGCAAACCGTACAGAAAAAAATTATAAAAACAATCATAGCAGGTATTCATGCAGTTTTTAAATATCATTGAGACCTATTTTAATTTTTTTATTTGACATATATACCATTTCATAACGGTATATATTGGAAAAATCGGGGTAATATTCGAGTATGCAGTCAATAGGGCTGAAGTTAAGTGAATATTTGTTTCTGTTCAAGCTTTCGAGTCTTTATTGGCTCTTCTTCAGGAACTCTACAATTGTTATATTACAGTACAATTGATGATGAACAAAAATTGTTTTTTACTTACGAAAATTGAGGTTGAGAGAAAGCATTGCTTTTCACAGACATGTAGCACTAATGTAGAAAACATTCAATTTCAGTACGGTAACTTTACATTATTAAAAAGGGAAAACATGAGTTTTCTTTGTAAAATAATCATTTGATATGAGAAAGAAACTTTTTTATTTGAAACTTAACCACTAAAAGTCAGAAATGTGCGGGAATGGCATAAAATGATGAAACAAGTGAATGAAACATTAGCAATGCTGCCAACTGTTATGTGGGTTGACAGAATTGGGAAACAGGTGTACCAATGTCAAATGTCAAAATTCTGAGGAATTTTGTGAACTGTCAGATTGTTTTGTAGGAATGCTTAATAGATAAGAGTAAATTATACTTAGACTGTCAATATCAGTTTTGGAATTTATTGAATATACAAGTCATTTCTAAGAATGTGCGTTTTTTTAGTTGGATTCATGCTATATATATTGGATAAAAATATTCCCTGCCTTTGTGAAATACTTAAAAAAATCAAAAAGTATGAGAGGGGAGATACAAAAACTTTCAGAGAGTTATTTATCGAGACGTTTTCAATGCGAAGAAATTGATGGAGTGCTCAGCAAATCGGTGCATATTACATGTGGTATTCCACAGGGACCGGTACTGGGCCATTTACCCTACACTCTATATATATTTTCTTCGAACACCACTGGAAAGCTTGTCAGTTCCGCTGACGAAACTTTTTTATCAAACAAAAGACCCTTGAAAAACAGCAGGTGAAAGGAGACTTCTAAGAAATGAAGAAGTGATTCCAAAGCAATTTAATGGCATTACTGAATACCTATCATTCACTCCTTATGTCAATGAACTACCGCAAATGGGTGTCTTGGTGATAGATGATAAAAATAAAATTCGAGAAGTGAATTGGGAGGATGCACTAATAGTCTCACTTCTTTGATAAGAAAGGTATTATTACTCCACTGAAGATCTATCACATGTTATTGATCCAGTCTCATAGAATATAACACAAGACATAAAGAACACAATATAATACTACCGAACTGTGAAAAAACTGTAGGGCAGAGGAGTTTCAAATACATATCACCCAAAATTTTCTATAAACTACCTTCCGATCTAAAAAATATGGATAAAATTTGAAATTAATGTTATAAAATGGATGAGAAATTTAAATAGATGTTTTTTCATGACATAGCTGGGACATATATCTCCCGGACTGAAATCAATCAATGACACCGATAGTGACAAAAACCCGATTGAGACAAAAACAAAACATTAACCATTTGAGCGAGATCTCCTATTTATTGTCTTTAGATATCAATCAAAATTGACAACAATGTAATATAGAATAATAGTTCTTTTTAACAATACCGCCACCTGGTAACATCAGGTGGTACTAATCTAACAGTTGGCACCACTGCAACTATTTCCAAGTGACCCGTCAGGTGTCGTTGGCTTAAATATAATTGCAAGATTCATTCCTAACCTGTCAGTTTCACTTGTCAGACCACATAGAGTACACATTTATATAATTTTGAACAACGCTAATGGGGTTGTAGTAACTTTGAACTTCGTTTTTGTATCACTATGTCAGATGAATATGTTTAACATCATTGAAACCAACCTCAACAAAGTTGTAAGTAGCATATTGTTTGGCATTTGAATATGTATTACTATGGTTTTTTATCTATTGTTGTCTCCCTGATGATGGAAATAAACATTTCCGAAAGCTTGGATAAACCTTAAAGAGTTTGCTTTTTCATTGGTGCTTAACCCAATATCCTTAATTTTGTACCTAACTAGTCAGCAAATACTTCCCATACATATATAAATATATATATATATATATATATATATATATATATATCTTCAGTCAGCACAAAGGTTGAATTATGAAAAACTCTTTAATAATTCGGACCGAGCTTTCGTTTCAATTTTGAAACTTCTGCAGTGTCCTAAAAACACACCCACTACATATTTTATATTTTTCTGACGATTAATCATAGGTAGTAATTTCAAATCCTCCAATGTCACTTGAAACGTCAAATCTATTCCGAAAATTGTTTACATATATTTTACGTTTTTTTTTTTTTAATTAATATTCATCAACAATCACTCAGATTACTGTAAGTACTTATTTCATTTTAAGTATTTTTTCTCAATAATGTAATTTACTTATTTTATGTCCCCGAAGAAGTTTACTTATCAAAACAATTCTTATATATTACCCTGCTATTTACAAATCAAATCACGAACAAGCATATTTTGCTTCTATGATATTTTTTTTATTTACGGATTTTTTATACCTTTGTTACTTTGTCTCTACACTTATGTGGATAAACACTATTATTATAAAGTGAAATCTACTTTTCCTACTGACCGCACCATCACATTTTCGTTTATTTGGCAAAAATAACCATTTCTCTATTTCATCCCATCAGATACAAAAAAAATAAATGAAATTGCTTCCCAATCAAGTTTCTCATCCTGAAGTATTCATTATCTTGTTTATGAACTTGTACCACGGACGGAAATCTAAATCAACTGCTAATTGGATACGCAATAAAAATATTTTCGGAGCATCGCATCAATTGTGTTTACTGGATTGATCAACACGATAAAATCAGAAGAGAAACTGTGTGGTCTTTGAATGCGTTCAATTTCAGGCTACAAACAAGAACATCTCGTCTATTTCGGGGTCTGATTCGGTCATAAACATATTCAGAAAATATATTCCATCACGATAAGTTTTCATGAAAAAAACACTCGGGATGAGGGTGCAGGTCGGATTTTATAATAATGCGTGAGAATTCTCCCCAACAAACAGGGTGCCAGGTAAATTTCAAACTGAAGGAAAAGAGCGGAAATACGTCACTCAGCATGCCTATCTAATTGAAAGTAATTATGACATTTATGAACCCTCAATCAAAAGAGGTAGCCCACGAAGGATTGGTTGAAAAGAAAAATACATCGACAAATGGGGCTGGGAGAAAATATATTTTAAAATCATTTTAATTTTCCTTCAAATAATGGATCGATGTTGATAACATAGAAATATATTTGTTGTTAATGAAATCAAATCGATGAATAGATCAAGGAAAGCAATTTTCATTTTTCATCACCAGGGAATTCACAACATTGATGCAAGAATAATGTCCAACTGATTTTTTTAAGGGAAACCAAAAATTGTAATTTTAATTTAAAATTAAAGGAAAGGTTAAAATAATAAAATTCCTCAAGTTATAAAAAAATCAAATTGATAAATCTTGATAATGATAAGGTTTACTATAGACTAACAGGTAGCTTTAATGATAAAAAAGTATATAATATTGTAATGTAAATGTGAATATATAAAAACACAAATCGTCACAACATATAATACACCTAACAAAAACAAATAAGACACGTAAAATTCAAATAGTTGAGTTCCTTATATCTATTAAATAGTAATAGTCGTTGAAAAAATCCTCCAAACTATAATAAGGTCCATCAGAAAGTAGTGCCTTGACTTCTTTTCTGAAGATAACTGCAAATAGCGCTCCTTTTAAATTTTCTGGCAAGTGGTTGCATATATCAATAAAGATAAAGGAATTGGTAGTTTCAAATGATTGTTTTGTCTGCTAGAATAAGTTTTTACTCTATTAAAATTGGATTTGGGTTTGGGTATGAGACATACACTTAAAATAAAGGATCCATACACTGTCTAAATTCGAAATAAAAAATCCGTACAATACTATAATTGAAAAGAAGGATCCATACACTCTTCAAGTTTGATATAAAAGATCCATGAACTACCTAAATTCAAAATGTAAGATCCATACATTACCTGAATTTGAGGATGATAGTTCCATACACTACCAACATTAGAAATGAAGGATACAAGAACTACCTAGATTCGAAATGAAGAATCCATGCACTACCTAGAGCTGAAATAAAGGATCCGTACACTACTTCAATTCTATATTGAGGATCATCCCAATTTGAATAAAATAATCCATACACTACCTTAATTCGAAATAAATGCTACACTATCTCGATTTGGAATAAAGGATGCACGTACACTACCTACATTTGGAATGTAGGATCGATACACTTTGAACTGGAGGGTCTATACATACTTCAATCTACTATTTCGGATGCTATTGATATTTGAAATATATCTCATGTTTCCAAATTGGTTGGCAACTGTTTGAAGCTCAAGAAGACTTCCACAATATGGTTAGCTGAAAACTAGATATTTACTTCATTAGAAGGGCTGTCACATTTTTTTTTGTGCCTTTGTCGTTGATATAAATTATGAATTGTATATAATTTTTCAGGTATATGAATAATTTTACTAGTACACCGTGTTGAAATTTCGAGTAATAACTCATCAAACCAAAAAATTCGTTCTTGTTGAAATTTCCGCATTTGTGTCATTTGGATAAATACCAATATCATGGAAAAATAATAATAATTAATAATCATGATAATAATAATCGTCTTTATTGTTTTTCAGTATTGGATTCATACATACATGTAATTTTGGTTCAATATAATAGTTTATTACTGAATTACTCAATTACTAAAGGCGGAGTTCAGCTTATGTAACACAAGTGCAACAAGTGCAACTACTTTCCACTCAACCTCAAAAAAAATCTACCTGTTCCAAGACAAAAACAGAGAAGAATAGTGGAAAAATTTGGGGGTGGTAAATAATTAATATGATGCTGGAAACATAGCTGGAACTTATTTTGGTTGATCGTATAGGAGTAGAAGAGTATATGGCAATTTATAATTGAAGTTGCTTTTCTAACAAGAGTTTTGAATTCTTTTCGTAAAACCGAAAGTTTTGAATTTTTAATTTATTTTGGTAACAGGTTAATCACTTGGCATTTATTATAACTAAATGACCGCTTGAAAAATTCTGTTTCGAAACTAGGTGGAGTAAGAGTACCTTCAAATCTGATGTTCAGATTATGAATATTGGTACGAAAAGTGATTTTCCTATACAGGCGGTGTTTTAGTTAGTATAATTTTTTGATATAAATTAGCACCATTTAATTCTCGTCTGTTTGCCATTGTAATCCAATCCGTTTCACGTAATTTATGGGATTTTCTTTGATATTTTCTATTTCCGTGAATGAGCCGAGAACCCGGGCTCTGCACTTTCTCTTCATTATTTTTCCCCAAATTTTCTGATAGAAATAATCGATACAACTCTTCGCGTATTTCTGCCGCTATTTTAATCTTTGAATACAATATTTCTTCTGTGTTAATTCTGTTCGAATAAAGAAATAAAGAGATTAATCGGCAAATCCATTAGAAATTGACCACTTTCTCCAACTGAATAATAGCTCATCTAGTCATAAAAACATAACAAGTGAACCGTGAGATATTTTCCACCACGCAGCTTCGAAGTGACTGTATTAATCATTGTTTTATAGAAATCAATTACTTCTCTCGATGTAATTCTTCGAATGTTTTTGGAGCACAATTCAGAGTCATTATAGTAGCAAGTGAAGTGGAAAGAGTGTTGAACCATTCGTCATTAAAAAAAGGTTTAATCGACTACCTGTATTGCGTTTGAATGACACACTTTCAGCTCATTTAGTATTGTTTCTGGTGCCTCAGTTTATCATTTTTACTCAGTATATCCTCCACTATTTCTATATCGTATTTTATGGATGCATACAACACTATACTGTTAATATTTCCTTCAATTTCAAGAACTGACAGAATATTTTGAAGCTTTTTGAAAATGAAAACTAACATGGAACAGGCATATCATCGATATCTTAGTTATATGCTACTGAAAGTTGGCTGAAACATTATATACAGGGTGTAATCTAACCTCTAACCGTGAATGACGAGTCTATAATGCCATTTTATAAAGAATTACAGTGGTTAAAAAACTTTTGAAAAAAATTGAAAACACGTTTTGTTCCTTGTAAAATTTGGGTAGCCGCCTAATTTCAGGTGACCTACTCAGAGGCAAACTATACCAATTGTCGAATGCAATAAACATTTCACTCGATATTTAAATAATGTGGAATGTTGAAGTGATTGTGTGGTAATGTATACATTGCAGGCTGCCTGCGATAGATATTCAATTTCAAAGAGAAACAAACAACTAACCTTGTTATATACAAACTGATGATATAGTCAAAGCATGTCGAATAGGACCCAGTATGTTCAGATAGATGAATTCATGAGTGAAAGCAAGCAAATTGAATTCGGTGTTTCTTAGGGGGGTACCGTCTTAGGACCAGTATTATTTCTCCTTTATATCAATGACCTTCTAGAACGGCGGATGGGAAATGGAAGCATAATCAGCTTCTCTGAGGATACTCCCATATTTTTTGCCGGAAAATATGGGCATCGTTGAAAAATTCCGCAGAGGAGGAATTCAGAAAGATAAAGTACTGGTTCGACAATAACCTCCTCACCGTGAATTTCAATAAGACCTTTCACATGCTCTTCACCTCATACCGAAATAACCCGCCTGAATTCGGCCCCTTAACAATTGACAATAACCTGAATATTTCCGAAACAGACAGTATAAAATGTCTTGGGATCACTTTTGCTAGACAACTCCGCTGGGACCTTTAGTCTGGTTCACAAGCGCCATTTTGTTCCAAACCTGGAGGGCACTACCGGAAATTATGATTCAGGGCGCATTCGATTCGAAATAGCATCTAAAAAAAATATTTAGCTGGGAAATTGGGGCCGGCAAAAATTGGAAAAATTATAAACAAGTAAGTGAAAAACAAATATATGGTTCGGTTTTTGAAAATATCTCAAAAACTATTCGAGATATCCAAAATTTGAAAAAATATCCTTAAATAGCAAATTTTCTAAGAGAAAGTCCCACGCGTCGGAACTGTGCCGGCAATATTTATAATTTCAATTTAGCGGCGAAAAAAATGCTGAAAACGCGCGGCTCAGCTCCCGTGCGCACCGACTGGATCTGAAACCTGAACCAAAAAAATTATTTTTATGAAAAAAATCATTTCCTAAATGAAAAAAAATATTGCTGAAAAACGCACTTGCTAATTAACAATTTTTTTTTGTTGTTAAATATAAATATTCAGATTTTTTTTTTTAAATCATTATTAATCCTGACGAAATTAAAACTGCTACAATTATACCAATCCCTGAAGTCGCAAATACGAATAGAGCATGTGAGCTGAGACCAATAAATATGATATCAGTTGTAGGCAAAGTACTGGAAAAATCGGTCCACAATCAAATTGTGGAACACTTAGAACGCAATAAGGCTACATGTGTTCAGTCAGGGTTCCGTAATAAGCATAGTTGTGAAACCGCTTTGCAATGTGTCCTCCATGATTGGAAGAACACTTTGGAAAAAAATTCAATGACAGTGACAGTTTTTCTTGATTTGCAAAGGGCGTTCGAGACTATTGACAGAACCAGATTATTGAAAAAATTGAAAGCTGTCGGAATTGTAGATGCAGCATTACAATGGATTGCGTACTATTTGGATAATCGGAAACAAAAGTTACGACTTAACCATGTTACATCTAGCATAATCGATATTAATATAGGTGTACCTCAAGGTAGTGTTCTGGGTCCTTTATTGTTTCTAGTGTATATAAATGATATGGTTGAGGTAGTGAATGGATGTTGTATACACCTTTTTGCTGATGACGCTGTTATTTATTGTACTGGAAATAACCGTTCGATATGCTTCAATACAATTAATAAAAATTTAGAAGCTATACACAATTATTGCTGTGGAAATTTGTTGAAAATAAATACAAACAAAACTAAATGGATGTTGATCAGCAGAGACAAAATGTATAAGGAATTGATGGAGACAGCACCGAAATTGTTTATTGGTAGTGTCCAGATAGAGTTGGTTGAGAAGTTTAAATATTCAGGGGTATTAGTTGATCGTCAACTGTACTTTAATGATCATGCAAAAAATGTGATAAAAATAATTGCCATGAAAATCAACTATTTTAGGAGATGTTCTCAGCATCTTACCCAATGGAGTAAAATTATAAATTTACTCCCCATTTCAACTACTGTTCCACTGTGTTTATATGGTGAATCAAAATGTGCTAAACCGATTACAGAAATTACAAAATCGAGCCATGCGAATTATTCTTTGTTGTGCACGAGATACGTCGATAAATTCAATGCTAGATACCCCCAATTGGTTACGGGTTAAGAATTATCTATTATATCACTCCCTCATATTCATTCATATGATTAAAACCGGTATGACGCCTGAGTATTTGCAGAATATTTTAATCCTCAATCAGGAAGTTCATGAGCACCACACTAGATATAGAGGCAACCTTCGTGTTCCCCTGGTTAGCAGAACATATAGCCAGAATTCTATTCTTGTTAAAGGTGTAACCATGTACAACAGAACCAATTGATGTGAAAAATTCTGGAAGTCTTGATATTTTTAAAATAAGGCTGAAGAAGCACCTCTGTACAAACATATTGTGATATCATTTTTTTATTTTTTTTATGTTGTGTATGTTCTGCATGTTTGTTCATTTTGCTACATATGTTCCTTTGTGAGTACCTATATACATATTTTTTACATATTTCATGTTTTTATATTATCATATTTTTTTGTGTTACTCATTGTACTTGATATTAGTTATATGACTAAATGAACGATTTATATATATATTAATCACGTTCTCTCATATTATGAAAAATTAAATTATTTACTTTTTATTTGTTATTATAATTAAACAAATAATTTTTTATAAACAAATAAATTTTTGCGCTTTTTTTTTAAATACTCGAAAAATACTGAAAACAACCATGTGTCGTTTTTTATGGGAAACATTTTTTTTCTATTTTTCATATAATTTCGAAAAAATTTGTGCACTTTGACTTGTTGCTTCCGTTCTGTTTTTCTACTTATAAAATAACTTATAAACTATTGAAGATAAGAACACTTCAAGTCTTTTTTATTCTACATTGATCAATGAACAAACTGAGCTATTCACCAAAGCTCCAACTCAATTGTTTATTAACTTTTTTATTAGTATTTAGGAAATTTCCTGTTCTTCAAGGATCTTTTTTCAAATTTGGGATATCTCAAATAGTTTTTGAGATATTTTCAAAAACCGAACCATATATTTGTTTTTTACTTAATTGTTTATAACTTTTGCAATTTTTGCCAGCCCCAATTTTCCAGTTAAACATTTTTTTTAGATGCCCTTTCGAATCGAATGCACCCTAAATCATAATTTTCGGTAGTGACCTCCAGGTTGGGACAAAATGGCACTTGTGAACCAGTCTACTGCAGGTAAACAAAAATAAGGGGAATTCTGCCAAGACTCAGGGAACTTGAGATCTACCCAGATATTGAACATTCAAAAACGCTTTATTTCTCATTGGTTCAATCAATATTATTATACGGGATCATAGGTTGGGGAGGAGTATACAATCAACATGTGAACATCCTTGAAACAATACAAAAATGGGCTATAAAAATTATTTGCGGCAAACCAAGAAACTATCTCACTGATATTCTTTATGAGCAGTGTGAAATATTTGACATATGACAATTGTTCGGTTTTTCTCTTCTCGCTTATAATCTGAGAAAAAACCTAGTAAAAATTATCAGTCACAGTTATGAAACAAGAAGATAACAAACTAGTGAAAACTGAGTTCGATTTCGGAAAATGACTTTTTAAAAAACAATTTTATTTCAGAAGGAACTTTAAGTACATGAAATACAAGTTAACTGTTCAAAATCTAGTAGCAAAAAGCTCGAGAGAATGCCTTCCTCTTGGTTTTATTGAAGTCGGTGAGGTGTCTAATTCCTGCTGACTCCTGCTGGAATCGTGGGATCCTGTATAACGGCTCTTCCCATAACTCCTCCGCCCTTAGAGTGAAATCCTGGGGGTTGCAACAGGATTTGGAGATGTGCTTCTGGGGATCTCTTGAAGTTCTGTGCCGTTTTGTGGCTGTCTTCTTTTCTTGATACTTTTTATATAAAAGTGGGCTGGAACGTACACCATTACAATAAAAATCAAAATATAGATAATAATAGTCCAGACACTAATGTTATTGAAGTGAACCGGGTCCTCTAAAAGTCCGTCAAGTTTTTTATGTTGCACTTCTAAAGAGGTTTTGATGTGTTTCACTTCATCTAGGTTGATTCCGTTCAATTGCAGAGGTTTGAAGTCGATTTGAGAATTTTCATTTTTGTATATGTCAATGTTCAGTTTTGGCAGTTCAATGTCTTTAAAGTCACTCCGCGTATTTTGGTAACTGCGTATTCGAAAGTCTTTCACCTGCACTACACATTGGGGTTGAAATTCTAGCACGTAAGTTCCTTGCAGAGGTACATTGTTTTTATTGAGCCCGCACTATTTTTTGGCTATTATCAGTTCTGGTGAAATGATGATCCATTTGCTTCGTTCGATCTTCTGTATTTTCAATTGGCTAATTTCGGTTGGAATAGGCTTGCAGTTGGAAACACTGTTGGAGAATCTCAATAATTGTACTTCGCAGGGGGCATCTTCCTTCAATTGGATCGGGGTAGTTTCATGGCAAAGAAATTCTTCGGGTTGGATTTCTTGGTGGAGTGGCATGTAATTTTGCTCATTGAGGATGAGGAATTCTGATTGTGGTAAAATAGTTCGGAATGTTTTTGCTCGCAGGATTGGTAAGGTAAAGGGAAATAGTCGTAGCTTTCTTTTTCCACAATTGGTACTTCACCTACCTTTTACCTCGAATACATAATATTCTACAGAAAGAACTGAAAAATATCACCTACACTATAAAGTGTAAAATAAAAAAAGGTCTGCAAAAATAATTGGGAAAAAATTTGAGTACAGAAAAAAATTGCTGTGAAACTATATACTCACTAGCGGACCCGACAGACGTTGTCCTGTCCAAATTTCTATGTTCCCTAAAAATTTTTTCCCGAAAATTTTCCCGTTATCTCGTTATCCCATTTTTCTGTTACCCCTTTTTGTCTCTACCCGTTATTCCGTTTTCCCGTTATCCCCTTATCCTGTCATCCCGTTATCCCGTTTTTTCGTTATCCCGTTATTCCCGTTATCCCGTTATTCCATTTTCCTGTTATTCCATTTTTTCTTTATCCCGTTATCCCGTTTGCCCCTTATCCCCTCATTCTGTCATCCCGTTTTCCCGTTTCCTCATTATCCCGTTATTCCCGTTATCCCGTTTTCCTGTTATCCCTTTTTTCCTTATCCTGTCATCCCGTTTTTTCGTTATCCCTTTATTCCCGTTATCCCGTTTCATAAAAAAAAATTAAAAAATAGGGGTTGATCGTAGATGGGTGAATTTAGAGTAATTCAATAAGTCATGACAAAATAAAAATAAAAATTTTGACAAAAAAATAGGGGTTGATCGTAGAAAGGTGAAAATTCAGGGTTGTATGTATTTTTGATTGCTGTATCATAAAAAAATAAAAACAAAACATTTTGTCAAAAGAATAAAAAAAATTGAGGGGTGGACCACCCTTAACATTTAGGGGGATGATTTGTGAATCTAAACCATCCAGGGCGCCACCCAAACGCATACAAAAAAATTCATACACATCGGTC
Source organism: Gonioctena quinquepunctata (assembly GCA_018342105.1). Taxonomy (NCBI): domain Eukaryota; kingdom Metazoa; phylum Arthropoda; class Insecta; order Coleoptera; family Chrysomelidae; genus Gonioctena; species Gonioctena quinquepunctata. The sequence goes on along the minus strand of JAFIRS010000074.1, from coordinate 1,001,817 downwards.
CAGCCGTTTAGGAGGAGTCCACTTACAACACACGTACAGTAGAATTATATACAGTATCGGAAAATATTTATGTGGGGTACGGACAGAAATATACATGAGCAACAAGGAACGCAATGATATGATGATACCACATAGACAAGAGAGACGCACTGCTGTGTGCCCCTCCTGTTACCCCACCCGACACATTAACTGACCACGTGGCAATGCTACACAGCGCACAGCGAATCGCTCTGACTCTCCTATCTCTGTGTCGTGACGTCGGTATCCCTTCCTCGAGCGAGTCGAGGAGAAAGTGTAATGCTTTCTCAACATATAGCAAGGTATTCTTCATGCTCTCATGAAACCACCATACCCAAGATAAATACTTTCTGATACTGTATATAAAGATTAACTATATGGAACCTGCTTTTATTTCTATCTCGTACGGTGAACTTCTTGCAATTCAGCGCCTACCGCGGCCAATAGCCAGAGGAATAGCTGTCAAGAACGAACCCGTTTTGCCTTGATTTTAATTATATATTAAATTAGGGCTCCCGTCATCGTCCACAAGTGGATGATACTACTAAATGATATCCAGATGCTTTCATTGTATATCAATTGATTCATGATGAATAAACATTATTTATTCATTTATATATCAGTTGACTTCATACTCTGCTTTAAGGCACTTATCATAATTATCACAGTCACTTGTAAGAAACGACACAAGCAGTACTGAAAAGGGGAAACATTCGCAATTGAATATTGTTTAAAAAAATAATATCACGACCATTGTAGTGACTCAGACATTCAGAACACGTGAATCAAACACTGTTGCCAAGCAATATTCTCGCATGCACGGTTTACAAAGCTGTCTACGAACGAAAGTTTGTTAGATTACACTTGTTTTCTGATTGGCTGGTGAATGAAAGATCCGTATTTGCAACCAGTAGGCGATGTGCAGGAGAATTAATTTATTATTATCTTTGTGTTTTGTTGGCTCTCAAAACTAAACACCGAGCTGTTCCGTGCGTATTTTGGAGAGTAGAAGACAATATAAACCACTCGTTGCATTTATGAAAGAAGTAAATTTCAATTCTGGGTGGATTCTGGAATCGCCAATCACTGTGCGGGCGTTTTGGTACTAGATAGATTTTCATAATATAAATTACTTTTTGATTGAATGGCAATTTTTTCTTGTTTTCCGATTAGTTAATAATCAAGATCTTATGATCTTTCATTCACAAACCAATCAGAAAACACTAGTAGAATCTAACAAACTTGTGTTCGTAGTTAGCTTTGTGAACCGTGCTTGCAAGAATCTCGCTTGGCAACAGTGTTCAGTTCTCGTGATCTGAATGTCTGAATCACCACAATGGTCGTGATATTATTTTCCAAAACAATACTGAATTGCGGCTGTTTCCCCTTTTCAATACTGTTACAAGTGACTGTGATAATTATGATAAGGGCCTCAAAGCAGAGTATGAAGTCAACTAGTTCTGACTTTATCACCAGTTTGGCTATAACAAGGTAAAAAAAATCAATCTATGTATAGTTGAACTAGAAATCTAAGAAGGTCGTAAATCAATAGTAGCCGACGACCCTCATTATTACCTATCGTTCGAAATATAGATAAGCAATAAAAGTGTGCGTCCCTTAAAAGATTCCCAGGTCCGGATTAAGATATCTCATAAAATAGTTCGGCATTTTAATAATAGTGGGCCTCTCCATTATTTTTGCCTTTTGTTGACAGTTTTGTATTTTAATTTATTCGATAATAAAAAATCTCGTAAGGTTGATTTAGAACCTTTGGTAACGATATGTTTAAATGTGTATAAATAATGAAATTTACTCACCTGGCAACCAGACTTTCAGTACTACTGGGATATTAACGAGATTATAGCGATAATGGTCTATTTACGGTTACAAAACAAATTACCTATCAGATTTAGAAAAAAAGACTGTTTTGAGAACTAACAGCTTTCCAATTTCAGAAATAAAAAGGGAAAAGTTAAACAATATTCAGTCATTACCTACCTAATATTCCGTTGTGTCAGTTGTGTCTATTTTAAAGTGTCTATTCGATTTTTGTGTCGGGAAAAATGTGGTGACCATGGGCTCATCCTCAAGCTAGTACTTCAACTGGTGGTCGTAGTACCACTAGTCGACAAATGTTACACCTCATGGAAACAAATTATATTAAATGTTTATACTTCCCTTCTGGAACGTGGAATGTCCAAGGATCAAGCTCTGCAAGAAAGTGCTTCTTCAACAAAAACACCGTATTCCACAGTGTTTAAAATAGTAAGTAACCCTATTTTAAAAAGAAAGAAACGAAAATACTATGTCAGTTCAAGGAAACTAGATGGCTGTGATGTAGATATAATTCGAAGAACAATATATGCCTTGTATAAAGAGGAAATTGTGCCTACATTAGATATTTTAATGCAACGGCTTAAAAAGAATGAAACTGGTATCCAGTGTTGCAAAGAGACTTCAAGGAAGTCTCTTTCAAAAAACGGATTTAAATTTAAAAAACTTACTAGTAGCAGAAAAATCTCAATGGAATTTGTGCGCCTTAGGAAATGGAGATTTGAATATTTATTGGCAATAAACGAATTTAGAAAATATGGTATAAACGAATTTAGAAAGTTCAGTAGTGTACTTTTTATAAAGTATAAAGTTTGTCATTTTACATTAATTAGGTATATCATATATTATTATATAATATAATTATATATAAAGTAAATCCACCGCCTGCTGATAACTCAAGTGACTGGTGATTTACGACCTTCTTATATATCTGGTGCGACTTTAGCAAAATAGCTATTGTATCTGATGCGTTGGTTGAACTTTGCAAATGTATAATTCAAGAATTTATAATAATAAAAAACAAAAAATTTACTGACGGTACAACATTCTCCCCTACTTCCCTAGAATAATTAAAATAATGTTCACCTTGAATTAAATATGAATCCATCGAATTGTCGTACCGAATTACACTCAACATTTATAATTCGAGTTTGCTTGCAATTAAACTCGAAAAACTGCCAGTAAAAATTACTCGTCCTACGGACTCGTAATTTTCTCAGAGATATTTTTTTCGTAGAATTGCCAAGCAATAAAATTTTCATTGAAATGTCAAATTCACTTCGACAAAAAAAACTCTCGTGTAATTATTAGTGACAAATAACTACCGAATCATGAGTTTCTACAAGATTATCAAAGGTCACCACGAAATAATGGTACATTTCACAGAACGCTAGCTACCATCTCAATCGAGTCACCAGAAGAAGTTATATTCATTCATATTCCATTCCATGAGGATCATAGAAAAACTCCAATGCTTTTTCAAGAATTCAATTTTCTGATTGATTGCAGGCGCAGTTTTTTACGAATTGATTGCATCTTCTAACAATCCATTTGCATCCCAAATCGAGCTTGAAACAATCACGACGTATTGAAATTCCTCAAAACAAACATCCTGTACAAATAAAGAACAACCGCTGTGGCTTCACGCTTATCAAAGTACGCTGGATGAGACGCTGGAGCAGAGATTTCTCAACATATTCGGTATTTCTTCTCTGTGTTCTCGGTTTCGCTCCGTTTGTTCCAATTAAAATTGTGTATTTTATCCATTGGTGCCTAGCCGACTCCAAAAATCGCTTCAAACACTTCACCAAATAACGTTTGGTTAAAAAAAAACATGGGCAAACGAACTAGTTGTACTTCAAATCGAAATAACGCCGAAGAAAAAAGGAAGAAACAAAGAAAAGTGGGTTGGAGGAAAACATGTTAGATGGACCATCAAAAAGTTAACAATGTAACTGTTCACAACATTCAATTCATTGCGGTAAGTTGAAAAAAATAATGAAGGTTTATGTAGAATTCTGAAAGCTTTTATAAACCGTAATTGAAAAAACTATTGGATTGAAAGGATTGGTGTCTATCATTTCAACAATTTCTCAGAAGGGAAAGCTTCGCGAATTACACGCCGATTTTGGGAACTGGGTAACTACTTTATTGATGCTACAGAATATTCATTTATCAGCCATGACGATCAAAATACAATGATACAATTTCACAGTCAGTGAAACAGAAAAACCAATAAATTATTCATAATGAATTCGAAGAAAAAATCACACATTACTGGGACATGAGACGTTTTGAGATTTTTTAAATTTTCTGTTTAGATACAAGAAAAAAAGTTGATCATTGCGTATGTTGGAAATAGCGGACAATTACAGGTATAGAATAAATCTCAAGCGACTGAGGATAATTCGTACAACCAATCTCTCATATTCCAGTCGATATGAACATGCATTAAGCTTCTCGGAACCTCAAGTACCATATATACTTCAGACACTTGTGCTCAATATAATTTCTCCACTGTACTCCTTGTGGGAACTTTTTCATCAAAGGGAATTGAGTGATTAATCATTTCATTGGATTTTGGAGCTATATGAAATAGTTCATCCATTTATGGAGATAATCATTCGAAACAGCAGAGCATATAGATTCAGTGATTTAGTTACAGAAAGTCCAATGAAGAATCATTTAATTAATATTTTTTTATAAAATTGTTTTTGTGAGTGGACAGGAATATATAAAAATATTCGATTGAAGTACATTTTGAAGCTCTCTTTTTGCATGAAAACTGGGATTGATTTGATAGCCTTAGAGTTACCGTTATTTCGGCAGACTTCAACCCAGCTGGGTGACTTTAGCTCATTTTGATAAATTGACATTATTAATTATAAAATTCAAATATTGCCCAATCAAGCCTGTTTTTTTGTCAGATTGATATTTCTCGAGATTATTCCTATTGCATATGGGTATATAATATATATTTTATACGTGCAACACTGTATTCCATTCAGGAGTCATTTGCAACCAAATTCAACTTGAATAAAATTTGCCTGTAACCAGAAATACGTTGAAAAATAAATTTTCACTCATTTATGGTGATTAAAAATGAAATATTTTTTTTATGGACAAATTTGTTTTGATGATTTTATACGTTCGGTAACTTTGGCCTATGTACATGCTATAAAGAGAAAACGTTTTAACAAAAAATTAAGCCGACGAAATACGGAACTGAAAAGTAAAAAATAAAATAAACCTTCTTAGTCTCAGTAACTAATGTAAGGAACTAATTTTGTGTCGGCGCCAAACAAACAAGCAAATGAATTAGGTAAGGCGTAAAATGATGGCATCGAATTCAATGATCTTCGTTGATTGTTCGTTTGGCGCCGACTCAAAATTAGTTACTTACATTAGTTTAGGAGCTTAGTTACTGAGACTGAAAAGGTTTATTTTATTTTTTACTTTTCAGTTCCATAATTCGTCGGTTTAATTTTTTCTTAAAAAGTTTTTATTTTTAAATTTCTTGTGGCTAAAATCTACTAATTACTACCTACTTGTTTTTTGATTTCCTCCAAAATACTTACTTACCCACCTTACTTCAACTATTACCAGTTAAATAATATGATTATCTACTTTTACTATTTGTTGTAATATAAATTGTTTTTGTTGTTCTGGTTAGTTTATATCATTACTTTGTATATCATTCCATCCTATCATAGAATATAATGATTTTGACGGATGTGGAACAAAAATAATGTCAGTAGCGATCTGTCATTGTCAACTACGTATGTGTGTGCCAATGTTCACAAGTGAAAAATAAATTATCCCCTATTTTGCCACCCATGAGGGTGTATAATTTGAGTTCAAATCCAAATATAAGGTATACCCTATCTATTAAAAAAAGAATATCCAAATCGAAGAAACCAGTACAAAGTTATGCCTGATAGAATCGGTTAACGGACCAGAATTCAGAGGGTGAGTGATCAATATCCTTCATTTTGCTACCCTTAGAGGTGGATTTTATCTTTTAAATTCAAATAGGACCACCTCCAAAGTACATTCTATCCACTGTGAAAAGAATCATCGGAATCATCTCAGTAAAAAGTTATGCGTGATCATACAAAAAAAAAAAATTGAATATAAGCGTCGACTAGAGAACCTCCTGATTTTTGGTTTCGTCGGTTAAAAATCACGCAAAATATAAGCCATGGGTTAAAGACATCCTCAATATACCGGTGACTTTGCAAGTTTTTTTATATAAATCCACATACAGAGCCTTAATGAAAATTTGACATAGCTTATTTGAAAGAATTGGCAAACATCACTATTTGGTTATATAATAATATAAATGTATTCCGTAGACATTCTTCGTATTTTGAAAGTGAGCCAAAGTCACCGTAAATTGGGTATAAAAATTTATAGAAAGAAGTTAGAGATTTCTTACATAAGTCACCATTCGATATTTGCAATAACATTCTGAGTGAGACAATTGTTATACATCTTCATTTCATGTTTTCAGTCATGGGAAAATATTTTTTCTGACTGAAGAAAATGCAAGCTAATATATTAGGAAATAAATCCATTCAATAGAAATTTTCACTTCAACAAACTGCTTTCCGTGAAAAAGTTAATGCCAAAAATCATCGTCAATCCTATTTTGAACGTTGACTAAATATTAATTTCGGAGGGCTACAGCGGTCAGTTCTTGGACCGACTCTATTTCTGCTATGTAGAGATGATATCACAGAATTAAACATTTCTACAAAGTTCACTGTTTCCGCAGATGACACTACTATCTATTGACATAACAAAATTACTCATAAACTGCAAGATCTAATGAAAATAGGCATGGTATTGTTCAAACAATGGCATGATTCCAATTATTCAGTATTCGTTGAAAATAAACCCACATCATTACAAATCGCTGCAGTCTTCCAAAGTTACCCATGGCCAATAATTTTATTTTTAATAACAACGTTTAAATACAAACGCTTCGTGTGATTTACATAATTGACGTCTAATTGGAACTATTTTTTTACAAGACACCGTGGACGTTCATAAAATATTAATGCGGAGTGCTACATGGATCTGTTTTTGGACCGACTATATTCCTTATTTTTTGGAAAATATTGAACGAGAACTACTGGAAGATATTCCAGTCGAAGAATGATAACAAATATGGTAGCAGCAGGATGCTGCTCATCCACATAACATATTTCTTCAATAACAGTTTCGAAGAGTTGGATTAGAAATAATGAAGTTGTTCAATGGCATGCACGTTCTCCAGATCTCACGCCACTAGAGGACGTTTTTCAATAGAGATACATGAGACAAACTATCTTCGAAACTAACAGATCAAGGTGGAAGACTCAACCCAGAAAATTGCACTGGCTTGTGATACCGTTATTCCGGAAATAATTAGGGCTTCTTGTACTCGAGCTTCATCTACCGACAACAGTGAGTCGAAAGGAAATACAACAATAATGTCTAATTGAAATTATCAAAATCAGATGATTAGTGCATTTTTGACACTGGCTTATGAAAGATTAAAGTATTTTGCTCATAGTATCATATTCTCAAATGGTTTGAAATAGAATGGTACCATATGTGAAAACAGGAAAATATCTAGAAATAAAAAATATATCATCTGGCAATGGTTTCTCGTCAATACACAGTACTGTAATAAGCATTATTTAAATTTAAATTCGTGATAAAGTTCATATTACACCAGAAAAATCATGAGAGAACTGTCTCTTCAGTTCTGTTACACTTGGTATAAACTGAATGTAATAATGAGCAGAAAAAAGTTTTGGTATGCACTCGATTTCTTGCATAATCGAACGCGATATAACTTCCTGATTATAACGCTACCGATACAGTTACTTCTTTGGTGATCATTAAACCTTTTTTAAATACCAGCAAATAAAGCTATCCGATCGTTGATAGAACATCAGTTTTCATAGCATCACGCACATTCATTACAATATATGTGTCAAACACTCCTGTTAAGTTGTACAACTGTTATCAGTAAATAATTGTAAAATAATTATAATGAATAACTATTCAGGAAGAAACTTGTAGTGACATATTTTGAGTTTATATGAATGAATTTGAATTGTATTATTCGTGAGATTCTCAATATTTCAGAAGATGAAGCAGAATGGAAATTGATACCTTTCTCAGTGATCTAAAAAAACACAACCTTGATTTGTGAAGTAGCTGAATGAGTTGTTGAATAATTTATTTCAGGATGCAAATCGTGGTACCCAATGCTTGATTTCATGACACTGTCAGTGAAGTGTTAGAAGAGTAGATACATTTGAAAAACTTGGATAAATCTCAATTAAAGATGTTTTAGTATGAATTGTAATTATTTGTACATAGGACATACAAAATAATTCTTTAGGCATAAACTGAGACCAGATCAATATGAAATTGATAAATAAAAACAACAGAACCCCACTGACTTCTCATTAGTTTGAAGTTGGCCATATGTTTGATTCCACTCTGACAATCATTTTGATGAAAGAGAAATCTTTGAATTATTAATTATTTCCTCAAAAGACTCGAAAACAAATTGCAATAATTTAGATAAGATCTACTGGAACATTTTGGTCACAAATTTGATGAAAAAAAAACTAATTTATTCTGTTTCAGTGATAATTTAGTATCGGTTAAACAAACGAATATAATGCATAAATTATACAAAGTCATTTATATTATTCACAATAAAAAAACGAATCACACAAACTAAGAAACAAAATTGAATTGTAAGAGGTTCAATATTAGATATCAGAAATTGGCGTCTTTCAGAAGATGGTGTTTTGATGAAAGATGAAAAAGTAATTACAGATACTTTTTGTGAATATTTCAGCAAAGTCGGGAAAAATTGGCTGATAAAATTGAAGTATAATACCACCGTATAAAGGATCAAAGAGAGATAATCAATTCTATATTCCTTGCCGACACTTTACATTCTCTCAAGAATAAAAAAGCCCACATTTGATAACATGAACATGAACATTAAAACACTATGCAAAAAAAAAATTGCCGCTCCGATCACTCATATTATAAATTTAACATTGAGAACGGAAATCTACCCATAGGAAAAAGCTAAAACTTGATCGATAATCACAAATGAACCTCATTTAATTCTACTCATTCTGGACGTATGTTTCAACCTTTGTCTGAATGTAAGAATAAACATCAAACAAACACGTACGCATATGAGTGTAGATTCACTGATGATTTTTCTACAACACAACTCAAACATACATATAGCAGTATTTTCAGAATACATTTTATCATAAGACATACATATATTTTTATTTTTAGTATCAATCCTATCATATCATACTTAGCATTAACTTTACTGAACCGCCTTCGCACAATTCACAATTCTGTATATTTCCGCCCATGACTTTTTAAATGTACTTGAATATTCTTTACTGATATGTAAATAAACATTATTATTATTAATTGTGTCCCTCTGGAATAGAAATAAAAATATTTGTTCAGATTCAATGTACATTGGTGTTATCTAATGAAAGATGCTATAACTTCCGTAAAGCCTACTTTCCACTATTATACGAATGATATCCAATATTGACTGGATGTTCTTAGATACCTTCACTGAAGCAGATAACACCTGCACATACTTCTACGGCAAACTATATAATGCATTAGACTGCTCTGTACCTAAGTATTCTATGAGTAATAACAATAAGTATCCTCCCTGGTTAACTGGCAGCATTACTGGAAAAATTCGTAGGAAGTTCAAATGCTGGCGCTCATACAAATGTGACAATGATACTCAATCACTAGAAGAATTCAAACAACTCAGACAATCGATAAAAATTGCCATTAACATTGCACATACAAATTATGTAAGACAATGTGAATCTGAAATAAATATAAACTCTAACAAATTCTGGGCACACGTTAACAATAAAAATTAAACTGGTAAAGTACCTAATAGCATGACTTGCGAAATTCAGCTACTTCCATCGGATATACTTAATGGCTTTGCGGACTTTTTTAGCATTTCCTTTTCTAACCCTTCAAACTCAGACTCTAATACCACGCTGGATAATAAAACATTTCACAACTTGAATTTGTACCACATACGTTCACATACGATTCCCTCTATATGGAAATGCTCGAGAACTGACATTACGGACCGATTTCCAATTATATGCAACTTTTGTAAGGTCTTTGAAATATTGTTACAAGAAATCGTTTATCAATACGTCAACAATTCTATTCTAGACCAACAGCACGGTTTCGAAAGATCGATCAACGACAACGAATCTCTCCAATGTTACACAGCATATAGCAGAAAACAGTGATAACAATTTAAGTCCAACGAATACTTAGCCACATCAGGTGTTCCGCAAGGATCTAACCTCGGTCCACTGTTGTTTAACATCTTCATCAACGACATTGGTGATATAATTAATCTAAATTTCTTATTGTATGCTGATGATCTTAAATTTTTCTCTCCTATCACTAACATATCTGATTGTAAGAAACTATCAGAAGATCTTATTCAGGTCAATCAATGGTGCAATCGTAATAAGTTAACGTTAAATCATACCAAATGTTGCCTAATGTCGTATACGTTGGGATCTGAACCTGTATTATTTGACTATAAGATAGATAATCATTCTCTAGACAGACCATCTAATTTTAAGGACCTTAGAGTTACCTTCGACGCAGAGCTATCTTTTAAAGAACACGTATGGATTTCTAATTAGAGTAGGCCGTGATTTTAACCATATAGATACATATAAAAATCTTTACTATGCTTTTGTGAGATCTGAGTTTGAATATGCATCGGTTATCTGGAACCCTTATTATCAAGTGCACATCTATAAACTGGAGGCAATACAACTATAATTCAGTAAGTGATCAACTTGATATATTCTACTGCAGTGTGAGAAAAATTGAGAACTTTTACTTTCAGCAGTAACATTCCTGTATTAGACTCAAGCTTTCTTCTATTGTTGGTCTTTTGTGCAAATTGCGTATTAGTCTTAAGTTTCTACTAATGTTAGTATTTCTTGACATGTTTTTTGGGTAACCTTCCACAGTCTGAAAATGAAAATATAATCAGGAAAATCTATACAAGTGCAGAAAGGACAAACTTATTAGTTCACCCCGATAAGTTATTGCGTTCACCAAATTATATTTCCTATAGAAAAATGATTCAATTTGTCAATAACTTGTCGTTTTTCGCCTATCAAAAAATTTTTTTAAAAAATTTAAAAGATACTTCTCTATATAGTTTTTGCTTGACGTTTCGGGGACTATATCTGCCCCCGTTCTCAAAATCTTCCAAATCTCCTTCAATTGCTTCAATAATTTGGATTTTTTCTCGCAGAATCTTTTTCGCTTTTTCATTTGACGGATGTCAATTGAGATCCTGTCGATTTCTGATGTAACTCTGATGTTCACTTTGGCGCACTTCCAATGGTCTTGACGTTTCACCTATATAACTATCACCACACGAACAAGGTATGTTGTAAACACAGTTTTTGGTACTTTCTTTTGCGTTTTTTGGTTTTGTTTGTGTTAGTATAGATCTCAGTGTGTTTGTTGTTCTAAATGATGTTCTTACATCATACCTATGTCCAATTCGTTTGATCTCTTCAGATAATCCGGGGACATAAGGTATTATGTTGGTTGTGAAATGTGTAGGTGGTGGGAGTTCTCCTGTTGGTTGTGTTAATTGGTTGTTTAATGGATTTTTGTTTTCAATGTCAGTGATTGTTTTTTCCACAAACTGATCCGGATATGCATTTTCCTTGAGAACAGATTTTATGAGGTTTATTTCTTCCTGTAGATTCTGGTTGGAATTGCAAACTGTTTGGGTTCGATTATAGAGACATTTAACTATGCCTTTTTCCACACTGGCATGATGGTTTGAGTTGTAGTGTAGATATCGATTGGTATGCGTCTTCTTTCTGTGTACAGATGTTTCCATTCGGGATGATGATTTTTGGATCATGACATCTAAAAAGGGGAGTTGGTTGTTTTGTTCTGATTCTAACGTGAATTTGTATAGATTTTCCTGATTATATTTTCATTTTCAGACTGTGGAAGGTTACCCAAAAAACATGTCAAGAAACGTTATTCCTCCACAAAAAACCACATTCATTCAATATGTTAGTATTATTGTGCAATTTTTTTTCTACTTAATTCCTGTTCTGTAATTGGGAATTTTTTTCTGTAGAACAGTATAAATAAATAAATAAATAAGTATATGGGATAAAAACATTGTTAAGAAAATTTGTAATAGAAAAAAACTACTTTTGTCACACGCGGTACCCCATTGTGGTTGTTCATCTCAATGTATTTCTATTTTAGCCCTGAAGCCGGCAATATTCGCCGAAACGTTGGCATTGAGAGGATAAAACACTTGATGGTTTGTTTTGAGTCCTCTTGATCGTATTCACAAGAATATCTCGTTAAAACAAATTCTATTGAATTAATACATAAATACCCGCACTCCAATATCATATTCCTAATATTTTGATAAATATTCCATCTTCTTTTGTTGCAAACGCATTAAACATTCATAAAATCCCCATTAACTTCAAAGTCGCATGATAAATCTTACATGAATAATACAGCTACTAGTTACACAGACTACAAGAAAATAAATACATAATGGAACATTCAAATCCCGGAATTTACATTCCATTTTAACACCTGTATGCTAAGCATTTTATGTGGTTGGTAACTCCGTCTTGAAATCTTTTTTTCGACATAAAGATGCTTCCTTCCAGTATAAATATAATAAATCCTCCGAATTTACTACCTGTTAGTACAATTTGGGTATAATTTCCCATGTGTGGGAATAGTTTTTCTGTCGAATTTTTGACAAATTGATGGTCAGGGGTTTCCGAAGTCTATAAAATTTGTGCTCGCACCCTAATAATTGTAATTTTGTTGTTATTATGTATGTTTAGGGTCGAGATGCGTTATCAAAATGATTGGTGGCTTCTGACTGAATTCATAATCTTTTGTGCAACGTCGACGCATGAACTAGTGGCCAAAAAACCATTCGGGAGAAGAAAAGCAGATTGTTGCAAGTATCATTAAAAAGCAATTTATTCCTCGAATTGTATAAGAAGGGCGTGTTTTGATTCCTTGGAATGTATTATGATGGTAACTGTGTTGTAATAAGAAGATGCAGCGACATTTTCTCCAGCAATTTGGAACGAACAAGACAATTCAAACCTATTTAATTTCCAAAAAGTTTTTGCAGGAATTTTATATTACAGACTAACCGAAACACGAAATCTATTATGGGGTCCATTTATTTGAATCAAAGCCGTTCCTCTATTCGAGATAGTCATGATATATTTTTGGAACGTAGTTCCTTATCGCGCGTTGCGAAAGAGGGCTAGACGGAATAAATTAAGACCAAAAGTTGTAACGAGACTTTCGCATTCGTGCGGCGTGCGCGTGTTTCTCTGTCTGTCTCTCTCTCTCTCTCTCTTTCTCTCTCTCTCTCTCTCTCTCTCTCATAGAAAGCAAGCCAGTTATTTTCGTTTCGTCTTTCTATTTCACATTGAACAGTGTGGTGTTGTGACGATTATTTTTGTTGAGTGTATACAGGTTTTTTGTACATAATAAATAATAAAAAATAATAACAATAATGATTCCTGACAGTGTTTCTGCACAAGTTCCGGATATTGCTGATGGAGTTAGGTAAGTAGAGATTTTATAGAGACAATAATAAATGCTTATGTATTTTTAGCAAGTACGCATTATAACCTCTCTTTAATATTGTGCTAACCAAGTCATACGCGTCATAATCTCTCCATTACTGTGTGTTTAGCAAGTGTACGCGTCATAACTTTAATAAATTTAAAAGCAAATTATATTTTAATATTACAATATCAATGCGTATGTATTTAGCCAGCCGTGCGTGTTCTAACGTTCTAACCTATACGCTGTTGTGTTTACGAAGTCAAGAGAGTATATATATATATATATATATATATATATATATATATTATTATGTTATGATAATTTGAGAATTATAACTTGTATAAATATATTTTTGCACCGCGTTGGGCACCATTTGATTATGTTATGATAAATTGAGAAATATATCTATTCTTATTTTGCCCTACTTTTGGGTGCCAATTGTTATGTTATGATATTTGAAATATATATAAATTGTTTTTGTATATTGACAGCTAATTATTTTGGTAATTCTTTGAGAGCCAAATTGTATGATGTAAATAGATATTTCTGACCCTGTAATAATAATTGTCAGCGAACGTCACTGTTCTCTTGTCACGCTACCAACAATTATTATTTTCTTCGCCACAGCTAACAACAGTTGGTACGCCCTTATCTCATATAGTCGGTTCAAAGGAATTTGGCCACTGGTGGCTAACTTCAGTTTATTGAATGATCTTAGTTATGTTAGTTGATCATTGTGAGAAAATAAACAAACCAAATATCAAAAAACAATTATCTCCTTTATTCAGGAAGACTTAAAAATACCTGGCCTACGAGAAATAACTTATGCTAGAGTAAATCAAAACAATTATTCACAGATAATCATGAAATTGCATATCATGGATAGAAAAACAGAACCTCACTTTTTCTGTGAGAGTAATTTTCTGTTATTGTTCATAAAAAAGTGACAAAGAGTTCATCGAATGTGATAAATGTTATTGTGAAATAGTTCAGGACCGGGAAAGCACTATTAAAGGTTTTATACCTGGTTGGAACTGTTGGTGTTCACAACTATACCATAAAAACAGGAAGTCTCCTCTCTCCAGCCTCCGTTAGAACTGCAAAACCATGTGTCAGGAACGTATCGATGCGGGACTCAGCTTTTGGAATCGTGGATATACGATATCATCAAGGTAATCTTGTTCTGTTAAGCAAATGATGGAATTATTCCATTTTTCTTTTAGTGAAATTTTGTGCGTGCTTCCGCTTTGTAAAATATTTTCGATCTCCTCGAAGCTTTGTTTTTTCGTCGCTTTGCAACATCTTGCCCTTGTTGTTGTTTCATTTGAAATTTCGAATTCGCGCACCAAATTGTCACTTTGCACTGTTCATATTAATGTTGCACAATGTATACACACAATTAAATTCCCATTCTTATCATTATATACAAGTTTGAATAATAATTGCTTATGATACCTTCTTTTTGTCATTCTCTCACAATTTCCAACTTTTCATCTGATCATCTCTCCTCTGATTGGCTATCTTTCATCAAGACGTTTGCTGTTTTCTCATTGGCTACTTTTAGTTTGCTACAATTTCATGTAGAGAGTGTTTCAAGTTTATAAATGTGTTGATTACTTTTTATTCATGATAATTTTGTAAATCTTGACTTTTATTTGTCTTTCGAGCAATTATGAGTTATAATAATTTTGATAGTGTATATAATTGACTGTTTTATAGTACTCTGACATTTTTATCTATCCATATCATACCTAAGCTCACAATATACATGGTCTTTCAAAAGTTATTCACAAACAAACTCTTGAAATTGATTTTTTATATACACTTTTTTAAAACCCGCATTAACGTTAGAAGGAATAGACAGACAGAGTGCATATATATATATATATATATATATATATAATATTATAATTAAAAAAAAAAAACAATTCTTTCACTAATTAATCGAAAGGAACTTCGTTCCATCCGGGTGTCCCTTGACACCTCTCAAGTTTATTTTTATTTTTCAAATGAAAAAAAAAGTATTTTGATTTGGTGCAAAAATTGCCCTGCAATTCACGTGTAAGTGAAAATGAATCTGTGAATATTATTTTGAATATCTTGTTTCGTTTTTTTGTATATATAACCACATCCTAAGAACTCTTCGCAAGATTTGTTTGGGTGAATACTCATACTGAATGTTTTATTGAAATTGATCAGGAGTTTGTTTGCTGTGAATCGCATTTTATGAGTTTGTTACTAATTCATTTGAATTAAGAATACTTGTGTTATCCGCAAATAAAAAAGGATAGTGTTAGAAAGCTCTGTACTAGGTCATTTATGTATATCAAAAATAGCATTCTAATATTGATCCATGAGATACACCAAATTTCAAAATTCCGAATAATCGAGAGAAAAGTATGGTTCCGTGTTTGCACTTCCATACTGACGTAATTTTTCCAAAAGGATTGCATGATCTACATAACCGAAAGCCTTCGATAAGTCGCAAAATTTCATTATTGATTCAAGAATTTTTTATAATACTGGTAATAAAGATATCGGTCTATAGATTGTAATTGCATGTTCACTTCCTTTTTTGAATAACGGTTTTATAATTGCTATTTCCTGGAAAAATACCGGTTGCCAAGGACAAGTTGATCAGATGGGTGAGAACATTTTTCACTTATTCGATACAATTTTTAAACAAAGACAAGCTTATTTCTGCAAGAGTTTTTCATTGCTGGAGTAAGCCATCCGGCCTTAGGGGTATTATTTTTCAAAGGAAATTATTTTTCGAAACAATCATTAAAGATGATTTGGAAGTTTTCAAAAGCGGAATTTGCATTCGTGAAAACAAAGTTTTGAACGTTTTGATACTTTTTTCATTGATTTTTCTTTTCCTTTCATAAACTGACGGTTGATATTGACCAGAGTGTAGACTGAAGGATACTATAGGTCTATTATGGTCTCCGAATCCAAAATATTTATTTTCAATGATTGAGATTAATTTTGAATCTATATCTGTAATAACGTTATCCAGAATTCATGCACTGCCTTGGGTTACTCTAGTGGAAGTATTTATGGTGAGATACATGTTACAAATGTTCAGTGGGTGAGGATTCAAGATTGTTTTTAACGTAATTTTTCTAAAAGGATTGCATGATCTACATAACCGAAAGCCTTCGATAAGTCGCAAAATTTCATTATTGATTCAAGAATTGTAATTTCATGTTTCCTTTTTTGAATAACGGTTTGATAATTGCTATTTTCTGGAAAATACCGTTGCCAAGGACAAGTTGATCAGATGGGTGAGAACAGTTTTCAGTAATTTGATACAATCTTTAAACAAAGACAACGCTTATTTCTGCCAGAGTTTTTTATTGCTGGAGTAAGCCATCCGGCCTTAGGGGTATTATTTTTCAATTTGAGATTTTCCAAAGGAAATTATTTTCAAACAACCATTAAAGATGATTTGATTTTCAAAAGGGAATTTGCATTCGTATCATTCAAAACGGGATCCAGTCAATTTTGAAAACAAAGTTTTGAACTTTTGATACTTTTGTCATTGATTATTCTTTTCCTTTCATAAACTGACGGTTGATATTGACCAGAGTGTAGACTGTACTATCGGTCTGTTATGGTCTCCGAATCCAAAATATCTATTTTCAATGATTGAGATCAATTTTGAATCTATATCTGTAATAACGTTATCTAGAATTGATGCACTGCCTTGGGTTACTCTAGTGGAAGTATTTATGGTGAGATACATGTTACAAATGTTCAGTGGGTGAGGATTCGAAATTGTTTTTAACGTGGTTTTGCTGTTCTAAATGAATGTTTAGGTCACCACATATAATTATGTTGTAGCCTTTGTACTTTTGAGTCAAATCGAAAAGCAATTCATAAACAGAGTTTAGGAAAATATCTACCCAGGTGGAGATCTGTAGATGCAAATAACAATGACTTTTATCGATTTAGTCATTGCTGTGCAATATTCAAATTCTTTTTCAATATTTTCTACCTTCAATTTTTCGATTTCAACAAAATCCAATTTTTTTCGGGTATATATCGTGACTCCACCATCAATTCCGATTCTTTTACAGTAATTTTAACCCAACTTAAAATTATTCACACTTAAACTGGACACTTCATTTTCATTTGCCCAGCTTTCAGTAATATACAAAACCTTAATGTTTTTTTTATTACGGCCATAATCGTCAAGGAAGGCGTTAATGTAATCCGTTCTATTCCCGATACATTGCATATTCTGGTGCATTATGGTGAAGTTGTCCTTTCCTTACATTAGCAATTTAATTTTGCTCAACTTGTTATCTTCCTTCTCTGTACCAGTCTTGGCTTTCGATTCCCTGTTCTCTTTCACCTGATTTTTGGATCCAAAATAAAGTTCATATTCTTCCATTGTGTATCCTTTTTTTCACCGACAAAACCAAAAAGGAGGAGGTTCTCTATTCGACCCGTATATTTTATGTTTTTCCATCATATTTTTTTATGTATGATCACGCATAACTTTTTACTGAGGCGTCCGATTCCGATAATTCTTCCTTCAGTGGATAGGGTGTACTTCGATTTTGGTCCCATTTAAATTTGAAAGATGAAATCCATCCCTAAGGGTAGCGAAATGAAGGATATTGATCACTCACTCCGTTAACCGATTCTATCAGGCATAACCTTGTACTGGGTTCTTCGATTTGGATTATTCTTCCTTTAATAGATAGGGTATACCTTATATTTGGATTTCGGAAAGAAAAAGCCACCCTTACGGGTAGAAAAATAGGAAATAATTGATTTTTCACTAGTGAACATTAGCACACACATACGTAGTTGACAATGACAGATCGCTACTGACATAGATTTGTTGTTTTTTATAAACAGGATGTTCATAAAATCAGATGTGGAATCATCTGCGACTGAAAGATAAACTTTAGTCACCATCTTCCATCGTCAAGATAACCTCTTGTGGGGTATTCATGTTGAAATGGAAAACATTCTCAATTGAATATTGATAGAAAGATTTTTCTGTGAATTGAAAAATCCACGATTAAAATGAAGTTATTTTTTGTGAATGTCTAACAGAAAACAACTACTTCCCCGGCTAAAGCCACGCTGGACATTGAACTACATCTGATAGATATTCTGAAAAGGCCCTAACTCAAAAGAAAAAATCTGAAATTGAAAATTTGCATTTTCATTCAGGTAGTTATTTGATTTTCTATTCCAGTCTTAATTAAGAACTCATAAAGATGAATGAGGCAAAAAATAATGTTTTCCAAACGAGAGTACTCACCAGAAATCATTCGTAACATTGACGCAGGAGAGACATTGCATTCATTAGGTCTTCAATACATTTTTGTCGACGAAAATCTATTTCACGCTTCCACGATCATCAGGAAGACCGAAAGAAATGGGAAACACATTTTCAAGAAGCAATCTCACTTTGCAAAGATGGAAAAAGTTAGAATCATTTCTTTTGGAGAGACACTTTGAAATTAGTGTTTTCTGACATTAAAATCTGTCATGGGGTATGATAGATTGATTTGTTGAAAATATAAACAGGATGTTCATAAAATCAGACGTGGAATCATCTGCGACTGAAAGATAAATTTTAGTCACTATCTTCCATCGTCAAGATAACCTCTTGTGGGGTATTCATGTTGAAAAGGGAAATGATTCTAACATTTTCCATCTTTGCAAAGTGAGATTGCTTCTTGAAAATGTGTTTCCCATTTCTTTCGGTCTTCCTGATGATCGTGGAAGCGTGAAATAGATTTTCGTCGACAAAAATGTATTGAAGACCTAGTGAATGCGATGTCTCTCCTGCGTCAATGTTACGAATGATTTCTGGCGAGTACTCTCTTTCGGAAAACATTCTTCTTTGCCTCATTCATCTTTATGAGTTCTTAATTAAGACTGGAATAGAAAATCAAATAACTATCTGAATGAAAATGCAAATTTTCAATTTCAAATTTTTTCTTTTGAGTTAGGGCCTTTTCAGAATATCTATCAGATGTAGTTCAAGTTCCAGCGTGGCTTTAGCCGGGGAAGTAGTTGTTTTCTGTTAGACATTCACAAAAAATAACTTCATTTTAATCGTGGATTTTTCAATTCACGGAAAAATCTTTCTATCAATATTCAATTGAGAATGTTTCCCTTTTCAACATGAATACCCCACAAGAGGTTATCTTGACGATGGAAGATAGTGACTAAAGTTTATCTTTCAGTCGCAGATGATTCCACATCTGATTTTATGAACATCCTGTTTATATTTTCAACAAATCAATCTATCATACCCCATGACAGGTTTTAATGTCAGAAAACACTAATTTCAAAGTGTCTCTCCAAAAGAAATGATTCTAACTTTTTCCATCTTTGCAAAGTGAGATTGCTTCTTGAAAATGTGTTTCCCATTTCCTTCGGTCTTCCTGATGATCGTGGAAGCGTGAAATAGATTTTCGTCGACAAAAATGTATTGAAGACCTAGTGAATGCGATGTCTCTCCTGCGTCAATGTTACGAATGATTTCTGGCGAGTACTCTCTTTCGGAAAACATTCTTCTTTGCCTCATTCATCATTATGAGTTCTTAATTAAGACTGGAATAGAAAATCAAATAACTATCTGAATGAAAATGCAAATTTTCAATTTCAGATTTTTTCTTTTGAGTTAGGGCCTTTTCAGAATATCTATCAGATGTAGTTCAATGTTCAGCGTGGCTTTAGCCGGGGAAGTAGTTGTTTTCTGTTAGAAATTCACAAAAAATAACTTCATTTTAATGGTGGATTTTTCAATTCACAGAAAAATCTTTCTATCAATATTCAATTGAGAATGTTTCCCTTTTCAGCTACTGACATCATTCTTGTTCCGTCAAAATCAATATATTTTATGAGAGGATGGAATGATATACAAAGTAATAAAATAAACTAACCAGAACAACGGAAATAATTTATATTACAACAAATAGTAAAAGTAGATAATCATATTATTTAACTGGTAATAGTTGAAGTAAGGTGGGTAAGTAAGTATTTTGGAAGTAATCAAAAAACAAGTAGGTAGTAATTGGTAGACTTTAGCCACAAAAAATTGAAAAATAAAAACTTCTTAACAAAAAATTAAACCGACGAAATACGGAACTGAAAAGTAAAAAATAAAATCTTTAACAAAAAATTAAACCGACGAAAAAATCAACTGAAAAGCAAAAAATAAAATAAACCTTCTTAGTCTAAATGATAATTGAGCTCCTAAACTAATGTAAGTAACTGATTTTGAGTCGGCGCCAGACAAACTAGCAATTGAATCAGGTGAAGCGTAAAATGATGACTTCTTTCATAGATAATGATCTTCGATAATTGTTTGTTTGGCGCCGACTCAAAATCAGTTATTAGGAGCTCAATTATCATTTGGACTAAGAAGGTTTATTTTATTTTTTGCTTTTCAGTTGATTTTTTCGTCGGTTTAATTTTCGTCTACATAGAGTTTGTTGAATTTGATTTGTACTTCATTACAAACTCCGTTCGCTTGCATCCATAATTTTTTGAATCATGCTCGTTGTTGTGCCTCTTTCTTAGTGTAGTATGGTGATACAGCAAAACCTGAATTTTGAAAAAAAATAAACTGCTTTTTTCAGTATTAACTCTCTATGTTTGACATTCGTGAATTTTTCAACCACTGGCTGGTTGGTAGTATTCATACTTCCTAATCTGAAGACTCTTTCGACTACTTCCGGAGAAATGACAAGATTTAGTTTGTTTTCCAATATGTTCGAAATATTTTCTTCTAATTCATTGGAATTTTTCTCAGCCTCTTCTGGTAAACCATAAAAAACTAGCCAATTTTGTTTGGACTGTGATTTCAAAATATTCAATCGTTTCTCGTGGGTATCTATTTTATCGTTGAGCAGTTTATTTTCTCCTCGTGAATTTTTTACTTCTGCTGATAAGGTTTCCAGATCCTCTGCAGTTTTACAACGGTATTGATTTGCTTTTTATACAAAACTCGAAAAGATGTCTTGGACACCCTGAGTCGCTTGTAAAGTTCGGCAATGATCCATGAAAATGTCATAAAAAATTGGGGACAACTTCTCTGAATTGATATTTTTCGAATCAAATAATCCCAGAAGAATATTACCCCTTTAGTTCAAATCTTCATATTTTCCTTAATAAACATGACACTAATGTCATTACTATCAAACCAATGCATTTATTAATTCTAATAAATATCCATGATCAGTAGAATGTGGATAACTTATTGACTGATAATTTTTCTCAATGTACTGGGAATATCTAAATCTCTATATTTGCATAGTTTGTAACTGAAGATATCTTTAACTTCATCAATTGAATTTTAAAATTATCAAGATTTTGAAAATCTATAAAAAATACTTGCCTAGAATATAAATTTAACTAATTATCTGATTTCCCCATGTGTTTCTTTGATTCAGGTATAATTTTGGTCACCTTTGATTCAGGTATAATTTTGGTCACGTTAGAATATTTTGTGTCCATTCTCTACCTGGCGTTTGGGTTCCTAATAATTGTAATTCTGCGGTAATTATCTACATTGGGGTTGGCAATGCTTCATCAGAGATAATTTGAAACCTTCATTTTATTTTTATTTTCGTTGCAAACGATTTCTTTTTGAGGATTTTCTTTGTGCGATGACTTCCTGATTCGTTCTGCCAACATTCCTACCTGCTTCACCCCGTGAAAAATTCAAAAGCAAACAGAGAACCATTGTGTCCAATTAGGGGTGGTTTGTAAGGCGTCACAACCAATTTGTTTCGTATTATAGGAATCTTATAAGAATGAATCTTCACATTCAATTGTCATTAAACCGTGCCATACTATATATATTCTTTTTCCAAACTCCCCCGCCACAGTAGAATGTATTTTATTCCTGATAATACTATTCGTTATATTATATCAAATTGACGTGCCACATATTCGATATAAACCATAATCCAACTTGCATACAAAAAACAAAAGAAATTTGTCAAAAAATGTTATATATCTAAACACACGTTATATAGAAATATATGACGGTGTTGTTGCTTACATAAAATCTAAACTGAAGTACGTTTACGAAATAAAAACCATTAAGAACAATATAAAAGTACTGAATATAGAAATAACTACACAAAATAAAAGTCTAGTACGAGTGTCTACTTTATATAGATCACCAAATACCGAAGTTCAAGATTTCAATGTTAGCCTAGAATTCCTTGAGAAACAAAATCATGAGTGCGATTACAATTTATTTCTGGGAGACATAAATATTGATTTACTAAACCAAGTGGGAACTGACAGCGGAATACCAGAAATACTCAATGAATTTGGTTTTATCTCTACCATAAACGAACCAACAAGGGTTCAGGTGATTGCTGCAGCTCATGTTTAGATCACATATTTCTCAAAACTAAGATCAACAAATACGAAAACACTATTTCCCATAGTGCTAAAATCACTATACCACAATTCTACAAATTGTTCTCGATGAAAATAAAAAAAACTATACTGACACCACTAGATTCACAAACTTCATTGACACAAAAAAAATTATTCATACATTTCAGCATATCTGCTGGGATCCAGTATACAATGAGTTTGATCCACAGATTGCGGCAAGAGTGTTCATTGAAATTGTAACAGAAAATATAAACTTATGTATCGAGAAAAAACGTCTTCGCAGGAAATCAAATGAAATTGCACCTTGGTTGACGAATGGCTTGCTGAACTCTATAAACAAAAAGAATAAAATGTATAAAGAAGCACAGAGGAATCCATATGATCTCAAATTGAAACATGAATTCAGAAAGTACAGGAACAAATTAACCTCGCTTATAAACAAAGATAAATTCAACTACTACAAAAAACAAACTGATGGGAATAAGAACAGTTCCAAAAATTTATGGGATATAGTCCAGCAAATAAGTAAGACGGAAAAACACAAGGGTAATATTGAAAACAGTGGAAGTGAGGATACAGGAGGATTACTAGTGGAAAAAATTGATATCGCCAACGCATTTAATAACGGCTTTAGCAAAATTGGTAAAACATTAGCTGATGGAATTGTGAGAGATGAAAACTACAGAATAGAAAGAGAAACTACACCTAATTCCTTTGTGTTTGCACCCATCACGGCAGATGAAGTATATAAAACTCTATTTGAACTGAAAAACGGTAAAGCAACCGGAATAAATAATATAAAAGCTGAAACATTGGAACTGATCAGTCTATACATAATGCAACCTTCGACCCATTTATTCAGTAATTGTATGAAGTATGGAATTTACCCAACGGCCCTCAAAAGTTCTATCGTTACTCCTATATTCAAAAAAGGTAATGTAAACAAGATTAATAATTATCGACCAATATTCCTCATCACACATATATCGAAGATTTTCGAAGAACTTATAAAACAACTCCTCGTTAGTTATCTGAATAAGTTCAAAATTTTATCGCAACAACAATATGCATTCAGAGAAAAAACATCAACACAGTATGCTGTAATCACCTCAACAACAAAAATAAACCAAAGTCTCAATGACAGCAAGCCGTGTTTATGTTTATTCGTCGATTTATCGGAAGGCTTCGATACAGTAAGCCACCAACTGCTCTCAAACTGCTTGGAAAATATTTGAATACGCAATAATGAATTGTTGTTTTTCGAAAGCTATCTCACCAACAGACATCAAGTTGTGAGGATTGAGGATACTCTCAGCAATGAGACGCTTATTGAATATGGAGTTCCGCAAGGGACTGTCCTTGGTCCTACTCTCTACAATTTACATATTAACAGGTTATTCTCTCTGGGAAATAATGATGACATCATAGGGTTTGCCGACGACACAGCTATCTTTTATAGGGCGTACACCTGGAATGATCTGAGAGTTACTGCAGATGCTGGATTCTCACGAATTAAACAATGGCTGGATTCCAAATTACTGATCGTAAACTCGAAGAAAACCACCTATCTGTACTCCACCTGTACTTCCTCTAGTAGACCGACGTTCAACCAGCTCAATGTGAATTCCCATTTGAAGACATTCACCATATACCCTGAAACAAAAATCAAGTACTTAGGCATAATTATCGATACTCACATGGAATGGGACTCACATATAGCACATCTGTTGAATAAATTGAGAGCAATATTGTATAAATTCAGGAAACTTGAAGAACTCTTAACAGAACATTATATTATTCCCTAGTTGAAAGCCACCTTCGCTACGGGATATTCGTTTGGGGCTCTGCTGCAAAAACTTTTCTCCATACCTTGGAAGTCATACAGAGAAGATTTTAGAAAATATTTTGTTCAAAGAACTCCCGGTATCCAACAAATACATTATACACTGAAACGAAAATATTCGATATCAGGCAATTGTATTACCACTGTTCCTGTGTGCGACATCACTTACACAAGCAATTTTCCAAAATACCGGAACATGAATACAACACTCGAAAAAGCAACACTATATCGTTCCATCTATATCCAAAACAGCTACTCAAAGGTCTTACCTTTGAGTAGCTCACCTTTGAGTAGCTAACCTTTGAGTAGCTACACCTTGCATCAGAATTATATAACAGTATTCCAGAAAACATAAAATCACTGATCAGTATAAACCAATTCAAACGTCACCTGATGAATCACCTAATTGAAACTGATCATGAGAACATTGGTAGAGAGAGCAACGCACACATGCAACGACGAGGAGTCACTAGATGCCGAATTAAACCACATCAGAGAGGAAATCCACCGGAATGGATATCCCAAGAAACTCCTAGGAGAAGTATTGAAACAACTCCGGAGAACGAAGACATCTGAAGAGCAACAACAAAGCTCAGTGATCTGCCTTCCGTACATCAGAGGTGTATCCGAGAAGATCAGAAAAATCGCAAACAAGTTCAACATCAAGAGCTGCTTCCAAACCGGCAGTACTTCACGGAGTTTTCTGACCGAGAACAAACCTGACAACAAAAATTAAATCAGTAAGAATTGCATTTATGAAGTTCCATATGAATGCGGAGATTCCTACATTGGAGAGATGAAGAGGCCGTTATCGGTAAGATTGGATGAGCACAAGAAATGGACTCAACGTGGAGAAACGTCAAAATTGGGAGTCGCTGACCACGCCTGGACTGAGCACCATCGAGTTTGATGGGACGATGCAATTGTTCTACATAGAGAGGAGCATTGGTTCAAACGAAAGTTCAAAGAGACCGCCTACATCGAAGCCAAAAACGCCTCTAGTCAACCGAACGTTGGGATCAAGAACGTATGGAAACCACTGATTGCTCTTCTTGGCGGACTTCAGAGGCACGAACCTTCACGCACCACCACACCACGCGAAATTACACGCACCACTGCACATGGCGGAATTACACGCAGTCATTGCACCGGCAGTCATATAAATTGGTAAGTAGCACCTAAACTTGTCAGTATTCACCTGAAGACGATGGACGTCCGAAACGAGAGTAATCTACTGTCGAGAAATTTGGAGAATTCTTAGGTATATCCAAAGCCTTTGACCGCGTCTGGCACCAGGCATTATTGAGCAAATTATCTGCCCACCTGCGCTAGTGGGTCATGAGCTTCATGCAAGATCGCTCCCTTCATGTGGCGGTTAACGGTGATGCGATGAAAACCAATGCTGAGGTCCCTCAGGGTTCTATCCTGTATTCCACCCTGTTTCTTACACACATCAATGACCTCTTGAAGATCACTATCTACAGCTTCGCAGACCATAGCACACTTGTCTGGACTTTCAGATCCTATCGACCACTTTCGGTGAACAACAAAAACAGATTCAGGCAGGAATCCATCCATCAATAAAGATCTTGAAGCCATCGTCGAATGAGGCACCAACAATCTTGTTCAGTTCAACGCCCAAAAAACATAATTCACCAAGTTCTTCAAAAAAGTCAACTTCTCAAATCATTCCATCACGATGTCCGGAAATAACCCTTGAATCAACCCCCTCCATTTCAATTTTGGGAGTCACGTTGTCCAATAAGATGTCTTGGCATGACCATGTTGATACCATCGCCACAGGCTGGGTTTTCTATGGAGAGCTAGAAAGTTCTTTACTCCTGACCATCTGTCGATGACGAACAAGGCTCAAATCCGACCTCTGCTGGATTATTGCTCGCACATATAGGGTTCGGCAACAAAGAATTCGATTTCATACAGAAAAGGGCCATTCGGTTGATATGCAACCCCACTGTCACAGGTTACCCCCCCCCCCTACTGGAACATAGAAGAATAGTTGCAGACCTGACCTGACCTGAATATTTTCACGGCAGATGCTCCAGAGAAATAAAATATCTTATACCACCACTGGCCACATTTGAGCGAAAAACTCGGCACGCTGATCAGTCTCACCCATTTACTGTCAAGATTGATACCGCAAGGACCACTCTCCATCAACAATCATTCTTTTTCAGGGCTGCTACGGATTGGAACATGCTCCCGAAACCGATTTTCCCAGAGAACTAGGTATTACTTACAGCTCTTGAGAAAGAGGGTCTCCAATCGTCTCCTTTCTTTATTCCCGCCCCCTTGCAATGGTTCTGCAATGGCCACCCGCTGCTCACACGATAAAAAAAATTGTATCGTTGTAAATATCTACCTGATTGCCGAAGAATAATTTGTTTGTACTTTCTGGGCCCCGGAGTCTAGAGAATCATATCAGGGGTATCCTCTAAGGAATCACACAATCATACCTCAGTTACATAGTCAGAAATATTGGACGAATCTCTTTCCTCGACACCTTACCATTGAACTCGAAAACTCAACCTCTTGTAACCTCGCAATAAATCAGAATGCAAATATGCAATTTCAAATTTAGACTCGGTTCTGCGTGGGAGTCCATTACATTCCAAAATAATTCACCGTCAACCGTTCTGTTATGTCTGGTCTGCATTTAATTATGACAAATATTTTATTCCGCCACACATCAACAGCAGCAGAAGCTGAACGCTTTATTTCCTTTGTATATGCGACAACATGACGAATGCGTGAGTCAGAACAAATTTGATGAAATGCGACTCGACTTATCAACCACACAGTCCTTTCCCTCACAGGGTTACACGCCCACAGTGGAGGGCGCGAAGGGGATGTTGGGGGTGAACTATGTTTTCATCATGAATCACCGAATGCGATATATTTGCGACGTCAATAACGATTACAAATTTTTTACAAATTGAAATTTAGTAAACAGGAAAAGCATTGATAAATATGTTTTTGTAAGAAAGAACCACTATTATCCACAGTTATTTGAAATTGTATTCATTATATGGTTATTACGCCTTGGACGAAAAAAAACCGACTGTATTTTTTCATTAGTGTAGTTGACATCGGATAGAATCCTTTTGCCACCGACTTTTATTAAATTATTTCTAGTACGTTTTATATATGAATCACCTGAACCAACCCTCCTCACATGAGGAAAATAATGATCCTCAAATGTCAAGTTTTATATCCGTTAAGAATTTGATTATCGCATAAAAAATATGTTTGTGTTATAGACTAAGTAAGAATGGAATGTTAATTGGTAGTTGAATTTGATTTGTTAGCACGCTATTAATTAATTGGATCTTTTCTAGTGAATAAGTATTACATGGGAAACGAATATAATGATAATAATAATAATAATAATTTATTCTCCTCATTAGACATAAAATACATGTATTGGATTGATTTACATATCCTACATACATACACAGAATACAGGACGCAGATAACAAACTATTAAAATGATGGAAGGCAAATACTATTGAGAGAAAAACTCTTTAATTTCCTGAAAACATTTTTCAACCAGGTAATTTTTCAAATAGTTTTTAAATGTGTTCATCGACTCTTCATTCTTGAAAGTATTGCAGTGAATTGCAGTGAAATGCTCTCATGATTATACTGTCAGGTAAACGATATCCGAGCTTAGTTTTGTGGAGTTCTGTATGTAAAATATCCTTGGGTCGTGTTAACATATTGTGTGTTTTGATTTTGATAAATATTTCTTCGTTCTTGAAATTATAAATACAAAATTTATACATATAAAGACTTGGCAATGGCATTAGTGTATAGTATTGAAAAATGATTTTGCATGAGTGAGTCAATGGAATCCCAATTATCAATACTCGCGAGCCACGATAACTTTCGGAGATGAAGTGGACCACCCCCAAAAACAAATCCCATACCTTAGGCGAAATTCCTCTTAAGCGTAGGAAACATTAAGTAACTGTTAGACTTCTAGGACAGTTCACAAATTTCTAAATAAATACCTGGCAAAGTTTAATTTGTTAACTACTTGTTCACAATGTCCTTTTAATGAAAGGCACTCATCTTCATGGAGTTCAAGAAATTTGGTTTGTTCGCTGAAATGAAGCAATTCATTTTGTAGAGATATGCTTCATTTTATACAACCTTTTTGGTAATTATGAAATCGTACGAGATTTGTTTTATTCGAGTAAATTAACAACATATTTTGTTTGAACCAAGAGTTGACATCGTTGATCACTTCAGTACGAGAATATCTTCATTAACGTCAGATATCAATGCAGTAGTGTCATCTGTGAATTTAACAAAAGATCCATCATCTAATGCATGATTTATCTCGTTGATATATAGAATAAATAAAATTGGGCCTATAACAGAGCCTTGCGGAATACCAATATTCATAGTAATAGGTTGAGAACTTATAACAGAGGTTATATTATTTTCCTTGTATTGAATGCTAACATACTACTCGCGTTAAGTGATGAAGAAAGCTATCCATTCTTTTGCCGCACCCTCTAGACCATATTGCGTTAGTTTTGTTGGGAGATTATAATGGTTTTTATAGTCGAATCCCAACAGGACAATCTCTTGCTTCTATGATTTCCATCACTGTATTGAGGAAAGAGTTGATAGCAGTGAATGTCGATTTATGCTCCCGAAATCCGTGTTGTGATACTGACTGTTTCTGTTCACGGTGTCGATAAACTCATAGATTGAAGGTTTTTATTTAAAAAAATCAGAACCACCTTCTTCAGCATATTGGGAAATTTGCCGTTGCAAAATAAAAATTGATAAGATGGGTGAGAGGTTTCATTATAGCAAATAATATTTTTTTCAATAGGAACATTCCGCAGACGGTTTATTTTGTATGCTACCATATATCAGATCATAGAGCTCTTGTTCTGTGAATGTGCAGAAAGTAAGCGTCTCATTCTGAAAAGGTTTTTTCAGTACCGGTCTGATATCAACAATATTTTAAGGTATTTTATCAACAATGTCTAATGATGTTGATTTGAAAAATTGAACTTCCTGGCAAT
Organism: Gonioctena quinquepunctata; assembly: GCA_018342105.1. Classification (NCBI taxonomy): domain Eukaryota; kingdom Metazoa; phylum Arthropoda; class Insecta; order Coleoptera; family Chrysomelidae; genus Gonioctena; species Gonioctena quinquepunctata. Next base: position 971,949 of record JAFIRS010000074.1, on the reverse strand, counting down.
AATTTTGGGATCAGAAATGAGCACCTCTTCTGTTTTTACCTGAGAGTTCTGAAACAATTCTCCAGAATGACCTTCTCATATTGTCCGATGATGTAATTTTTTTCTGATAAAAAAGTTTTTTCGTGTCCCTTACTAATTTGATATGGCATTTCTTTGCATCTTCATAAGCACCTTTAAGTTCAGGAAAGTTGCGCACGCAGGTCCACTAATTTTTGAGTTGCTCACTACTTGATTTGTCTTATTAGAATATTATAGAAATATTCGGAGGCGGTGCCTATATCAGGGAGAGAATTGAAATTATACCAGGTTTCGTTAAAAAGACTACATTAAAATTGATGAATCGCAATGTCAGTAAAAGTTCTGTTGTATGATGTCTCATGCTTTGTTTCAGTCACCTCCGGACTGAATTCATAAAATATAGATCTGTGATCAGAAATATAATTATCCATTGCAAGTGCTTTTACTCAAAAAATTTGTGAATATTTGATCGAGGCCTTTGGGATTATGATTTTGTACTCTGGTGGGCACACATTTTTAAAACTTTGGCAAACATGAGAATAACAATTGAAATTCATATCTCCACACAGTTTAAGTCACACATTATTGAGAAGGTGTTTTAGTTTGGCCAATTTTGAGGGTATGGAAATTTTCCGTAATTCAGATGGAGCCGTATAATAATAACCAATTTTTTTCCTATAAAACTAAGGTCTGCTAAGTAAAGAAAACGAGGGGGTATCGAAAGATATATCAGGATATTGCATTTTTTATTTAGATATGACATGAATCCAGTGACTCCTCCAAGTAACACGAAATACATGCCTGCTTGGCTTATATAAACATATAATATTCAGAAGGTTTGTTGAGATATGAATCAGTTTGGTTGAAGATAAACTATTGTTACCTGCCAATGTTTCGAACTTTATTAAATTCATCTTCAGGGCTCAAACATTTAGTTTTTCCGAGTTTGATGCAAATAAAACTAATACATAATTACGAATTCTAGATAAACAAAAATAACTTTCACGGGACAAGAGGCTCAACAGTGAGTATGAGACAAACGAATACTGCGTATTCTATTTTTGAGCCATGCAGATTAATTTATTGAAATTCAAAGTGTTGGCAATGAAACAATAGATTCCCTTCATCCAAATTCACCAGAATTGCACTATGTTTGATGTGTCAGAAATTTCGAAGATTCTTGATTACTCATAATAATTAACTGATTCAGTAGAAAGAGCTACCTACGCCCCTGTCTTCATTTCCATTCCTTCGTAATGAAACCCTGAGATCCTGTTTGTCTACACCGCGAAACCCTATGAATTCTGCTAAAAAAACGGCCAGATTGCCAAGAAACCAAAGAGGAGCAAAAATATCGAATGACAAGCGTGCTTAGTGCGTCGTGAGTGGTACTTCATATAGATTGTTTACGATATAACGTTTCCTATAGAATAATATATTAACAAATTCAAAGAATATCTTCCATTAGATCAAAATTTTTCATTGGATTTCCTGAAAAAGTGCACATCTTGGATGGACATGCAAATCTAAGAAATAATATAATTCACTATTTAATGAAAGAGAAGTCGCTTCAAAGGATTGTGTGAAACACATAACTCTTCTTTATATTTATTTATTTATTTAGCATTGCTAATACAATATCGTTTTATCACAAAGATACAGAGATGAGGTAGGTTAGTGTAGATAAAATACAATGGATAAGAGACATCAATAAACAAACATAAGTAGAAACGTAAAACGCTAATTGTTAATTAATATGATATAACATGATATAACATAGTTTTGAAAAGTACAGAGAAATCCCTATACCTAAACAATTCTGAGAACAAAAATAGCCTAGATCGCACTATAAAATGCGACGTTTAATTACTGAAATGGATCGTTTAATATATATTGACGGATAGTACTTTTAAAAATATTGATATTACGAGACAGTTTAATAAAATCGGGTAGGTTATTATAGATTACGATTCCAGCATCAAAGATACTTTTTTTCGTGCACATCAGATTGGTTTGACGAACGTTTATGTGGTTTTTTTGGCGTGTGTTATATGAATGTATTTCATTTGCGGAACTGTAGATTTGTAGACAAATATTCCAAGTTTATAAATAAAAATCATCGTACGAACCTTAATTAAATTTTTAATTGACAGTCAATTTAGCTTTATTTGCATTCTGTTTACATTTTCATATCTGTTGGTATTTAGTAAGAATCTCATACATCTATTTTGCAGAATATGTTGCTTATGAATATCTGATTCATTGCACATAAAGAGTATAGAAGAACAGTAATCGAAATGGGGTTTTATTATATATTAATTGTTTAGTGTATTGAGTTACCGTTTTGCTAATCCTATATGCAAATCTTATTTTTTTTAGATATTTTCTTTGAAATATAATCAATGGGCACACTAAAGGTAAGTTTTTCATCAATAATTATACTTAGATATTCAATATGGCTCACACGTTCTAGATCTCTTCCGTCAAATTGAACATTGCAATCAATTACTTCATACTGCATTCACAAAAATCCCTAGTGGAAATTTCAACATTCGTATGCCTGAAAAAGTTATTTTTGTACAACTGTACAGGTAATACACAATACCCATCATTCTCATTTCAATCGTTTTTCATATCACAATCATATTCCATCCATACTAATTTTTACAAGATTTATATTAATAGTACAATTGCTGTTATTCTGAATGTTGATTCTAAACGATGATTTTGGTAATACTAAATCAAATGTATTTTCTTGTATAATGTTACAAGTATTATTGTTCTCGACTTCGACATTTCCACTTTTCTTGATATCACCACTAAAAATACCGTTTCCAATTTTAACTTTTTTTTCCACGGACTGCTCCACATAGCCATCCACCATGATGTTTAAATCTCATAATATCAGCCCCAGAGCGACGTAGACGCTTTTTTACATAAAAAAAATTTTTTGGTCAATGACTTTATTTTCAACTTATTAGTCCTTATTGCAATTATATGCGTTTTTTTTTAGTTTTTTCAAACTATAATTTTATTCATAAAATGTTACACTAGCTGGAATCATAAATATATACTTCTTAAATACGATTAGGTGGCATTCATGAAAATAATGTTAAACATCTGCCTTCTCAAGTATCTAACACTCTCATGTAGGTATACACTTGTTGCAACAGATTGTTTTCTAATTCTCTTCGAGGCGACAAAGCTTCAAAGGAAAACCATAAATAAGAGCATTCATCTGGCAACTGTTAGAGAGTATGTTCCTACAAAAAATACCATAAATAATAACCCTGAACAATCTGGTTTAGTACCTGAGAGGCTGGAGCAGATTGTATTCGTTAGGGTTCTAATGAAAGCAATAAGGTATGGTGATGAAAATTGAGAGTTCATTGCTTTGTTCTTTACAGAGGGTACCTTTCTGAACAGAACAGTTACTTGAGTTTTCAGCAAAGACATAAATAGTTCAATTAACGCTATTATCAATCATTTATACAGGGTGACTCAAAAGTACTTTGACAAACTTCAGGAGGTGATTCCTCGCACTATTCTAATATGAAATGTCGTCGAAATAAATATATGTCTGGAAACGCTTCGTTCCCAAGATACAGGGTGTTGAATTTTTTTTTTATTTTCGTTTTTTTTCAATAACTTTCGAAATACTGACCTTAATTGAATGAAAATTGATATTGGGAGGTTTTTTGAGGTGTCGAATTCGAACCTGATGTTATTATTGCAAGTCGCTATAAGCAACCGTTTTCTAGATATTTGGACTTGAAAATTTCAAGTCGACTATTTGATAATCGATGCGTCTTGAAGTTATTATTTTGCATTTTTCACAAGAATGCTTAGGAAATGAATTTGACGTTTAAGTAAGTAGTTTTCGTTTTTTGTAGGAGGCGCCACCTATTCTATTTATTTTTACTCGTTTGAAATAGTTATTTTTGTATCAAGGGTGCAAAATCTGTAATTGTTTTAATAAAATTTGCAAGAAATATCAACATTTTATTTAAATAAATTTTGAATATGTAGAATGAAATAAAATAAAGGAAACTGAATTGCATTTAAATAAATTGTTCAAAGTGTCCACCTACAGCGAAGATACAGGCATTCAGTCTTCTAGTCATTGAATCTCGTACCCGCTCAAAAATTATTGGTGTGTTTCTTATTGTTTCACAGGAGTCTACTATTCGGTTTCTTAGATCTTTCTCGTTCGATACTGGAGTTTTATAAATTGATGACTTCAAATGTCTCTGAAAATAAAAATCTATTGGGGTAAGATCTGGGGATCTTTGTACCCACGCCTGGTTAGGTTCTTCTACACCCCTACCGATCCATCGATTTGGATAAACAGTGTTGAGGAATCCCTGGCACAACGCCAAAATGGGCCGGAGCCCCATCATGCATAAACCACATGCGGATACGAATTTCTAATGGTAGATTCTGAAGTAGTCCGGGCCATTCATTTTCTAAAAAGTCTCTGAAAGTTGCGCCATTCAGTCGGAACGGAAGAAAGAAAGGACCTATCAAGTGATTATCAATTATTGCCGCCCATACATTCACAGGAAATTGATACTGTTAATGACTTTCACCAACTGCGTGCGGATTTTCCAGAGCCCAAACATGGTAGTTATGAAAGTTTGTGATAGCATTTCGGGAGAAGTTTGCCTCGTCCTCAAAAACCAGTGACACATAGTAATGCGTTGGGGGAAGTCTCGTGGCAAGAGAGCTTGTACCCTTTGAATATGGTATGGATAAAATTGTTGATCATGGATAATTATCGACACTATGGATTGAGTTGAATTGAGAGCTTCAGCAATTATTCTTGTACTTGTTTCTGGATTCTCCTCGAGAGCGTTCAAAACAGCTTCTTCCAATTCTGGGGTTTGGACTGCTCGTGGTCTTCCAATAATATCAGCTGCCCTCTCAAAGCTACCTGTTTTTGCCAAACGACGGTGGAGACTGGTAAATGTTGGAGCTGAAGGCAGTACTCGATTAGAAAATCGTTCCTGGTAAATACGTCTTGCTTCGCGCGCATTGCCATTCGCAAGGATATAAACGAAATGCATATCGGATAAATGAGCATTATTGTTTAAATATTCAATTTTTTCAAAATTTATGTTTCAAAACTCACAGAAACTTCAACAAAACAACAAAACATTTAACTGTCACATAATATGTAATCACCAAAACTACTTACTCAAACGTCAAATTCATTTCTTCAATCGACTTGAAATTTTCAAGTCCAAATATCTAGAAAACGGTTGCTTATAGCGACTTGTAACAATGGTAGCTTTTTTACGTAGATATGATGGAGGAATTGATTTTTTTTCCTGAAAAATGTGCTGGGAGTACGCTCAAAAAAGTTATGAATCTTCAAAAAAATTAAGACGTGTAGGTGGCGCCCCCAACGAGTAAGAGCAATGATAACATCAGGTTCGAATTCGACACCTCGAAAAACTTCTCAATACCGATTTTCTTTCAATCAAGGTCAGTATTTCGAATGTTATCTGAAAAAAACGAAAATAAAAATAAAACTTCAACACCCTGTATATTGGGAACGAAGCGTTTCCGGACATATATTTATTGGGACAATTCATATTAGAATATTGTGAGGAATCACCTCCTGAAGTTTGTCAAAGTACTTTTGAATCACCCTGTATGTATTTACTTGAAGTCTATCAAAACATCGTGAAAACGATAAAGACGATGGACGTCCGAAACAAGAGTGATTAAGTTACCACATCGTCGTCAACCTTGATAAAAGCATCTTGACCATTATCTGCTCCCTCTTTTCTTTGTTGCGATATATTTCCAAAATTTTATGGAGTCGAAAAAAAAATACCTTTCTCTGTTATTTGTTAGTTGTAATACCTTTGAATCAACTGCTTGTTCCTGCTTAATCTGAAAAAAAAATCTGAAATGTTGTTCCCTATAAACTTATTCGTATTTCTGATGATCCAAAAAAAGATTTTCTGACGTTATATTTAAGTATAGAGAGATCTTATCGAAAAAATATCAGGTATTATATGAAATCTTCATTTTTACAACTTAAAAATTGAAAAAATCCAAGATGGTATCGCAGGTTAGTATTTCGGAATTAATTCATATGAAATTCTACAAAAATCGTGCAACAAAAGATCGAGACGCACATAATAGGATTTTTCGATTTTCTTGTGTCTCAAACTGTGAAGGTATTATACAATCTATTACTATCAGAACCTTGAATTCAATTTTATTAAAGGGCTAAAATACTTTCTTCTATGTCAATCATGAAGTAAAAATACGTGAAATATACTAATTTTATTCACTATTAAAATAGATGCCAAGTTCGTTCCAAAACAAATAATGTTGTGAGCCATCGAAATACATCAATTCAATTTGGTTCTGCATCAGCTGCATCAGTATGAAAACCAAGATATCATTATCACAATATTATTTCTATACCTGAGCTATCATCGTGATGATCAATCATATTGTAGCACTTTTCAACTGGGCTGAAAAAACAACGTTATTGTCTACAGTCGCGATACATGTTTTTATCTCGAGGATAGAGCATAACTATACAGTGCTAGTCAAAAGTCCCCTCCCCCCCTCGTATCTTTTGAACGGGTATACTTATAATAATGAAATTTGGAGATGGGAAATAAACGGATGTAGGCTTCTCAACTGGTCATAACAGGTGACGCAATAGTCATAAATGACGTCACAAGGCCACTGTGACCAATAATTTTAAATGGGACCCTATGGCAAGTGACAGCTCGTTTGAAAGGTATTGAAAATACCTATTCAGTCATACCAATTTTGTTTGGGTTTCGGCTGATTTTGATTGATAAATTGAAGAAATACGAAAATTATAGTTTCGCATTTAATTAATAAAGATTTTAAAGTACGCCTCTGGTTAATTGTCAAAAGGTTGACGTTTTTGAATTCTCTACTTGTCAAAGTGTTTATACCTTGAAAATTTACCTAAGCTATTGTTTAACGAGACGTTTAAGTGTTTACATAGGCAAAATGGTACGTACTGTAGCCGACAAAGTAGCAGCTATCTTAATAATTGGTGAATGTAGAAACAATTTCAATGCAGCGGAACGACTGTTTAATGAGAGGTACCCCGATCGCCCTATATCGAGGGTTTATTTGAGGGAGCTTCTTCGGAAGTTTGAAGCATCAGGTAGTGTTCAAGATGCCAAACGATCTGGTCGACCAACAATTAGTGATGACAAAAAATTGACATAATTGGAGAAATGGTAGTAAACCCTACTTCTTCCACAGCCCAAGTTGCGTCTATCTGTGAAGTCAGTCAAAGGACAGTACATAGGGTGTTGGCTAAAAACAAATTTCATCCATACAAATTAAAAATGGTGCACCAACTTTCAGATGATGACCCCGCCCGAAGACTTGAATTCTGTGAAACTATGTCCAATAAAATGAACCAACAACCAGGCTACATACAGACAATTTGTTTTGGTGACGAAAGTACTTTCTTTCTCAATGGAATGTTAACACTCAAAATGTGAGGTATTGGAGTGACACAAATCCTCACATCTTTCGTGAAAAACATACTCAATTTCCAGAAAAGTAAATGTTTGGGCAGGTATTTTGGGAAACCACATAGTTGGGCCTCTTTTTCTCAATGCTAACTTAACCGGTGAATTGTATCTGGAGATGTTACAAAATGATATTGAGGCGTTAATTCTTGAAATTCTAGAAGATAATCCAGATGAATTCGACAACTTGGAAATAACGTTTCAACAAGATGGTGCTCCTGCACACTATTACGGTGCAGTAAGACGTTACCTAGATGAAGAATATCGTGGTAGATGGATTGGACGACGAGGTTCGATCGAATGGCCAGCTCGGTCACCGGACCTTACACCATTAGATTTTTTTCTATGGGGGTACTTGAAATCTAAGGTTTACGCTACAGCACCTGACAGTATTGCCATTCTGAAACAACGAATTGTTGAAGAATGTAGGGCAATTTCCGCTGACACACTGGGACGAGTACGACAAGAGTTTAGCAATAGGATGCATTACTGCCAGGAAGTAGATGGAGCACATTTTGAACACTTATTATAAGAACTGGTTCTTAAATCTTTATTAATTAAATGCGAAACTATAATTTTCGTATTTCTTCAATTTATCAATCAAAATCAGCCGAAACCCAAACAAAATTGGTATGACTGAACAGGTATTTTCAATACCTTTCAAACGAGCTGTCACTTGCCATAGGGTCCTATTTAAAATTATTGGTCACAGTGGCCTTGTGACGTCATTTATGACTATTGCGTCACCTGTTATGACCAGTTGAGAAGCCTACATCCGTTTATTTCCACCCTCCAAATTTCATTATTATAAGTATTCCCGTTCAAAAGATACGAGGGGGGGAGGGGACTTTTGACTAGCACTGTATAGTTGCAACAGTGCAACAAAGAGCATATTATCAAATTCACTTTTTTAATGATGAGCATAATGGATAGGGACTGTATAATCCTTTTTGTCTTTCGATCTCTGATAATTCTCTTGATGTAAAGAAAAAAATCGAAAAATATGTTGATTTTTGATTCTCTCATTGTGTTTCTGAAGAAGTTGAATGAAATGGTGAATTTTCTATACATACTTTCCCAAGAGAATCGTTAGAACCCAGTTCTGAATTATCTTTAGATATAAAGAGTGGACTGAATGTTACTATGTTTAAGAAAAAATCGTAAAATATTCGCATTTAATTCTAGTTCTGATTCTGCCTTGGCAAATTTCCTCTTCGGTTCGTGGTACCCGGAATTGTAAGATTACACGAAAGAAAAATATATTCTGTAATTTTAGACTACTATCAATACTTCTATACAATACCAACAAGATTTCTGTAATGTCTTGTCAGGTCCTTGTCAAAGTTGCTACCTTACATCTTGTTATGCCAGGAAAAAATCTATATTATATTTTTCCTTCGAATTTGTGTCGTGTATTCACAACTACATTATGTATATTCCATTCATGCTGTTCATGACCGTTTCATTCCGTGAAGCAAAATGATAATATATAATTACGATTTCAGAAACAACTTATCCAAGTTCCAGACATCAATTGGCATCCATTCTACCGTCAACATCAACAGCATCCCATACTTTCAATAAACTGCCTTCTGTCTCGATAACAATACAGAAGATCCAGTGCTTCAACTTCTGAATGATTATTTTCATAATAAGGTCATCCGCAACCCATTGTTATATACCTGAATCAGAGCCTACCTGTAGACTTACACCTGACACCGTGTTTCTTACGTGATCGGCCATTGAATTGGATCTCGTGGTGCCAGAGGTGGACTGGAAATATTACAGTTCCAATCAGAATCGACTCGAATTCACTTACCTTCGTATCTATCTACCCTCCTGGCTATAAAGCGTTGGTTAGAATTTAGTTCCTGCTTGGTTTTTCCTTCCTGTTTTTCACCTTATTCGTTTGCTCTTTCCATTTTGTTCCTCGTATATCTAGTGCTAGTCTTATTCCTTCTTGCCATCTTTCCCTAGTTCTGCCCTTTGGTTTCTTTTGGTTACTCTTAGTTTCGAAAACTTTTTCCGTTAGTCCCGAGCTGACCAATTCGTTTTATATATTCAAACCATTGCAATTGTTATTATTCAGTGACTCAACTGTTTTCAAGTTTTTCTGTGTGTTTTATACCTCGTGGTATCAAATTCTGTTTCGTTATCTATTTTTCTTAGAAATCTCTTCTCGATGGCATTCAACTTATGTGTGTGTGCCTCTGAAGCATATGTAAAAATAGGTGTCCCTACTTTTTGTGTATTTCATCTATTTCTGCTGTCGGTGAATCGTTTTTCAAGGGATGAATTTCCAATACTATCGAATGATATTTCACTCTTTCATCTGCATAACAAATATCTAATATAGGTATTTTTCCCACCAACCCTCAACCAACCAACGTAGTTTTCCAAAAAATTGTTTTTGATATTCCTCATATGCCGTTTTCAATTCATTTTTAAACTCTGTCCAGCTATATTCTCTTTCTTTCTCAATAATATATTGTTATGATAGGCTGTTTATTATATTTATTCCTAATTGGTCCGCGTTGGTCACCAATTTTTGTGATAGGTGCTTTTTATTCACATTTATATTATGGTAGATTTGTTTCAGTGATTTTCCTTTTGACAAGTATGTCAGGAATGAAGTACCGAGAAACATGTGTCGATACCTTCATGAAATATTAATTTAATTATTTATTATGGGAATATCTAAGAATGTATTGATAAATATGAGATATTTCAGTTAGATCAGATATCCACAATGTCAATATCAGACAAAAAAAATATATTTTGGTACCTCATTGTAACACTACCACTTGTTTGAATTCTTCCAAGATTTTGGGATCAAAACTTTTCAATACCCTACCTGATTACATAAAAAATGTGAATTGGAATATTCATTCGCGAGCAGTTTGAAATTTTCCTCAGTTGATAGGAGTTTTTATAATATGAACATGTTTCTACCGTAATGTATACAGTATGTTGTTGTGTCATGATTCATTTAATTGTATTTTTCTCTATAACTATTATTTTTCATTATGCAACCGACTGATTCACTTTTTCTGACTATTCCCATACAATCATGAATTGTCAAGTAAGGAAATAAAGAAATTGAATTAAAATAGATCGAAACCCAAATGATTGGGTGTTCTTCACAAATTTTCGTTCGTGTATTAATAGATGAGAAACTTATTTTTCGTCTACCATACAAACAGGTCTTCAACGGAAAACATTGACTATTCATTTGAAACTGTAGAAATTCAGCTTATTTATTGTTTCATCTAGCTTGTTATGAAAATGTAGATGCAGATTTTTTCTTGGGATCCTGAGAGCCTTGTGTTTTCGATCACGTATGATACTGATGTATAGCTGATTGTTAAACATACTTTACTCTGATTTTATGTTGTATTTCAAGAAGACAATAGTATACATGCACTTGGAACTAGTATGATCTGAAGCTGAATTGAAAGAGCACGGCAGTAATCTCTGTAGCCAGCTCCTTCTAACATAGGGAATGGCCGTTTTTTAGGAAAATGAACATTATTTCAGTGACTTGAGAGTACAGATAGCATTCCTCACTGGAAATAGATGAGTAGAGATGAGTTGACAAAGGAGACTTCGAAAGTAAGATCGTGAGAGAAAACAAGAGCCTCAAGTTGGACCCGTGTGGTATGCCAAATTTATTTCAATGAACAAAACTGATCCCTCTAGTCACTGAAGCCAACCAAAGCTTATTTAAAATTATATGGAATCAGCAAATCTTCCAAAGAAGCACACATATGATGGTCACTGTTCAGACACAGTGTTGAGTAACGAATATGGTTGAGAGTCTAATTGTACTGACTCCAACCCTGCTCGGTGTTCTGGTATTCGTGGTACCACCGGCTCTGGTACTACGGACGATATCCGTAAACTACACCCGTAGGATGATTTATCCTTCTCATGGGTATTCTTCTTCTGAACGAATGTTGCGTTGTCATGCAATATCTGAAGAAGAGACGGACGAGCAGTACCTTATCGTAACGTGTTCATTATCACGACTGGTGTCAACTAATAGACGTGTTCCGATTATATTTCTAGAAAGCATCGATAATGGTGTGTCGTGTCTGGGTACCATAAAATTGTGGATGACTTTTTCACATCAGCATATCAGACAACAGATGAATGGATTCTGGAAATGTACTGGATGTTGGTTGATTAAAGCCACGATAGAGGTTTCAGTTGATAAGATATGTCTCAGAAATGTAGTTTTCTTAATGGATTTGGGGGTACTAGATTCAGATGTTCTTATCTGAAATATGGAGACTGGCGTGAAGGCCTTGTATCTATCTGACGGTGAACTATAATTATTGCCACCTAAAAAAAATACGAAAGTTAGTTCTATAAGTAATAAGATTAATGATAAATTGAAAAAGATTTGGATGTTTTCAAGACAAAGAATGACATGTTTCAAATTGTGGAAGGTTTTTAATCCCGAATATTATTGGTATTTTTCAAAATGTCCTTTATAAGAACATGGAACATTGAGTGTGTGAGAAATCAATTTTATTACTATTATTACTATTTAAACCGTCTGTTGCATTTTCAAAGTTTCAAATTCACAGAGCAATCTTTTGAATGGAACATATTTCAGGCTAGTATCAGATGGAATTCAGTCCAAAGAATTTTTGGATTTTTTTTTCTGAAATATTGTTTCTCATTGGATTGAATAGAGAAAAAACTGGCAACTTGGTCAATTTGATGGTATACAGGCGCCTATTTTTTGAATTCTAAAATTCTGTAACTCATATAGGTACAGTAACAAACTCTTCTATTTGAAAAAAGTATCTCAAACTCTTTATCATATACAGTGCGTTCATAATGTGTGGAAACGCTCCATTATCTCGTAAAGCTCGGACAGGTCGATTTTGTATTTTAGTTTACCACCTTTTTTTTCAAATTGGTTTTTTCCCCACCACCTTACAAGATATGAAAACAGCGATATTTTTTTAAATTGAAAGTCTAAATTCTTATATCAAAAATTGAAAGCTCATATTTTTCAGAGTTCAACCATACCACAAACGTCATATGTAACACTCCAAGTTACAGAATACTGAGTATAAAGGAAACCAGTGCTCATATTTCATAACGTTCATTTAATCATTTATTCTGCAATGAAAATATCATAAGTAGTAAAAATAAACAAATAACAAATTTACAACAAATGCTCGAACTGAGCTCCTTGGGTTAATTGACAATATCCAAGAAGTCTGATGAATTCTTGGGTTACGTTTGACAACATCTCTGGTGTAATTCGTTGAATTTCAGTTCAAATTCTCTCTTTTAGGTCTTGTACTGGAATTTGTTTATTATTATTATTGTTATTTCATGTCCCACAGAAAATATACACCTTCAATTATATTCAATTATATTTCATAATAACCATACCTTTTAGTGTCGATTCTCTTTTGGAAACAAATCCTTTATTTATTTTGATCTGACCGAACATAACGTCATAATTTGGGATGATCGAGCAGAAAATGATGAACCTGAATAAATTTGCCAATGATAAAATATATATTTGTTAAATATATAAATCAGATTGAGCTTTGGTCAATTTTCAGGTAAGTTTTGTAATAAATTATACGTATTGATATGATTGTGTTGTGAAGGTGATATTTACTAATGTAAAATTCACTTTTTAGTATTGTGAATCTTGTTTCTCCTGAAAAATAAATACTTGCTCTTGGGACATATTGAGTTTGGCTAACCCCATATTGGTAGGTCGATTTATGTACACTTTACTTTTTAAGTTACCCCAGAGAAAAAAGTCCATGAGAGATAAATCTGGGGACCTAGCAGGCCATTCAATCTAACCACGTCGTCCAATCCAGCGATTAGGAAAGATTTCATTGAGAAAATATCTAACCACTCCAGCATAATGTGGACCTACTTCATCCTGATGGAACCAAATAGTAGAAACTATTCGACCAGGTTGATTAATATCTGGAAATGTTACAGTTAAATATGGAACTACATAAGTTCCAAATAATTTTCACCCGTCACACTACCGTCGAAAAATATGGTCCTACAATGGTATTTCTTAGAATCCCAGCCCACACAGTGACTTTTTGGGGATATTGGGCACAAGCTTCCAGCGTCCACTTGGGATTTTCTGTTGCCCAATAATAGTCTAATCAACAAGTTCAAAAACGTGTTAAATAGATATAAAGCTCCTAAAAATATGAGCGATAGCTCATTCGATTCGGAATGACGTCTAGAAAAATGTTTTCTAAGGGTTTATTAGCACGTTAAAAATTGTGATTGTTATTAACAAAATAAGATTGAATAAAGAAGGTATTTTGTTTTTCGTTAATAATTTCTAGAATAATGATATTTAAGGAATTATGAAAGAAGATCCTGAAAGAGAAGGAAATTACCAATTGAAAAGTATACCTCCTGGAACTCTATCTCTATTATTTATAAAAAAAATTAACGCTGAAAATAGGGCTCCGCGAGGTCGTTACAGCATAGGCGCACCGTCTAAAAAGCCGTTATATCACCTGAAATTTTTTTTTTATAGTATTAAATAACAATTTGAAAATTTGAATAGATCATGGTGTGATATAGACACTTGAACGAAAAAAACCTCGGTAAAAAAAAATTTTCATGTCGATTTTCCAAAAAGTTACACCATTGTTAATTAACGAATTTTTTTCCAATCTCTGTTTTTATAAATTACGACATAAAAGTTTAAATAATTGGTCTATGAAATTTCCGCTTTGTGGAGCTCTTTTCATTTAGGTACTTAATAAAGCAATGCAGTTTTTTTTTTATTTAAGTTTATTATTTTGTTAATTATAATGTTTTAAATTAACAAAAAATGAAATTTCCCAAAAATGTTATCAAAAAAAATTATTTTCAGTAATATCTTATTATTGCTGTTTTTGCATCTAATAAAGGTATTAATTAATATTGGAAAAAAAATGTTCACGTCATTTGTTAAAAATTTTTAATTTTTATATTTCAATTGTTTAAATAATCAGTTAAGAAATTATTTTATCCTTAAAAATCATCATTGACCTTTTTCAATAAATTATCAGAGAAATATTTTTTTTTTATTAATTATTTCATTGTTTATTAACTTAACAATTTGTTATAAACAAATAATATCAACCGTTATATTTTGTTTCGAAAACTTCAAAGAATAACAAAAAAAAAAAATGGAAAAAATTTTTTTTGTATTTTTTAAGCATTTTACAAAAAAGTTTTTTTCTATATTTGTTGAACATAGTTGTTTTTGTTATTCTTTGAAGTTTTCGAAAAAAATATAACGGTTAATATTATTTGTTTATAACAAATTGTTGAGTTAATAAACAATGAAATTATTTATAAAAAAAAATTATTTCTCTGTTAATTTATTGAAAAAGGTCGATGATGATTTTTAAGAATAAAATAATTTCTCAAATACTTATTTAAGCAATTGAAATATGAAAAAAATGATTATAAACAATAAAAAAATTATTTGAGGAATTTTTTTTAATCTTAATTTTACCTATGCAAAAAGATGGTAAATTTTTTTTTTCAAAAATCTCAAAATAGTCTGTTTATGAACAATTTCTTAACAAATGACGTAAAAATTTTTTTTTCCAATGTTAATTAATACCTATATCAGATGCAAAAACAGCAACGATGAGATATTACTAAAAAAAATTTTTTTTGATAATTTTTTTTGAAATTTCATTTTTTGTTAATTTAAAAAAATTATAATTAAAAAAAAATTTTTTTTTTTTTTTTTTTAAAAAAAAGAAAATTTCATAGACAATTATTTAAACTTTTATGTCGTAATTTATAAAAACAGAGATTGGAAAAAAATTAGTTAATTAACAATGGTGTAACTTTTTGAAAAATCGTCATGAAAATTTTGCGTATTCATGATACCGTTTATGAAAAAAATTATTCGTCGGAAAATAAGACATTAAATTCAAAGCCATTATTTTGATTACACGCCTCTTGCATAATTTCACAGAACTCCATGCGTCTATCGGAGTCGTGTATAAGTTTAACTTTATATGGATGTAATTTGGCTTTTCTTAGAATTTTCTGCACTGCACCACGAGAGATCTCATATAGATTTCCTTGTATCAACTGTGTTCACTGGTTTACCTGATCTAAGTCATCAATCTCTTTTCTAAAAGAGTTTCCGAATCTACAATCATTTGAATTCATTGCACAATATCAGAAATAATACTAAAACCCGCAGTGTGTTCAATTTTAACAATCAACAAATAATGAAATGTCATCAGCAATGTAAGCAAACAAACATTGAAAAAATACCTAATTTTTTCGCGAAAAATACCTAGTGTTTTTACATTCAGAGATTTTTCTTTCGATAGAAAACCGACGTTATTTATAAAAAAAAATATTTTCATAGCATGAGGGCATTTGTTATGTAAAGAAACATGAATGAACAGGGGCATGTAGTTATTGGCATAGAAAATGTTCAACTTGAGCCACTTTCATGTCCTTAAAGCTCCCGAAAATATTTTCGTATCTATGATCACTATAATAATTTCCATCATGATGGATATATATCTGTGTGTCACATTCTAGAATCCATTCAACAGGAAACGTCGAGAATTTCAACGACCGCCCACACGCACCAAAGAAATCGATGAAGAATCCAAGAAACTCCGGGCATGAATATACAAATTGGCAAACGGAATATCCAACTTCGATCGTAGACATTTCAATTTCCACATGAAACCCTCCCAACAATGTTAAACAAGCAGGTATACAGCAGGTATAGCTATCATTTGCTGATATTCCATAATATTTTGATATTTTTCACAAGTGATCAAGAAGAAATTGGAATATCATTAACAGTATGGAGTTTTTCTCGACAACGAGAATGTACATACCCAATTCTTGAAAAATTCACTGTCACCAACGTTGCATACAACAGAATACGAAATCAAAATAGAATGTGATCATGTCAAAGTTTCGCATAACATTTTCAAAGGGACAGTGAGCTGGTTGATCAAAACAGCCGAATGCACAATGTAATTCTCAAAAGCCAACTCCAGCTCAATATTCGTAACCCTAAATATAATCGAGTATTGGACCATATTTCTCTCGAACATTTTACGTGGTAAATTTTTTTGAACCTGTATGAAGCAAATCTGCTACTTTTTCAACGATCGTCATGTTCGTTAATATATAATACTCTATTTCACATCACCAATATATTTCTTTGAACGTACCCAACGAATATATAAAGCCATATTGCTCAACTAATTCTGATAAATTCACAAACAGTGGTTCAACGTATATTTATAATACTAAGCTGGGTAGGAGGTTTCGTTCAAGTTAACCTTTAGTAATATGTCGTCAAACCATTCCAGTATATGTGAGAATTCACGTTCTGCTATTTCTTTCAAATCTGTCCAATGATTTGCTTTAAAAACTATAGCAGTATCATCTACCAAACTAACTATGCACCAACACTATTTCTACTTCACATCAACGATCTGTTGAAAGCAACTTCATGTCCAGTACACAGCTTTGCCGATGTAGTACCCTCCATACCGCTTTCTCTTCCAGGGCCCCTATATCAGCCCGTGAAACCAGAAATGAACGAGGAAGAAATGTTAATAATATAAATATGGACTTAGCAACAATTCTCGAGTGGGGATCTAATAACTTGGTAGAATTCAATGCAAACAAAACACAAGCATGTCTTTTCTCCAGAAAAGCCGATCTCACTGTGCCTAACATAACTTTGTCAGGAGTAACCATACCACTGAAGTCATCCATATCGATGCTTGGTATTACTATCAGCAATAACCTTTCCTGGGAAAATCACGTGAGGTCCATTGCCAAAAGTGCATCCCAAAAACTTGGCTTTTTGTTTCGTGCCAAGAGCTATTTCACCCCCACTCAGCTGCTTATGATCTATAAGGCACATATCCGACCTGTCCTGGAATACTGTTCCCACATTTGGAGCGCGGCACCTAAACATATCCTGAGGCTATTGGATTCTGTCCAAAAAAGGGCAATTCGTCTCGTCGGTGATGCCTCGCTTACAAACTCGCTCACTTGTCTGGAACACCGTAGAAAAGTTGGCGATTTGTCTCTATTTTATAGATATTTTCATGGGCGATGCTCTTCTGAAATATCAACAATCGTTCCTGCTTTGGCAGTCTCTTCGAGATTAACCCGTCAAGTTCAGTCATCACACCCCTTCGTGTTCACTTTGGAGACCTGCAGAACATCACTTTCCAAAGACTCGCTCATCCAACGAACAGCGAGGCTTTGGAACTCATTGCCTAGGGAGGTGTTCCCCGAGGCATACAACCTCCAGAAATTTAAGAAGAACACCAACTCCTACCTTCTTTCCCTTGGTTCCCACGATGTTCTCTGAACATTACAGGATATCCCTTTTCGTGGGAACCAGAACATAAAAAAAAATGCACCTCATATTATCAACATAAAATAGATTATTGAAGTCTAAGTTGGATAGTATTGGTCCTAAAACCGTTCCCTGAGGAACGCCGTACTCAACCAATCGATATTCACTGGTTTCTTCTGATATGTTGACACATTGTTTTCGATCATTTAGGTAGCTTTTCATGAGTGAATATGGTGTTTCTTTGAATCCAATATTCTGCAAAACTTCCGATAATTGGATGTGACTAATAATGTCAAATCCTTTTTACAAGCTTTTAATTAGTTTCACTTGTTATACCATAAGACGAAATAATAGTCAGTGACGTCAGTCACTAGTTCAAAAACAACACAAATGCGGACACAGTATTTTGACACAAAACGCACACCGGTGCCAAATTTATTTCGGACCGTGCAATAGAGCTTACGGAGCATGTCAAGCAGCCTCTAATTTAACGAAAGTTTGTGGTCGACGTAAGTAATTGTACTGATATTTATCGACGGCGGCGCGAAAGTTGGAACACTGAACGAATGAGTCGCTGACTATTATTTCCGTCTTATGGTTATAGTTAGTTAGTTCGTTCGTTTGTTTGTTACTAAGGGTTAAATCTTCCAAGTGAATTTTGACCGACTTTTAGTCGTCCTATTGATTTGAAATTTGGTGGCAATGCATTATGGAATTTTTGTAGGAGAAAAAAACAGAATCGTGGCTTCAAGATAGCGAACGAGATTCATAATTATGGTCCGATTTGATTCAAAATTTCTATGTTGGGATTTACGTAATAGGATATTATGAAATTATTGTGAAAATTCATAAATTCAAGATGGCGGCCCCAAGATGGAGGAGAGTTTATTATGGTCCAATTGATTCAAAATTGGTATGAGGGGGTTTTTGGGGTCGGAGATTATTATTTTTTTGTCGAAATTCATGAATTCAAGATGGCGGCCCCAAGATAGAAGACGAGTTTTGTGATTGGTCCGATTCGATTCAAAATGGGTATTCGGCGGATTTCGCGGTCGGAAATTTTGAATTCTCTGTCAAAATTCATAAATTTGAAATGGCGGCCCCAAGATGGAGGACCAGATTTCTGATTATGGTCATATTTTGTTCAAAATTGGTATGTGTGGGATTTTCAGGTTCGGAGATTATGAATTTTTTGTCAAAATCTATACATTCAAGATGGCGTTTTCAGAATGGCGGACGAGTTTTGTTATTCTGGTCAGATTCTATTCAAAATTGGTGTGTGGGGGTTTTGGGGGTCGGAAATCATGATTTCTCTAGCGAAATTCGTAAATTCAAGAAGACGACGTGTTTTGTTATTATGGCCCGATTTCATTCAAAATTGGTATTTTCAACCATTCTGTTGGTTTGGAGTTTATACAACATGGGTTTTATGAACTCTTTGTTTTTTATTGTGCAGTTTAATTAATAAAACCTTTTTTTCAAAGTATTTTCACTTTCAATTTATTCTCTAAGTAAGACAATGTTTTTTCTTCACAATTTTCTCGTAAATTTTGGCAAGAGTCGATATGTGACGGTAATTACTGATAGCACTTTTTTACCACTTTGATGGATGGGGTGACTACTGCAGTTTTGAAGGCTTCTGGGTATAATCAGCGATTGATTGACATGTCAATGATCGGAGCCTGAAAATGATCAGATTTCTTATTACCTGGGCTTCGCCAGCCTCAACGAAATTATTTAGTCGTTCCCGTTTTTTACTATTTTGTCGTATAGTTGTCTCAAAGTTATACCCTAAGACATAGAACGAGAAAGGAGACTTAATTTGATATGCCATTGAACCAAATTTTTTCAGTTCACTACATTTTCCCGGCATTTCTTTCCATCACCCGGTCCGGTTACTATCGAAATCCATCTCAAACCTTGTACCCTCAACATTGACACTCCACCATAATTTACGTTCTCACGAGTACCTCGCAAGACATCTCCGACGAAACAAGACAAACGACAAGCTAGAAAACACGATAGATCCTTATTAATTAGTAATCAAACACCGAAAACCCCGCTCATTTGTTAATAATCAAAGCCGTCTTGGACGGGAATTGAAAAGAGCAATAATTATAAGAGACAAACCTTGGGAACGGAATAATTTAGAGACGCCGTTTACGAGTGTAATGTAGAAAAATCGAAGCGGGCAATAAAAACAATGGAAGTGGACCAATGGCGTCGAGTGTTGGAGACAGGTGGCAGTCGCAAGGTTCTTGTAATCGCAGCGCTGGACCGAACAGGTACACGAAGGTATAAGGTGACTTCCAGTTTGATGCATCGTCAGCGAAAGAGGCCGTAGGACGGGTGGTGTAACGAGAAATCCATTCGACTCGTTTGTAGAATCGTTTTTTTGTGATTTCTCATGGCTGAGGAAGAGTTAGCCTACAGTGCAAATTTTTAAGATTCCAATTCCAGAATTCAATTAACCCCAACGCTATATCTTTTGAAAAAAAAACCTTTCTCAAAAAAATACTTTCATTAAATATGATGAGCACTTTTATAATTTCAAAAATGCCAATTAAACAGGTTTGAACGATTTATCTGGCCAGTATGAACTAAAAGACATGAATTCATTAGTCACCACAGTTTCTTACGATATATCTCTGATTAATAACTTACAAGGGTTACAGAAAATACAAAAACTTGTCTGGATCACATATTCATTAGAACCAAATCTGATACTGATTTCTTGCTACCCATTATTATTACAACAAAACTCGCAGATCACTATACTACATATCTTCAAATTGTAATGGATAGAGAAATAAAGAAAACTGAAATGTTTGTGAATAATACGAAAGAAGTAGACTTTATCAAACATAGGGCACATCTCCAGACGATTGCCTGAGAATCAGTATATCGCGTAGCCAAGGTGGAATCTCCAACAAAAACTTTTATACACGACCGGGCGTAAAGTAGCACTTTAGCGCCCGGATTTGCGGGCGTAAAGTAGCACTTTAGCGCCCGCGGACTACTTTATCGCCCGGCGGGCGATAAAATCGTTGAAGAGGCGCTAAAGGGAATTTCAATCTCATATCGATAGAAATCTATATTCCGATGGATCATATAATCAAACCCAAAACATTATCAACAATAATATAACGAAAACAATGAACATAAATTAATTTAAAAAATGAATCATAACATAATATTGACAATACAATTAGAACAGTTATTTATGGAAATATTTGGATTTGTCGTTTTCTGTTGTTGCACATAGTTACTGATTTCAACTGATTCCTCATTACTAGAAGTCTGAAGAGAATGCATGTTATTATCTGGTGTTTCAGAGTAGTGAGCAATATTTTCAGATTGTCTGCAATGGCTAGTAGAAGGCTCATCATTTTCTACAATTTTCTTAGCAATCTTCAGCTTATTTGCAACTGAATTTTCAATATAACCTTCCGCAACAGTCGTCGACTTCCACCCAGCATGTCTTTTAATGTTGATTATATCCTCGCCTGCATCTGCTAACATAGTTGCTGAGGAACGTCTGAAGCAGTGACCAGTATATTCTTTCGCATTAGAAATACCTAGGTAAGTGGCTATTCTGAATGGTATTTGTCCGAATGTATTTTTTCCGATAACCTGTCTCGTACACTTGCCATTTTTATAATATAAAAAAAAAACCGCTTTTGATCATTCTGATCTCGCAACGAAGAATATGTTCTGTAAATATCCAATTAACTTGGCGATTTCTGTTCTTTATCGATTACAGTAAATACTCGATCTATCTTCGTTTTGGTTTCTCGTATAGTTATGAGTAAGAATGTCTCGAAATCTTGAATGTCGTCCACTGTGATATTTGCCAATTCTTCGCGGCGACATGCTCCACAAATACCAAAAATCAGTGCTACCTACAATAAATTCTCAGATTAACATACTGAACATTGAGAAAACATGAAATTAGAACTTACTTTCATCATAAGATACAAATCGTCTGGTGCTTCCCTCAAAAATAACTCGATTTTTTCTCTGCTTAGAATCTTCGATTTCTTTGGTTTATAACCATCAAATTTTCGTTTCAAAATAGCTATCAATCTTGCGTATCTACTGATATCTATATTATCATGTACATTTGAAGGAGCTTTCAGCATGGAATAATATGACCACATGGTAGAGGGCTTACAATATTTAGATTTTTCCAGAAAATAGGCAAGAAGTACAGTCTCTGTGTATTTCTTATTTTTTACATTTTTCCCGTTGCACCACCTCACGAATTCTTCATACACCTTGTCGTATATTTTCTTGGATTTACTTGGCAATAAACTCAATTTCGCATCCTCAGCTGCTTTACTTATTTCTGGTGGAGTACAATTCACACTTTCTTCGTCGCTTGAATCCATTTCAAAATCAGTAATAAATTATCTGTGATCACAAAAATTGACAGCAAATATGGCT
Organism: Gonioctena quinquepunctata; assembly: GCA_018342105.1. Lineage (NCBI taxonomy): Eukaryota > Metazoa > Arthropoda > Insecta > Coleoptera > Chrysomelidae > Gonioctena > Gonioctena quinquepunctata. Next base: position 949,560 of record JAFIRS010000074.1, on the reverse strand, counting down.
ACTAGCCTATATAATCTTATTTCGAAAAATTGACTGAGTTGCCATGGTATCATTCATTCCATCACTTCTTGATTTATTCTGTTTCCGATATGATATGAATATACATCCTCATGGCAGCCTTGATGTATTTTTATCATGTTCTAGATATATTTTTATCATGTTCTAGATATAACATGACATCAAATATACCGGTCGTGCATAAAATGTTGTATGTATTTCGGGCGTAATTTGCTTTTAAGGACCTAGGCGTGTTAATAGCCCTCGCTATCGCTCGGGCTATTACTTACACGCTGCGGTCCATAAAAGCCTATTTTACGTCCTTGATACATAAATAACTATTATAGAAATAGTTGATAATAAAATTTCGGAATGTAGCTACAGAAAAAAATCTAAGCGAAAAAAAAAGGAAAATATGAATAACGAACGGAATAATGAATTCAATCGATACTAGAAAGAGCATGTTTCAAGAACATATTCGCAGCCCTAGTGACGACAATTTGAAAATGAAGTACAAAAACTATCGAAATAAATTGAACAGTGCTATGAAACGGGCAAAAATAACTTTCTACCGGAATAATATTTAGAAAAATAAGGGTGATAACTCGAAATTGTGGAAAACTGTGGGAGAAATTTCTGGGAAAAAAGGGCAATAAACAAAATAACACACATAAATATAGAAGGAAGACCTACTGATAATATTTCAGAAATTGTTGATACTTTCAATGATCACCACATTAATATGGACAGAAAACTAGCAAACGAAATAAAAGCTGACCCAAAATATAAAGTTCCGATAAAAATATGAATAATTACATGTCAATGTTTTTACTTCCTACCGATTACACCGATATGGAAAATGTAATCCAATCATTAAAAAACAAAAAAGTGGTGGGGATCGATGGAATGAAGGCTGAACTCCTGAAAAATACAACTCCATTCATCATTGAACCTTTAGTATATCTAATAAATACATCCTTCATCGACGGTATCTATGCTGAAATTGACACAAGTAATCCCGATCCATAAAAATGGCAATAAAAACGAAGTTATAAACTATCAACCAATTTCTGTGCACTGCTGTGGAATTTTTTTTCGAAAAAATAATAAAAATCCGACTATCATCCTACCTCAAAAAGTATAACATCCTTTCCTGTAGACAATATGGTTTTCGAGAAGGTGTGTCTTCCGAAAATGCTATTTTAGATCTAACGGCTGAAATGTACTCTGCTATGGATAACAAGAAGGAATCACTATGTGTCTTCATAGACCTGTCAGAGGCATTCGACACGGTTAGATACCCACTCCTTCTCAATTCACTTGAAAACGTAGGTTATAAGAGAAACCACACTAAAGCTGTTTCAATAATACCTGCTAAACAGAAAACAATGCGCGAAAATTGGAAAACACAAAAGTGACTTCAAGAATATAGAATATGGTGTACCCCAGGGAACCATCCTGGGCCCAATTCTGTTCAATATTTACCCAAATGATCTATTTTCAATACCAACAACAGGAAAAATATGCCGATGATACGGACATTATTTATGAGGACACCTCCTGGACTTCCCTGAAAAACAAAGTTGAATTGGATCTTGGAAATATCTAGAACTGGTTTTCTCATAAACTCTCCACAATTACTTTCGCCAAAACATAGTACCTACAAATTTATGCTTCTGCACGGTACTCACCATCTTTTACTTCTCTCAATTCGTCCGATCTTTTCAGTATCACGCCTGTGAAACATATCAAATATTTTGGGATCATTATAGATAACCAACTCAAATGAGTATCACATATAAACTATGTAATAGAAGAGCTCCAATTCCTAAAGCATTGTTTCAAAGTCGTAAGAGATATGTTAGACAACAAAACACTTAAAACCTTATATTTAGCTCTTATTCAAACACATATAACTTACGGGCTACTTATTTGGTTTCAAATTCTTTCTTTCTTTCTTTCTTTCTTTCTTTCTTTCTTTCTTTCTTTCTTTCTTTCTATCTTTCTTTCTTCCTTTCTTTCTTTCTTTCTTTCTTTCCTTTCTTCCTTTCTTCCTTTCTTTCTTTCACTCTCTCTCTGTCTCTAGTTTGTACTTTCCGTCTCTCTTTCTCTGACACACTTGATTCTTCAATCTGAAACCTATTGCAAAATTTGTGCCGAACAGACAAACAAACAAACTGATGGATAAGAAAGCGAATTAATATTGCATTGTCATCCAATTCTGAGCTATATATTTTTTTTTTATTGTACACCACCCAACAGAAATCCATTTACAGGGTGGGAAAATCACAGGTACAAAAACAAAAAAACATAAATAATTTGAGAATCAGTAAAGATACAACAATAGTGTAGAAATGAGACATGATACAAAAACTAGAGAAAAAAGAAAATTAATATCAAAAACTGATTTTTTTCAATGAAGCAATGCTGCAAGAGAAAATGTCACAACTGTCATTGACAGCATTGAAGTTGTTGCAAATTCTGAATAAGGGTGAGTTTTTCTGTACATTTGTTCTAGAGAATTCGAGGTAAAATAGAGTCTTGAATTTACTCTTGGAACATGAAAATTCAGCATACTCAAAATAGCACTACAGTTGATTTGGGCATGGATCACCTTATAAAGGAAAATCAGAGCAGATGTATTCCTTCTACTTGCAAGAGAGGTAAAGTTATGTCTCTAGTAAAGCGGTATTACATATTCCTGTAGCAGGGTACGCACCATCTTCTTTGAAAGAGAGATATTTCATAAAGCGTCTATGGATTCGTTCAAGATTATTTGAATGGACATTATAATATGGACACCAAATGATAGATGCATACTCTGTTTTAGAACGGACATAGGAATTGTATAACAGTAGCAGTGTGTTCTTATTCGAGAAATCACGAGTATTTCTGACAATGAAACCTAAAGCCCTAGAACATTCATTGGTAATTTTATTTATGTGTGTTGAAAAATATAATTGTTGGTCGAAGGTGACACCAAGGTCACGAACAGAATTGGATCTAGGGAGCACATCATTGCCAATTGAGTAGTTATAGGTGATGTTGTTCTGTTTCCGAGTGAATGTTACAATTGAGCACTTATTAGCATTTAATAGAAGACGATTATTTTTGCACCAAGTATTTACTCTATCTAGAGCATTTTGTAAAATGGCACAGTCATTCTGGCAGTTTATTTTTATATATAATTTCAAATCATCCGCATATGATAGACAATTGACTCCGACATCCTCAATAATGTCATTTATGAACAGATTGAAGAAAAGTGGACTCAAAACAGAACCTTGTGGAACGCCTGATGTTGGTGAAAATAAAATGGAATTCTGGCCATGGCACTCAACGTAGAGGGAGCGGTTTTGTAGATGAGAGGTGAAAAAGGTATTCAAGTTCCCTGAGAAGCCAAATGCATTCAGTTTACTGAGTAAAATATCATGATCAAGCAAGTTCTGTGAGGACATAGAACAAACCTCAGAAAGAGCAAGACTCCACCGCATCCTTTCCAAAGACCCCATCAATCCGTTGGGGACTCTCAAAAAACCCAACGGCAATTACACCAACACTGGGAAGGAAACTATGGAACTCTTGCTCCATACACACTTCCCAGGATCCACTGTCACCACAAATCAAAACCCCAGATATGAAATCCCTGCAAACCTTCATTTGAGGGCCAAAAGGGCAGACTGGGAAGTGGCTAAACGAACGGTAACTCATTCAAAAGTGGTGTGGGCAATAAACTCCTTCAAGCCTTACAAGTCTCCGGGCACAGATGGAGTATTTCCCATACTACTTCAGAGCGGAGTTGAATATCTAGCACCAGAACTGTGCAGACTGTACAGGCTGAGCCTAGCATTGGGATGGCTACCTCAAACCTGGAAAACTGTAAATGTGGTCTTTATTCCGAAACCTGGACGAGACTCATATGACCAGGCAAAGGCATACAGACCAATAAGCCTATCGTCGTTTCTTCTGAAAGGCTTAGAAAAACTGATAGATAGAGACATAAGGGAAACCGCTCTTGTAGAACGGCCTTTACATCAAAACCAACATGCCTATCTAACAGGAAAATCATGCGAGACAGCACTTCATCAGCTTGTTTCAAGGCTTGAAGAGTCTCTAGCAAACAAAGAAATTGCACTATGCACTTTTCTAGACATCGAAGGAGCCTTCGACAACACCTCCTTTGAAAGTATGGTCTCTGCGGCCACTCGAAGAGGCATTGACGAAACCACCTGCAGGTGGATACACTCAATGCTTCATAATAGACTGGTCCAAGCCAACATGTTCGAGGAAACAGAGCAGGTTGAAATTTCCAGAGGTACCCCACAGGGGGGCATACTCTCCCCCCTTCTGTGGGACATGGTTGTAGACGAACTGCTAATTTCTCTGAATAACCAAGGGTATTACTCTCAAGGGTATGCAGATGACCTAGTCATCCTCATCAAGGGAAAGAATACTCGAACAACCTCAGAGCTAATGCAAAATGCACTGAGGACAGTAGAGGAATGGTGTAACAGAGAGAGCCTAAGGGCAAATCCGAACAAAACAACACTAATTCCCTTCACCCGGAGAAGAAACATGGGAGATCTCATACCTCCTAGACTATTCGGTGAAACATTACAAGTAGTAGAGCAGGTGAAATATCTAGGGCTGATTCTTGACAAGAAACTAACCTGGAACCCGCATCTTCAACATGTAACCAACAAAAGCAAGATAACCTTCATGATGTGCAGGAGAGCTTTTGGAAAAACCTGGGGGCTTAAACCGAAAGCCATGCACTGGCTTTACACAGCGGTAATAAGACCAAGAATAACTTATGGCTCACTCTTATGGTGGCCAAAAACAAATCAAAGACAGGCAAAAATCAACCTTGGGAAAATCCAGAGGCTTGCCTGTCTCTGCATCACGGGTGCAATGAACAGCACTCCAACAGCTGCAATGGAAATCATCCTAAACCTCGAACCCTTGACTTACATGTCATTGGAGAGGCCAGGATGAGTGCATACAGACTGAAACAAACGAAAAACTGGAGAATCCGAACAACTGGACATACCAGAATCACTCATGTAACCAACATCGAAGAACTCGAAATGATTTCAGATTACATGCAACCCCTATACTCATTCGAAAAACCATTCGAAACACGAATTGATGAATCTGGATGGGCCCCGAGTATAGAATCACAATCAACTGCGGACATAGTCTGGTATACAGACGGTTCAAAGACAGTTGAAGGAACGGAGCAGGAATACATGGGGTAAGGCCAAGAAGGGATTACATAATACCACTTGGTAAATACTCCACGATATTCCAAGCTGAAACACATGCTATCATGGTATGCATTCAGAAGAATCTAGAAAGTGGTTATAGGAAAAAACACATCTACATTCTATCTGACTGTCAAAGTGCTATCAAAGCACTCAACTCTACACAGATAAAGTCCAAACTGGTCTGGGACTGCCTCCAGAACCTCATCGAGCTGGCAAAACACAACAAGGTCACCTTGATGTGGGTGCCAGGTCATAGAGGCATTGAAGGCAACGTCAAAGCGGACCAGCTAGCTAGACAAGCATCTGAAACGCTATTCACAGGGCCAGAACCTGCACACGGATTAGCAAAACCGATGCAGGACCCTGATCGCCGAGTGGATAAAAGAAGACACCAACAATATTGGGATCAAACTGTCGGGCAAATACACAGCAAAGTCATGGTAGGGCATCCAAACCGGACCCTGACGGCTGACCTTCTGAACCTGAACAGAACGAAGGCTCGTATAATAATAGGTCTGTTGACTGGACACTGCGGCCTAAGAAAACACCTAAACACCATGGGAGTACGCAGGGAAACCGTGGAGTGTAGGCTGTGTGATGAAGAGGAGGAAACAGCCTCTCATATCATCTTCGACTGTGACGCCCTAAGTAGTAGGCGACACAGAACCTTTGGAGAGATCAGCCCGGAAACAGGCATGAATCCGAAGAACCTTATCAACAGGCTTCTTAACCTAATTAAAGGCACAAACCTGTTTGAATGAGGAACCACTGACGACAGAGTGATACAATAGACCCTAGCTGGTCGCAGTGTCAAGGGAAGCTAAGTGCCAACCCTGTCTCTGGCTCGTCAGTCTCAAACCAACCAACCAACCAACCATGATCAAGCTTATCGAAGGCCTTGGAAAAGTCCGTATATATGACATCTACCTGGGCATTATTTTCGAATGTGTTGGATATGTACTGGGTAATACAGGAGAGATTTGTGGTAGTTGACCTACCTTTGAAGAAGCCATGTTGTAACTCAGTTATTTGATTTTTGACATGGTTGTAAAGTGGTTTATTAAGAAGGATTTCAAAAGGCCGATAGTTTTCCATGTCATGTTTGTCACCTTTTTTGAAAACTGGTAATAATTTAGATTGTCTCAACACATCAGGGAACTGTTGGTATTTTATTGAGAGGTTGAAAAGTATTGCCAGAGCTGCAGCGAATAAGGAGGCACAGTCATGAATCAGGAAAGCTGGTATTTTATCAGGTCCCATTGTAAATTTTGGCTTGACTTTTTTGAGAGCTTCAGAAACTTCACTTTCCGAAAATTCAGTTATGATCAAAGCATCATTCGCCAAGTTTACGGTATTATTATTTTGTATGGTTTGACTAGGTGTAGCGTAAGAATTGCTAAAATACTCCGCAAAGGCATTTGCAATGCTTACGGGGTCATTATGTTCAATGCCATCATAGACCATTATTAGTGGTAGAGATGACGAGTGTTTCTTTTTTTTGCAAATTGCCAGAATTTTTTTGGGTCCGTTTTACGTTTCAAATTTGTATCTCATCGGTAATTAAGCTCAAATCGATTGCAAAATTTTCACCGAACAGACAGACAAGAAAGCGAGTTATCAAAAACGTGATGAAATAGGCATATTCCTTGAAGACAAAGCATAACTAGGAATGTGCTGAAAATCACTGAACAAAGTAGGTTTGTACGGGCGTCATTCATGTGAACAGCACAATCACGTAGCATATTGGAAGAGTTAATCCAAGTTAGTTATTATGTGTCTATCAAGCTGTTATCAAAAAACTGCTCGGCGAAATTACAGCTGCATGCACTCATTCAATGTCAGTTTTTCGTGCCTAGGGCAAATCTAATGGTAGTGCACCAGCCATGGTTTGTTAGGTCAAGGAATAGTCGAGCGGTTCAGTCAGTAAGGATTGAACGTAATGAATGAGGAAAACATATTCTGCTAATATTCGATGCGGGTAATTAATTCTTATCATAATACTTCGAGGAATCTACTGATTCGATTGATTTAATGATGGTTTCTATATCGATTCTAATCGAACGTGAAGAGATTAATTTATATATACATTGCCAAGTATAGATCATGTTTTGTATTTGAATTTTTTTTTCCACCGAGTTTAAACGAGTTGAAATAAATATGTAATCCCCCAGTGCATGAGTCTGAATATAAAAGCTAATAGTCTAGTCAACAAGTGCTTTTTCGACCAACTTTTTTCAGCAGTCTCCGAAAATTATGATCGAGGTGTCATTCGATTCGGAATGACATCTAGATGATTTTTGAGAAGAATGAAGTTTTGCTTGCAAAAATTGTAAAAGTTATTAACAATTAACTAAAAAAAAGGGGGCTTTGGTTTTTGGCAAATATCTCAAAAACTAATGAAGATTTTTCAAATCTGAAAAAAGATTCAAAAAGAGGTGGAAATTTTCTGATGAAGTCCCGATTCCTGGAATTGTAGGATCAATATTTATAATTCTCCCAGAGTTATGAAAATACGGCCGAAAATGGGTACTCTGGCTTGGGCAAGCCGCGCCCACTTTGGACACTTAAACAATAAAAATTATTAAAGCATACTAAATATGAAAATAAAAAATTGTTAAAATCCAGGTCTGAACAGATGAATGAACAATAATCCGCTTGAAAAAAAAATGTATCACAATTTTTCAATTAGTTATTCAATAGTTAATTAATAATTTTGTTCTGCTTGAAAATGAACATTGCAAGTGTGATAATGGTTAAACTATAAATTTAAGATTTTTTCCTCTCTTGGAGCAATTCTTGAAAGGCTTCAGAATAGAACCCCGTTGGAAAAATCAAAAAAATTTCATTTTTCAGTTTTTTATTAATAATTTTCGTTGTTGCAAAATTGAATACTTAAATTAATCATTGAAAAAAATGTTTTTTTTCAAATATTATTAACGATCCGTCTTTATGTTATCAGAAACTGCATAGAAATAATTTTTAATTTTTTTCATCTCTGTTTAAAAAATTGTTATGAATACGTTGTTTATAAGATAATTGTTTTTTTTTATGGAATTCCAATCTTTGATACAAATAATAATTTTTGAAAGGAAAATTGATCAATAAAAAAAATTTCTTATTGCCTAAAAACGCATTCGTTAATTAACAATCATTTTCTCCAACTTCTAATTATATTAAGGAACCATTTTTTCTTTAAAAATCATTTTGTTTTTTTTTTATATAAAAAAAAATTCATATTATTCAATTTTTCATTGTTTATGCAATAAACAATTTGTTATAAACAAATAAATTTTTACCTTATATTTTTTTTTCTATTCTACTTTCTGTCACAATTTTTCAAACAATTAGAGATACAAATTTTTGAAAATTATTTCTATGCAGTTTCTGATAACATAAAAACGTATCGTTAATAATATTTGAAAAAAACCATTTTTTTCAATGATCAATTTAAGTATTCAATTTTGCAACAACGAAAATTATTAATAAAAAACTGAAAAATGAAAATGTTTTGATTTTTCCAAGAATTGCTCCAAGAGAGAAAAAAAATCTTAAATTTATAGTTTAACAATTATCACACTTGCAATGTTCATGTTCAAGCAGAAAAAATTATTAATTAACTATTGAATAACTAATTGAAAAATTGTGATAAAATTTTTTTTCAAGCGGATTATTGTTCATGCATCTGTTTAGTTAGTGTCTAAATTTTTTAAATTTTTTATTTTTATATTTAGTTTGTTAAAGTGTCCAAAGTGGGCGCGGCTTGCCCAAGCCAGAGTACCCGTTTTCGGCCGTATTTTCATCCCTCTGGGAAAATTATAAATATTGATCCTACAATTCCAGAACTCAAAATTTTTTTCAGGAAATTTCCTCCTCTTTTTGAATCTTTTTTCAGATTTTGAGATATTTGCAAAAAACCAAAGCCCCCTTTTTTTTCAGTTAATTGTTAATAACTTTTACAATTTCTGCAAGCGGAACTTAATTTTTTTCAAAAATCATGAAGATGTCATTCCGAATCGAATGGCACCTCGATCATGATTTTCGGAGACTGCTGAAAAAAGTTGGTCCAAAAAGCACTTGTTGACTAGACTATTAATGAAAGAGCTAGGAACTGTGACAGACCATGAGAAACAATTACTTCATTGGATACCAGGATTTTTCTCAACCAGAATGAAGGAGATCCAAACGAATTGTGAAAAATGGTCAATCAGAAAATGCAGAACAAATACTTTTTGTGAATAATCACAGAGTTTTCAATTCCCACTTTCAATTCATCTAGCCTAGAGATAAAATGTGTCGCTTCATGCTTTACTTGAGCTGGTGGCAATGATATTTGGGCTACCAAATCTGAGCCTAGATAAATATAATGAATAACTGATTTTTTTAAGATGATAATGACATATTCCTTTGAGGCTGTGATTTTATGAAAAGTTGAAATTATGAAGGGTTATAAACACAGAAGGCAATGTCAACATAATGAAGAACCCACCGAACCTACTTTCGAAGGAGACAAAACTATCAAATTGGACATATATATTGGTGAAAAACGAAGGTTGTGATGTCTTCTGATCTCAACAGTGTTAAAATAATGAATCACCTACGTAGGATGCATAGATGCTCTTGTAAGAGATGAGACTGTGGAAATGAATGGGAACATTGGAGAAAAACGAAGGCTGTGATGTCTTCTGAACTCATCAATTTCAAAATAAAAAATAATCTACGGATAATCTGTGCAAACTCTTGTAGGAAATGGGTCTATGGAAATGAACGAAAATATTGGAGAAAAACGAAGGCTGTGCATAAATCTGAACACGGAAGCTTGAAGAAAGGCTAGAAACTCTGGTCAACCATAAAAACAATTACTTCATTGGGTACCAGGATATTCCCCAACCAACTTGGAGGAGATCCAAATGAATTGTGTGAATTGAAGTCGGGTGATAGACCAGTCCAGAAATGAACCCTGTGAAAACTTCATTAAAAAAGAGTCAATCGACAAAAGCGAAAAATTGCTCCATCAGAACAAACATATTTTCGCAAATAATCGCAGTTTTTTTAATAGTCATTTTCCATTCAACTGCTGATTGAAAAAATTGCACGCCATATACAATCCGTGACCTGGACTGGACAAAAATATTTGTGGAACCAAATCTCAGCCCTGTAAAATATAATAATCGGAAGAATAATGTTTGTTAACCGACGAAACCAAAAAGGAGGAGGTTCTCTAGTCGAGGCGTATATTTAATTTTTTTAATTTTTTTTTATGTATGATCACGCATAACTTTTCACGGAGACGTCCGATTCCGATAATTCTTCATTCAGTGGATAGGGTGTACTTCGAAGTTGGTCCCATTCGAATTTTTAAGATGAAATCCACCCCTAAGGGTAGCAAAATGAAGGATATTGATCACTCACTCTCTGAATACTGGTCCGTTAACCGATTCTATCAGGCATAACTTTGTACTGGATTCTTCGATTTGGATGATTCTATTTTTAATAGATAGGGTATACCTCATATTTGGTTTTCAAATGAAATTATCCACCCTTACGGGTGACAAAATAGGGGATAATTGATTTTTCACTTGTGAACATTGGCACACACATATGTAGTTGACAATGACAGATCGCTACTGTCATTATTCCACATCCGTCACAATAATTATATTCTATGAGAGGATGGAATGATATACAAAGTGATGAAATAAACTAACCAGAACAACAAAAATTATTTATATTACAACAAATATTATTTAACTGGTAATAGTTGAAGTAAGATGGGCAAGTAAGTATTTTGGAAGTAATCGAAAAACAAGTGGGTAGTAATTAGTAGATTTCAGCCACAAAAAATTGAAAACTAAAAACTTCTTAACAAAAAATTAAACCGACGAAATACGGAACTGAAAAGTAAAAAATAAAATAAACCTTCTTAGTTTCAATAACTAGGCTCCTAAACTAATGTAAGTAACTAATTTTGAGTCGGCGCCAAACAAACAAGCAAATGAATTATCCAAACCAAACGAACAATCAACGAAGATCATTAAATTACTTCAAAAAAATTAACAGAATGTCACCGCGCAACTCGATGGCATCATTTTACGCCTTACCTAATTCATTTGCTTGTTTGTTTGGCGCCGACTCAAAATTAGATACTTACATTAGTTTAGGAGCCTAGTTATTGAGACTAAGAAGGTTTATTATATTTTTTACTTTTCAGTTCCGTATTTCGTCGCTTTAATTTTTTGTTAAAAAGTTTTTTTGATAAACAACGTTACTTGAAGGTTTTAATGGTGCGTGATCTGATGAAAATGTACAGAAAATCTATACAAAACAAAATATGACTGTCGAGATGGGCACGAAGGATATCGGTTTTCAGAGCTATGCTGTGGAATACCAAATTGTTATGACATTCAATGAATATAATTTTTTCTGCACGCGAAAGTCTTGTATCTCTAACCATCTGTTCAAAATCGCATTCAATGGGAGTTCAAATTTTCACTATCTATATCTGATTCAATTTGACCGGTGGGGACTATGACAAACCCAACTTTATACAGATCAAGCATTCGAATATATGATGGGATAACCTTGTTGGGAATCAGACTATAATTATACGACTGAGTTCAATGTTATCTTCATCCACAACTGAAACTCAGCTTGATATAACTTAACTGAATTGATTCTATAATCAATCAGCCCAACTTCCTGAATATCAGAGCGAGAATTAGTGCTTATCAATGAAGATTCCTTCGGTGGTTGATAGAACCTCTGGCGAATACATGATTTATATGGAATTTCACCATTTGTGAATGTCATTGGTGACTGAGCCAGTAGCTCCAATTTGGTTTGTCAATAGAATATAATATTCACAATAAATTCATTCCTAAATAAAACACGTTACATACACATATAATATACAGACAAGTACAATACAAAATGAAATAATACTTATACAGGATGTCCCACGACGAATAATACAGGGAATATCTCGGATCTCGAGAGTAGTAGAGAATTGTAATTTTGGGGTTGTAAATTAAAGGAATTGGTGCAGCTGTTTTTGATATTATGTTACCCAATAAAATAAAATATATAGGTTGTCCCATTAATAATTGTGAATCTGATGTCACGTGACCAAGAACAAAAAGCTCATTGGGTAACATAATATCAAAAACAGCTGCACCAATTGCTTTCATTCACAACCCCAAAATTACAATTCTCCACTACTCTCGAGCTCCGAAATATTCCCTGTCCTGATCGTCGTGGGACACCCTGTATAAAATGACAATTAAAATATCTGGTTATCTGATTCAAGTATTCTACGTATTCTTTCACACTGTAATAGCATTTTTGCTGTAGCAGTTCTTTTATCCTGGCTATGAATGTCACATCAGATGCAATTTATTTCATATAGGATTTGGTAATTTATTGTATAGGATAATTGCATTAAATAAGGAGAATTCTCATATTTAGCTGTCCTATGATGTGGAATTCATAGTAAATTTCCACGTCATTGTAATTGTGCACAGTTGCATTTGTTTCAAGCCCCTAGCAAAATCAATGCATTTCAAAATATACAATGGCAGAAGACATTTTTAGTATAAATATGAATTAGAGTAGCCCTTGAACCAAGCCCTGGAGAACACCTGATTTATCAATACAGAGGGATAACTTATATTTATTCATTTATAGTGATACCTGATATTTCCACAATTATCGATATTACAATTCATCAGCAACAACTCAATAATTTTCCAACAAATCAACTCCTGTTGAAAATACAAATCATCTCCGTTTGATTTGCAGCCCTCTGATTTTATCATCCGATTGAACTGGTAATGAGATAATTCAAAGAAACCATTAATAAACCCATATTTTTGTTTCAGATGCGATCGCGGCATCCTTAGGATAAAAGGTGAGTCAAATTTATGCAAATTTCCTGAACATCTAATGAAAGGTTTCGTGTAATTGGCACCACAGCCCATTTGGAATATTTTTTTAAATTTAATTATCAGTCAAACCTCTACTCTCTGTAAGTGCTTTAATAGCTACACCAAAGGATAAAAACTCGTAATGAGGGTATATTTCCTTGCGTGCATTTCAAAACCAGTTTTTTGTGACAAATACTACACTTGCGTCGATATTACAAACCTGCCTGACGGCGATATTTTTACATGCTTTTTACACAGTCAGTGTCGGAGATTTTACCAAGGAAAAAGCGCCACAACAATGCTCCTTGGATGTTTTTTTTTACAAATTATTTTTTATTAAGAAAATTACAAATATATATATATATATATATATATATATATATATATATATATATATATATATATATATATATAAATATATATATATATATATGGATATACAGTGTGACCCATTCAAAATGGAACCACCCCTGTAAAATGCGCATATTTTAATCATTCTCATCAAACACTGTATGTTGACACAAATTTCCATAACTTTAGTTTCATTTCCAAGGCACTCTATGGTTTTTTTTCTTCGTTGAAAACGGCAAAAGTTTATTAGGCAATTTTTGTTTAGGAATTTGACTACACCACTGGATTCGTAGTCGTTATAAATGAAAACCATGAAAATTTCATAAAAAAATATTGGTTAACAACGGAGTTACAACAAACAAAGTACTTTATATTAATTTTCATTTAGATTATAGACATATTTGAAATCTGGCAACACTGCCGATATGAAGTAGAACACCAGTGAATTTGTACAGAGAAAATCCGTAGTCAATAGCTCATTCCGTTCTACAGTTATAACTCCTGAAAGTATGGTAATGTGAGCGGTGGAAGCGATTTTGTAATAAAAATCTAACTACGCCACTGGATTTGTGAATTGTATTCCCCTAAAATCATTTATTTGAGTTTAGGTTATGAGTGTATTAAAAATAACAGAAAATTTAAATTCATTTTCAAGTTATGCAGTTTTCAATAGCCGATAAAAACGAAATGAACCGAATCAAGTTTTGAAGTATCAAAATTATCTATTCATAATAAAACAGAAAGCAGGACAAAAAAAAGTTCCTTTTTCATTCTGCAAAACTCAACTGAAACAAGCTTTTAGAGAAGGTATCAATAATTTGAGGAAAGCTGAACTAATACATTGGGCATAGGTATTGTACTAAATCAATAGTAGGCTGTGATTTAGTACACCACAAATCGCTCACATTACCTTACTTTCAGTAGTTATAACTGTTGAACGGAATGAGCTATTGACTTCGGATTTCCGCTGTACAAATTCACTTGTGCTCTACTTTGTATCAGCAGTATTGCCAGATTTCGAATATGTCTGCAATCTAAATAAAAATTATAATCAAATCCTTTGTTTCCAAAGTTAAAGTTGTTGTAACTTCGTTGTTAACCAATATTTATTCATGAAATTCTGATGGTTTCCATTCATAACGACTACAAATCTAGTGGTCTAGTCAAATTGAAAAAAAAAATGCCTAATAAACTTTTGCCGTTTTTGACAAAGAAAAAAAAACCATAGAGTGCCTTGGAAATGAAAATAAAGTTATGAAAATTTGTATCAAGATACAGTTTTTGATGCTCAATATTAGAAAAACATATTTTTGAGATTGACTGAAAAATGCGTATTCTACAGGGGTGGTTCCATTTTAAATGGGTCACACTGTATATATATATATATATATATATTCACATATATATTATGATGATACTAATATTATTATCGTTATTGCCCGCGTTGGCGACAATTAATATGATGATTATTATTGCTAGTATTTTGATTTTTATTATTTTTAATTGTTTTTTTTTTTAATAACTACTCATTATGAAATATTTGCACTTCTATGATGAGACTGATTGTTGATTTATTTTATTTGAAAATTTTGAGAAAATTACCCATCATAATTAATAAAATATCCGGCTATGTTGCTCAATCTTGTTCAAATACTCTTTTACCTGTATTCTTTCAGCTCATCCCAGATCAATCGGTACGCCTATGGAAACATGTTATTACTCCCTCTCAAAGCAGGATTCAGTGTTGCTCTGCTTGGAGTCAATGTTCAATGTTCAATGTACTGTGATTCGTTTAGCTTGAGATTTCTCTCGAATCCTGGCAGGGTTCTTTGGGTATTCGAGTTTGCAGCTTCCTGGAGCTCATTTTGAATGTTTACTCGATAATATCACGCTATAAAATTGTTTGAAAGTTGATTATTATGTTAATTATATATTTCTAAAGTTAACAGAATATGAGAAACCGAGTAAATATTGTCAATTTTTTTATTGATATTTCACATTATATCAGTTTTATGTCTGACAAAGTCATTTTCCAACGTTTAAAAAAATACGCTATATGTTTATAAAACATTCATAAACAAATAGAGAAGTTGGATATTTTTCAAAAATAGTTTTTTGCATTAGGTTGCTAAGAGTTTATTATGGTTATAAAAAATATCAAATGTCAAAGTTTGTTCAGAACTAATTGTTACAGATCAAGCATTCGAATATATGAATATATATATATATATATATATATATATATATATATATATATATTATGATGATGATACTAATATTATTATCGTTATTGTCCGCGTTGGCGACAATTAATATGATGATTATTATTGATAGTATTTTGATTTTCATTATTTTTAATTGGTACTTTTTTTTAATTACCACTCATAATAAAATATTTGCCACTTCTTATGATAAGATTCATTTTTATTTGAAAATTTTGAAAAGAATTACCTATCATAACTGTAATAAAATATTCTGCTCATTCTTTTTCAAATACTCTTTTACCTGTATTCTTTTACCTGATCCCAGATCAATCGGTACGCCTATGGAAACATGTTATCACTCCCTCTCAAAGCAGGATTCAGTGGTGCTCTGCTGGAGTCAATGTTCAATGTTCAATGTACTGTGATTCGTTTAGCTTGAGATTTATCTCGAATCCTGGAAGGGTTCTTTGGGTATTTGAGTTTGCAGCTTCCTGGAGCTCATTTTAATGTTTACTCGATAATATCACGCCATAAAATTGTTTGAAAGTTGATTATTATGTTAATTATATATTTCTAAAGTTAACAAAATATGAGAAACCGAGTAAATATTGTCAATTTTTTTATGATATTTCACATTATTATCAGTTTTATGTCTGACAAAGGCATTTTCCAACGTTTAAAAAATACGCTATATGTTTATGAAATATTCATAAACAAATAGAGAAGTTGGATATTTTTCAAAAATAGTTTTTTGCATTAGGTTGCTAAGAGTTTATTATGGTTATAAAAAATATAAAATGTCAAAGTTTGTTCAGAACTAATTGTTAAGTAAATAAACAATTAAATGATTAATAAAAAAAACTTATCAGGTAGAGAATAACCAATTATTGATTTAAATGAAAAAGAAAATTTTAAAAAAAAAAAAAATTAAAAAAAATCGTTTTTTTTAATCATAATAAATTCTTAGCAACCTTATGCAAAAAATAATTTTTGAAAAATATATTCAACTCATTCATTTGATTATAAATATTTTATAAACAAACTGCGTAATTTTTTTAAACGTTGTAAAATGCCTTTGTCAGTCATAATACTAATAATAATGTGAAATATCAATTAAAAAATGGTGACAATATTCACTCAATTTCTCATATTTTGTTAACTTTATAATTAACAAAATAATCAATTTTTAAACAATTTTATAGCGTGATATTATTAAGTACACATGTAAAATGTGCTCCAGGAAGCGAAAAAATTATGTAGTCATTCTGTGAACAACTATTCGGGTTTAAATAAAATCAGGTTCCAAAAAAATTACTTGATTAACAATAGCCTCACATTATCAAAATTCAATAAAAACATTACTTTCCAACGAAATTACATTCTTTCAAGTGTTCAGCTAATACTATAATTTCTAAATTCTTTTTTTTAAATCTTGTGACGCTAACATATTTCCCTTGATAGAAAGTGTCTTCATATTTTGAAAACATTGCTAATGGGGCATCCGCTGAACGAAGTTTTTATTCGTTGAATCGATTGAAAACTAGGCTGCGATCAACGATGCAACAGAGGTGGTTGGTTGGATTAGGTCTACTTCATGTTCATGGAGATTTGCAAATAAAAGCTTTAAATGTTATTGAAAGGTTTGCAAATAAGAAACACAGGATACTGGATTTCATTTCGTGGTTTTTATTTTTATTTTAACGAAAGAAATCTTTGTTTTTGTACCTACTCATAAGTATATGTATATATTTTTTTAAATTATTACATTTTGTATTTTTGTTTGAATTTGAATGAAAAAAATATACTTATGTTTTTTGTACCTATAAGTAGAGGTATATAACTTGTTTATATCATTACCCCTCCCAAGTAGAATTTCTAGATACGCCACTGGAATCATATACCTTCAACAACATTCGTACAATGCATAAAATAAATATAAATAGAATATTTTTAAGTGGCACCTCATACTCAAGCTATTTTAATATTGTGTTGAGTAACGTGTTTTGTTTCAAACTACATGTTTTTGATTATTTCAGTGTTTTCAACCTATATGTTTTTAAACTCCATGTTTTTAATTATGTTAATGTTTTTAACCTGATGATGACAATAAATATGTTGAAACTTTGTTAAGAGGAATTACACAAATTGACTGAATCTGACCTTTATTCCGAGAAACTGAAAAATTATCCTACTACAGTTGGACAACCAATTTCAATGCAGCAATTAAAATATTACCCCATCAAAAATTCCCGCGATTCTCCAATAGAAACTGGTATATCTAATAATGAATTCAGTTATGAATTAAAATACTGGTTCTCTAGTGGAAATATCGAAGCCCCTGACTGAAGAGTTACTCTCATTTCACGAAGAGCCTATAAATTGTTTCCAAATGAGCGGAGAGTAGATTTATTCGACAAATAACACGATAGTATATTGAATATATATTCGAAATGAGCTGAAATATTCGTTGATACCTGTTTTGCGTGCCTGCTCGAAAAACCAAACGAGTTCGGTTTTAACATTACACTAATGAGGGAACTTGCGAAACCGGAGTTGTTCAACTGGAAGTGGATTTTCAGGTATATCATATAAATACGTCTGTGTCGAAGAGGATGTTGTTTTACTCATTATATCATTGAATCAGTTGAACGATACTTCGAAGTCTCAGGTTGCTTCTTATTTTATCGTGATAATATATTCCGCAGGAGAAAAAGTGATCTTCAGGAAGCCCAAACTGAAGACAAGAATCTTAATGAATTTGAATGAACATGCTCTAAAAACTAACATCCGGACACGGATGAAAAACAAATCACAGAAATGATGGAGCAAGACGCCAGGGCTGAGTATCAATTAGAATATAAGGAAAACAAGAATCACAGTTGGAACTGAAGACTTTAAAAATCATTAACATAGGACTTACAGAGAAAACCATATGTAGGTTCTGCCAAGGCTGAGGTCACAACGCTATGGGGGCAAAACCACAACCTCCCAAATACATGGAAGCCTAAAGCCCACATATAGACTCTACTAACAAGGATCCTCAGCATTCTACGTTCCTCCCAATTTCAAGATGAATAAAAAAACCTTGAAAAAATAACCAATTGTTAATTATTCAAGCAAAGTTAGTTATTCTGCATTTATCTTTCATTCACAAAGCTGTTGGGTGAGATTATTCGGAAAATATCTGAATAACCGCCAACTATTTCGAATTGCTCTGGCTTTTGCACATAAAATGGGAAGCAATGGGATATAAACTCGGTCAAATCTTCCCTTTCCTTCTCCTTGAAAAATCTCAGCCCAACGATCTTCGATCTTTCACTATCTCGTACATGCGTTTTCTGCTGAGTTTTGATATACTCTGAGACCTGCAAAGGCAAAACTTAATGATTAAATTTTTTGTCCTGTTTTTCAATTTGAGGAAAAAAAATATTTATCTTTATCAGGTTGGAATTTTTTAGTACACCCTCGTATATTCATTCTCCTCACACACAAGATGAAACTTGACCAAATATATGGAAATATTCCTCACGGTTCACTGTCGCTTTCAAATCAACAGTGCAGGTCCTAAGATGGCGTATATTATGATATACAGGGTGTCCCTGGACTTCCTCTTTTCCTCTCAGGAATGTATAGATGAGATCATAATATCACCAGTACTTCATATAAGTTTTGTTCCTAAAAGCCTTCGTTACCAAGTTACGGGCCCTCAAAGTTACAAAATGAAAAATGTTTTTCTTTGATAACTTTCAAAGTGAATATTCAAAATATTCTAAATTTTGCTGATTGACCAAACAAATGAATTCCTTCGATGAGCTTCCATGTAGGAGTCAGTTGTTCTGTTACAAAGTCAGGAACGGACTACCCCCGATGGTCCACACCCCAAAACTCTGAAATGACTGGGATTTGTCAATATGTTTCAACAAAAGAAAGTTACCTGGACAATTTCCTGAATGAAAGTACTCATGTGGAAAATCGATCGGAGCAACGATTTTTGACAAAAATGCATTTTTGTTCGACGACATCCAACCTGAGATGTCTACCATTATTCGAAAAGATTAATTTGTAATGAAAATAGGAATGATAGGTACAATCTTCATAATGAATTTTCATCATGCAAACACGTTATTTCTTTCTACAAGGTGTTTTTGTCAACATCTGGGGAAGAAATGGAACATAAATTTATTCACCGGATATTTTTCACCTATTCATGTGCAGCCGTTTTTGTAGTTTATTCGTTTGCTTTTCATTAGTTATGTGTTCCGATGTGCGTTTTTTCAGCTGAATTCATCTTCGGGTTAAAGATTTTCTCCCATTAAATTATACTTATCAGTGAAACTCCTCAACATGTTGGGTTTAATGAGATTCAGATAACACAACACGAAACGTGCTCATTCCACGCGTACATACAAAATATGGACTGAATTCGATATTTCATAGTGGAGTAGCTTGTTAGTTCAAAAACACCACGAATCTACATAACTTGATATTTCATTTGAAGAAAAATCTACATTGTGAATGAAACTTTCAACTAGGTACTGTACTTTTTGTTTATGACTTTATTTTAGCATATTTTGTATTATCCCTGTTATAAATGTTGTTGAATTAACGTTAGCATTAGTATTTCCACTGTGAAAATTTTTCATTTCAAATAATGGTGGACGATCGGGTTTGATGTCGTCGAGTAAAACTGCATTTTTATTAAGAATCGTTGCTCCGATCGACTTTCCACACGAGTACTTTTATTCAGAAAATTGTCTATAACCTCATTTTGTTGAAAACTATTGAACAATTATTTCAAAGTTTTGGGGTGTGGACCATCGGGGGTAGTCCGTTCCTGACTTTGTAGCAAAACAACTGACTCCTGCATGAAATCTCATCGAAGGAATTCATTTGTTTAGGCAATCACCAAAATTAAGATGATTTTGAATATTCACTTTGGAAGTTATCAAAGAAAAACAATTTTCATTTTGTAACTTTGAGGGCCCGTAACTTGGTAACGAAGGCTTTCAGGAACAAAAGTTATTTGGAGTACTGATGATATTTTGACCCCATCTATACACTCCCGAGAGGAAAAGAGGAAGTCCAGGGAGACCCTGTATACAATATACAAAGAAACAGCAACACTTCCGCAACAAAAACGAAAGAGATAGACAATAAATACAGATAGAGAGAGATATATATATATATAATATATATATATATATATATATATATATATATATATATATATATATATATTATAAGCTCACTCTGAAATGATAGATAATGATTATTGCAAATGCAGGTTTTCTTTTTGAATTCAATTTTGTAACCAATCCCAGCCATCACCTCCCAGAAGGTGAATAAAATGATTATAAAAATGTGGTTTAAAAAAACCATACACATCACAATCGGTAATTTATTGCAAATTTGAAATGAATCCAACTTACAAGAATCTCCCAGAAGATTCTTACAATCTCTCGGCATACTGGATGATGTAAACCCTAGAACGTAACCTATGTTTCAAATTTGATCCTAATATCGCAAAAACTGAAAGAGCTATAAGAAAAAATTAAAAAATCCTAAAATTTTAACGCTCTGTAGATCGGTAACAAAGCGTTTACGGACACATGTTTATGAGAAAAAAGTCTTATTTTGACCTGAAAAATACGGCCCCGAGATCTTGATACTGAATTTTGAAACACCCTGTATATCGAAAAGAAATATCTGCAATCCTGAATAAACACTTCCATTCTGGGCCTCCGGCAAAAAAATCCAACTCAACCAAAAAAGTTATCCTCATACTCATTCATCTCTATATTGACATGGTTCGCATTCATCGGAAAGTATTAAAAACTCTATAACATCAACTGAGTCCAGAATATCGGTCGATTATACATCCCCATGAGCTGGAAATACACCCAATTCCAATTAGATTACCCTTTCAAGCTCAGTCACGTTTTATTCCATGTACGTCACATTCATTAATATCCTATGGAAGCCTCATATGTCGCGTATATAAAAACTCTCTAATTATTATAGAGGAATGAAAAAGTCCATATTCATCAAAGAGTGATGTTTCGATCTTCTCATTACTGGTGATGCAGTGGCAGAGATCGTGCAGCTAAGATAACTGTGATCTCCCAGGACGCAGGATGTCATTTCCATGATAAATGACCTTAATTACTGAAATATCTTTCGACTAGCTCCGGGGTATATTCAATGTATTCCAATTTGGTTAATGCCACACGATGTCATCTGAAAAAATGTGGTCTTTCAATGAGTTCGTGCTTTTTTCAATAACACTTCCTCATTTTTCAAACAAGTTTCAAGCTTCCATCTGCCGACAAAACGGACTAGAGAACTTCATTTGGTTGTTTGAAACCTGCGTACCGTTACAAGATATCAGAGGCCAAATGTTATTGGTACGATATCATAGGAAAATATTGATGGAATAGTAAAAATCAAAATAGAACCCAATATTGGCATCAATATATTGTTGTGTTATTTTCAAAACTCCGATAATAGCAAGACCGCTTAAAAAATAGCCGAGAAAGGTGTTGAAAATGAAATACGCCAGGAAAAAATAAATCATTTCAGGAAAGAAGTGCAGGATTCTAATAATGAAACCAAATAAACTCTCTGGAATGTAATAAAACACCTGAAAAAAATAAAAAAACAAATGTATAATACATTGTCGTAATGATAATACAATCAGTAGCGAAGCAGAAGTCGTGGAAACATTCGGAGAGCATTTCTCAACAATAACTGATAAAAAAATCAAGACGCATTTTCCGGGAAATGATCTAGGAAGTTGTACTACAATGCCAAATGTTAACTCAACCATGTTCTTTGAACCAGTTACTACGGATGAAGTGAAAACAGTTATAGCCTCGTTAGCAAATAAAAAAAGCACAGGACCAGATGAAGTTTCCTCAAAAATTATCAAAGAATTCGTGGAAATACTATCTTTTGGAGAATATCCTGACATGCTGAAATTGCGGTTCTTCTCCCTATATTGAGAAATGGTGACAGTAAAAACATAGAAAATTATCGACCCATTTCTATAATCAGTATATTCTAAAAAATCTTTGAAAAAATCATTTCTCGTAGAATAAACGATTTCATGAAAACATTTGATCTGAGACAAAGTGCCAATACGGGTTTAGAAAAAACCACTCGACAGAAAGTGCAACGTTCAACTTTGTACAACAAGTACATGATTTAATCGATAAAAAAAACATTGTGGTAGGAATTTTTTTCGATTTTAGTAGCCTAGGAGCCTTCGACACCTTGAAAATTGAATTCGTATCAGAAAAACTATTCAACCTGAGTATTCGAGAAAACATTAATCAGTTGATTGTATCTTTCCTGACAAATATATATTTCCAGGTAAAACAGAATGACATAATGTCGGATAAATTTCCTGTAACAACTGGGACACCACAAGCCAGTGTTCTCGGGCCACTGATATTTCTATTATACGTAAATGGTCTACCTAATAACATAAGTAATACTTGTATGCAGATGACACTTTCATCACTATTTCGAGTAAAACATCAGAAGAAATGAATAACCTCGTCAACTCAGTCCTACACGAATTTGATGACTGGTGTTATAGCAATAGACTGATAATTGACCCGAGGAAAACAGTCTGTATGGAATTTGCAAATTCATCTCGTACCATGCATGTTTTTTTTTCGGAATGAATCCTTAATATTAACGAGCTCAACAAAATTCTTTGGAACAATAACTGACTCACATTTCATTTGGCGAGAACATATAGAGTTCACATCTAAGAAGCTGAATCAATCGGATTATCTCATTAAATCCCTTGCAAACAAGTTTCCATTTTTCAATTGTCTACTACAACATTGCTGTCTGGGGTTTTGCTTCTGAAATAGACAGAATTTTCATAAAACTGAAATCATTGCTGAGACTGATCTTCAATCTAGATTACGAAACGTCATGTAGATAGATTTTTCAACATAAAATACTAACTGCTGCATGTATGTTCATTTCGAAAACATTAACGTTTATCCATGAAAATAGAAGGAAACTAGAATCGAGTTCAGAAATCCATAATTACCATACCAGGAATAACAATGTGCTTACTACCCAAAAACACCATCATGAAAAGTATGAAAATTTTCCTGTTTGTTGGTATCCGTCTCTATAACATGTTGCCAAGCGATATAAAGACACTGTCATCTCAAGTTTTCAAAATCAGCTGAAACTATTCCTAACAGAAAAATGTTTTTACACAGTAGATGAATTCACACTTGAGGTTGGTAATGCGGGATCACTTTCATTGTGACGAATTTATTTTAATATGTTATTTATTTTTTCATTAAATTTTTATCTATAGTTTCATGTATGCGTTTGTTCCACAACATGTATCACATTTCATGCGCTACTGATATTCATATGTGTAAGTTCAACAGACCTGACCTGTTAATGTGTTTTAGTGTGTTTTCATGTCATTTAATATTATTGATTTTCTCATTTTACAATTACTTAATTATTTTATACATTTTATATGTTCTTGAGAAATATGACCTGTCCCATCTACATAATGTAACTCAAAGGATGAATAAATCTATCTATCTATCTATCTACATCATTCTCCCGATATGGCTAGAACTTCGCAATATTATCATGAATATATTAATTCAAAGTTTTGAAGGTTTTGTTGTTGGTGAACTGAAATACTTTCCAGACATTAACCACCTGAAAGTTTTATACTATGCTTTAGTACAGTCTCAGTTGTCTTGCGGAATCATAGGATGGGGAGGTGTGAACGACTGTTATTTGAAAAAGTTGAATGTCATGAAACGATGGATATTTAAAATAATACTCGAAAAAGTCCCAACTTGTTCAAGTGACAGTCTATTCAAAGATGCTAACTCATGTGATGTGAGACAACTGTACTGCCCAAATTTATTAGTCAATGTGAAGAAGAATAAAATTTACCTTAAATTGATCGACCATAAAAACGATATCAGAAAAAAACATTATAAATCACCAAGTTCCAAGAAAACCATTGGGCAACGGTGCTCAGATCACCTGCCACCTCGACTCCACAATGAGTTACTGGATTCCCTTAAAAAATTAGTAATCCAACCATGTACAGAGAGAAAACAAAAATTTTGATTATCCTGATTGATGAATGAATCATCGTCCCAAGAATTGAATATAGTTGGATTCAACGGGAATTAGGACCAGGGAGTGAAACTAAATGTGTTTTCATCGGCCAGAGTTTGTATCGACTACTCAACTGGTTTTTAGTTGAATCCATGAGCAGGAAAAACTTAGTTTCAAAGGTGGGTCATATCTTTGTTTCAATCTTTACGTAAATATTGTCATTTCAGCATTGAAAAAGGAATAAATTAATTCCGAAACGTCAGCGTTAAAAAATTAGTTTTACTCCCTGGTCCTAATTCCCGTTGAATCTAACTATATTATGGTCATTGAAAAAAAGATGTGTCATGATTTTATAAACCAAATTATTCACCGATTATGAGAAATGGAGTGTGAAAAATGAAATAGTGATTTTGGAAATATCAAACCACTATAGGTACTCAACTAGGCCAAAAATAAAAAAAAAATTTACTCATTATTTATGTCCATCAGATTGGTTGAAGTAGGTCCACTCTTGATCCGAAAATAAAAATGCTTCTGAAAAATCAAATTACCAATTTTTCGTTTCAGAACTATGTCCAAAGAAGTAAAAATATACAGTTGGGGTAATTTCCGGCTCAAAAACAAAGAGGAAATCAAGCAATATATTCGCTTATGTTGGTGGAAATATGAATGGTTGGTTGTGGTATATAAAAAGGTTGGTTGATTATAATTTTTTTTCAGTATTCATAGATATTATGCAAAAAATAGGGGTACTCAATAATATTTCTTTTCTATATTGTTGCATTTTCGGGGCACCAGAAGGGCCTTATATTCCGTAGATAACCTCAATTTCTGATTTGATGTGCAATAATCACGTACTTGCTGGGGTGTATTCGACTTTGGTTATTATTTTCATGTGTTACCCGAATCTTATTGGATAATCAATACACGGAGTATGATAAAATAGTTTCAGTTGGTTCTTTCATTCATTTACAGTTGAAACCAACTTATAAAATGAAATCAAAAAGTATCTGACTTTTACTGAAAATATATTGACAAATAGTGACAATCAACAACTTGAAAAACAAAACCAAAAATATGTGTCTTGAAGAAGGAGAGCTTACTTCAGTTTTCTGTTAATAATGGTATTCCATTCAACAATTTCAATCAGTGAGACGTCAAACTGAATACAAAAACGATATAATATGAATGATGCATTAATAATGATGGAATAAGCCCAATTTTACCATCAATCGATCAATTGGGAAACAATTATCTATGAATATTGAAAAGTCAACTGATGCCTTTTGACGCTGCTACGGTCGAAGGCCTACTAGTTTTTTCTGTAAACATTTCATCGGGAATTAATTCATTTGTGTCTGATTGATAGCATTCATTATGTTTCTTTCCTATGATGGATTACCCCAAAGATGAACTGTTAACAGTTAAAATTAGTCTGGCTAGTATTTCGAACCATTGATCATGCATATGTTCCTTTTCAATCAATATTTTTTATTCAAGAAAAAAATTTTCAACAAAAAATTGAACCGACGTAAAAAGAATCTTTTTTTTTTTTATGTTCTGGTTCCCACGAGAAGGAATATCCTGTAATGTTCAGAGAACATCGTGGGAACCAAGGGAAAGAAGGTAGGAGTTGGTGTTCTTCTTAAATTTCTGGAGGTTGTATGCCTCGGGGAACACCTCCCTAGGCAATGAGTTCCAAAGCCTCGCTGTTCGTTGGATGAACGAGTCTTTGGAAAGTGATGTTCTGCAGGTCTCCAAAGTGACCATGAAGGGGTGTGATGACTGAACTTGACGGGTTAGTCTCGAAGAGACTGCCAAAGCAGGAACGATTGTTGATATTTCAGAAGAGCATCGCCCATGAAAATATCTTTAAAATAGAGACAAATCGCCAACTTTTCTACGGTGTTCCAGACAAGTGAGCGAGTTTGTGAGCGAGGCATCACCGACGAGACGAATCGCCTTTTTTTGGACAGAATCCAATAGCCTCAGGATATGTTTAGGTGCCGCGCTCCAAATATGGGAACAGTATTCCAGGACAGGTCGGATCTGTGCCTTATAGATCATAAGCAGCTGGGTGGGGGTGAAATAGCTCTTGGCACGAAACAAAAAACCAAGTTTTTGGGATGCACTTTTGGCAATGGACCTCACGTGATTTTCCCAGGAAAGGTTATTGCTGATAGTAATACCAAGCATCGATATGGATGACTTCAGTGGTATGGTTACTCCTGACAAAGTTATGTTAGGCACAGTGAGATCGACTTTTCTAGAGAAAAGACATGCTTGAGTTTTGTTTGCATTGAATTCTACCAAGTTATTAGATCCCCACTCGAGAATTGTTGCTAAGTCCATATTTATATTATTAACATTTCTTCCTCGTTCATTTCTGGTTTCACGGGCTGATATAGGGGCCCTGGAAGAGAAAGCGGTATGGAGGGTACTATCATCGGCAAAGCTGTGTACTGGACATGAAGTTGCTTTCAACAGGTCGTTGATGTGAAGTAGAAATAGTGTTGGTGCGAGAATAGATCCTTGCGGAACACCAGCATTTATGAGTAGAGTGTCAGATGAAACTCCATCGACCACTACATGGAGAGACCTGTTTAAGAGAAAACTAGCAAGCAGAGAACACAGCTGAGAGGGCAAGCCATAAGACGGAAGCTTGGCGAGGAGTCCCTGGTGCCAAACTCGATCGAACGCCTTGGAGATATCTAATGCCACAGCTAAAGTTTCTCCATACTTTTCAATAGATAGCTGCCATATATGTGAGACGTAAGCGAGCAGGTCACCAGTTGATCTCTGATGGCGGAAGCCATATTGCCTATCGTTGACAATTCCTGAGTCTTCCAGATATTTCATGAGCTCGATGTTGATGGCTTTTCCATGACCTTCGAAATAATAGATAGCAGTGCGATAGGTCTGTAGTTGCTAGGTAGGCCTTTTGCCTTTTTAGGACTGGCTATACTCTTGCAATTTTCCAATTGGACGGAAATACCCCCAAATTGTAAGAGTGGTTGAACAACTTGCAAAGAACAGGTGTTAGTTCGGGGGCACATTTCTTGAGAACAATCGGCGGGATTCCGTCAGATCCACAGGCTTTGTTGGTGTTGAGACCCAGCCAAATCTTTCTGATAGTACGTTGGCGAAAGGTGATCTCGGGCATGTGACTGTCAATAGGTGTAATGTTCGGGGGTTGTTTTCCCGATGAATCCAGAGTGGAATTTCCAGCAAATAGGTGCGCAAAGATATTGGCTTTTTCCTGGGCAGTCGTTGCTAGTGTTCCATCTTCTTTGGTTAGAGGAGGAAATGAGCTGGAAGTGAAGATTCTTCCCACAGCTTTGGCGAAAGACCAAAATGAACGGGATCCGTTAGGACATTCAGCAAGTTTTGATCTTATTTTGGCATTGTGGGCATCTTTTGAGCATTCTATTGTCTCTTTGCATATGCCTCTAGCCTCGACATATGCTGCTCTGGTCTCAGGGCCCGAATTTTTTAGCCATCGATGGTATGCTGCCTGTTTGGAAGCCACAGCTCTAGAGCAGTTTCTGTTAAACCAGGTCTTCTCGGATGATGTTCTTCTTTCGGTATTCGGTATGTAGGTTTGCATCCCCAACATGATGATTTCAGAAATTGTCTCAGCACATCGTGTTGGATCTACTGAAGAGAAACAAACTCTCTTCCATGGAAACGCTGAGAAAAATATACGAAGACCTTCCCAGTCGGCCGAATTGTAATGCCACATGAGACGGGGTGGTATTGTGCATCTCGATGGTAAATGGAAAGAGCATGTTGTGGAGATGAGGGTGTGATCAGAGTTTCCAAGTGGGGCACAAACTTCTATTCTATACGGGTCAGGATTGGTGGTGAGGAAAAGATCTAGTGTATTGGCAGACTGGTTGTTGACATCAGGGATGCGGGATGGTAGCTCGACCAGTTGTTCTAGACCATGAGTGATGGCGAAGGCCTCGGCTTGACGACCCGCATCATCTGTTTTGTTAGAGAATTTGAGCCAGGCAGCGTTATGTACATTAAAGTCTCCCATGATTATGGTTTCAGCTGTTGGATGGTTCTCCTGAATGTAGTCCAGTTTGAGTGATAAAAACTCAAAGAGGTCGTTATATGAAGGTTCATTAGGTGATAGTTAAAGGCAGCAGAGGAACTTAGTCAGTTTGGTATCAGATAGCTTGAACCACATCACATCAAAGTCTTTCGGTTCCAAACTCTCTTCACGATGGCATGAAAGGTTAGCCTTAGCGTAAAGGCAGACTCCACCTTTGAATCTGAATCGAGAATGGAGTTCGTAACCAGGACAAAGCATATGGACCTTGTTGGTGGACGAGTTTACTTGTGTTTCTGTTAGAGCCAGAATATCCGGTTTTTTCGTCTGGTGATGGTGGACGTCATTGATGTTCTTGTTGAGTCCGCGGATGTTGCAAAAATTAATCTTTAATGTTGAGTCCCCTCGAGTACCTCTCGCCCGGAAATCCGAATGGAGAGGTATTTTGCTTCCGGAGTGTTTTACTCTAGGAGACTTCATCATTATTACTATTAGGATGCACCTGAAAATAAAGGAGGAATTGGGGAAAAGGAAAGAAGGAGAAGGAAGGAGGGAGACCGGAAAGTATCGACCGAATGATCCATTTCACAGCACACAAAGTCGATATGGTGGTATTTCACCAAGCGATGAGACCATCTTCCACCTACAGTTATCCTTTTAGTCGCCTCTTACGACAGGCAGGATATACCATGGGGCTATTCTAAAGCCGACCCCATACCAGTTAGTAAGGGCATGTAATTATATATGTATATATCACCCCAAACACGTGGTAGCCGCTGTGAACCGTTGAGGAGATCCCTCGACTGTCTTCCATCTCATTATCATCAGATTAACTCCGGGCCTCCATTATGTTGTAGAGTAGAACTACATATGTGTAACAAAATTCAACAGAATCGGTTCACAGGTGTAAAATCAATAAATCATCCCTTATTTTTCTACCCTTAGGGGTGTTATTATTTTTCGAAATCCAAATGGGACCCACTTTGAAGCATAGCCGTATTCAATGAAAAATCATCTAAATCGGACAACCCAGTACAACCTTATGGGTGGTAGATTCGGTTAACAAGAAAAAATTCAGTAGGTGAACCAACAATCATTTCCCATTTACCAACCTTTGAGAGTTTTTTTTTCAAATCCAAATAGGACCAATTTCGAGGTTTACCCTATCCATTAAAAAAAATCATCAAAATCGCACTACTCTGTAATAAACTTATGCGTGGTCACACATAAAAATATATTTATACGCATCGACTGGAGAACCTGCTACTTTTTTTTCGTTAGTTAAAAAGGGACAATCATCATCATCTACTGGATGTAAATAAAAAAGTCTGGCTATATTCCTTTTAATAACCGATGAAAGAAAAAGACGAACTTATGTTATTTCTTATCTTTATTATGATGGCATAGTTGGTTTCCTGGTACTAATTTTGTAACATAAAAAAATTAAACCGACGAAAAAATCAACAGAAAACAAAAAAAATTAATACATTCTCTTAGTCTTAATGATAATTGAGCTCCAAGACTAATGTGAGTAACTAATTTTGAGTCGGCGCCAAACAAACAATTATCGAAGATCGTTATATTACTTTGAAGAAGTAATCAAAACACCGCTGTGCATCTTGCTGCCATCATTTTACGCTTCACCAAATTCAATTGCTAGTTTGTTTGGCGCCGACTCAAAATCAGTTACTTACATTAGTTTAGGAGCTCAATGATCATCAAGACTAAGAAGGTTTATTCAATTTTTTGCTTTTCAATTGATTTTTTCGTCGGTTTGATTTTTTGTTGAAAGGTTTTTATTTTTCAATTTTTTGTGGCTGAGATCTACTAATTACTACCTACTCAATTTTTTATTACTTCCAAAATACTTACTTACCTAGCTTACTTCAACTATTAACTGTTGAATAGTAGATAATCATATTATTTTGATTATCTACTTTAACTATTTATTGTTATATAATATAAATTATTGTTGAAAGTTCTGGTTAGATGATTCCATCGCTTGTATATAATTCCATCCTTTCATAGAATGCAATTATTATGTCGGATGTAGGAGGATCTGTCAATGTCAACTACATATGTGTGCCAATGTAAACAAGTGAAAAATCAATCATCCCATATTTTGCTACCCATAGGGGTGGATCATTTCATTCCAAATTGGAATATGATCAACTTTGAGGTATACCCTATCTAATAAAAAAAGAATCATCCGAATCGGAAAACCCACTACAAAGTTATGCCTGATAGAATCGGTTAACGCATCAAAATTCAGAGGGTCAACGATCAATATTCTCCATTTTGCTACCCTTAGGGATGGATTTTTCTGTTCAAATTCGAATGGGACCAACTTCGAAGTACATCCTATCCAATGAGAAAAGAATCATTGGAATCGAACTACTCTGTGAAAAGTAATGCGTGATCATACATAAAAAAAAATTACGCGTCGGCTAGAGAACCTCCCCCTTTTTTACACGCTTTATATTAGCTTCACTTGTATGTTTGTTTGTTTGTTTGTTTGTTTGTTTGTTTGTTTGTTTGTTTGTTTGTTTGTTTGTAACCGACTCCTTTGGGCGCGATTTTGACCCACTTCCAGACGTCCGAATAATCTGAAATTTGGCATGTGTACATAATTCCGGTGACAATGCATTAAAAAAAATTTGTGTGGGAAAAAAACAAAATGGCGGCTCCAATATGGCGTACGAGTTTTGTGATTATGGTCCGATTCGCTTGGTGGATCCAAAATGGTGGACGAGTTTTGTGATTATGCTCTGATTCCATTCGAAATTGGTATTTGGGGGTTTTTGGGGTCAAATATTATGATTCTCTTAGAAAACTGGAAAATTCAAGATGACGGCTTCAAAATGGCGGCCGAATTTTGTGATTATGATCTGATTCTATTCAAAATTGAAATGTTGTGGTTTTTGGGGTCGAACATTATGATTCTTTTGTGAAAATTGGAAAATTCAAGATGGCGGCCGAGTTTTGTGATTATGGTCTGATTCTATTCAAAATTTCTACGTGGAGGTTATTGGGGTCGAATATGATGATCCTCTTGTGAAAATTGAAAAATTCAAGATGGCGGCTTTAAAATGGCGGCCGAGTTTTGTGATTATGGTCTGATTCTATTCAAAATTGGTATGTGGGGTTTTTGGGGTCGAATATTATGAATCTTTTGTAAAAATTGAAAAATTCAAGAGGGCGGCTTTAAAATGGCGGCTGAGTTCTGTGATTATGGTCTGATTCTATTCAAAATTGGTATGTGTGGGTTTTTGGGGTCGGAGATTATGATGACCTAATTTAATAAGATTATTCCATTTCTTAATTTGCAGAAAAATAATAAAAATAATAGTTTAAAAAAACTAAAAAAACACGCTTTTATGAATAAACCCCACTAAAAAGTTGAAAATAAATAATAGTTTGAAAAAACTAAACAACACGCTTTTATAGAAAACCAGACTGAAAAAATAAAAATAAAATATTTCATTTAAAAAAAAGGTGGGGTGCCTGGTATTATAATTATACACCCACGCTTTTTTTTAAATAAAATATATTTTTTTCTGTTTTTCTATAAAAGCGTGTTTTTTAGTTTTTTCAAACTATTATTTATTATTTCTTCAGTTATAAATCAGTTATTTTCTGCTCTATTCATTGGCCCAAAATTCTAGTTTGATCCTGTATCCACCACATATCATCATCTTTCCCAACATGCCCGCATTTGCTTCCCAATGCCGTATGCAATAATAATTGAAGAATAATTATTACAGTGACATTCGTCAGAAAACCTCGTTAGTTCTCAGAACACCGATTCAAAGCATCGTTCACTCACACAGCACACAGGCACAACTAATTTAAAGCCGATCGAATAGTTTCTCATCGGCAAATGAGATTTCACGTTCAAGTCAACTTCAGTATGAATATAAATGAAGCTGTCTTTTATGAACACAAAATAGTCATTAGTTTTCCATATGAGGTAATTATACCGGGTGACGATGTATAAGGTGGTAATTCCATCTCAAAACACAGCTGTATTCGATTAATGGAATCATTATATTGCGCTGACAAAATGGATCTCTCAATGCAATGCTAACATTTCTTTGATTTGAATATATGTTCATCTATTAAAACAATCGCCAATCTATTGTTTCAACACGAATGTAATGTAAATAGTTGGCGGCCTGCAGACAAGAATTTTTAAGTTCTAGAAAAGATATCCTCGAGCAGGCATCGAACCCACGACTTCAACTGCTCTCCCATCTGAGCGACCGAAGACGTATGTTTGCATCTGTGATCGAGATCTCGCTTTATAGAATTTAATTTTAGTGTCTTCAGGAAAATTATGAGGAGGAAGGCAACTCATTCGCTATCAAATGATCATCAAGATCCAATTTACCTTTCACCTAGCGTCATCGACAATTTACGATTTTCAGCAGGGGTCAGGTGTGGATCTCCGACCATTGAACAATCAAGCCGAATTTGAAAATTATTCTGTGAAGAGAATATTGAAGATAATGGGACTCTACAGAAAAAAATTACTCCGTTACTTTTATAAAAATGCACTGAAAAGGATTTTTTTTGAATTATTTGATTTGGGTTATTGTGTGAGTAGCAGATTCGAAATCTTGCTACGCAAAAATACCTATTTTATATTCGCGGCAAGCTGTTGAATCTGCTACTCACAGATTAACCGAGGTCAAACAATTGAAGAAATATTTTTTCCTCTTAGTGCATTTGTATAAAAGCTTGTTTTCATTTTGAATGGAATGGGTCCATAATAAGAAAACAAGCCGCCATTTTGAATTCATGAATTTTAACAAAAACATCATAAACCCCCACACACCAATTTTGAATGGAATCGGGCTATAATTACAAAATTCGTCGTCATCTTGGTGCCACCATCTTGAATTCGTGAATTTTGACCATAGAAATCTTAATTTCTCTCAAACAGGTCTCTCCATGTAGTGGTCGATGGAGTTTCATCTGACACTCTACTCATAAATGCTGGTGTTCCGCAAGGATCTATTCTCAATTTCTACTTCACATCAACGACCTGTTGAAAGCAACTTCATGTCCAGTACACAGCTTTGCCGATGATAGTACCCTCCATACCGCTTTCTCTTTCAGGGCCCCTATATCAGCCCGTGAAACCAGAAATGAACGAGGAAGAAATGTTAATAATATAAATATGGACTTAGCAACAATTCTCGAGTGGGGATCTAATAACTTGGTAGAATTCAATGCAAACAAAACCCAAGCATGTATTTCATCTAAAAAATCCGATCTCACTGTGCCTAACATAACTTTGTCAGGAGTAACCATACCACTGAAGTCATCCATATCGATGCTTGGTATTACTATCAGCAATAACCTTTCCTGGGAAAATCACGTGAGGTCCATTGCCAAAAGTGCATCCCAAAAATTTTTTTTTATTATCCAAAAAATCCGCTCTCACTGTGCTTAACATAACTTTCGTGCCAAGAGCTATTTCACCCCACTCAGCTGCTTATGATCTATAAGGCACAGATCCGAGCTGTCCTGGAATACTGTTCCCATATTTGGAGCGCGGCACCTAAACATATCCTGAGGCTATTGGATTCTGTCCAAAAAAGGGCAATTCGTCTCGTCGGTGATGCCTCGCTTACAAACTCGCTCACTTGTCTGGAACACCGTAGAAAAGTTGGCGATTTGTCTCTATTTTATAGATATTTTCATGGGCGATGCTCTTCTGAAATATCAACAATCGTTCCTGCTTTGGCAGTCTCTTCGAGACTAACCCGTCAAGTTCAGTCATCACACCCCTTCGTGGTCACTTTGGAGACCTGCAGAACATCACTTTCCAAAGACTCGTTCATCCAACGAACAGCGAGGCTTTGGAACTCATTGCCTAGGGAGGTGTTCCCCGAGGCATACAACCTCCAGAAATTTAAGAAGAACACCAACTCCTACCTTCTTTCCCTTGGTTCCCACGATGTTCTCTGAACATTACAGGATATCCCTTTTCGTGGGAACCAGAACATAAAAAAAAAAAAAAACAAAAACTGAATTTATAAATTTAGCAATTTTTGTCCACGAAGACTCCCACATACCGATTTTGAATAGAATCGAACCATAATCCAGAACTCGTCCGCCATATTGGAGCCGCCATCTAGTTTTTTCTCTAACCCCAATTATGAACACCTGCCAAATTTCAAGGTAATCGGACGACGGGAATTGGGTCAAAATTCACTTGAACGATTTGAACTAAACATATATATACCATGAGTCGGAAATAATAGTCAGTGACGTCATTCACTAGTTCAGAAACAACACAATAAGAGCGATTAAATGATATAATATTTCACAATAAAAATCTATTGTATTGTATTGTTTTAAATGCGAACACAACAAACCGGTGCCATATTTATTTCAGCCCGTGCAATAGATCTTACGGAGCATTTGAAGCAGCCTCTATTTTAACGAAAGTTCGTGGTCGAGGTTAGCAATTGTACTGATATTTATCGACGGCGGCGCGGAGTTTGCAACACTGAAAGATCGAGCTAATATGAGTCATTGACTATTATTTCCGTCTTATGTTATAGATACATATATACATACAAATGTGAAGTTAATCCTTGAATCCCTGAATATTATAATAAAAAATGTGCCAATTATTTCCATTGACAGTGCCGAAAACTTAGGGATTATCCTGGACTGCTCCATGAATTTCAGTAAACACGTCAACCTGGTTATAAGAAGGGCTTTCTGCAACTTCAAATTGATTTTTGCTAACAGAAAAATTCTAGATACACGTAGTAAAATTTCTGTATGTGAATTTCTTATTCTTTCACTCGTGACTTATGGTGACGTTATTTATGGTCCAGCCTTCTCGAAAAGAGATGCGCAACGCTAACAGTTAGTTCAAAACTCTTGTCTTAGTCTCATTTTCGGACTAGGCAGGCGAACTGGACACTTAACAAACTAGGATGGATAAATATTGAGAGGAGGAGGATATTAGACGCTAGTGCTCAATTCCACATAGTAGTATTAACCCATAAACCACTATACCTTTACCAAAAGATCAACTTCACAATGTCAATGTTCGGTTCAAATCTTAGCTCACACCACCGTGTCACAATATAGGTCCTTCTTTTAGTACATGATCGCCAAATTGTATAACTGGATTCCTGAAAAACATATCAAATTTCAAAAAACGCATGGAAATTTTGCTCCGTTTATGCGATTTGAACTTCTGATGGGTCCAACTCCTGATATGAGCAATCTCAAACACTATATGAATGCCACAATTTTCATTTATATATATATATATATATATATATATATATATATATATTGTTATGTTAGGAAGGACCAGTAATATATTTTAAAGGTGAAAAAGAAATAATTTCGTAAAAAAAAACACAAAATAATAAATATTTAATAGTTAGTAGTTTATGAGAAATTGTTGTAAATTTTTTTTTGAGATTCTATTTCCTTTATGAAGCCTTTGTATAATATTGATAAGTAAAAATATGCAAATACTATAATGCAATCATTTTCATACATTGTCAAAACTCATTCTGGTTTACGACCTATAATTGTTTAAAATACAACAAAAAGTCTAGATTTACAAAATCATTCTGAATTCATAGTGATCAACAAAATTATAAGCTTGAAACATACAGTATATGAAATTGTATCTAACTAAAAATAGCCAATGCGAGAACAAGACACTTCTTGATGACAATAGCCAATCAGGAAACAGAGCTGGTGAGATTTGAAATTGTGGAAAAGTAAGAACTGAGAAACGTCAAAAATAATTATCATCAGATATTGTATTTAGTTTATAAGGAATGTAAAATATATTAGTTCATAAGTTCTCTCAAATAACACCAAAATAGTGAAAGTTCGACAAGAAAGTGCGCGATTTTGAAAATTCAAAATAAAATGGACAAAACAGAAATGGTATCCAGGGAATAGAAAAACAAAGCGAGGGGAGATTGAAAAAAATTTGAGAACGAAGCCAGGTACAAAATTTGAGAAAGAAGAAAATTGAATATTTTCACGAATGACAAAGTAGTTTGCCAAAAATAACAAACCAATTCAACTTCTGAATAATTTCGACACAAAATAAATAGCATAAAAGAAGATTACCTTTTTGTACTCCACATACAAACTTGTTCAAGCTGATTTCGGGAATTTTGGATGGTTCCTTTGCAAATGGAGAGTCCCTGAGGGGAGTGGATGAAGCAGGATTTCAGATTATTGGCAGGTATTGCATCAGCGACAGTTCCAGCTCCAGGTATAAACTTTTTTAGTGCACATCACAAACTTAATCACTTTACTACGTAAATTGTATATCTGAAGAACTCTATTTTATTTTGGTATTAAACTATAAAAAAATTCTTCCAAGTCAAAAGAAAAAAGTGAGGTTATATACAATATCCAACACTGTTTCTTATTATTCTATGAAAATTTATCAATTGCTTATAGTTATAAGTTATTTATCGCAGGCCCGGTTAATATAAGTTTTCCTGAATAAAGAAATAATTGTTTTTGATAGTTTTTGGTTTATTTTCCACAATGATATGCAAATATTTTACTTATAAACACTGAACTGAAAATAGGTCGAGTGACATCAAAACAGGCAGTGGTTCTATTGCCAAAACCGACTCCTGAGGCGAAGGCGTACCAACTGAGATTAGTCGTGGTAAGAAAAGTAATAATAATTGGCAGCAACGTGGCGAGAAAACAGTGACGTTACCTAGCAATTATTATTTCATAACAATTAGCTATTATCATATCACAATATAACAATTGGCTTCCCATCTCGGAGCTGAATTGCCTACATAAGTATTAGAGGTATATCAAAATCGAATAACAATAACGTGGGGAAAAATTAACAACAATTATTATTTAAAAGCTATTAATATTTCATTACAATATATATATTCACAGACGCTATATTTCAAAAATAAGTTAGACAGAAATTACTGAACTAGTTATTTAACTCATGGATACTAAAAAATAAAATAAATAAACGAAAAAAAAACTAAAAACAAGCTTTTATTAGCTGTTAATAAAAACAGAACTGGAAAGTTGAAAATAAAAATTATAAATAAAACATTTTCAAAGACAAGCTTCTATACAAATGCACTGAAAAGAAAACAAATATTTCTTTCATTGTTTGATCTAAGTTGTTCTGTGAGTAACAGATTCAAAAGCTTGCCACGGATACGAAATAGGTGATTTTGAATCTGTTACTCACAGAATAACCTAGATCAAACAATGAAAAAAAAAGTGTTTCCTCTTTAGTACATTTGTATGAAAGCTTGTCTTTAATTTTTTTATAGGTTGAGTGGAAGAGATCATTCGTCTGATCTTTCTGTGTCTGACAAAAGCTAACTCTGCATTTTGGTAAAAATGTTTTTTTACAGCCAATGTTTCATTCTTCTAATTTCTCTATGATTTATGCCTGCAAACTTCTACCCATGAAAGCGTTTATTATTATTATTAAAAATACAAATTCTACGTGGACGAAATCACGAGTGAAACTTCATGAGTGTTGCAGGAAAACTAGTTTCTGTAGACTGTGAACCATTTTCATGACTTCAATTCTGATAACAAATGAATGAGTATCTATGCCACAATCCGAATAAAGAATAGGAAGCGATAAAAACTTGTCCCCTCATAGACTACTCGAGGCTCTATTTCAGTTCATTCACATATCATCCATAGTACGTCGGCCTTTCATGAAAAAAAGATGAATAATTGTTGATGCCACACATGGCAGACACTTGTATCCTTCTTCTTGAATTCAGTTGTCTCCTGCGACAAGAACAGTTTTATTTTGTTATGATCGCTTCGACCCAGCCACTATGTTGTGTATTCTTATCATTCATCGATCTGTAAAATGATGAAAAAACTGTATTTGGACATTCAAAGGAAATGTCACCTTCATTTGAATTGTTGGACTGATGAAATTATATACATTCTGATTATTGGTAATATCTTGTAGAATATCGCAAACTAGAAATAACTCTTCATCCTAAAGATAGGCTTTATATGTGACCATTAGTATTCCATTGCGTTTTTCAATACTCACGAATAATAAAAATATTATAATAAAATTTATTGAATCCATCACGATCATAAAAATTACATAGGATACGTCAGACAACAATTAATTCACAGTCACAGTCAACATCTATACATACAAATAACAATTCCACAAGTTAGATGGAGATACATATTATTGATTAAAATACTCATCGGTACTATAAAAGTATTCTTTGAGTTTCGCTTTGAAATGATTTTCCCTATTCAGGTTTTTTATTTCGTCAGGTGAGTGATTATAAAATTTTGCCGCCTTGTAAGACGGACAATTTTCATACAGACGAGTTGAATGTTTCTGAAGTCTTATTACTTCGCCTTTTTTATAAGGATAAGCATGGAAATCACAGTTTCGATTGTAATTCTGTATCTGTTCTTGGAATAATAGAGAACGTTTTCAAATATAAATGCACGGTACGCACATAAGTTTATTTTCAATAAAGCGGGGTCATTAAGATTATCTGCAATATATTCTATATATTGGTCGCATAACCCTCTTCTGGGAGACAAATATTCTATTGCGTTTTGTGGTACACCCCCAAACAGCAATATTATAGGAATATGGGAATAAACAAGAGCAAAGTAATCATTTAAAAGTTGGGCGTAGTACCTACCCAGTGTTAACTTTCTTACTGACATGATTCATACCCGACTCACAGGTCACGTTACCATCGATATATGTACCAAGGAATTTGGTGTTATCTGATGATTCAATTCTTTCGCAACCTATTCTATCATGAAAGTTATAAATTTTTTCATTTGTCCTGGAATAAAATTGCATCAAAACAGTTTTCTTTGCAATCACCACCAAATAATTTTTATGACACCAGTTTGTGAATTCGAGACTCAATGTTTTCAATTTTCCTGGAGTGCCTCTGAGTTATCGGCATTCGCTGCGATCGTTGTATCGTGTGCTCATATGATTAGGCATATCGTTGATGAAAAGAAGAAAAATGAGAGGACCCAATATAGAGCCTTGAGGGACCCCAAGATCAATGCCATACTACTGCGTCTGAAAGTTGTCAACAACATATATCTTCCTGAGAGTCAGGTATGATCTGAGCCATGAAAGAAAGTTACCCCTGAAGCCAAGTGAATAAAGTTTTTTGCCTTTAATATCGGTGTCAATAATGTCGAATGCTTTCGATAAGCCAAAGAAAAGTATAGCGACATTTTTCCTTCTGTCAAGTGAGTCATAGATATACTTGAATACAGTGTGAAATTCACTTTCCGTTGACTTTCCTGGGTTGAAACCATGCTGGAATTTGGATATTATGTCGAATTGTTCTAGAAACGCAAGCATTTTTAAATCTTTCAATTATTTTACATATGACTGTTGAAACTGTTACGGGCCGGTAATTCTCGTTAAGCGTTGAGTCACCTTTTTTTATTACAGTTGTTACTGATCCGATCTTAAATTTATCTGGGAACACTCCAGTTTCAATAGAATGATTTATTAAAAATGCTAATGGTTCGCAGATTGAATTTCTGATGTTCTGAATTATTTTTGTAGAGATGCAATTTACTCCAACCGAGTTTGTGTTCTTGAGGTTACAAATAATTACGATAACATCACTTGGATGCACCGGAGTAAAATAAAAAGTATGATCTACATGCATGCAGTCATTGAACGATGTCGACTGAAAGTGTTCATTAATTGTATTCTTCGCTATAGTCGCAAAATATGAGCCAAAAGTGTCGCAATTTTATTTTTATCATTTACAAGTTTACTATTATATATAAAAAATATATTGTTACCGTTTCCTGCGTCTAAAAATATTTTTAAGGCATGAAGCCTCACTTGGGTAGAATTTATAAAATTTCAGACTGGTAAATAATGAAATTGAAATGACCTATTGCACCTATTACAATGAAAATATTTTACCGCTTTTCCTGGAACAAAACCATAAGAAATAAAACCGAAAACGAAGTCCCTCAAAAATCCACTAAACTTGCTACAAACGAAAGTTATTCAATGTCACGAAGACGAGAAAAAAGGAGTCCGCTACTTGAGTAGCGTAATAGCCGTTTTAAAAAGCTTTAATAACTTCTTTCGAACACTGTCAATTTAAAACAATAATCATCCGAGACTAACTTCTTGGAATAACTGCTGAAATAACCCGCGGGATTTTGACTAATGTCTTTTTAATGAACTGTTAGAGCTACGTGTTTGAGGAGAAAAAAACTGATTCAAATATATCATTACAATGGGAGAGGACGAGAAATAACGCTGGGATTATTGAACCGCCATGATTCATTTTGATGATGCTCAGATTCTCGTCAATGCGAGTTGATTGTGATGATGTACAGTATGAGTATGGAATCATTGTTGTGAGAACCTCCAGAATTTAGCGGGAATATGTGTATTCCGAACTCACAGACTTCGATACAGGAGTCCCGCAAGGAGGTGACTAAGGGCCAATATTATATATTTAATATATTTTGTATACATGCGACAGCCCTATGTGATAGCAACCGCCAGGGTTAAAGTGCTAGGAATTGGATCCTTCATAATTTTCTCAAATTTTCGGAAATCCTGTTGGCTGGAAATTTAACTGAGTGCGATTTGCTGCCCTATTATATGATTGAATGAAATCTGATAATGAGACCACAAATTGCACGAGTAACTACATCTGATAGATAAAGAAGTGATTTGTTTCCATGGGGATTGAAAAGAAAATGAATACATTGGTGAACAATCATGTCAAAGAAATATCAGTGTTGCCCTCAAAAAACCACCGTGGTAGTGTAACGAAGCATTTTTTAAAGCTCCGTTACTAAGAACGGCCAAAGAAAGTTTGACATAAATTTGGTACGTCCCTGACTATCTGGGGTTAATGTTAATTCCGGTACCGCAATAAGTTCTATTTCTAGTTTAGAAAATGAATGTAAATACCCAAAGCTACTGGAAGTTACATGAAATTCCGGCATAAAACAGAGCTGTGTATTCCATATAATACAAAAAGAGGGGAGGAGAGCTTATTGGATGATTTTTATTAAACGGGTGAAGGAAGTTGATCCCGCGATGGTGAAAAGCACTAGTTCTAGTTCTAAGATGAACGGAAAAAAGGGGCACCGTTCTTATCCCAGAAGAAACGCTTTTCTTAGTAGGTTTTCTATCCAAATTTGTCGTAGATTTGAAACATATAAAAGGCAAGATGAAATCAGCATCGCTCTCTTGTTCCTGCTTCGTGCCCGTAAGGCTTGTGCCTGCCGTAGGCAGTATTCTCCAGAAGCGTTGAAGTATCCGTAAGTGAAGATATGTGTATCATTTTTGAGACAGGTGTCCTCGTGTGCTGAGGCACCCGAAAACTTTTGATTTGCAGTACTTTTCATATTTTCCGTTCTTTGCAGTCGAGTTTAAGCTTGTCATAGGACTGCAGCGTGTATATATAGGGTGAGTCAACAGGATTCCCGTGGTTCATTGCTCGTTAATGTATGACTATTTCTATTTCTTATGTTTTTTTTGTCAAAGGGACCATCTAAGACCACCTTCCAAAATAATATTCATTCATACAGGGTGCATCATTGATGGGTGGCTAACCAAAGTTGTTCTTTTTCAAATGAAACATCCGGTATATTTTCATATGTTCCGATTGGCTGTTCCATTGGCTGCTCAACGATTTTTGTGAGGTCCGGTGACCTTGGAGGCCACTGTACTGGCCCTCCTCTACCAATCCATTTATCACGGAATTCATCACCAATGTATTCCCGCACATCAGTGTGGTATTGTGCAGGCGCGCCATCTTGTTGTAGCCACATTCTCTGCCTTATTGCCAATGGAATATCATCTAATAAATTTGATAACTGACTTCGCAGAAATCTTAGATATTTTCTCCCATTGAGATGACCGTTGAAAAAAAGGTCCCAATTACACGCCGTCCAATGATACCTCCCCAAACATTCAGTGACCAACGTTGTTGGTGATTGACATATCTCACAAAATGAGTATTTTCAGTTGCATGGTAGTGCATATTATGCCGATCCACATGGCCATTGTTGTGAAACGTGGCTTCGTCCGAAAATAGAACACATTAAAAAAAATCAGGTTCTTGGTTGATTTTATCTACACCCCATTGGCAAAACCGCATTGGCTTTGAAGAATCTCTTTCCAGTGAGCTCCTGCATTAACTGCATATGATATGGATGGTAATTGCATTTTCTCACCATCCGAGAAACACTACTTTGAGATATTACCAACTCCCTATTCAAAATAAGTGTACTCACATGGGGATTCTCGGTAATATGCAATGCAATATCAAGAGTATTTTCATCATTCGTTACAGGACAAGCACGTTCAAACTTTTTGTGAAATACTTTTCCGGTTTCCTCAAATCTTGTTTTGAGGTTTCGAAATGCTCGCTGGTCTGGATGTCTTCTCTTAGGTAATTTGTTCGTATAATCTAGATGCCAGTAAGCAATTGCCATCACTTTCCCCCAAAGCATACACCATTTCAACCATGTCCTCTAAACGATCATTCATAATTCCACAATAATTTTTAACACAACTGGATTGTCGTTTGACAGTTATCTCTATTTACACATTCCGGTAGTCATTTTTGCAGAGGTAGTAATGGATAACTAAACTAGAAAAAATAGTTACATTTGAAAATTTATTTTGCTATGCTAGTTATTTATGAGTTGCCAATAATGCTTCTGAAGATGGGAAAAAATAATTCAGTATCAGTATTTTCTATTAACAAACATGTAGTTAA
This sequence comes from Gonioctena quinquepunctata, assembly GCA_018342105.1. Classification (NCBI taxonomy): domain Eukaryota; kingdom Metazoa; phylum Arthropoda; class Insecta; order Coleoptera; family Chrysomelidae; genus Gonioctena; species Gonioctena quinquepunctata. Next base: position 905,841 of record JAFIRS010000074.1, on the reverse strand, counting down.
AAAAATCTATCGAATTGTTGATTTGATATTGAACGATTCTTTCTAGACTCGGAAACAGGTTGTTTGAGGTACATGACGTTGGGAATGGAAAGTGTAGAGTCATTCAAAAGGATTTGAATAATAATATACAGGTGTTTCATTTGAAAAAATCAAAATACCGATGTTTGAAAATGGCTAGGTTTGTGTTGTTGTATCGAACATTCTGAACAATTTATTCCAAATTCTTGGAATTCTCAATGAACATCAATAAATTTAGTAAAGTGTAAATATTTTTCTCCAGAGCAAGTATTCAATTTTCCTCGACTATTATTATTTGAGCTATCGCAGGTGTTTTATAGTGTGGAACCATTCACAAGTAGTCTGGAAATTGGTCGCCCTGGTGATTCTTACATTATGTTATCAGTTGTTTGAGTTCAGGGAAAACACCAAACAAAAACAACTGACGCGGAAGATAACATCATTTCAAATTGTGAATTTCTGTTAGTTTGCCCAGTGGCATGAGTTCAGGAAAAACACGGAACCAAAGCCACTATCGCGCAATAATACGTCATTATAATTGAGAATTTGAGTTAGTTCGCACAGAATACGTATTATTACATAATAACAATTTTTCACCGGTGTTTGAATTCAGAGAATAACCAAATTCGAACAACGGCAGCGATATATAAAACAAGTATTAGCTGTCTGATAAAATACTTGCAGAACAAAGGTTCCGTGTTAGAAATTAGAATAGCTCCGATACCGGGATTTTTCAGAATATTATTCATCTTCCGATTCTTGAAGGTGATTCTGTAAATATCCGTTTTTTTTTTGTTGCTCCACTAAGTGAATTATATTTTAATTTTCATGGAAATACATTTGATGCCTCATAGTCTGTTTCCAAGCCTTGTCGTTAAAACAGAGAAAAATAAAACAGTTCAGGGAAATTGCCGAACGAAAACAACTGTCGAAGAATATAAAACCATTAGGAAAATTGACTTATTACCAGGTGGGCCTGGGATGAGGAGCAGCGTGAAGTATCAAAGTTGGGGTTAGTTTGAACGTGAAGCTCAGGAAATAACCGAGTGGAACGTGAAAGGCATATGTTTGAGAGTAAGGAGGGTTCAATTCGGAAGGGAAAAGTTGATTGCCACAACCTAGAAAAATCACTTTATGAATCCTCACCGTAACGTGATTATAGCAAATTTTATTTTAAAGATTCGAAAGATCTCGATAACCGTTACCAAAATCACAGAGCTGTATATTGTTCCTAAAACTGGAGATATAGTATTAATTTTTGTAATCTAAAAATATTACTGTGGTAATACCGATTCACCAGCAGTGTGAATATCCGTATTAATTTTTGGTAGTATAAAGATATTTTTGTGGTAATACCGATTCATCCGCAGTAGAAATATTTTAGTGGTATTATACATAAGTGAGGCTGCCAGACCGAGAACCTGTTAACAAAAATATATCTATAAAATATTGTTAGACAACCAAGTTTGAATATACCAGTCAATTGAATATTTATTACACGCTGTATTTCTGTCGGAAGCACCTTCCCGTTTCAGGCATATTACTCATGGACTCGGAAGATTCACGAACCAAAGTTTCAAAGGTAGAGTAAGGACAGCTCTGTCAATCTGCTAGTGTGGGGACGGCTCTGTCTGTCTGTCTCTCTGTGGGCGTAAATGCAACCGGTGTCTGGTATCGCATATTGTAATCCAAGCCTACATACATTCTTTTGAAGAGTACAAAAAGTGTCAAAATATCAGTCCCTGCGTGGAGTAAACCACTATAAAATGTGGCGCCCGAGATTCAAAGTTGAGATAGGACATATTTCCTGTATAGTACTTTGTCGTCATAAGTAACGTGCCCTTCTAGAGACCGTTTAAGCCGTAGAATTTCGGACCCTAGAAGAACGCGTTACAGTAGTAGTAGTTGTTATTTAATTATGGTTGTATCTAAAATCAGGTTTGTATTTTTTTATCCTCTCCTCTTATGCGATCAAGTAATTACCTCGTGAGTTTTGTCTTCGAAAATAGAGTTGTCTATCACGATGAACAACTTCATCAACTACCCACTAAGATCGCTACTATAAAAAATAACATTAAACCTCACGTTCGGTTTTTATCATCCACAATATTGCCCAACATACAAAGATGCATTTTTAATAATGATGACCACTTTTCACGGAACAGCAGCCTCATTAGCTATCTTATATACACCATTAATTTGAAAACAGGTTGTGTATGAACGCCGTAAAAGATAATTTCTGGACCAAATTATACAGTAAATTCTGCAGACGAGCGCAACCATAGGAGAAACTGGAGACTGAAGATTAAAACTATAGAAGCGGTGATCTGGATTTGTGGATGGAAATATTCCACCAACTCCTAAAAATGATCCTGATATTTCCATGCATGTATTCTAGTCAGCGAGCGATTTTTCTGTAGATATCATTACATCACTCAATAATAATATAGTGAAAAAAAAATAGAGTAGAATACAGGATTCAGTGAAATAATTTCTTCAATTGTTCCATCTGGGTTATTCTGTGAGTAGCAGATTCAGAATCTGCTACTCAAGAATGCCTATATAATAATAATAATAATAATGTGTCTTTATTTTCGTAGTTTACAATCAATTAGTTTCGACAATTCAATTTGGGAGGCGATGTTCAGCAAAGCTGGTCTTCCACTTAACCCACCACTCACTTACAATTTAATTCACATATTTCTGTAATTCAATTAAAAAATGGGAGAAATAAAAAAATACTAATAATAAGCAAAGTGACAACCATTAGCTAATATAATATGAAATACCATGAGAATATGATTAGATGATATCATATGTTCATATTTCTCTCTTTTAGATATAATGTGGGTTTTGATATGTTTTTTGAAAATAGCTATGGAGGTGGCGGATTTGACATGATCGGGAATGGAATAATAAATTTTCACGGCTTTGTAAGTAAGAGAGTTTTCAAAAGTTGCGCTGTTGTGTTTGGAGGTACTATAAAATTCAGAGGTTCTTGTATTTCGTACATGTGCGTCTGAGTCTTTTTTCAAGGATGCGCTTATACAGGGTGGCCCATTGAAAACGTACCGCAAGGCATTACAGGGTGGGAAAAAGAATGTTTTGGCAAAATCCAAAAACACATCAAGATTGTTTGTAAGGGGGGCACATTTTGACGCAAGAAGCATAGTGAAACCATCAACTCCCTCAGTAGGGTTGTTATCCAAAAAAAAAATCAGATGGGAAGGGGGCTCAAGTGATACCTCATTAAGGCTTGTCATTCCCTATACAGTGCTGCTTAGTTTTTGAAAATTGATCCACTCTTTTAGATAATATGGAGCGTTGAAACTCCAAAAATAATGTGTGACGAAAAATGCAAAAATCGATTCAATTGTACTTTAAAACTTATCGTAGGTATTATTGAAATAAATTCCTTCAAATAAATTCGCTGTTTTTGCCGATTTGCAGATTTTTTTTGGCTAATTTTAGTGAGTAAAAAATTATCGTGTTTCTTTCTGCACGTTTGAATTAGGTCAAGTAGTTGCTAGATACCTGTCGTGGTTAACGTGTTTAAAAATTGTTTACTTTAAAATTTATCATTATGGAATTGCAAAAAGAATGGAAATTATTGAGCTTAGTATCACTGAGGAATATATGGATCATTTCGCTAATGTTTCTTGATACAGATCTATCAACAATATGGGCTTCATCAAAATTTAACTCGTGTCTTTCAGTGAAGTGATATAATGCCAACGCTGTTTGTTGGGTTTATCTTTGTGTTTTTTCTTGCAGTCATAATTGTTGTATGCGGGTTTACAGGTGTTGTTTTGTCATTCCAACACCTGAAAACTCGCATTCAACACAATTATGACTGTAGGGAAAAACACAAAGATAAACCCAACAAAACAGCTCATCGTCAATGATACCCAACACCAGATGAATAATATATGTCTGAATAACGGAAAAAAGGTAGATCTCTATTTGTTTCATTTATAAAGCATAGTTTATTATTGTTAATTATATTGTTTTTAACACATTACTGTTCGTGAATCTGTTTTATTCATTATTGTGTGTCATATTATGGTTATCTTCATAATGAATTTTTGGAACCGAAAGACTTTGATGTGATGTGGTTCAAGCTATCTGATACCAAACTGACTAAGTTCCTCTGCTGCCTTTACCTATCACCTAATGAACCTTCATATAACGACCTCTTTGAGTTTTTATCACTCAAACTGGACTACATTCAGGAGAACCATCCAACAGCTGAAACCATAATCATGGGAGACTTTAATGTACATAACGCTGCCTGGCTCAAATTCTCTAACAAAACAGATGATGCGGGTCGTCAAGCCGAGGCCTTCGCCATCACTCATGGTCTAGAACAACTGGTCGAGCTACCAACCCGGATCCCTGATGTCAACAACCAGTCTGCCAATACACTAGATCTTTTCCTCACCACCAATCCTGACCCGTATAGAATAGAAGTTTGTGCCCCACTTGGAAACTCTGATCACACCCTCATCTCCACAACATGCTCTTTCCATTTACCATCGAGCTGCACAATACCACCCCGTCTCATGTGGCATTACAATTCGGCCGACTGGGAAGGTATTCGTATGTTTTTCTCAGCGTTTCCATGGAAGAGAGTTTGTTTCTCTTCAGTAGATCCAACACGATGTGCTGAGACAATTTCTGAAATCATCATGTTGGGGATGCAAACTTACATACCGAATACCGAAAGAAGAACATCATCCGATAAGACCTGGTTCAACAGAAACTGCTCTAGAGCTGTGGCTTCCAAACAGGCAGCATACCATCGATGGCTGAAAAATCCGGGCCCTGAGACCAGAGCAGCATATGTCGAGGCTAGAGGATGCTCAAAAGATGCCCACAAAGTCAAAATAAGATAAAAACTTGCTGAATGTCCTAACGGATCGCGTTCATTTTGGTCTTTCGCCAAAGCTGTGGGAAGAAACTTCACTTCCAGCTCATTTCCTCCACTAACCAAAGAAGATGGAACACTAGCAACGACTGCCCAGGAAAAAGCCAATATCTTTGCGCACCTATTTGCTGGAAATTCCACTCTGGATTCATCGGGAAAACAACCCCCGAACATTACACCTATTGACAGTCACATGCCCGAGATCACCTTTCGCCAACGTACTATCAGAAAGATTTTGCTGGGTCTCAACACTAACAGAGACTGTGGATCTGACGGAATCCCGCCGATTGTTCTCAAGAAATGTGCCCCTGAACTAACACCTGTTCTTTGCAAGTTGTTCAACCACTCTTACAATTTGGGGGTAATTCCGTCCAATTGGAAAATTGCAAGAGTACACCCAGTCCCTAAAAAAGGCAAAAAGGCCCCACCTAGCAACTACAGACCTATCGCACTGCTATCTATTATTTCAAAAGTCATGGAAAAAGCCATCAACATCGAGCTCATGAAATATCTGGAAGACTCAGGAATTGTCGATAGGCAATATGGCTTCCGCCATCAGAGATCAACTGGTGACCTGCTCGCTTACGTCTCACATATATGGCAGCTATCTATTGAAAAGTATGGAGAAACTTTAGCTGTGGCATTAGATATCTCCAAGGCGTTCGATCGAGTTTGGCACCAGGGACTCCTCGCCAAGCTTCCGTCTTATGGCTTGCCCCCTCAGCTGTGTTCTCTGCTTGCTAGTTTTCTCTCAAACAGGTCTCTACATGTAGTGGTCGATGGAGTTTCATCTTACACTCTACTCATAAATGCTGGTGTTCCGCAAGGATCCATTCTCGCACCAACACTATTTCTACTTCACATCAACGACCTGTTGAAAGCAACTTCATGTCCAGTACACAGCTTTGCCGATGATAGTACCCTCCATACCGCTTTCTCTTCCAGGGCCCCTATATCAGCCCGTGAAACCAGAAATGAACGAGGAAGAAATGTTAATAATATAAATATGGACTTAGCAACAATTCTCGAATGGGGATCTAATAACTTGGTAGAATTCAATGCAAACAAAACACAAGCATGTCTTTTCTCTAGAAAAGCCGATCTCACTGTGCCTAATAACTTTGTCAGGAGTAACCATACCACTGAAGCCATCCATATCGATGCTTGGTATTACTATCAGCAATAACCTTTCCTGGGAAAATCACGTGAGGTCCATTGCCAAAAGTGCATCCCAAAAACTTGGTTTTCTGTTTCGTGCCAAGAGCTATTTCACCCCCAGTCAGCTGCTTATGATCTATAAGGCACAGATCCGACCTGTCCTGGAATACTGTTCCCATATTTGGAGTGCGGCACCTGAACATATCCTGAGGCTATTGGATTCTGTCCAAAAAAGGGCAATTCGTCTCGTCGGTGATGCCTCGCTTACAAACTCACTCACTTGTCTAGAACACCGTGGAAAAGTTGGCGATTTGTCTCTATTTTATAGATATTTTCATGGGCGATGCTCTTCTGAAATATCAACAATCGTTCCTGCTTTGGCAGTCTCTTCGAGATTAACCCGTCAAGTTCAGTCATCACACCCCTTCGTGGTCACTTTGGAGACCTGCAGAACATCACTTTCCAAAGACTCGTTCATCCAACGAACAGCGAGGCTTTGGAACTCATTGCCTAGGGAGGTGTTCCCCGAGGCATACAACCTTCAGAAATTCAAGAAGAACACCAACTCCTACCTTCTTTCCCTAGGTTCCCACGATGTTCTCTGAACATTACAGGATATCCCTTTTCGTGGGAACCAGAACAAAAAAAAAAAATATGTATTGTAAACCCATGTATATATTTTTAGCCCGAAGAAGACGATAGATAAAGGTCGAAACGTCGGCAATTTTTTAAAATTTTGACCACTTTTATTGTTCTTGTTTTCGCTAAACCAACTCTCCAATTAACTTGAAGGACACAATTTCTACAAAGTAATAATAATAATAGTATCTATTAATATAATGGCAAAACAAATTCAAATTTTTTTACCCACCTTCCAAGAACGTTGTTTATTTCGTCTAGTTTAGTTCAAATTCAATTCTGGTTGTCCGATTAATGTGAAATTTGGCAGGTGTTCATAATTCCGGTGACAGTGCATTATGAAATTTTTGCCAGAGAAAAACCAAAATAGCGGCTCCAATATGGCGGACGAGTTTTGTGATTATGGTTCGATTCTATCCGATGTGGTATGTGGAGGTTTTTGGGGACAGAGATAACGAATTTTTTGGCAAAATTCATGTATTCGAGATGACGGCTCCAATACTCAAATAAAAATTGGTATGTGGGGGTTTTTGGGGTCGGAGATCATGATTTCTTGTAATTTACACGAATTCAAGATGGCGACGAGTTGTGTGATTATGACCCGATTCCATTCAAAATTGGTGTGTGCGAGTTTTTGGGGTCGCTCATCATGAATACAAGATGGCGGCTCCAAGATGGCGACGTGTTTTGTTATTAAAGCCCGATTCCATTCAAAATTCGTGTGTGGGTTTTTTTGGGGTCGAGGATTATCAATGTTTATCAGAATTCAATAAGATGACGGATTTCACGAATAAAAAAAAAATGAAATTTATAAAAAAATATTGAGACAAGCTTTCATACAGATGCACTAAAAAGGAAAAAATCAGATCGTTTGTTCTAGCTTATTCTGTGAGTAGCAGATTCGAAAGCTTGCTGCGAATATAAAATGGCTATCCTTGCGCGGCATCATCATATTCATTGGATTGATCGAGCATAAACATAGTTTAGGCAAATACCGCTGTAAAAACCCTCACTATACAAAACACGCATGCATTTCATAAAGGTTTCATCCAACCTGACGTAATAACGAATTTCTTCCACACAAGCTGGCCTGCAAGCAAATATTTTCACTTTAAGCCCGCTTTGAGGTATGCAGTAACTTTCTCGAAATACAATCTAATAAAAGAAAACTCATAGCGCCGTTCCGTTGTTTTAATCTTCCGTCTCCAGTGTCTCTTATGGGTGAACCCGTCTACAGAATTTACTATTTAATTCTGTCCAGGAATTATCTTTTACGGCTACGAAGCGCAATCTGCTCCTCAAGAAATTTCAACGACGAGTTTTGAGAAAATTACTCGGGGTTTATAAAAATATTTCAGATTGGCTGAGTGACTGGGAAATTGGTAGGAATATGATGATTATGACAAAAATAATGGATGGAGACCCGCATCAATATCTGATCCCGACATACCGCAACATGCCAAAAATCTTAGCTGGGCTACATTTTTGCCTGACAAAAAATGTAGATTAGGTTTTCTCTTACAAGGAATTTTATTATTATTATACAGGGTGTTTTTTTTATTGTTTTATTTTAACGACAGCCTATTTCTGCGACCAGGACTTTCCTTGTCAGGTGGTCACCCATCCAAGTACTAAACGCGCCCGATGTTGCTTGGCTCAGATATCGATAAGACTTTTGTCAACCTGACCAGCCACCGGTGCACATTATACAGGGTGAAATCTAACCTCTTGCACGCCCGTGAATGACGAATGCATAATGCCATTTTATAACAAATTACAGTGGTAAAAATCTGAAAAAAAAATTAAAACTTGTTTTTGTTTTCTGTAAAATTCGACAGAAGTTTGGGTAGCGCCGCCCGCCTAATTTCAGGTGACCTACGCAGAGGAAAACTTTGGCAATGCCGAGAGTAATGTTGAATGTTGAACTGATTGTATGATAAATGTATACGTTGCAGGCTGCCTGAGATAGATATTCAATTTCAAAGTGAAGAAAACAACTAACCCTGTTATATCCAAACTGGTGATAAAGTCAGAACTAGTTGACTTCATACTCTGCTTTGAGGCATTTATCATAATTATCCCAGTCACTTGCAGGAAACAAACAACACAAACAACATTGGAAGGGGAAACGTTCGCAATTGAATTGAATATAGAATAGAAATATTTTTCTGGAAATTTAAAAATCTACGAATGTTTTCCCTTTTCAACATGAATACTTCCCAAGAGGTCATCTTGAACGATGGAAGATAGTCGCAGATGATTCCACATCTGATTTTATGAACATCCTGTTCATGTTATCAAACAAATCAACCTGCTGCATGTTTGGAGGATGTTCTCTGAATAAATGTAATTATTTCTGAAGGTGTTGTGGGATATAAAAAAAAGAGTTTTTTAATCTGTTATTTTCAGACCCGCATTATTTGGTCTAGCACAAAATTCATGAAATGATCACTGAAAGCATTGACAATTATCACTGGATCGGTTGCGATATTTCCATTGTCTAGAGAGACTTCATTTGGTATTTCGTTATTCATATTATTTTCCCCTCATTTTTCGTGGCTTCTTTGACATGTTTGAATGTTAAACTGTATAAAACTTTCCGACTGGTCGCAAGCTTTCAATTATTTCATTACGGCATCAACTTCTAGGGTTATTAGCCGTTTTCCTCGACCGTTCGGTTAAATTTTGTTACCTCCACATTTGTATGTATGTTTGGTTCAAATCTTGCAAATGAATTTTGACCCACTTCTAGGTGTCTGATTGACGTGAAATCTGGCAGGTGTTCATAATTCCTGTAACAATGCATTATGGAATTTTCGCGAAAGAAAAAACGAAGTGGCGGCTCCAATATGGCGGACGAGTTTTGTTATTATGGTTCGATTCTATTCAAAATTGGTATGTGGGGGTTTTTGGGGACAAAGATCACGATTTTTTGTCAAAATTTATAAATTCAAGATGGCGGCCCCAATATGGCGACCAGTTTTGTTTATGTCGATTCCAATAAAATTGGTATTGGGGGTTTTGGGGCGGAAATAATTTTTTTGTCAAAATCCACGAATTCAAGATGGCGGCTCTAAGATGGGTTTTGTGGTTATAGCCCGATTTCAATAGAAATTGGTGTGTGGGGGTTTTTGGGGTCGGACATCATAATATTTTTGTCAAAATTCATAAATTCAAGATGGCGGCTACGAGATGGCGACGTGTTTTGGCCCGATTCCATTTAAAATCAGTATGTGCTGTTTTTTGGGGTCGGAGGTTGTCAATTTTTGTCAGAATTCAATAAGATGACGGATTCCATGAATAACTAAGAATAATTGAATACAAATTTTTAAAAAAAATTATACAAATGCACTCAAAAGGAAAAAATATTTTCTTTAATTGTTTGACCTAGTTTATTCTGTGAGAATATGAAATAGGTATTCTTGCCCGGCAAGATTTCGAATCGAGAAAAATTAAACAAATAATAAATGACGAGACGTATTATAACACTAAAATATAAAAAGAGGGGAAAAGAAATGGATAACCCTAGGATTAGTTACTTCTATCAAAACTAGCGACAAATTACATCGAATACACGTAGCCCAACCAAATAGAGAAAGAATAAAAAAACAACTATCCAAAGACAGCTCTCACGAGGACTAAGTGGTGTTCTGTGTTTATCTACATAGGCCAGACATTCACAGCAGAGTCACATCATGTAAATTAGCAATATTGATTACAATGTAAACTTGTAATATTGGAAACTATGTAAAGAAATACATTCAAGAAAATAAATTTAAAAAAGGAATTATATATATATATATATATATATATATATATATATATATATATATATCTTCATTTAGTTGAAAAACTAATTCATTTACAATAGTAAATACATTGTCACATTATAAATAAAATAAAATTAACATGAAAAAAATACAAACAGCCTGATTAGAAATACATAACTATGGATAAAAAGTTACATAAAAAAGTCATACACAAGAATATACTAATTTTTCACTAAGTAATCCTTCAATCGTCTTTTGAAAGTATTTATCGAACCACTCTCTTTAATTTCTTGTGGGAGGTTATTGAAACAATATACTCCTGTATAAAATAAAGAATTATGTGAACTATTATATCAATTGATAACGATATATCTGGGTACCAAGAAAATGCCAAGTTCAGTTTTACATTTTATTCCATTCTTTTAATATAAAAAAAAACATTTACCGAAAAAAAAGTAGTGAAATTAATTACTGAATCATAATTCATAAGTTGATTCAGATAGTGCTGCACTACACTATTTTGCTGCTGTTCGCCAATATCTGAACAATGTGTATGCTGGCAGATTGACTGGACGTTAATGATCCATTGAGTGGCCAGCATGTTCACCCAATTGAACGGCATTAGATTCTTTCCTTTAGGAATATCTGAAAAAAGGAGAAAGAAGACTAGATAACACAATATGATATATTGGTAGAGTTTTGGAATGTTTATCTCCTGGAAAAAAAACAGCTCAATCGGTCGTGAAATATATCTATTGCAAAATATATGACCTAATTTACAAGCTCTCCACTTCAGCTTTCTATCGTATCCAATTAATTTGATCTGATACGCTGGATTTGTTTGCATGCCAACTATGACTCAACTGATATGTTGCGAGTGATGACTGATTGGAATGTAAAAAATAAAAGCGATGGATTTAAAATTGCATATAATTTGGAACTCGAGATACTATTTTCCCATTCCATATTGTTTTAAATTGGAATAAATATGAAAAAAAATAAGACATTTTTATACAAATGCACCAAAAAGGTCTTTAATTGTTTGCTTGCCGTGAATATAAAATAATTATTCTTGCGCGGCAAGATTTTGAATCTGCTACTTACAGAATAACCTAGATCAAACAATTAAAGAAATATTTTTTTCTTTTTTAGTGCATTCGTATAAGAGCTTGTCTCAAACAATTTTTTTCAATATTATTTTTTATATTCTTTTCCGAGCAGAAAATTAGCCTGTCGATAAATATACTTGAAGTGTAACAGGTAACGCCACTGTGTATAACAATTTTCCACTTGACGTTCGTCCATTCACTGATGTAAAAGCAGAATTGTATCGATCCTGCAGCGTTGAATGGTAGGCAACCTGCAATGATGCAGCAGGTAGTATAACTGTAGTACTGAGTTAATGCTGCAGAGGATATTTAAATTTTTATTACATTATTCTTTGAAAGCCCGGAGCCATTCATTACACAAACTACCGGAATATCCAACTGAAAAATTGACATGTTCCGGATTAGTAGGAACAATTGGGAGTTATCCATTTAAAATGCATGTTTGATTGAGTGGTTTCGAACGGCAGCAATAAATTGTCGACTTTGTGAAATCGGAAAATGATTAGTACGTAATTATACGTGTTGACATTTTTTCTCAAACGGATTTATTCGAAACATGTTGGGGATTTATCGAATTATGTGAAAGGGCGTTGAATTTGTAGGACAATAGAAAAAAAATTTGATTTCTATTTTCAAAATGAATAAAATGTTTCTTAACACGAGGACACGAAATTTTCTAAATATTTTCAACGGATTCTACAGCTTGTGAAATGTCTGTTGGTAATTTTCATTCTTTTTTTTTTATTTTCTAAAACTTGAAAAAAAAACAAATGGCTTCTTTCTAGCACCATTGTACCACGCGAAACCCAAAATTTCACTGGGACAAGATAACATTGATTTGATAATAGCACGGGAAGTGATCGAAAATGGCAAAAATGTTCCGATTCTGTCGAAAACAAAATTGGGATGGGTCCTTCATGGAAACAATTCTTATGTGAAAGGGCGACAAGATATCACTCTTCATATTTCAAAATCATATTATGAATTACATGAACTTGTAAAAAAATCAATCATTCAATCAATCAATTTATTTATCATAAAATATACATATAAATTCAATCACGAGGACCGAAGACAGATGCATGTTTATGACAAGTCACAAATAAATATCAAAATAAAATAAAATACCTACCATTAGATTAAAATACAAAAATTGAGAAATTCATCTTCACAGGAATATACTTTTCGGACAATATAGCAAAAAGGTAAAAGACGTGAATACACAAGAGGAAACAAAGAGGGACATAAGTATACTATATTGAATGCAAATCAAATCGATTGCATATATCGCGAACATAACACAAATTATACTGAGTATTCATCTATAGTGTAGCAGGCCTTCTGAACTACCTGTTGTTTCAGTCCTGTTTTGAACATATTTACATTGAGGGAGCTCTTTTTTATTTTTATAGACGTATGTACAAACTTCCAGTATATATAAGCTCACAACAGTTAGGATTTTTTGAATAATCTCTGCAGCTCGTTCTAGTATCGATACTAGCAATAACTCTAATCGCCTATTTCTGAAGTACCAATACTCTATTCACATGTGCACAATTTCCCCACATCAAAACTCCATACTTTATATGGGAATGAAAATTTGCATAGTACAATGACAGTAGTGTGTACTCACTACAGTGGTTCTTCATAAAATTCAGACTATAACAGCTACTCTGTAATTTTTTACACAAACAATCAATATGACAATCCCAGTGAAGTTGCCCAGAATAGGTAACCCCCAATAGTTTCACTGATTTACTACTTACTATTTCATCATTGAAACCTTCAAGAAGTTTGATTTCATCAGTCCTGCCATTATAAAAAAAAAACAGTTATTGTTTTACGATGATTCAGATTTGCCGATTTAGGAGAATCCAGCAACCCTGGAGAATTCAATTCGGAAGAAGATAAAAGGGCACTGGATATAATGGAAAAGAATTCGAGAAGAGTAACAGAAAATAAATGGGAAATTGGATTACTTTGGAAAGAGGATGAGGTAAAAATGCCAAATTCAAAGATGAATGCGATTAGTCGGATGAATTCATCAGAAACAAAAATTAAAAAACTGAAAAATTTGTCGATGAATACGAGAAAAAGATTTGAGAGTATTTAATGAAGGGGTATGCTAGAGGACTCGAAGAAAATGACAAAATAAGTCATTGTTCAACGTTCTACTGAAAATGATCCCTTCAAATCAATATTTGACGCAACCCGAATCCAGAATTCCATTGAATTTATCAAACCCCCAAGCTTTTTGAAAATGTATCGCAATTCAATGAAGACAAACCTGAATTATTTCCACAAATACATCCGTCCTCTTTCTAATACAATAATGCCTCCTAATTGCCTACTTAAAGACAATTACAATGTATCATCCAACATTCTCTTTATTAATAGGTAAAGGTTCATTCCGATCTACCGGCTGAAATATCATTTAAAAATAGATGATAGCGTATTAAGTTTAAAATAGATTTCTATAGGTATATTTTTATGACACTTATAAATAACGTTTCCGTTGCCATAAATACACCCGGATTATCACTCAACTTTTTATGTTTAATCATTAAAGCGTCACTGTACCCTCATGAGAAAGTGCCACGTGATAATCAGATGGTATGTCGAAGAGTAATTCGGAAATTCTGAGAAGTTGAACTGATAAGTAGTGATTTGAACAAAATAAAATCTACTCTGTGTGAATACATGGGTTATTTGTGAAAAAACCGTGCAAACATTGATACATTTTTCTATTTAATATCAAATCCTATGCTATGATATGACAAAAAATTATATGACATAATTTGAGTAAACACCTGATTATTGGAAAAATTGACATTATTAGAAAAAGTGGCATATATGAGTTAAACTGTAAAAATTGTGATGCAGTTTACATTGGCAGAACTTGCAGACCTTCGGAAGTTCTTTTAAATGAACATTCAAACTTCAACAAAGTATCGGCTATCGGTTATCACCTTGGATATAACAAGCACAGATTCAGTCCAAATAGGAATTCACAAACTTTGCAGGAGGTTAGTTCCAAAAATTACAATGGACTAGATTTTCTAGAAGATTTAAAAATAAGTAATGAATTGCTCAACAATAAGCTTTGTCTCAGCACTCAAGTCAATTCAAACAGATCTTGCATTCCTCGTCATAGACGCCTAAAATGAAACAATTTCATTCAAACGTTTTTTTCAATAAGCATTTTACTCACTTCTGTTCAGTTTAACAATTTAAATATTTTCATTGTCCATTCTCTATGATTAGATTGGTTGTACACATTCTGAAGTTTGTGATCCCTCTCTTCCAACTTGATCCATAACACGGAGAACATAAAGACATTTTCCAGATTTAATTTGGATTAGCACCTTCAACTTTAGGACTCTCAGAGTTTGGAGCAAGTTCTTATCAGACTTCTACTCTCACTTATCATCCCCCGGTTGAGGTTGAGCGAAACATTGGAGAGTAGGCCATTCTGTATAATAATTTCTTTTTTTTGTCTACTGAGTGCTCCTTTCTTCTTCTTCTTCACCTTCTTGATCAAATGCTTTGGAGGTAGAGCAGTTCTCATTGGACTTTGCCTTTCAGCTGACTTCTATTATGGTGGGTCAAATCTAGAGAGTTACGCTATAATTTTGATGAGTTTTCTCAATATACTGTGACGGACATCTGTTAAAAATGTAGGGTTTCCATTGGACTGGTCATTCTTCTTTGCGTTTTGCCACCTTCAATCAATTAGTTTATTGTGAATAAATATGATGATGATTATTATTTTTATTTGCTGAATGATTCCAGTCCGACCCATTCGGAAGGGCGTGCTAGCTGCTGAAACCAATAACCACTCCTCAGATATGTGAGGTGGCTCCGAGAATCATGGGTACTGAGCCGTAATAACGATTCGAGAATGACTGCCTTCTGTATGAGGCCGGCTAGGGATTCTGCCGATTTACGAGATGACGGTATAATTTGCAGGTTTGAGAGTAGCGTTGGCATCATTCCACCAAGGGCCCCTATAATCAGAACCACTTTCTTTACAGAATGCTCTGGATAGAGTCTGCGGAGTAAATCTCGTCCATTTCTCCTCCTCTTTCCGTACGATATTCGTCTCGGCCGGAGCCGAAAACTCAATGACATATATCGTTTTCTGCTGGCGGTCGAAGAGGACTACATCAGGCTTGTTGGCTTGTATTTGCTTGTTGGCTTGTATTTGCCTGAGTTGTTCCAATGAATTCGGCACTTCTCATTCACCACAAAGGACTCAATATCCCCCGGAGCCTATGGCAGTACTGTCGTCTCATCAATACCGTAAGAGTGTCGTAAATGGTAATAGAGCACTCGTAATATATATATAGGCTTAGACCGCATATGCTGACCTCAAGTGCATAATGGTCTCAGGTGCTCCATGGCAGGCCCTGCATCTCGTCTCAGGGACCTCTATACCCAACACACGGCCTCAATACACAAGCGTGTTGAAAACACCGTCTAAGCAAGCCATGATGAATCCCTCAGTTTCCAACTTGAGTCCACCTGACCTAAGGCAAGCAAAGGTTAGCCTTTCGAATAAGCCATGGTCTTCAATATTTTTGTAGAAGATTCCATGCATCGGCGTATCCTTGTGAAGCTGCAGATATACAGTATTATCTGCAGATTTTATGTGGGCTTTCCTTCAAGCGGTGTCATGGACTTCCCGCTCGTTGTCGAATACAAGACCGAATTCATCGGCTACGCAGATTGTTGCCTCTATTGATCTCATGGTCTTTGACCATACAGAGAAGGGAACCCAAGCTCCTAATGACTTCACTGGCTCCATCCAGCACCACCCAGAAGTCTACGGCCTTTCTAGTGTTGAGGAAGGTACGACCGTGAACAGACGATTTCGGGAGCAAACTATGATGTAAGTGCATCATGTTGCGAGTCATCAGGTCAATTTCACGCAGCTCTCCAAGTGTCCACTTCACTACCCCAAAAGAGTGAGATTAAAAAAAGGAGAGGTCTGAGGGAATCCCCTTGGAACACACCTCTCCTGGAGATAACCTGTTCCGTTTGGACTTTGGCTCCACCTGATGTTATGGTGAAGCAAGGCATCTGAGCGAATGCAAGATCAACTCATGCAATTTTGATACAAATGTCTTGCGGTAATCGATCCAGGCCATCGAAAGGTTGCGCTTATACTGCACGGAGTCCTGCGTGATACATCTAGTGATGAGCCAGCTACATCTTTCTTCGACCCTCTTTGCTCATATATCCGTTCGTACACCGTGTCGACCGCGAGATGTATTCGCGTGTACAAAATGCTGGTGAACAATTTGTAGCACAGCATGTTATCGATCTGTAATTATTGAGATCAGACAGATCTCCGTTTCTGGAGATTAGCACGGTTCACCCCTGGACAAACCAAGTGTTGAGTGGCTGCGGATATTCGTAAATCTCCTTCTGGGAGTTTTACACCTGATCAGTGGTCGGCGGGTTTTTTTCAACAAGCGAAGGTTGATGGAACAAGCGGAAGGTTTTCTTGCGGAACTGTTTGTTTACCGCGTTCCATCTCGCTCGCCGTACAATGACTTTTTTGCAGCCACTAGCATTCGTATCCTATCAAGGCAGTATTTGATACACCTTAGCTGCAATCCGCTGTACCGTTATCGTAAATGGCCTATCGGCCACTATTGATCTTCTGTATGCGTCGCTCATGGTCTCTAGTCGGAGACGCATTATTCTGCGTATCCTCACGGGAAAGCACAAGAGCAGCGTCATACACGGCGGTGTTGATTTGCCAGATGTCAGCTTCTTCAGTAAGCGCTTCACGAATCCCCGCATACACTCGAGCCAGGTCTTGGGGCTTCTGGGGCTCCAAAGTGCGGAGCACTCTGCGTTTCCTGATACCCTTTAGTGGAGGAATATTGATCCCTGCCACCTCTTTGGCTGATTCGACACGTGGCACTTCGGCCACTTCGTTAACCTGCCTAGGAGGGGGTCTCACATAGCCACGACCACGAAAGTGGGATACATAATCCCATAGACCACGGCCGACACCAGAGGAAAAGTTTCCTTTTTCCTCCCGGATGCGCTTGAGCTGCCGGCCGATGCTGTATCCTTGAGAATAAAAAATCATATTCAAACAAGAGTAGAAACTGAACTATAATCGTCAACAAATGATATTGATTGAGCCTCCACAAATACCATTAATCATCGAATTTTACATGAATTATTGATATCGAACTGAATGCATTGCGATGTTTGCTTGTCAAGAGCTACTGATATCAATAGCATCAATTATTTTGGTCATTCCACAAAATGGAAAGTTATGTTACATCCCAAGCTCTGTCAATCGCGGAAAGTTTATTCATTTCAACTGGTTTTGAAGGATGGATGTATACCAATAACGGTTAGCCATTGTAAACTCCTGAAAAAATTGGAAAATTGTGGGATACGGGGAAGAACATATGATCTATTCGAAAGTTATCTGAGTAACCGTGAACAGAGAGTTAACATCGGTAATAAACTAAGCAGACCTGAAATAGTGACATTTGGAGTTCCTCAGGGAACCATACTGGGACCCATCCTATTTACTATTTATCTAAATGAACTCCTACTTCTTCAAACAGAGGGAAAAGTAGTGAGCTTTGCTGATGATACTGCCATTTTATATAGAGGCTCAAACTGGCAGCAATTGAAGGCAACAGCTGAAAACGACTTCTCGAAAATCGAAAGATGGTTCTCACACAACAAACTTACAACTAATTTTGAAAAAACCAAATACCCACCCTTTGCTTCATACTCCAATTGGTTACCAAATATGGGACCTCTGAAGATTGGCGTTACATATTGTATTCCTGAAAGTCAATCCATCAAATATTTAGGCATCACTATAGATAGGCATTTACGCTGGGATTTGCAGACAAAGAATACGGTTAGGAAGTTAGAGGCACTCTTTCCAAATTCAAATATTTGAGAAACTATCTGGATAAGTGGCATCTAAGAACGCTATACTTCGCACTTGTACAATCTCAAATATCCTATGGTATAATAGGGTGGGGAGGAGTGGATGACTGTTACCTCACAAACCTTCACGTTATCCAAAAATGGATACTGAAAATCATACTAGATAAAGGCAGAACTTATTCTAGTAATAGTGTGTACAAAGAAGCTGCTGTTCTGGATATTCGCCAACTGTTCTGCCTGAGTATAATGAACGCTATTAAAAAAGGAAATATCCATTTGGAACCAGTCATTCACCCCCATAATACCAGAAACCGATATAAACTCCTAAAAGGACCTCGTTGCGAAAAAACCATAGGGAAAAAAACGCTGAATACATAGCTCCACGAATTTACCAGATATTACCAGAAGAAATAAAAACCAGAAATATTCAAAAACAAAGTGAAAAAATGGTTAATGGAAAGCGAAAGATCCTTCCTCCAAGATTACATTAACTAATTAATTCTATATATCTTTCTTTTATTAACTAAAGTTGAGTATCTTTCAAATTGTTATTTATATATACATGTACTTGAACACCATGCAGTACTTCAATATTCATACATAAACTATCACTCCACGTATACTTATTGTTTTGTGCTAACTAAACTAAAAAATTATACTTGCCCGATAACGGAACTGTCGTTACTGTGACACCAACTGTGATATTCACCCGATTGTGAATTTGTTTACTAGATAATGCCAATGCTAGTACCATACTGATCATGTAATGTTTGTATTAGTCTGTGACACCCGTACCCAACTATGATGTCCACCCAATTTATTTTAATTTATCTTATTTATCTTTGTTAGTCATAAATGTAATGTTTTATTAGTCTGTGACACCCGTACCCAATTTATTTTATATATTATAATTTTATCTTTATTTTAGCTTTGTTAGCAATAGAAACAATTGAAATCTACAATCCCTTATATAATATATTTTAGAATTAGTATTCGGATCACCTAGCTATATCACGCACAAGCGATAATTATGTTATTGATTCTGTGATGCTCTTGTTTATTTATATTTCTAAATGTACCTAAACTTTATCTATATGTACATTCGATAAATAAACTTTATTATTATTATTATTATTATTATAATAACTAGCATTACATCAATCTCAGAAAGACTTCGTCAGCGACAACTTTTGCCAATCTATGTTTTTGTATCTATTTTTTAAATCAACGTGAATACCTTCCCAGAAATCTTCAAACGGCATTTATTCAGATTAAATGAATATGAATGATGGAAGTATGTCTTCCGCAATGATATATCATGTTATCTTATAATGATGTCCAAGCACACCCACAATTAGGAGCAATCGGTTTACAAATAGGGGAGGAAAATAATGTAATCAATTATTCGATGATTAATCTGCTAGTGTTGGGTATCATAATATTAACCAAGCTGATTTCAGTTCTATTCTGATATCAACACTTGCCAGAAACTCTTCCCAATATCATGTTTCAATATAATGTCACCCAATCTCATCTGCGATGACAGGAGCGGCTCGTGCGAAGGGAATACGTTACATTTTCTCCCAATTCTGATATTTGCCCGCATCAAATATACACAGTCCTCAGCTTCAGAAAAGGTACACTTCAGATCTCTTCTAGCTAGCAGTTTCCCAGAGGTTGATTTTGAGTCTTTAAATTCTAAATTTCCGGTTATGCTGTCGGTGGAAGAGTCCCATAATAATAAGTAATGCCACCATTATCTCAACTCGTTCATGTTTCCATAAATTTCTGGGGGTCGGCAAGACAATTGAGAAAGCGGTTGCAACAATACCTGAAGTATTCGGTATACCGAAGGTAATCACTAGTTATATTACCACCAAAATATGATCCATGTCCTGATCATACCAAATATCCACTGTGTGCAACAAAAATCACACGCTGAATCGTACAAGCAACAACATAGTATATTGTTTAACGAGTGACGAAAGTAACATTTTTTCAAGCGAGAGAACAGTACACCGAGCCGAGGCCGGTAATGTTCATGATCTTCAAAAAATGTTTTCGACGAATGAATTACTATACTTTTTCTACAACCCTGTTTATATCATCATAATATGCAAATATTTTATTTTGAATTAAAAATAACAGAATTTCTTTAAACATCACTTATGATTTAAATATTGGTTAATTGTTACATTCGAGCAATTATTCAAAATTATAAGAGTATTACAATCAATATTTCTATGTATTGAGGTAGACGATGCCACATCTGTTATGTTGTTAACTGATGTCATTCCAGATCAAGATGCGTCATAATCGGATAGCGTTGTATTTTGTATGGTTTGTAAAATTTTGGTTTGTATTTAATTTTTGCTGCTAACTGATTGATCAACATATCCCTGCGCAACGTTACTAGATTTCCAGCCTCCATGTTTTTTTAATTGAAGTAAATCACCTCCTGCATCCACTAATAGCGTTGCAGAAGTTCTACGCAAACAATGCCCAGTATATTTTTGGGGATCAGGCAAGTTTAAATATCGAGCTATTTGCATAGGAAATTTACTGAATTTATTTATTCCCACAACCTGTCTATTACACTTTCCGTTCTGGTAGTCAATGAAGAATCCTAAATTTTTTTTGTCCATATCTAGTGGATGAAAGTTCATATATATTCCAGAAATCTCGTAGAAGAACCCAGAAATGTGGAAGGAACGCGGTACTTTTGTTTTTGTATTACGTATTGTAAATAAGAGTGTACTGATGGTATCTTTTGAATCATTTACTGTCAAATCTTTCAATTCATGGCAACGACAAGCCATTAAAAAAACTAAGGCTACCTAAAAAACGTTAATATCAATATCATTAGGAATTTGTCGCAATAATAAAGTAATTAACTTACCTCAGTCACTAACTATTTGGAGTCGGGTGCAGTCTTTAAAAAATGTTTAGACTGTTGACTTTTAAAACCATGAGATTTTCGTTTAAAAAAAGAACGTAGCTTGAGATATTCACTGATATAGATATTATTTTCAATCGATAAAGAGGTTTTCAACATCGAATACATAGACCATAGCGTCGATGACTCAAATTTTTTCGACAACATCCAAAATACGCAAGCAGCACAGTTTCCGAAAACGAATCTACGTGATTATCAACTATCCAATCCATGAATTTTGCATATATTTCTTCATATCTCTTTTTAGATTTTGCTGGTTATAAATCCAAAGAGGTTTCCCCAGCTTGATTTGCTATTTCTGGTGGTATATTTTTAAAATCTAAATCACTTTCTGAATCAGAAATCATGATAACCTTAAAAAACTAACAATGCTTTCAGTGCAAACTGACAAGTCTAAACAATTGACGAGGAACGTCAAACTAATGAAACCAGGCAACTAAATATAAATTGTTTTAAATCTCATGATATTATTACGATTCTATTTTGCTTTTTAATCAAACAAAAGTAAGAAAAATGCATTATAATTATAGAAATGACTCCTGTCTTTGTTTATTTTATTAAGTCATCAAAACATTATATACGAGGGCGGGAAATGATTGAAAATATAAATTCAACTTTCGTCACTAGAAACGAAAGTCAACGTTATGAGACTTTCTCTCACTTGCGACGGAAATCACATTTTCACTGAAGGTATTCTATTACAAAATGACATCTTTTCGTAAAACACATTTTTTATCAATAAAACACCTCTTCAGGGAACTACACGAGCTGTCACTGTGTTATGGTCGATGAATTCGTCTCCTATAATAATAACGAAGCTCTGTGTCTGTATTATATCGGTAATTAATGGCAATGACATCAATGATAATAATTATATTGGTATATGAGATTAATCAAAACCGCGGGCTTTATTAGCACTTTTGATCTCCCAACAAAATCTGGGTATGTGTGAGATGTTGGGGGGATTTGTCGAATCTCCTGTTACAATAACAAGCTCTACGCAGTTTCGTGAGTTTCCAGTTCCACGAATAGGGTTCAAGTTTACAGAAAATGTATGCGGGAATATAACATAGCAGTTGGAAATGAGTTTCAATACGAAGAAGAATTTATAATATCAAATTCAACAAAGATTCCTTCCTTCGCGAATCTGAAATGTATTATGACCACAATGGCATGCCTTCAGCTTCGTGAGAATCTCTCAAGGTGAAGAGAATTTCCAATCAACTATACCTGGTTCTGCGGGAATTTTTCATTTCCTAAGCAATAAATTGGAAATTCCGTCGTAACCAGGTGCTTTTATGGGGTTCGATCCCTTGATATAGGTTCAACTAAAGTTTATCCAAAGCAAGTAGATGAATGACATCGCGATTCAGTATCTTGGGAATTCGACGAATCACACTTCTCACCAGAGTGTCTTGATCATATCATCGTTTGGACCACAATTTTGTCAATATGGGAGGGTCAATGATGTTCCTGACCAAAGCAGTATCAAGGACATCAGATCTTTGATCACCATAGAACGTCGACTCAATTTGAGCCAATAGTTGGTATTCACACCTGTCACTGTGCCCTTCAGCGTACTCCATGTTGCATTCTGAGTATTCAAACCCCCACCATTGTTTTGTCTTTTTTTACGAAGTAGAAAAACTCAAAGTCATCTCCACAATTTAAATTGTGGAGATGACGTTGAGTTTTCCTACTTCGTAAAATCACACCACTCCACTTTGAGATACAATGGACTTCTACCACAGGTTATTGTTTTCTCTGTTATAACTGAGGATCCGAGAGTTGTTGTGCAGTAACTGGAGGGAACTTGTGAGTACGCTTTGGTTTGGCGAAAAAGCGGAAACACAGAAGTATTGTTCTTGTTGTTGAGGTAAACCTAGCACTATTCGAACCCAAATGCTACACGAATGGTTCTATCCTTCAGTATTTGTTGGTGGAAATGGATTTGGTGTTCTTGGAGTCCATTATGTGGCTTGTCTCTTTATGGTGATTGGTGTCCAGGAATGGTCGGAGTATCGAACAGCATGCTGATGTTCAAGAATTCAGCTGGTTACTCACTTGTTTTATATTTCGTGTGCTCTGGGACATTAACATAGTATATATCTTGGGATCCATTGACTATGTTATCCTCGGGGATGAACGGATATTGGAAATGTGATTGTTCGCTGTGAATATTGTTATGTGACATTTTTTTGAGATTCTACTAATTTCGTCTGACACACCTTCGATATAGAAAGCCTGGTGTGATTGGTTATCTGTTGGGTTTTCAGGGTTTGTGTAAAGGTTTGATGATGGTGATTTGATCTGATGATTAGTGAGATACTATAATCATGTTGCGGTTTTGAACTTGTTGAACTCTTGCGGTATATAATAGATCTATGGAATATAGAGTTCAGGCAGTAATTGGTTCGAGCTAAATGATGATTGAATACTTGAAATTCATCTGTATAATTCCCCACGATGCTGTTGTGCTTGTGTTAGTTTTGTCAATCAGATGTTTGGTGAATTGTTTATTCACCTTCCATCGAGTGCTCTATCAGAGTTGTAGAGATTTCATCAATCAATATTTTTTAATTTTCAGAGACTGATTAAATTAATCAACCGACGAAAAAATGGGAGAGTTCTCTAGTCGACGCATATAATTTTTTATATATGACCACGCATAACTTTTTGAAGAGTCGTCTGATTTCGATGATTTTTTTATGGAAAGGGTATACCTCGAAGTTGTTCCTATTTGAATTTGAAAAACAATTACACGCCCAAGGGTAGAAAAATAGGTCATGATTTATTGATTTTACACCTGTGAACCGATTTTGTTGAAACTTGGCACATATATGTAGTTCAGATGACACTACAACATAATGGAGGGCTGGAGTTATTCTGATGATGGAGACTGAAGACAGTCGAGGGATCTCCTCAACGGTTCACAGCAGCTACCTCGTGTTTGGGGACATATTGACATATATAATTACGTGTCACTACTAATTGACTCACTAATAGACTGATCATTTCGCTCGTTTTTGCCTTGGAACCTTATCCAGTGCGTTTCAATTTGGTCAGCTTTCCAGAACCGAATCTCTTCCTTGTTCCCTGAGCAGTGCGGAAGTCTGCCACTCTGACAACTCTCCCTTTTTTTTTATCACCCCCACTTGGAACATTGGTTTTGTTTATAACAACAATTTCACCATTTTGTATCTTTATTATTTCGTTCTGTTGATCAATGTGGGAAGGTATTCTTCCAACCAGCGACGCCAAAACAAATCAGCTATACTTGGATATACGACACTGTCTTCTACTGATGAATAATCCGGGTGTTATTATCTCTGAAGATTTGCCCATTGATATGTCATTGGGACAAATACTCACAGGATCTTGAAGGTTTTCCGATACAGAAGTGAGTGGTCCGACTATCAACTATGTATTCGGCTTCCATGAACACCGTCTGTAGTACTTCGTCCGTCGGTCTTCTCTCTCGTAGTTTAGCGTTGAGTGAGATTTTGAAGCAGCCAATCATTCTTTGTCAGCTCCCACCCATGAAAGGAGGAATTCTTTTGAATGATATGCCTATGTTGGTCAATTCGTCGACTAATGAGCTCATTTCCAGTTCATCGAACGTTTCTAGACTTGCTCTTCTTATATTGATACCATCATCAAACCAAATCACTTCCACAACTCCTCTTCTTGATATAAATCTTTTGATGGCCATGATACATGAATTGGTGCTGAGACTATGGGCAATTTTTAAATGGATAGTTCTTACTGTAAGGCATGTAATGATACGCCATAACATTTTTCTGTTCTTCTCCCGATTTTCATTGTATAGGGCCCAAAGGAATCTAGTCCTTTAGCTGACCCATTATAGGTTCAGCATTCCTTGTCATTATTCGTCTACAATATTGTATTGACTTTGTAGGTAGGTAGAATAGCCTCAGCTAAACTGAAATATTTACGTCATGTGTATGAAATGAAATATTTATTTAAGTGTATGAAATAATTCAATTCCCCACACAATCAATACAGTCATAATCTCCCATTCTTCTGTAGTCCCAATTATTTAATTTTTGGTGTGGATTTGACGGTAAATTTTTTATTGATATCCAGGTTTGTGAACATTGGTTGGGTGAGTCCATAAGTAGAAGTGGATAGATAAAACGTCTTACTTTCGTTTATGGTTAGAAGCATCGTTCGAAACCATGCAGGAATCGATTCAAAATCATTTTCCGCTTTGTTTTTGGGGGAATTCCAATTATTGTCAGTATAGAATATTGCAGTATGCTATGATTTCACCACAGAGTCGATTCATATAAATATTGAAACGAACTGGACCCAATATCGTTTCCTGAGGTACTCCGTATTCCATAACCTGTTCTCCGCTGATTGAGTTTTCAATCTCAACAGACTGCGTCCTATTGGAGAGATAACTCGTGAATAATTCTAGTGCACTTCCTCTTACTCCCATATAATGCAAGCTATGGCTAACTGTGACAAGGGCCTTCGACAAGTCTAAAAACCAGTAGATGATTTACTTTCACATTTATGAAGTGAGTTCAGTTTTCGCATCTTGTGTAGAGACCTTCTTGGAGTCTGCAATGTTTTTTCAAAATGATTTTTTTTTCACGACGTTACATAATAAAATGTTTGTAGCAAGTCAAAAAATAGCATAAGTAATGATCAGATTAAACAATTAAAATAGTATAAAATGATCAGATTAACAATTAAAATAGTATAAAAACAAGCAAGAAACACAAATACAAAATATGAAAACAAAGATGACATTATAAACATTCAAAATGATTCACGTATTCTTTGACAGAATAGAAGCAAAAACTCAAAAGATAATTTTTTATTGTTTTTTTGAATTTGGACATACTAAGAATTCTGAAATTATCGGGAAGATAGTTGTAGAGGTTGAAATCCAGAGTATTTTTTTGTGATTCACTCAAACGATAGCGGTTTGTTCGAATTTTGTTACAATGTCTGGTATCATAGTCATGAAGGTCTAATTGCTTAATTAATGAAGTTGAATTTTTATGAATTTCTATGGGAACGTTGTAAAAAATTAAGTTGGTAACGGCATTATTCTCAATTTCAAAAACAGAGGTTGACAATGATCTCTATAACCTGAATTTATTATTATTCTGATAGCTTTTATCTGCAATTTAATTTTTTTTAAAGCCCCAGTTGAGTTGCCCCAGAGTATAACACCATAGCTAATGTAAGAATGGAAGAGGGAGAAATATGTTATTTTCAATGTATCGAAACTAGTTACATTTTTCAACTGACCCAATAAAAAAAGTGTTCTTGATAGTTTTTTGCTCAATTGGTTATTATGACAGGTCCAAGTGAGAGTACTATCGACAACAACCCCAAGTAATTTAACGCTGTCTGCACTTGATGTAGCGGCAGAGCTTGTTGAAAACTGTAACTGTTCCGTTTTATCTTGTTTAGTTTGAGTCGATTTGTCACGAACCAACTTTCTGCCTTCTCATCGACTTCATTTGATATTCTAGATAGTTCAATCGCATTTTTGCCAGAGTAAATAAATGTAGTGTCATCGGCAAACAAAACAGATTTATATGGATGCATGAAGTTACTGATGTCATTCACGTAAATTAAGAACAGAAGTGGTCCCAATACCGATCCTTGGGCAACACCATGTTCAACAAGTTTAAAATTCGAAATGCAATTATTGCTACTGACTGCTTGATATCTATTCGACAAATATGATTTTATGAGGGATAGAGATACTCCCCTGATGCCATGATAATATAGTTTCTTCAATAATATGTCGTGAGAGACGCAGTCAAACGCCTTGGAGAGGTCGCAGAGTGTATTAGCTGTGTGATTACCTTGCTCGAGATTGTCGACAACTTCACTCACCACATTGAGAACTGCCTCTGCCGTAGAGCGGTCCTTATTTTGTATTTATTGAGATAGTTTGTAGGTCTTCCAATGGAAAGTTTTTCAAATATTTCCATGAAATTTGTGATAACTGAAATAGGACGATAATTGACTATGACTTGTTTGTCATAGATGGGGAAAATTATAGATTTTTTTAATGTTGTTGTTAAATATATCTGCCAGTGGTTCACAAATCAGACTGCATATTAGACCATCAATAGAGATTTTTTCGTGACAAAAATACTACCTGGAAACCGGCTGCGCCATCATACGAAAAACGGTCCGAGTTATATCCAGTTATGTTTCCTACTCGCAAGTGTCATTGCTAAATTTGTTGCAAACAATCTTTTGTTTTTTGTTTTTGCTTGTAATATGAAAACTAATGAAGCAATCCAGATGCCTTCAAGTTGTAGAGAATCAAAATGCGAAGAAAATGAGTCGTAGCACTACTTGATCGGATTATTAGTAACGGAGAAAAATTGAAAAAACCAGAAAAAATCAGTGTTTTACAAAAAAAATCTCTACTCCGCCACTTTTTGAGATGCAGTGCAGGCTTTCCACGACAAAGTAGTGATTGAAAAATTACTTTGTGTTTGAAAAATTGAGGCGCTGTCGGATCATTAGTTTTGGCATAATTGCAATCTGAATTTTTTAACGCACTTTATTGCAGCAGACCTGGGTGATTTTTTCTGGTTTTTCTGTTTTTTTTTAATAATAATATGATCGAGTTGTGTTAAAACCTATTTCCTTTGTGTTTCAATTCTCCAAAACTTGTCCATTGAAGGCATCTAGATTACTCATTAGTTTTCATGTTACAAGCAAAAATCAAAGAAAAAAAAAGGTTTTTTTTGCATTTAAATGTTTATAACGAATTAAGCAATGACACTTGCGAGTAGGAAACATAGTAAGATATAACTACGGATCGTCTTTCGTATGATGGCACAGTCGGTTTCCTGGTAGTATTTTTGTCACAGAATCAACAGAGCAGAACATCTCTGATTGGCCTTTGGTCCAGGCGATTTTCTATTCAAAGACATGACGATAGTTTTCCCTCCATTGTGATCTGAATC
Organism: Gonioctena quinquepunctata; assembly: GCA_018342105.1. NCBI lineage: Eukaryota > Metazoa > Arthropoda > Insecta > Coleoptera > Chrysomelidae > Gonioctena > Gonioctena quinquepunctata. The sequence continues at coordinate 877,351 of JAFIRS010000074.1, read as the reverse complement.
TTCGGGAAACAGTGAGTAACGGATACTTTGAGAGGTAAAAGTCCAGAATCCCTATGCCACCAACAAAAGGAAATATGTTCAAATATCCGGAGGACCAGATGAAAGCTGCATTCGATGCTGTTTCGACAGGTGAATCTATTGCATCAGCATAAAAAAATGAGCGGAATTCAAGGAAAGCTGTCATGATTTAGACAAATTCGACCAGAGTCAATACTGACTAAAGATGAGGAGAAAAATATTGTTCTCTGGATATTTGTAATGCCTGAAGCCGGATTCCCAATTGGAAAACGGGCATTACTCAACAGCATTCGACACCCGATACGAGAACTTCACCGGAAGAATCCCTTCAAAGAAGATCGATCTGGAAATGGTAGGTATTATAGTTTGCTTTCAGTCATCAATGCAGAAAAGTGGCAAGAATATCATGAAAAAAAGCGAATTGAAAAATGTATAGAAGAAAAAAATAGGAAAAACAAAATAGACAATAGAAAACGGAATAAGAAAGAAAAAGAAAAGAAAAAAAGAAAAGAGAGTTCGAAAAAACTGCTAGATGCAAAGCGGAAAAATTAGATAATTTTTCGCATTCGGAGATTTATGAGGACGGCAACGTTTTCTGTGGAATGTCAAGAAAAATATAATGACAATTTTGTCAAAGGAATCATAACATTGAAAAAAAAACAATAACTTTGTACAAAGAAGGAAACTACATTATTGTCTCCTTTCCAGGCAATAAAATAAAACACAAATTACTTTGTGTGATTCAAGAATTATGAAGTTATGATTAATTCGAAGTTGTAGCTATAAAAGCCTGTAATGAAGCGAGAACATCATTTACATTGAATGAAAGTGGCATTAGTTCTATAAAGTTACCCAGGTCATAGAAAAACTAGACTTTCCCAACATGTATTGCGCAGGAGATCGTTTGAAATGGGAGTTTAACAAAAAACTGTATGTTGATGGATAGTTGGAATACCTGTAACTACTAATTATGTAGGTATCAACTACTGTAACATTCAACAAAATCGATGTTCCTACTGTGTATTTGTAGCTTAAAAAACATTAAATTCCATTCAGCGAGTGTTATACCTGAACGATCTGGTGATATGAAGAGGATGTTCATAAAATCAGATGTGGAATCATCTGCGACTGAAAGATAAACTTCAGTCACTTTCTTCCATCGTCAAGATAACCTCTTGTGGGGTATTCATGTTGAAAAGGGAAAAAGGGAAACATTCTCAATTGAATATTGAATAGACATATTTTTCTATGAATTTATTCACGATAAGAATGAAGTTAGTTTTTGTGAATGTCTTACATAAAACAACTACTTTCCCGGCTTAAGCTACGCTGGACATTGAACTACATCTGATAGATATTCTGAAAAGACCCTAACTCAAAAGAAAAAATCTGAAATTGAAAATTTGCATTTTTTCAGATAGTTGTTGATTTTCTATTCCAGTCTTAATTAGAACTCATGAAATGATGAGGCAAAGAAGAAGTTTTCCAAAAACAGAAAATTCGTAACATTGAGAAGAGAGACATCGCATTCACTAGGTCTTCAATACATTTTTGTCGACGAAGATCTATTTCACGCTTCCACGATCATCAGGAAGACCGGAAGAAGTGGGAAACACATTTTCAAGAAGCAATCTCACTTTGCAAAGATGGAAAAAGTTAGAATCATTCAATTGAGAATGTTTCCCTTTTTAGTATCCAATGTTCACTTACTTTGCAGGCAAGCACCGAAAAATATTAAATTGCACGAAAAATATTAAATTGCATGAAATACAAAATTAGACTTTTGGTTTAATTCCTCATTTACCTTCCACCGAGTGCTTTTTTCAGACTTGTAGTGATTTTTGTTGTCGACGTTTTCATTTTCAGACCATGAACCGGTCAAAGACTCATGAAACTCATCAATACACATCAATACACACTCCTATTCATCAATACACACTCCTATCCTTCAGCTGGAGAATTCAATTTGCGCGCGTAGCTATTAAAATCGATCCAAAATCGAAGCTTATAATGAATATGCCTAGAAAGAGTTACCTCGGACTAATTATATTAATTAATTCAAGATTTGCCCTCAGAATCTCGCTAACAGTGCATGGCGCTACTTGATCCATCCGAAGACGTTTGTTTCTCATTCCCTTATAATTAGGAACACTACACCTTTCTTCGTCTACCAATATTTACGCGCGTAGTTGTTCTCTCTGTCTACGCCGCTTTGGAAGGGGAACAAGTCTTCAGTTTGTTGCCAACTCTCGCGGTGGAAACAGCGAGATCCGTTTTTCAGTCGGAGCCTAACTACGTTGCAGTACACGTCACGCTCCAGCCGATTTCAACCCGCGAGTTTTTCAGCAGCTTGCTGAAAATTCCGCTTCTACGCTATTGCAGGGTTTTCGCGGAGGACTTGCGTTTGCTTCGCTGTTTTTTTTTTTACGTTTTCTGCGTGTGATGAGATTTACTGTGCTTTGGATTATCGTGTGACTTTGAAGTGATTGTGTCTCTGCTGGAATTAGATTTTTGTGTTTTGGTGCAGTGCTTTCTGGATTAGCCCTGTCCAGTTGGATTTTTCGATTTCCCCGCTGTGATTTTGTGAATTTCAAACGTGCCTTTCTCGCTGAGGATTTATTGAATGTGCTTGTTTTTTGGATCTACCATACACTCATAAGAACTGTGAGTATTTATCTCTGCATTTTTTAATTATCTTTCCGTTTCTGGTTTGGATTTCTTGTGTGACATTTTCATCGGGTCTGATTGGAACTTGCCAAGTGAGCTCAAGTGATTGACGGAAAATATTTTTAGACATTCAGCACTCAGAGAAATTGGTAAAATCGGTTTTTAATCTAATGAATATAAAACTCTGATTTAAAAGTAATGATCCATAACGCAGAACTATTTCACGAGAGCAGCAGATGAAAACTATTACATTTTTACTTGTGAATGTGATAAAACGAAGTGGAAAAATCTGTAACTACAGGAACCAAATGAAAAATAATAACTTAAATCGTCTACCAAGACTGAGGGATAGATTTTGTCGGTTGACGTCGATTACAATTTAATTGTATGTATTGGTACACGATGAATGATGTGCCTCGGAAAAATTCCCAGAAGATTTCGTGGAATGCCCAGAAGTATTTTTTTAATCTGGAGAAAGTGACCATAACTTCCTATCTTCTACATCTTGACCCAAAAAATCTGAAAAGTGAATCAAGTGTATCTATTCATGAAGTATGAAAACTGTGAAAATATAATTCAAAACAATTTCACAAACCAGCAAAATTCGGCATTCTTCCACGCATTGCCTTCCTCGCTGGAGATTTATTGAATGTGTTTATTTCTTGGATATATCAAACACTAATTTTTCATCGCTAAGAACTCTGAGTATTTTTGGGAAAGTATATTCGCGTTTCTGGTTTAGATTTTTTTTGTGAAAATCTCTGGATTCTGATTCGAACTCGCTAACTGAAGTCAAGTGATTGCGGAAAAATATTTTAAGACATTTTACTCATAAAAGACAGTTCTTATAATCCAGTTATCAAATATTTGGGAAGGAAAGAATCTGAAATGTCAGTAATGACCCATAAAACGTAATTTTTTCATGAAAAGACCGCTGGCGGATAAAATTCAAGACGTGATATATTTCAGTACTGAAAATTATCTTATATTCACTTCTGAAATTGTAAAGGGAATTTCCAAAAGTTTTTTTGTGTTATTTTCATCGTTTCTGATTTAAACCCGCCGATTGAACTCACGTGATTTTGGAAATCCATCACTTCACCAATTTAATGAAAAATAAATGTGCAATGAAATTAATTTTTCCACAAACAATAATTCAATTGAATAATAAATGATGATACACAATGAATAATATGCCGCAAAAAAGTTATCTAAAGATTTCTTGCAAGTCCAAAAGTATCGTCAAAATATTAATCTTCAGATCTCCTACATCATGATTTATAAAAAACTGATTAAAAGTGTATCTCACGGGGAAGGTTTCTGGATTGAAATCGTCCAACAAATTTTCTTGTTTTATCATTTACCAATCAATTCTAGTGGATGGACGTTTCCAATTGAAATATTTTCATAAAACAGAAAAATCCGAAAAAAAAAATTTAAGAGTGCATCTGATGGAGAAATAAATATGTAGATCTCTTTAAGGTATGAAAAAAGTTGAAAAAAGTATTTGACTCAAATAACTAGCGGAAATCGGCAAGGTACCATGTATTACCTTACTCGCTTCGTTAATTTTTTGGATCTACCATACACTGGGTTTTTTATCCATGATCTCTGAGTATTTTTTCTGCATTTTTGGAAAATATTTTCGCGTTTCTGGTTTAGAATTTTTGTGTGAATTTTTCATCGATTCTGATTGGAACTGGACAATTCAAAGTACTAGACAGAAGTGGGTAAAGGAAAAAATAAATGTACAATGGAATGAATTCTTCTACCAAAATTGAGGCATCGATTTTTTCGAATAAGTCGACTCAAATTTGATTGAATAATAACAAATGCATCGATTGGTACACGATGAATGATGTACCTTAGAAAAGTTTCCGAACGATTTCTTGGATAGTTCAAAAGTATCCTAAAAATCGGATACTTCGTATATCTTTTAGCATAAAGCAGACTAACCTCAAAACGTATATCTCGTGGGATATGTAGATATCTTTAAAGTATAAGAGAAGTTTGAAGAAAAATTCGATACAATCTCAAAAATTGGCAATGTATCAGGTAGTACGAAACGTTAAATCGGAAAATGTGATAAACGTATTTGAAATATCTATCTAAAATATTTTGAACATCTTTATGAAATAAATATTCTCAAAGAATCAGGAAGGAAGGATAAATTTAACCATCCCAGAAATTGAAAACAGATAAAAATTCTTATAATCCAGTTTTCAACTATTTCCAAAAGTATAAATCTAAAATGATAGTGATGGTCCATTTGAAATTCAAAACAGACTAATTTTCAATATTGAAAATTATTGCGAATTTACTCGGAAAAGTGATGAAGGATACGAAAAATTCGTTACTTAAAAAAATAATTACGGAATTAAAAGAATTATATTGCCAAGTTTCAGGCATCGAGTTTTTTGGTTGAAGTCATTCCAATTTAGTTGAATAATCATAAGTGCATGGATTGGTGTACTTCGGAAAAGTTTCCTAACGATTTGTTGGAGGGTTCAAAAGTATCCTACAATTCTGAAGTGCATAAATATACCCATCTGAAAAGTCTTAAAAACTGTGCCCATAGAAAAATTAATTTAAAAAGGTATAAGAGAAATTTTTTTGTAAAAAAAAATTGTAAAATTGTTTTACCCGCTTTCTTAGTTGTTTGAACAACCCTCAGAAGTTAATGAAAACTTGTACGAGTTAAAATCACGGGGACCTTACCTTTCATAGTGGGATCCGAAACCACTCTTGGAACCTTGAAAAAGTTTTTCACCAGTTGCGGGCAATCTACTAAGTATTTTTCGATGTATGAATCGAAAAACGTTTTGAAGATATATTATGGCATTAATATTGATGGAATATTTAAAGAAACTTCATAAAATTCAATGTTCCCAGAGCATTGAAATAGAGGAGCTGAATAAAACTGTGAGAAAAATAAGAACTTGACTGATGGTAGAATTTATGGACAGTGTTAGCGATTTAAGACACCCTATTTTCCGAATGCGATGACTGTTTTGAAAAAAATTCAATATAGGGATTTTTTATTCAATGAACTTTATTGGACCATCTAGGGGAATTCATATCAACAAGGCCTACTGTGGATTCACTGAATTAGTCGAAATTTATTTGTAATTTTTTCATAAAACTGATGAATAACGTATTGTATTGTATTATATACAAGTTTGAGAAGTTCATTCCAGAAAAAAATAGCATTCACTTCAGTGCTACAAGGGATAACCGATAAAAAATAAAACAACGGTTTTAAAAATACTATATAATTTTTTTAGACAGCATTAGAATTCAATGATAGTAACAGCAATTATATTGAAAATTGAACTAGAATACAATGAAGAGGAGAATGAAAAGATTATGAGGAGGAACAAACGGATGGAATAATTTAAACATAGATATACCAAATCTTATAATACTCTATACAACGCTCTCCAGGAGGTTTAAAAAAAAACAACCTGAAATCTGTCCTTTTATTGGTGAAATATACCTCCATGGCGTATTGCTTCCAGATTAGGGAAACTTTTCCAAACCATACCGTATCTCACGTATCATAATATTTCTACTACTCGGAGAAAACACACGACTTCATAAACCTCAATAGTACGATAAAAATGATGAAAAAAATCAAGACAAGCTTTTATTCAAATGCACTAAAAAGGAAAAGAGAAAAAATATCCTGAAACTAATGCTATTCTATAATTATTTCAAGGAAAATGTGTGATATTGTATATATGCACCCTTCATTTATGTATTGTTAGAATTATCAACCAAATTTTACATTACGTCTGTTGTGAATTCTCGAACTTCCAGAGGACAGATCAACACCAATTCTGAAAAAAAATCTATGAAATAATCTGTGAACCAAGAGAATTATTGGTGAATTCATTTTCAGCACCTAAATACTTACATTTGGCAATTTGAAAACGCCTATTTATGTTTCTGATAGTTGAGATTCCAGAATTTCACGAGGTTTTTATATATTCCTTTGAATTCTCATGAAAAATATATTTCAAACACTTATAAACGTAACCTACAATTCCTCAAGTAGAGCTCTCCTTCCTCCCCGTATATCTAACTGTTTTGAAATGATTTAATGGGAATACCTGGACTTTTCACGAGCGTGTTCATTATTGTTCATAGGTAGTGATTTTCATGAAAATTTCGTGATAATTTGATATGTATTTTTATTAGCACAACGTGCGTGCCTTGGTGAAGATCGCATCGAGATCCTTGAATAACGATAAACCCGTCTGAGGAAAAGGAACTCAGTTACCAACACTGGCCACTGTCAGATTTTGCGGAGGCAGAAGGTTATCTTTTTCTGCGAATCAATTGATCAATGAAGGAATTGTGGTTAATATATAGAATTGAAGAGACAAATTTTCTGTAGTGCTATAACAGTATCAGATTGATTTGCTCGAGAATATGGTAATTATTGAATAAATGGTGAGGATGCTTATATCTGATCGCTAAACAGTTATCTAATATTTCTTCAGCTAAATTCTTCACATAATTTACCATTGTTCATATATTCATATTCGCAATATGAAGATTCTGCTCTGCGTTGAGTTTTCGTAAATCTCAAATGGAACACTCATATTGAACTGCAAAAAAATATCTGCCTCTATAATTGTAATCATTTCATCGGAGTTGTATAGAAAATCACAAATTGAATATGCTGGATCATTTACTTTTAGTCCCGAAGTGTTTATATTTTTTTATGTAAAAAAAGTTTTATCAATAAGAATTTCTTTTGTCTATACCTCGAGTGTTGGTTGCCTGTCTCAATCTGATTCGTGCATTATCGGTCATCTGTCACGATGCCATTTGAACCTTTACGCCAAAGAACGCTACTTCTTTCTCTTGTTGCTTGTCTTTTGTCGTTACCAGTTGTTATTGTGTTGTGTATTTTCTTGAAAGATACCTCTGTCTTTCAGTTGGAAAGATGTCTTGAGTATCAGTAAACACAGAAGGAGAATTTCACAAAAACTCTGTTGTCATTGTTTTGCGCTACCAACGGTTCACATTTTTATGCACGAAATCCCTATGAATGACACATTTTATTTTAGAATCATAAAAGTGCTTCATGACTAAAAGAAATTGGATAGCTATATAAAATGTACGATTTTCCATCCAATCAAAGTCAAACAATTGCCATTGGAGAGGCAGAAGTTTTGAATGTTTTTTTAAGGTGGCAACTTGTGCAGAACTTCCCTATTGAATCAATGGAGTATCGCATTTTGGAACAAATATTATTTGGAAAAAACAATTTTATTATTTAATATTAAATTCAGGAGTTTTTTCACGCCTACCACCAGTGACTATCGGAAGAATGCAAAGACATGGTTGCGGGGGTTCAATCTGGGGTTGATGGTCCCTGTTCTTTGGGATGCAGAAACCCATATCGATTCTCAGACTTTTTTCACCCTTCAGGAGGAGAGAAAACAACGTTCTGCTGTGAACATCTGGAGTTATTAACAGAAGGAATAGTTTAATTAGTTTCCGAAGAAACTAATTCTAAGACCGTATTCGAAGAAAAAATCCGCAGAACAAATATTCGCAACAATATTGCCGCGGGGACCCATACTGCTTTGGCGTGCAGTCTTCTCAACTATTTTTTTTTAATTTCGGTTCATTTGCGCGAGGATGAAGGTACTTCTTGGCTGTCCCTTTCCTCGTTTTTTGAATGTATATGTGCCTCGTAGGTCTTACTGGCTGCTCGATTGTGTGGTTGATTTTTGCGTGAATTTAAATTTTGTGTTCTTTCATTTTGATTGTTTGTGTTAGAATATCCACTTGGTGAATTTATATTTCGGTTGGACTTGTGGTCCAGATGCACCGCGGCGCTGAGCGTCCGGGTGCGTAGGACATTCATCCCTATAGTGACGATAATCTCTCCTACCACTGCCATTCAATACAGAAGTCTTTGATGTGTATTGTTCGAGGGTAATATGAATGAAGAAAAAGAGGATAAACACACGCCACAATATAAATATTCATCAAACGGAGGCGATCCATCTCATACAGTGGAGGTGATATTACCTTCTAGGTAGGTGAGAAATCATACGGTCTAACTCTACCAAAAAATAATTTCAATAAGTGCGGACACATTAATGTTACGTTATTGTAGTTGTTTTCAGTGTCAGTTCTTCATAATTTTGTCCAACATACAATGATCTGCTTGTAACCCGTTCCTTTTTGCTGATGATGGAGGATTAATCGTTCGAAACATGTCCAGTTCCTGATGTAAATCTTCGTGCCACATTGTTATTAAAATTATTCTTTGGTGGAGTTAGACCTACCTAATTAAAATATTCGTTGTTTTGGCTGATGATGGACCTATATAGGTCCAAAATCGGAACACAATACATACCATTCCACTAGAGAAACGACGGACTTTGACATACTATGATCCTTTTGTATATTAATAATTTAGGAACCATTTAATGAAATCATATATTTTTTGCAAAACCCATCTTGATGAAAGAAGATAATTTCGTTCACATCCTAATTTACTCCAACAAAAAAGGGTGCGGAGTACAAAACATTATTCAAAATGCTAATGTAAAGCAGCTTCCCCTCTTTTCTTGCGACAATGCGGGACCTCCGAGCGGAATGAGAATCTGGGCGGAATCATCAAGAGAAAATAATACCCGGGAATGTAAACGAAAGCTCCCCTTGGAGCATAAGAATACATGCTCCGAAAATCATCATATTTTAATACTGTTAACAGGCACGAGTTGTTTTCAGACGAGTTTCCTGAAAAATAAGTAATATGTAAGCGCAAAATGAAGCATGGGGAGGAAAACGACCCGGGAATTTTTGATGAAAATGCTTATGGAGAATTCATTTGGGTTGGGGTGTGAGGCATGAAGAAATGTTGAGCACTACGGTTATCACTCTGTGAAAAGAAATATTTTCTATTATTATTTCATGTTAATTACCCATTTAATTATTTGTAACGAAACCTGGTTCAAATACATACCAAAGGTGTTGTTCGCAGCACTGCCTTTATCTTTAATTTTCAAATCGATATCAGCAAACTATATATCGTTTCATAGCTCAACAATTTTCATTTATGGTATACAGAGAAACATAAAACCGCTGTAAGTTATAATGAATAATTGTTGTTTTCCTTGTATGTAGATTTTTTCGTGCGTGTTGAGTGGATGCCATTTGACAAAAGTTTATCTTCCTCATCAGTCATCAGTTTTTCTCTCTCGAATTGAATATTATAGAACAACTAGTCTGGGAAAAAAACGAACAATCTATATACAGTGTCCGGCATAAAGTTCGCAGCATATGGAAAACTTTTTTGTTATTGATTTCTCAAAAAAAATCATTCGTGATAAAAACCTCAGCTTCATCCCAAACCTGAAATGCAAATACCGAAATTGTATACGACCCTATACAAGGGAGATAGAAAAGCATGCTTTGTTTCCAGAACAATATGAACTTATCACTTTATTCCTCACGGTAGAATTCAAATTCATGGGGAAATATTGTTCAAAATCGAAAGTTGATCCAGAAATCCGAATCATAGCAACCTATGTATGACCAATTTCATATTTCAACTTTTTTTCCCATTTTTTCCTCATTACCCTGTACAACATAAGGAATATTATGCTAGACGAATGGAATATTGTTAGATATGATGATATCACTCTATGAATGTTTTCTCATTTCTCCCTCCCATCGGAAAATCACATTAATTGAATTATGTGACGGAATTTCACAAAATCTTGCTGCAAATAGTAAATAAAACTGAATTGTCTCCAATGTATGATGCCAGAATTAAAATGAATTCATTTTCACACTAGGAATAACATTTTTTAAGACAATCAGGAATTGTAAAATATGATAATTTTTGTATAGTTTTTTTTTCAAGCAAGACATCAGAATGCATCTAGAATATGTTATTGAATTATTTGCAGCATTCAACGTACAGAAGGTTTCAATCCACTCGAAAAATGTTGACATATGAAATTGGTCATAGGTGGCTATGATTAGAATTTCTGGATCAACATTCGATTTTGAACAATATTTCTCCATGAATTTGAATTCTACCGTGAGAAATAAAGTGATATTATTTTGAAAACAAAGCATGCTTCTCTATCTTCCTCGTATAGGGTCGTATAAAATTCAATTTTGGTAGTTGCAATTCAGGTTTGGGATGAAGCAGAGGTTTTTATCACGAATGATTTTTTTTGAGAAATCAATAATAAAAAAGTTTTTCATATGCTGCGAACTTTATGCCGGACACTGTATGTCTGGTCTGACGTCATTCATCAGATAATTCTACGTCTCCGATTCAGCTTATATTCAATGGGCTAACGTGAATTTATTTACTTGAAAAATGTTCTCACTTGAAACACGATTCAAAGAATAAACATTTTGATTTGAGCTCCAGAAATTCATCAGTTTTTGCCCTACAATTTTATTATATAACGATGAATCACGTTTGAAAGGTTTGAAATAACTTGAAAAAAAGCAACATGGAATAATATGCAAATCTATAGAAATTTCACCAATTGGAAATGATAACTGATTGAAATTCAATAAGAAAAATATTGGTATCAATGGATTTGTCTCGACATATCAAACATTTTAATATTTTATCAATATCGAGATTTAATTTTTGTGTTTTTGGAAAGTGTTGTTTTTGATATCTTCATGGAATTTTGGAGTGGATTGAGACCGAAAGAATACCAGAATTGTTTTTCTTTCGATTCGAGATTGCATAGAAATATTAGGTAGGTTCACGGAAATCTGAAACCCACAACTTTCAGTCGTAGAATTCAAGGTTCACACAAAATTAGATATGCTGTTTGTGTAATTGATCAATGAATACTATTTTGAATCAACCTTTTCGACTTGCTGCATCGTCGGATTTTTTCCATTATTTCTATATCTTTTGCATTTTTTATTATTCATGAAGTTTCAACTCAAAAAAACTTTTTTTTTCAGTAGGACCAGAAGATATCAAAACATTTTATGTAGTTTACTCTGGAGTTTTCTGAATAATCAAATTTATTAATTTAAATATAAATGCCACTTCATTGAAACTTCACAATATTATTTTTATATCAATAAATATATTTTTCGGCAGGATTGGATTGAAAAATATATTTCCATAATTTTTTCGAGAAATAATGAGGTTGGTAAAAGTACGAACATATTTTTTATGCATGGCACTCTATTTAAGTTTTACAACCTAACCATCACATGAATATTAGAATAAAATGGATGTAAACTCAATGCCACATTGATGATAAATTCAGTTTATCATTGGTTCATTCGAAAAAGGAATTGCAATAAGGCTCACAAAAATTTGGAATATGATTTGAATTCGTATTTTATTTCCATATTTTTTCGGAGTATGGTGGTGTGAGTATTGATTATTTCGATGTCTATTTTTATGTTTTTTTTTTATATATTTGCTCCTTTTACCTCCATAAAGTGGGCCTTCCAAGGGGTCTTCACTTGGATAATTTTTATATCAGGTATTTTTCCGCCAGGCTCTCCTTTATATTTTCCAGAGTTCGTTAATTCCCTTACTATTTTGATATTCCATCTTTCATGTTTGTCATTATTTGTTTTGAGGAATCAAGTACTGAACAATCAAAATGAGGGTCATCATCGGTATCTTCCACTTCTTCGGAAAGTCTCTTCAGTTCTTCTATTCGCTGCTTACACGTTCACTAACTTCCATACTGTTTCAAATATTGAGATTATCAACACTTTGCTGGAACGACCATTGCGGAATTTCAGAATAACATAACAAATAATTGTTCATAATTCATGTGTAACATTGAGCAGTATTACTATTTTTGATTTTTCAAGTTGCTGGATAATATTTTTTTTTCAATACTCCATCTGTTCTAAGTCAGTTCTAACCACCAACTTTGCTCTGGACTCTGTCCTGAAAATGCAACAAACAAAAATGTTATCCAGGAAACATCAAATTACTAGCGACATCCATTTGAAAAACGTCTGATATATAATCAATTACCGACCACCTTATTATAATCAGACACACATACTATCATAAAGTTTTAAATGAAACAATATACATTTTAAAATATAAATAATAGTTCGTTTTTTTGTTTTATAATAAAAGAAAGGTCACTCTAGTTCACAAGTTCGAAAACGAAATGAAATATAGTGAACATCCGCTGCTACTTTTGTGAATCGTCCCTTATATGTAGTTTCGGTCGTTTTTTTCAAATTTCTCCATTGTTGATAGATCTCGGGTTATTTGCAGAAAACTGGACCCTTCTTTTTGGAATATTCAATTGTTTATAACATTTGCAGTTGTTTATGAGCGGGTTTGAAACATTCGCACAATTTCCTCGGTGTCATTTACGTGAACCCTCACACGTATTAGTATTGTAATTCGCAGTCGAAATGGCAATTTTTGAGTTGTGTCGTTATTGTAGCCGACGTGCTATATATATATTTATATATATATATATATATAATATATACAGTGCATTCCATTTAAAACAAGCCACCCTGAATAACTTTTGGTACAATGATTTCCAGGAAAAATAAAAAAACACGTCAACGATAGTATACAGGAGGACATATTTTGACATATTCACATTTGATGTTACTTCCACTATCGCACCCCCAGAGCATGTCACCATTTTTTTTTTAAATGGATCACCCTATATTATTTCGCATTATCAAACGATCCATGATGAGCAGATTTCAACAAAGTATAAAACATATGGTCTGACGCATATGGTTCGAGAGCTACAAATTATTTGGTTGAAAACGAGCCACCCCGAATATCTTTTGAAACAATGATTTGCAGTAAAAATAAAAAAAACAGGTCAACAATTTATACAGGAGGCCACATTTTGAAATATTCGTTCTAGAGACAAATGAAGCAATAAATCAGAAAAAGAGATTTTTTATTAAATTCTTGAATCAAAATCTGATGACTTGACAATGAGAAGAAAAAAAATTTCTATAGTAAATATTCAAAAACGTTTCCACCAACTTCCATACAATGGTACAAACGAGCTTCCATTGCCGCCCTCACAAGGTTGAGAATCTCGGGAGTTATTTCTCTGCAATGCCTAATGATATTCTCTCTCAAATCTTCTAATGTTGTTGATTCTATCTCATACAGTTCAGACTTCAAATGACCCCATAGAAAGAAATCTACAGGAGTGAGATCCGGAGACCTTGGTGGCCATTCTGTAGGACCTCTTCTGCCAATCCAGCGACCCGGAAAATTATCATCCAAAAATTGTCGCACTGGAGCTGCATAATGAGGAGGTGCACCATCCTGCTGAAAAACTATTTCTTGTTAGAATAAATTCATATCCTCCTCAATTGCCCTATTGATGCACGGTATTATTCGATTCTCCAACATATCCAAATATTTATCACCAGCCAAATTACCATTGATAAAAAAAGGTCCTATGATGTGGCCACCTAAAATTCCTGCCCAAACATTCAGTTTTTGAGGTCGTTGGGTATGAACTTGACGGTATGAATGAGGATTCGTATCACTCCAATATCGACAATTTTGCCGATTCACCTCTCCATTCATCCGAAAAACAAATTTTATTCAAGAAATTCTGATGCAAGTTGATCCGTTCAGTGAGACTTTCACAAAACTTGATACGTCTAGCGAAATCATATTCGTTCAATTCATGAACTAGTCTAATCTTATATGGATGAAATTTGTACTTATGAAGGATCCTGAAAACATTTGTACGACTGATTCCTAATTCTCGAGATAACTTAGTAAGAGATTGCGTATTTTCCATCGGTCCAACGTGCCCTAAAACTGCAATAGAAATAGCTTCATCGTTGACAACTCCTGAACGGTTATGCTTTTTATTGCTAACTGATCCAGTTTCCATAAATTTGTTCAATAATTCCGAAACGTATTTGTGTCGTACATTTCTTCCTGGATGACTATCATTGAACATACGGGCAGCAGCTCTAGCACTATTTCCATTCTGGTAGTACAAACTCACTATTTCAATCCGTTCTCGAAGCGTATAAACCATTGCTTCTCAAGAATTCACAAAAACAGAAACACCAATTGTAACTTCACCTGGTAGGTAATCGTTATTGTAGAATAAGACAAATACAAAATGAAGAGAATATCCAATTCAAACTCAACTAGGCAAAATAAGACTTTTTTGAAGTATACTTCAGAAAAACACCTATGAAACCTAGGTAACAGATTGTACAGCAGTTCATTCGGGGTGGCTCGTTTTCAACTCAAATAATTTGTAGCTCCCGAACCATATGCGTCAGACCATAATTTTATACTTTGTTGAAATCTGCTCATCATGGAGCATCTGATAATGCGAAACAATATAGGGTGATCAATTTTAAAAAAATGGTGACATGCTCTGGGGGTGCGATAGTGGAAGTAACATCAAATGTGAATATGTCAAAATGTGTCCCCCTGTATACTATTGTTGACGTGTTTTTTTATTTTTCCTGAAAATCATTGTACCAAAAGTTATTCAGGGTGGCTCGTTTTAAATGGAATCCACTGTATATATATATACATTTTTGAATTCGTTCTGATTTAGCTATATATATATATATATAAATATATATATATATATATAGCTAAATCAGAACGAATTCAAAAATAAGACCTACTCCTATAGAGTTTTCATCATTTCTTGGAAAGATATGAAACATTGTTGACGCAAACTGGATGATTAATTGCGATAAAATGGCGGAAGCCTGTTATTATAATATTCCCGAATAAAATTAATAAAATAATAAAATGAATGTCACTTTCGAAAATTGATTACCTTGGGGATTAGAAACGCTTCCAGACTTCGTATGAAAACATCGCAGAAAGACGTTGAAGAAGAAACTACCACCAATTATCAGTGTTAGATCTTTCGTTTTGAGGAAACTCCAAAGGAAAAGTCATCACGAGTTATTTCATTGTTGCCAGACAACTTCATAAAAGCAACTCGAAGTTCTCCTAGAAGTTTCCGTCGTAAGTTGGCTTGTCCATTAATATTAGGAGAAAACATAGCAGGCAGTCGAAGGTTCCAGAAATTTTATGCTCGAAACTCGAACTAGCTAGATAAGTTATCTAAAAGTTGGAAGCACCGACATAACTTATATATTGAATAACCCGGGCTACGTTGTCTTTTCTGATATGCAAATTTCAGGAGACGAAGCTCAGAAGAGCTGATTATCTGGCGCATTTTCCGGTTCAAATTACTCACAATTTGGTGTGACTCCATGTAATTGGATCTGTTCTGCTCGAGGGACTGCTTAATTGACGCAAATTGTTTCGTGATGGTTATCTTTATTCTAGGAAAATATCATTCCTGCCGATTGTAAACTGACTAATCAAATACTCGACTTATATCACAGACGAATATTGCTTGGAAATCTACTGCAAAGAAATTTGTATAAATTTGCTTATTTTAGAAGGGATCTGAAACATTTTGGGACATTATACTATTATAAAATTGAATTGTCTGTTTGTTGTTTGTTCGAGCATCACGTAAAACAACTCACCGATGTCGATGGAACTTTTGTGTTCGAAGCTTATGATTGACTTAAAACTGGTATGTATTTTATCTCGCAAGGATGTCGGGAACCGTAGATATAACAATAAAACCACAAATTTTTCACAACCAAGTGTAACCATTCAAGGATGAGCTCCCATTTCAAGTTTATCTTCCCGTGTTTCTATATATAGATATAACAACACAAATATGTTATAGTATCAGACTTCATGATGATAATTTCCATGCAATGATGAACACAAAGACAAAATTTGATATTTTGGGGGTGGGTTTTGCAGAGGTCCGTGAAAACCACCACTGCAAACTTATCAAACATTTTCCTAAGAAAATTTTCAAGATGTATACGTGAAGGAAAGAGAAACAGAAAGATGAAGTCGAATTTTGGATATTTTCAATTCTTCATGAGTTTCCAGGACTTTTAAGTGAAAAGTAGGCTGTATCTCGAGAACGCCAAAAGATAGAAAAATTTTGTGAACGACATTCGATTCAGAATGGTAATTGGTAGGTATAGAGGGAAAAAAAATTTTTTTTTTAAAAAAAAGGCCAACCCCAAAAATCGACGAATATCGAAAATATTCGTATTGATTTCAAATTATAACCAAAATGTGTAAATTTTCATGGAGATTCCAAAAATGTATTTATTATCAGAATTCATGATGATAATTTCCATGGAATGATGAAAACAAAGTCAAATTTTGATATTTTGGGATGGGTTTTGCAGAGGTCCGGGAAAACCACGACTGCAAACTTATCAAACATGTTTTCCAGAAAATTTCCAAGACGTATACGTAAGAGAAAAGAGAAACAAGAAGATGAAGTCCATTTTTGAATATTTTCAATTCTTCGTGAGTTTCCAGGACTTTGAAGTGAAAAGTAAGCTGTATTTCGAGAAGATAGAAAATTTTTGTGAACGCCAATCGATTCAGAGTGGCCAATTTGGTAGACATAGAGGGTTTCCAAGAAAAAGTCGAAATAATTTTTTGTTCTTAAAAAATCACGAAAGGCCAATACCCCTAAAAATCGACGAATATCGAAAATATTCGTATTGATTTCAAATTATAACCAAAGTGTGCGAATTTTCATGGAGATTCCAAAAATTTATTTTTTATCAGACTTCATGATGATAATTTCCATGCAATGATGAAAACAAAGTCAAATTTTGATATTTTGGGATGGGTTTTGCAGAGGTCCGAGAAAACCACCACTGAGTACTTATCAAAAATTTTTCTTAGAAAGGTTTCAGGATGTATACGTGAAAAGGAAAGGAAAACAGGAAAATTTCCAATTCTTCGTGAGTTTCCGGGACTTTGAAGTAAAAAGTAGGCTCTCGAGAACGCCAAAAGAAATTTTGCGAACGTCAATATATATATATATATATATATATATATATATACTTCAGGTTCGAAAGGTTCAAGAAACATTTTCAATATATATATATATATATATAGTGAAAGATAGTCGTTGCTGACTAGTTAGGTGTAACAAATTGATTATTGGGGTATGCAGCAAAAGAAAAAGTGTACTCTTTAAAGTTTGTCCAAGCTTTCGGAATGTTTTATTTCCATCTTCAGGGATACTACAATGAAGAATTGAACAAATTAGTGTGTCATTCGGACCTTAAGGTACTAATAACTTACATCTTTGTTGAGATTAGTTTCTATGTTGTTTATGAATGTTATTCATGTAAAGTACGGTGAAATATAAGTTCTGAATTTGAAGTTGGCAACATATGTTTTAAATCGTCAACTAATTATACACATTAAAATTCATTGAAACGTTACTAATTAAAATATTAAAAATATAAAGTCTGAAACATGTGTGTCTTGAGAAAGTACAATAGGTTATAAATTGTGGGAAAATTATTTATTCACTTGTCATATGCTTTGACAGTCACTGGTAACTGAGGGTAGTACCAACTGATATGAAATGGTTTGCCATTATTGGCCAAAGTATTTTAGTAATTTTCTTGTTAGTACCAACTTGAAGATATATTAATAACTAGTAATGAGCTCAGATTGATTTGAGAAAAATTCTGTATTTTCCATTGCTAATAAGAAGGAATAAATTTCACTTCCTTTTTTTTTTGTTCATATGATTTTTTTCCTGTGATACGAAAGCCATTTCCAGAAAAGTTCTCTAGCAGTGTGCCGTTCATTAGTTAATATTTTAACTTCATCATAGTTCATATGATGGTCGAATTTGTTCACGTGATCTGCTAGAGCACATCTTTCTGGATGGTGCCTGCAATCACTTTTATGGGATATTAATCTCTGTTTTAATAATCTTGCAGTTTGACCAATATACATATATAAATATATATTTATATATATATATATATATATATATATATATATATATATATATATATATATATTGGAATAACAGCTAGTTCTTTATAATTCTAGATCGACATGTTTACGAGTATGATATGAATATATCAATAGTAATTATAATTTTCCAATTGAATCACTATGAAGCGTTCATACTCGCATCTGGAGCACCCTTATATAGGACTAAATGAAAAAAAATTACAGAAAAATTATTAGAAATAGCATGACTCAATTGACTCTATTGGCGACATGACAATACAGCTTGAGAATCTGGAACATTAGAATTTGATCAGTTGCTAAGTATATATTATATTTCCCAATGAACAATTGAGAACAGTGGTAAGAATTCTAGAAATAACATGAAAAGTAAAAGGTTTTTTCAACATCAGGAAAACAGATATTAGAATATTATTATTATGTTGGTCATTAGAACCCGACGGAATACCCAAAAAAAAATCCCAAGACGTACTTTCACGGAAAAAGGAAAATGTAGCATGCAGAATGAACTCAACATTACGGAAATTTGTTATTTTCATTGTTTTTTTTTATGATAACTGAAAGAATTTTTTGTTACCGAACAATCCAATTTTTTGTTTATTTGCCATATACAGATTTTTTTGGATTTGTAAAAAAAAACGTGATGTGATAGAAAAAAATTGTGGTTGTTCGAATTGAAAAAACGATCCAAAAATTTTCAAAAGCAGGCCTGTAAAATCGACTTCATTTCTCAATTCTGATTAAAACATTCTTGAATACCCAAATGTATATGAGTCTACAATATCAAACAAAAGTGATTATCTACAAAGTTTCGAACTTACGAAATACCCACACTGGAAAATTCACCACCCCCCCAATCCTCGCCGATGTATCAGATGCTCAAATGAAAATTTCAACATGATTTCCAGCCCTAACAATCTGTTGAATGAAGCCGAACCAGACCATGCGAAATAGGTTAGGCATACTTTCATTGTTCGAATCGTTGGTCTACTGACTTCCGAAGTCTAAACTTCCGACCAAATTCCTAGCTTGCTTAATAAGCGTTTCATTTTCCCACATCCATAACAATAGAACAATTACAGACTAATTATCACTGTGAATTATGCCATTTGGATGGTGTGTTATGATGTGGGTGGGTCTTTAATCGATTACATCGGAAATGTGTACAGGGTGTTCCGGCTGAAATCAAATCTGTGGAAAAATATATCATCAGGTAACCTTTTCCGATGAATTCACCCCCATTTTGGGTTGATCATGGCCCCCAGAATCCAAAAATACCATCACTTTGAATATTTCTAAACATGTCAGTTCGAATATTTCTAGACAATGATATGGGGCCTATTTGAAATCGAATGAAACGAAAATCAGCAAACAAATACTTTTTTCATCAATATCTCGATTGAGATTGAAGATGATACAAATCGGTTGAGTAGTTTTGAAATTACGACTGTTGAGAGATTGAAAATAACTGCCAATCGCTAATTTTCATACAATATTGAATTTCCGTATCATTTGCCAATCAAATGGGACATTTCCAACGGTATTGCCTACTGAAATATTGGAATTTCTACTTAGCTCATTGAGATGATTTCATCCACTAGGTACAAATTGCAAAATAATTTCTCTATCAGAATCAGCAATTTTTAAATGTTGGAATATTACGAGTCCCAGTAATGACTCATCCTATGAAACTACCAAACTAAGAATTGATAGATTGATTCTATAATCAGTAGTAATATCCCTAGGACATTGATAATAGACGAGATATTTTATGACAATCGAAAGCTCGTTCCTTGGTAACAGCCCGAAGCCGAAGGCTGAGAGCTGTTACCGAGCAACGAGCTTGAGAAATTTGTCATAAACTTATGAGGCATTTGCCAATGTCCGAGGGATATTCGGCGGATTTTTTCGTGACAAAACTCAACACAATGAAACATTTATTTATTCATTAAAAGTAAAGGTAGTGAAAGTACAATTATCAAAATTCAACTTAACATTAGATTCGTTGCTGTTCTCTACTAGAGAAGATCTATTACCACGCATAATATTTATGATCTTGTTGTGGTGTTCTTGATCGAGATTTAAGTATGGTTTTATAGAATTTTGATTGCTATGACCAGTAATTTTCAGCAATTGTTGTTCTTCTACACCACATTTTGCCAATTCGCTAACAGCAGTTGATCTATTCGGGTGATTTGTTATCTTTTTGCCTTCACATTCAAGCCAATTGCCTCCGCAGCAGATTAGTCCATCCATTATTGTATTTCTTCCAACAGGTACATTATCGTACCATTTGTCAGTTTCATTTTTCCATGTTGATTTGAGAACAGTCGTGGTGAGGTAATATTGTCGCCTCGTTTTGATATCAGTTTATGGAAAAGACGTACAGGGCAGCTTTGTCTTTCACTATTGGAAACCAACCATTTACTGCTTGTACAGCTTTTAGAACCACCTTGGCATGTTTTACTGAACACCGGATTGTATTCAATGCGATTTGTTGGAGAGTTATTTTTCTCGATTTGAAAAAAATCCACCAGACAAGCAACTGTCTCTTCTCCTTGCCACGCTAAGTCTACAGCAGCAATATGGTAAAATTTACGTATAAGACCTTCAGAGTATTTTTATCCCAAAGCAATATTATTTTGTTAACTTCAGACAAATTTAACGAAACTGAACTGGACTTACGTTTACATGGATCTGCTTGTAGTTTCTTCCTGATTGCATCGCGGGCATCTCGGGCTGGTTTAAATACTATATTGTTAAACGGGTCAATCATAATATTATAGTCATTATAGTACTTTCCTTGCAAAAGTTTGCACGAAACGTTCCACATTGTCTTCACCGTTGCTTCTTTAAATTCGGTCCCGTCTTTCTTTCTCATATTGACCGCCCAATCTTTCAGTATCAACGCCAATCCTTCTATGCTTCTATGTTCATTCAATTCATATTCCCGTTCGCAGCAAAATTCCATAAATATTCCCCAAATAGACTCCAGAGTCAATCTACTGAGTAGACTTTTATATCGAAATGAATTATTCAATGTATGTGAACCCTTGCGCCA
This sequence comes from Gonioctena quinquepunctata, assembly GCA_018342105.1. Lineage (NCBI taxonomy): Eukaryota > Metazoa > Arthropoda > Insecta > Coleoptera > Chrysomelidae > Gonioctena > Gonioctena quinquepunctata. The sequence continues at coordinate 855,731 of JAFIRS010000074.1, read as the reverse complement.
TCTAGTAGAGAATAGTCGATCTCCTGTAGTACTGAAAATTTTAGTACGTGTAGAGTTACGGATAGATTGCGATCGACGAGAAGGCAATTAAACAAAAATTACAAACACTAGATATATTTTTAAAAGGAAATTTTTCAATTAATTTCGAAGTTTTCGTTAAACGTTTCAAAGCAATCGTGAAATGCTGATTTAATCACAATATATAGCAATCAAATATTCAAACAATATAAATGGTTTTCAAGATTCCATGCCGTTAAGAACAAAACTGGGGGGGGGGTAATTTTGATTATCGCAAACACTGATTCTTTATAAAAATGTGAAATGCACAAAATTATAGATGTGACACCTATAATTATTGGGGTGAAGCTTAGACCTGATGAAGTGGAATTCAATGACACGAAATTTCGTGCAACATTGATAGGTCACCAAAAGTCGTACTTCTAGTGCGTTCATAGTAACGCAAAACAAATAACGAAAGAAATTATTCAGAACACTGAAACTTTTGTGATTTTAGTCAATAGGAAAAATGTATTCTTCAATGTCTTCTAAATAGATGATATTTGATAAACATGGATTAATACATTGAGTTAATGAATTTATTTCAAAGAGCAAAATGTTAGACCAACAAATTCAATAAGGGTACATATTTTGAATCATTTCATTTCTTTCTACTTTTCTCATTTAGCTTGATGGTTTGCAACTTGCTACGATATCATCAGAATAACACTCTGGTTTATTTGCGGGAATTGATTTTGATATGGAAATTCATAATATTCAGCTAAAACATTTTCCAAAACCCCCTCAAAACACGTGTTTGCTCAAGGACTTGCCAATTTCTTTTAAATCTACACTGTCGAAAAATTATTTGTAATCAAAGTCTAATGCATATTTAGAATGGAAAACCTTTACCGTTAATGAAAATGATCATTAATACCTATCAATGATGCAAGTACTTTTTTCTACCCATAAATTTGAAGATCAATAAAAAATAAGATTTTCTCAGAAATTACAAAAGGATCATTGTACTTACTTGGATTTCGATAGCTATCTGAATTTACTTCGAAAATAGATAGTTCAGTTCTAAATTCGTTAGATAACTTTCCAAATAAAAGTCATTTTCTCGTATTGGTGAAGCCCGCAATATTATGGGGGGAGAAATATAGCGCCTGTGAATATATATAAGTAAATGAAAATTGTGGCATTGCAGACGAATTTTTAAATTAAAGATGAAACCATCCTTGAGCAGGAATCGAACCTGCGAGCTTTGGATCTCTATTCCATGCTCCTAACCATCTAAGCTATCGAAGACACAGATTCCACTGCATTTCGGGATGTCGCTTTTTTCTAGAATCTAATGTTAGTTTTTGTGGGAATGGAATATGAAGGTAAGGGATCTCATGTACTATCAGTGTCCTTCCTGCCCGAAGATGATTTTTTTCTTCAATTTAAAAATGTGTCCGCAATCCCGCAATATTGTGTATGTTTACCTGAAATGAGAAAAAAAATCAGGAAAATTAGGATAGAAAATGCAATAAATAAGTAGCAGAATACTGAATAAGCGTAAATAATCATATGCATTACTTGACAATATGAAAAATGTGAGTTACACATTCGCGGATTGACCCAGATTATTCCTGTTCGAATCAGAGCTGCGAGTAATTGCACAGATATAAAAAAATTATGGAAATATATCAGCAATGCGAAATGTGGAATAGTTCTCTGTTTTATTTTTCATTTCATGATTGCTGTGCCGAAACCATCTATCATCGGCTATAACATATTTTCATTGTTCCCTGTGTGATCAATCGCTTCAGGCAATAATGCATTTTTTCCATTGACTAATCAACAAAGAACGTTTTTATCGACAGATACATTCGATGAAAAATTTGATTTGATTTTCGACGGGATATGCAGGACCGGACAAGCTCGACCTGGATTGAGATTGGTTCGATTGATAGGTAGAAGTGACTGCAATTTGTGCACCCCAATATAATTTGTTCAGAGTTTTTCTTTCTGGAAATTAATAAATAATCCTTGCCTATATTTCAAACTCAAACCATATATCAAATCATCAACTATAGTGATTGTGATTTCAGGTTTAGTACAGTTTTCGCATGGAAACAAGAGAATATACTGGACGATGAACCGAAAATTTGTTCATTGAATTCTCCATAAGTGAAAAAAATATATATTCATATACCGATCAATATAATTTTTCTTTTTCTTCTCAAACAAAAATAAATCTTTACGAAATCAAGAAAAAAATTCATTGTTTTATGACGATTCCACCAATCTCTCAATCACTCAATTCCCTTATATTTGTGGACTCAGCTATTGTGAATTTGAATATACAGGGTGTTATCCAACTTCCTGCACAACCTCTAACAGTTGATATTCTTTGAAAAAAAATTCTCCCTTTGAAATTTGTACCTGATGGCCAGAAGAAATAATATGAAAAAACATTTATTACTCACCAAAACATTTACCAAAATATATATTTTTTTTTCAATTTTTTTTATTCATTATGAAAAGTCTTTATACACCCGTCATTGAGGGTGTCCATGAAGTAAGATTACACCCTGTATATTATTCATTCTATATATTTCATAGACTTTAAAACTCAAGTACGCTTTTCTTAATAGAAAAAAACATTCAAATAATTATGTATATATTGAATTCCTCTAAACGTTTCATGATATACATTACGACCCCTCCATCATCCAGATCCCCCGACGTATACAGTCCATTGCTTCCCGAATCGAAATTAAACCCCTCGATGAAGTTCGCCCAAAATCAACTTCGTGAACATTTTTATGTTATGAAAAAGTTTCGTCGATTCCATTAAACAGTTTTTTCAATTTATAAGCAAATCGAAGTTTCGTCCAGAGTTTGTTTTCGGGCTTTCTTTTCCGCATTTTTCAGCCCGAAACAAGGAAAGTATTCATCGAAGAATGATTGAAAACATTTCAAGTTTGGGAATTGTTCGCGAACAAAGGCTATTTATTTCGCATTTTCCCAGTAATCATCGTTGAAATATGCAGATGGGGTCGGTGAAATATTCAATATCCTTATTTTACAGGGTTTTTCCATAATTTTGCATGTAGTCCTTCTTATCCACATATAATTTTTTTCGACTTTTATTATCATCATTCAATGATGAAATTAAATACTCAAAATGTCCACCAAATTTATTGAAAGGGGCATGTTTCGGAGCCTTAGAGCTCCATCTTCAGCTGATACTTGAAATCCAAAAAGGAGAGATGAGCTTAACATATAGATCCGACAATTTACATCAGAGGATGGAGGTGTGGTTTGTGAAAACTTTCATTGGGTAGGAATAACAACATAAAAATGAACATACCGGGTGTTCCACTTACGACTTTCTACCCTTAATAACTCCCAGAGAAATTATTTTACAAAAAATCGCCGAGATACGTCGATTTTTGTTTGGAGGGGGACACCATTTGACAAGAAGAAAATATATTATACTTCAACCCCCTACTTTCCAGAGCAACCCCCTCTATAATTTTGATGGGGAATGAGGGTCGTGTCATATATAATTGTGAAGATAATTCAATTTTGATACGGGCAGTGCAAAATTTTTTGAATTTGAATGAGGTGTTCTCAAGATATTCGAGTTTAAATGTTCAAAATGATCTCCGTTATTGTCTCTCAGACAGTAGTACAGTTCAGTCGTAATTATCCACCGATTGTCTTATTTTATCTGCTCACCGAGTACACGTTTCAGTTTTTTGTTGTCAACATGATTGTCAAAGAAGAAATACTAATCTCTGAGAACAATTTTTTTGTGAAATGGTGATAGTGTAGAATCGAAAATGTATTTCAACAATTCTACTTGTATCGTGATGGTTTACACAAAAAACGAGAAAGTTGAAATGATTTTTATTTTTGCTGCTCAAAATGAGTGTGCACGAGCAACAGTGCGGATCTTCAATAATAGGCACGAAAACAGAAACGTAACTCACAAGCGAGTATTAGGAAAAATGGTTATAGAAAAAGGTTTTGGTATTTTTTGATCATTCTAGATATATCTTGGATCTTGTGGTGAAATTCCGTGAGTCTGGATCAGTCGCAAATAAAAGAAAAGAATAGGATGGCGTCTGTTACAAACGAGATCAATCAAATAGAAGTTTTATGACAAGTTGCGGTTGACCTCACTTTGTCTACACGGCAACTCAGTAGCATAACAGGCATATCGAGAACTTCCATAATGAGGGTGCTAAAATTGCACAATTTTCATCGGTATAAGTTGCATCTTCACCATGAACTGAATGAGGATGACTACGACATCTAAATCTTAATTTTGCGAAAATGTAACAAGAATGATACAGAGGAACCACTGATTCATTAAGCATATTTGCTTCAGTGATGAGTGTTAATTTTTTTTCGAACGGGTTAGTGAACAGACACAACTCTCGCTGTTGGAGTCAGAACAACCCCCACCTTCTTAGAGAAGAGCACACACAATGGTCCCAAAAGTTGAATGTGTGGGGTTCTGGGTAATAAAATCATTGGCCCAATATTTATCCAGGATGATTTAAATGGTGCGGTTTATTTGGATATGCTGCAGAATCTGATTGAACCACTTATTCTGGATGCTATTAACACGGACCTTGATGATGATGGTTATCCAAATCTATTGGCAGATAACATTTATTTGCAGCAAGATGGGGCACCATCTCATTTCCTATCACAGGTGAGAGAATGGCAATCCCAAACGTTTCCAAACAAATGGATAGGTCGTCGAGGTCCAATAGAATGGCCAGCACGCTCGCCGGACTTGGCACCCAATGATTTTTTCCTTTGGGGTCATTTGAAATCCGTTATTTATAAAACTGAACCAACTGACCTGAACGATTTGGAAAAAACAATTATAAATTAATGCCAGGCAATTACCAGAGAAACAGTTTGAAAGGTACAGGAAGCATTTGAAAATAGATTCTACCACTGTCTGGGATTCAATGGCAGTCATTTTGAACATTTTTGGTGAATCATTGTTTGATAATCTATTTCGTATAATTTATTTACTCACAATTCACCAATGTACCATTTGAACTCGAAAATTTCGAGAACGTCTTTTTCAAATCATTAAAATTTTGCACTGCCAGTAACGGAATTGAATTACCTTTACAATGATGTATGACGCGACCCTCATTCCCTATTGAAATTATAGAGGGGGTTGCTCTGGGGAGTAGGGGGTTGAAGTATAACATATCTTTTTCTCGTCAAATGGTGTCCCCCTCCTCCAAACAAAAATCGACGTATCTAAGCGATTTTTTGTAAAATAATTTTTCTGGGAGTTATTGAGGGTGGATAGTCGTAAGTGGACCACCCGGTATGTTCATTTTTATGTTGTTATTCCTCCTTAATGAAAGTATTCACAACCACACCTCCATCCTTTGATGTAAATTGTCGGATCTATATGTTAAGCTTATCCCTCCTTTTAGGGATTTCAAGTATCAGCTGAAGATGGATCTTTAAAGCTCCGAAACATGTCCTCATTTCAATAAATTTGGTGGAGATGATTTTGAGTATTTAATTTCATCAAACATCCACTCCACTTTGAGCAGAATGGACCTTCGTTCATTATCAATGTTTAAACAATTTCAATTAATTGACGGGATGATTAGGTTTCTCAAATTATTATTCATATAAAAAATATCAAAGTATTAAGTAAATACTCAATAGAAAGGTTCATGGATTATTATGCCTGGAAAGAATTCAACAATGGAATCGATGCAAGGAAGTATATCTCCATTATTATTCAATATTTGGACAATATTCACATGTAGAGGATGATTGGGTTTACGAAATTAGCTGGTCAGTGCACTTCATATAAATATTTCTGAAGTATAGAATACATACTCATTTGAAGGATTCATGGAGTATTATGCCTAGAAAAATGGGAGAAATCAGCAGTGAAATCTATAATGTAAATGAACTCAGCGAAACAATGAGTGATGATGCATTCAATTCTGCTGATGAATGATGAATTATAAGAATATATCACTTTTCCAGTATTTCCAAAAATTATAGAAAATGCAATATAATGCAGATTTTCAAATATATTATACATTTTCTTTGATTCGTATACTTTCTAGAAGTTTCAGTACCAGCTGAAAAATTCTGATAAATGTTAAACGTAAATCGAAAAGATACATATCATTGAACACTAGGCTTAGAAATAATGTCAATAATACTATCATAAACATCATCAAACTATGCACTGAAAAAACATATGTCCATTTCAAAAATGAATTATATCAACTGGAGTTCTGTATGGTTTCTTTATCGCCCATTCTCAGTAATATTTTTTGAAGAATCCTCCAGTGAAACTTGCCATAATGGTACCAAAAGTTCGTGGAAATATGTTGTTGATATCATACAACAGTTAACTTGAATCTTTTCTCAGTTCATGTAAATGAACAAGAACAACAATAAACTTCACTTAAGAAACTGTACAGAATAACCGACTGTTTTCCTCATATATTGTGTGAAGTCAGTCAATACAACTGCGAATCGAAAAAAAAAACTCATAGCAACAGATATCTCCACAGTAACTCAAACTATTACACCGCGGAAAAAGTTATTATAAAATGATTTTACTATCGAGCACAATTTTTCTGTGATTCACAACGGGATTTGAAAAAAGAAATTAGTCTTATGTGATAATCCACAAGGATCCATATTGGGACCAATACAGTTTTTAACATATATAAATCCTTCATTGGATTTGGAGTACATCGTGAATTTTTAATTTGTAGTGGAAAATGTTTGAACTAAATTAAACAGAATATGAAAAGATGTCATCATGAGTGATATACTCCCAATAAACATTGAATTATTTTCCTAAATTGAATTTTCAAAACTCCTTGAGATATTTAGGGAATTGATTTCTACTAAAATATATCAAAATCTGTAATCTTATGTTGGTTCACTACTAATTTCTGTATTTTATTCCCGTATAAGTGCAACCACAAACCACTTACAATCATTTGAATCGACATACAAACATAGATAGCACCCTAGACAGAAGTTGAGTATTTTTTCCTGGATATGAAGGAGTAACATGCAGAAAATTCAATCTCGATTTGAAAATAATACACGGATAGGGATATATTCATGGACAAATCACATCAGAAGAAAGCATGCTATAGGATTTCGAATTAAGATAATTTCTTCCAAATCTGCAGATAGATCCTAGCAGAATTGTAGACATACAAAACAGCTGAAAACAAAAATTGAAAATCCTGGAGCTTATTATAATGACTAAAAGAGTTTGAATATGCAGATTGAAAAATTAATTTTGGTTATGAATGAGTTGCTATCCGAATATTATCTGAATACTTTTTGAGAATGTACGATGGGTTTTTCACTGTCGAAAAACAAAGAGAGATAATTTTTTGCATTTCAAAATTCGAAATTTTTGGGTTATTGAAGAATTGTTTTCTATATATAAACTTGAAACTAATCAACTTCTTTTACTGTAATTGGAAAGAGTCAGGTCAGGTTGACTTTACATTGTTTCATTTTCTGATTTGAGATATCGATTTTATTCAATGGTACATTCGTTTATCAACATGAATTTCCCATACAAAGAATATCTCATCCTGACTGTAAACTTGCGTAACAACGTTCATGCAGTATGTCTCTTGCAGCCTTTTTCCATTCTTAGAAATATAGTAAATTGCTTTCTGTGGTACAAAGGCTGCATTCTCCTGAAAGACATCGACGTTCTCCAAATGAAACCGTTATTTGCTCAGATTAGCCATTCCACTTGAGCCACACAATCCAAACAGCAATTAAAACCGGCATAAACAGTTGTTGCAGATGTAAAGTTGCCTACTTCAAAAGGTAATAAATAGAGACTATGAAAACAACTCTTATATGAATAGCAAATGAGCCTCGCATAGAGCTTTAAACAAAATGATATTGTTGACGTTGTGAATGTCGGAGAAAAAGCGCACTTTGAGTGGCTTCTCAACTAGTAGAAAAAAAATTGACGTACCCTATATTACGATATATATGTTATGAACACCATATTCGTAAGAGTGTTCAGACAGATTCAATAGCATGTATAAAATACCTCCTCAAATACTCGATGTGAAGTCTTTCGTTCATAGCTCCCTACTATTCATGAAGAAAGAGTTTCATCAGAAGTACCCTCACGGGTAAAAATTTGGCATATTTTATCAAGTCTTATTTTCATGTTTATTTCTTTTCCTTTGAAACGTTATGTATTTTGTATAGCTATATGTCTAATTCTGGAGTGTTTTAGGTATAATGCAATGTTTCACAGATAGAAGAATACTTGGGCATAGCCTTCATAGATGTAATAATATTTTTATTGATTAATTTACAATAGAATAATTGTACTGAGAACTTTAAAAGGTGAAATTTAAAATTTGTTTTTGAATTAATGATTTTTAAATAGAATTATAAACATTTTACGGTGTTTTTGACTTCCTATTACTCCATCCAATCAAGAATTTGCTAAAACTCTTTCAGATGTAGAAACCCCAGACGAAAATTACTTTCTGACACATAAGGATTTTTTTATCACATTTTGTTTTCATTTGCTTCCGTTCATCAGATGTCTTTCATTGGAACTTTCCACATATTGAAGAAATAGTTCTGGAACAAAGTTTCTCACTCATCAGAAATATATTTCGTAGCATACCACGGGTCATTCTATCCATATATCCTATTCCGTCTTTTTGAGAATGAGAGGAATAATTCTGCTGTCTAATATTTCATTTTGACACGATCAGAATCAAGAAATACAGCAGTTCTGCTTGTATTTAGCATCCAGATTCTATTCAATACCCCGCAGAATAATCAGAAGAATAATTGCGAAATAGAAAATTTATCCAAGCCGAGTTCAAGCCATTGAAAGACGTTCTCGAGACTTATGCATTGTAATCCAATTCAAGAATGAATCCTTGTAGCTTTGTTAACATGAATTGTACCACTTAAAATGTAATGTCATCATAATTTCCTTCTTAATCTCATTTCCCTTTCAATTTGAATACTTTATATTTGCGAGATTGCTATTTGGATTTTCAATTCCACAGTATGTTGGCTGGAAAATTATTTCTGAGATTGAAGAGATTATCGTACTCGGGATACAATTGTGAAGTTGATATTTACTGTGGCATTATGAGGACTACAGCGAATTAGTTGATTATGTGCTTGAGCGGAATATTCCATTGATTTCCTGGCATTCAGCCAACATCAAGAATATAAAAAACAAACTCGAGAAATGTCATCAAGATTGAAATCTGCACGACAGAGATCTGTAAAAGCATAATAAAAAGATGATTTCGATGTTCGTCGAGGTGTCAGTCAGGAAAGTACTTGTTTTCTGATTGTTATCCGAACCAACATTCGCCCATCGCATAGACAATAGCTCTATTATATTTGTCACAGATGCAGTTTTCAGTGGTAATATTCCTGGACATTGATAATAGACGAGATAATTTTATGACAATCAAAAGCTCGTTCCTTGGTAACACCCCTCAGCCTTCCGCTTCGGTCTGTTACCAAGCAACGAGCTTGAGAAATTTGTCATAAAATTATGAGGCATTTGTCAATGTCCGAGGGATATTCAGCGGAAAATTTTTTGACAAAAAAATTTATAACTCAACACAATGAAACATGTATTTATTTATTGAAAGTACAGTTAGTGAAAGTACAATAATTATTAAAATTTAACTTAACATTGGATTCGTTCTAGTATAGAAGATCTATTACTACGCATAATATTCAGATCTTGTTGTGGTGTTCTTGATCGAGATTAAGTATGGTTTTATAGAATTTTGATTGCTATGACCAGTAATTTTCAGCAATTGTTGTTCTTCTACACCACTTTTTGCCAATTCGCTAACAGCAGTTGATCTATTCGAGTGATTTGTTATATTTTTGTCCTTTACATTCAAGCAAATTGCCTCAGCAGCAGTTTTAGTCCATCCATTTATTGTATTTCTTCCAACAGGTAAATTATCGTACCATTTGTCAGTTTCATTTTTCCAGTGTCGATTTGGTTTTAAGAACAGTGGTGGTGAGGTAATATTGTCACCTCGTTTTGATATCAGTTTATGAAAAAGACGTACAGGGCAGCTTTGTCTTACACTATTGGAAACCAACCATTTACTACTTGTACAGTTTCAAGAACCACCTTGGCACGTTTTACTGAACACCGGATTGCATTCAATGTGATTTGTTGGAGAGTCATCGTTATTTTTCTCGATTTGAAAAAAATCCACCAGACAAGCAACTGCCTCTCCTCCATGCCATGTATTTTTATCCCATAGCAATATTATTTTGTTAACTTCAGACAAATTAAACGAAACTGAACTGGACTCACGTTTACATGGATCTGCTGGTAGTTTCTTCCTGATTGCATCGCGGGCATTTCGGGCTGGTTTAAATACTATATTGTTAAACGGGTCAATCATAATATTATAGTCATTATAGTACTTTTCATGCAAAAGTTTGCACGAAACGTTCCACATTGTCTTCACCGTTGCTTCTTTGAATTCGGTCCCGTTTTTCTTTCTCATATTGACCGCCCAATCTTTTAGTATCAACGCCAATTCTTTCAAGAATCTATGTTCATTTAATTCATATTCTCGTTCGGAGCAAAATTCCATGAATATTCCCCAAATATATTTGTGACTGTAGGTTGTATTACTGGGAATTTTTTCTTTGATTAGCGCATTTATACTTTGAACATTCGCATTGCCAAAACGTGACATTTTGAAATTTATTTGGAATGAAGTTGTCAACTCAATCGTGTTGTCATAGTGATTGATAATTGCATTGAATGCAATATCAGTGTTATGTTGACATGATTGGGTGAAATTATTTCATTGACACAAAATTACAAAATTTGAATGGTTGTTAGACTGTCAAAAAATGTCAATATTATAAATCTGGAATCATCGCTTTATTTCTCTGGTGGAATTCTACTGAATGTCTTTTTATAGTTTTGGCTTCAGTGATTCCTCACATTTCGGAAATATCCCACAAAAAATGTATTCCGATTGTATTTCTCATCCTATAATATTTCAGTAGAATAGCACTTGTTGAATTTATGCAATGGAATACTGATAAGTCACGTTTGTTTGTATCATATTCGTCTTAATAAAACTGAAAGTTTCGATCGTTGAAATTTCAAATAGAAAAGTAGACCCATCAATAGAGATTTTTCGTGAAAAAAATACTACCAGAAAACCGACGGTCTGTAGTTATATCCTGTTATGTTCCTTACTCGCAACTTGCAACTATCGGTGCTTAATTTGTAATAAACATTAAAATGCATTTTTTTTTGTTTTTGCTTGTAACATGGAAACTAATGAAGCAATATAGATGTTTTCAATGGACAAATTGCAGTGAATCAAAATGCAAAGAAAATGTGCCCTAGCACGACATGATCGGATTATTAGTTTCGGAAAAAAACCGGAAAAACTGCATATAAAAAAAATTCATAACACCGCCATTTTTTAAGTTTTGAAGCAGACTCTCCACGACATTCAGTGATTGATATGTATTTTATGTGTGAAAAACTCGGGCACTGTTGAATTATTAGTTTTGGTATAATTGCAATTTGATTTTTTTCAATGCAGCAGTTTGTGAGAGTAGGAAACATAACAGGATATAATTTGTGAAAAAAGTCCATCTTATCTCAAAGTGAAGTGGAGTGGAATATTCCAAGAAAACTCTCAATCATACCCCACAATGTTTATTACCCTCTTAAAAAGGGACGGTACATGTTTCGGACCTATAAAGGTCCATCATCAGCCAAAAACGAAGACATAAATTCTGAAAAAGGGGGGTAACATGAATGTATGGATTCATTATAAAAATAAAAAGTTGAGAGGTGTCAAGGGACACCCGGATGGAACGAAGTTCCTTTCGATTAATTAGTGAAGGAATTGTAATAAATTTTTTTTTTTTTTAAGTTATAATCATATTTTTTTTTATTATTGACAAATATAATGTAATATGAACTTAATCAGTAGGCTCAATTTTAGTACATACGCATTGATATTGTAATATTAAAATATAATTTGCTTTTAAATTTATTAAAGTTATGACGCGTACACTTGCTCAACACACAATAATGGAGAGATAATAACGCGTATGATAGGTTATAATGCGTACTTGCTAAAAATACATAAGCATTTATTATTGTCTGTATAAAATCTCTACTTACCTAACTCCATCAGCAATATCCGGAACTTGTGCAGAAACACTATCAGGGTTCATTATTGTTATTATTTTTATTATTTTGATGTACAAAAACCTGTATACACTCAACAAAATAATCGTCGCGACACCACACTGTTCAATGCGAAATAGAAAGACGAAACGAAAATAACTGGCTTGCTTTCTATGAGAGAGAGAGACAGACAGAGAAACACGCGTACGCCGCACGGCTTACAACTACAGCAGAAAGTGTCGTTACAACTTTTGGTCTTAATTTATTCCGTCTAGCCCCCTTTCGCAACGCGCGATAAGGAACTTCGTTCCAATAATTTACTCACATGAGATTTGAACATGGAAAAAGACATTAATATATTTTCAAAAACGTTGGAGGACAATCATGTTTGGTGCTAGGGTCACAATAGAAATAAAAACAAGTATCAGAATAAAAACCAAACACAAAGACATCGTGTGGAACGTCACGATGTCTTTGTTTTTGATATACTGTTTCATTGTATTACTCTAACATCATTGTTCTTCAACGTTGAAAATTCAATTATTTTCTTTCATCTTATAATTTCTACACGCTTTATATCAGCTTCACTTGTATGTTTGTTTGTTTGTTTGTTTGTTTGTTTGTCTGTTTGTTTGTTTGTTTGTTTGTTTGTTTGTTTGTGTGTTTGTAACCGACTCCTTTGGGCGCAATTTTGACCCACTTGCAGACGTCCGAATGATTTGAAATTCGGCCGGTGTACATTATTCGGTTGAAATTTTTGTGAAATAAAAACAAAATGGCGGCTCCAATGTGGCGTACGAGTTTTGTGATTATGGTCCGATTCGCTTCAAAATTGGTATCTGTGGGTTTTCGTGGTAGGAGATTATGATTCTTCTGTCAAAATTGAAATTAAAGATGGTGGCTCCAAAATGGTGGACGATTTTGTGATTATGGTCTGATTCTATTCAAAATTGGTATGTAATAATTTTTGGGGTCGAATATTATGATTCTTTTGTCAAAATTGAAAAATTAAAGATGGCGGCTTCAAAATGGCGGCCGAGTTTTGTGATTATGGTCTGATTCTATTCAAAATTGGTATGTGGGGGTTTTTGGGGTCGAATATCATGATTCTTTTGTAAAAATTAAAAATTCAGGATGGCGGCTTTAAAATGGCGGCCGAGTTTTGTGATTATGGTCTGATTCTATTCAAAATTGGTATGTGGGGGTTTTTGGGGTCGAATATTATGATTTTTCTGTAAAAATTGGAAAATTCGAAATGGCGGCTTTAAAATGGCGGCCGAGTTTTGTGATTGATTATGGTCTGATTCTATTCAAAATTGGTGGGGGTTTTTGAGGTCGGAGATTATGATTACCTAATTTGATGAGATTATTCCATTTTCTAATTTGCAAAAAAAAAATTATAGTTTGAAAAAAAACTAAAAAAATACGCTTTTATAAATAAACCACACTAAAAAGTAGGAAATAAATAATAGTTTAAAAAAACTAAAGAACACGCTTTTATAGAAAACCAGACTAAAAAAATAGAAAATATGAAAAAAAAATTATTTTATTTAAAAAAAAGCGTGGGGTGCATGGTACCACCAATTATATAGTACATTACACACCTAGGGTAGTAAAGTAAGAAATGTCTCAGATCACAGGTAATTGTTGGCCGTGGCGGTACCATGCACCCCACGCTTTTTTTAAAATAAAATACATTTTTTCTTATTTTTTATTTTTTTAGTCTGGTTTTCTATAAAAGCGTGTTTTTTTAAACTATTATTTCTATATTGAATCCATACATTGATGTAACTCCCCTTTTTCAGAATTTTTGTCTTTGTTTTTGGCTGATGATGGACCTTTATAGGTCTGAAACATGTACCATCCCTATTTTAGAGGGTAATTACACATTGTGGGGTATGAATACGAGTTTTCTTGGAATATAACAGGATATAATACGTCTTCGTATGATGGCACAGTCAGTTTCCTGGTAGTATTTTGTCACAGAACAGTGATTTGAAATAGTAAAACTTCTTATGTGTGATGAAATCTTTGTGAATATAACGTTTCAAGGTTATGCTCAGTCTATGAGCATAGATAAAACCAATAAATGTTCAAATGCATGGATACAAGTGATCCAAATAATCAAAATAAGTGTCTGGTACTGATGAGTTCACTTTATTCAGTTCTGGTTTTTAAAATACCTGCTATTCTTCCTTCTGGGTATTCTATGAGAAGTGTTCTTGATATCTGGAAAAGTACAGCTCCACTGTAGAAGCCCTTTTGTCATTGGCAACGTCACGGACAGGACTTCATTATATGGTTTTTTTTTGCTGGTTCATTTTCTCATTCTTATCTGGATTCGTTTATAACATTTAAGGATAGTCAATAGAGCAGAAAATCTCTATGGGGATTATAAACAAACTGTATTTCCTACTCCTTGACGATTACAGTATCGAACATCCTTCCTGGCCCGCAGCATCGTGCGTTATCAAGTCCCCAATTTTGCCAGAAAGTTATGGAATTCACCAGGTGAAATATTCCACTCATTCAGTGGGAGATAAGCATTACTTTGGGCGGGTTGGGTCTCCTTCAAAGTTCAAAAGTTACGATCGCCACCCAAGGCGCTACGAGTAACTTGCAAACTGCCCCGAGCCTCGAGCCCTTTCGGAAACGCCATCGTATCTGGATTGTACAGCTGGGCCTGTTGGTTGATTGTGATGCACCATAATTACAGCAAGAATTATGTCCGAAAGGGAAAGAGGAATGAGCTTCAAAGGCTATGAGAGAATGTGGTTGGTATAGGCTATTCAGTATTGGGAGGAGTATTTATTTATTTTTCATTTACAAAGTTCATGTTGCTGACAGAACAGGGATCCAAAAATAGCATCCGCAGTGAGATAGATAGATATATTTTATTGATCTTTTCTGCTACATATTATCTAGATGGAACAAGTCATAGTTGCATAGGTTCATACATACATTAAATATATACTCTTGTCCAGATAAAATCTGATTGAAAACATTTCACAGTAAAAATAATCAAATCAACACATCGTCTATAAAAAACAATATAAAATACACCAAGTCCAGATAAAATGTGATTGAAAGAAATTTAACAATAAAAATAATTGAAACAACACATCGTCATTCACCAAAATAATATAAATATAGAAACGAATTTTAAAAGGACAACACTGTACCGAGACAAGAACATTTTAAAATGAAATTTTCGAAATGAAAACGCGTTGCTCACATCAAGTTTAAATCCATCTACCGTGTAAAAACATTTTTCTAATAAAATAATTTTCAATTTTTTTAAGGTGTTAGGTGACAAGGTTTCCATATTATTTGGCAGTCAGTTATAAATGCGAATACCAACAAATTTGGAGATTTTTAATATTTTGCGTGATGATGTTTTCGTGTTGTGATCAAATTTTTACTCCTTATTTATAATTAGCATTTCTGTTCTCATTTTTAGGATACCTTCATTTTCATGTATATATGTAATGTTTTCAAAATCAACAAACTTGTAACTGTCAATATTTTGTTTTGTTCTACAGGAAGTTCTATGATCCAAATTGAATATCAATCTCAGCAGTGCTTTTTGCTTGATGAAAATCCTGTCTGATCCAGTAGCTAGTTCCCAGACAGCAATATTATGATATATAATCGAGAGAAATTCAGCACAACAAACTGATATCACTGATTTTGTATGCAATTCTAGATATTTGTTTTGGAAACTGAGATGAAGGTTATGTAGACTTTGAGATGAATTCGCAAATTGCATGCATACTGTTTTGTTTAGGTTCACAATGAATCTGTTTTTGTTACACCAGTCATTGAATTCAATTAGAACTGTATTCACTAATTGTGTCATATCGTCAGATGTTTTACTAGAAAAATGATAAACTGCGTAAAATATATTTTTCCATAACTTATGTTATCAGGAAGATCATTACATATAATAAACAAATTAGTGTCCAAAGAGTTTTTCTGCTACAAATTCAGTGTGTTTCAGGAAGATCAATTACATATAATTAAAAAATGAGTGGTCCAAGAACACTGTTACAAGAAATTCATCTGACATAACGTTTTTCTGCTCCACCTGGAAACAGAGTTTTTCTGCTACAAATTCAGTGTTCAAAGTGCCGAAGGCCCTGCTCAAGTCAAAGAAAATTGCTACAATATTTTTTTTGTCTATTAAATCATATATATGTTGTGTGAAATTGAGCGTTGCGATTTTTGTAGGGTGATTTTTTCTGAATCCATGTTGGCACTCTGTCATCAAATCGAATGTTTCCAGGTACTCATTTATTCTGAGAGATGTAAAATTTTCAAACATTTTTGGGAGTACACTGATGAGAGATATAGGACGATTATTCTCGATATTTTTGCTGTCATCAATTTTCAGTAAGAGGACTAGAATGGCAATTTTGGGAAGATCCAGGATATTCTCCAGAAGAAATACATAAATTCATAATATGCTGTATTACGTCTGATATTGTATCTACACATTCTTTAAAAAAAATTGTGGAAACCTCATCATGTCCTGTTTTTTTTATTGGGTAAATGAAACTATAACTTTTTTTAACTTTGTCTGCTGTAACTGGTTTGAAGAACATCGTTTTATTATTAACATTCGCCATTGTCGTACAACTGCCTGAATAATTACTCGGAAATGCGTGTTGATTTTTCCGTCAATTATAGTTGATAAGTATTCCTCAAATTTTTTCGCGACTTCTACTTCATTACTGATGAATTTCTGATTGTGATTCAGGACTTAACGTTCACTTTCCATTGTTCTGGATGGCTGCTCATTATATTCCAGGAGTTTTCTTTTATTCCTGGAATCATTACATTTTTCATATAATGATTATTCTTCTCCTGGCATATTTTATTTTCAGAATTTTCTTGTTTTCTCAGATAATTCATGTGACTAAGTTCTTCAGTTTTTTTCTTTAGTGAGACAGGAAGAGCAATTTTGTTATTTGTTGTTGAGAAGTTTTATTTCTCGAACATTTAGGGAAAGCTGCTTCGAAGCACCAATGGAAGTGTTCCCAGAAAACATCAAAAGCTTCGGTTATATTGGTAAGCGTGGTGATAGCAAAGTTTTTCAGGAACTCCATTCACCACTGAGTTTTTGAATTCAGCTGAGGAGAGATCGGTAATTTTTTTAAATACATAAGTTACGTTAGTTCCTTTGGTGTTGGTGGATATATCTTTCATTTTATTTTTGCAGTTTGCAAATGATGATCTGATAAGCCTAGATCAGAATTGCTAAGGATTAAGCTGTCTCTACTGATGTGAATCAATAGATTCTACTTATAGTTTCCCGATTACCTAGATGTCCAATTAAAGTAATGCCAAGTTGTTACTAATAGTGAATTTAACTTTAAAGTAAATTATAGCTAATACAAACGATATCGAGAGAAGGTAACTGATAACTCGTTTTTTATGTATACTCGTTACAAAATATATAGGAGGCAAAAGTGATAGGAAGGCGATATATGCTACGATTCTATGTTCAGAAACAGTTTTTCAACAAATTTTTGAGTTGGTACAGGTTGATTGTGAAAATATCGAGTGATAAATTGGGGCCTATTACAGTTTATGTTGAATGACTTTGCATACGAACCAATGGGAGTTTTTGCTAGATTGTTCTTCAGTAAAGTTTAAGAGGACATATATCTAGGTGTCCTCTACCACTCTAAAATTGAAATTTATTTTCGAAAGTAAACGGGGACAGTCTATTTCATGAATTATTAATTTTGTTGAGTGTGCATAAATCTGACACAGTGGCATATTTTAAATCTTTTTGTAGTCCTGGATGGATATTGCTTCAAACACTCTATATTTTGAATGAAAAGTATATTGGGGGATCCAAATAACTGACCAATAAATCTGCTCGTAGTATAAGGAGAAAATTCTTGAATTATGAAAATATATTTCGTTTCTTTTTATGAATCCAATCATTGTGTTCGCCTTGTAAAAAAAGTCCATTTAGTGGACATATGTTGAGTTGGAGTTGTTGATATTTTATGTATAGCGAATTATATTCTTGTTCCTAGAGTATGTGGTGGCAAGTCATTTTGTTTGGTTAAAAAATAGCAGTATTCAGCAAGTCAGTCTTCAAAGTTCTCCATGATGGGGAATGTTTTCAGATCATCTGCGTAAAGCAGTATTTGCAATGTTTGAAATAGCTTTTTATGCTGTAGCTAATAGAAATTAAGGACCTTGTGGAACACCGAAAACTGCTTTAAAGACCTGTGACTTGAATCCATTCACTTCAACTATCAACTCGAAGATGCACAAATTGGACATTATGAAAATTCTGTGGATTTATTTGCGTTATAAATATCGAAGAGTGCCGATTGATAATCACATCCTATAAAAGAAACATAATTTCAACGTGAGATTTCTTCTTTGCTGATTATAATGATTATGATAGACAAAAATTACTCTTTGAAATGCCTGAAAATGCATTTCCAGGTTGAATTTGATCAAACTGATCCTAACATAATTTTATATCGCAGAAGTGTTGTTTCTATGATAATTTTGCTGAAAATTAGTCAGAGATTATACGAGAAGCACATGAGTTTTTTCTTTATAAAAAATTGGTATTATCGATAATAACAGAAGAGGTGGAAACATTCTAGGATAAAAGTTTTTCATTTGAAAGTTTTATTCAAAATGGTTAAACTGAATCATACTTGTAATGTTAACTAGAACTTTTTTGGAAAAACAGGAAAATAATGATTGTTTTTCATACAGAATTGGCCCAGTAAAGCTATTTGTTCTACATGCTCATTGTTCTGCTTACAATGAATAAAGTATCTGTTTTTTAACCAATCATCATGTTTTGTTTCCTATCAGCCAATCTAATTGTCAATTATATTTGATGATAGAGTCGATGACTTGTAGTGAAAAATTATTATTGATATTATTGACAAATGTACTCTCGATCTTATAACTATCGCGTCTCCATATTCCTCCTCAACGTCGAATGAACTATAAGCTACTAGAGATGCTCTGCAATCACAACACAAAGCCCGGGAAAGCAAACGAGCTACTGAAAAGTCGACGTGATGGACATTAGAGGAAATTAACTCTATCAAAGCTTTATATTACCAAGGACCAGTGTTTACACGGGAAACGGGATCAGACTGCTCCGCCAGGGTGAGCTGTCAGAAGAATATTTCGTTAGGATTTGGGGTTTATCTGTTTGGCAATTACACGCGAACAAACGACAATCGCGAATAACCTTCACTAAGCGTCCTGATTGGGGATCTGCAGATGTTTCACTAATTTGGTTGGGATTATTGTGAATTGACTTTGGTGGAGAGCTGATTCCTCCAATTTCTTCTGTTTGATTGGAGAACATACATAGTATAAAAGGTGAAAATTAACTTGTTTCATAAAAAAAATTATAAAAGAATAAAATTGAATGATCAAGTTAATCCTATGAAATCACTTCAAGTCTACTAGCAACAACTCAATGCTAGTATACCTTTGGCGAAACCATCGTTACTGCTTACTTGTAGTCCATCAGAATCTCACGACTAAAACTCCTAGCCTCTTATATCTAATCTGTTCGATGGAATAAGTGGCATTTCACGTTCCATTCACCTCCTGGCTTGTGTTTGAGATTTTCCATCTCTTGTTTCATTACTTCTAGGTAGTTGCACCTTTCCACTGATTGAGATCCGATCTTACCTATCATTCCATCGGTTTAGTTTCCGAATTATTCAGGCCCTTCGTCATGGTCATCATGTAAGATGTGGATCATTTATCAGCGTAGAAATTCTGTCTTTTGTGACTTCTATCCTCAGCTATACGATTTAGAGAACATGCCCTTCGATCTGCTTGGTTTTGTTCTTAAACGCATTGTACCCAGGTTTCGATATTTGGAATCAAACGTTTGTCCATTGTGATTGGGATCTCCATCTTTTCCTGCCATTCTTCTGGTTCTCTAGCTCTCCTCTTGCATTTCTATCAACGTTGGTCTCGGATCTAATCTAATCGTTCCTTCACCAGGGAGTCAATGGTGACCGCTCGTTATGACATTTTATAGCGCTCACGGATAACGTCATAGCCATGACTTTAAATGTTGCACACATGTGTTTATCGGGAGCATATAACGATCACTATCCCGTATAGTACCATCCTTTCGTATACCTGGCCTAATGTCTAACGCTTTGTGCCGTATTGGCTTCTTGTTTTGATGTCTCGTTTCAGACACCGATATTACTTCTTTGGTTATTGTTCCTCCAGCTGGGTAATTGCTCTTCATCAGCCTTGGAACGTCTTGCGGCTGAGTTTCTGCATTATTAGCCTTCATGCCCACAGCTGTATTCATGGTTGGCGACCGCGTATGCATGTTATAGCATTGCCGCATTCTCAGCCTGTCATACAGAACGTTCCATAATGTTGGCCCAAGAACTGAGCCTTGCGGGACCACCTGTGACATGACCTGTGAGTAATCTGTTTTTCGTAGTGTTCTATTAGATTGATAAGATCGCATAATTTCCAGTAAATAACTGGTTATCTCCATGTCCGAAAGTCTATTCAGAATCAGATGCCACTTCGAGGTGTTGAAAGCGTTTTCAACGTCGATGAGAATTTACAGCTCCCCAGGTCATGGTACACTGCGTGGATTTGAGTATTGACTGCCCTATCGCTGACATGGTGGATATCTAGGATATAAATCCGAACTGTATCGCTGAGATTCCTCGTTTTTTATCTAACTCTATTTCTAATCTATTCCAGAAACATATTGAATCCCCACATGATGAAGAACTTAAAATATAATACACTAGGCACAAAAATAAACTTGAATAAACTACTCAAGAAGCCAAATGCACATTCAAATTAGAAATTCAAAAAACGAGGTTCATCCAGAAATATGTGGAAGACAATTTACAAATAACTACAAACAGAACAAGAAAATAAATAAATCATCTCAGAAACTGTTTTAACTAGTGAAAAGGAAATCGCAAATAATATAAATGTATTTTTCGTTAGAGTTGGCGTTAATCTGGCAGCAAAAATGAATAAACAAGACCAAAACGACACGGTCCCTGAACACTATACCCACTCTAGGTTCCTACAACCAACTACCATTAGGGAAGGGAAAAATATTATCCTGTCCTTGAAAAACAGCCATTCCCGGACGGCATTAAAAACGAGACAATCAACCCACATCGCAGAGCCTCTATGCCACATTTTCAACATTTGCATGCATCAAGGCATGGTACCCAAACATTTCAAGAAGGCACATATAATACCTGTATATAAGGTTGGCGATAAAATAATTATAGGCCCATATCCCTAACTTTCGCCTTTTCGAAACCTTTTTGAGAAACTGATCAAGAGCCGTCTAATGCTATATCTGAAAAAATATAATATCATGTCTGATAGACAGTATGGTTTCAGGGAGAACCTTAGTACCCAAGATGCGATAGCACATTTAACTTCATTGATCTATAATGCCGTAGACAGAAAGCTGGCATGCCTTGGGGTTTTGTCGATCGGCGAAGGCTTTTGACACTGTGAGTCATGGGCTTTTGCTAGATGGACTGAAACACCTAGGCGTGCGAAGAGTAGGTTCTAGACCTTTTTAGAAATTTTCTTGAGGGGCGTAAACAGAGAGTTAAATCAAATAAAACATTGAGCACTGAAGGAGGAGTACTATGTGGGGTACCGCAGGGGACAGTACTAATCCATTCTTTTCACAATATATCTCAATAAATTACTAACTATAAAATATCCTGGAACAATTATCTACTTCGCTGATAATAATGTCATCCTATACATCGGAGAATCCTGTAACGTCGTGAGGGAAATGGCAGAAAATGATCTGAAACATATCACCAAAATGTACTAACTGT
The DNA here is from genome assembly GCA_018342105.1 of Gonioctena quinquepunctata. Lineage (NCBI taxonomy): Eukaryota > Metazoa > Arthropoda > Insecta > Coleoptera > Chrysomelidae > Gonioctena > Gonioctena quinquepunctata. The sequence continues at coordinate 833,618 of JAFIRS010000074.1, read as the reverse complement.
TAACGTTAATAAAACTAAAATAATTCCATTCACATCATATGACAATTACTTACCAACCTATGATCATATTGATATGGAAAATCAAAACATTAAATTATCCTTGAACACAAACTTCTTGTAATTAATCTAGATTCATTTTTGAGATGGGATGTCCATATAGAAAAGCTGAAAAATAAAATCAATCAATAACTTATAAAAAGTTTCATGTCACAAATACTACCTCTAAAAATAATGAAGACTATATACTACGCGCTCATAGATCCATTACTGAGTTATGGCTTCAAATCTATTGAATATGCATCTACCTCAGGTGTACCTCAAGGAAGCAACCTTGGTCCACTTCTCTTCAACGCTTTCATAAATGACATAGTTGAGGTCATTGACCTCAACTGCTTAATATACGCGGATGACCTAGAATTATTTTCTGAGATTAATGGGATAGAAGACTGTCTTCAATTGTCCCCTAACCCGAAAAGCATTGAGCAATGGTGCTTCCATAATAAGCTTCCTCTTAATGCAAGTAAATGTAATTTGAGAAATCAGCCACTTTTATATCAATATTCAATAAACGGCATTCCCCTCCAACGGCCTGTCGCATACACCGATTTTGGTGTTATTTTCGACACGAAATTATCTTTTGCCCCTCATATTGAAGCCACTCTGTCTGCTGCAAACAGAATGTATGGATTCATTGCCCGTATCTCTAAAGATTTCTCCGAACCATCTACATCGAAAACCTTATACTATGCCTTCGTCAGTTCAAAATTAGAATACGCATCTATAATCTGGAACCCACATCATCAGTTATATATAGAGAAGGTTGAATCGGTTCAGCGTCGCTTCCTCAAACTTCTCTCCTATAAAACGGACAACATATATCCACCAATTGGCTTCCCCCATGATGCATTGTTGGCTGAATACGCTATGAACAGCCTAAGCTGCCGTCGTGATTGTCCCTCCACAATTTTTCTGTTCAAACTTATCAACAACCTAATTATTGACCTACATATTCCGCAAAAACTCAATTTCAATGTACCTAGACCATCGTCTAGAGTAGACAACACGTTTTATTTACCAACACCACGAACAGATATTTTGAAATACTCATCACTGCATGATATGTATGTCAATTGTAATTCGGCAAGTTGGCAGATTGATATTTTTGACTGTTCAATCTCTGCGATTAAATCCTATTACCTTAGTTGATCTCGATATGTATTATTACTTCGTTAATTTGTTATTTGTATTGTACTGTATTTGTAACTTATATTCCTGTTCTGTAGTTGGGTGTAACCTGTAGAACAGTGTATCAATAAATAAATGATAAATAAATAAATGGAAGGGAGGGGAGCAAGAAAAACTATTTTGAAACCTTTAGAAGTGATTCGAAAGACAATTCTTAAGACTATGTCCTTCAGACCGATCTGGTATCCATCTAGTAAATTATTTATGGAGTTAAATATATTTGATATCCGACAAATTTGTACTTTGACAACCCTAGTTTTCACCTACCAAAAAGACAAGTATCTTATCTCTTGCTCAATGTCACTGTCACTGGCAAAACAATAAAAATTGGACTTTGCTCCCAAAACGTTAATAATAGAGGGTATTTTCATTTTTATATCAAAAAACCAAAGTATTGGAAGAAATAATGGATACAACTCGGATATGGAGCCTCTTTTTGCACTTGCGAGGATTTATAAGTCGCCTACGTCTCGTTATGAAAACTTATCGCGGGCGCAAAAATATATTCTTGTTGTATGAATAACTACGATGTTGTGTTGTTTTTGATTTTTTGAATGCTCGCTTGTTTCGCCTAACGGACAAGAATGTTTTTAATACTAACTTTCAATGTATTCGATTTGTTATCATTTTTCAGTCATTATGTTATGAAAGTTCTAACCAATTAGTGGAAAGATCACGTGAGTTTTTCCCAAGGGTTCAAAGTTAACCAGCACTTGTTTCATTCCTCTGTGTATAATGTTGGCATATGCAAATTTCAATTCACCACATTTTCCATCGAAACAACCATGGCGATGCAGTAGCGATAATACGCATTTCAACGTTAGCCATTCATCACTTCATATTCTACATATCAATGGAAATTAATATTTATAGCCACCCGCTAGGCATTCCGTACTGCATTCAACCTCAAAGCGGAGAACTCCGTGAAAAATTAATATAATACGTTCATCGTAGTTTCCAAGAATAACAGATCTTTTTTTAAAATATAATCGTTGTTTGGCTTCATCAGTACACAAATTGACTAGAATTCCCATCAGTATACCCTTTGATCAAACAACATGAACTAGATGCAAGAAAACACTTGTTTATACGTCTGGAAAACAATCAACAATATCCAATACACCCATCCAGTTGGTTACGACGCCGGCCGCTTACTTTTGGAAAACTGTGCTATGATCACAACTTCTTAATTGTCTTTCGCACACTTCACACCGCACAAACATTATATTCGCTGTGAGCAAGACTGGCAATGCGCTCTAGGGACTCGATAGCTGAAGTTCTCCTGGTTTATTTCCAATACTCACTGTGTAACATTTTTTTTTTTTTTACAATTTCCAAATAATCTACCACGATGTAACAATTTCGTGCTCACTATTAGTTCCAGATGAATCGAAATTTTTTTGTCATAAAAGAAGTAAGTCAATGATAAGAAATATGTGTATTGATACGAAAGTTCACCGCATTTGGAGGTTATGCATGTCAAGTTATAGATATTTTGAATATCAAAGTAATGCTACTTGTCTATACATTTGGGTACGGCAAGTAATGTGCTTGCTCGTTAGTTTATTAAAATCGCAGGTTTGTGAGGTCTTGAGAACATGTAAAATTGAGGGTGCCAAGTTGTTTAACAAATTGAAACAAGTACCCATATAACCAGGGTCAAAAACATTCAATAGTTTACCCCAAGAAATACAAAAATCAAATTAAATTCATAAACAAAAAATAATTGTTCGTGACTACATAACTAAAATGTCTCGTCTGTCGATTCATGAACTGATTGACAACAAATTAAAAAAAAGCCTCCCACTGCGTTTTTAATTAATTTCAATTTTTATGTATTACTGTGTCCATTCCTTTTATTATTTTATTATAGTAATTCTATGTAAATTTATATGTATGCGTGTCTATACGTATATATATATAAGTGTATATGACATGACATAAAACTATATATAAGATTTTATATTAAGATATATTTCGTAACACTCTGTATTGAACGCACAAGGAGATTTCCCTCCATTTGTGATCATTTTAATTTACTCAGATCTTATGTTAACATTATTATTTTGTAACCAATCTGTATAATGCTGCTGAATAAATTCCATTTATTATTATTATTAACCCTGACTAGAGCTTTAACCCAATGGAAAACTACTAAATATTGTCAGATTCAACGCAAAACTATTCAATGGAATTCTCAAATAAGATAATAATCAGAAAAATCAGTTTCACAATTTTAGTTGAATATGGGATCCCACTTATACCCTTGTAATGATGTGAGAACGTTGAAAGGTCCCTAAATATTACTAACACTCTCTAACACATAATTGTCAACAAAATATTTCGTATTGCTTATACAGTACAAGTAACGATGTTTACTCTTAGTACTCAAATTGCATGACATCCCCATTGCTTTTGTAACCGAAACCACTTCGTGAAAAATGAAACACAAATCATTACTTATCATTGCCCTGATAGAATGCCAGTGTACGATGACAACTCGAAAAAACATCAAAAGTATCTCTGCCCCCTGTTCATAAGGCTGATCATTTTACAACACCGTCCAGGCGTTCCCGAATTCTTAAGTCGCTATCGGCTTTTTATCACCGGTTCAACACCGTCCCACGGAACTTGGTTATTCTTTTAACTTTTAGTGTGTACTTATAGGCGATCAAATGGAGAGAAATTAGGAAATATTTGTCGAAAGAAAACCTCACGTCCCGGAATTATAGATTGAAATATCGTGCTGCAGCTCAGTGGAAGCCATTGGAAATGTTCGAAATTTACAAGTCATATTTTTGGTACAATTTTTTAAATCGAGTAGACAGCAATAGCGAAGGCTCATTGTTATTATATGTATGTTGTGATACTACCTAACCGTGACCGTGCCACTACGATAATAATAATGATGTTTCATCTACAATATTTTTGAGTGATTTGTGAATAGACGGAGAGACAACAGAAACTCAAAGTTTCCAGCTTCTTCTTGTGATTACCGTTATTATTACCCACTCCTGACACCATGGGCGCTGTCATAGTTCCATCTATCCCCTCCAGTCTAATGCACACATCGAATAAATAGAAAACAAAACAATAATTATTTCAAGAACTAAATGACCTAATCGATTTTGTGTTAATTTCCCCTCCAATCTGACCTTCAACTATTTTAAATTCCCAGCTCCTCACCACCAGACGATTAACTTCATTCATCACCATATGTCTGAAACGTGTTTCACGTCCCTGGCTGTTGAGATTCATTATTCCATCACACTCTCATACAATGAATGAACCACTGAGTTAAATTCGAAATATCAAAAGCTTTTGTAGTATTGCGGTTATATCATTTGGGTGAACCAGTATGAAATTAAATTGTCTCTCCAGAAAAAGTTTGATATTCTTGTAATACATCTACGATCACAAAAAATAATGGAAAGGGTGAAAATCAACCCTGGAGAAAATGGCGAAAGTAACGTCAGAAGAAATCTAACAATATGGAATTCTAGTGCAAAGGAGACGAAAAAGTTGATGGAACTGATTGGATATATATCCGATATATATCATTTTTAAAATTTAATTATTGACATTAACAAAACCTATATTCTAAACAATAAAACCGATTATTCTCAGTCTAATTAAAGAGAAAAAACAAAATTAATTGATAAAATAAACAGATTTTGAAATAATTTATTTTATTTTATTTATATTAATATTTTAAAACAAACACCTGATTAAAAACCTATATTCTAAACAACAAAACCTTTTATTCTAACAGTTATAACTCAAATTAAAAAGAAAAAAATTAAATACAAACAGATTTTAGCATTATTTTGGTAACATTGATATTGTTATATCCTCATCTGACGCATCTGATGAATTTGAGATATTAATATCAATAATGTTATTCCTATTAGGACAATAACTTTAGAATCTTCTGATATGGCTGGTTCTCATGCCCAGTCAAGGTTGGTTTTCTTTCTGTCTATATTTTTAACCGACGAAACCAAAAAGGAGGAGGTTCTCTAGTTGACCCGTAGATTTTTTTTTCCATATTTTTTTTTTATGTATGATCACGCATAACTTTTTACTGAGGCGTCCGATTCCGATAATTTTTCCTTCAGTGGATAGGGTGTACTTCGAAGGTGGTCCCATCTGAATTTAAGAGATGAAATCCACCCCTAAGGGTAGCAACATGAAGGATTCTGGTCCGTTAAACGATTCTATCAGGCATAACTTTGTACTGGGTTCTTCGATTTGGATGATTCTTTTTTTAATAGATAGGGTATACCTTATATTTAGATTTCGGATGGAATTGTATACCCTTACGGGTGGAAAAATGGGGGATAATTGATTTTTCACTTATGAACATTGGCACACACATACGTAGTTGACAATGACAGATCGCTACTGACTTTATTTCTGTTCCACATTCGTCAAAACCATTATAATATATGAGAGGATGGAATGATATACAAAGTTATGACATAAACTAACCAGAACAACAAAAATAATTTTTATTACAACAAATAGTAAAAGTAGATAATCATATTATTTAACTGGTAACAGTTGAAGTAAGGTGGGTAAGTAAGTATTTTGGAAGTAATCAAAAAACAAGTAGGTAGTAATTAGTATATTTTAGCCATAAAAAATTAAAAAATAAAAACTTTTTAACAAAAAATTAAACCGACGAAATACGGAACTGAAAAGTAAAAAATAAAATAAACCATCTTAGTCTCAGTAACTAAGCTCCTGAACTAATATAAGTAACTAATTTCGAGTCGGCGCCAAACGAACAATCAACGAAGATCAATAAATTACTTCAAACAAATTATCAGAATGTCACCGCGCAACTCGATGCCATCATTTTACGCCTTACCTAATTCATTTGCTTGTTTGTTTGGCGCCGACTCAAAATTAGTTACTTACATTAGTTTAGGAGCTTAGTTATTGAGACTAAGAACGTTTATTTTATTTTTTTACTCTCCAGTTCCGTATTTGGTCGGTTCAAATTTTTTGTTAAAAAGTTTTTTGATTCATACACTCAAACATAAAAACCAGTCTACTGGCTTTTTGGTTTCCTAAGCAATTCCGTGAATCCGATTGAACCAAACCGAAAGAAGGAAAGGTCCCTTTGAACCCTGCTGTAGATGCCACTGTAATGTGTAACTGTTCACACAATTCTAAAAAAGCATTATGGTCTGGCCAGTCTGAGTCCAATACAGGAACCTATTTCCACCACGTTATTGGTGCAGTGAGCCTAAAATGATCCTCAAAAAAGTACTTTGGAAATGGGCTTGTCATGATATATGTCACTTGATATATCCTCCAAATCCTGTGAATATCATGATATATATCATTTGATATATATCCTACGAACCCTCCCAGTATTAGGGCAATATAAAGAATTCCCTTCTGTTTGTGTTTCTTGGATTTGATTGCAAGGTTATTGCACTTGCAGTGAAAGATTCCATTCCTATGCGAAATTACATCTTCTTGGAACTTCACCACCAGAGCCTTAATTGCAATTTGATGATCAAACTCATCCAACTAATGTTCAAATTCCAGACATTTCATCTTCTAAATTCCAGTGGGTCTTCCCGAACGCGATCATATTTCACACAAAATCCGCTGGAAGATAAAATAGCATGGGACGAAATTGCTAGCTCGATTTTTAGTAAACTATCAATGTGTCATGGAGTTGGGTGCAGGACCGGATTTTACATCAGAGTGTGTTAATTTTTCGACCAGTACGATGTTTTTTTGTCGGTCAAAGATATTGAGATATCACAAAAAAAACTTCAACATTATTTCCGTAGATTTTTCAATTTTTAGAAAAATAATTTTTTCAATTTCGTGACAGCTTTTGAATCGTATAAGAACATGAACATACTGATTATAGATAGAATGTGTCTATGTATCATACTGATGACACTCCTATAGAGCAGCCATATTCAACCCTTTTGTGGGTTTGGGATTTACACATTATGTGTTTTATGTACTCCTTGTTTTTTTTTCCATCTTGTGCAGTTTAACAAAAGCTTGTTTTTAAAATATTTTTCTTACTTATAATTTATCAATATCTTGTTGAATTTTGACAGAAATTGATAATCTACGACCCCAAAAAAACTTACATACCAATTTTGAATGGAATCGGGCCATTATAACAAAACACGTAGCCATCTTGGAGCCGCCATTTCGAATTCATGAATTTCGATAAAGAAATCATGTTGTCCGACCCCAAAAAACCCCCGCTTACCATTTTTATAGCTATAATCACAAAATTCATCTCCATTTTGGAGCCGCCATCTCGTATCCGTGAATTCTGACAAAAAAAATCATGATCTCCACCCCCAAAAGCTTCCACATACCAATTTCTATTGGAATCGGGCTATAACAACAAAACTAATCGCCATATTAGAGCCACCATTTCGGATTCATGATGCCTGTCCCTAAAAACCCCCATATACCAATTTTGTCTCTTTTGGGGAGTCACAACTTTGTCGTGCATGTATGTATAACATTTTCTAGAAAAAAAAAAGATTTCTATATCAATTTTACGGGAAAAAGGTATGCTTGTCAAAAGTCGCTACAAGCAGCCGTTTTCGAGATATTTTGATTTGAATTGATCGCATAGTTGAATAATTTTATTGATTATTATTGTGATCATTCGTTAAAAAATGGAAGACTCCACCAATGCAGAGTATGCTGACATACATTTTACATACAGACTTGCTAACGGAAATGCATATGAGGCTAGACGTTTGTATCATGAGCGTTATCCGAATCGCACAACTTTCGTCCAAATATCGACCCTATTTTAAAAATTATTCAAGAAAAACCAAACTATTTTTTTCAACACCCTGTATATCAAAAATGAAGGCTTTGCGGACCCATGGTTATATGAACTTTTCACCTCATGAATGACTGAGAAATCTCCTGTCAAATATCGGACACTCATTACATAACACCCTGTATAAATATGAAATTAAATAAAAGCTTCTGAAAATGCAGTGGCACTGCAAAATTTTGATAGCTCCCTAAGTTGATCTGTTGGTTTATCTAAGAGCAACAAATTTTCTGAATCCTGCCCTGAACACTATGTAGTTTTGGAAGCATAATATCGCGTACCATCCGTGAAGGAAATTATACTCGTAAATATTACATCTGTGCCTGCAACCGTATTGACTATATATATTTTCTATATAGGTTAATGGTCACACACGTCCTACCCCCACACTTCATCTTGATGATTTATTTCTCGAAGTGTGACTTGCAAAAAGTACGTTGAATAACGGTAGGAACCATAGCTGACAAAGCTGAGATATTTGTGAAGGGTCACGGAATTCGCAGGAAAAATGTTTTGTCATGTGTGAATTCCCTTCGGGACTGTATTTCCGAATTTTGGAGTTAATTTGTCATATTAAGTTCTCCTGAGAGTGGTAGGTAGTGTAAATGAAGATAACAGATTCAGAATGGAGAAGGAAAGGCTTCTATGGAAAATTTGATCTAATCTGTGTCACACAGAACCGAAATGTTTCAAATATTATTTTAGCTCTCTCGTTCTAGGATTGCCACAACAAAAAATTCCACACAGACATACCAACATGTCTACAAGTAATATTTGATATAAATCTCTTTGAAATGTCCACCAATCAATTCACTTAATAGATTAAGTAAATTGCAAAACTCTTATTTATATATATCTTTAAAAAAATTTAATGTGTCACCAAATGAGTTCAAGACTCTTGACATGAGTTTAAACATGTATATTAAAAATGAAGGCTTTGCGGACCCATGGTTATATGATTTTTTCACCTCATAAATAACTGCGAAATCTCTTGTAAAATATCGGACACTTATTACATAACACCCTGTATAAATATGAAATTAAATAAAAGCTTCTGAAAATGCAGTGGCACTGCAAAATTTTGATAGCTCCCTAAGTTGATCTGTTGGTTTATCTAAGAGCAACAAATTTTCTGAATCCTGCCCTGAACACTATGTAGTTTTGGAAGCATAATATCGCGTACCATCCGTGAAGGAAATTATACTCGTAAATATTACATCTGTGCCTGCAACCGTATTGACTATATATATTTTCTATATAGGTTAATGGTCACACACGTCCTACCCCCACACTTCATCTTGATGATTTATTTCTCGAAGTGTGACTTGCAAAAAGTACGTTGAATAACGGTAGGAACCATAGCTGACAAAGCTGAGATATTTGTGAAGGGTCACGGAATTCGCAGGAAAAGTTTTGTCATGTGTGGATTCCCTTTGGGACTGTATTTCCGAATTTTGAAGTGAATTTGTCATATTAAGTTCTCCTGAGAGTGGTGGGTAGTGTAAATGAAGATAACAGATTCAGAATGGAGAAGGAAAGGCTTCTATGGAAAATTTGATCTAATCTGTATCACACAGAACCGAAATGTTTCAAATATTATTTTAGCTCTCTCGTTCCAGGATTGCCACAACAAAAAATTTCACACAGACATACCAACATGTCTACAAGTAATATTTGATATACATCTATAAATTTTTTTTTTTTGTTCCAAATATTAATTAAGAATTTAAAATTTTAAAGTAAAAATTTTAAATATACTTTTACAAAATGCCTTTTACACATTTGAAGAATATTTTAATTAATTCGACTCTTCATCTAATTCGTCGCCTGTCTAATAATTATATATTTTTGTATTATTATGTTCTGTATTGATGTCATGTTATTGACCATATATTTACCATATATTGTGTTTTATACTACTATGTGTTCCATTGACTTGACGTATGCAAACATTATTCATGTATTTACTGCATCAATGAATTCTATTCTATTCTACTTGGAGGGAGGAAGAGAAAACCGGCTACTCAAACATGTATATATTTTTGACATAGGACTTTCGTTCAATTAATCTTTCGAGCATTTCGAATCTTCTATTTAAGAGCATATACTTTGTGAATTTGTTGATTAAATCAGTAAAAGCAGCTCATTTCAAATTTGAAGATTACGAAGGATTAATCAGACAAGTATACAGGGTTTGAACAAGTTCCTATAGGCTTTTTTTAGTGGATTTCGAATCTTTGATCAGATTATTGATAATTTTTATACTAGGTCAGTTATTCTTACAGGAACTTAACATAAAAAAGACTCATTCCGGTCCTGATACGAATACTCTCCGTTTTTTTTGAGAGTATTTTTTTAAATTTTACTACGAACTAATTGAAGAGAATAACAATATATACGTCTTGGTTTCCTAAATATTATAATAACCCATTTTTTATGGTACTTTATGAGACAATTAATTTCTTGAGTGAAAAAATTGAAAGTAATAATTTATTACGGAATAACTGAAATGGTGCCAGAAACTTTTCAACAAGTTCCTGTAGGATTTTTTCCGTAGATTTCGAATCTGGACTCAGATTTTTTATAATTGTCATACAGGGTAAGTTATGCTTACAAGAACTTAACATGGAAAATATTGGTTTCGTTCTAAGGGTTACTTGTTAACGCCTTTCTGTTTAATTCATGTACCAAATCGGCTAGTCCCTGTATTTATTATGGTGAATTGAATTCTTGTCTAAATTCACAAATCACTCTGTATGTCAGTAACGAAGCGGTATATGGCATTTTTCAATCATATTGGGAGTCCCTATAACCCCATAGGTTTCGTCGGTTTCATGTCCGGACACCCTGTATATTTTAAAAATATATCATTACAAAAATGACACTCGACTTCGAAATTGCTATTCATACTGCTATAACGTCAGTTTGGCCTGGTGCTCATATTTTCGGATGCTGGTTTCATCTAACTCAAAGTTGGTTCAGAAAAATACAAAAATTGGGATAAGTCAATACCTATAAGCAGTCTCAGAAACACGGAAAATGGCTCCATCACATTTTCGGGTTACCATATCTTCCTCCAGAAAACGTAAGTGAATGTTTTGTTAACAATTTTATGGTGGACATTCCAAATACAAATGCCTTTTCTTCAATGGCTGACTATCTGGTACATAATTATATAGCAGAAAATGTCATTTCACGCTCATTTTGCCAACCAATGTTATCACACGCACCCAAATATAGATATTTTTACAAATACTCTTTTCAAATACCAAACAATGATATTCGTGAAAAATCAAAGCATTCCAACTCCGGTGATTGTGAAACAAAGGAAGTGAAAGGAGCAGAAAATTTTTCATCACATCAAATAGCACGACTGGAAAGTTTAGAAATAAATGAGTACGATTATGTGAAATGTGTTTCACGACGATATTAGCATTAGAAATTTGATTTATGATAAAAAAAATTGTATCGTGAAATAGAGCTCCTTTCAATGTTCTAAAATATGTTTTAGGGATTTCTTGACATGTTTTTTGGGTAACCTTCCACAGTCTGAAAAAACAAAATATAATCAGGAAAATCTATACAAGTGTAGAAAGGGCAAACTAATTAGTTCACCCCGATAAGTAATTTTCAGACTGTGGAAGGTTACCCAAAAAATATGCCATGAAACGTTGTTCCTCCACAAAAAATCACATTCATTCAATATGTATCAGGGACTTATCACCATATAGAGCCTATAAGTGAATGCTTACTGAACTGGATACTCCCATTATAAGGACTAAATGTGTACTCTTTTTTCTGATAATACAAATCTTTTTCACCCTGCGAAATTGTTTTACTTTCCAAGTTAGCATTTTCACAGGATCTATCAAATTCAAGTTCCAACATTGGCATAGTGCCCAAGGAACTAGTTGTTTGCTGTTGAATATAATAATAAATTGCAACTTTTTTTATTATCGATTTTTATATTTTAGAAGGAACAACATTTCGATATGATTACCATTCAAAACAATCTAGAATGATGTATTTTCAATTCGATATTCCATATTATTATCATTATTTCCATCATTCGATATTGAAATGTGCTTTCCTGCGGAACTGAATATTTTCCTGGAATTTCCGTGAAAAACATCATTGTCGATGAGAAGTATTTCGATTTTGTCGTCAGGAGAAATTCCTGATTACTCTCAAAATGAGCTTCAAAGCTTCCCTCTCTAAGTGAATTCATTAAATTACGAGGAAATTGGAATATATCAAAGGAATAAATTAGAAGCAAATGGGTGAATTTTTTCTCTTTGGGAGATACCTTGCATATCCGATGAAATTGCTCAACAAGTTCCAGGATATTTCATAGAAATTACATTATACGAAAAGCTTCTGCTTCGCTCAAAGTGAAAATTTCGCTAGTGTTATGTCAATCGATATCATTGAAGTTGTCGGAATGTAATAATATTTCAAAACCTACGTGGCTAGTCGCAAAGGTAGATTTCAGAATGTATTCATTGATTCTGATCCCATTAATCAAGCTAACCATTCATGTGTCAGAACAAAAGGTACACATTTCCATTTCTTTTTTTTGTATAATCCTCTGTCGTGCCCACTTTTTTGTCCTTGCGAAGTTTCAGTAGTATGTTATAGAGTGAACTATATGGAGGGTTATACTTCCCCAAAACATTAGTAATTCACTTGAAACGAATTTTGCCGATAGATTCAAGGAAAACTAAATGTCACCATTGACCTTCCTTTCGAAGGATTAGACATGAGTAATAGGCGAATCACAAGCTCACAAATTTACTTCATATGTTCTTCAAGTTGAAATACAGTGATAAAATATTATGTATGGACAGTTTTTCCTAAAATATATTGTGTGATATTCGAATTAACGTTTCTCTAAAACCCAAATTCAGTGAGACATTCAAACACCGTGTATTGCCGCTTCTTTTGACGTCATAATTAAGTCCATTGATTTGTCATTTTCCTGAGTTGCCAGTGGCTCTATTTTGCGGAACTTCTGAGAAAATATTCTGTTCACCAATTTGGATGTGATCTCATTTGATACTATCGCCATGATTGCTGCCTTCTTGTCCGAGTGGATGACGATAGGTTGAGTATAGCATATACTTCGGCCTTGGACACTGATCAACGACCTCATACAACAGAAAAATATATTTGTAAAAGATGTCTGGCGAACCTACTTTTATACTTAATTATATTTGGTTCAAAGTTTACCAAAACACAAATTTCTGGAATTATTTTAGAAATCATGAAGATTCACCTCTCAGCAAAGCTGTTCTCCTGCTTTGTATAGGGATGGTATAGATAATTAGCAATCACCACCCACGAGTTTTTTCAGTGAAGCCAGGAACAGAAATGGATAAATTCGAACTTGCTTCCTCTCCAAATGAAATATAAATACTTCACTTTTCATTTTTTTTTCTGTTAAGATTTAGCTGTGTGCCAAAAACCGATCCACAGAACTTTTCCTAACCATAGAACAAACAATACATTTCTCTATTCTGTAGTGTGGTTAGATCAGACAAAAGTGCCTGTTCTGTTTCCTCATTCATGGTTACATCTCACCAGTACATTAGATATTCCTAAGTGACATCGAAGTTAGTTTGTTAAGGAGTATTTTCGTCAGACAGTTTTATTTATCCAAATGTGCCCAGATATCAAATTCAAATAATATTCTGAGGTGGAGATTCAGAGCATCTGCAGATCTGTGGAAATAAAAGGATTTTTATGGTATTATCATGACCTGTAAGCTCACCAGTACGATGGTACTAGATTCAAAAGTGATCTATTTGCTGTTAGAACAACATACCGCTGTGCACAGAGTTTTGAAAAAATCAAACGTTACAACGCATTCAATATACTATTTATTTCCTGGTCGGTATTCTTATCCAAGTGATCCATGCAAATTCTACACAAATATTTGATAACATCCAAACACGTTCGAGCTTATTCGTTCATAAATCTCCCTACCTCCAGATATACGATTATTAAATATTTCATCCACCCACCATGTAGAGGTTCCCACGGTACATATTAACATCAATTTTAGAATAGCTGCAGAATGAGTTACGGGTTTTATGGCGGGGCAATTTCATATTAGGATATTTGAAATATTCACGAATTCCGCAGGAATTTTAAATTATATGCCAGACCAGCCTTGATACAGGCTTTTTTTAGCGAGCGCAGGAATTTCTCGAGAAGAAAGTATATTACAGCTAATGAACATGCTTTCGCCAATAAAAATAATACTTTTCATGTTGGAATTCTCGAGGGTTTCCTCTTCTTCCGGATTACGATGAAAAAAGTAATGAAATTCAGAGGAATATTAATCTGGAAATATTGGAGTTATTACAGCATATTCCACGGAAATTGCTTTCCAAGAAGAGTTTTTTTGTAGATGATTGTTGGCGATTGTGTTTCCTAAATCCTGACAAGAAACAGAATTGATAATTTGAAATTGAAAGTCAAAATTGGCAAAGATAGTCATATAATCGATAGATGATGATAAATCACTCATTTATCGTGTTATTTTATTCTTGTATGTATCACTATCCAGGATTTGGAATATACCCATCGAATATAACTTATATCTGATTCAATAGTGATATGATCGTACCTAATTCAATATAAGTATTAATTTGTAGATATCGGCAAGTTTCTCAGATGACAGATCCACTGTCCTTCTCGCTGGTTTTGTTCTGACACTACATTTGGGTGGAGTCTAATTCAAAGTAATGTCCAGCGTCAAAACTCATTTCCACGGATGTCCCTCGAGGATATGTGTTGGGTCTAATAATTTCTAATCATATGCATATGAATTGGAATATTGTTGGAGAAGCATCAGAAAAAAAAGAGTTAATTGTAGGAAAATCTAAAAATACCCATTTATATATGTACAGTGTGGTCCTCAAGTAACGGATACATTCATTTTCTACGTAATTTGTCATTTATGAGTAAAATCCTGAAACATGTGCATTTTTAATTCTAACATAACATTTTTAAAGAATTATTTTATAACTCCCCCTTGAACTCCCTTGGAGTGACAACAACTCCTTCGAAAATTTCAAATAGAACGAGGGTTCGTGTGGAAGCTCATTTGAAAGTTTTTCTATCCAGGAGCAGTTTTTTGAATTTTGTATATTCTCCATCAAAACAATTTAATTTGCAAAATTTAAAATGTATTTGAAATGCATGCAATCAGATGTGTCCTATACTATGCCTATGTGCCGAATATCTGTCAAATCCGACGTGTTATCTTAAGGTATATATGAGGTATGAAAACATTTCGATAGATCGACAATGTACATCGGTTCAGTAACTTCGATTTAAGATACATTTAATTTATATCACAAAATGTATCAGAATGAGATTCTCTTAATTTTTTTTTCCGGAGAACTTCATTCAACCAATTTAGAATTATGCCATCTATTTCTCGCAAACATATATATTCGAATTATAGTTTATATTTTTGAAAATTAACATACTTACTTACCTGTACTTTTTTAGAGGGTATTTATGTTTAGGAATGAGAAGAATGTACATTTCATAACTCACTTTTTCGAATTCATGATTGTTTTGAATCTCAGCTCGTCTAAAAAATCATCGTCGAATAGCATCTGATCGCTTTTCCGGGTTATGTATAGATTTTGTAAGGAGTCACTCTAGGTATTCGAAAATATGGTGAAGGTATGGGTGAAAATCATATGGATGTAGAAATTGATCGAAATCAGAAAAATAATATTCGCTAAACTAAACTCGAGTTTTTTTTCGGGATAAATGTCCAAGTGGATTGATCCTATATACGAGTACAAGGTGATAAAATTACATGGGTCCCAAGGTGGAATGATTTCTTGGATGAACTGGTGGTGATCTTGACCCGCTGCATTCACCATATTATCGAATATCTGAAATAAAACTTTACATTTGTTGTAATATGTTGTTATATGAAACATAACTCTGTATCTTTAGAAGAACAAAATATTCAACAATGCCGTTTATTGTCATGACCGTTTGTAGTTATTTCGAAGAATGATATATATGTAAAGAATAAATAATCGAAATGAGTTATTAAACTCAAGTATTCTAATGAGGCACCAGTTGGGGGGAACTAGCAAAATAATTCAGGTATCTAAAGAATTGACAACTTCTCAACAAGTTTTCTCAGAACATTAAGATATATATTAATAATTTTGCAGTGAAAGTAATATTTTAAGATGCTGAAGATGTTCCATCAATTATTCAATCGTATTTCCCGACCCAAATGTTAATATCAGTAAATCTCATCTGAATTTCATCTCCTCCCTGATCCAAAACACCACAACTCTTTCTCAGAATAACGAATGGTCTTTGAAATAATTTGAATTTGAGTCACTACTTGAGTAGATATAATGTATCATGTATGGATATATATTCATTTTGGCAGTCAACATTCAATATGATGCTGTATAAAAAAGGTATATTCAATCCCATTCCTTCTTCTTCATCACATAATAAAAATCGAGAGTCATCACATCACATTGAATCAATTCATATCATTTCCTTGTTCTGTAGCTATATTGAGCAACATTATCTCAGAAGGATGCACAAGTAAATTGAATCAATTTTTCTGCCGGAGTAATTATTCATGAAAAAGAAACACAGTAGGAATATTTGTCTTTTTTTTAATGTTGTGAAGCTTCCCGTTGAATACTCATTGAAGTTTGGGAAAGATATCATTCTGAAAAACGGACAATCAACTTCTCCCTTTATAGTCATCATTTGAATAATCTAAATTTCCTCAAATCCCTGAGGATACCAATTGGAATCTAATAATTAATTTTTTATTTGTTTTTATCACTTTATCGACCAACAAACTCTCTCCTTCTACCCTAATTCTCACCCTGATGATGACAGAACCCCAAATAATCCAAGAGACCTCATTGGACCTTTAGGGTCAACCCATGGCCATCTTTTTCCATAACAAGTACTGAGTTAATAGCTCAAAACAATTAACAGCCATTATATACCCGAAAGCAGCTCGGCCATAAATTGAATATCGCCGCCCATCAACATGCCCCAAAACGAGCTACAACCCCACAACCCATCAGGTGATGAAATATACCCGGACTTCCCTTTTACGGGGGGTAATATTTGGTAATTTGGTGGATGAATTATGGATTTACTCATTTTTGTGTATTGATAGCGTTTATTGAGATTCGTTTTAGATGATTGTGTTCGCTTTATTTCTTTGACAATCATCCTAGTGACCCCATATGGCTCTTTCTCGTCCCAATTTTCGAAAATCGATTCTGCTTGGTTTCTTTATTATTTTGTATTTATTTTTATGAAACATCATGTGATAGATAATACTTCTATATCATGAATAGTGGAAATAGCCCACGGTAATTTGGAGAAAAACAATTTTAAATAACCCATGGCATCTTCCATAAATATTCCCATGAGTTGAGTTTGAATTCAATAAAAACTTTTTAACAAAAAATTAAACCAACGAAAAAATCAACTGAAAAGCAAAAAGTAAAATAAACCTTCTTAGTCATAATAATAGTTGAACTCCTAAATTAATGTGAGTAACTAATTTTGCGTCGGCGCCAAACAAACAATTATCGAAGATCATGATATTACTTTGAAGAAGTAATCAAAACGACGCTGTGCCATCATTTTATGCTTGATTAACTACTCACATTAATTTAGTAGCTCAATTATCATTATGACTAAGAAAGTTTATTTAATTTTTTGATTTTCAGTTGATTTTTTCGTCGGGGTAATTTTTTGTTATAAAGTTTTAATTTTTTATTTTTTTTGTGGCTGAAATCTACTGATTACTACCTACTCAATTCTCTATTACTCACTTACTAACCTAGCTTACTTCAACTATTAATTGTTAAATAATATGATTATCTACTTCAACTTTTTTTGTTATATAATATACATTATTTTTGAAAGTTCTGGTTAGTTGATTTGATAACTTTGTATATAATTTCATCCTTTCATAGAATGTGATTATTGTGACGGATGTAGGAGGATCTGTCAATGTCAGCTACATATGTGTGCCAATGTTCAAAAGTGAAAAATCAATCATCCCCTTTTTTACCCATAGGGGTGAATTATTTCATTCCAAATTGAAATATGATCAACTATCTAATAAAGAGAGAATAATCCTAATCAGAAAACCCACTACAAAGTTATGCCTGATAGAATCGGTTAACGGGCCAAAATTCAGAGGGGATCAGATCAATACAATCCATTTGGCTACCCTTAGGGATGGATTTTTCTGTTCAAATTCGAATGAGGCCAACTACAAAGTACACCCGATCCAATGAAAAAAGAATCATCGGAATCGAACTGCCCTATGAAAAGTTATGCGTGATCATACATAAAAAAAATATACCCGTTGACTAGAGAACTTCCTTCTTTTTGATTTCATCGGTTAAAAAGCAAATTGAAGAACAAGTTTGTCATATAATTGAAAAAATTGAAGATGAAATATTCATCGTTCCATAAACTAAGTGATAATTTACCAAGCATTTTTTATTTTTTCAACAAGAAAGATACTAGACTCCTAGTTTTCTCGGTTTTCAAATTATTTTTTTTTTCGTTACCCAATGTTCAGTATATAATGTTCCGAGAATAACTGTGAACTTTGCTCGAAATTTCATTTGAAAAGCAACCAGATTTAAAAAAATGCCATTTCTAGATTCAGCATTGCAAAATATAATTTAACAAAATAGTGTTGGCTGAGTCGTTCATAACATCAGTAATCATTTCATATACGTTGGATTCTTTTCTCGAATACAATGTTTGTCGACATTGATGGAAAATTGGCCAAGTTCTTCCTTGTTCGCCATCGTTCCAATATAAAAAGTTTTTATATCTTCTCATGGCATATCGGGATTGAAAATATTGTTCGAAGACTTTGGCGAATGCGTAAAAACCATTTTCTACCACCAAACTTTCGGATTCCTGGATGGTTACATGAATTACCAGGAAAGTGCTGGTATAAAACATATAAAACCCTTTTTTTAATAACAGGCTATCCAATTGAAGTGAGCCCATTACCACTTCCTGACTAGTGAATCTTATATACATATGATTTCGATTTTGAATCAGAGGAGGTTGTAAAAGGTGATTATGAAAAGTTTGCGAGAAATCTCGTCTTGACCTTATCAACTGACAAATATAATCGAGAGCATGGCAAACGTGAAGTCATAAATTAAAAAGTGAACTTGATAGGCAATAGCTATTCCTGTGGGAATTTGGAATCAGGTCAATTAAAGGTAGCAAATGTATTACTCGGATTTCAAATATGTCTTGAATTATAAACAAATTAAATGAAACCATCTCGAAAGACTTCAACAAGAGTATTCGTCTCGCATTTATCGATCTCATGGACTATATGTAAACCGCTCGACAGTCACAAATGAACCTCATTTTGTTCCACGCATTATGGACGTACAGATTTCAACCTCTGTCTGAATATGAGAATAAACATCATATACTCATATGAACACAGTACGCATATGCGCGCAGATTCACTCCTACACAACACAACTCAAACATTCATATCTCTGTATTTTTAGCATACATTTTATCGTAGGACTTTTTCATCTATATTATTTTTAGTATTAATCCAATCATATTATACTTAGCATTAACTTTATCAAACCGCCTTCGCACAAGTTTTTTTTTTCTAGTAGGTTTGTTTCTGTATATTTCCAACCATGCTCTTTATAAATGTACTCAAATATTCTTTACTGTCCTGCAAATAAAAACCTAACTTATACTAGATATTCGAAAATGTGGTGAATGCAGAGGTGCATAATCTTGGCAAAGTTTCTTCAATACAATCAATTCGATAGCACAAAATTATAAACACAATATTCACATTGCCAACTTCTTATCATGTCTCAGAATGAAATTTTACAGAAAACTCGTAATATCAAGACTAGCATTTTGTAATGGGTTTTTTGTAAACACCCATAGTTCTATTCTGTAAGAAATGTTTGAGCTTTGTATATGTGGCATCTGTGTATAGTCATGCGTAAATATACATTCTATAAAGTCAACTTTGTATCAATGGTCAAGTTGTGACATAGCCTATGCTAATCTTATCAATTCATTGTCTTCTATTTTCCAGTCTCTTTCAGTATCAGTGTGTAAATTATCTTCATCGATAAATTAACCTCATTTATTATTCATACTACTGGCAAATATTTGCTGTTTCCATTTCCTTCAACAATCCTGAAATGTGAAGAATTTTTATAAGATGTCTGTCTATAGATATTCGCTAGCGGAATGTACTGGGCTGACCAAAAAAGATACTGAATCATAATTGAGCACAGTGCCTTTCTGATTTTTTTTATTGATTTCATTACATTTGACTGACATTGGGGAAAATTTGTCAGAGGTTGGAAACATGATATATTACGCATGAAAAGTTTCATCCCAAGTCGGACTAGTATTTTTCAATCACTAACTGGATTTGTACTTTTTTTGCAATCAATTCCCCACTAAGACAATTACAACTCAATAGGACTTGTAATCATCTTTCTCATCAAATGAAGGCAACTGATGACATTAAACATTATGATTTACTTCTGTAAAAAGCGAAAGTTATATTTATTCATTTTTAGTAATATCTGATATTTTCACAATGATCGATATTACGATTGATTTAAAAGTCATCAGCAAGAGCTCAATAGTTTTGAGAATCGACTCCTCTTGAAAATGTTTGAACTGCAGCCCTTTGATTTCATCGTCTGATTTAACTGGCAACAAGATAATTTCAAGAAACCACTAATGAACTCATATTTCGGTTTCAGATCCGATCGCGACATCCTTAGGATAAGAGGTGAGTCAAATTTAAGCGAATTTCCTGAACATCCAATGGAAGGTTTCCAGTTTCCCTTCGTGTAATTGGCACCTCAGCCCATTTGGAATATATATTTATTTTTTATTCAAGTGTCAGATTTTACAATGTTGACTAACTAGTCAGTCACCAAAAATTCTTTCATTGACTGATTGATAACTTTGACGGACAAGCAAGTCGTTCGGACTTTTTTTGAAATGTGTTAACGAAGAAAACATTCCATATCTGGTGGTAGTTTGTTGAACATAAGAATACCCACGTTATATGGGGACCTATATGAAACGGAGGAATGGCGGATTATACAAAATGGAAATGGCTTGAAAAGCTCTTTTATTGGAAACACTTGTTGAAAAGATTCTTGACGAATATATATTTCAAAATACCTCCATATTCTATTGATTTTCTTACCGGTGCCCTTACAATTCTATTGGTAACTCCTCTTGTGAGCTCGTTCTAACTAACTATAGGTCACTCAAAATCACTTTAGGCTGATCCAACAGATTTTCATTAGCGATTTTGAGATGACGAGTCGGATATCCATCCTCCAAATTATAATGAAGTATTTTTTATTTTTTTAAAGTATTCGAAACACGTGCATTCGTCATCAACCACTTGGCCATCTCCACAATATATTTCTAGGGAATATTTTACAAAATGCAATTGAAAGGTGTTTCACTTGCATGCATACTCATCCAACTCAAGACCCATTAGTATACAAAACTGAACAACCTCAACACCCCGAACAATTATCAGAGCAGCACAGCCGTAAATTGAATATCACCTCCTGCACTACCACCTCCTCCATTCGACCTGCAACCCATCAGGTGATGAAATATGTCCGGACTTCCGGTCCGTAAAGAGAAATTAGGCAACTTGGCGTATGAATTATAGCATCGAGGTGTTGTAGCTTATTAGTTGCGTTTCCCCTTCGACCAGTAGCGTATCAAGTGGCGTTTCACTCGGAAATAGACCTACTATTCATGATCTTTCGGTTGATCACTAACTTCAGATTTATATAAGTAGTATCCCAGCCTAAAAAAATGGCTATCACCAGACATGAGACGATTCATTCTCCAATTAAATAAATCTTGAAGTGCACTGGAGATGTCAGCAATAGTGGTGTCGATTGTGCTGGCCTTACCCCAACAATTTCTATAAAAATATCGTTGCAACACTGATTCTAGATAATCGAAAATATGGCGAATGCACAGGCTCGAAATCTTATCAAATATAATTCGATAATGTTCTATGACATGGATTTCAGGTTATTCATGTAATTTTTTCAGCTTTAATATGCCCTGATAGCAGAAAAAACGGGTTGTTAATCAAACGGATTTATTTATAATTTCAAATGTTATATTTTGTCGTAGCCGATTTGATAAATTGTTCACCCATCG
Organism: Gonioctena quinquepunctata; assembly: GCA_018342105.1. Classification (NCBI taxonomy): domain Eukaryota; kingdom Metazoa; phylum Arthropoda; class Insecta; order Coleoptera; family Chrysomelidae; genus Gonioctena; species Gonioctena quinquepunctata. Next base: position 811,252 of record JAFIRS010000074.1, on the reverse strand, counting down.
TGGATTTTGTTTTATTACTCAAAAAATTTACCGATAATTATATATTTGTTTTCGAATATTTTTCACAACTTGTCAACTTTACAAGGAAAATCAAATATTATTTACTCTAGCCATTTATGAATATATGACATATCGTTAGATATATATATATATATATATATATATATATATATATATATATATATATATATATATATATATATATATACAGGGTGAGTCAGAATAAGACCGACAAACTCCGACTACATTTTCCTCCCCTCTGAGATACAGGGTGTCGAAAAAACGAAAAAAATTAGGATTTCATCTGTTTTCTCCAAATTTCCTCAAGGATTTTTTTTTAAAGTTGGGATAATCGGAAACAGTACATGTAATTTAGAATGGGACCGATAACTCCAATTTTTCATTCATCATATTATTTGATCGAATAGATGTCGTGGATTCACTGATATGTGGATTCACTGATATGTTACCATACTTTCTTGCATATGATTGTTTTAACAGATCAACTGACAAACAAACTCAACCTCAAATTCATCATACTCCAGTTAGATGAGAGTTAAGGTCTGAAATAATTTTTACGAAAAACTGAGGATAAGTACTCTTAATTTGTTGAAGTTTATGTCAAAGCCAATTCTGTTTGAATTATCTAGGAAAATATTATCCAATCAACATGTTTTTGAAGAAGAAAAACAATTATTGTGTATTAATATCTACTTAAATGATTTCTTTGAATTCGTGATAACTAGTTGCAAAGTCGAGCCTTTTATGCTAGTTTGTGGTAAGCTGTTCAGTACACCACTGATCAACGCATAAAACATACTCGAAATTTGGAACTAAAAAGAAACGTACCTTTTTTTCATTGTTCCCGGTAGAAACACACTGATATATCGATACTTACATTAGAGTCGATTGACAGTAACCCAAAACAGTTTGTATTATTGTCAAGTCATCTGTCATCATTTCAGTCAGTGAACATCGTTTCAAATGGGTTATTCATTTGAAGAATATACAGATGCATTACATTTATGGAGGGATGCAGAGCCGCTGCTTAATTATATTCACATTTCAATACTTTTATATCTGTGCATCGACGATTGAAAGAAACGGGGTCCTTTAAATTCAGTAAAAACCATTGTGGTGCGAATAGAACAAAAAGAGATAATGTTACGGAAGACGTGGTCCCATACAATGGCCTGTACATTCTCCGGATTTGACTTCACCAGACTGTTTTTGTGGGTATACCTTGAATCCCTAGTGTATGAAACACCTGTAGAATCTGTGGCAGATTCAACGGCAAGAATTTTAGCAGCAGGTACGTTAATACAGGATACATCAGAAATATTCCAAAGCGTGCGACAGTCGATGATACGGAGATGCCAATTGTATATTGAACAAAATGGTGGTCCATCTGAACATTTGCTTTAATGCCTTGTTTGTTTCTATGTAGTGTAACCACTAAAACCGTTTTTATCATTCAAGTAGAGATAAATACACAATAATTGTTTTTCTTCTCCAAAAACATGTTGATTGGATAATATTTTCCTAGATAATTCAATCAGAAATGGCTTTAATAATGATACTCCAATATATCTTCAGTTTTTCGCAAAAATTATTTCAGACCTTAACTCTCATCTAAGTGGAGTATTATGAATTTGAGGTTGGGTTTGTTTGTCAGTTGATCTGTCGAAACAATCATGTGCAGGAAAGTATGGGAACATATCAGTGAATCCGCGACATCGATTCGATCAAATAATATGATGAATGAAAAATTGGAGTTATCGGTCTCATTCTGCCTCACCCGTACTATGTTTCCGATTCTCCCAACCTTAAAAAATGTTCAGAAGGTTGTATGAAATAAGCATTATGCGATTATTGCACATGGGAAATTATGTCTCTACTAAGGACATATCTTCAGTTTTTCTCAATTATCTCAGAAACCTCCACTTTTAGGAACATGGAATGTTATGACTTTTAGGTTGAGTATCGTTGAGCCGAACTGAGTCAAACGCTCATTTGTCCATTCACTTGTCCTAAGAAAATATGAAGGAACATATGACCACATACCATCGTAACTACGCCAAGGGTTTACGAAAATAATAAATTATAACTTCAAATTAGCACGTTGATAAACCGTGATTAGTGTACCAAGTTTCAGTTTTTTTCCTTCAGGAATTTTGGAGAAAACAAATTAAATCTAAATTTTTTTCGTACTTTCAATACTCTGTATCTCAGAGGGGATACATTTGATAGCAACTTTTCCCCTCGAAATCAGGTGAGGAATCTGTAGTCGGACTTTGTCGGTCTTATTATATACATATGAGACAATAGATAGGAGTATCTTACAATAGATAGGAGTATCTTACTGCGTAAACTAAGATATTATGGTATTGGGGGAGTTGTCCTCAAGTGTTTTGAAGAGTACCTAACTAATAGATCACAAGCAACCAAAGTGGGTAAATCGCTCTCTAATGAAGTTCTCAATAACATAGGTGTACCCCAAGGTAGCGTACTAGGACCTCTACTTTTTATAATATATCTAAATGATATAAATTACATACAGGGCCACGATTTCCTCAACTTATTTGCAGACGACACTATGGTTGCTTGTTACGGCGGTGACCTTATTGAAACAGTGGGGCGTTTGAACCAAGTCCTGACAAAGTTTGAGGCATATCTAGAGGTGAATAAACTGAAACTGAATACGAAAAAAACTAAGGCAATGATCATCAGTAATAAATACAAACTAAAATTAGTGGATTATCAATCCCTCAGACTCCAAATGGAGGATGACAAAATTGAATGGGTATCTGAATTCAAATACCTAGGATTTATGCTTGATGAATCGTTAACTCTCAACAAGCATTGTGATTACATATGCAAAAGATATCAAAAACTATTTTTCTTCTCTAGGATATCATCCGAAGTCTCAATATTTTCAAAATTACCATATATAGAACCATCATTCAGCCCCATTTCGATTATTGCTCAACCCTGTTATATCTATTAGATGTGAACAATATGCATACGTTACAGAAACTTCAAAATCGGGGTATGAGAATTATTTTGAGGTGTAACAGGTATACTCCGATTCAATATATGCTTAACACTCTTGGTTGGTATTATGTAACGAAAAGATATTTCTATTTAACTATGGTATTCATTTTCAAAATTACCAAAAACTTATTACCAAAATACTTCGATTCCTTCATCACTTATAATAATCAAATCCATGAGCACAATACAAGGACAACTGATCAATTTCACATATCTAGAACAAGAACAAAAAATTCAATGAACTCGCTATTTTTCAAGGGATTGGACGATTTCAATCAACTTCCCAAACCAATGAAGAACTCAGCCACGTTACATTCTTTTAAAAACCAGCTAAAAAGCCATGTTATGTCACTCAACTCATGAATCAACATATTGTAGTTTTATTTCGATGCAGATTTGATATTCAATGTCTTTAAGATATACTTTTTTTCTCTAGAGATATATTTGTTTTTAGATATACAGTTTTAGATATACATTTTATATAGATATTTTCTTTTAACTTCTTTTAACTGCCTGTAATGTGTTTTAATGTGTTCAAATGTCTCAAGATGTGGTCAAAAATGTGTTCAACTGTGATGTCATGTCATGTAATCAACTGTACTTTGTGTATTTATTTTATTTTTATTTTTTAATGTTGTTTTTTAATTCAAATTAGTATAATCTGAACAACCATTGTATTTATATTAGGAATTCCTATTTCAAATAAAGATTTCAATATATATATATATATATATATATATATATATATATGAAATAATAGGATTTTTATGAATATTACCATATTCTGAAATGAGCGTAGTTATTATATTGTTGTTGATGAAGAAAATAGCAGTTCTTTCAATTTTTCATTTTGAGAATTTCCATGTGTATTCTACAATTTTCAAAAAATTCAAAGTATGAACAGACGTAAAATTGCATGAATGAGTTCAAAACGAAATTAACTTCGATATATTCCATATAATTTTTTGTGGTATCATCGAAAAGGTGGATATAAACGAAACAATTTATCGACCGATCTCAGCAATTTATCGTTATATCTGCAAAATTGTATACATAAAACGGTTCGAAAGGGGATTGTAGGAACTGATAAAGTTGTTCGATAAATCCCCGGCAATAATTTGATGCGATAGTTTTTCTCGTTTTACATAAACACGACGATTTATCTGCAGCTAATCCGTCAAAATATTTGCCAATAATTTGCAAACCACGCTACGACATGTCTGAACTTGTAGGATCGATCTCGTGGTAGTAGTTTAGTTTTTGTAGAAATAGCGAGCAAGCTGTTTATTACGGGTAATGCAGCAGTTTCACGCACAAATTCAAACTCTCTAACACCACTAAACGCCAAAACCTTGTCTCGTACCTCTTCAATTTCAACGTTCGAAATTGCGGAAAATCACTGATCACAGATGAATTGATTACATTTGATCCAATAATCGTTCCAAACAACACATACGTACAAATAAATTGGACCGAATAATTTGACCAAAAATATTGGTCTAATTAAACTTTGAATTAATAGATCATGTACGATTTAACTGGGAGATTGTTCTTACCAATTCATCCAACGGTTATTTGGTGCAATAAATTGTTTTTTGTATATCCACCTATTGTTTGAAAATTCTAAAATCCCTACAAAGAAATTTCGAAGTATTTTTTCTCTTAGAGTTTCCATCATTAAAAACGTGACTCGAGTGTGAATTTATTGAATTTACTATAATAATGCTTCTGTATTCAGGTTTTTCCTTATTCACGTACTTGATTTGGAAAACTGACTCTATAACATTGTTTCCATTGTTCAATTTCTTTGTTCTATTGAATCAAATAATTTCTTCTTAGAACTACGTAATAACGGATATGAGATCTGATAGATCATTTTGTATCACTTAACTAACCACATACACTGTTTGAGCCTTTTCTTATCATTTTGAACGTTTCCCCAACCTAGTACAAAAGTCATGAACACCTGTTATTTGTATAAAAAAATTAACCAAAAAATTTACGGCTTAGGTCTCTCCTACATTAGAATTGGTAGAAATATGGTGTGCAACATAGGATTTCTCATAGTTTGGTATAGAATATGGCATGGGGCGTAGGATCTCTCATGGTATCGGAGATTTTAGTGACGATAGTCCTCAAACTATCTCCTTGCCCAGATAAATACACTTCTACCCTCCATTTCTACCTCTCGATACGCCACTGCCTTCGTCCTGCGGGCCTGTTGGCGGTCCTGCATTTGATATGCATATATTTCAAGCGGCGGTCAACGGACTGCTGCCTCTGAAGGGTGGCACTGGAGTCGGTTTCCGCTCACCAGGAAAGGTCGACTCACAAAACAACGAAAATCCTCCGCTAATTGATTCAAAAGAGGGTGTTGTCGAGTATGGTGTATCAGTGAGAGAACAAAAGAGCGGGAGCACAATGGGAATATCGATATATGGTGCACATATACTGAGAAGCAGAGAAATGTATGAGTCCCTGTACAGCTTTGTCGATTCGTGTATTTTCATAGCCTGCGATTGGAAAAAATGATTCGATAGAAGCGGTATAGCTGTAGAAAGATGGACGGTTTTGTGGTCTAACAGTTTTTCTGATAATACGTGATCTGGCTCTATCAGTATATCCAGAAAACATCTCGACGAAAATACATTTTTCGAAAAACGATCAGAAATATTGACATTTTTGATAAAATTTTTAAAAGAAAAACTCAATAATTCCTTGCACTTGGTCGTTGCTAGGCAATGCGAAATATTTATTATTGTACTGTTAGTAAATATTAATTCCCTACACTTATTTGTGAACTGAAAATATACTTGCATTTTCATTCTTACAATATTCCATGAAACATTTGTATGCATAGTTTTTTCTGGATTTTGTCGTCAATAAATCTATTGGAGCAGAAATGGAACAGTCATCATCACTCTTTACTTTTGCGTTTTTGAACGTTCGAAAATGCAGAAAACACTATGGGAATACTTTCTTGGATTGAGTTTTTGATTACTGCAACACGTAACAAATTTGTTCATTTTCTTAAATTATAAAGGTAAGTTTTTTTTTTCATCTATGGTATTCACCCCTCCACCCATCACCAGTATGAACAGGAAAATCGCAATCTTATTTTGAGATGCAGACCATCCTCATATCCCTTTACAATTATTGGATTTCCTTTGACGATATTTTCCTTCCTCAAATCAGATTTAATTCTGGAATTTCGAATATATCTCGCTTCTGATTATATTTGTGACTTTTGAAAAATAAATTTGAGGGTGGAAAAATCTTGATTTCAAAAACATCAGCGAGAGAGAGGAAGCCATAACAAATATATTCCTCCGCAAAGCGTAATTTACAGACACTTTTTGCGGAATGATAGGAGTGAATAATATGAGATGATGTATGTTCTTGATTATTCGTTGCTTTCCTCCTGTTCGATAGCTTTTCCTGTATGATGATATATCACTAATAGAACAAAATTTAACAGTCATTATTTTTGTTATCGATTTCGAACTAGTGATTTCATTGTTGTTTCATTATGTGAGTGATTACGAATTTTTCTTCACCCATGAAGCACATAGTTTTGATGTTCCCATAGAGAAACTAAAAATAAAGAGAGTTGTCAAACCTGCAGTAAAAGTTGGCACCACGTTTAGACAGTGGCGACATATCGCGCAACTGGCCGAACTAAGTACAGTTGGTAAAACTGATTGAGATAAGGCGGGTTTTTCAAATGTGTTACTTTTATATGATTGATATGGTTTATATTTTATAAGCGATCGATTTGCCATTCTTGTATTCCATATGAATGGTTGTATCATATGAAATACAGGAATGGCAAATCGATCACTAATAAAATATATACAGTAATCGATTCGTAGAATCTGTTAGTTCATTCGTGGTTAAAATAAAGTTTCAAAGTAAATCTTTATTTCATGATATCAAGAACAAAATTAAAGATCTTATAAAACAAGAATAATAAGTTGAACACTATAAAAACACATTTTATTGTATCTAGGACAAGGTACAACTACAGACAAAACAATAATAAAACTCCGAAAAACAACAAAATTAAAAATATTCTTCAGTCTTCATCAAATCAACCAAAATAAAAACAAATTACATTTACAACAAACCTTCAATAATTTTGTTGATTTATTAGCACAAAGGAGAACGAGTAGGTATACTTAACAAATACTCCAGTTTGATGATAATCTTCGTACTTCCTCAAATGGTGATAGGAAATGGAAACTGATGGACGGAAATAAGTATCAGTTTGTGAACAAACTGCAACTGATGGATGGAAATAAGTATCAGTTTGTGAAAAGCAGCTTATATTTTACCTTGTCGAATAATATTTCGAGGAATTTCAGCGTCAACTCGAATAACAAAACATTCCATTTTCGACGTTGGGTTCATAATTCAAGTCCATAGTATAATTTCTATAATTAATTTTTCGATGACAATTAACAGTGGAATTATTCTGAAATTATTACGTGGTTTGTCATTTTCTGACAAATGTCGAAATTGGAAAATTATCATGTCAGTCGTCTGTTTATTGCGGGCAGCGCATCCATGCGCGACTGGCCGTACCAAAAACTTGGTGGTCAAGATCGCCAATGTTTCAAACAGTCTCTTTATTTTTAATTTGTCTATGGATGTTCCATTCCCGATTTCTTTGGAGAAAGATTATCATACAAAATGGAGGTTTTTTAGGCCACCTTTGCAACCAACCTTCTGGTTGTAAAGGAGTATTCCGCTTCTCATAAGTCATTTCCTGATATTGGGTTGTTTTGAAGCTTGGTTTCAGTCAATCTGTTGGAATATTTTCAGAAATACAAATTTTATTGATTATTTCTATTAATCTGACTGGATATTTTTTATTCGGTGCTTTTAAGACTGCAATACTGATCTGATGTTTCTTCGTCTCAACATCCTTCAGTGCTGGTGTACCTTGAAATGGTAGTATTCTTTAGTTGCTGTTATTTTCATATAACTGTACCATATAATATATCATATCTTTTTGTTCAAATCTCGTAAAAAGTAGGTATTTTTTCCATTGCGTCCAGTTGACTAATTTTTTGTGTGAACTGAATGTATTGCGTTTGCATTGTAGTTCTTCAATTCACCTACATTGATTTCCTATCCAAATTGTGCTGGCTCTGTTGATTCATCTTTCGTTCGCGATTCCACACTGATCCTTTTTACAAGATTTTATTCAGTTTCACCTGTCCTGGTGTGTGTCTGTTGGTAATCAAAGCTTGACCCATTTCTATTCGTCCGATTGATTTAAAATTCGGCAAGTGTACAGAATTCCGGTGACAATAATAATGATAATAATGAGCTTAATTCACGTAAGTTAGATTAAATATAAAGAATATGTGCTCAAAAATATCGTGAGTAAAGAAAGAAAGTGATAAGTGCTAAAGCATGTTTCACAATTATTAAAACAATAAAAAAATGGTATAAAAATGATATCTAAGCAGAAGTATGAAATTTTTAAATAATGAATAACAGTAATATGTAAAAGTGAATAAAACAACACATACAAAACAATCAGCACACACCTATACACGCATATACATATAATAAAGTAAAATGTTCATTATGATTCAGAATAAAATTATAAAAAATAAAAATATATAGAATGAAAAATAAATAATGGTAAAAAAAATTAAAACAAATTAAAAAAAAAATTGTACAAAGTAGTGATAATAAAATGACACAATCAGTCACTCACCTATACACACATATACATATTATAAATATAAAAAGTTCGTTGTGAATCAATAAAATATTATGAATAAACATATTTTTTTATTATTTATCGAAATAGGTTTTCAAAATTTTTTTTAGTCTTCAAAAAAAGAACGAATCATATTTCTTGGATTTTCATTCATGAACTCTCTCAATTGTTGTTTAAATTTTCTTTTGATATCAATACATTTTAGTTCATCAAGAATGCTATTGTATAACTTGGGTGCTAAGGAGAGGAACATTCTCTTTGTTGTAGCTTTGACCATTAACGGAGGTATGTAATGATGTGTGTGTATTGTAATTATGGGTAGGTAATTGGTTGAGATACTTTGTGTCGTGATGTCTTAGGCAGGTTATGAAGAAGTGTAATTGTCTCACGTCCAAGATTTTAGATTCAGAATGAAGTTGGTCAGAAGAGTATCTGGAATTTTTGGAAAATATCAATTTTTTGAATCTTTTCTGGAGTACTTCCAACGGATTCAGATGAGTTTTTAGTGCTCCACCCCATACCAGAATTCCATAGCGGATATGACTCTCTACCAGAGAGTGATACAACGTTTTCATTTGATTGAAAGGTATGTTGTCTTTGAGCATTTTGAATTTATACAATATACTTCTCAACTTTTTTACGACATACATTATATGCGAGTCCCATCTCATGTGACAATCAATGATACGCCCAAATATTTGATTTGTTTCACAGGTTCTATAGAAAAAGGTGCATTGTCCATGTTTATGTCAAGTTTGCTAAGACTAGGCAGGCTACGAGAAATACAACTGAATGGCAAATAGTTTGTTTTTTCCATGTTGATCGTGAGTAATTTATAGTCAAACCATTTTTTTATAGAATAAAAGTCAGATTCGGCTTTTTGTTTCAGGTTATCCCAGTTATCAGACCTATAAAAAATTGCTGTGTCATCAGCAAATCCGAAAATTTCCCCACTACTATCGAGTGAGAACAGTCCATTTATATAAATGTTGAATAAACTGGGTCCTAGGATTGTTCCTTGCGGCACTCTATAGTCACTTTTTTCGCCATCGCTAACCACACCATCAACACTCACAACCTGAGTTCTATCGCTTAAGTAGCTCTTGAAGAGTTCTAAGCAAATGCCTCTAACACCAACGTCTCCCAATGACTGTAAGAGTAGAACATGGCTAACGGTGTCGAAAGCTCTTGACAAATCTACGAATATGCACAGACATGGAGTACTTTCATTCAGAGCTGCGGTTATTTTAGATGTTAAAACTGAAATTGCATCCTGGGTTGATATATTTTGCTTGAAACCAAATTGATTCATAGAAATTATATTGTATTTGTTCAGAAAAGAACTTAATCTGTTTTTTAGAATCTTCTCAAATAATTTAGAAAGATGGGTTATTAGAGATATCGGTCGGTAATTGTCTACTTTCCGTGTAATGCCTTTTTTATGGAGATGAATGACCACTGTGTGTTTGAATGCCGATGGATACTTTCTCACTTTCATACACAGGTCAAAAATGTGCGTAAATGGCTTTTGGATATAACAAGAAATGATCTTCAAAGTTTCGGCTCTGATATTGTCGATCCCGACTACTTTTTTATCTTTCAATTGATTTATTATGTTCTGTATTTCAACTGCCTCTACTGGAGAGAGGACGAGAGAATTAGGTACAGAAGAACGGTTTGGAACGAAATTGGGGTCTTTTTTTATTTTACTGGCTAATTTTCTACCCATTTCTGCAAACCTGGAATTAAATTCTTTTGCTATATGTTTACTGTCTACCAATAAGCTACCCTCCTCACTTCCAATGGAATCTATAGGATGCCGTGCTTTCTTTGTTTTACTTATTTACTGTACCACTTCCCATAATTTTTTTGTATTGTTGTTGTTATGTTCAATTTGTTTTCTATAATAATTGTATTTGGTTTTTTTGATAAGTACATTCAATTTGTCTCTGTACTTTCTATATCAAGTGATCGTTATTTGGATATTTCTTAGCTTTTTATTCATTGAATTTTTTTCATTTATTGACTTGAGCAAGCCGTTTGTAACCAGGGTGCAATTTTCGCGTGTTTTCTGTAAAGCTTTTTTTGTTCTGTACATATATTCAATGCCTCTGAAGTGATATCCATAAACGAGTTTGTAGCAGTGTTATGATCGTTTGTTGAGAGTACTGCAGCCCAGGATATGTTTCTGTATGTTTCATGAAGTTCTTTTGTATTAATAAATGTTGTGAATCCGTTTTTGTTTTCTTTGTAATTTATGTTTTTCGTAACAATTTGCAGTATGGTTGCGTAATGGTCTGTAACAGATGTTTCAAGGATTATTGGCACTATTAATTTTTTTTAGGAGAAAAAAACAAAATTGCGGCTCCAATATGGCGGACAACTTTGTGATTATGGTCCGATTCTATTCAAAATTGGTATGTGGGGGTTTTCGAGGTCGGAGATCATGGAATTTTTGTCAAAATTCAAAAATTCGATGGCGTATACGGAAGGGCGGAGGAGTTTTGTGATTATGGTCCGATTCTATTTTAAATTTGTATTTGGGGGTTTTAAAGTCGGATAATATGTTTTTTGACAAAATTTATGAAATTGAAATGGCGGCTCATGGAATTTTCGTTAGCGAAAAAAAAAATGGCGCTCCAAGATGGTGGACGATTCGATTCAAAATTGGTAGGTAGGGAAGATTATGAATTTTTCTCCAAAATTCATGAAATCAAAGTGGCGATGATCTCTGTGTTTATGGTCCGATTCTATACAAAATTGATATGTGGGGGTTTTCGGGGTTGGAGATTATGAATTTAGAAGATAATTGATTTTAAGTTCAAATTTATAAATTGAAGATGGCAACTGCAATTGAAAACTATGCGCGACAAGCTCCAGAATCTATAACTCACGGAATAACCTACGTCACACATCCAAAGCAATAATTGTTTATTGCATTTGAATGAAAGTTTGTTTTTGAAAAGTTTCTTTATTAATTATTTTATTGTTACTCAGGCTACTTTATTGAGTTTGCTATAGTATTTTAATAATCAATTTTTCTATAAGACGAGAATCTGAGGTGAGTCAGTGAGTTTTGCATATTATGAAAAGATTGTAGCGGAGGAAAGTTTGCGGTTTTCGATCAACGTAGTAGGTTTTAGTAGCCCGGTTTACCAAGGAAATTTGTAGTTGTCATTGGGACATGTCAAAAATACAGTTTTTAATTTTTCGAAAATGTATTAATATAAATGCCATCAGATAAAATTTTGTATGTAATACGAATCATAAACAATCATTATGGCACACGTCGTGTTATCGGACTCGGCTACGGCTCGCCCAATAACATTCACGACTTGTACCATAACGATCGTCTTCATGATCCTTATTACATAAATAACTATTATATTATTATATATATAATAATTATGATGCTATTAGTGCTAGTATTTGGATTTTATTATTTTTAATTGTCATTATTATTTTTTATCATAATAAAATATTTGCCAATTGTTATGATAAGTTTGTTGAATTGATTTATTTTTATTTGCCATTTTCAAATACTCTTTTACCTCATCCCAGCTCAGTCGGTACGCCTATGGAAACATGATAATACTCCCTCTCAGAGCAGGATTCAGTGGTGCCAACTAGTTGCTTTGCTTGAAGTCAATGTTCAAAATTCTGTTTTATGAAAATTACAGGTTGTAATGTGATCAACAGATGAGTAATGAATGCAGAAAATAGTCATATAATTATTTTTTTAATGAATCAAAAACTTAAATGTACCTAGCCTGCGAAAATTAACCTATGAGTAGTGTTTTCGTCAAAACAGTGATATGTGAGAAGTGAAGTACTTTGCAAATCAAATCACCTCTAAAAATAATAATAATTGTAGATTATATTTAATTATACGACCAAAACCAGAAATACTGCCCAATGACAGTGAAAGGTGTAATAAAATGACTTCAAATAAGTGTCTGACCGAATACGTTCACTCAGTTTAGTTTTCTTTTGAAAAAAGTACCTGTGATCTGTTTACTTGTGCTTTTCTTGAGTCTTAGAGGTGCCCCTGGTTAGTGGATTCTGCTGCAACTGTGTCCAGGCCCGTTCCCAGTCAGTGAGTTTTGCATATAATTAAAGGAATGTAGCAGAGGAAATTTTGCGGTTTTCGATCAACGTAGTAGGTTCTGGTAGCCCCGTTCACCAGGGAAATTTCCTGAGAAAATAAAAGCAATAACAGTCACCTATACAGGCAGAAGCTGGAATGTGTATCAATTTCCAGCCCTTTGTCAATATCAATAACTCGCCACTGGCGCCGAAATCGTTCTTCCCAGACGCCTTCCTTACTGCCGACTCCTCCGACGAGCAATTGTTTGGTCGAGACCCAAAAGCTCACCACTTCGAGTCGGCTGTGAATTATTGAGGGTTGGGCGAGGGATTTCGGATGCGGATTCACACGTAGAAGAGTACATGATGTGGCTGGTTTCAGTTGTTGTTTCGGCGTACACGCTGAATTATTTAGAAAAGGAGGAGTATTATCGATTTCGCAGCGGATTCCAGGGCTAGATGATGTGGTGCGAGAATGTTGTACTTGCGCTACTTTACCGATGCACTTGCACGATATACGATGCTATATGAATCCAATAAATAATAGTTTATAAACTAAAGAACACGCTTTAATACAAAACCAAACTGAAAAGTAGAAAATGATTTCAAATGCGTTTGAAATAAGAATACAGTGATTAACAACAAATTTATTTCATCGTAAAAAAGCGTGGGGTGCTTGATGTCAATTGTTGTTGATATTCCATGAACAGATATTGGTAAAAGTAGAATCATTATGAAAATATCTTAAAAAGCACCCCACGCTTTTTTACGATGAAATGAATTTGTTGTTAATCACTGTATTCTTATTTCAAACTCATTTAAAATTATTTTCTACTTTTTAGTTTAGTTTTGTATTAAAGCGTGTTCTTTAGTTTTCAAACTATTATTTATTTTCAACTTCTTAGTTTTATTTTCTATTAAAGCGTGTTCTTTAGTTTTTCTCCAATTTCGAATAGAATCGGACCATAATCACAAAACTCGTCCGCCATTTTGAAGCCGCCATTTCTGATCCTGCAATTTTGACAAAATAATCATAATCTCCGACCCCAAAAACCCCCACATACCAATTTTGAATAGAATTGGACCATAATCACAACACTCGTCCGCCATTTTGGAGTCGCCATCTGGAATTTTCAAATTTTTACAACAGAATCATAATATTGGGCCCCATAAACCCCCACATACCAATTTTGAATAGAATCGGACCATAATCACAAAACTCGTTTACCATTTTGGATCCCCCATCTTGAATGTTCCAGTTTCGACAAAAGAATCATAAACTCTGACCACGGAAACCCTCAGATACCAATTCTGAAGCGAATCGGACCATAATCACAAAACACGTACGCCATATTGGAGCCGCCATTCTGTTTTTTTCTTCAAACAAAAATTTCTCAATGCATTGTCACCGGAATTGTGTTCACCTGCCAAATTTCAAATCATTCGTACGTCTGGAAGTGGGCCAAAATCGCGCCCAAAGGAGCCGGTTACAAACATACGGTTACAAACAAACATACAAGTGAAGCTTATATAAAGCGTGTAATAAAAACTTTTTAACAAAAAATTAAACCGACGAAAAAATCAACTGAAAAGCAAAAAATTAAATAAACCTTCTTCTAAATGATAATTGAGCTCCTAAACTAATGTAAGTAACTGATTTTGAGTCGGCGCCAAACAAACAATTATCGAAGATCATTATCTATGAAAGAAGTCATCAAAACGCAGCCGTGCATCTCGCTGCCATCATTTTACGCTTCACCTAATTCGATTGCTAGTTTGTTTGGCGCCGACTCAAAATCAGTTACTTACATTAGTTAAGGAGCTCAATTATCATTTAGACTGAGAAGGTTTATTTTATTTTTTGCTTTCATGATTTTTCGTCGGTTTAATTTTTTGTTTGAAAGTTTTTATTTTTCAGTTCCGTATTTCGTTGGTTTAATTTTTTGTTAAAAATTTTTTATTTTTAAATTTTTTGTGCCTCAAATCTACCAATTACTACCTACTTGTTTTTTGATTACTTCCAAAATACTTACTTACCCACCTTACTTCAACTATTACCAGTTAAATAATATGATTATCTACTTTTACTATTTGTTGTCATATAAATTATTTCCGTTGTTCTGGTTAGTTTATTTCATTACTTTGTATATCATTCCATCCCCTCATAAAATATACTGATTTTGACGGAACAAGAATAATGTCAGTAGCGATCTGTCATTGTCAACTACGTATGTGTGTGTCGATGTTCACTAGTGAAAAATCAATTATCCCCTATTTTTCTACCCGTAAGGGTGGCTAATTCCTTCCGAAATTCAAATATAAAGTATATCCTATCTATTAAAGAAGAATCATCCAAATCGAAGAACCCAGTACAAAGTTATGCCTGATAGAATCGGTTAACGGACAAGAATTCAGAGGGTGAGTGATCAATATCCTTCATTTCGCTACCCTCAGGGGTGGATTTCATTTTTGAAATTCAAATGGGACCAAATTCAAAGTACACCCTATCCACTGAAAAAAGAATTATCGGAATCGGACGCCTCAGTAAAAAGTTATGCGTGATCATATATAAAAAAATATGATGGAAAAACATAAAATATACGGGTCAAATAGAGAACCTCCTCCTTTTTGGTTTCGTCGGTTAAAAAGGAGTTCAGCTCACACAGTTTGATTATTGATTCTCCACACTTCACTGGGAATCATAACCTTCCATAATATACAGTGTGTCTCACTTCTCATGGAAACACCCCCATATCTCCCGTAATTATTGGAGTAGGATTCTGTAATTTCCACGATATGTAGATATACTGGATGTTAGTCTGAATTTCCCCATGGGGTTGACCTGAGTGACATACACTGCGCGCCAGGAGCGATGGACATACCAAGTTTTGCGAAAAATAATATTAGGTGGCCAGATAGGCTCCAAAATTGTAGAAAAAGCTATAAAAAATAAGTCGACATCATATCTGAATAAATTTCACATAATATCGGACAACCAATTTGGATTCAGAGAAGGATTATCGACAAACGATGACATAAATAATAAACTACAGGATGTTTATCAACTAGTTGACGACAGTAAACCAACACTGTGCGTATTCCTAGACTTAGCCAAGGCCTTTGATACAGTTTGTCATGCACAACTAGCATAGGCTTTGGACGAGTCTGGGATACGAGGGACACCACTTTGTTCATTGAAAGGATACCTCAAAGATAGAACACAGATCGTTCGGATGAAAACTGAGCTGAGTGAAGAAAAAACAATCAAATTTGGTGTCACACAAAAAACAGTTTTGGGACCATTACTCTTTTCCCTGTATATAAATAACCCACTCTCATCTCACAGCACCGGCAAAATCATCAGCTTCGCAGGTGTCATAGCTATTGTATATACTGATATTTCATGAGAAAAACTTAAAAATAAGTCAGAAATAGATCTGAATAACATAATAAATTGGTTCAACCATAGATCACTGACAGTATATATAGATAAAACGTTTTTCTTACCATTCATTTGTTATAAGACCAACCTTCATAATTATAACAAACTCGAGATAAAAAACCAACAAAAAACAGTGGAAATATATTCCAAAAACTCTTTCAAATACCTCGGTATTACAAAACATCCACACCCGAGATGGAATCACCATTTAGACCACATCATCAACCCACTTAGGTCCCTCTATACAAATTCAAGTTAATGAGAAATATTTTGAATATAAAACATTTGAAAATTCTATATTATGCTTTCGTTGAGTTTCGAATTCGATATGCGATACTGAGCTGGTTATCTGCACTACCCACATATACGAAAATACTTGAAATTATTCAAAAAAAAATTATTAAAATAATTAACTCGAAAAAAGTTTCTTATCCTTCACATGACCTTTACTATGAAACAAAAATATTTGACCCCATTCAACTGTACGTGTATACTGATATAATATATCTATAATTGAATAAACAATATATTAAAAAATTTTAACATCGCTATGAAAGAAGAAACAGACAAAATGAAGAAATCAATACAAAAAATGTACACTACCCTTTCTTATAACTATAGAACATACATTAAAGAAATAAACACAATACACATGATCAAAAATATTTTCAAAGAGTATACTGAAACAATTGACAGGCAGACTCTTTACACAATAATCAATTCAAAGGAAAAATTTTAACAAATTCCAAAAGGTAACACTTTTCCCATAATATCATTAATATCTCTATTATGAAATACTATGTAGTGAAAATAGTCGTGAATACATTATTATTATTATTTTATTATATATATATATATATATATAATATATATATATATATATACAGTGCTTCTCAAAAGTCCCTCCCCCCCTCTTATTTTTGGAACGATTATTATACATAAACAAGTGAAATTTATAAACTGAATATTAAAGGTTGTAAACTTCCATACTAGTGATGATAGATGACGAAATCGTCAGAAATGACGTCACAAGGCCATTGTGACCAATAATTTTAAATGGAACCCTACGAGCGACACCTCTTTTGGAAGGTATCGAGAAAACCTATTCAATGATACTAATTTTGTTTGTGTTTATGGCAGTTTTGGCAACTCGCTTTTGAAAAACGCAAAGCTGTGATGAATTAAATCAGTTAATACTAAAATTCCAAATTCAAGCTCCGCCTCTGGATAGTTGTCAAATAAGCTGACGTTTTTGTTAGTCTCCCTAATTCGACGTTTTTGTAATTGTCCAAGTTTTTGTACATTTAATAATTTGTGTATTGTTGATCGAACGTTTAACTGTTTTAGCAGCTTTTGGTACTTTTAATATTTCTGTACATTTCAATAATTTGTTAAACCGTTGTGAGCCGAACGTTTAAGTGCTTCAAGAAGTGAAATGGTACGTGCTTTAGGTGATAAAGAAAAGCCATCCTAATTCTTGGTGAAACTGGAAAAAATATTCATGCAGCAGAACGCATTTTTGATGAGAGGTTTCCCGATCGCCCCGTTTTGAGGACTTATTTAAGGGAGCTTCTTCGTAAGTTTGAAACAACGGGTAGTATTAATGATGCGAAACGATCTGGCAGACCACAAATTTCTGATGAGAAAAAAATTGATATACTGGCAGAAGTAATAGTTAATCCTACTTCTTCAACAACTCACGTTGCATCTACCTGTGAAGTCGGTCAAAGAACAGTACACAGGGTGTTGAAAAAAAACAAATTTCATCCATGCAAATCAAAAATGGTTCATCAACTCTCAGACGACGACCCAGACCGAAGACTAGAATTTTGTGAAAATATGGAAACTAAAATCAACCAACAATTTGTTTTAGTGATGAAAGTACATTCTATCTAAATGGAAATGTAAATACACAGAATGTGAGGTATTGGAGTGACGCAAATCCTCACCTGTTTCGTGAAACACATACCCAATTTTCCCAGAAGGTGAATGTTTGGGCAGGTATCCTGGGAAACCACATGTTTTGGACTCTTCTTTTAGATACTAATTCAACTGGTGAGGTTTATCTGGAGATGTTGCAAAACGCAATAGAACCGTTAATCCTTGAAATTTTGGAAGATAATCCAGGGGAATTCGGCAATTTAGAAATAACATTCCAACAGGATGGTGCTCCTCCACATTATTACGGTGCAGTAAGACGGTATTTGGATGAGGAGTATCGTGGTAGATGGATTGGTCGACGAGGTTCAACGGAATGGCCAGCTCGATCACCGGACGTCACACCTTTGGATTTTTTTCTGTGGGGGTACCTCGAATCGAAGGTTTACGCCACTGAACCTGACAATATTGACGTTTTAAAACAACGTATTGTTGCAAAATGTGAGTCTGTTTCCGCAGACACATTTGCAAAAGTACGAGAAGAGTTTAAAAATAGGATATTTCACTGTGAGGAAGTAAATGGAGGTCACTTCGTGCAATTTCTTTAATTAGATACTGATTCATAAATCTGTAATTAATATCAAACCGAATGGAATTTAAATTTTAATGTTTACTAATGAGCCATTAAAACTGCCATAAACACAAACAGAATTAGTATAATTGAATAGGTTTTTTCTATACCTTCTGAAAGAGATGTCGCTTGCCGTAGGGTTCCAGTTGAAATTATTGGTCACAATGGCCTTGTGACGTCATCTTTGACGATTTCGTCATATTTCATCACTAGTAGGGAAGTTTACAACCTTTAATATTCAGTTTCCAAATTTCACTTGTTTATGTATAATCGTTCCAAAAATAAGAGTTGGGGAGGAGACTTTTGAGAAGCACCGTATATATATATATATATATATATATATATATATATATATATATATATATATATATATATATTCTTCAGTTTCTTGGAATAAAGGTCTGATTCAGACAATTCATATAATTTTTCTTAACTTCTGTTTATAGTAATAATAATGAAAACTGATCTTTACATGCTGCCAAGCAAAATACAGTCCGGCTCATATAAACAATCCGGTGTACTTATGAAGAGGGTAAAGATGCATGAAAGCTAAACAAACCATTCTTCATAACTTCGACGCAGGCACACACCTACAGTAACGTTCATGCAATGCGAACGCAGAATTCAAATAAAATAATTTTGTTTTAACCTGATGATGACAAATACCATGTCAAAACGTAATTAAGAAAAATTATATGATTTGACTGAATCAGACCTCCATTCCAAGAAACTGAAGAAAATATATATATATATATATGTGGTCAAGAAACTAAAGAATATATATATATATATATATATATTATATATATATATACCGTTAATAACACGATTTATTTACACATCCGAATTGGCGAAAATAACCCCGGAATAGTGAAACAAACGAACACGTAGTTCGTACAACGAAATGAGCAAATAAACATCAGAGGTCGTGGAACCAAATTACGAATTCGTTTGTACGAAAGCAAGAAGCAAGTCTGCATCCGAATCTGCTTGCACTGCTAACGTACGAAAACTAAATAGTACCTTTGAGGATATATTAAAAGGGGCGAATTGCGAGCTCCGTAATTAATTTATATGTTTTTAGAGACCGGGGAAAGAACACCGAAAATGTTTTGAGTGGGTTTCGTAATTAGCCATGCCCACACTGGAAGGGGTTGTCATTAAGTTAGAATGATTACTTTTGTTTTGGGGCAATCTTTTCCAGTGAGAATAAACCGTAGAACGTGCTAATTGGTTAGCTGTTCGAATTGCTCCAAAAGTGACGAGGAATGAGTCTCACTCTGAAAGAATTCAAATTGCTTCTCATAGACTAGAATAATTTCCGAAATTCGTTGAAAGCTTTTCTCGGCGCAGCGTCATATTCAAAATTACTGGAAAAAAAAGGAAGTTTGTACGATAAGTCGAAACCAGAGAATCAACGAGATATTTTGCGCCCAACAAGTGAAAAGGATAAATAGTTAAAATTGCCTTGAGAATGGTCTTTCATACAATTCATCATTTAAATTCAAGTCTAATTGAAAAAAAATCGCAGGTTGGTAGTAGAAATGTTATCTCATTGTGAATATCAAACTCCAATTCATATTATGAAGGGGTTTTAAGCAGAAATGATTTTTTTCCTGCTTTCGTCCTTCTTTCCAACTCATAGTATTAACATCCATCTTATGATTTTCAGACGCATAAAATCATTCTTCCAACATGAAATCTCCAATTTTCCAATGCCAAACTCATCCCGGAATTGCGCCACCTTGTTTTTGCTCTGGAAAAAGGATGTTGGGAACAGTAATGCGGAACAAAGCGATTATAGGATTTCTTCTTCGGATTTTTTCGTATACAGAATCGTCGACTGGAATTCCTGTTGTATTCCGAGAAAATCTCCAAAGAATTCTCACCATTCTTCATCATTATCACCAATAAAACCCTCGAGACGGCTTGTTCAGATTAATATTCCTCTTTAATTTTTATTGATATTGATGGGATATAATTCGTTCATTGAGTTAATGGAGGAGTAATTGGAGGTATTAATGGATTTTTATAGAGAATCAATCGATTAAATAATCATCATTATCATCTGTATTTCTGTCAGGAATCCTTGCATGTATAAACCAGTACTCGGAGGCTATGGCTCCCATAAACTCTAATACCTGCTATATGCGAACGGTTGAATCTTTCAGATCTTCGTTGATAACACTTGAGAAGTTTTGTGAAAATGTACCATGATTCTTGTAGCTGCAAATGTGATAGAATTACATGTGCACAAATCGCCAGCGTCATCTGGATTTTAGTCTATATCCTCAGCTCCTTAAATTTGTTGGAAACATGTTCATATTTTCTGATTCCATATATGAATCTCATAGATGCCTTCTGTACATGTTCTACTCTACTAGATGTTTCTTGATTTTCGCAGAAACTAAGATAGGGAAGCAATAATTGAATTGGCCCAGCACAAGTGTTTCACATAATACTTTTTTGCAGCTATTGGGTTGTATGACCTATGGGGGTTCAATAATATTAGAGCTCTATATTATATTCTTTAAATATTACTCATGACGTGCCCACGAACTCTCTGAGAGTCATCCAAAATCAAGCCAGTTCCACATTGTCAGAAATGTTAATGAAATATGTTTTTATTATAATGTGTAGGTTATTTTTAGTAAAAGATTCGTTCGTATTGAACATAACGTCGGTGAATTTACAAAGGGGCGTATATTGGAAAAAGGCGTAAAAGGTCTTTGGGGTAACAAATTGCGCTGAAGCTGATTCATATGTTCTCAAAGTGGCGTAAATCAACTCCAGATAAATCAGATGTTATGTTATCTTTAAATTTAGGCGTATATCCAAAATGAGTAAAATATTTCCAAACAAACCGGCGAATATAAAAATATGAAAAGTGCAGGAGAG
The DNA here is from genome assembly GCA_018342105.1 of Gonioctena quinquepunctata. Lineage (NCBI taxonomy): Eukaryota > Metazoa > Arthropoda > Insecta > Coleoptera > Chrysomelidae > Gonioctena > Gonioctena quinquepunctata. The sequence continues at coordinate 789,526 of JAFIRS010000074.1, read as the reverse complement.
ACGTTTTTGCATCATGTCATTTGTGTTTCGCTTCATTATGCTGGAATCATTTCAATAATGTAACAATGAACTGTAGCTTACATATTATTGATACCAAGAATACATCAAAAAATAGTATGACACAAGATATTGACCGATCATGTGGAGTTGAATGAAGTAGAAGAGGATAAGAGACAAAGAAGAAAGTCAATCAACGCAAAATAAACACAACAAATAAAGATTACAGGAAAGGACTATATCATTCCGAATAATATGAATCTGGAGCATTATGTGAAGGCTATTATTGTCGGAAATCTGGAAAAAAATGTCATATGTATACAAAAGATTATCGCCTCGAGATTTTGACAGATTTTTATAATTTAGGGAACCTAATGCTACAGAGAGATTTCTTAGGTAGACATTAAAAAACCAAAACAAATGAAGAAAGATTCTAGAAAAAATTAAACCAAAATAAATTTATCTTCGTTGGCAAAAAAGTACCTGTTAGTGAGTTTTTTTTTCTCAAACATTGTGCATCAGTAAAGAAACTATGAGAATTTTTTAAAAAATTTTCTACCTTCTGGAGTTTTAGAGAAAGAAAAAATAGGTGACTGAAAAGATACACATAAGGAACGAGATGAAATCTTTCATCAAAATATCATTAATCATATTGAAAAGTTTCCCAAAGAAGAATCACACTACTGTCGGAAATATAGCAAGAGATGATATCTGAATTAAAAGTTATCGACTCCTAAAATGTATTGTATGTATTTAGACGAACACAAAAATGACGAAAAAGAGCGTCTTCTTATACAGGAAATTATTCAAATCTATGATTATCTCTTTCCATCGTCCCAAAAAGGATCAATGCATATTTTGTATGACTTACAATAATGGTGATGACTCTGTTAAATCATCACTGAAAGAAAAGTATTCGAAACATGAAGCAGAAAAAAATGTGATTCCTAGACTTCAAGACTCTTTCCCGAAATCTAAGAATTTTAAGTGTTCGTCAATCTGATGAAATGAATTCTGACTACGATGATACTTTGAAAGGAGTCGACTTACAAAATATATTACAAAAATAGTCACATGGAAAAAATAGTTCAGACGATCTCGCAAAGAAGTGTGGATATATCGAAAATGATGGTTGAAAAACTTAATAATGTTTGGCTCTTTGTGCAGGACCGACTCCTGTCATTCGGATTGAAGAATACCAAACATTCCACCGAAATCTTTCCCATTTAAATAAATAATAATGTATTTGTATCTTTCTCTCAGAACAATTCATTTGCTATATATAATTATTTTTGATTTTTGATGTTTGACTGAAACAGTATTACATTTTTGTTTATATTTCACTTCATAATCTCATTGGGCCAAAATTAACATGCTTAATAAATCACATTCACTAAAAATATGCGTATATCGTTTTTTTTTTCGAAGTCTCCCCTCCCAGAATAATTTTTTTATTATCTTCTCACGGGTATTAAATTCTATATACTATATCCCGAGTGTTCACAATAATTCAATGGTATGGACCTACTTTACTTCCGATAGTGACAACATAAAAAACAAGTAAACCTCAAATTGCAAATTGTTCAAATCCATATACGCCCCTTTGTGACTTCACCGACGATAAGAGAATGCTGATTTGCTATATCTGCAATATTATACAGATCATTATTTAATATTACTGTTGTATTATTCAGGTCACTTATAGAAAAATTGTAGATCAATTGAATATCACCTGCAAAGTGAGAAGAAGAGTGGCCCCAAAAAACCCTGTGGTACTTCAAAGTTTTTGTATACTGCATCATTTCACGAGTATTTCAATAATTATTATTTTGATATGGAGGAGCAATACTGAATTTGAATAATCGCCAGATTGTAAACAGAATTATAATGGCTTTTTTCAACAAAGGGAAACTGAACCCGATCCAAAACATTTAAAGCATTGTCTGGTGAATTTCCAGAAATGTTTTCTTCTACACCAGCAGATTTCTTATACTTTATCTCTTTGAAAATTCCTTCCAGATATCAGTTGGCCCTTCACATCCCTTGCAGTATCTCCAAGGGTGATGTGACTTCATCTGCAACTGACAACCTCATGTGATTTCATATCTGCTGCTATGCATGATACATGAACATAACCTTCTTTGGGAACTGTCCTGATGTTTCCATTGTTATTTGAACTAATAATCACTAATCTGAGGAATTTCGTCCGGGATTTTGGTCAGCATAAGTGACCCCTAGTTTTAGAAACGGTCTAGTCACATTTATATTTACATTTTTCACCGTACCACTGAAGGTTACGTCATTTGTTTGGTCTGGCACATTATTTGTTGTGAGTTTTTGAACTGTTTGCTTTGGTGGAATTCGTTTCAAAATACGACTTGATGGCAACTCATGTACTGATGGAAATTGATTACTATTCAATTGCTTCATCAACGATATCAGATTTTCTTGTTCTTGAGTTCGCTTTTCTCAATGATATTCTAGTTCACTGTTTACGAATTTCAATTCGGTCTGCAACTTTTTGCATGAAACGCAGGTTATTTTATTCTTACTGTCGAGAAAAACATCGAAGTCCCTTTGTTGTGTATACTTTTCACTGAATTTTTGCACATACTGTTTGAGTTTAAGGTTAACAACAGTACTGGTACTGTCAAAGTTTAAAATATATCGATAATTTTATTCTTTTTCAACTCTCTTGGCTGCTTCATGATATATTCTCAGTAAATTAACAGAAAATAAAGAATATAACAGTTATAGTATCTGGCGATCATTGAGTAGGAATGGTTTGAATTTATACATGTTATATTGTTTGCTCTTCTCAGGTATCGCATTATAGGATTTGTAGAAATTAAACTTCCCTCAAATAGGGAGGTTCTGTGTGAAGGATATGACAGTACATTCCAATTCCTGATGTAAATGTTGTGAACATCAGTCCTATAATTCAACTTATCATGATGGTAATGAGGACATTTGTATATTAAAATTTCGTGAAAGAGGCACAAGGCAATGAAACTGAAACGTTCTTTCATTGGGAGCCACCTCAGGTCCTTCAATTTGTGGGAAACATGTTGAAATTTTCTAATTCTATATATGAATCTTACGCGTTAATTCTGTACACGTTGTACTCTACTAGATGTTTATGGATATATGCAGAAACTGTATTTAGGGGAACAATAATTGAACTAGGATACCACTAGCGTTTCACATAATAATTTTTGTAGCTAAATTGTTGTTTGTATAATCTATGGGGGTACGGCCCAAGTAGCATTTTAAGTGGATGGAACGTAGCGGCCACGATTCTGGAAAACTTTGAAGTGTTTGACCACAACCACTGCCACGTAATATACACGGTTTTTCACGCGGCGGCTACCAAAATGGGGAACACTTTTTTGGTGGCCGCTACGTTCCTGGATCTCAGATAGCCACATTCCAACCACGTTGTGGTCACCTGGCAAGAACTGAATGCGTTTTTGTAAATAATATGTAGCTTTACCTCTGTTGAGCAAAATATTTTTGTGATAAATGTTCCTCATTCTTCCATTTTGCCTGTATCATTTCTAACACTCGATCAACTATAAAAATATATAACATATAAACATACAAACGCTTAAGAGTATATTGAATTTGGATACTTCTGATCGGGATAAAATTAAAACGATTGAAAGTTTTATGTGAAATATGGGTGTTGTGGCTGGATTGTGAGCACGCTCCATCTGAATACACTTTATTTAAGGAAAACATTATAATTTTGGAAATAACTCGCCTCTGAAATTATGTACTTAAATCCCTCAAACATTGTTTTAACAATCTTGGTTAGTTGAAACAAATATTTGCGTAACAAATTACTACGTTTGATGCAGTGCTGATGACAAATAAATCTTTATTGAATATTTCGATCATTTCTCTAATAATGGCGACCCAGCATATTCCTGTAAATATAGCGGCTTTTGGAGAATATAACTTTTAAGTGGCATGAAGTGTGAAGCTCTCGAAGCTCCTCCCATCATGGAGTGCCCAGTGGAACTAAATTATTAACTTTTCCACCACTGGAAAGTGGCACCCACGTCGCAGGCCTATGACTCACCACTTCAAAGTTATAACCTAAATATTACAATAGGTCTTATACCCTTGAAAGGGGCGAACACGTCGGGCTATTATAACCTGCCACTTCAAAGTTATAACCTCGAAATTGCAGGTACATGTTCATTAATTGTTTAAAAAAGACATGTAGCAAGTATAGTGGATTTATGCAGCTCCAATCAACAATTATCAAGTATCAAGTAACAATTATAAATTAACAAGTAATGGAAATGATGGCATTTATGCGAACAGAATTAACAATTAAAGTTTAAATATTAAGCAGGAGCACAAGTCAAGGAAAATTGTCTATTGAAAACGCATAAGCCATTTTATTTGGAACGAATATTAGTCACGTTTTTCACGTAATAGGTAAAACGAACTTTTTGTAAGCCGCAATAAAATAATTTGAGAAGAGTTAGGTTAGCTTTCGTCATCGCGCGGAATGGTGAATTTTGAGGGTTATTGTAATTTGTAGTGACTTTAATTAAATGCGAACTGTGGTTATCACTTATGGAGATAGCAAGAACGTGGCAACCATCACCACATATCACAATCAAGTGCATGCCACATTGGAGGTTTTATGGAAGGTACCAAAACGTCACCGAAACCATCATACTCTCTCGATAGTGACTGTGACTTCTGAGTGATATTTAAGTGGTACGAGATGGTTACCGCAACGGTTATTTTCCACTTTTAAGTTTGAAAACCTTTAAAGTGATTTGCTCAGTGGCCATAATGTTTCAGACACCTCAAATGACACTAATAAGTTATTGAACTGTGGAGTGGCTACCATTGATGGGAATTACGTGGCTACAACCATACACATATAAAATTTCAGGTATTTTTACGGTATAGTGGTAGATTTAGTGGTGATTACGTGATAACCACCGAGTCGAAGTTGCAGTATCAGTTTCCGTCACTATAATGCTGCTTGGGAGTAATCTTAGAGCTCCATATGCTTTCTGAATATTACTCATAACGTGCTCACGAAATCTTTAAGGATCATCCAAAATCAAGCCAAGTCTTTTCGCATTGCATGTTATTGACGTATTTTCTCTAATAATTTGGAAGTTATTTTTGGTGAAAGTTTCATTGATTTATAAACTATCCAAGTGAAGTATTATATCATAAACCACTCAATAAGGAACGTTATGACGATCGTAACTTGTGTCAGGATAGGCTCAACTGACTTGATATCTTTGTAGAAATGAACTGTGAACTCAGAAACCCAGAAAGGTTTCCTGAGATTTCTGCGTGCTCCTTTGTGCACGAAAAATGATACTTGCCACGTGCTGCCTCTGCACCTAGCACGAACCTATTTCCCTATCATCAACCCTAATTTTCGATATAATTTTCACGTTATCCAAGCCGAACGCTCCACTTCCTTGTGTATTGATAAAAGCGGCATAAAATATGCAAACGACGAAAGGGCGATGTCGAAGTGTTGAATGCGTGCTCCGGGGCTTTTGAAAGCTTGAATAATATCGGACCACAAATAACAGATATTTTCCAAAGCCGAAAATATGAATAATAAATGTATGATCGATAATTTCCTCTGTTTGCGGCAGAACGACCTGTTTACTTAAGTGCCGTTAAATAAGAGAGTTTGAATTAGTGGGGTGTGATGTCACATGGTGCATAGACGATTATGAGAGCAAGCAGTAGAGCTGTATGCACGCAGTAGAATCAACAGAGATTTTTTTTATAGTTCGTGCACAGGACTAGGCGCAGAAATAAGGGGGTTCCTGAGCATTTGCTGGAATTTTAGTATGTTACACCTAAGCTATATCCTCCTGAGATCCCAGGAAAAACTACTCAACACATTGCAATGAAAACTTCACCAATGATTTTACATATCGCAAAAACCTTAAATTATTTTTTTTATATACCGTTTTTGAAAAAAAATGTGTCCAACCAGATGGACATTTGACCTCAGTCGAGTCAAAACTATAATAAAGGAAAATGAAATGAGGTGGTTTAGAACTCAATATAATGTTAAAATTCAAAGAGATATATGAATATCAGAAAAACAGTTGCGCTCACTGGTAACACAAAAATATGCATTACACCTTTCGCAAAAAAAAATTGTCTTTTTTTGACAATTTTTGTACTTGCACCTCATAGAATTCCTAACTTTGGCTACTTGAGGCAAATGTAATTTATATCGTGAAGAAGTTGGAGTGGACTTCGGTGACTGGGTATAACCCTCAGGATTATTTCTTGTAGTGAGTCGTTAGGGTAAGACCGTGTTTTCGTCATTTGTATGATTATCAGTGAAGAAGGAATCTGCAACTTCAAGCTTAAATGCATGAAATTGCAAAATATCCTTTGGAGCATCACCCAATTTCTTCCTGCCCACACGTTATAAAAGCCAGGAATTTGCTATTGCTAGATCAAACAAGTGAAAAATGGTTTTGACAGTCCACTTCTTCGTTCTTGCAGACATTCGATAATAGCTTATCATTCGGTCTATTAAGTCAATACCGCCCATTGAGTAGTCGTTGTAGCATTTTACAATGCAGGGACGAGGGACAAGCATGTACTTGGAATCTTTTTCGGACCATCTTTTATAGTTATGGGTAGGATGTTGTCCCAATGCTGTTGAAGCTAGTAATTTCTAACTTTGTTCTGTAAAACCTCTGGGATTTTTTTTCAATAACTTTATCCGCTGTCAAATGCACAGCCGCTGGCATCCGTGATTTCATAATTGACCCGGTGCAAACTATACCTTTTTTTTGGTAAATATTCTAGAAGAGGTATTGTCGTAAAGAAACGATCAACAAATACCTGGGTTCCAGGTTTTAATGACCTTGTTAATCGTATTACAGCAGCTGTTCCCAGTCCTAGATTTACGTCACAATCCTCAAATAATGTGCCTTTCCCTTGGTTTATCTCAAAATCTAAAATTAAACCCTCTGGGGTGGCACCACAAAATTTTTAAAACTATGTGCCGTCGCTCTAAAGACAAACAGGAAATTTATTTTATCAGCAAGTGGTTTGATCTTCCAAAGTTTATATTTTTTTCGTATTTCCTCCAATACATCTCAGTCTACCACCACTTTCAGATGACTTCTAATACTAAAAAATCATACTTTTAGAAATTTTTGACACTCGGGTGAGGCTAGCCCAATACATTTTAATCTTTCATGGTCTTCGTCAAACCGCAAGTACTTTTTGTTGCCAAACATTGCTAAACAAAACAAAGAATTAATTTTCAGGTTATCATGATATTGTTGTAATTTAGATTTCATGTCCATCACAATGGACACGAAAATATTTCGTCTCCAGAAAGAGAATTTCACTATAAATCAACATGAATTTAATTGAATAATAAGATTAGACCTTCCTAATACTAGTCCCGATTTTTATATTTCAAATTTCAAAAGGTTTGACAAAAACTTACACTTAATGGTTTGCTTTCCAAAGCCACTCATGATCACATCACTTTACTTGTTTACACAAATATATTACGTCAACTGAACTCACTTAATAAATGCATAATTTAGTTTTCAATACGAAAATAAAGAGGTGTCCATTAAAATGGACGTTGGATCTCAGGAGGATATCAGATTGATTTTACACCAGACGCCAAATTAAAAATATACGTTGTCAGACAATAAAAAACAAAATACCTCAAATTAATCCCGCGGCAATTTTTTAGGTAGAATATTCCCACTATATTAATGTATTGATTGGCCAAAACGTACATGAATGATTTGAATTGGAAGTTTCCATTGATTTCAAAAAATAATTAAGATCATTATGCAAAATTGACATCCATGAAGGAATGCATTCGTGCCGTCACATTGAAAATTCCAATCCATCTCCATTCAGGGGTAGTTTGTTCTTGTGAGTTTTCTAATAACTCTGCTGACCGGGGATTTTCACCTCAGATATTCCATTGAAACGCTGAAATGTAGATTGCACAAAATATATTTCTTGTGTCACCATAAAAAAATTCGAATCAGTCCCCTCATAAGGGTAGTTTATACCTGCGCTTTTTCGAAAATTTTTGTTGACTGTGGGTTTCTGGCGAATATATTACATTGGAACGGTAGAAAATGATTGCATAAAACATATCAATTGTGCCACCATGAAAAAATTCAAATCAGTCTCCTCATGGGGGAGAGTTCATACTTTTTGGAAGAACTTTGCTGACCGGGGGTATCCAATGAATCATGCATTATAATCCTTGTTTTATGAACTGAAAAGCGTGCGAAATCTCAATATTAAAACACGCAGTGTTTTAAATATTGCTAGGTAACAAAAACAAGTGCAACTTTCATATCAATCATATGAACTGTCAAATAAGCTTGTAAACAACAATTGCTATATCCATGTCGACAAGACGTAACATCAGGTCCATTACATACCTGATTAGATATATTAAAATATAAGGAACATTATCCTGATCTGAAATTCCTTTCCAGCATTGTTATTGAAGTTATGATGCAGGTATAATACACGTGTATAAGTGAGCCTATAAAGCACGCGCAACGTTGAAAGTGCTTCAAAGGCTCACTTATACACTGGTATATACTATGTTATTGGAACGCTGGAATATGATAGCACAAAACATATTTTTTGTGCTACTATAGGGAAAATTCACATCAGTTTCCTTGTAAGGGTAGTTTACACTTGGATTTTTGGAAAAACTGCTGACCGAAGAAATAAATATAAGAAAATAAACCTTATAATAAAAAATTCAGTCTTATGATAGTATACTAGTATGAGAAAATAAAAATAGATTCCAATATATATATCCAATTGAATAATATTGGCAGAATCCGCATAGAAAATAAAATATATATCAGAATTGACCGGTACAATTTCAATCTTATCAATATTCAAAAAATATATGAATGACTTGCAACTTAAACAAACAATGGTGAATCGACGACGATAGTCACATTCAATGAGGGAACTAGTGTGATTTTTTTCAATAGTGGACAAATAATATGTTTCGTGCAATCATATTCCAGCGTTCCATTGGAATATCTCAACTGGATACCTCCGGTCAGCAAAGTTCCTCAAAAAATCATAGGTATGAACAATCCTATTCTAATAACTCTGCTGACCGAGGATTCCCAGCTAAGATATTCCATTGAAACGCTGAAATGCAGATTGCCCAGAAAAATTTTTTTGTGTCACCATCAATAATTCAAATCAGTCCCCTTATAAGGGTGAAGGGTTTCCGGTGAAGATATTTTATTGAAACGGTAGAAAATGCACATAACATATTTTTGCCCCATCATAGGAAAAATACAAATCAGCTGATAAAAATATTAGCATCTTTTAATTTTTTTCAAATAATACGTATTAGAATCTTATAATAAAGCAAAGAAATTACCACCTCGAACCTTCAATTGTTGGAGGATTTCTAGAGTGTGAAGGAAATTCCGCATCTGAAAAAGTATAACGTTATTGACTGGTCCATGTTTCCTTTCGTTCAAGTTCGATGCTAAGACCGAACCTTCGATCGTTGATATACTCATAGGTGGTCTGGGAAGGTCATTTTTCATGTAGAGATCTCCTGAATTGCCTTCCATCTTGTCTGAAATGTGTTCGGGAACATAAGCTGTTCCGAAAGCGTGCTGAAATTCCGGAAATGCGTTGAAGATTTTCACTCTCGCTCAGATTATAACTCCTCCATACAGCCGGGAAAATGACGTTGAAGTAGGGTAATTACTTATTGAAGATGCCTAGGGGAAATGTGGGTATCGGTTATACGAGTCGAAAAATTATCCAGGTTACTTTAAGGAGGAGCAATAACTATGGGATATCCCCCGTTTTCGGGTTGAGTACACCTTAAATATTTATTGGAGTTGTTGCCGTGAATTTGGAAAAATTCATTGCTACGGGGTTGACTACTCCGGCTCGATCGATAGATCCAGGATATATATGTATTCCTAAGGTTTCCGCGATGTTTATAGATGTCAGTATGCCCTGCCAAAAAAATTTATAATGACATTTCCTCTACAAAAAAGTTCATATAAAGATTCAGACAGAAATCGAAAAAAGCTACAAGTATATTTCATCCTCCAAAATTGTATACGAAGATGGGTCGTTATTTATGCGAATTTAACCTTTAATTTATCACCTCCTCAATATTTTCATCAAAAAAAGAAACCCAGAACATGTTTACTAGTTATCTCTTCCTTAACATGGAGGGGTAAATTGTAGGTTACATTTCAGAAAAAAAATTAATAATGCGTTAGGACGCATTTCCATTTCTAATTTTTCAAAAATGTTGGTTTTCCAGCGCATCTTGCTACAGCTGCCAAATACTCAATTTCACGAATAAAATCTTTGATATCTGTGGTACCATTATAAGAAGGTACATTGTCCACACTGATAGTGATTGTCGATTCATATATGACCCTTTTAGTCACCAGCACTGTTGTCGGAGTTTCCATGGTTTAATAATTTTAATAAAAATCCCCATTGAATAAAAAAAAATTCACTTGTCTTTCCGAATACTTTCTGAGATCAGCTTTGTATAAACGCTATATATATTTTTGAATTTCCACTCGTCAAACTCTCTGTACTGATATTACTTTCTAAATGCTTTTCTTATTATTTTTTCCAATATTTCAATATTTTTCTGACCTTATTCGTTACCGAAGGTTTATCTTTGCTAAATATTTCTACAATTTCATTTCTTTTAGCATTCAACAGACAATATTGAGATTTTTTTTCTTCTATATTTGCAATAATATTTTTCCCGATTAATTTCCAATATGAGAACATAAGTGCAACTGCAATATATGCACAATTTTAACCACAGGAATTCTGATAATATTTTCACGAGAAAAACAATGTTTACTATACAGTGCTAGTCAAAAGTCCCCTCCCCCCCTCGTATCTTTTGAACATGTATACTTATAATAATGAAATTTGGAGGGTAGAAATAAACGGATGTAGGCTTCTCAACTGGTCATAACAGGTGACGCAATAGTCATAAATGACGTCACAAGGCCACTGTGACCAATAATTTTAAATGGGACCCTATGGCAAGTGACAGCTCGTTTGAAAGGTATCGAAAATACCTATTCAGTCATACCAATTTTGTTTGGGTTTCGGCTGATTTTGATTGATAAATTGAAGAAATACGAAAATTATAGTTTCGCACTTAATTAATAAAGATTTTAAAGTACGCCTCTGGTTAATTGTCAAAAAGGTTGACGTTTTTGAATTCTCTACTTGTCAAAAGTGTTTATACCTTGAAAATTTACCTAAGCTATTGTTTAACGAGACGTTTAAGTGTTTACATAGGCAAAATGGTACGTACTGTAGCCGACAAAGTAGCAGCTATCTTAATAATTGGTGAATGTAGAAACAATTTCCATGCAGCGGAACGACTGTTTAATGAGAGGTACCCCGATCGCCCTATATCGAGGGTTTATTTGAGGGAGCTTCTTCGGAAGTTTGAAGCATCAGGTAGTGTTCAAGATGCCAAACGATCTGGTCGACCAACAATTAGTGATGACAAAAAAATTGACATAATTGGAGAAATGGTAGTAAACCCTACTTCTTCCACACCCGAGTTGCGTCTATCTGTGAAGTCAGTCAAGGACAGTACATAGGGTGTTGGCTAAAACAAATTTCATCCATACAAATTAAAATGGTGCACCAACTTTCAGATGATGACCCCGACCGAAGACTAGAATTCTGTGAAACTATGTCCAATAAAATGAACCAACAACCAGGCTACATACAGACAATTTGTTTTAGTGACGAAAGTACTTTCTTTCTCAATGGAATGTTAACACTCAAAATGTGAGGTATTGGGTGACACAAATCCTCACATCTTTCGTGAAAACATACTCAATTTCCAGAAAAAGTAAATGTTTGGGCAGGTATTTTGGGAAACCACATAGTTGGGCCTCTTTTTCTCAATGCTAACTTAACCGGTGAATTGTATCTGGAGATGTTACAAAATGATATTGGGGCGTTAATTCTTGAAATTCTAGAAGATAATCCAGATGAATTCGACAACTTGGAAATAACGTTTCAACAAGATGGTGCTCCTGCACACTATTACGGTGCAGTAAGACGTTACCTAGATGAAGAATATCGTGGTAGATGGATTGGACGACGAGGTTCGATCGAATGGCCAGCTTGGTCACCGGACCTTACACCATTAGATTTTTTTCTATGGGGGTACTTGAAATCTAAGGTTTACGCTACAGCACCTGACAGTATTGCCATTCTGAAACAACGAATTGTTGAAGAATGTAGGGCAATTTCCGCTGACACACTGGGACGAGTACGACAAGAGTTTAGCAATAGGATGCATTACTGCCAGGAAGTAGATGGAGCACATTTTGAACACTTATTATAAGAACTGGTTCTCAAATCTTTATTAATTAAATGCGAAACTATAATTTTCGTATTTCTTCAATTTATCAATCAAAATCAGCCGAAACCCAAACAAAATTGGTATGACTGAATAGGTATTTTCAATACCTTTCAAACGAGCTGTCACTTGCCATAGGGTCCCATTTAAAATTATTGGTCACAGTGGCCTAGTGACGTCATTTATGACTATTGCGTCACCTGTTATGACCAGTTGAGAAGCCTACATCCGTTTATTTCCATCCTCCAAATTTCATTATTATAAGTATACCCGTTCAAAAGATACGAGGGGGGGAGGGGACTTTTGACTAGCACTGTATATTCATTCTTATTTGCATCGAGTAAATTTGAGTTTGACATCCTTCCTTCTGTAACCTGACACCAAATGTCATAGCTGGTTGTTAATTTTTTTGATAGCTATGCCTTAACCATACTGAGCGTTATTAGTCTATTGACCAATAACTGGACAACCTCCCAGAGCGGCTTGGGAAGCTATCTCACTCAGTATGTAATGAAGCGTGGGACTTATTTTGACAGTACAGTTACCAATCTCAGATAGTTCAGAAACAATAATACACTTAGGACTTGTAATAATATATATATATATATATATATATATATATATATATATGTATTCTTTATCAGACTCCATAATGATAATTTCCATGAAATGATGAAAACAAAGTCAAAATTTGATATTTGGGGGTGGGTTTTGCAGAGGTCCGGGAAAATCACCACTGCAAACTTATCAAACAATTTCCTTGAAAACATTTCAGGATGTATACGTGAAGAGGACAGGGAAACAGAAAGATGTAGTCAACTTTTGGATATTTCCAATTCTTCGTGAGTTTCCAGGGCTTTGAAGCGAAAAGTAGGCTGTATCTCGAGAACGCCAATAGATAGAACAATTTTGTGAACGCCAATCGATTCAGAATGGCCAATCTGGTAGGTACAGAGGGTTTCCAAGAAAAAGTCAGAATATTTGTTTTTCTTGAAAAATCACGCAAGGCCAATGACCCCTAAAAATCGACGAATATCGAACATTTTCGTATTGACTTCAAATTATAACCAAAATGTGCGAAATTTCATGGAGATCCCAGAAATGCATTCTTTATCAGACTTCAAGATGATAATTTTCATGCAATGATGAAAACAAAGTCAAAATTTGATATTTGGGGGTGGGTTTTGCAGAGGTCTGGGAAAACCACCACTGCAAACTTATCAAACATTTTCCTCGAAAAAATTTCAGGATATATACGTGAAGAGAAAAGGGAAACAGGAAGATGAAGTCGAATTTTGGATATTTTCAATACTTCGTGAGTTTCCAGGACTTCGAAACTAAAAGTTGGCTGTATTTCGAGAACGCCAGAAGATAGATACATTTTGTGAACGCCAATCCATTCAGAATGGCCAATTTGATAGGTACAGAGAGTTTCCATGAAAAAGTCAAAATATTTTTTTTGCTTGGAAAAATAACCCCTAAAAATCGATGAATCTCGAAAATATTCGTATTGACTTCAAATTATAACCAAAATGTGCGAAATTTAATGGAGATCTCAAAAATGTATTCTTTATCAGACTTCATGATGATAATTTCCAAGCAATGATGAAAACAAAGTCAAAACTTTATATTTTTGGGGTGGGTTTTGCAGAGTTCTGGAAAAACCACCACTGTAAACTTATCAAATGTTTTTCTGAAGGGATAACGGTATAACGGGATAACGGGTTAACTCGATAACGGAGAGCGGGATTACGGGATAACCAGAAACGGGAGGCTGGCAAAGCCACACACACAGATTTAACAAAGGAAAAAATAAAAATTATACGCGGACGAAATCGCTGGTACCAGCTAGTTGGTATATATTTTTGCTAATGTGATTATTGGAAACACTTGGAAAATATGGTGTTTTATTGGTAGGAAAAATGTTTCTTTATATTTCCATTCAATAAATGCAACAGAATTTTCAAACCAATGTGATGTTATAATAAAATGAATAACAGTTGAATGAGCTTTTTGGGAATCAAAACTAATCCAAACTTGATTCAAATTATTTTTCACATCAACTCGAGTTTTCTCGTATCAGAATGTTAATCCAGGATTGCCGTCAGTGGTTATATTTCTTCTCTATTGTTAAATTTCCTGAATATACTTCATAAATGTTTATATGACCTCAAACTATACCTTGGTAGTACATTGTGTGGTGATATGTATGAAAAATTATTTTAAAAATATTCGTATCCCAACTTTTCGAAACTGGATTATCTTTCCAAAGAAAACCTAACCGGATTCGATTGAATTTCCCTCAGAGTTATATTCAATTCTGGTGGAAACGTCCTCTCGAACATATCGATATATTTTCCCAACTCCAGTTCAAACAAGACCAAGATTCTCTTAGATCTTTCAGTCGCTTTATATTCCTCTCTTGTTTCAGGTCTCCAGGACATTCCGTAATGCGAAAGGTATGTTTCGAAATATAAATTAAATTTTTATTGCAGGTTCCGCCGGTTTTCAGATTGTTTTCAAAGAAACGGAAACGTGCTCCATTTCTAGTCGGAGTGCATGTTATTTTCCGGGAAATACTGATAACGTAGAAGATATGGAAGTAAAACGAAACGAAACCGTTTTTGTTAACGCTCAATGCAGTGCAAGGATTCAACTTTTCACGTTTGAAGATTAAACTAGTTCTAGAAATTCTTTAACCTGAAAGTACAATACGTACAATAACGTCTGATTATTTTTAAGGGTATCAAAATTCGGTTTTTGAAATTTTGGGCTATTTCTCCACCTGGAAGTAAAAATTATTAGTTATCTTGTAGCACTATAAACAAAATTCTCGAAAAAAATCATTTAATTTCTGTTTATTTTTGCTACCCTGCTCCGACTAGTCATTTGTAAGATGAAGCTTCAATGGATGTGGGTAAGGAATTTTGTTGATGGTATTTTTATTTTATTTTTTATTTATTATTCAATAGTAATCTCTAAGTTCATATAGCAATTTGGATAGAATTCAGATGTTATTATAGCGTGCTGAATAATAACGGTAGGAGAATCCAAATACGATATACTCCGAAGCAGAAAGTCTTATTTTCGTTTCTTTATTCATCTCCAATAACTTCTTCAATGCGTTGTGTCTGAACTTCAATGATACGAAATTGGATTTACTGCAAGGTGAATCGTTTTCTAACAACGGGGTTCCATAAAAAAAAAACAGCAGGCTATACACGCAAAGAGAGAACACATTATAGCGTACTAAATAAAATATTGCGCTCGTAGAAAAGCTGTTGATTCTATTTGCCATGGAATGTGTCTTCGATTAGTAGTTCGATCTGACACAATTAGTGTAATGCAACACATATATACGCACCGTGTAGATGTTGGATTTTTGCTCTGAATGTTCATATCTTCTATTAAAGCATAAATTCAGATTATGTTCCTCCGAATTCGGATGATTATATAGATTTTCATGATGAAATTATCTTAATGAATAATTTTTTTGTTGCTATCAACAAAGTGAGTGATTTTGTTTGCTCTATTATATAAAAGAGATATCAGAAAAAAGTATTTTTGTACTAATTTGGGATACCACATAAAAAAAATCTAGGATACCCACTTACTTTATTTTAATGACGAGCAAAAAATTTAAGAGTTTTTTTATGGGGAGGATATTATTTTTTTATGTTTAATTTTTTTTCGTATCGAGGTAGATGTAGGTGACAAAAATCTTGAATATAGGAAAAATAATTAATTCCAAATAACTAATCTTTCTGAAAACGTAATATGAACTCTCCTTCCCAAAATATTCCAACTATTGACAGAAAAAAATTGTCATCAGTTTGGTGAAAGCACATTTCATCAACAGTTTCATATCTTGAAAGTACAAAATTATTGAAATTATTATTATGTATATACAATACTGAAGGAGTATGGTGGATACTTTTTGTTAGGTATTGTTGACTAGCTTTGGAAGAATTATATGTTTCAATCGGGAATAAATCTTTGACTTTTTTTCAGATACGGAATAGCTTTATGGCACTTTCAACTTATTTTCAACTGTTTCGTCAGCCTTAGCTCGATTTGTTCTCAGAATATTGCAATTACTTTGGGATTTCTTTATTATGCAGATGGAAAACGGTCCAATGAAGGCTGACAACACCCGTGAACTAATGTAGTGCTTATATTAATATTGAGAAGCACTTAGTGATGATCAAAAAGTGAGAATACCTTGAAGAAAAAAAGGGAAATTGTAAGACATTTGCAAGAAATGATCAATCCTGTATCATTAGTGATGTTTTGATGAAGTTTTTTAGATCTTTGTAAGGACATTTATGAATTTTTTCGTAAGTTCGAATAACTGAACTGCGTTTTTTTTATATCACTGTGAAAGCTAACTGCAGTAACAGATTATTTTAATTAGCAAATTCCTGTGAAATAAGACTTGCCCATATTTCTTAAATATGTTGAATGTAATCTTAGTCCACCTGTGACAAGACATTTCTCGGAGTTTTCAATACCTATTATTAACATAGCATGTTTTCGACAACAAATTGCAGTCGCAGCAAAGCAGATGGAGAAAACGGAAATTATTTTAATTGCTGCATTTACCGAAAGTGATTACGGATCTCAGTATTCATTATTCAAATTATTTCGCATTTGATTTTTCGATGGGAGATTTTTTTGTTTAAATGGAAATGGTACATCCGTAACCACGAAACTACAACTTGATACATCTCGTCTCAGATTTCCAATTCTGTGGCGACATGAATTCTGACAATATATCAGAATTCTGAAATCTCAAGGTAACTCTGGAATTCAGACTGAATATCTTGGAATTCTCTACCGATCACCCGAAAAACTTGCCCCGACATGTAAGAATTCTGATACCATATCCAGAATTTTAACGCATCAATATTCTGACTTGGAAAAAAGATTCCAAGAATTTCATCTCACCATCTCAAATTTCAAATACTGGAATATTTGACCCATTATCCTAAAGTTCTGGCCCAACATCACAGAATATTCATTCAATATTTATTAATTATGATTGAACATGCAACAATATTCTCAATTGAATATTGATAGAAAGATTTTTCTGTGAATTGAAAAATCCACGATTAAAATGAAGTTATTTTTTGTGAATGTCTAACAGAAAACAACTACTTCCCCGGCTGAAGCCACGCTGGACATTGAACTACATCTGAATACCCAACGAAAGGTTATCTTGACGATGGAAGATAGTGACTAAAGTTTATCTTTCAGTCGCAGATGATTCCACATCTGATTTTATGAACATCCTGTTCATATTTTCAACAAATCAATGATAACGCATTACAAGAGTTTTATCCTGATATAAAAAAAGATATCACACGGCCGTCGATTAATCTACGGCTACAAATTGAAAAATATTCCCACATTGCATGTTTCAAAGTTTCTGTCCCCCGAATTATTTCATAGTTCCAATTTTGCCTGAAAATTCCGTTACTTTCTACTATTCAAAAGTACTGTTTTTATTATTTCCATTTGAACGAGTCATTCTACTTTCACAACTAAACGACACCGTTGTTAATGCAGCTGCAACTACAGCATTCCAGTTCGCTTAAAAGTTATGAATCTGATTTAATACACTGAAACTCTGACTTTACGACAACAGTCTGTTGATGCCGGTAATAAAGTTCCTGAAAAAGGTGGGGCATTCATCAAAATTCGGTTGAAATGCGGAAATAATACGTGATAACCAAGTCCAATCAATATTTGACTTTAGTTTCATACCTTTGAGTTCAGTTCTCTTCTTCAGGTTCTAAAACTCTAAAATATTTATTTTTCGACTGGAATGACAAATTCCACCAACTAGTAGATGAAGTCAACACACTTTAAAGCACTTAACGAATCACATTTATCAAAAAATCAATATTTTTTTTGGAAAAAAACACAAAGTCACAACTCCACTTTGAGAATGGACTTCTCCCTTCGTTTTGAAAAATCAGTTGTTAGAGCACAAAAACACAAACAGTATTTTAATAAAAATAATATCGATGGCCATTATGACCTAGTGATCCAAAATGATAGGTAACCAGTGTTGCCAGGTAGTGTTTTCAAGATTCACGCATGCGCCTACTTGAGAATTAAAGGGCTGTCAACGAACGAACGTTCGTCAGATTCAACTACCGTTGGCTGGTGAATGAAAGATCTTATTTAGCAACCAATCAGAAAACAGTACACGATGTGCCCGAACTGTTCCGTGAGTATTTTGAAGAGAAGGAGACAAGATGAATCACTCGTTTCGTTTATGAATAAAGTACTAAATTCCAGTTCTCATCCATTCTCACTGCAACCACAACCATTTTTGGATATTGACGGTATTCTGATACTTTATACATAAACGATTGTCTGTTGGAAACATAATCGAGCAAGCTTTCAAAATGTATTTTGATATAGCAACGGATTTTTAAGTAAAAAATCAAATACGAATGAGGTTGGCCAGGAATAAATGTCTTTTTCAACTGAAGTGCGGGGACTGTCAGGAAATTGACTTCTCAAATGAATATTGAAGTAAGTGGACACTCCATTGACAACGTAGAAAGACTGGAGACAGAGAGAAAAACTGATGAACTGAAATGAAGAAGATTCAGGAAGACTGGATGCATTTTTGTATCGATATTTTTCCAGGATATGGAAAGCTATAACCAGAAACCAAAAAATACTGTTATTCATAATGAAGCTAGGGAATGAGCATTCAATTACGATTTTATCAATATGTATAATCGATTCATGTGTAATTATTGGAAAAATGCACCAAATGGAACATCAACTAATGGACGAATATTAATGATATGCTCGATTCAATTCAAATATTTACGATAAATTCCAAAAATGCAGATAGAAATGTCCGAGCGGTGAAATATTTGTTGGATTTCTACTCATTATGAACATTTACTGTTTTCAATTAGTTGGTTGAGAACTGGAAATGTTTATGCAGCTGTCTGAAATCCAATGATTTTATTCAGTGCATTCCAATGTTTTTCCAAAACATTAAACTTTTTTCATTTTGTTAGATACGATACATTAAAACATTCATTGAAATTGCGGCCATCAAATAATTTTGCACATTTTGAATACCACGTAACTGATTTTGTTGAGAAATCGATTTCAATAATTTTAACAACAAGTGAATCTTCAAAAGTAATTCAACAATAAATCACTCCAGATAGTAAGGTAGATCATAGGGTCATAGGATCCAATAAAGTATATTCAGACTGTTTGGACATTTCTCTTTGTGGCCACATAAAAAAATATAGGACCTTTTTTTTTATTAAAAGCTTTTATTTGACCTCACATTTGTATGTACGTATGTTTAGTTCTTGCAAGTGAATTTGGATTCACTTCTAGTTGTCCGATGACCGTGAAATTTGGCGGTGTTCCGGTGACAATGCATTATGAAATTTTTTCTAGAGAAAAAACAAAAGAGAGGCTACAATGTGGCGGACGAGTTGATTATGGTTCGATTATATTCAAAATTGGAATGTGGGGGTTTTTGGGGTCGGAGATCATAATTTTTTGTCGAAATCCACGAATTTAAGATGGCGGCTCCAAGATACCGACGAATTTTGTGATTATAGCCCGATTCCATTCAAAAATGGTATATGGGAGGTTTTTGGGCTTGGACATCATGATGTTTTTATCAAAATTCATGAATTCAAGATGACGGCTCCAAGATGGTAATGTGTTTTTTCACTAGATTCTATTTAAAATTGGTATGAGGGTTTTCTAAGGTCAGAGATTATACATTTTTCAATTTTCATGAATTACTGAAAACAATTGAAATAAAAATGAAAAAAAAAATTGAGACAAGCGTTTATACGAATGCACTTAAGACGAAAAAATTATTTATTCAATTGTTTGACAGGAAATTCTGTGAGTATTTAGATTCAAAAGCTTGCCGCGAATATAAAATAGGTATTATTGCTCGGCAACATTTTGAATCTGCTACTTACAGAATAACATAGGCGAAACAATTAAAGAAATATATTTTTTCTCTTTAGTGCATTTGTATGAAAGTTTGTCTCGATTTTTTTTTTCATTCATTTTTATTTATCAAAATACTTCCTTCAAAAATTAATTTGAGTTATTTTGAATTATCTATCAACGAACCTCTTTATCAGTTAAAATTCACCCAAAATTTCCGCTCATAAAGGAGCTGTTTATATATATATATATATATATATATATATATATATATATATATACATATAGAGTGACCCATTTGAATGCGGGCCACCTCTCTAAAACTGTTATTAATCATCCGTTTCAAAAGTTTTTTTTCCAGTAGATAGAGCATCAATTATTCTAGTTAAATGCCATAAATTCTTCGAAATAAAAATTAAAATTTCACGGCCTATTTGCAAATCCAAAAAACATACTAACGATTTATTTTAATGAAATTTGACGACGCCACTGGATTTGTGATGCTTTCAAATGGGTGTGACCGAAATTTCACGATGAAATTATATTTTTTAACAGAAATATGGCATAAGTAATATTCATATCACTGTATCAAAATATTTCGAATTTTCGTCATATAAATCACAATCTTCTTGAAAATATCGTTTAAAATGCTCTTTCAGGTCGTTAGCAGTCGAGTTTGTAAACAGCAGTTATTCAAAATGGCGTCAAATTATGTTTCTTCCAAACGTATGTCCATAGTATAGGAGATAGTTATGTCCATCAGAACACAGCAAAACACACGTTTGGAAGAAACATAATTTTGAATAACTGCTGTTTACAAACTCGACTGCTAAGGACCTGAAAGAGCATTTTAAACGATATTTTTAACAAGATTATGATATATATGACGACTATTCGAAATATTTTGATAAAGTGATATAAATTTTACTAATGCCATATTCCTGTTAAAAAAAAAATAGTGAAATTTTGGTCACACCCATTTGAAAGCATCACAAATCCAGTGGCGTCGTCAAATTAAAAAAAAAATCGCTAGTATGTTTTTTGGATTTTTGTTCTTGAAAAAAAATCGAAATAGGCTGTGAAATTTTTATTTTTGTTTCGAGTTCATGGCATTCAACTATTGATGCTTTATCTACTGAAAAAAAAACTCCCGAATCGGATAATAAATAACAGTTTTAGAGAGGTGGCCCGCTTTCAAATGGGTCACTCTGTATACATGAGGAAGGACGAGAAATTTGAGAATACTCACCATACTATCATATCCGTGAATGTAATGTTTTTTTTTATATTTCATTTACAGTACTTGCATTTTTTTCTCTCCTAAGAAAGTTTCCCGATATTTTACGGCAATTCTATGATTCTCGTAAAAAATGGTGATAATTATCCACACAGTCTTCTCCTGATGAAGGTAACTACTTCAGCGAAACGTTCGTCGAGTGCTTGTGAGTTGAACTAAGAAAATAAATCCAGTTAATCTGAAACGTCCAATTCTGATTCGATTTGATGGTTTTCGACGCAGAGCAGTCTTCCCAACGTCCATTGTAGTTATAAGGGATTTTCCAATTTCGCGAAAACTCTTCACACCGAAATGAATATCCGTTACTGACGCTTCACTTTAGAGATAACATCATGGTCGATCTGACGCCTTTCAACAGATTATATTCCCTCGGTACAGGATTTAAACCGAAAAGTAATTAAATCTGTTAATTCATCCCTTAATGCTACTTTCTAGCGGGGATCCGACACAAAAATAGCGTAATCTATCAACGGAAAATATAGTTTTCAACATTGTTATTTCCATCCAGGAAATATACATCACGGTGATTTGATAGAACTATATGATGTGACTTACCTTGGGTGTACCCCAAGGCTTGCATTTTGGGCCACTACTGTCATTTATCTGAACGATATAAAATACTGCTTTCAGTTAGGTGAATTTACGTTACAAAAATTTGCTCACATGTTAATAGTGTAAATGTTTGTTCTCTGATACAGTATGACTGGGAGGGATTTTATAATTATAGCCTAATCAATAAACTCTACTTGAATTGATTTGTTGAAAATATAAACAGGATGTTCATCAAATCAGATGTGGAATCATTTGCGACTGTAAGATAAACTTTAGTCACTATCTTCCATTCTTCTTTGCCTCATTCATCTTTATGAGTTCTTAATCAAGACTGGAATGAAAAATCAAATAACTATCTGAATGAAAATGCAAATTTTCAATTTCAGATTTTTTCTTTTTCTTTTGAGTTAGGGCCTTTTCAGAATATCTATCAGATGTAGTTCAATGTCCAGCGTGGCTTTAGCCGGGGAAGTAGTTGTTTTCTGTTGGACATTCACAAAAAATAACTTCATTTCAATTCACAGAAAAATCTTTCTATCAATATTTAATTGAGAATGTTCCGCTTCTCTACTTGAACTTGCTAAATGTTGTTTCATTACTTTTACTAGATACTACAATACTTTCTTTTACAATTACACGGGTATATTAGAAGAAGTCAACGAAACTAATGATTTGGATATCACAATTGACGAAAAGTTAACTTTTCAACACACATTGACCATGTGGCTCCCAAAAGTCCAAAAATTGGATTTATTCTCAGGCAATGAATAGATTTCGAGAAAACATTATTCCTTATGTATAGTATAGTACTTGCAACTATCATCTGACGACCGCTTTATGACATATATAAAAAGAGACTTGACATAGTGCAACATTATTTCTTGAGATTTTCCGAATATTAGAACAGCGGCGTGTATGGTATTACAATTATCACTTCTCTACTAAGAAACATATTCAATTTCCCTTCACTAGAGGTTCGTCGAGAGCAATCTGACGTTGTATTTCTATTTAAAATTGTGAATAACTCAATCGACTGTAAAATGTTATCAAATGGCTTACTTCTTACGTCTCGCCAATTGAGAAGAACTCCTCTTTCCTTCAAAAGGTTCTATTGAATAAACTTGGGAAGAAACTCTCCTTCACCAAGCGCGTATTTAAGGGAGGGAGGTTAATGGGAATGATTGATCTTTTTTTAATTGGTATTTTACATTATTATCAGTTGTATGTCTGACAAAGGCATTCTACAACCTTTCGAAAAAAATACGGTATTTGTTTATGAAATATTTATTAACAAATGGATGAATTGAATATTTTTCAAAAATAATTTTTTTGCATTAGGTTAAGAGTTTAGTATGATTGAAAAAAAAAACAAAAAAAAAACTATTTTTTTTATTGTTTATAATAATTTCTTCAATTTTCTTATTATTTGAATAATATATAAAGAATTATTTTTCTTCAAACTCAATAATTGGTTCTTCCTTAACTAATAACAATGTTTTCAATGAATAATGTAATTGTGTATTTACTCAACAATTAAACAAACTTTGATGGTCAATTTGTTTTTCAATGGTACAAAAAAAAACAACCATATACAACAAAATGTTCAAAAAAATTTGTTGGTAATTTTTATCGAATTTTCTAGAAAAATTATGAAATACAAATTTTCAACAGTTTGTCGTATATGGTTGTTTTTGTTATTTTGTGTTCCATTCAAAAAAAAAAATAATGCCAATCAAAGTTTGTTTATAACATATTGTTAAGTGAATAAACAATTACATGATTCATGAAAACAATTTTTTCTTATTCGTTGGAGGATAACCAATTATTCATTTAAAACAAATCTAAATATATTCTTTATATAATAAAAAAACAACAAACTATTAATTAAAAAAAATTAGGAATATTTTTTTTCAATCATAATGAACTCTCAGCAACCTAATTCAAGAAAACAATTTCTGAAAAATATTCTTATTAATTAACTTATTAATTTGTTTATGAATATTTCATAAACAGATTGCGTATTTTTTTTAAATCCGTGTAAAATACCTTTGTCAGACATAAAACTGATAATAATGTGAAATATCAATAGAAGAAAATTGACAATATTTACTTAATTACTCATATTTTGTTTACTTCAGAAATTTATAATTGACAAAATAATCAACTTTTATACAATTTTATAGCGTGATATTATCGAGTACACATGTAAAATGTGCTCCAGTAAGCAAAACAGAATATGGAGTCATTCTGTGAACAATAGCCTCACAATTTCAAAATTCAATAAAAAAATTACATTCTTTCAAGTGTTCAGCTGATAGTATCAATTTTTTGTTTTTTTTTTCATCCTGTGTTGCTAACATATTTCTTCTGATAAAAAAGTGTCTTTATATTTTAAAAACAATGCTAGTTAGTGTGGTTGGTTGGATTAGCTCTACTCCATCTTCATAGAGATGTGCAAATAGATGTTTCAAATGTTATTGAAAGGTTTGCAAATAAGAAATGCACATTCCTTTTTGTGATTTTGGTTTTAACGAAATAAATCTTTGTTTTTGTACCTACTCATAAGTATATGCATATATATCTTTTATTTTATTACATTTTGTATTTTTGTTTGCAAAAAAACTAATGTTTTTGTACTTGTAAGTAGAGATATTGAACTTTTTTATGTCATTCTACATTCTATATTATTCAAATAAATTAAATAGTTTAATGTTTATTGCAATGGGCAGGCCAAAGTTTTTCTCTGAGTAGGTCACCTGAAATTAGGAGGGTGGCGCTACCCAAAATTCTGTCAAATTTTACAAAGAACAAAACATGTTTTAATTTTTTTTCAGATTTTTAAACACTGTAATTCTTTATAAAGTGGCATTCACAGGTGTGCAAGAGGTTATATTACACCCTGTATATCTTCAACCACTCATTTAAAGCTACTATAAAATATGAAGACTTCTCATAAAATCATGTTTTGCTTTTGATAATATATCTTAAAACTAGAGCTGCCGATACTATTCTTTCATCCATCATATAATAGGTATTTATTTATGCAATAAGTGCAAAAAGTAAGTGACGAGTGCAATAAATACTTTTGCACGAGTTGCATACAATATTTTTTCTACGTTCATGCAAAACTCAAAAAATGTTTATTTAAGTGGCACTAAGTGTGGGAAAATAAAAAGCGTAATTTAATAGCAAAATATTTAATAATTAATTAGCACTGTCGATTTGCATTGAGAAAGTTAGGAACTGATAACTATGTTACGAACAATTTAATTCAAACTTTATTTTTGATAACTTGCATTGTCTAGTAAATCCGTAATCCAGTATGCAATAAATATAATCAAAAATAATATAAAATATGCAATTGTTTAAAATGTTATACAATATCACAGAAAATGGACCAAAAATGGCGTCGATTTGAACGTTTATATTTGTCATGATCACAACACGCTTTGGTAGAATGACAAATGAGTGCAATAAACATTTTATTGCACTGGTGCAATAAAGAACCACTTCTTCCACTATGAAGTTTTGTTTTTAGCATGTACGTAGAAAAAAAAATTAAAAAAGGTTTTGATCTATGGAAAATGTATTGGTTTTAGTTATTTGGTTCATTTCTAGACCAATTATATAGGATCCTAGATGTTAGAATTACTTTATGAAATAACACGAGAGATAAAAATATAATGAGATGAATCATTCTCCGGTCTAGTATAGTTTACACACTCTCAAGAAGATATATCCGCATCTATAAATATCCGGAGTTATTTTAAAATTAACATAAGACCCTACATTAATGCGGAGAAGTGTTCTTATCTGGATAAACACCTGCCTTGGATTAAATCCAAAGTTTTCACAAACCGGCGCTTCCCCGAATGTGATAGCTTAATCTGCCAGCCGCTGTAAAAATGCAAAAAAGAAGACTAATTGGATGGGAGAGGCTGCTAATACGATGAAATTACGTTCAAGTTTCATTCCATCTTTTTAATCGCGACGAATAATCTTGCCGGGCTTTAATAATGAAAAATTATCACGGTTTAGATCTTTTGTCAGAAGCATTGAGAAGATATGCAGATGTCAGGTTGAATTTCTTAGAAATTTAATGTATCTCTATTATCATTGTGATGCCCTGATTGAATCCGTTTAATTTTTGAAGAACTGATGATATTCGCAAGTATTTTCTGAATGATTTTGTAGTATAGGTGGGTAATTTTATCATTTCAAACTTCTTTTGATTGTTGAGAATACAGGAGTGTTTGTTTCAACTGTCTTTTGAAGGCATATTGAAATCAACTGAACAAAATTTCCATGGAGGATAACCAGGAGCTGAACTCAGAAATTATGTGATTTTTCTAGGGGTCCCACAATAACGTCCAAAGAAGAACAAATCCTATGCTTTATACTTCGTTTGGTACTGATGAAAATTTTATGTTATTCAAAAATATCATACATACTATCTACATGTTACTCGGGACATTTATTCCCAGAAAAATATTTCATAAGGTATATCTGATATCATATATTGATCACGATATGGGACAAAATTCTCAAACATGAGAGTGTTAACGCTAGAAGAGACATCGGGGAATTAAATACTGACGTTTTCAATTTGATTAACCACATTCCTGGATAAATTATTATTACTATCATTATTATTGCCGTCTACACCTGTTTTCTTATCAATAGTTATATTTTTATTTTCAAATATCTTCCTAATCTTGGATTTTTCACCTCAGTGTTCAGTTGTCTTGTTGGAATATATGTACTATTGTGCCTGTGGTCTTTCGTTTGTGTATCCATAACGTCTGACAATGGTTTATATTTTAAAGGATTTTAACCCGGAAAGAACTACTTTTGACCGTTGATTAGAATAATATATCGTGGCAAGTAACAACTATTTTTTATACTTCTTATACTTTATTATATGAGAAACCATTGTAACAGAGCCTTGATGATGAATTCAATTGAATTCGAAACGTCGGCAAGAAAACAATAGTTTTTTTCTTCAACGTATACTGACCCGGACAAAAATTATTATTATTATTAACAATGTCTTTTAAAAATCCCCAGAAAAATAAACCCACAGGAGTCGAGTCCGGACTGGTAGGTGGCCATTCAATACTTCCATTATTTCCTATCCATATTGGAAATACATTATTCAAATGTTCTTGAACGGCTAGGACACTATGCGGGGTTGCCTCATCTTGCATCCAAATTATACTGGCAAGCGCGGCTTTCGAAAAAATCTGTAAGAGAATATTGTCTACTTTGTTTATACAGTTTCACACGAAAAACTGATGAACAAACTATACGCGAATGATGTCCGAGGACCAGCAAATACAATCTTCAAAAACTATCTATCATACAGAAGCCAACGTATCAAAATCGGTGACAACACCAGCTGTTCTCGCGAAATTTCTGTTGGGGTACCACAGGGCACAGTTTCGGGTCCGATACTGTTTTTAATCTATATTTACAACCTAGTTGACATTAGAAATATCAAAGGTCACCTCATTCCATACGCTGATGATACAACAATTATTTTTAAGGCTAATACGTGGCAACAGGCATACATTGAATCAGAACAAAGCTTAGAACACATACATATATGGTTAAATGATAGTTTCCTCAATCTCAATGTTTCAAAAACTAAATTATTAACATCTTCTCTCCAAAATAACCAACAGCCCGAGATGCAAAACATGCAGATACATCAGCCAAATTGCTCCAAAATATCTTGCAACTGCCCAAATATTAAGAAAGTGGCGAAAATAAAATATCTAGGTGTATTTTTGGTCCAACGTATGACATGGTATGGTATGGTAAGTTTTTTGACCATATAACTGACATATAAAATATACAACCTTCGAGCTGTTCTAACTAAACAAAACCTAATTTAATTCCCGGTTGAATATTAATTAGATATTTATAACAGTATGGGATGGTGTCTTCGAGAATGTACTGAATAAGATTCAAGTGACCCAAAATTCAATTATAAAAATAGTCTTTAGAAAACCTAAACGTTTCGATAACTAACTGTTGTATAAGGAAACCAATTTATTTGACGTCAGAAGTCTATACGCGTTCTAATGTCTCGTTTGGATCTATTCCAACAAAATAACTCAGAACACGATTAAAACTAATAATACCAGATATGCCGAAAACTTGTCCATACCTTTCTTTAAAAAAAGTCATACGCATAGAACAATATTTTATTTTGATCCAAAACTATATAATATACTACCAGACGGTATAAGAAAAAATTCCAATTTCAAAATATACAAATTGAATATCAATAATTTTATTATTAATAACAACCAACTTATGATGACCCTCCTGAAAAACACACATTTATAATATAGAATCCGTTACCCAATAAGAATCGTTTTTACCTGAACTGAATATATTGTAAATATAAAACCACGGTTTAACGTTGCACCAACCTTTTTCACTGTTACATCATGACCTCATAGTATACTATAAACTTATCACTACCATGTTCTCGCTCTACCAACTTTCTCTGTTATATCATATGTTCCTGGCTTATTATCTTATATTATATACCTAGTCACTATTATATCTCTCCTACCATGTACGATTTATGAAAGTTTTACCATGAGGCGGAAGATGGGGAGCAAAAAACAAGCCAAATGCGCTTAGTTTGCCTTCCACCTATCTCCGATTGGTCCAAATGATCTGGGTTAAACAAATGTATAACCTTTTCAAATAAACAAAACTTCAAAACTTCTTCAAAAACTTCACTTCTGGAATGAGTATTTCCGTGTGTGAGTAACTCCTGTTAATCATAAAATATAGGACCAACCAACAATTTATTTCAAAAAATTCCGCACCAAAGGCTAACAGTTTTTATTCCTGTTTTTTTTATTTTTTTCACCTATTTCTTTCTGTTGTCTGTTTTTCCCAAAACCTTCAATTTTCAGTCCATAATATTTTAGTTAAATAATCGGGATCTTCATTCAAATTTTGAATCATGTTGTCAAAATTCCAGCCTTTTTCTCTTATGAGTCTCTTGACATTTTATATGGTTTGTAGTTGGATTTCGTATTTTGGAAAAACTTTTACCAAATTGATGGGCTACATTTTTTAAACTTCGTTCAGAATTTTCTAAAAAATAATTCGTCAATTAATATGGATAAGCTTACCTTCGAAATGAAGCAGAATATCCAGCTGATCTCCTGGTTTTCTTGAACTACACGCTTTTTTCTACTGAAACTGAAGGTATGATTCACCTGTTGGCAAATATTTTTGGATGTATGTTCTGACGGTGTTGGACGATTTGCATACAACACCCTATGTGCACTTTTTGCTGCACGTTTATTTTTGTTGTTTCTTCCTCACTCTAAACCATTTTGTATATTTCATTAAAGAAATGTTACTAAACAAACATAATATAGTTGTCATTTTCATAGTTTACTTTAAAAATGTTAACTTCCATAGGATAGGTATTTTCAGTAACAACTAGTCCAAGTTATCCGACGTTTAATAACTAAAAACCGGTATAAGATAGGAGTAACATGTGGTATATTTTTGAAATCAGGAAAAAAAGATAATTCCAAGAATTCAATAATATACAGCGTATCCCATTTTCAATAAAAAATCCTCTGAAATCTGCACGCTACTATATTTTTGATAGCATTTCACCAAAATTCAGACTTTTACATTTATTTTTTTTTTCTATAGGCAATAATAACGATGAGGGGGGAGGGGGGGATGGGGAGTAATTCAATAGTGAATAAGACGGTACATAAAGAACTATTCCTGAATTTATGATATGTCAATCCTGAAATCCCATGGAAGAAAATTGTTCTAATAATGAATCTGAAATGAGGAACAATAAAGTGGAATCATGAAATAATTTATGTTAAAATTGAGCTGGTAATAGAAGATCCATTTCGTAAATACATAACCCACAAACCCAAATTATGTTTGTGGTTGATGTCGTTCGACATCAAACGATTTGAAGATCTAATGATCATGTATTTTTTATGAAGCAGCTCGGTAAAATCGATTTTTTCCATCAAAGAGATAACTACCTTTTCATGCAGGAAATATTCCGTTCAGGTATTATAATAATTTCAGAGTATCGGAAAGTTTTTCATGAAGCTCAAACAACGTTATTTATTCAACACAGAGTGCTTGTCAAAAGCCCTGGGAATAATGAGGAAATTCCTGTTAACGGGTTTCTTTTTTTTGAAAATCTGTTCCAGATACAAAGTGTTTTATTTCATAGTGAAGAATTAATATATTTGTTTGGTTTTTGAGTGAGTTCAAGAGCAGTGAATGATCATTAAAACTGGATATATAGAAATTATTTTTCGGAAACGATTCCTTCGATTTTTGAACGAGAAGAATTGTTGAAACTTTCCCAGTTGAAAAATGAAATATAACATGAATATGGTAGTTTTATCCAGTTTAAAATGTGATTCGGGAAATATTTCTATGAAATATCCTTCGTGCTAGAGCATTTTATCGCATTATTTTTTATTCTCCCTCGAACAATCTCTAGGAAATTGAACTTGTGAAATTTGCAGCCTCAAAGATTTCCAAGCAAAATTATTTCTCGAAAGTTGTAAAAAAAAAGTAGTAAAATCCCTAGCACTCATTATATTACCCTTAAAAAAACTATGCTGCCATGTCGGAAAAATATTTCCAATAAATGAATAAAGATTCGTGGGTATTAATGGATTAAAAAATTCTTCAAAGAGATTCAGCAAGAAAATTGGACAATAATTAGCTACATTATTTTTGTCACCCGACTTGAAAACAGGAATTACTTTCGCATTTTCCATTGTTCGGAAAATTCACCTGCATTCAGGGTCTTATTGAAAAGAATATATTGAGGTTTCATATACAGGGTATTTCTAGTTGGATTGAACATTAGAAGTATCTCGAGAACGGAAAAACAGATAATTTCTCAAATCTGTGGGCGTAGATAATCAGATATGATCTATCCACCTGAAATATTTCCATCAATACAGTGTTGCTGCTTGTATCAGAAAGTATCACCCACTTTGTTAATTCAAATGGAACACTCCGTATATTATATCATTTTCGGAATTCGTATAGGATTCTATGATGATTCTTTATACCTATCTGTGACAGTATCAGCGATAAAAATTATTCTGACGAATTTGTGTGCAAAACCTTACCATTGAAAAATAAAGATTTTTTTCACAATGCAAAATCACAAAATATTGCAATTTGGGTCAAAAGACCTTTAAGTAGTCTGCCGATGAACCTGATCTCAGGTTTAGCATACAAGGTGGCTCAAAAGTAAGTTCCCCCCAGAGACTCATAGAAATGACTGAAACCTTTTTTTTTCCTAAAAATCGAACGTATTCCGAACCCCATAGAATCGATCTATATCCAAATCCACTAAACAGTGTAACAGAACCCTGTCCAAACCGAATACAAAAGCCTTGTCAATATCATTCCAAATCATTAGGAGTGTAAACAACGTCGATTAAAACTCTAATTGTGTAACCAGATAACCACATCATCACACTACCAAATATATTTATATGTACAAACATATAAATACGTTGTGTTTCATATCATCATGAAGAAGAGAAAAAAAATCACCCACTCAAAATGACGGTGTAGCTCAATATGTTTGTAGTCAACTGTTTTAGGTGAATCCACAATATTGTTCACTTAAATATCTTACACGTTAGTGAAATCTCATCAAACAATATTTTTGTAGCTAAAATAAACGCTGAAGAAGACTGCAAACCCAGTCGAAACGTTGGAAATTAATCATTGTGCCCATTTAAAGAATCCTAACCTTCAATACACGAACCAAATTCCCATAAACCAACAAAATTCATAAAGTGCGCGGTTAAATTATGGAACAAATTCGATATTCGTACTTTTGA
The DNA here is from genome assembly GCA_018342105.1 of Gonioctena quinquepunctata. Lineage (NCBI taxonomy): Eukaryota > Metazoa > Arthropoda > Insecta > Coleoptera > Chrysomelidae > Gonioctena > Gonioctena quinquepunctata. The sequence goes on along the minus strand of JAFIRS010000074.1, from coordinate 757,389 downwards.
CAAAAATCCTGAAAGATTTTTTGGAGTTTACTTCGAGATTTTCGACAATAATCAATTCATAGGCAAGTATAATTCATTCAACGGTGTGCACGATACGATAAAGACTTTTTTCACAATGCAAATTCACAAAATATTGCAATTTGGGTCAGAAGACCATTAAGTAGTCTGCCGATGAACCTGATCTCAGGTTCAGCATACAAGGTGGCTCAAAAATAAGTTCCCCCCAGAGACTCATGAAAATTACTGAAACCTTTTTTTTCCTAAAAATTAAACGTATTCCGAACCCCATAGAATCGAGCTATATCCAAATCTACTCAACAGTAAAACAGAACCCTGTCCAAACCGAATACAAAAGCCTTGTCAATATCATTCCAAATCATTAGTAGTGTAAACAACATCGATTAAAACTATAAGTGTGCAACCAGGTAACCACATCATCACACTACCAAATATATTTATATGTACAAACATATAAATACGTTGTGTTTCATATCTTCATGAAGAAGAGAAAAAAAATCACCCACTCAAAATTACGGTGTAGCACAATATGTTTGTAGTCAACTGTTTTAGGTGAATCCACAATATTGTTCACCTTTCAAACATCTTACACGTTATGTGACAATCTCAACAAACAATATCTTCGTAGCTAAAATAAACGCTGAAGAAGACTGCAAACCCAGTCGAAACGTTGGAAATTAATTAAAGTGCCCATTAAAAGAATCCTAACCTACAATACACGAACCAAATTCCCATGAACCAACAAAATTCATAGAGTGCGCGGCTAAATTATGGAACAAATTCGATATTTGTACTTTTGACAAAAATCCTGAAAGATTTTCTGGAGTTTACTTCGAGATTTTCGACAATAATCAATCCATAGTAGGCAAGTACAATTCATTCAACGGTGCGCACGATACAAAATAATTCATTTCTCAAATAATTCACAGGGTCCTCATTTTTTCAGAGGCAAGCTTTGTTCAACCCTTCAGAATGTTTTTTCCGCCGTCACTGACAGATTATGAGAAAGGAATATTCAATGTTGTTTCATTTAGCATATTTTTGTTTTCTTGAAATTTTCCATTTACTTATACAGTGTGAATGCAAATACTTTTCCAGTATCGCAAAACATAATGGCATGTTTCTGCTCGTGTAGAGCAAATGTAATGTTATGGAGCACCCATACATTTTTCATCAGATTTCAGGGTGAATATGTATTGCACAAAGTTGATTATTATGGCAAAAAAATTTCGGGCATTTTTATTAGTGAATAATTTTATTATCAAAATAGTAGAGCAGAATAACATAAATTTCCAAGGAATAAAGAGAAGTTTAGAAAAGGACCATTATTGAAATTGATAAGTCAGAGCAACTGGCTGATAATGGTCACCGCCGACTTCAATACTTTATACCAGGAGTGTTTCTAATAATTGTGCATGACTCCTGTATGCGATTCCTCAGGTCATATCAATTTTGAATATAAACAGTCCATGATCACAAAACTCGTCCGCCATCTTAAATTTATTAATTTTGACGGAAAATTCATAATCTCCGACCCCGAAATCCTCCACATACCAATTTCGAATAGAATCGGAGCATAATCACAGAGATCGTCGGCCATCTTGGAGCCGTCATTTTTATTTTATGAATTTTGAGAAAAAAATCATAATCTTCGACCCCAAAAACCCCTACATACCAATTTTGAGTCGAATCGGATCATAAACACAAATCTTGTCCGCCATCTTGGAGCCGTCATTTTGTTTTTTCTCCAACAAACATTCCATAATGCATTGTCACGGGAACTATGAACACCTGCCAAATTTCACGTTAATCGGGCAACTAGAAGATTTGATTACAGACAGGCAGATACCGGGACAGGTGAAACTAAATAAAAGCTTGTTATAACCTCTACGCATATAAAAACTTCATTTGAAATATTTGACTGTCTTTCCAGATATATGCCGTTCGAGTAAATTAACTTTCCTCTTAAATATCGAACAAAATCCAATGAACTGGGCCGATCGATGAATGCAAATTCAAATAAATTCGAAGATTTCGATAGAATTTATTCCTTGACGTTGATCCCGTCCGACTCACATTTCCAGGAAACTCATTCCATAATGTGTTTACTAAGCGATATTGGTTTTCCAGACAAAGAAGAATTATACTCGGAATGAACCCGAAATTAGATTTTGCATCTTGCCAAACTTATCAAGTGTAAACATCCAAATTTGATATCGACGGGCGAAATGAACCGTAAAAAGTGCATTGATTCCAATCGCTAGTGGTTGCGCTATTGCCAGTCATCGTTTTCCAATTTTAATTCGTCGGCTGCCCCATTTTAGACGGATTAGCGTATTCCATGCTGCTCCTGGATTTTTATCGGCTCATTCTTTGTCGCGTTGGGGAGGGATTTTTGAGTGGATAAAGCTCGCACATACAAGACCCAATACTGGAAATGGAAACTTTCAAGGGTGACTTTTGAAAAACACTTTTTTCTCACAGAGTCGGAAACATGAATGAAAGAATTATATGAAAAAGCTAATGGTTAGTGATCCAGTGTTTTGGTTGTGGTTTAGTTGGGATTGGGATCAATATTTTATTATACTTGTCACGATGTATCATTGAATCAAAATTTATGTTAAAATGTTGAGAAAAAGTACTCACCAAAAAGTAGTTATTTCCCTGTTGAAATCCTTGAAATTTAAACACATATTCAGACGTGATAGATACACAGCAACGAATCTCAAACTGGCACAATGTTGCTTGTATAACAACGGGACGAAAATGAAATACTGAGATAAGAAACTAAGATTGAAAGAAACAATTCATAAAAAATATACAGGAGGCCAGGTGTCGACGAAACAACGATAATAGTAATGGTAATTCATCTGGGCATTTGATTAATCAAGTTGAAAAAGGCTGTGTTTAAACCATCAATGTCTCTCCTGGTGTTTACACTGTCATGTTTGAAGATTTGAATCATTTCGCTTAGTCTTTTCGAGAGATATGGTTGACTATCTAGAACAACCGGGTTTGTGAAATCATAATTATGATTCTTTTCTCTGACATGTTCATCGAGAACAGTAGGATTGATAGTGTCTATTGGTGTTCCTCTCATGTTCAGACATACGTTTCTTTAAATAAGTACCTTCCTGTTTGTCCAACATAACACATATTGCAGTCTTTACAGTTGATTCTGTAAATTACATTAGATTGTAAGGAGTTTTCTCTATCTGTTGTGAGAAAAAACATTTTCCAATGGTATTGTCATTTGTTAAAGCAATTTTTGAATGTTCGTCGTTCAAAACTGCTATTATTTCGGAAAGATTTTTGACATATGGTATTCTGTTAAAACTTTTTGCTAATAAATTATGGGATACTATAGATGGTTTATCTTCGTGAACGGTTTTATTAACCAATGAAATTGGATAATTATTCTTTACTAAAATTTGTTTTATTGGCTCTAAATTCTTCTTGTGGAATTCTGGATTCGAAGTAGATAGTGCTCTCATTTTTAAATTCCTTATGATATTGATTTTATACTGAAAATTATGATGTGAGAAATAGTTCAAAAATTTCTCTGAGAAGCTAGGATTATGGTACCAATCTACCTTTAAAATATGTTCGGTAGTTTTTATGATTTTAGTGTCAAGGAATGCGATGCTATTATCATTTTCAACTTCCAAAGTGAATTTTGAATTAATGTGGAAACTTTGGAATATATTTAGAATATCGTATTTTTTGTCTCTAGATTATATCATCAACATTTCTTTTGAAGAAAGTTACTGAGAGGGATAAGTTATTTAAACATTGTTGTTGTAGTTCTGACATTACCAGGTCCGCACAAGTAGGCGACATACTGTTACCCATCCCTAAGCCATATATTTGTTTGTAAAACACTCCATTGAAATTAAGGTAACTTGATTCAACACAGAAATCAAAGGTCTTGATGAACATGTCAAATGGTATTATAGTAAATTCTGAAATTCTAGAAAACAACAGTTTTTTCTTCAATCCATATTGATCCCAATCCCAATTGAACCACAACCAAAAAAACTAAATGATATGGTTGCCTAACCAATTTCTCTAAACAGAAACTATTGGAATATGGTTTTTACGTCATCCATATCACATACAATACAGATATTGATTTAGGTAAAAGTATTATGAACAATTAAGGTTAAACTGAGAAATCTGATAAATCTGGAGTATATGAATTGGCTTGTGGCTTTTGTGTAAGTTTTTACATAGGTCAAACAGGCATAACATTTGAAAAACGATTATCAGAACATAGGAACTGTTTCATCGATGATAAAACCAATTCAACGTTTGTCACTAAACTCTTGACTAAAAACATTGTTTTGCTTACGATTTTCAAATATATAGAAGAGAAAGGTGGTAACCTCAACCATCTAGAAAGTTTAGAAATTAATAAATGCAAAAACTCCCAATATTTGCATGATTCGTTCGACATAACACACAAAACTAATTTAAGGCGTATTAGGAATTTCAATTATTTGGCAATAGCAATAGAATTAGACGAAAGATTAGCATATTGAAATATACGTACCTATAACATTCAGTCAGAAATGCAGAATATTCCGAATGAAAGCTGGGAAAATTGCGTAGCGCGTGTTAAAAAAATTGAAATATCACATGTAAATAGAAATCTGCTGCCGGAGAAAAAAAAATTGTGAACTTGAATGACGATAGTGAAACCGTTTACAAAATATATGGACGGTATCTGTATCACAGCCTGAGAAATCGACGACCGCGTCGTGTATGTTTAAGTGATATATTTTATTTGAAGTTTCTAAAATTATATTTGAAGTTTCTAAAATTATATTATAATCAAAGGAAAAGATAAACCCGGCCGCTATTATTCCTGACTGAATGCTGCGAAGTAGTCAAATAATTCGTCAAGTATTATATCGAAGGTTATACATATTTTTCCAGTAGTTCTATTATTCAACATCATAATATGTCGACCGACTGATTCATTTTAATATAACGAACACGCTAAAACACGAATAGGTATAAAAGAATAGTCATCGCGTTTTTAACAAGCTATTATTACATTTTATAATGAGCCTCTTTGCATAACAAAAGACTACAATAGAGCTATTATCATTTTTATGACAAGATCGCATTGAGTTTCTGTTCTTAATAGCCAATCGTCTGCGAGATCTAGATTACAATCGTATTAATTTATTTTTCATCATCATTATCGTTCGGTAGCGGCAATTTTTCTCGTTCTGGATTTTATTTTCATTCTGAAGCATTGTTGGTGATTCTGGTCCCAGTTTGTGTCTTGAGTAATTAGTCAAATTTTTAAATGCATGTTGTTTGGTCGTTAGAATTTCTGTACTCAATTGTATTTTTATGTTTCCGTTCGTTGCATATATGGGTATTGTTTCTAATATAGGATTATAAAAATCGGGTATTGGGTTTAAAAAAAAAACATTTTCTGACGAAGGATGAAGATGGGTTTTTCAATACTCTGCAAAATAATGCAGATCATTTTATGGGGTTGGAAACGCTTCTAGATATTAGGATATTTCAATAATCGCTTGGTCTGTGGATCTCGTGCGATTCAAATGAACTGTGTGTGTTATAGTGCCTTACAAATTTTTCAAGATGGAATTATATACATTTCATTCTCGGCGGGGGAGCAAGTTAGTTCAAACCCAGAAAATTTTGACATTGCCGACAATATTCTCTCATTTTTGACACTAACATTTACCTATCTGACATCTAGATAGCTTTCACACACGTGCGTGCTCATATAATCTTCTACTACTGATATTAGTGATATAAATTCCATAAATAGGTAACTTCAGGTACTGATTCTACCTAGAAGTTAATGTATCCACCCCTATGAAGTTAGCATAGCTACTTGCTCGGAAATCGATAAAACCCAGCCCAATATGTGTCGCATAATTGTTTTTTTTATAGGGGGTGGTTGTGCTAACTTGATATAAAGTTAGTACTGCCACTACAGTAAATCTAAAAAAGTCGAATTTCAGAAATATTTTCATTGAAATTTGTCGTGTAATTGCCGAGATCTATTGAACATAATAAAAATGCACAAAATATATTTTAAAGAAAATATACGACTTTTTAGAGATATTTCCTGGTGTCCGTAGAAATTTCAAATTCTTGGCAACATCGCATTCGTTGTTATTTCATTTGATTTGTGCATTTTACTTGGAAAGGCGAAATCACAATTTTAATTTCGAATTTTCATAAGTTTTTTTTTAAATCATGATTCATTCAAAAATAAAATTTGTTCAACGGTGCTCATCGTATATGACTTGAACAATTTGTCTTACAACCGAAAATTCATTCGATAATTGTCGAATTACCAAGCAGTTTTTGAATTTCTCGAAGCACAAGAACGGCGCACAAATTTTTTTCTAATGGGTGGCTGGTCTAACTTGAAATCAAGATATACCCCTTTAAAGAAAATGTGTGCCCTTCTTCTGCTTCAGGAAATTCAAAAACTACACGACAACTTTGTTTCGGTAATTCGACAATCGTTACGTGAATGTAAGGCTCGAAAAAGTAGCAATCAACTGAGATACAGGGTGTATTTAAAAAAAGGGGCAATTTCATAAAAAAGGGAATTTTCAATTCATTCATCGTTTCTTTGCCTCAAAATTTTCAACATTTGCACGACAATTATGTTTTGGTCATTCGACAATTATTGTTAAGTGAGTTCAAGCCTGGGTAAAATAATATGCAACTGAGATAACGGGCGTATTTAAAAAAAGGGAATTTCCAATTAATTCTCAACCTTTTTTTGCATCAGGAAATTTGAAATAGCACGACAATTATGTTTTGGTCATTCGATGATTGTTAAGTGAGTTTTTGGCTGTATGAAAAAATATTCAACTGTTACACAGTCAGCATTGCTGAATTATCATAAAAATGCTTATATGTTCTACAAAATTTATTTTACTGTATGTTTATCATGTTGAATGTATTTCGACATTTATTCGACAAAAATAAAAATTAAAATGTATTTGATATTCGACTCACGTTCGTCAATTTGTAGTGATGGCAGTGCTAAATTGATATCAAGTTAGCACAGCCACTCTTAAAAAAAAATTGTGCCGTTCTTCTGCTTCAGGAAATTCAAAAACTGCACGACAATTATGCTCTGGTAATTCGACAATCGTTAAGTGAATTTTAAGCTGGAAAAATCAATAATCAACCGAGATAGTAATTTCCAATTAATTAATCGTTCTCAGGCTTTTTTTGCTTCAGGAAATTCAAAATTTGCAGACAATTATGTTTTGGTCATCCGACACTTGTTTCGCGAGTTTGAGGCTGGAAAAACAAGATTCAATAAAAATACAGGGTATATTTAAAAAAAAGGGGATTTTCCATTTAATATATATATCCGGGAAGAAAGTACTCACTTTTTTCCCGGGGAAAAAAGTAATTTCATAAAAAGTTATATTTTGTTACCTGTCAACAGAGATAAAATGTCGAACTTTTTTCCCGTCACAGAAAAAATGGATTTCACTGTATGTTTATCATGTTGAATGTATTTCGATAATAATTCGACAAATATTCATTGAAATATATTCTATATTTGACTCACTTTTTAATATTGTTAAATTAAATTCGACAATTATTGACAAATTTCAATAATAATATTTCTGAAATTCAACTTTTACTCGTAAATTTACTTTAGGGGCAGTGTGTATATATATCCGGGAAAAAAGTACTCACTTTTTTCCCGGGGAAAGAACTAATTTCATAAAAAGTGATATTTTGTTACCTGTCAACAGAGATAAAATGTCAAACTTTTTTCCCGTCACAGAAAAAAAATATTTTACTGTATGTTTATCATGTTGAATGTATTTCGACAATAATTCGACAAATATTCATTGAAATATATTCTATATTTGACTCACGTTCGTCTTTAAAGAAGTGGAAGAAAATAGCCATAAATAGGCGTATATTTTCTTTAAAATATATTTTACTGCGTTTTTATTATGTTCAATGTATCTCGACAATTATACGACAAATGTCAATAACAATATTTCTGAAATTCAACTTTCACTCGTAAATTTACTTCAGGGGCAGTGCTAAGCCATGTGTATATATATCCGGGAAGAAAGTACTCACTTTTTTCCCGGGGAAAAAAGTAATTTCATATAAAGTGATATTTTGTTACCTGTCAACAGAGATAAAATGTCAAACTTTTTTCCCGTCACAGAAAAAAAATATTTTAATGTATGTTTATCATGTTGAATGTATTTCGACAATAATCCGACAAATATTCATTGAAATATATTCTATATTTGACTCACGTTCGTCTTTACAGTAGTGGAAGGAAATAGCCAAAGGTTTTAAATTTTTTTTTTTTTTAATTCATCTCGACAATTATTGACAAATTTCAATAATAATATTTCTGAAATTCAACTTTTACTCAAAAATTTACTTTAGGGGCAGTGTGTATATATATCCGGGAAAAAAGTACTGACTTTTTTCCCGGGGAAAGAACTAATTTCATAAAAAGTGATATTTTGTTACCTGTCAACAGAGATAAAATGTCAAACTTTTTTTCCCGTCACAGAAAAAAAATATTTTACTGTATGTTTATCATGTTGAATGTATTTCGACAATAATTGAAATATTTTAAATATATTATATTTGACTCACGTTCGTCTTTAAAGAAGTGGAAGAAAATAGCCATAAATAGGCGTATATTTTCTTTAAAATATATTTTACTGCGTTTTTATTATGTTCAATGTATCTCGACAATTATACGACAAATGTCAATAACAATATTTCTGAAATTCAACTTTCACTCGTAAATTTACTTTAGGGGCAGTGCTAAGCCATGTGTATATATATCCGGGAAGAAAGTACTCACTTTTTTCCCGGGGAAAGAAGTAATTTCATAAAAAGTGATATTTTGTTACCTGTCAACAGAGATAAAATGTCAATCTTTTTTTCCGCCACAGAAAAAAATTCTTTTACTGTATGTTTATCATGTTGAATGTATTTCGACAATAATTCGACAAATCTTCATTGAAACATATTCTATATTTGACTCACGTTCAACTTTACAGTAGTGGAAGAAAATAGCCATAAATAGGCGTATATTTTCTTTAAAATATATTTTACTGCGTTTTTATTATGTTTAATTCATCTCGACAATTATTGACAAATTTCAATAATAATATTTCTGAAATTCAACTTTTACTCGTAAATTTACTTTAGGGGCAGTGTGTATATATATCCGGGAAGAAAGTACTCACTTTTTTCCCGGGGAAAAAAGTAATTTCATAAAAAGTGATATTTTGTTACCTGTCAACAGAGATAAAATGTCAATCTTTTTTCCCGTCACAGAAAAAAATTATTTTACTGTATGTTTATCATGTTGAATGTATTTCGACAATAATTCGACAAATCTTCATTGAAACATATTCTATATTTGACTCACGTTCAACTTTACAGTAGTGGAAGAAAATAGCCATAAATAGGCGTATATTTTCTTTAAAATATATTTTACTGCGTTTTTATTATGTTTAATTTATCTCGACAATTATTGACAAATTTCAGTAATAATGAAAAGGGAAACATTCTCAATTGAATATCCCACAAGAGGTTATCTTGACGATGGAAGATAGTGACTAAAGTTTATCTTTCAGTCGCAGATGATTCCACATCTGATTTTATGAACATCCTCTTTATATTTTCAACAAATCAATTCAGTAATAATATTTCTGCAATTCAACTTTCACTCGTAAACTTACTTTGGGGGCAGTGCTAAGTCATGAATGATCATTATTCGAGACTACAAATTTCCAAATCCGGTCCTGCGTTCAACTAACCTCGACCTGGGTACACCGCGGGTCCGATTGGAACGTCGGGACCTCTTCATTCCCGAATGTGTTGCCGAATGTTCCAAACAAATTTTCGACTGTCGACGAAAAGTTAGCAGAATGATTAATAACCTACCCTCTGTTTATTTTTCTACCGAATTGGAATTGGCAAGCACTTTGCCGGTAATGGAGAATTTGATTTGTGAAAGGTCGAGTTCACTTTTTCATTGGGTTCAGAGCATATGCTGAAACGAATCACTCCATCAATAATAATGGAGATGGATGAAAAACAACAAAACAACTATTGACTGGGAATATTATTTTTGTGAAAGAACTCGCCACGTTCCTTGCTGCATAAAATATTCCGTATGGCAGAACTGGCCGTATTTTGGATAGAATGCCTACAGAAAAATATGATTGAGATACATATTAATAAGGGATACCGGTATATATGGGTTGATATTATGAGAACTTCTCCGTTCCTGTTTTTAAAACATTATATTTTCAGATCAGAAGAAATTAAGAACAACATGATGGAAGGGCAGCTCTGCATCTTCATCTTTCTACACAGTGCTCCTCTGAAGTCTGTTGCCCCCTTCTAATTTTTTAACCACCTGATATATCGCAACGAAATTCTGAGGGCTCAAATAGGAGATAAAAACCTACTTTCTCATGAAAAAATCACAGCTAAAAGTTTCAAAATGGCGGCTGAGCTCCATCTTCAATAAATTTTTTAAATAGAACACCCCGTATATAATTCCATTTTTGAAATCTGCTCATAATTCTCAACAGTTTTCTCTGGTACACTGTACTCCTATATTAAATTGTTTTCGAAATATTAACGTTTGAAAAGTGACATTTTGGTCATTTCAAACCCATCCAAAAACACTAATGTTGCTTTCAATCAAGTTTGCATTGGAAAAAATCGTTGTCGCGGTAACATCATGTTTACAAATAGTCCGTTGAGCAACTAAATCCTTTTATGAAAAGTGTGATCATGGCTCGTAGTTTAGACGATAAATTTTAAGCAGTTTTGATATTTGGAGAAGCTGGAAGAAATTATCATGTAGCAGTCCGAATGTTTAATGATAGATTTCCCGAGAATACTATTCCGAGGTCATATTTGCGCAAACTTTTAAATAAGCTCCAAACAACTGGTACGCTGAAAGATGCTCCAAGATCAGGAAGACCGCCTCTTTCAGAGGAAAAAAAGGTAGAAATTGTTGCTGAAATGGTCGACTCAGTCGACGTCTGCAGTTGCTCAATCCTGTGGAGTAAGTTCAAAAAGTGTCCGATAAGTCCTAAAAAAATAAAAGTTCCATCCCTATGAAATGAAAATCCTGCATGCTCTCACGGAGGATGATCCAGACCGGAGGGTTGAATTTTGTGAGTGGTTAACAAGAACAATTGAAGGAGAAAGGGGCTTCCTAAAACGTGTATGTTTCGCAGACGAATGCACGTTTTTTCTCAATGGAAAAGTCAACAAACAGAATAATGTACGATACTGGAGCGATACTAATCCGCATATTTTTAGAGAGGGACATACCCAGTTTCCAAAAAAGGTGAATGTTTGGGCGGGGATTTTGGGCAATCGCGTTGTCGGACCGACTTTCATCAGAAGCAATCTTACAGGAGTTCTTTACAGAAATCTTTTAGAAACTGAAATTGAACCTCGAATCAGAAAAAATTTATTAAACAATCAGGAAGACTTTGAAAATCGTGAAATCATATTTCAGCAGGATGGGGCACCTCCCCATTTCGATCGCATGGCTAGAGAGTTCCTTGATACAAACTTTCCAATGTAATGGATAGGTCGCAGAGGAAGTTCAGAATGGCCACCAAGATCTCCGAATCTTACACCTCTAGATTTTTTCCTTCGGGGGTATCTGAAGTCAAAAATCTACGCCACTGGATGCCAAACAATAGAAGAGTTGGAACGCAGAATAATAGATACATGTGAAGAAATAGATGAACAGACTTTCATCAACGTGAGAGAAGCTATGTATAATAGGGCATAATGCTTTTTTCATACGTGACGATTTCTAGCAGTCAACACCTACCACCTTCGTTTATATATCTGATAATAGAAAGCTCGACGACATTATTTTTATTTTACACCACCAGTTACTTGCATATAGTCACGGAGATGCTGTTTTTCTTGATACAGAATTTAAGGTGAATTAAATACCATCAATTACCTTTCTGCGTGAAAAATTTAATCTAAATATAGATAATGATCCTAGGATGGCAACAACAAAATTTGGAACTAAAATAGCTGCTGTTTTCACACGGTATATGGAAAGCATAGAGTCAAGAACGTACTTTTCGTTTTGTTTGCTGCAAATGAAGTTTAAATATTCGATGCTGATTATTTCTCCCCAACCAAACCCGGATCTTCATCCCTTGTCGAATTCGTGAAATCGATATCCCTCTACGACATACATACAAACGTAGGACCCGATGAAAAACGTAAAGGTGGAGACGAAGCAGCGTTTCTAAATTATTTCCAAGAAATTGCAAGCAATAAACGGTGGATAAAAAGCCTGAAAGGCAGGGAAAATAGCGGAAAATCTACTTCGGGTAAGTTTGCTGGAATTTCAAAGTATGCGACACGCAAGGCGACGGACTGAGCCGCGATAAAGAGTTATATTTAATACACTTTCGGCAACGAGACGCGAAAAAAAGGCTGGTATAAGCTTGGAGGCCATAGCAATTTAGTGTTTGGAATGGGATATTTTAGAGTGTCACTTCTCTTTAGACGTGATCTAATTCACTTGGAGTGAAAGTTATCAGGATGTAGGTAGATGTTTTTTCCAGATAATGAGGAAACCTTTCAAATATTTTGTCTTTCTCGAAAATGAGAATGGATCCCGACAAGCTCATTTTCGAATTTTTTTCTTTAAGTGACCCTTCGTGTTTTTCTCATTCTGATGAAGTTAGAAAAAAGTTTAGAAATTATTGTGAAATATAAAAAACGAATGGGTTTTTTTTAGTCACATACCGCAGACCTGGAAAATCACAAGTTCCTCAATTTATTAACATAAACTTTATTCAGAATTAAAAATACAAAAGCAAAGTTTTAAATATAAAATAATATCAAGATGAAAATCTTGATTGAAGCCCGGGACTCGAAGTGATGGCGCATTTGCTGTTTCAGTTGGAGGAAAACCCGAAAAAACCCGCAACACCATCAGAAATCAGATCATCAACTTTCTCATAGAAAAGGCCACATGCTCCCTGGGAGCTGAGAGAATCAATCTTGGAAAATACACGGCAGTCATCGAAGAGGTGCCAACAATTAGAATAAGGGTGTTTGTAATATGCTGTATAGTGTCCATTGGAAATGCTGCCGCTATGATTAGATGTGGCGTAGATATTATAAAGAGTATTCATTCCATCCTGAGCAGAATATTTGTCCAAATTCAAATTTTGTATGGGAAAATTAATCAAATTGTCCAATTTACTGTTATCAGTCGAAGAAACACGTTTTAAATGTATAACTAAAATTTTTGGAAATGTTTGTATACGAATCATCTTTTTGAAATACCTTTTCATTCCACAAGTTGAACAGTATGGGCTCGCATCGTTAGTCAAAGTCTCCTCTTCTGTCAACAGTTTGATACATTGTGTTAAATTCACGACTTCGTTTGGCAAGTCTGGAATAGGGATTGAAAGTACCCAGAAAGGTTCAAAAGTAACGGAGAAGTAATTACAAAAAGTACATCTCAATATAGAATTCAGCTGACCGGCAAATGTATCCACAATTTTGGAATTATGAGTAGACAGATATCTTGTCCAAGAAATGGAAGCTTTCTGATTATCATTCGTGATAACAAAATCGTTTGGTGATGGATGAATCTCTGCACTCGCCTTGTTCAAATCTTCATGTAATCCTACCAGAAGGTATCTTAGAAATTCTTCCGAATCTGCATTTGACGTTATGATCGAAGGAAGGAGCAAAATTTCTGAATAGACGGACGAAATGTGAAGTATCCACCATTTTTCGAAAAGAATCAGGACTCCAGATATTTTCCATCAAAGATATAAAAGATTTCACTAAATTTCCCTTCATTATTGATGTAGTAGTATTCAAATCCTCCATACAAAAACCATTCTTGAAAAATTCCAACAAAACCTTGGTGTTCGAAGACACTGGATATCTATTCATAAATCAGGTATTTCCTACATTCTTCAATCCTCTTAGGCCAAATGTAGAAATGGAGTCTCTTGTTGGTATGGCATGCTCACTCATGTTTAACGAAAAATCCATAGGTTCATTGTTCCTGTAATTCAAAGAAGGTGATAGAGAAACTGATATCGATTTTTTGGAAAGTACTGAGTAATTATCTTTGATAACTGATATGTATCTCGTAGGAAAATTGTGACGATAAAATAATTCATCCAGAGGATGCGATGGAGGAATTGTACCCATTACAGAAGGAGCATTGCCCCTTTGAATTGCTATACTAATTCTTTGTATCAAAAATGACGTTGAACGTTTATCTTTTGTAGCGCGGCCCACTCTCCTTCCAATTTCATGAATAAAAGACAGAGATTCAGGGCCAAAGACACCAAAAATTTCGACAGCTATTCGATGGAAAAGATAATTATTTCCAAGATTTTGATATTTTTTCTTTTCAATTTTTCGCTGGATATTTCTGCAGCATCTGCGGACTTGGAGGTATTTGCTAAATGGGACGCTGCAACTGTGTCAGCACAAGTGAAGTCCCACACCAAAGGTTTGCCACATTTCCAAGGTATCAGCGTCATACCATCAGGACGTTTACCATCATCTCGGCTAGTTCCAAGAGGTTCTAACACACCTAGAATAACTGCCGATACCATAGAACGTTTAATGATATCATTTACTTGATAATGTCTGGATAAACGACCTGCACTTCTACGACAGCTCAAACCATGAGTTCCTTTTTGATTCACTTCACTACCACATATACATTTATGAGGAATACAAATATCTAAACCCAGTCGCAGTCCAATTGATATTCTGAAAGAATCGTCGTCTAAAAGGGTTCCGAGAGAAGCCACAGGTAGAGCATTCAGCTAAGCTCCGGATTCTTTAATACTAACAGATATCAAACCAATGAAAAATAAAGATATCTCACGTATTACTCCGTTAGTTGAAAAAGCTACTAAAGCAATACCTTCAAAGTCAATCCCAGCTCAGGCTACCTGAATTACAAAGCGTGAAACATGGGAAAGAAAAGACAATGTTAGTCGTGTGGTTTCGGTAAAAACAGCTACTGGTGAAATCAAAAGAGCTGTATCAAGAATTTGTCCTTCACCAATAGCCTAGCAGCCAAAGTTATTTGAAGCATGTTCAAGGCTGGCAGGATTTATGTTGGTGTTTTATTTCCCTCGATAGTTTCCGGACTATGTTTTCAAGATTTTCAGTTGAAAGGAGAAGAAACAAGAGAATTTATTATGATTGATTTGTCAAAACTAATGAATTGTCATTATCTAAACATTTTATAGAAAAAGCAGTTAAATATATTATTCTTCATTTCAACAAAGTGTTACAGTCCACCGAACCCAAACATTGTCTTTTATAGTACGATCGACAACATATATCGTTCTCATTATATATATATATATATATATATATATATATATATAAATATATATATATATATATATATATAATTAATCTGCCGCAAAATGTCTATTCACAAATATTTTATTAGTTTTGACCCAAACTTATGTGATTTAGGTTATTAACGCTGTTTCCAGATAAAACAAGAATGTATATGTTTTTTGGTTGAGATTTGTTCATTAATCTTCTTCATGTAGTGTCGGGTGAATTATGAACTTTGGAACTTGGAAACACATTTAAAATTGTCTAATACTTATAACACATAAAAATGTATTGCAATAATTAATAATTTAAAATATAAGGTACAGGGACATGTGTATCTTGAAAAGGTAAAATAGGTTATGAAGTGTGGGAAAATGTATTCTTCTTATCTTATGCTTTGACAATAGGTGGTAACAACAACATAAAGTAGTACCAACTGTTGAGAGAGGGGGTTGCCAACAATTGATTTGAGAGGTTATAGTTATTCTTGTTGTTACTACCAACTGAAGGTTGGGCCAACTTGATGATTTATCAATAACTTGAATTGAGATCAATTTAGTTTAAATAAAATTCTGTATTCTCAAGTGCTAGTAAAAAAGAATACATTTCTCTTAGATTTTTGACACAAGTTTTTTTGTTCATATGATTTTTTCATGTGATATGAAAGCCATTTCTATAAAAGTTCTCTTATCAGTGTGGGGTTCATTAGTTAGTATTTTTATGTTATTATAGTTCATATGATGGTCATATTTGTTGACATGATCTGTCAGAGCACATCTTTCTGGGTGGTGCCTGCAATCACTTCTGTGTAATAATCTTGAGGTTTGACCAATGTATATTTTGTTACAATTTTGGCAAGTTACACTATATAACGTTCCCACTGTCTAGAGTTGGAATTTGGTTTTTCACTTTTGAATATATTGACTTGATTGTAAGAACTGTTTTGTTGGCTATTCAGATACTATCTATGATGAAAAGTCTAGCCAGTTTGGGTGAAATATAGCTTATGTATGGTAAGGAGGTGAAAATACTGGGGGTAGAATTGTTAGTAGTCATTGTGTTATTATTCGACATATTAACATTTCTCTCTGTGGCTATATAATGGGCAATGTGTTGAACACTATACTTTCAATTGAACTTGAAGGGCAAGAATTGTCTAAAAAGAGAAGAGAATTAGGGAGATTTTAAGATTTTTTTTGTGGAAACTTACATTTGGAATTCCCAGTACCCTGTTTTTTATTTTCTTTACCAGTGTTATATATATATATATATATATATATATAATTATAGTTTAATCCTATTCAAAATGGATATCTGGAGGATTTTCCGAATTACTATATCAGTAAATTTTTCGAACTGATATTTTTTTCATAGACCATCAAATGTTGGCAAATTCATACATCACAGTTATTTCTCGTTGTATAGACGCGAAAATCGAACATTAATTTGGAATTGGTATAGAGCTATCAGTTATCACAGAAGCGATGATTTTCATGGACATATTAAAGTACCTACAGTCATTATAAAGGACAATGGATGTAGATGGCATCCAAGGGACCACAGGAAGTCCTGCATTTTTAATGGATCCTTCGTTATACCAGAATTCGCGTCAGTTCTTTGAGTCAGTCACCTAACGAAAGAAATGAATAGGACGAGCGCGCTTCGTACAGATTCCACTGAATTATTGATGGAAGTTCAGACATTTAATTTTCTCAAGTCTCGAATTATTCGACAGAATTTTCCTTAACAAAGAGGTCCATGATTGCATGAATATTGAAAACCAGAATTCAATTATTACCCTCTTTCATGAAATAATTTTTCTCCATCAAGCTACCCTCTCTCAATTTTACTCAGGGGGTTCATGTCAAATATAACTTGAACGTTCATACGATGTATTTTGGAAGTCTTTACAAATGAATGAATTCCCTGTATTGATTCATCTGGAAATTATACTGTGCTCAAAATGTTATGATCCTGATGAACATGGATTTATAATCAGCAAATCCGACTGGAAGTTACTACATATAAATTCAACTGCATTCCTGTCATAAATCACACAATTCCATAAAAAAACTTTGAATTTGTCAATTTGTTATTGATATTAGTAACATTGTTTGCCAGTGATAATGAACAATACCGACTAACTTGAGTGGAACTTTAATTATTATTGTCAATTTCAGATACTTTGTCATTCTTATATATTTTTTTAATCACTGAAGAACCATCACATTGAAAGATTACAGTTGAAATAGAATTTACTAAATTTAACGTATGACTAATAATACGAAACTATACAATACATATGAATAAATACAATACACGTACAATAAATAAATAAATACTATACGACACAGAGGAGTGACATATAGAGGAAAAAGGAAAGCCTTATGTTGTTTGATATCTGTAACAGTTCAACCAAATTTGATATTTTTTACACGGCTTTTGAAAAATTCCAAACTCAGAGAAAATATATCCAAATCAGTACTATTATAGTTCATCCATTATCAATTGCAGAAGCATAAAAAATAAGTTTTCCAGTCTTGAGGCGCAATCCTTTAAGCAGCAGAGGCTGAGATAAATAATTTCATTCAGATATTTAAATATTTTAAAAATACGTCAAAATAAAAAAATATGCCATAAGCGAGGAAGAATGTGTTAGTAGGCAATCAAATCATCATAATTTCATTTCCTCATGGTCGAAAAAGCCATATTTTCCAACAAAACACATCACAACTATAGAATATTTTAAAACCAATTTCCATCCCAGACCAGAACGCTACTGGCTTTCATTTACTTAGACCTTCTGAAACTGGTGATTTATCAGTCTCAAACAAAGATCAAGATCAATTTGAATAGAAGGGTCAAGTCAGCCTGTATTCTGCGGTCTCCTGAACTGGACCTTCCAATTGTATTTCGGATATTATTCAGACTATTATGATCTAAGGGAATTTGAGTTTGTATGCAGCAAACCTAAGGAACTTGTTTTGAACTTTTTCTAAGTTGCGAATATGAATAGTATAGGTAGAACACCATACTGTAGATACATTCCCCAGTAAAGATCGTACAAAGGTGTTGTAGAGAAATATGAGGCAGTTAATATCTGTAATTTCTTCACGCAATGACCGTCGGGTTCAAAGATGGAAAGACAAGGGCCGAGCATGGCTCGTCGCTTCCTTAAAAACCAAATCGCTAACTCGTCCTACGTGTAATTTTAGTCCCCTGTCCTTCAGGGCAATAAATTTGGCCTCGGCTTAACATGCGAGGTCTTCTTTTGAACAACGTTTCTTTTCCATTAATCAAATAGTAATTTTTTCCTCAATTAAAATTTCACTAAATATGAATATATATATATATATATATATATATATATATATATATATATATATATATATATATATTTATATATATATATATATATATATATATATATATATATATGTATATATATATATACATATATATATACATATATATATGTATATATATATATATATTTACATATATATATATATACATTTATATATTTCTTCCCAAATAAAATGCCTTTTACATTGAATTCAATTTATCTTTTGCTTTACTCTATGTTCTAATGATACACGAAATAACTTCAATACTTCTATATAAAAGCACAAAAAAAATAACATCGTTCAAAAAAATTCATCGAAAAACAATAAAAATATAATAAAATGGACAAATAAAATCATATCTAGCTTCAACCAAAGATTGAAACCATTAATTTGAAAACATCGATCAACACCAAATTTATTTCAATAAAAGAGCTCATACTTGTATTTTTGAAACAAATGAAATCCATATTTCCCGTAAAACCCTCATATTTCATGTTTACCGATAATTCCCTAATTTTAATAAAACTTTTTGTACATTGGCGTCAATACCAGAACAGGTAATACACCTGCATAAATACGAACGATGCTTTGCGTTCGTCTTCTCTCTAACTCTACTAACTGTTCGCCGTTAGATGGCCTTAAGATTTGCAATGGTGATTCTTTGATTTGAATTGATAAGATACTCCAATTTATCATGTGTCTCTGAGCATATCAATAAGAAATGTAACAGATTTATCGTTACAAATCATATCAATAGCTATTCTTTAATTGTTTGACCAAGGTTATTCTGTGAGTAGCAGATTCAAAAGCTTACCGCTAATATAAAATATGTATTTTTGGGCAAACAACCAAAGACATATTTTCCTTTTTATTGCATTTACATAAAAGCTTGTATTAATTTTTTTTTATATTTTTTTACAAGCTTTTATTTAACTTATTTTGCAAGTGAGTTTTGACCCATTTCTAGTTGTCAAAATTGGGAAATAATTGAAGATTTTTTTTCTTTTTAGTGCATTTGTATCAAAGCTTGACATATTTTTTTATCATTGTCATTTTCAATCTATAGAGAACTATTAAAGTTGCTCCCATATTGGTTTCCACTGGAATTGTATCTACAGGGGAAGTTTTTGATATGATAAATTTCTTCTGAAGTTCATAGCTGCTAAGTGTTTTTTCAATCACTCCATTGATATGATATATAAACATGAGAGCTCCATCTCTATGTACTTTGAAATCAATTGAATCAATAGGAAAAATTTGGAATCAACGCATTTCCATAAAAGATCAGTTATTAAAAATTCCACCCTAAAACTAGATACAAAACTCCAATGAAATGGAACTGA
The DNA here is from genome assembly GCA_018342105.1 of Gonioctena quinquepunctata. Classification (NCBI taxonomy): domain Eukaryota; kingdom Metazoa; phylum Arthropoda; class Insecta; order Coleoptera; family Chrysomelidae; genus Gonioctena; species Gonioctena quinquepunctata. Next base: position 737,261 of record JAFIRS010000074.1, on the reverse strand, counting down.
CCCAATAGATTCAAAATCGCCTCATCATAATTGACAGCGAACGCGAAATACGTTTCACAAAATAGAAATAACAAAATACACCACCCCTACCCCCTCTGATGCGGTGAAGTGTCGGTCTCCCCATTGGCTTTCACCTTTCGGTTTCAGGCCACATCATAGAGCACAATTTAAATAATCACTGTAACTATTTTCCTCGCATCTAAATCACATGGATAGCCATATCCGTTCGCTTTTCCAATATGCAGTGCCGCATTCGAATTCCGCGGTGCCGTTCTATGAATAATTCCGCATTAACCTCAATGCCTATAAACATGATCCTCGCATTCGAAAATTATTCAAAATTCAGTCACGGAAATAACTGGATATAAACTGATGAATATGAATGCGCTCGTTTTTTACGTACATAGAGAGCCAAGCTATATCTATCCACATCATCTTCTATTCTTCCATTATTTCCTGTTTCTAATAACTTCTCTCCATCATCAATTCCGTTAGATCTTCTGGTTCTCTAAGCTCTTGTTGTTATTTCCTAAGATTTGTCACCATCTATTTCTTCTCCAGAGACCTTCAGGTCTGTTACCCCATTCGAATATCTTATTTTACCTCAAAAGTTATTATGAATACGTCCTCATCCTATGTAAGATACGTCCTCATCTTTTCTGTTACTAGCATATTTCTTCCAGCTTCCAACCTCCAAGATCTTTATGTTTTCTGCACAAACCAGCCCGTGTTTTTATCCTGTTTTTGTTGCCTTCAAGTGGTTTAGAATATTTTGCCATTTCATTTTGGATTTAGTATTCGGCACGTTTCAATCTGTGTTTGAATATATACTTTCAATCCCATTATATATCTTGACAAATCGTTCCAAGGATTATCCATAAAAATGTCCGTTAAAAACTATCAAGAAGAACGAGTCCCAGGTTCCTGCTCTCATTGGTGTTTCGTAGATATTTGCCTCAATTTTACAATGGATATTTTTTTAGGTACAGTTCAATTAGCTAAGTTATTCTTTCTTGAATTATCCATCCCATAGTTGGTATAAAATTTGACCCATTCTTTATTATATTTTGCAAATAACTGGTCTGAAATTTGTATTCATCAATGCATACTGTCGATTCGGATGTATCGCATTCAATTCTTTCCACGTTTTAGAATCTAATTCTCCAACATGAAAACTGAATGTATTCAAAATCTTGGGCATTAGGCCAAATGAAAGACCCTCGTAAATGTATTATCCTTAAAAAGAGCCCCTGCTTCCATTGGCTCCCAATTAATGCGGAAATCTCTTGAGGAATTTAATGAGATTCACTGACAATGTCTTTTCGTTTCAGATCACGTAATGACCATCTGCAATGCTGCTGTGTGAGATGCTGTAAGAATCTGCAATTGATTAGGTGAGTATCGACTTCTTTCGTGTTAATTCTCAGAACATTCAGTAATCAGAGATGTAAAAGTATCTGGAAACTCTGAAAAAAATCACGATTATAGTATTTATGTGGTCATGCTATTTTTGGGTTTCAATAATGTTTTACCAATGAATCAATATGTATCGATATTTTATCAATGGAGCAATGTTGAATATCTAGGCTGTTGTCACTTACTTACCATTGAGGCTCAGGGGGATATCCTCTTATGATTTTCATGAGGAACATCTCTGATTATTTTTTTGAACATTGTACTAACATTGAAATCATCGTTTCTCAGAAAACCCAAAAATTGTGGGGGAATATACTACAATTCGTCTGTCATTGCATAGTGCGAAACCAAAGCAGTAGCAAGGTTTCTCACGAGACACTGCTGTCTCAAAAAGTACCTGTCTTGTCAGAACTACTAATGATCCTGAGAACAGACAAGGAGTCACATCTCCATAGTACAAAATAGGGAGCTCACACTCCAATAATGTTATTTCAAAGGTAAAGATGGGAGGCTTCATCATTATCATAACAATCTCAGTCACCTCAATCGTGGTGGTGCTTATTTTCAATTACACCCCCTCTCGAAAAATCATCGATCACACGTTTCCTCGCCGACTGAAATGGCAGCGAATCACAGCGAATATAAAACTCCGCACGAGGTGCCAGCACAGTTGATCATTAACAATTCCTGTCCTAATGAGTCTTTTTCACGCACGCTCCTAATGAATGAGTATTTTTCAACGCCAGATATAAACAGAACGGTAACGTGGAGATAGTAAAAGGACAATAAAGGTACGCTCCCTGACAATGCCTCATGGCTGGTGATAACATCTGCATTACTCTTTTAGTACACATTTTGTTCATAACTTCACGCATGTTATTCTATCGACTCATGTTGGGTTTCGTTATGTTTTACCGACTGATTTTCCTTCAGGAATGATGTGAGGGTGAATGTTTATGGTTGTTTTGTCGATTTTTCCAGTTTTTCTGTGATTGGGGACTGGTTGATTAAGTATATTAATCACAATAATTATCAGTAGTAATATCCCTAGAACATTGATAATAGACGAGATAATTTTATGACAATGAGAAATTTGTCATGAAATTATGAGGCATTTGTCAATGTCCGAGGGATATTCGGCGGAAAAATTTTTGACAAAAAAAAATTATAATTCAACACAATGAAACATTTATTTATTTATTGAAAGTACAGTTAGTGAAAGTACAATTATTAAAATTTAACTTAACATTAGATTCGTTGCTGTTCTCTACTATAGAAGATCTATTACCACGCACAATATTTATGATCTTGTTGTGATGTTCTTGATCGAGATTCAAGTATAGTTTTATAGAATTTTGATTGCTATGACCAGTAATTTTCAGCAATTGTTGTTCTTCTACACCACTTTTTGCCAATTCGCTAACAGCAGTTGATCAATTCGAGTGATTTGTTATCTTTTTGTCCTTTGCATTCAAGCCAATTGCCTCAGCAGCAGATTTAGTCCATCCATTTATTGTATTTCTTCCAACAGGTACATCATTGTACCATTTGTCAGTTTCTTTTTTCCAGTGTCGATTTGGTTTTAAGAACAGTCGTGGTGAGGTAATATTGTCGCCTCGTTTTGATATCAGTTTATGAAAAATACGTACAGGGCAGCTTTGTCTTTCACTATTGGAAACCAACCATTTACTACTTGTACAGCTTTTAGAACCACCTTGGCACGTTTTACTGAACACCGGATTGGAGAGTCATCGTTATTTTACTCGATTTGAAAAAATCCACCAGACAAGCAACTGCCTCTCCTCCTCACCACACTAATTCTACAGCAGTAATATGGTAAAATTTACGCATAAGACCTTCAGGAGTATTTCCATCCCATAGCAAAACTATTTTGTTTACTTCAAACAAATTTAACGAAACTGAACCGGACTTACGTTTACATGGATCTGCTTGTGTTTCCTCCTGATTGCATCGCGGGCATCTCGGGCTGGTTCAAATACTATATTGTTAAACGGGTCAATCATAATATTATAGTCATTATAGTACTTTTCTTGCAAAAGTTTGCACGAAACGTTCCACATTGTCTTCACCGTTGCTTCTTCAAATTCGGTCCCGTCTTTCTTTCTCATATTGACCGCCCAATCTTTCAGTATCAACGCCAATTCTTCTAAGCTTCTATGTTCATTTAATTCATATTCCCGTTCGCAGCAAAATTCCATAAATATTCCCCAAATATTTGTGACTGTAGGTTGTATTTCTGGAAATTTTTTCTTTGATTAGCGCATTTATACTTTGAACATTCGCATTGCCAAAACGTGACATATTGAAATTTATTTGGAATGAAGTTGTCAAACTCAATCGTGTTGTTATAGTGATTGATAATTGCACTGATTGCAATTATCAGGGTAATGTTGACATGATTGGGTGAAATTGTTTCATATGACACAAAATGATAAAATTTGAATAGTTGTTAGAACTGTCAAAATTGTTTCCAAGAAATAGACTTCGATGTACGATAACTATAAATAATTTTTATGGAATGTGAAACCAAAAATAACTTTCCCAATTCACTCCTAACGTGGTCGAAGATACCACAAATATATGTTATAGATAACAGATTGATGGAATAATACTCCTTAGGTATTCCTAGACTTACGAACAGGAGGTATTATTGGCTTCCTATTTCTCATTTTTTTTGTCAAGTTATATGAGATAACCTGATGGCGCGCCTAGAGGGAAGGTAGATTTTCCAAATTTATACACTGATTCCGAAATTTTTATTTCTATATTTGTGTGAACCTTCAACCATACATAATAATGCAAATCTTTCTGAAGACTTTTTAATAATTCTATGTAATCTGACTCAAATCAAAAGATTTCGTATACCAAACCGGAACACAGTATAGTTTCCACTGATGCATGGAATAACTCAGATTAACAACTAAAAGAGCTTATAAACTGAAAATACGAATCTATAACGTTAGACAGAAAACACTTGGTAGTAGTTTTGGAAAGATTTACAACTAACCGAGTTAAAATCTTCCATAATCCAGCAATACTTCACTGAGAGATAAAGCTGTCCAGAGTTCAAATTATTTATATTCTTCTTGGATACAACATAACATTCTCAATAATACAATAGCACAATATCTCACCAGCTCCACATTATAAAATGTTTCTTGACATGTTTTTTTGGGTAACCTTCCACAGTCTGAAAATGAAAATAAAATCAGGAAAATCTATACATGTGTATAAAGGACAAACTAATTAGTTCACCCCGATAAGTTACTGCCAAATTATATTTCCTATAGAAAAATGATTCAATTTGTCAGTAACTTGTCGTTTGCTAAATTTGCCTATGAAAAATAATAAAAATTCAAAAGATACTTCTCTATATAGTTTTCGATTGTTGTTTCGGAGACTTTACTTGCCCCCGTTCTCAAAATCTTCTGAAACTCCTTTAATTATTTGACTAATTTGGATTTTTTTTTGTTGAAGAGTCTTTTTCGCATTTTTAAATGACGGATGTCGATTGAGAACTGCCAAAAATTCGAGAGTGGCGTATTGCTCATTTGATATATGGGGTGTTCTTCAGATCAGTTTATTAGCATTCTACCATATCTCACTTTCTCTCTGAGTAGAGGTAACCATGTATGGTCCATTTCAACAAAATTTGTTGAAAAGCAGTTGTTATTGAAAGGAAGAATACAGGCCGTTTCTTTCAATTTTCCATTTTCTTGGTGTGGTTATTTCATAAAGATTTTCCATTCAATCGTATGATCGCTATTGGATGTGAGGATATGTTCTGCAATTTTTTATCCGGTTATTATTCGATTTCTGATATAACTCTTATGTTCACTTTGGCGCACTTCTAATGGTCTTGACGTTTCACCTATATAACTATCACCAAACGAACAAGGTATGTTGTAAACACAATTCTTGCTACTTTCTTCGGCGTTTTTTTGTTTTGTTTGTGTTAGTATAGATCTCAGTGTGTTTGTTGTTCTGAATGATGCTCCCACATCATACCTATGTCCAATCCGCTTGATCTTCTCAGATAATCCGGGGACATAAGGTATTATGTTGGTTGTGAAATGTGTAGGTGGTGGGAGTATTTCTGTTGGTAGTGTTAATTGTTTGTTTGGTGTATTTTTGTTTTCAATGTCAGTGATTGTTTATTCCATAAACTGATCCGGAAATGCATTTTCCTTGAGAGCAGATTTTATGAGGTTTATTTCTTCCTGTAGATTCTGGTTGGAATTGCAAACTGTTTGGGCTCGATTATAAAAACATTTACCTATGCCTTTTTTCACACTGGCATGATGGTTTGAGTTGAGGTGTAGATATCGATTGGTATATGTCTTCTTTTTGTGTACAGATGTTTCCATTCGGGATGATGATTTTTGGTTCATGACATCTAAAAAGGGAAGTTGGTTGTTTTGTTCTGATTCTAACGTGAATTTGATCGTCGGTTCTTGACCGTTTATATGATCCAAGAACATTTTTAATTCTTCTTCACTTCGATTCCAGATAGCGAAAACATCATCCACGTATCTCCACCATATTTTTGGACCATCATAAAATGTTTCCTTCTGAAAAATAATTTGTGACGCCTCTGGCCAACGTATCCGCCTGGGCGCCTTAATGTCTTTCAGGACACTACCACTCACTATCCCAAAACATCCGCCCAACTCCCCAAGGTTATACTTAGACGCACGTCCTGACTAAGAAACCCTCCAAATCTTTAATATTCTCTGACGTGAGGTCACATTAAGACCTGATACGGAGGATATTTGGTGACATTTCCATAGACTGCTGGCATTAGAATTCCCCAAAAACGCCCGGAGCTGCATGAAATATTGATATTGTGTAGTAGGCAGTGTTTCTTGACGTGAATATCAAAGAGGAGTATGTGAATGTTGAAAGCGAATATGTTTGGTTAAAAAAAAAACTTCACATTATAATTAGATTCCCTCAATTTCCATCCCATTTTTTTAAATTGTCTTGAAAATTCGTAATACATTTCAAAATTGATAATATTTTCATTCTGGAATAATGTAGATTCAGAAAAATATCTTTGTCAGCTTGTTGTTAAGAGGCTGACGCAAAGGATCTATAATAATAATTATTTATTTTCCATATGACAAGAAATTGAATTGGAATAGTCAATAAAATAAATACATATTCACAGAAATCAATTACATACATACAGTGCTAGTCAAAAGTCCCCTCCCCCCCTCGTATCTTTTGAACGGGTATACTTATAATAATGAAATTTAGAGGGTGGAAATAAACGGATGTAGGCTTCTCAACTGGTCATAACAGGTGACGCAATAGTCATAAATGACGTCACAAGGCCACTGTGACCAATAATTTTAAATGGGACCCTATGACAAGTGACAGCTCGTTTGAAAGGTATTGAAAATACCTATTCAGTCATACCAATTTTGTTTGGGTTTCGGCTGATTTTGATTGATAAATTGAAGAAATACGAAAATTATAGTTTCGCATTTAATTATTAAAGATTTAAGAACCAGTTCTTATAATAAGTGTTCAAAATGTGCTCCATCTACTTCCTGGCAGTAATGCATCCTATTGCTAAACTCTTGTCGTACTCGTCCCAGTGTGTCAGCGAAAATTGCCCTACATTCTTCAACAATTCGTTGTTTCAGAATGGCAATACTGTCAGGTGCTGTAGCGTAAACCTTAGATTTCAAGTACCCCCATAGAAAAAAATCTAATGGTGTAAGGTCCGGTGACCGAGCTGGCCATTCGATCGAACCTCGTCGTCCAATCCATCTACCACGATATTCTTCATCTAGGTAACGTCTTACTGCACCGTAATAGTGTGCAGGAGCACCATCTTGTTGAAACGTTATTTCCAAGTTGTCGAATTCATCTGGATTATCTTCTAGAATTTCAAGAATTAACGACTCAATATCATTTTGTAACATCTCCAGATACAATTCACCGGTTAAGTTAGCATTGAGAAAAAGAGGCCCAACTATGTGGTTTCCCAAAATACCTGCCCAAACATTTACTTTTCTGGAAATTGAGTATGTTTTCACGAAAGATGTGAGGATTTGTGTCACTCCAATACCTCACATTTTGAGTGTTAACATTCCATTGAGAAAGAAAGTACTTTCGTCACTAAAACAAATTGTCTGTATGTAGCCTGGTTGTTGGTTCATTTTATTGGACATAGTTTCACAGAATTCTAGTCTTCGGTCGGGGTCATCATCTGAAAGTTGGTGCATCATTTTTAATTTGTATGGATGAAATTTGTTTATAGCCAACACCCTATGTACTGTCCTTTGACTGACTTCACAGATAGACGCAACTTGGGCTGTGGAAGAAGTAGGGTTTACTACCATTTCTCCAATTATGTCAATTTTTTTGTCATCACTAATTGTTGGTCCACCAGATCGTTTGGCATCTTGAATACTACCTGATGCTTCAAACTTCCGAAGAAGCTCCCTCAAATAAACCCTCGATATAGGGCGATCGGGGTACCTCTCATTAAACAGTCGTTCCGCTGCATGGAAATTGTTTCTACATTCACCAATTATTAAGATAGCTGCTACTTTGTCGACTACAGTACGTACCATTTTGCCTATGTAAACACTTAAACGTCTCGTTAAACAATAGCTTAGGTAAATTTTCAAGGTATAAACACTTTTGACAAGTAGAGAATTCAAAAACGTCAACCTTTTTGACAATTAACCAGAGGCGTACTTTAAAATCTTTATTAATTAAATGCGAAACTATAATTTTCGTATTTCTTCAATTTATCAATCAAAATCAGCCGAAACCCAAACAAAATTGGTATGACTGAATAGGTATTGTCAATACCTTTCAAACGAGCTGTCACTTGCCATAGGGTCCCATTTAAAATTATTGGTCACAGTGGCCTTGTGACGTCATTTATGACTATTGCGTCACCTGTTATGACCAGTTGAGAAGCCTACATCCGTTTATTTCCATCCTCCAAATTTCATTATTATAAGTATACCCGTTCAAAAGATACGAGGGGGGGAGCGGACTTTTGACTAGCACTGTATATACAGAATAGCAAAATCACAAACAACCAAAATATGTATGACACACAACAGAAACATTTGACGGTGAAGTACTTTTCATTCCTTTCTTGTGATGAACGTTTTCTTGTTACTGTTTGGGTGAATAAATGAATTATAATTGAATGAAATAATTATCTGATCCGCAAACAGTTACACCACCCCATTATCACCTCCACCTGAATCTCTACGCACTTGTAACTAACTTCTCAAGAAATGTCACTGAGTGATATATCGTTTTCCGTTAAATTGGATACGTCCCTGCCATCAAGATTTCTTCCTATCTCTGGGGTCTTCTTTACACAGTGTGTTTTTTTTGTTTCTTTCGTGCAGCTATACCGCATCCATGATTTTTTTATTGAAAAGTATTTGAACACTAATTAAATCTTGAAAATGTCTGGATGAGTGAGATTTTTCCTAGCGTTCGAGAATTTGGACCTCTGCATTGCTTCGACCCCAAAATGTTTTCCTAGACTAAGAGAATTTTGATATTAGAATTACTAGTTATCACCAGTCCTTGCATATCAAGAAACTGACACATTTTTCACTCAAACACAATGAATGAATTAAGCTGCTTGTGTCAGCAATTTCTTCAAAGAATCAATGAAATACATCATTGATGAAACTGCACCTGAAATAACATCGAATGCAAAAATAATGAAAATACAAAGATGAATACTATTCCTATCGTGTTAACTATAAGTAATGCAATATTGGTTATAGTAGACAAAAGTTGTGTATCTTAGACTACAATGAAATAGTGTGTTGATAAGAAATATCACTGGCAATTCTCAAAATATTGCTTCTTTTCAGAATTAACACATTTTTTAATAAAAAAATCGTCTTTTCAAGGCTATTCTTTACTTTATCTGAATGAAATTTTTGGATATCTACTCCTATATTTCGAGTAGAAATAAATTTTGAAAATCGGAGAATCACTTTTTAGATATGGAAATCAAAAATAGTTGATTCTTTCATTACAAAAAAATTATTCACATTGTGACTTTCTATTTGCAACACAAACATATTTTTTTCGTGTAAATAGATTTTCCAATATAGAAGTTTCAACAAAAAAAACATGTTTAAGGAAAGTGGAGTTTGAAACACACCTACCGTTTTAAGATTTGAATATGGTATATATGAATAAAAAAGTTAAAATTGTGCCATATTTTTACTTCTTCATTGGACATATATTTAGAAACTGCATAAATACCTGCTATGATTGTTACGGTTTGCATCTTGAAACTCTTTGGCCATATTCTAGTCCACGCAGATAATTCAAGAGGGTGGCAGTAGAGTTTTTCAATTATCATCATTATGTTTGATCAGTTCATTCAATTGGAACAACCTATAAAAATATACAAATTCAGAAACAAACATTCAGAATTCAACTAAACAGCGTATTATAAACAAATTTAGAACCAAAAGTAAACATTACAGGCAAATGTCATATTATTTTTCCACTAAATGATCAAATAATAAACTTTTAGCATAGAAAAATGGAAAATGACAACTTTGAAGAAATATTTGTAAATAGTACTATGTGTAGAAATCAAATTTATAAATAACATAAGTATAATAGGTGAGAAGTTGAAAAAGGTGCTAATAGTGAAAATCGATAAAAGATAACAAAAAGTGATGGTTACCAAGGAAAAAGAAAGATAGGTAGTCGAGAAATGAAAATGAAAAATGAAGCAGAACTGTAAATTTCTATGATCAATCTTGAAGGAAAAATGCTTATAACTGAGGCTTTTAAGAGACATTCATGCATATAATCAACTTTGTAACAAATCAGGATCAAAATCTACTGAGAGCTAAGAGTCCCAACTTTTCACTTCACTAGCAGTAAGGAGGGCGAATTTCGCAAGACATCCACTTCAAACTAACCACAGAACATTCCTGGATCCGTGTGATACTCATAACAGGTATTTTATCTCCATAAACTCAATCAAGTGGGGATATTCATCGAACTATCACATTCTCGGTTTGATTACAAAAACACATTAATTTAAGTGAAAATATTCTTCTTCTGTTTATCAAAAAGACTGAGAATAACCTATAAATATTTATTTTGGAATAGTTCTATTATTGCGCATGAGCAAGCAAATTTAAAGTTTTCAATTTTGATTGGTTGAAAAGTATTACTAGAATGAGATAGATATCGCAGGCATAGGTCGTTTTAAGTATTATTTCAATAAAAAACAACTATCTTACTATCAAATACAACATAACAATATTTATATATATATATATATATATATATACATGAAAAAAAAAATTGTGACATATCAGTCAAGTTTATTGAATTACATCAATGAAAAAAACCATCCTCAAGCGGGATTCGAACCCACGACCTCTGGATCTCTAGTCTGACTAGAGATCTAGTGGTCGTGGTTCGAATCCCACTTGAGGATGGTTTTTTTCATTAATTTTATTTACTAACTTGTCTGATATGCCACAATCTTTCTTTTCGTGTATTTTTCCACTTCGTAATATTTATATATATATATATATATATATATATATATATGAATATTGATGAAAAATTTTGTTTGGCGATTTTATCATGGATAACTTATCGACGGATTCAATAACCTTGATTTAACTACATGAGATTTGATGGCCCCAGTTTTAAAAGTGAATCAGTAACTGCAGTTTTTTCGATCTATAAAACTTTTTCGAAAGTGAAATACACTTAATGAGCGAATTCCCGTCTATTCTCGAATACTTCCCATATAATTTCCTTCTTTCTTGTCCTGTATCCATATTACGGTCACGTTGACACAAAAATAACGATTGATAACGTAAAAGCGGACTGGTTGTCCGTATTATATGAAACCATAAAAAAGACATTCCCTTTGGGATGAATAAAATATCAGGGGGTGGGTGGATTAGAGAGCTCCAGAAATAGGCATTCCGAGAAATATGTATGCTGCTTCGGTGGCTTCTTTGTGTTTCGGGATTTTCAGTTCATTTGTTCGATGTATATCATTAAAATTGATCTTGGGGAGTACGAGAACGATGGAACCAGAGTAAAACATTCACAAAGAATAAGATTCTTTCCGCATACAGTGTGTATTCGAAGAAATTTATCAATTCAACTTGTTGGAATTCGTGAGCATCTCTCAAATATTTTCATCCAGACTATAAGATTGAGAACAAGAAGGTATTTGAAAATGTTCTCCTCTAGGGTGCCATTGCTGGTTGAGAGCAATGTTCTTCGTTTCCGTCAATAAATATTTTCCTTGAAAGGTCGAAGAACATCAGAAAATACTGCTGGTCATGTGAACCTAATCCTCCTACACCTCCATTTTAAGAAATGACTTTTAATTTATTGTGCTTTCCAAAAGATGTTTTTTTTTCAATTTTCAACGCCTCAAGTGAATTTTTGGTTTGACCTGAATGGAGAATGGATAGCTGCGACGGCGAAAACCAGCATCATTGTGTTCCATGTATTGCCGTTTCTCATTCTTTTTTTTTTCATCGTCACCGATTGAAGAGCACTAGAAAACTGGAGACGCCGTTGTTCTCCTGGGTTCTTCAACTTTTTACCCGAAGCCACACGTTCTCTACATCGTCAAATGTTACTCCATAAACCTTTGTCGCTTGGCATCCAGGGACACGTCGGCGAAAGCAGGGACGGTTTTAGATACAGAGCGGGTCGCCTAGGGTGACAGAATAAAACAATACGAAACCGATGTCGGATCCGTAGCATACCATAACAGTCTTGCATGGCACTCCCCCTTTTATCTATTAGTATCTGGGCAGTAATTGGAATTTTCGTTAAATTTGTTGAATTCACTCCTTGTCTAGCGCATCTAGCCTACTTCCTCAACTTTCCATTCCGTTTACATTTTCCGAGCATTCGAAAAAGTCAAAGTTAAATTATAGTATTCTATTTCTCACGCAATGGCGTCTGTAGCTTTCCATTTGCCCAGTTTCTACAGCAGTATAAATATCAGTAATTATACATTTCAAATCACCAATTGGATTTCAAAATTATGCTTTTTGCGTCGCTATGAGATCGGAGCGTACACGGCTCGAAACTAAGTGAACACAACAACGAAATCAATAATTCACTATGTTGCTGAGACTAGTTTGACACATTCAATCGAATCCTGAGAGCAGCATATACAGTGCTTTCGTAAAATACTGAATAAATTCATTTTTATCCAAAGTATCCATTTCTGAGGAATCTCTTGAAAAAGGTCGATTTTTAATTTCGATTTACCAAATTTATAAGGAAAAATTGAATATACAGGGTGATCCACGTTTGATTAATGACGTCCGCGACAATTTTTTCAAAGTAAACATCCTATATATTATTAAATTTTTTGAATTTCCATGGATAGCTGATTTCAAAAATATATCACACATAGGGTGTGTATACAATGCGTTTATTAAATTCGGTGCTCCCGTAAAATAGTGGATACATTCATACAAAATGAAAGGAATAATTTTTGGAAAGAATGCTCGGAGACGTCAAATTTTATTTTCATTTGGGCGTTCTTTAAAATTTAATTGATACATACAGAATGATTCGTGTACGAAAAATGATGTCATCGGTATTTTTACATTACGGAATGTGAAAAGGTGATTAGGAGTATAAAAATAAAATAAGAAAAACTATTTTGTAATATAAAAATACTTAATTTAATGGCAGTGATAGCTCCAAACAACGATCAAATTAAATGTTCAAATTGTGCACCGTTTGCTATCTGACCATTTCCATTACTTGACAGTAGTCATGGCGACCAGAATTTTGTTTTTATTGCTGAATAGTTTTTGTGAAGTTATTTCTCTAAAGAATAACATATCCTATCGTTTGTCGATACATTATTGAGTAGTCACTCTGTAATTTCAAGGAAAATTATTAAATTAAATGAACGAGAAAGAATTGAAATTATTCGCATGATAGGATTTGGAGACAGAATGCTCACCCAAAGAGAAGTAGTTGAATCATTTAAGGCAACTCATCCTATAAACCGAAGCATGGTGAGCAGAGTTGAGTAAAAAAACCGTGAATTTGGGCATGTCCGTGATCTTCCTAAATCTGGTCGACCCTCACCACCAGAAGACAATCAGCTTAATGTTGTGTTGGCAGTGCATGAAAATCATCACACAACACTCAACCAAGTGGCTTCTGATTTCGAAATGGCAGCGTCTACAGTCCACAAAATTCTGAGAAAAGCAAAGCACCATCCTTATAAGGTACGCCTCATCCATGAGCTGAATGAATGATGGAGAATCACACTCAAAATAGTTGACGGAAGATTTCTGGGTTCCTATTTCTTTGACGTGAACCTGACTGGTGCAATATATTCGGATAATCTTCGATTCGACCTTATTTCTGCACTAACAGCTTTGTATCCAGATCTAGAGGAACCTGAGCTTCCGAGAACTGATTTTTTCTTCCAACAAGATGGTGCATCTCCCCATTATGCAGCAGCTGGCGCGACTATTTAGATGTGGTGTTTCCGAATCGTTGGATAGGGAGAAGGAGACCGATTGAGTGGCCAGCTCTCCAGATTCAACACCCCTTGATTACTTCTTGTGAGGATACTCAAAGAGTAATGAAAAATGGAGTTGTCATTAAAAAAATACCGATGAAGTCATTTCTCCTACACGAATCATTTTGTATGTATTAATTAAATTTGAAAATAAAAAAATTCGACGGCTTCGAGCGTTCTTTCTAAAAATTATTAATTTAATTTTTTACGAATTCATCCACTACTTTACGAGAGCACTGAATTCAACGGACGCACTGTATACAAACCCTATGTGTGATATATTTTTCAAATCAGCTTTCCATGGAGATTCCAAAAATTGAATAAGATATAGGGTGTTCTATTCGAAAAAATTGTCGCTCACGTCATTAGTCAAACGTGGATCATCCTGTATATCTAATTTTCCCTTATAATTGTGGCAAATTGAGATTTAAAATTGATCTGTTTCAGGAGATGCCTCAGAAATGGATAGTTTGGCTAAAAATGAATTTATTCAGTTTTTTACGAAAGCACTGTATGAAAATTACCGGGAAGACATAATTGGATGGAGTACTTAGTAAAAATATGAGAATTTTCTGCAGAGTAGAAAATAGTAATAACAAGAAGAAAGGAATCAGCACATTGAACGGATGGGGCAAGAAAAAAAGTAGGAATACCTACAGATAAATTCCCCAAAGGTCGTTGAAGTAATGGATGACTCAGAACAAGATATAGTAGTACTAAAAACGATAGACAATAGGCACATATCGATGAATGAACAAGCTCTTCAGCCTAATCGGAAAATGAAAAAAAAAATCTTTAAAGATCAACAGAATAGAAACCACCATAAAATCCTAATCAACTGAACGTACTACGCAGTGATCGTGATTATGGTACTGCTGGTGGTGTTTAGTACGTACTTTCTCACAATAATGTGCAAACGATTCCTTTTATCCCCACGGGAACTGCTTTGAACTCATCATGAGGATACAACTTTTTTCCGTTGGAGATATTGCTAGTTCTTCTCGGTCCTGGAGCTTCGGAATATATCTGGCCACAGTTAACCGTATGCTTCACAATCACTCAAAGAGTTGAATTGAAATCATCGGAGTTGAACACCCTCTTGAAGATACAGTAGCAGGTCAATACCCCAAGCAGAGGTCGGCTTAGCCTCACTATTTCATCTATGTTTCTTTTGTCTGTCTGCTTTGCTTATCTTCAACTATTTTTCCGAAAACCTCTGCACATTTTTCGATTAAATTTCATCAGGTTCTTTCTAGTGAAGTCCTTACATTAGTTATTTCTGGACTCGCCCTTTTTTATTCTTATCTCTTGTAGAGAACCGTACACTTCTACTTGAAATACCATAGCAAGGAATGCAAGGCAAGAGCTTATCCTTCTTTGCTTTCCTTGTAAACCCTTCTTCCGACATATCTCCAACGACTTCAACAAACAAATTCAATGTCAGGAACCGAATGAACTATCATAGACAAGGTTAGGTAGGTTGAAATCTTTTCGAGTGATGACGTTCAGTGATACCTTTCCCAGGTCTTTAGAACAATCTGCGTTCTTAGCAGCAAGTCCGATTTTATGAAGATGCTTTTGCAGTCTATAGAGCCAGTAGCACTGTACTGTCAATATCCTCAAGAAATTCCCTATTCAGCTCTAACAGAGCTGCTGTTCTTTTCGAACGGTTTGGTATTAATACCATACCAGTCGAAGACTCCAGTCTGAGAACACTATTTGATATCCTGAAGAAGAGCTCTAGTCCTATGAACTCCTTCATAGTGCCTTCTTTTGCCAGAAGGTTGGCTTTCTCATTCCTTTCAAAGCTTTTGGGACCCATAGCAGAGTCATTCTTTGGCCCCTGCCTAGGCTATCAAGGGCCTTCACGCACCTCCAGATTGATCCCGATTCTATCCGACTTGAAACCAAGCTTGGCTGTCCGACATCATTTCGATTGATGTTTACTGTTTCTGTTCAGTATTTCTTGTAGGCAGAGTTCGATTGCATGAACTTCTGCCTAGGATATCGTAACGTACATCCCAGGTTTAAGCTGAGATCAAATTCTGGCTGTACTCCATATACCTGACGGGAAACCATTTACTTTTCTTTTTGCGCCGGTCCTGTGTGCTGGAGCGTGTTCTTATTCATCTATATAGCCGTCAAATTCAGGCTCATTCGCAAATGCACTCGTTTTATTTCAGCAATTTTCAAAGAAATATCTGCTGAAGTGAAAAATTAGAACATGTAGCGGGATACATGCAGGTTGGCTTTCATTCAGAATGTGCTTCCTATTTTGAGGAAGCGTGTTTTAAGGAACATCAAAGCGTGAGGAAAAAGTGTGTTTATGGCAACTCTTTTAATTAAATTCCTGCGAGATAGCGCTTTCTGGAACTAGGTGTTGATGATGTTGATATTTAATTGTTGTGCACTTTAACCACGCTCTCAGATCATAGGAGTATTGGCTAACAATAAAACAGGTTTTTTTTCTCATAGACATACAATTTTAGACATTTTTAAAATGTAATATTAACGATCTATTCAAATAGGAATTCTAATATACGAGTACATATAAAAAAAAGATCAGAATAATCATAATAAAGTTACACAGTATGAGTTTTTTTTTAATCCACAAATGATTATATGATACAAAAATCTGAGGTTATGAAATATTGGAAATATTAAATAAACATCAAACAATGAAACACCAAGTCTTAAAATTTACTCTATTACTTACTGTGTAAATTATTTCCATTTTATTTTTAATTTTCAAAGAACTCCTGAAGTTTATTTTCGAAACAGTTGATCATAGTGGGTTTCCGTATAGATAAAGGGAGTTCTTTGAATTTTTGAAGCCTTCGAAGAATAATGGATTCATCGTACTTTGGTATGTAGTGCTTGAGTGTATATTATAGTTGAAATCAACATAGTGCTGAAAGTATTTCAGTGCCATATTTTTAAATTAATGAGTACACTCTTCTTTCTACTGGTAGCCATTGCAGTGTTTCCGTATCAATAGATACATTTTGTGAAATTCTATAAGTAGTCTTTTCGATATTTGTTAATAACTATAATTAAAGTGACTGTCGATATTTAAATAATTGGAATCTCAGATATTTGACAACAGAAACGACTTCAATTTGTTCATTATTAATGTACAGATTTATGTTATTAGTTTCGATGAAACTATGTTCAAATTTGGTTGCTAATACCATTGCTTTTGTTTTTACATTTGATTTTAGTTTATTTATATTTAAGTATTAATTTACAGATTATAATGTAGCATTCATTTTCTCTATGGCTTTATTCAAATTCACATCACTACTTGCTACTAGGATATCGTCTGTGAAAAAGATTGATGAATTCACAATCCACAGAAATATCGATTTCATTAATGTATAATATGAAAAGAAGAGGACCCAATACGCTACCCCGGGAAATCCCCATATCATTATCTATTTCACAGGATGTTTGGTAAGCAAAACGGATTTATTAAATAGTTGCCGAACTAATGAAAAACTCTACCCCTAATGCCATATTCTTTCAATTTCGATAACATAATTTGTCTATCAATTTTCTCGAACGCTCTTTCAAGGTCTAAGAAAACTGCTACAACATATTTATTTTTGTCTAATTTAGTTTGAAAGTTACAAATTATAAGTTGTAGAGCTGATTCACGGGATTTTTTTTCTAAACCGGACTGGTTAATTATTAGTATCGAATTTTCTGACACATTGTTCTAATGGAGGTAATTAATTGGTCTAAATTCGTCAGAATTAGTTGTTAGTCACTTATTGGATAGGTGTAACGATACTGATTTTTAGTTAGTTAGGAGTTCTACCAGTATAAAGTGATGTGTTTACCAATGACCTATAGTTTGAAATACTTCTTTAAGCATTCTACAATTCAAGATTTTGTTCAGTGAGAATTTGCTATCCAAATTACCAACTAGTTTTTGAAAATCGATCATAGAAAGCATTTAAAATTCATCAAATTGTACGTATAAGTTATTGTTTGGAATACTTTCCACAAAATAATCATTAAAACTGTATGCTATTTCTAATTTGTCGTTAATTTTTTTGTCCATTGCCGGTTTGAAAGAAATGCAGTTCGATACGCCTTTATCTCTGTTTGCATTAATACGTTTTTTTTTTATTTTCCACATTTCCTTCGGGTTATTTCTACACCAATCAACTATATCGAAATAATACTCTCCTTATAATGTAATATAGTGGTGGGGAGTGAGGTGTCCAAGATCATTATAGAATTTTATGGTCTTTCAATATATCATGCGGTTTTACGGATTCTATACAACAAAGAAGGATATCATAATATATTGGAAATCTTGGAGTAATATTATAAATACAAGGAAATGTGCCTAAGAAGCAAATATGAGATTTTTTCCTGCATATTTTTCCTAGAAATTCAATCTCATTAGAGACATTTCAGCTTGACCTGTACATAAATGACGTTATTTCCTAACGTGAATCAGACCTCGGTAGTCCGCATAGGTCCTGATTGTTCTTGCTGTTGATGAATCTGAAGAGAAGCATTGTTTCCGAAATGTTGGCCTGACATCAATGAAATTTGTGACGAAATATAATGAGCGACTGCAGTGGACTTTTCCTTTCTTTGAAATTTTTATTTCGTATCTAACAATGGTGCCTTTCATTAGGGCCGGTGGATACAACTCCTGGGCGAAAATCATTTGTTCCCGTTTATACACCCGACCAACAATGTTTCTATAACATTGCTTATATCCAGTTTTTTTGTTGAACAGAAACTACTATTTTTCTTCCTCAATGCGAATAATTATATTTCTTCGAGTATCATATAAAATAACATTGTTCTCAAATACCTAATCACGTTGATGATATATATATATAAAGGCCTTGTACCGTCAATGAATTTGAGGGAGATATTCATATACCTCTTTGGAAAATTAGTAAAATATCCTTTTATTCTTTCGTAATATGAAAAAAATTATATATTATCTAAATGAAAACCAAACACTTTTTGCATTACAGGAAATCTAAAATATATATTGCGTTGTGTTTCCAAACTACTCATTATGGAGTTTTCCTCCGTTGTAAGTCAGAAGGGAGTTTTGGAGAGTTCTTTACCTAAAAATACCAAATAAATATATCAATTAAGTTTCTCTGCAAACTCCAAAAATGTGCTGATCGACGTAGATCAAACAACTTCCAACGAAAAACCCTGATGAGCTTTCCTTTGTATACGGGCACGAAATATCCACAGTTCTAATTAGGATATTTTTATTCAATTAGGTTCTGGCTTAATGTTAATGAGGGCTGCAAAATGTTTGAGACACTTTAAAAGTTTGAAGATTTCAATTATGCTCGAAAAACAGATTTCGCCAAGTTTATAACTGATACTTTGCCTAATTTTATGAAAACGTTAAGAGTCGTTTCCATTTTTCACAAGCGAAATTTGTTTTTTGTTTCTAATAGGGTTTCCACCTCAGGAATCTTTCTGGGAAATATTATGACTCTGGAATATTATAGAAGTTTTTTCTTTCTCAATAAAAGTAGCAATAGAATGATCACATTCTTTAATACAGATGTACCCACTGTTCTTTATAAAGACCAGTAACAAGCTCCTGTTTAATAAAGTTTTCTTGTTAAGTAGTCTACTCGACAAGCTGAAAATGGTCTAAAATAGAGATACTGCTCTTAAAATTATGTGTGATAGCTCATTGGATCCAGAATAACGCCCAGAAAAATGTGCCAAAAGCGTGTATTAGCACATAAAAAATTGCAAAAGTTATAAACAATTGAAGATGAAAAAAAAAAGGCATTTCGTTTTTTTACCAATATTTCTTGAACTATTGATATTTAAGAAATTTCAAAATAAGATTCTGAAAGGGGAGAAAATTTCCAATAAAAAACTCCCGGCTTCCGAAACTCTATCTCCATTATTTATAGTTTTAATTTGACGCTGAAAATGGTTCTCCGAGCGACATTTTTAGGTTGCGTGCGCGGCGTCAAAAGCGAGTACGACACATTAATTAATTTATTTAAGGTATTAAATATGTTTTTTTAAATTTGAAAAAATCATGGTGTATTCGGAACATTATGAATAATTTATTTCCGTTGGAAATTTTACTTAACGTTGATTTTTCAACAAGTTAAACGATTGTTAACTAACAAAATTTTCTCGTTTTTAATTGTAAATGTTTTTTTTTTAAATAATTGTAAAAATTTTTGCTTCTAGAGCTTTCCTTATATACATACTCAACAAGATCAGGCCATAAAAGTTAAAAAAATATTCATACTTTGTTTATAATAATTTTTGTACTTGAACAAAAACTAAAAAATCCAAGTAATGTTGTTAAAAAAACCTTATTTTTTCCTAATCATCATATTATAGTTTTTCCATTATCACAAGATATAATTGATTTGTTGAAAATATAAACAGGATGTTCATAAAATCAGATGTGGAATCATCTGCGACTGAAAGATAAACTTTAGTCACTATCTTCCATCGTCAAGATAACCTCTTGTGGGGTATTCATGTTGAAAAGGGAAACATTCTCAATTGAATATTGATAGAAAGATTTTTCTGTGAATTGAAAAATCGACGATTTTTCAATTCACAGAAAAATCTTTCTATCAATATTCAATTGAGAATGTTTCCCTTTTCAACACAAGATATAAATTGATTTGAAAAAAAATTTTTTCCGTCATTTGTTGATACATTTTTTATAAACAAATTGATTATTACCAATATTTTTGAAAAATTTTTTTTCACAACTCCATTATATTACAAATATCATGATTTTTGAGAAACAAATTTTTTCCTAATAACAATTTTTATTTGTTGAAAATATAAACAGGATGTTCATAAAATCAATATTCAATTGAGAATGTTTCCTTTTCCAACAATTTTTAATTGTTTATAATTGTTTTTTTCATATTTCTATTGTTTAAATAATTACTCAAGGAATTATTTTTTTTCTCAAAATCATAATTGGCAGTCTTCTATGAAGTAACACAAGAAAAAATTTTTTTAATAAACAATGGAATTTTTTTAATTAATAATAAAAAATTGTTATTTATGTAAACAATAGAAATATAAAAAAACGATTAAAAACAATAAAAAATTGTTATTAAGAAAAAAATTGTTTTTCAAAAATCATGATATTTGTAATATAATGAAGTTGTGAGAAAAATTTTTTCAAAAATATTGAAATAATCAATTTGTTTATAAAAAATGTATCAACAAATGGCGGAAAAATTTTTTTTGCAAATCAATTTATATCTTGTAATAATGGAAAAACTATAATATGATGATTAAGAAAAAAATTTTTTTTTAACAACATTACTTGAATTTTTTAGTTTTTGTTCAAGTACAAAAATTATTATAAACAAAGTTTGAATATTTTTTCAACTTTCATGGCCTGATCTTGTTGAGTATGTATATAAGAAAGGCTCTACGAAGCGAAAAATTTTTACGACAATTATTTAAGACAGAAATTCGAGAAAATTTTGTTAGTTAACAATCGTTTAACTTGTTGAAAAACCAACGTTAAGTGAAATTTCCAACGGAAATAAGTTATTCATAATGTTCCGAATACACCATGATTTTTTTAAATTTAAAAAAACATATTTAATACCTTAAGTAAATTAATTAATGTGTCGTACTCGCTTTTGACGCCGCGCGCGCAACCTAAAAATGTCGCTCGGAGAACCATTTTCAGCGTTAAATTAAAATTATAAATGATGGAGATAGAGTTTCGGAAGCTGAAAGTTTTTTATTGGAAATTTTCTCCCCTTTCAGAATCTTTTTTTGAAATTTCCTAAATATCAATAGTTCAAGGAATATTGGTAAAAAAACGAAATGCCATTTTTTTTTCGTCTTCAATTGTTTATAACTTTTGCAATTTTTCATGTGCTAATACACGCTTTTGGCACATTTTTTTAGGCGTTATTCCACGTCCAACGAGCTATCACACATAATTTTAGTAAGTGATTACAGGGTGTGATCTAACTTGCTGCACAACGTCTAGATATTCCATAAAAAAATAAAAAGATTTTTCCTTCGAAGTTTTTGGGTTCAGTCCTTAATTTCCGCAAAAACCACAACGCTTCTGAATAATTCACACATCCTGACACAATTTCGGCATCCCAGCGAAGAAAAACATGGCAGTCGACATAAAAACGATGAGTCTTAAGCGGAATAAAGTTTTAATGCAAACCTTACACCGATGGGGTTGGTTAATCATTCAAATTTTAATACATCGTAGTGAGCTGTCGTTCAGGGGCGTACGTGAGAGGACTTAGTTTGGTCTCCTGGGAAGCTCCGGAAATTGTGCCAGTTATTACGAGCAACTGGAAACGCCCTGGCATTCCCTTGTTTGTAGACCGCGAACTTCGGGATATTTTGTGATATCATTGTTTTTACTCAGGAATTTCGATATACATGATATTCTCCAAACCAAAACAGTAAAGCAAAAATAACCATACAATGAAAACCACCGAAGTGAGAAGATGGTCGAAGTTAAAAAAGATATTTAGTCAGATATGCGGGGTATTTCTATTTCACAAGCCAACAATAGGTGCATATCTTCAAGAAATCCTGTATGGACAATTTGATTCTCCCCTTTTCAGTGGTAACTTGAATTCGTTTTGGCGGGGAAGATGGAGAAGTTATTATATACCGGCAAAAAGGAGAATGTTTGTCACACTTGTATTTAAACAACGTAGGTCTATACTTTTTTGCACGCATTTTCTCTGGTGAAAACGTTTGCCTTTTTCATTTAAGAAATGCGCCTTCACTTTGGGATAATCACCTATATGTATGTTCTTGTTAACAGCTTGAGTTGATTTTATCATAGAAAACTTCGACCACAGGGTTGACGACTTCATAATTTCAGATTTTTCTCCCACATATGCAATAATGACGGGTTCTGATACCTCAGATATTTTTTTCTGAGAACCCCAACTATCAAATGCATTATATTCTTTTTCGTATAGTAGTAAACTTTACTGGTAGAACTGCTTTCGCTGACTCCATTACATCGTTAGGAATATCAGATGTATCACTAAAATCACTTTATTAAAGCGATATTTTATAAATTTACGAAAATTATCTGATTACGGTTTTATAGTAGGCGACTGCAATAATTGAAATTGTTAATATGCACCCTGACAACCTAATATTTGTTCTAAATTTTCCTGGTAGTTATATATTGCGATTGACTGAAATAATTTTGCCTAATGTCACTGCCACTGTCAAAACAATAAAAATTGGACGTTTGCTTTCAAAACCTCAATAATAAAGGGTATTCCAATTTCTATATTTATAAACTAAAGTTCTGAAAAAAATCATGTATATAACTCGAATATAAAGCCTCTTTTTGCACTTGCGAGGTTTCATAACTCGCCTACGGCTCGGCTTTATATTCTTGTTATGTAAATAACTATTTTTTTCTTTGAGGCACTGCAAAAAATAAATGGAAAGATCAAAATCAGAGGACTGATAAATGTATTTTAGAAATTATGAGGAAGCTGGTAGTTGAAAATGACACTATTTTAGTTACAGCGTTACTTTGTTGTACAAGTATTAAAGACTATCAAAGTGAATCGTTGAAATGATTTTTGCTTAAAAAGACGCAATAATGGACAGCAATCCTGGGAATTATTGTATCCCACCACAGCTGAAAGAAACATTAAAATAAGCTTCTGTGAAAGTATTGAAAACATGATGTTCCTTCTCAAAGACAGTGTCATTGGCCTTCAACAGTTTGGGCAAAATAGTACATGATCAAAGGTTATCAGCTGAAAATAAGGTGGATATTTCAAAGTACTTCAAATTAATTATGAATTCAAGCGCTGAGAAGTCGATGAATTTCTCGGGAAAACAAATTAACGATTCCATGAACCTCGGTCCTGATGAAACTTATTAACTGACAAAGGTAAGTAATTAAAATGTCACTTATTTAATTCAACGAATTCAAAGTTTTATGTTGAAAAGGGAAACATTCTCAATTGAATATCTTTATGAGTTCTTAATCAAGACTGGAATAGAAAATGAAATAACTATCTGAATGAAAATGCATATTTTCAATTTCAGATTTTTTCTTTTGAATTAGGGCCTTTTCAGAATATCTATCAGATGTAGTTCAATGTCCAGCGTGGCTCTAGCCGGGGAAGTAGTTGTTTTCTGTTAGACATTCACAAAAAATAACTTCATTTTAATCGTCGATTTTTCAATTCACAGAAAAATCTTTCTATCAATATTCAATTGAGAATGTTTCCGTTTTCAACATGAATACTCCACAAGAGGTTATCTTGACGATGGAAGATAGTGACTGAAGTTTATCTTTCAGTAGCAGATGATTCCACATCTGATTTTATGAACATCCTGTTCATATTTTCAACAAATCAATCAAAGTTTTAGTTCGTAAATTGTACTATTTGGAATTGCGGGAGCATGTCGACTCATAGAATTATTCGGGAACGGCACGTTAGAATTCATTTTGTTGTTCTAAAGCATACGTTGAAATTCATAAGAAGTACATATACATATGTATTCGTCCATCGGCATCAATGGATTGCCGCCTGTTATATATATATATATATATATATTTTATGTAGAAATTAGTGGGAAGCAGTCAATGGTAGACCAATTAATACGATTTCTTCGTTTTTATGTCGAGCTTTCGAAAATTTTTATTTTCTTCTTCAAGACTTAACTAAAAGTTAATACATGATTATATGCTGGTATTACATAATTAAAGGATACTTACTAACATGAAATTCAGAAAAAATAATACACAAAAAGAAACATCGGTGTTACAATTTAAAATGACAAGATGACAGTCACATGACAGATACTCAGTTACATACCTAAATAATCGAAATTCTAGATGAAAGAGATACAGAGTGAGAATATAAAAATGTAAAAGTATATATAATTATAAAAAAAAAAATAATAATAATCATTTCAAAGAGGATTAGGTGTGATATTGTCTTTATGTTTTTTTAAAAGATATGTATATATTGTACTGAGGTCATCAATATCTGTTCTTCTATTCATTGTTTTTTCATTGTTGTTTATATGAACCATTTCAAGAAAGAGACGCTTATTGAGATTTTGTTCATTATCGAGAATTTTGGCATTATTATAGTCAATCACATGATCTTTATCTATTACATGTTCAGCAAGGCAACAAGATCTCACATTTCTTCTACAGTCACTTTTATGAGAGGTTATTCTATCTTTGAGCATTCTACTTGTCTGACCAATGTATACTTCATCACAGCTGCTGCAAGAATTTCATAAATTATATTGGATTTATTTTTTATTGGTATAGGAGTTTTAATTTTGAATGTATTTGTGATATAGTTTTCAAACTGGTTTTAGCTATTTTAACATTGTCTTCATTTTTGAACAATTGTATGAGTTTTGGTGTCAAATTATCTATATGTGGTAAAGATCTATAAATTGCAATTTGATCCGTTCTTGGTGATTGGTTTGAATTCAAAATAGAAGCAGAGGAGCTAAATAGAATTTTATTAACTAATGATTTCGGATATGAATTTTCTAAAAGAATGTTTTGAAGTTCTTTCAGACACTCATCTCTCAAGGATGGATGAGTGACCTTAACAACTCTATTTTTAAGGTTATTAATTAAATTATTTTTTCTAATATGGGTTAATCTATTTTTAGAATGGAACTGAATTATCGGTTTCTTTTCGACAGTGAACTGAATATTGGGATCAAAACTGTTAAATATATTGAGAGTTTCATCAATACTGTTTTCTGGTACAGAAAGGATGAGGTCATCTACATATCTCCTAAGGAAAGGAATGTCGAAAGTGATTTTATTTGTGCAATATTCTAGAGTTCATCTAAAACGTAACTTGATATTATTGAGAGATGTTAGATCCCATGGGAGTACCAAAATTTGTTTGTAGAATTTTTCATTGAAGACAAGACAAGTAGAGTCAAAAATGAAATCAATTATCTTCATAAACATTTGTTTTTCAATATTGCAGAGATTGTTAATTTTGTTCCATTGTTTATCAATGCAGAGTTTAACTAACTCTAAAGGTAAGTTAGTGAATAGAGATACCACATCTAAACTTATCAGAACATAATTTGGTGCTAATTGAAAATCGTTAATAAATTCACTAAAGGAGAAAGAGTCAGTAACATGATATCTGTTATCGTTATCATATGAGTTGGTCAATATTTCAGTAATGAATTTCGTTATTTTACTGTTTGGTGAATCTATAGAAGAAACAATTGGTCTCATAGATAAAACTGGTTTATGAATTTTGGTAGAGTATAAAGACGTGGTGTGATAGAATTATAGATAGTTAACTTTTAGCAGTTATTTCATCAATCATTGCTTTTTTCTTTAGTTCAGAAACAATTTTATTAGCTTTCTGTTGTAAAGTGCAAGACGGATCTGCTCTGAGTGGTTTATAATATTTTGTATCATTTAGAAGTAACTGGCTCTTGTTGATGTATTCGTCTTTATACATTGCAACAGTTACGTTACCTTTATCACTATTGATAATACAAAGTTCAGGATGTTGTTTCAGATATATCTTGCACTTATTGAACATTGTAGTAAACTGATCTATGTGATTACTATTAATATGAGAAAAGTTTGTTATGATATTGGTGAAGTGTGCTCGATATAAGTTTTACTTCTCTCATTGAAATTTTCGATAATATTTTCCAAATCTGCAAGAAGTGAATCCATTCTCAAATCTTTAACAGTTGGACACACACTAAACTTAGGACCAAGTGATAAAAATTGTTGAATTTCGATAGGTATCAATAAATCTGTTATGTTTTTGAACCATTTATTTTGAAATTTAATTTTATAGATTGTTTCTGATTTTAAATTCTCAAGTTTACGTATATTCGTATTTTTTATTATATTGAATACTCTCTCATATTTGATGTTCAATCTGCGTTTATATTCAATGATGATATTTTGTGGAAGAGCATAATCGAGAAGATTTTGTATATGAGTTAATTCTTTGGATACTGCTCTTATATCAGAATATGTAACACCAATTTCTAAATTCAACAATTTTTTCTTTAAATTGATATTGAAATTTTGTATTTGTTGTCCTAGTCTTCCTCTTCCATGATCTAATAGGGAATTGATATTTCTACTCCATTTCTGACATGTTTGGGAAATATCTTATTTTGTCTGCATTTGAGTAGGAACACCTTTCTGTTTCTCAATGATGCTAATTTGATGTTGAGTTTGGTCAATGTCTTGAGATTTCTAACACTAGTAAGTCCATATCGATGTTTGATATCTTGGTAAAACCCCATTCCTTAATAAATAAGGGGATATTTTCGTGACTGTTCGATAATTTATGTAGAAATTAGTGGGAAGCAGTCAATGGTAGACCAATTAATACGATTTCTTCGTTTTTATGTCGAGCTTTCGAAAATTTTTATTTTCTTCTTCAAGACTTAACTAAAAGTTAATACATGATTATATGCTGGTATTACATAATTAAAGGATACTTACTAACATGAAATTCAGAAAAAATAATACACAAAAAGAAACATC
This sequence comes from Gonioctena quinquepunctata, assembly GCA_018342105.1. Classification (NCBI taxonomy): domain Eukaryota; kingdom Metazoa; phylum Arthropoda; class Insecta; order Coleoptera; family Chrysomelidae; genus Gonioctena; species Gonioctena quinquepunctata. The sequence continues at coordinate 709,710 of JAFIRS010000074.1, read as the reverse complement.
GGTGTTACAATTTAAAATGACAAGATGACAGTCACATGACAGATACTCAGTTACATACCTAAATAATCGAAATTCTAGATGAAAGAGATACAGAGTGAGAATATAAAAATGTAAAAGTATATATAATTATAAAAAAAAAAAAAATAATAATCATTTCAAAGAGGATTAGGTGTGATATTGTCTTTATGTTTTTAAAAGATATGTATATATTGTACTGAGGTCATCAATATCTGTTCTTCTATTCATTGTTTTTTCATTGTTGTTTATATGAACCATTTCAAGAAAGAGACGCTTATTGAGATTTTGTTCATTATCGAGAATTTTGGCATTATTATAGTCAATCACATGATCTTTATCTATTACATGTTCAGCAAGGCAACAAGATCTCACATTTCTTCTACAGTCACTTTTATGAGAGGTTATTCTATCTTTGAGCATTCTACTTGTCTGACCAATGTATACTTCATCACAGCAGCTGTGCGACAATATTTATTTCTTTCACTAGTACAAAAAATTTCTTTGTTTTGGCAAATAAAACCTCATGATTGTCCAAACACCCATTTTTGTACTTATACGAATGACAATATTTTGTTACTAATAGCAAAATAAGACAGTAAAAAGAAAAAATTGCGCTGGGATGTGAACTCGTGAAACCCGTGATCATCATGTCGCCAAAACAAAGAAATTTTTTGTACTAGTGAAAGAAATAAATATTTCCACATAAGTCGCTCATTTTCCACTTTAGGAAGAAAAGTGATATGAGCTTTGTTGTTGAGAATGTTATTACAAATCGAAATGGATGAAAAAATATAGGGTGTTCCATTGAAAAAAATATCATTTTATGAAATATTATGACAACGCGACTGTCAATTTTTTTTTTGTTTTCGGCATCGAGAAGGCTACTAAAATGCTACCAGTTTGCCTATTCAACCGAAATCGTAGCATCAATAATAACGGAGTTGGCAATGGTGCCGACTTAATTTGGAACACCCTGTATATATATATATATATATATATATATATATATATGAGGTACGTGATTGGCTAATTTTTTCGGTCTCGAAAAGATCGTCAGCAAATTTTCTTGTAGAATCTATCTGGAGGAGACTTGATGACACATAAAAAGCGAGGTGGTTGAAACTTCTCAACAATCGCAGAAGGGAATGTTGATGAATTGGAAACTCAAAGAAAATAAATATTCTAACATATTGTTAGAAATATCTGGCTATTCATCAGCTAAAGATCCAAGATCAGAAAATTAGGTGGACACTGAAATGAGGGATCAGAAATTGGATTTGAAACTGACGAAATGTTCACATTGGTAGAAAGTTCAATGACTTGACAAAGAAGTACTTCCACCATGGAAAAATAATGAATTAAACAAATTATCTGGGAAACACCAGTGACAGCTAAAGGAGTAATACAATTGAAAGATTGAATTATAAACGCCAACAGAACATAATTTTTGAAAAATGTGTTATTTATGGGTTGTTTTAGTTAAGGCATTCTTTTCAGAAGACGCACAGTCCTGTTAATTTCATAATGGTAAGAGATGTATTTAGGATATGTTCAGTGAGAATCATCCAGATTATGGACTCATGGAAATGAAATATACAGGCTGTTCCATTAAGAAGTTCTGATATATGATGGTTTCGACGATTTACCAACATGGACCTCAACTCTCACCTTTTTACAAGCTTTTATTCAACTCACTTCGTTCGTATGTCAGTCATTATTTCCGGTTCAAAATATATAATCCATTTTTGGAGCATTTGCGGACATCCGATTGACCTGGAATTTGGCAGGTGCTCATAATATTTGTTTAGAGAAAAAAACAAATGGCGGATCCAAGATGACGGACGAGTTCTGTGATTATGGTACGATTCAATAAAAAATCGGTGTCTGATGGTTTTCGGGGTCGGAAATTGTGAATTTTTTGTCAAAATTCAAAAATTAAAGATGGCGGCTCTAAAATGGCGGAAGAGTTTTGTGATTATGGTACGATTCGATTCAAAATTGGTATGTGAGGGTTTTCGGGGACGGAGATTGTAGATTTTTCGTCAAAATTCGAAAATTCTAGATGCGTCTCCAAAATGGCGGAAGAGTTTTGTGATTATGGTCCGATTCTATTGAAAATTTGTATGTGGTGGTTTTCCGAGGCAAATATCATGAATTTTCTGTCAAAATTTATGAAATTGAAATGGCGGCCTATGGAATTTTTGTTAGAGAAATAAACAAAATGGCGCTCCAAGATGGCGGACGAGATTCAGGTTTATGGTCCGATTCGATTCAAAATTGGTATGTGGATGTTTTTAGGGTCAAAGATCATGAATTTTCCTTGAAAATTTATAAAATCAAAATGGCGGCTCCAAGATGACCGATGATCTCTGTGTTTATGGTCCGATTCTATTCAAAATTGGTATGTGGGGTTTTCGGGGTCGGAGATTATGAATTTTTTATCAAAATTCACAAATTCAAGATGGCGGACGAGTTTCGTAATTATGGCCCGATTAGATTCAAAATTGGTGTGTCGGGGTTTTTGGGGTCGGAGATTATGAATTTAGTCGAAGATTATCGATTTTTAGTTGAAATTCACTCCAACATGGCGGATGAGTTCATCTTCAGATGGTCTCCTCATTGAAGGACTAGATAGCTCAAAAATAATTGCTTTGGGTGTGTGACGTAGGTTATTCCGTGAGTTATTGATTCAAAAGCTTGTCGCTTTTGTAATCAACTGAAAACTTTGCGCGACAAGCTTCTGAATCTATAACTCACAGGATAACCTACGTCACTCATCCAAAGAAATTATTTTTAACTTTTTTGTACATTTGAATAAAAGTTTGTCTTTAAAAAGGTTTTTTATTGATTATTTTATTTTGTTTTATTTTCTGGTAGCACCCAAGCTATCACTATAGATCAGAATGGAAAAAATTATGCGACAACGAACATCTCAAGAGATTTTAATAATCCGAACAAATTTCATAACACCAAAATTTCGTTATGGAAACAATTTGAAATATTCCCATTAGACTTGTACTTCCACTCCCCAATGTTTAACGATTGAAGAGAATTAAATTTCATATGGATAGATGATACGACATGAACTCTGTGCTGAGATCTTTGGATATCATGGTTCGTGTGAAGTGTGGAAAATGGATAATCAGAAGAAAGGAAACATATTTTATTAAAAGAACTGTCAATTCCAACTACAGACATCAGATAGGCAAGATCATAAGTACCTGATAGAAGAAAAACTTATAAATAGTAACAGAGAACATAGAAGACTGAATTGATTATTCAATGCGATTGCCAGATTTCTGAGTGCATTTATTGATTCTGACTATCAAGCATATTTCCATTGGAAAACGCAAACAGCATTTATGTTCTTGTATAAACATTAAACTTTGCGATCAAAAGAATACTTTGAATTCAGGGTTTTTTTGTCAAAGGACTATCCGTTGTTATCATGTAGAACAGACAGGGCAAACACAAACTATGAATTCATTGAAAACTATAAATGGTAATCAACAGTAATTTTCTGAATTTGTGTATATCTTATAGAGAAACGTTTCGGATAAAAATTATGTAGCTCATAAAGCTCTATAGTTTGTCAATATTGGGCAAGATTGAAATTTTTTCCAACTCTTTCAACAGCCGCCATCTTAAAACTACTCGAACGATTTGGCAAATCTTTGAATTCGGCAGAGGGGTCGATAAAAAGTAGTTTCAACAAGTCATGAAATCTACCCCAAAGAAAAAAAGTAAATAGGAGAGAATACAGAGGAAATAGGTCTCATTTATAGAAATACTAATTCCTACTACACACGTGAGATGCTCAAGAAGAAAATATAAGAGTTCACTGCATTGGGAATAGTTTGTTATGAGAGACGGTTAGTTGTCAGAAAATGCCAAACAGATGTTATATCATTAAAAAAAAAATTATATGTAATTTTTTTTTTCTTCTCAATACCACCACCTCGTGAGAAACATAGACGTGTTAACTCAATAGTTATTCCTCAAATTGAAAAAACTGCGATACTCAAGTGTTGACCTGATTATCGATATAGTTCTATCGATTTTTGGAATTTGGAAAGCTTTCAACCCAATCACATAATTCAAGTGGATCATTCAGTATTAGTGTCAGGGGCAAATCGACGATAGAATATAATTTATTCATGATACATACAATGGAACCAAATAAAAAAATCATTCCATTATTCATTTTTCGTTTCAGTTGTACATGTTTCTGAATGATGGTCCGTCAAAAGAAAAATTACCCTAATACCCATAATTTTTTTGACGATCAATCAAAAACGCATTCGATCCCCATTCTATGTAAATGTACATTGGATTAGGACTATTAGGAATATCACCTATAAAATATGCATATTCTGAGATTCAACTATGAATTTCTTGAGTACTTAATGGAAGACCGAAATCCTATGGACATTATAAAAACAATCCATGATACCTACAGGAATACTACATTGTTCCAACAAACATGGCATTGATCTTCAAGTTAGAGTGTCGAATTTAACTTCCATTTGATTTTTTCTGAACAAGTTTTCCCTGAGAAACCCGATCGATGCCGCCCAAGGAGTTTTAATATTGAAATTGAATCCAAAGTTCCGAAAGAAATGGCTTCATTCTCGAAAGTGGATTTCCCTAATAAGATCAACGTTATTACATTCCTGTTGAGTTTTATGAGACTCGAAAATTAATTCATTCATTGTTATGAAATTGTCCCCTGTGAGAAATCTTTTGGCTTCTAATAAAAATATAAGTAATGATTCCTACGTCTCAGGTTCCACTTTCATTAAATACGTTCAGTACAGGTGAAAATATGACCTATTAAATTTCAAGCAGCTTTGAAAAAAATACACTTATTTCACTATTCCTTGGAATCATGAAATAAGGAGTTTTATGTAGCAGTAGCTTTCCAGATGAAATGAAGAATTTGAAAGCCTAATAATGATAGTAGAATTACCACAAATGAAGAAAATAATTATGTGTCATAGTTACAGACCCATAAAAAACCCATCCTAAGAATTTTTAGTGAACAATAATGTCACATGGGAGTTTACCCCAAAATCCGGATGTTGTGGATACCCTGATACGTATACGCAATACACCAGCCAATTTCCAGAGCAAACATAATCATAACAAAGCCTCATCTCACAATCTGCCCCGTATTCCTTTGTGCAAATAAGGGTCCTTTGGAAGAAAACAACAATAAATATAGATATATGCTCCTCGATTTCTCCATTCTCTCCAACAAAGCGTTCGGAGACCTTACTGGAGTGCATACGTAAATTGAGATATTTTTCTTTCCGTATTTTCCCTTTCTCCAATGTTTCCCATACATGCAAAATCTTAAGGGTTATAGGCCGAGTAGACCAGGGCTGAAGCGATTTTAAAATTTAGGGTTAATTATAAGTGAATTGAGAAAATCAATACGTTTTCAGGGTTGGATATTGGTTGTTTACGATTTGTGGCTGTAATATGCATCCTATTGGAACTTTTGTATGTATCAGTTTCCAACATCACCTTAAAATTAACGAGAAAAACGCTAAAAACTGTTTCTTTTGTTATTTTTAATTTTTATCTACCGCAAAATAAAAAAAGTATGAAACTTGGTAAAAACCTTCTTTTTTGTGTTTTAAATGAGCTGTAATTTTTTCAAAGTAAAATATTTCTTTTTCGATTGTATACGAGTATAAATTAAAAAAAAGACAAATTGCCAATCAATTTTTTTTAACTTTATAGTTTTTGAAACTTCGATACAAGGTGGTATTAAAAAAATATATTATTCGTACGTAAAAATATCGTTAAAAATGAAAAAAAAACAAAAAAACGACTTTTATAATCTATTTTTCAGTTGACAAAAAATAATAATTTTCATGTAATATAATGTCATTTACATTCAATTATTTGTTAATGGTTTTGAAATTACTGAAAACATTGTTTAAACAATAATAGAATACGTAAAAACTTCAAAAAACAAAGGCTATTTATTCAGATTTTTTTTATTTTTTTTATATAGAAACTATAAATAATGTATACGTCACTTTTTTTAAATTATTTTTCTATCCTAATCAAAATGGACCTTGCTGAGGGAACTATCTTCTTTCTTAAGGATGACATTATATAACATGAAAATCAATCTTTTTTGTCAATTTCAACGTTTATTTGCAATAAAAAATAAGAAATTCTCAAGAATACTAAAAAATCGATTATAAAAAAGTATTGTTTTGTTTTTTTTTAAAAAATTTTTAAATTTTTGAAATTTCTAAATAATTTAATAAAAATAAATTTTGATTTAAAAAATTAATTTATTAAAACTCAAAAAAAAATGTTCTCAAGTCTCATATTTTTTTTTGCGGGAGATAAAAATTAAAAACAAAAAAAAGATTTTTAGCATTTATCGCATATGCCACAGTGCAAATGTCAGTTTGAAGCGGCAAAAGTTAGCTGCAACTTTTACAGCGACAAATGCACTAGTGGTTTTTTCACTTATTCATTTGTTTATCAATTATCGCGGTTGCCAAAATAAATAAAGTTTGCATTGATATGTTTCTAAATTTCTCAATCTTTAAATTGCCCTGCCGAGTTATACTCGATGTTTGTATTGATATCGGGTAAATTTGTGTTGTTCAAATTCTAAACTGTTTCCTTTAGCAATTTGACTCGAAAAACTGTTAACATAAAAACGCTCCACCTTCGGTGTCGCGTTTTCAATAGTTGACAGTTTTTCTCGTCTAATTGCTAGGCAACAGTTCCTCATTAAACAACCCAAATTTGCCCGATAAAATACAAACCTCTTGTGCAATTATAAGTGGAAAATTAATTTCACAAAAGTTTCATATTTTATAATTATCTACAACTTTTACATCGAACTTTTCTCGATAGGATGTATATTTCAGCCACAATTCGTAAAAAAACAATTATTTATTTATCGTATGGCGATCTACAAATTCACTTACAGCTATACGTGAAGTATGTTCATATATATGTAAGAAGATATATGTAAGAAAGAAGAAGATACAAGCACTTCTACAGGTTGGCAAACAATTGAGATATATATATATATATATATATATATATATATATATTTGAATACACTTGAGGCATAGGTGATAAGTCGATATCAGGGGGTACCAAAAAACCAATATCAACCCTGAAAACGTATATTCAGCTACCCCACCCCTCTTCTAGAACTTTTAGTAAGTCATCTTGATTTTCCGACCATCCACATACTGCTAAGAATTTTTTTGTTTCAAAAATGATTGGCCCTGACTTAGAGGGCCTGCAACATAATATACTGAATTGCTCAATAATACAACCAATAAAATCACAATAATGGCAAAAGGTCGAGGAGACCTAATAATGATAATAGCGTTTATTGCCCAACAGTTTTCCATTTACACAGCAATGTTACAATTAGAGGATTGATTGATAGTACATTTTTTAAATTAGTCAATAATATTCATGAGTCTTTGCCACCCGCGCCTACATATTGGAAAAAAAAGTTTGCACATAAAATTGACAAAAATTGCCCCTGTATATTTATTATATTTTCACTAACAAGTAATTTTTTGCTCCAATCACTTGTTAGTGCTAGAAACGTCGAGTATCGTGAAAATATAATAAATATACAGGGGCAATTTTTGTCAATTTTATGTGCAAACTTTTTTTTCATCTATTTTTTCAAAGGACGAATACAAGTTCATAATACAGAGGAAACTTTGATTTTTTCACGCTTTTTATGATTGCATTTCACATCGACTATTTTTGAACAGGGAATAAATGATTTAGACACTTTCCACCAACAACATTTCATGGAATCCTTTGAAAAAAAGTGAATCCAACTACCTACCATCAAATTCAATCTGATACGGCAGATAAAAAAATGCAGACGATGAGGATGGAAGGGCAGTAAAATTGTCCTTACTCCAATAACGACTTTAACAGAAACAGCATTCACCATTTTTTATCACTGACCCCTTCGGTATAAAGTCTTCTGATAAAAAAAAATTAGATCTACAAGAAGTACCAACCAACATATATCTGATGTATTATAAATAATCAAACGAATATTCGATGTGGTTTATTACTGAAGACCTCACGGGAAATAGGTATGAGGGATCCTCGTTTGCTTTTTATTACCTAATTCCGTGGATGGGGATGTCTTTTGAGAGCTAAAGTAAACACGGGAAAAGACGAATTCGAGCGTGATATAATTCGTGTTTCCATTCCTTGTTTTTCTCGTATACCTTGAGTCGAGCATTTTTGTATCCGTATTAATCTCGATATTATATGCAATGTTTTTTATTTTCTATTTCTTCCAAAGATATCATACTTTAGATGAATTATTAATTTTTGAGTTTTTAGAAGTAAGAATTTTTTTCTTTAGAATAAATATTTCAATTATTTTTTCTGGAACAGTTTGTATATATCACCAATTGCAGTTATATTTTCTGGTCACATATCAATATTAAGCAAACATTTTGCAGATTCACTTTCTTCAGATTCCCTTTCCTGATTTGTTATTATGCTTTCATGAAATAAGTTAAGTCCTACCAATGTATGTCGCTATACAATCTTCGCAGTTTAGTTTGTAAATACCAGTTTTAGAAAGTTTATCAATTTTATCTTTACTATTGGTATTTCTTACTTACTTGCAGGTAAGCACTGACAATAAAAATAATTTTGCACGAAATACAAAATTATTTAACTCCTGCTATTACATTACGTGCACACAGCTCCGAAAACTTCAATTAAGCACATAAATAATTGTTTATCAATGACAAACTTCAGTAAAGGCCTACACGTTGGGAACTGATTCTTCTTTGGATCACATGTTTATTCATGAGTATTTTTGTGGCCAGTTCAACATTTTGACAGTTCTCCTTTTTTCCCTTCCCATCTTCAATAAATTCCGAAAATCACAGAGGCATATGCTTCTCTATCTAACTTTGTTTTCATTATATCCTCGGAATCCAGTTCCATCCACTGTCCATTACATTCCACCCTCTTTCTCTGAAATATCTCATTTGCCCTTTCCAAATCTTTGAACAGATCGAAATATTTGAGCATGATCCTTCTAATATTTTCGGATTTCAAAAATTCAAATCTCAGAACAGAGGCAGACTCCTAAACGTCAACAAAAGAAAAAAAAAAGGAAATGGAATCATACCTTCCAATTCTGATCGTATTACCTCAGCATATTACAAACCCCACGAAACATTTCGTGCATATACAAATATTAATCTATTAAGCTCTAATGCAAATATTATCTTTCCAATCGATATGCCACTCCATCGCAAACCTCCGAATACGGAGGTTTGATTAACGATAGTAGCAATATTAGTGGTATGTTTTGAGCGTGTGTTTGGATAATTGACAGGTGTGATCTGCGAATACTTTGCCAGTGGCAACCGAACTTGAGAGCATAGATTGTAGATTCGAATTCTCCGATTTGATACAGTGAGCAAAAAAAAATATTATCAAAGGTTCAGAAAATTGATTCACTCTCTCTAATGAAAATGGTAAAGCAGAATAGATAAATAAAGTGGAGCTAGATTTTTTTATCTGGGTCTGTTTTGCCATTATTTGTGTGTATTTTAATGCACTACCAGCATATGGTCTTACAGAAAATACAGTCAAACTCTTGGCAAGTTACTTTAGCGATAGAATACAATGTTCCGAGATCGGAGATACTAACAGTGAACTGGTCACAGTCAAAACCGGTATACCACAGGGTACTGTTTTAGGTCCATTACTCTTCACATTGTATATCAATGACCTATATGTTATCGCGCCAAAATGTGATATCCTGTCATATGCAGATGACACCGTAATATATGTCGAGAGGAATTGTTGGAAAGAACTAGAAACGAAAGCCAAAAAATGTCTGCAAAAAATCAAGATAAGGTTAGACGATAATTTGCTGAAATAATTTAGAGGTGGTGGTCACAGCTCCGAGGGATGGAATGTATTTCGGGTGAATTTCATCGCGAACGATGTCCCTCTCGAAAATGTAGTTGACGTTTCTGAGCGTTTTTATATAATTCGGTTCTGCCGGCCTACAGAGCCCCTGTTTCGTTTTCAACGGCCCACTCTGTATAATCATTTTGTGGACTAAACTCCATGAAGCAAGTTCTCTTCTGATAATCCCAACTCCATTATCAACTACGTACATCTCTCTCACCTCCTGCTATTTGGACTACAATAGCACATGAATCGATATAAGAGCACATTATAACGGCGAAAACAAAAAGTGCCATAATAAATCATTCAAGAGGTTAGATCGATATACCGGTGGCGGCGCAAACTTAGTGTGCCCTGCTAAATATATAAACTAATTAGTTCTCAGAAGCATGGATTAAAGAGTATAGATATCAGCCAGCGCCGCCCGGGGAGTTAGCAAGAAATAAAACCCCCGGTGCCCTAATTGGTATTACCAGGCGCGCTTCTCGGGAAAGTTCCCAATAACTTCGGTAATAGACTGGTTCACAAGTGCCATTTTGTTCCAAACCTGGAGATCACCACCGAAAATTATGATTTAGGGCGCATTTGATTCGAAATGGCATCTAAAAAAAATGTTTAGCTGGAAAATTGGGGCCGGCAAAAGTTATAAACAATTAGGTAAAAAACAAATATATGGTTCGGTTTTTGAAAATATTCCAAAAGCTGTTTGAGATATCCAAAATTTGAAAAAAGACCCTTGAAGAGCAGAAAATTTCCTAAAACAAACTTCCGGAACTGTGCTAGCACTATTTATAATTTGAATTTAGCGGCGAAAAAAAGGCTGAAAACGTGCGTCTTAGCTCCCGTGCGCACCGACCAAATCTGATACCTGAACAAAACAAATTATTTTAACCGAGTAAATATTAATATTAAGGAATAAAAAAATTCAGGTACCATCTAGACATATCAATAAGCAATAATCCATCGGCAATAATTTTTTGCCTCTAGTTTTCACTTAATTATGCCTTTGTTAATTAAAAAATTTTACTTGTTGAAAGTTATTATAAAAACCCTGATAATTGTTGAACTAAAAACCTGGATTTTTTTTTTACTTCTTGGAGCTGTTCCTCGAAGGCTTCAAAGAAGATCCCCGTGGGGAAAAACATTTTTTTTTTCATTTTTTTATTAACAATCAAAGGTATAAAAAAATTCAAAACGTATATAAAATAATTGAAGATTTTTTTTCTATTATTTCTATCAATTTGTTTTCTTATTGCTAAAAGCAATATAAAAATAAATTTTTTATTCTTTTTATTTAAAAAATTGTTATAAACAAATGCATTGATTATTAGATTCAAACTAAATTTTTTTGGGAATCTAGTCATTGCTAAAAATAAAGAGGTTAAAGAAAAAAATCATTTCCTTAAATAAAAAAATGTATTGCTACAAAACGCACTTGCTAATTAACAATTTTTTTTATTGTTAAATTTTTTTTTGTTGTCGAATATTAAGAAACCATTTTTTTATTCATTATTTTTCACGTTCTCTCATATTATAAAAAAAAATTATTTACTTTACATTTGTTTATTTTTGCACTTTATTTTTTATTTTAAATACTTAAAAAAATACTGAAAACAACCATGTGTCGTTTTTTATGGAAAACATTTTTCTTCTAATTTTTATATAATTTCGAAAAATTGTGTGCACTTTGACTTGCCGCTTACTTTCTGTGTTTCTTCATTGCTAATAAAATAACTTATAAACTATTGAAGATACGACAAGAACACTTCAAATCTTTTTTATTCTACATTGATCAATGAACGAACTGAGCTCTTCCACCAAAGCTCTTACTCAATTGTTTATTAACTTTTTTAATATTATTCATATAATTCCCTTGAAATAATTTTTTTGACTTCAAATATCTTATATAATATTGAAAATACGAAAAGAACACTTCCGGTCTTTTTCATTCTTCGAAAGTTAATAAACAAATTGAGCTTTTGAACGAAGCTTTAACCAAATTATTTCATGAATTATGAATAAAAATATTTATAAAAAAAAATCTCTAATGTTTTTTCAACCTAAGTATCTTATGAACTAAAAGTAATTTTTACAAAATTGATAGATTTTATTTTTGTCGATAATCTTTTGGAGCGTTTTGGTGGTGGTGGTTCATAATTTTCAGCTTCCTTACCAGTTTCTTGTTCTTTTTCTTGTAGTTCGATTACGTTTTCCTCATCTGTTCTATCTCCCAGTGATGTTTCGGCATACTGTTGAAGATACACCGTATCATCTGTCGGCTCATCTTCATAATTATTAAAACCGTCTTGATCTGCATCTTGTGAACCAATAGGAACTTCAGCATCATTTATATCATCACTATCATCGTCAACCGTTTTCCTTTCACTGTTTGAGTGAGTTGGAGCTTTGGTAAATCATTGATCGATGTAGAATAGAAAAGAGTTGAAGTGTTCTTGTCGTATCTTCAATAGTTTATAAGTTATTTTATTAGCAATGAAGAAAAACAGAAAGGAAGCGACAAGTCAAAGTGCACAAAATTTTTAGAAATCATATAAAGAATAGAAAACAAGTGTTTCCCATAAAAAACGACACATGGTTGTTTTCAGTTTTTTTTTTAGTATTTGAAGAAAATATAGTGCAAAAATTCATTTGATAATAAAAAATTATTTGTTTAATCAACAAATGAAAAATAAATTAAAAAAATTATTGTTTTCATAATATGAGAGAACGTGATGAATAATGATTTAAAAAAAATTGTTTCTTAATATTCATATTTAACAAAAAAAAATTATCAGCGTGTTTTAGCAATACATTTTTTTATTTATATATTTATTTTTTACTTAATTGTTAATAACTTTTGCAACTTTTGCCGGCTCCAATTTTCCAGCTAGGCATTTTTTTTAGATGCCATTTCGAATCGAATGCGCCCAAAATCATAATTTTCGTTAGTGACCTCCAGTTTGGAAAAAGGTTAACCGTTTGGAAGAAATGGCACTTGTGAACCAGTCTATAAGCGGTTGTATACAGAGTGGCCACTTTTTTAATGGGATTGTATTGGTAACTTTTGAACCATAAGAGTTAGAAGGTCGGTCAAATGGAGAAAAAGTTGCATTCAAAGAAGCATTGTCAAGCAGTTCAAACAAATCGAGATTATCAGGGCCGGTTATTGAGATATAATAAGAAAAGTAAATTCTGTCAATTTGATTTTTCTTTTTTTCCCACTTTATTTCGAATATTATCAAAAAATATCACGGGAGCTTTTTACTCGACAGTAAATTATCCTCATTTTGACATAATCAAATTTTGTATCCAACGTTTTGTATGCTCTGGGCCACCCTCAACCTCATTTTCTTCAATACGGACCTGCATATTTTATGACACTTTTCGAAATAACTTTTAACGCTCAATTCAACGATATATCATACAATGTCATTCAAAGTTGATTTTCAGGTGATTTTGACCCTTATCCAAATTTCTTTGGGTCGGATCTGAATTACATTTAGGTACCTTTAGTTTAATTAACAACATGCAATACATTTCGATAAGAAAATCAACTTACTCATCTTCAACTGAATGGAACGTAACAGAATCAAAGCAAGAAACAAGTAATAATTATTTACAAATTTCAAGAGTTGAAAAACCTAATTCATAATAATTAAACGAAACTATCATTTAATGAAAGAAAAATCAAATGATTATTCGAAAGTAAATGATGAACATTAATGAAGAAAGTAAAATGTCCACCATTTTGTAAAATGCACTTTGCGTTTCTGGAACCCATACTTCTTATACATTTGCTTATTTCGTCTCCTTGAATACCTTCCAATACATTCTCAATCTTCTCGCGAGGAATCATTATTGTTGGATTTGTCATTTGTTCCGTTGAAACAAATCACAGAATCGAACTTTATTTTGAGATCAATACGATATATTTTTTGCAAGGCTTGGTATTCAAATTTGAAATAATTGTTTTCGCGTCTCTTGACTATTTCATTAACAGCAGTTTTTGATAAATTGCATTCACTGGCCACAGTTCTCGATTTTTTTTCTGGGTTCAATTGAATTTGGGTCAGAACATTGATATCGTATATAGACTTGTTTTTTCTTACATACACACAACTCTAGGTTTATTGAATGTATTATTTTCAAGTAGTAGGCCGTGGATAAAAAAGAACATAACAAGAAATGTCATATTATTTGTCACTTCGTTTATTATTGTGTCATAAGAACTTGTCATTAAATACTTTTCTGAGTAATTTGAATTTAACTTATTCGATATGGTAAGATACACAAATGAAGAGAAGAGAGATATGTACGAAGTGTACATAAAACTAGATAGAAATTCTTTCAAAGCACAACAAAGGTATGGTGAATTATATCCTGAAAGAACAACACCAAACATCAAAATGTTTCGACGTTTATCTACAACGTTACTTGCACATAATTCATTCATCAAACCTAGAGGTCCTTATGTACAACGAAACGAGCCTATCAATGACATCAATGTTCTGGCCCAAATTCGAATGAATCCAGGAATAGGATCGAGCACTATGGCCAGTGAATGCAATTTATCAAAAAGTGCTGTTAATAAAATACTCAAGAGACACGGATACCATGACTATGAATACCAAGCCGTCTGGCCCATATCATAATGATCCTGAGAGAAAGTTGCAATCCTGTAATTGGTTTCAACGGAAGGTGCGGCATAACAACAATTTTGCGCACAATATCATTTGGGGAGACGAAACGACATTCACAAATTCTGGCATGTTGAATCGAAGGAACGAACATTTTTATGCCACAGAAAATCCTCACTTAATTCATGAAGTTAGACATCAATATCATTTTTCTTTGAACATATGGTGCGGTTTGTTGAATAATAAATTACTGGGACCCTATTTTATTGACGGCAACCTAACCGGAGCAAAATATGTAGAAATTGTAGAAGAAATGTTGGATGATCTTCCTATACGGTATCGGCGTAATAGTCCATGGTTCCAACAAGACGGATGTGGTCCACACAACTCAAGAATAGTCACAGACTATCTAAATCGAACTTTTCCCGATTCATGGATTGGAACAAGAGGTCCAGTAGCATGGCCTGCCAGATCTCCGGATTTGAATCCGCTGAATTTTTATTTGTGGGGATATCTCAAAGATAAAATTTATGATACTACGAACCCGACAATAGAGATTCTTCGCGAGAAGATTGAGAATGTAATGGAAGGTATTCAAGGAGACGAAATAAGCAAATGTATAAGAAGTATGGGTTCCAGAACCTCAAAGTGCATTTTACAAAATGATGGACATTTCCAACACTTACTTCATTAATGTTCATCATTTACTTTCGAATAATCATTTGATTTTTCTTTCATTAAATGATAGTTTCGTTTAATTATTATGAATTAGGTTTTTCACCTCTTGAAATTTGTAAATAATTATTACTTGTTTCTTGCTTTGATTCTGTTACGTTCCATTCAGTTGAAGATGAGTAAGTTGATTTTCTTATCGAAATGTATTGCATGTTGTTAATTAAACTAAAGGTACCTAAATGTAATACAGATCCGACCCAAAGAAATTTGGATAAGGGTCAAAATCACCTGAAAATCAACTTTGAATGACATTGTATGATATATCGTTGAATTCAGCGTAAAAGTTTTTTCGAAAAGTGTCATAAAATATGCAGGTCCGTATTGAAAAAAATGAGGTTTAGGGTGGCCCAGAGCGTACGAAACGTTGGATACAAAATCTGATTATGTCAAAATGAGGATAATTTACTGTCGAATAAAAAACTCCCGTAACATTTTTTGATAATATTCGAAATAAAGTGGGAAAAAAAGAAAAATCAAAAAGACAGAATTTACTTTTCTTATGATATCTCAATAACCGGCCCTGATAATCTCGATTTGTTTGGACTGCTTGACAATGCTTCTATGAATGCAACTTTTTCTCCATTTGACCGACCTTCTAACTCTTATGGTTTAAAAGTTACCAATACAATCCCATTAAAAAAGTGGCCACTCTGTATACGAAATGGTCTGGTTCAGCAGAAGATAAGAGCCCCAAAGAATTCCATAATTTTGAATATGTTTATTTCCATGAGATGAAAAAAATAACAGAGAAAGGCTTGTACAGGGTGTACCTGTTTAGTATTTAGAGTTAAAAATGTTTAGTACATACAGGGTGCGGCACCGAAAACGAAACATATCGAATATCCTCAATACACATGTGTTGTGAAAAAAATGCAAAAACACGTCGATCTGTAAGCCAAGGGGGGCATCTTTCTATCATAACCTCACCTGTCATACCTTCCTCCCCACCCCTTGTTCACTATCACCGATACAATTACTAAGTGTGACACATCATTAATAAGGAATTCAGCCATGTGAGTATTCGCTACGTAACTTTTTATTTTGGCGCCCTCTTGCGGGACAAAAAACTGTTCCGTATTCCAAATCATGATACTTCATTCGAAAGCTACTTTGAACAATTCTGAAGAAAAGAACAAAAATTGAAAGAATGGACTTTGTATGAACGTAAAAATTGGAGAACCTTGCATAAATTTGACTCCAATTATTCCAAACTACATTAATTCACAGTAGCTGCTCGAAGTGTTCTCCATTAGCTGCCATACATGAGTATAAGATAGTCTCGAAACGTTGTCTGACGTTTTGGAGCATTTCTGGAGTTATTTGACGACATTCGGTAATAATACGTTGATGTAACTCTTCTAAAGAACATGGCTGTGTGGTGTATATTTTACTTTTTAAATGGCCCCACGAAAAGTAATCTAAGGGGGATAAATCGGGAGCTCGGAAGGGCCATTCAATGAATTATCTTCTTCCAATCCAGGGTCTAGGAATTCTTTCATTCAGGTACTGACGAACTGCTGCAGCAAAATATGGAGGAGCTCCGTCCTGTTGTAATATTAGGTGACCTTCAAGGTATCGGTTATCGTTTTCTATTATGTCTGTTAACGTTGGATCAACGGTATCTTCGAGTTATTCCAAATACATGTCCCCAGTCAAATTGCCTGGTAAAAAAATGGACCAATAACACGATCGCCAAATATTCCAGCCCAAACGTTTAACTTTTCTGGGTGTTGAGTATGTACTTGATGAAACACTCTTGGATTGGAATCTGACCAGTACCGACAATTATGACGATTGAAGTCCCGTTGCTATAAAAACTGCATTCATCCGAAAAACAAATGTTGAAAAGGAAATTCGGATCTCGTTGAGCACGTTCACTTATGATTTCTCAAAATCGTCTTCGCTGAGTTCCTGAACCAGTTTAACTTTATAGGGATGGAATCTGTGAGCTTTCAAAGTTCGCCCGACGGTACGTTCACTGACTCCAGATAATTCTGCAAGCTTTCGTGTATTTAGAATTGGATCCGCAACAACCTGTCCTAAAACGGCTACCTCCACTGCTTCGTTTCTTACTGAGTTTTCAATTTGACGTTTTTTATTTGCCACAGATCCCGTTTGTCGAAACTTTGAAATTAGTTCCAAAACGAACTTACGATTAACGTTTTTGTGTGGGTGTTGCTCATTGAACATTCTACTGGCTGTGTTGACACAATTTTTCAAATAATATTCAATTATTTCTACCCTATCCTGAATACAATAAACTATTTTTATGTTTTATTCGTTAATAGACCTGAAGTACTACTCACCTTGAACAAAAGGATTTTTTACTTTACCAAAATATAGGCGTAGTGAGTCAATTTTTATCCAAAGGTACGAATGTCGTCAAATTACTCCAGAAATGCTCCAAAACTTCAGACAACGTTTCGTGACTAACTTATACTCATGTATGACAGTTAATGGAGAACACTTTGAGCAGCTACTGTGAATTAATGTAGTTTGGAATGATTAGAGTTAAATGTATGCAAGATTTTCCAATTTTCAAGTTCATACAATGTGTATATTTTCAATTTTTGTTATCTTTCTCTGAATTGTGCAAAGTAGCTTTCGTATGAAGTATCATAATTTGGAATACGGAACAGTTGTTTAACCCGCAAGAGGGCGCCAAAATAAAAAGTTACGTAGCGAACCCTCACATGGCTGAATACTTAACAAATTACCTTTTCAATGATGTGTCACACTTAGTACTCACCCTATTTAAATTATATGGGTGATAGTGACCATGGGGTGGGGAGGGAGGCATGACAGTTGAGGTTAGAATATAACATTTTATTTGTCCACGTTACATAATACAACTTGTTTGTAGCAAGTCATGTTTGGCTACGTCTAAAAATCACATAAAAATGTAGAAAATGTACAAAAATTGTTGAAACTAACAAGCAAATAACATCGATCACAACTAGAAAAACTTTGAAAATCAAAGAGAAGTAGTGACATGTGGGATACCACAAAAATGTATTCTGAAGTCATCGACAGAATAGAAGCAATGCCTCAACAAATAATTTTTCAATTTCCTCTTGAAAGTATTCAGACTGAGCTCTTTGAAATCTTGAGGCAAGATATTGTACAGAGAGTAATCTATGGAATTTTTTTGCGGTAGGTCAAGACGAAATCGGTTTAATCTAATGTGGTGAGCGTTCCGTGTGTTATGTTCGTGAATATGACATTGTTTCGTCAAGGATGATTTCTTCTAATGTATTTCAGTCAAAACATAATATAGGAATAAAATTGGCAATGGCATAATCCTGAGTTTTTTTAAATTTTCTTGACAGTGGTCCCTGTATCCAATATTACCCAGTATTCTCAATGCCTTCTTTTGCATTCTAAATATTTGAATGGAATGACAGGAATTTCCCCAAAGTTGTACACAATAACTAATATGGGAGTAAACAGTGAAAAATATGAGGTTTTTAATATATCTGCATTAGTGATGTTCTTCAATTGGCGAAGAACAAATAGAGAATTCGAGAGTTTTCTCTTCAGTTAGGAAATATGTGCAGACCAGTTGAGTCTATTATCTAATGTAATGCCCAGTAATTTAACTTTATTGTTTTCACAATTAGAGAAGATCTGATTATTAGCAGAAATCTGGATGTATTGTGTCTTGTGACCATGTAATTTCAGCTTATTAGATGAAAACCACTGATTAGCACTATTAGTTACCACGTCGAGATGAGACTGTAATATATCATTATTTTTATCCGACAGAATGGAAGTGGTGTCGTCCGCAAAGAGGACCGATTTGATCGGCATCATATCATTGCAAATAAGAGCGGTCCCAAAACGGATCCTTGCGGAACGCCATGCTTAATAGTTCGAAACTTTGATAAGGTACCGTTGAGCATCACTGCTTGTTGACGATTAGTAAGATAGGTTCTTATTAAGTGAAGCGGAATACCTCTAACCCCGTAATAATTTAATGTATCCAACAAAATTTCATGGGAGACGCAGTCGAACGCTTTTGATAGGTCACAAAGCATCAACGCAGTGTGATTGCCCTGCTCAAGTTCCCCAATCACGCCAGACACGATGTCAAACACTGCATTTATTGTTGAGCGCGACTTTCTGAACCCATATTGGGAGTTGCTGAAAAAATTATTATTCTCAAAGTAGGCATAGAGCTGAATCTCAATTATAATTTCAACCACTTTACTGAATATTGAAATAATACTTATTGGTCTGTAATTATCGATGGCTTTAGCATCACCTTTTTTAAAAAAGGGCAGTACTTTTGAAAACTTGAAGATGTCTGGAAAGATACCAGTACATAAGATTAAATTGATCAGTATAGTGAAAAGGTTGGATTATTATGATGATGATGATGATGGCTTACAAATCGACGTATTTTTGCATGTTTTCCTACACATGTGTCTTAAAGATATTCGATCTGTTTCGTATACACTGTATATCGAAAAAAACAACTTCAATGTTAATGAGTAATAATTGAAATCTGGAGACATTTCCAACAGGCAACACCGAGATTATTCGCGTTAGATGGAACACAATGATAACACGAATTTTGAAGCAGTAATATAGGGAGATATATCCTGCCGATCGTTGGGTCAGAAAAAAAGCAAAGAATTAAACATGTGCGCCATAAAAAAAATTAAAGCCGGCAGTACACTCTCGCCTGTTCTCGTGTCAAGGCGCCTCTGTTATTCACATTTCATTTATTCTGTGATAATACCCCGTTTTTTGTATTTCGTGTCACCTATCATTGCTTTTTTTTTATTTTAATTTTCCGCTTCAACCATTTCGGTTATTAGCGGGGTACAATATATTAACAATACATTCTAAATTTCATACAATATACTTGTTCTATCCAGAAACGAAACTAGCTTGTCCACATTTTCCAGGTTGAGAATGATTCGTAGGTCGTTGGACAGGTTGGCGGCAACTCTTTCTTGGTGATACAGTGGACAGTCTAAAAGTAGGTGTTTCACGCTGAGGACTCTGTCACAAAATAGCATGTCTCTGGATCACTTTGTTGTAACAGGTGTTGGTGGGTTAATCTTGTGTGTCCAATTCGGAGCCTTGAAAGAGTGACCTGGTGTTTCTGCTTAGTCCTATATGCTGGTGGGGTCAAGATTGGGGTTCAGTTCGTATAACTTGTTGTCAGTTCCTGTTTCTTGCCATCTATCCTGCCATACGCCATTGATGTACTTTTTAATGTCAGCTTTCATATTATCGTACGGGATAGTATTTACTCTAATAGCAGTCGGAGCGATCGAGTACATTTGCCAACTAGATGTTAGCCTATGAGCAATAATATGTTTTGTATTTTTTTTGTTGTATACATGTGCTACTGTACCATACGATGAATAAATAAAAATGAATGTGTCCGTGGAACTCAGTCTCTATTTCGTGGTATTTTTTGAGGATTTTTGGACTGGGGGTTGTGGTCTTTGGGAAATGGGTGAGGGAGGTATTGCAAGATGGAATATCCGTTAACCAGGGTGGTTGTATCATATTGAAGACAGGTAAAGTGGTGCTGAAATCGAGTCCGTATTTCTTTATTCTTATGCTGAATGGGTCAGGGATGCGGGTATTTTCTTTCGGTGGAGCATTTTGTTGTCTTGCTAGAGAACTGGAAACCAGTTTTTAAGCTCCATTTCTCTAGGTTCATTATGGTTTTCTGTTAGAGTTTGGTTACGGATGTGATATTGTTACTGCTGATAAAAAGAACAAGGTCATCAGCGTAAAGTCCGATTTTGATTGGTAATTCGATACTTTTGGAAATTTCATTGATCGAAACAAGGAATAATGTAGTACTCAGGATTGATCCTTGTAGGGTGCCATTCTCTTGGATTTTTTCCATGGAGAGTATCATTGCTTTTGTTACACACTTTGCGAGGCCTCGCACGGTGTATACCCACCTTTAGAGATAAAATGCATTTACACGAAATTCATACACAACCTCTCATGGAACAAGCGATCACATCCAGTCATATCCGACTCCCTCGCAAGTTGATCCTACTCGACTCAAAGAAGTGGATATTGTTGAATTCTACACGAGCTCATTCCCCAACGCGATAGGCAATTCCCAAAACTTTTATTGTCTCTTTCACTTAGTCAAATACCGCATCCCAATTTGCAGGACAAACATAATAAAAGCCGAAACTTCTCTGTGCGTTCAGTGGAAACAACGGGTAAGTAGCGGGCTGTGGTAAGCTGGTGACCAACTTTTGTTTGATTTCAAGAGTAAATACGGAGTGAGAGCAAACAAATTTGCCAGCGGCAATATCATAGAACCGGGGAAAACAGTGCCCGGGAACAGGTAAGTTTGCTGTAACGCGCAGATTTTGAATGCGAGTGTCTCTTTCGATCTCTTTCTATTTTATAGTCCGGTGTCAGAAGCTCATTCCATGTAAAAATTTCGAAATTATGGGATAACAAGGAAAATAGGCATGCTAGTACAAGTTGTGAGGCACTCGTGGAAAATATTATTTCATATATCCTGAAGCAACCTAGAACGTATTGGAAATAAATAATAGTTCAAAAAAACTAAAAAACATGCTTTTTATAAAAAAACGAACTAAAAAATAGTTTTAAAAAACGAAAAACACGCTTTTATAGAAAACCCAACTAAAAAAATAGAAAATAAATTTTAATAAATTTGAATTAAGAATAGTGTAATTTTTTTAAATTATTACCCAGTTTTTTTTAAATAAATAAATTTGTTTCTCATTTACATTATTATTAATTTATATTTATTAAAAAAAATTACACTATTCTTAATTAAAATGTATTAAAATTTATTTTCTATTTTTTTTTTTCTATAATAGTTAAAAAAAAAAACACGCTTGTTATTTAGTTTTTTTTAACTATTATTCATTTATTCTCAGTTCGTTTTTTTTATAAAAAGCGTGTTTTTTAATTTTTTTAAACAATTATTTATTTTCTACTTTTTAGTTTGGTTTATTTATAGAAGCGTGTTTTTTTATTTTTTTAAACTATTATTTGTTCTAATCTACTATTAATTCCGTGATTACTATTAGTAACTGTAATTATTTTCCAAATCATTAATGTGTACAGCTGTATTAATAGTCAAATCTCGATTTTAGAAATCATTCAAAGATTTTAACGTTGTCAATATATACAGTGAGCCGCCATCTTGAATTTTTCAATTTTCACAAAAGAATCATAATATTCGTCTCCAAAAACCCCCACATACCAATTTTGAATAGAATCGGACCATAATCACAAAACTCGTCCGCCATTTTGTTTTTTTTTCACACAAAAATTTCTTAATGCATTGTCACCGGAATTATGTACACCTGCCAAATTTCAAATCATTCGGACGTCTGGAAGTGGGTGAAAATCAAGTCCAAAGGAGTCGGTTGCAAACAAATATACAAGTGAAGCTAATATAAAGCGTGTAAAAATAGCTATTCACCTACTTTGAACGGGGTAAATTAGATAGAGAAAACATCCAACTTGTTTAGTCACGTTTGATCACTTTGTTGTATTCTGCACAGTGGTGCGATTGATACAAATTCAATTTCCTTTAATTTCCTATTGTGTGGTCTGTTGCGGTCTTTATTTGAGTATTTATTGGACAATATTTTTTTGAACTGTATAAGGAACAAATGTGACGATTTGCCGTCTAGCTCATATTGTGTTCTACGTGCTGTAAAATCATGAAACTAATCATCCCCCCCCCCCCACCAACTGTTGATGATTTTGTCGAAAAAAACAAAAGGATAGAGTAGGCTGCTGTCGTGAAATTTCACACATCCATACAATTCTGAAAATGAAAAAGAAATTGTAATAGAAACAGAAGGAAACAATTTCAGTAATCCTTACAAGAACAGGAAAGGATGATTAACAGGAAACAATGTACACATTTTGATGAATTGCTACTTATCAATGCTCAAACAGGTCACCATTATTTTCCACACAAGCTTCTAGTCTTCTAGTAAATGAGCTCAGTTGAACGGAAAGCTTCCGTGATCCTGTTTTCCATATCATCTGCATTTGTTGGACGATCTCATAAAATATTTTTCTTCTCGTACCTCCAAAGAAAGAAATCTATTGGAGTAAGGTCTGGGGATGGCGCGGGCCAACTGCCTCTGCCTATACAACTATTAGGATAGGATTGATCAGAAAATTGTCGCACTATCCTATGGTTATGCACTGCAGCACCATCGTGTTACAACCACATGGCCCTTAAGGTGTTCAAATCCACTTCTTCTATTTTTCACCAGAAAAAGTAGGGTCCAGTAATATGATTCACAATAATTCCTTCCCAAACATTGAGCGACCATCGCTTTTGGTGATCAACAGTCTCCAACCAGTGAGGATTTTCGATTGCATAACAATGCATATCTGAAATTTAAAAAACCACAATATGTTTATGAAAAAAGTGACCAAAATAAAAACAATCAAGTTTTGATATGGAAATTCCTTGAACAAATGGTGGATATAAAAAATATTACATCTTTTTTTAATAATGGTATACACTTTATATGTACTGATAATCAGATAAGAATAGTGAGATGTGAAGTGGAAATTACAGAATGTTCCAACAACTATTTTGTATCTGTAGACAGTATTGAGGATAATGTTGATAGTATTGATAACAATCATTTAGGGAATTTAGGAAATTTAAATTAACTTAACAACACATTTTCCCAGTTTGAAAGAATTGAATTATCAGACCTAACCAAAATGATGAATTAAATAGACAATAAATCTAGTAATGGAATAATAGACTCGAAATTTCTATTCAAAAAATTTCTAATACAGTCAACTGTTGGGAACACCGACCAATCAACACACTGCCCAGTCTTGAAAAAGTTTTAGAACTTGTTGTTTATCAACAACTATCAGAATATTTGAATTCAAATAACTTTTTAATCGCCAATCAGTCAGGTTTTGGACATCATTCATGTGAGTCAGCTCTGCAACTTACAATTTCCAAATGAATAAAAAATATTGATAAAGGTGAATATGTCGTTGCTGTGTTTCAAAAGCAAAATAAAAGCTTCTGAAACAGTAGATCGTGGGATTTCATTGAGAAAACTAGAAGCTGCGGGGACACAAAACACTGTTCTCAAGTGATTCAAAGATTATTTGAGCAATCAAAAGCAAATTGTAAAAGCCAATGATAGAATGTCTACACCAATTAATAAATCGTTTGGGCTGCCACAAGAAAGTGTCTTGGGACCACTGTTAACTTTTATCTTGATACTGCAGTCGATAAGATGAATAACTCTCTTGCAAGTCTTAGCTGTTATTTCAATAGCAATAAACTGAAATTGAACATAGAAAAAAACAAAATCAATGATTCTATCAACACCATATAAGATGAATAACATAAATACAGACGATTACATTTTCTCCATAGCCAATGAAACAGTTGCGTTTGTGACGGAAATTAAATATTTGGGTTTCATGCTTAAAAATACTCTCTCTTTCAATGCTCATTTCAACTATATCTATTAAAAATCTCCAAAAAACTATATGACTTCACTAGAATCTCACAAGAGCTTTCTATGTATTCCAGAATTACTGTCTACAATTCCACATTTTGCTTACTGTGGATGCATAATGTACACATTTAACTCCAATAAAATATTTTGCCTACAGAAACTACAAAATCGAGGAATGCGTATAATTCTGAAGTATACCGCTAACTTCATGTTTGATTCTTCATGATGATTTTCTGTGTCACAGTCACTAGTCATCAATGATCTCTATTTTCAAAATCTTAAATAACATATTGTACCAGAATATTTTTTAAATCTCAAATTCATTCTCACATAATTAGTTACCTATTGATACTTGATGAAAATATTGGTAGGTACTGCACATTATCTCACAAATTAATACACTTACCTTCGAAAGTATTGATGAGGTCCGCAAACCACCAGTTTTCCAAAAGAACCTCCATCGATGGTATTCTGAAAATGGAAACGTGCTCACAACAGAGGAGCGGGACGTCTTGCACAAGTTTCACCACAAACACTGAAAACTTTTCTAAAACCAAACGAGACAGCTGATGCTTTGCAACATTTGGGAAGTGATTGGAATTGAAAGCTGTTGCGTAGTTTTTTCCTCCAACGCTTCGACGGACTACCATTAGCAATCAATCGCCAACGCAGGCAATCCGAAGTGAAGGACATAATAACACCCACGTGACTTACTTCATTCACCATGTTTTTTTGCATTACAATAGATGCTTATTTCATTCTATGTATCATAAAGCTTAGGAAAATTATATAGTATTAACTAGATATTTTATATCTAACCATTGTACAATAAAATATGTTAATTCTGTTAGTACAATATGCTAGTATATAACCGGGTGTCTTAATAATATAATATAGTATCCTAAGGACAACAATAATGTCATTACGATAAAAATATTTTACAGTTTGCAATTCAAGTTGTCAACGGTCATAATTTTAAATAGTAGAACAAAAAATATTTTTTTCAGATTTCTCCCAGTGTGTTATTCGGAAAACTTTTCAAAAAAGAACCCAACACTAACATCACAAACAAAATAAACTCATGTCACATTCGATCCTATAATTGACTAAATTCACTGGGCTATTCTTGAGGGAATCAATACTGTTTAGAATTCCGTGAGAGAATAGCTCTATCGTGCCATCTTTAATTCAGTTTATTCTAGACAGCTCGATTACTTTGTCTTTCCAGCGAAAAGGCTCCGCCTGATGTGAAAAAGTTTTAAAGTGACCCGCATATGGCGGCCAAATTCAATTTCCACTTAATCTTCTAGGGGAGTTTTCCATTTCGTCCGCTGACTACTTAAAATCACACGAAGAACGTACCCGCAATACCAAAGAAGTGGAAAGTTCATTCCATTCTTTTCCCAACTCGTTTGGAGGTAGTCAATAATAGGCATCGAGATTTTGCAAAGAAAAAATATCGGTGCGTTATATCGTAAGTTCACATCGGGGTCTTATCCGATTTGATCTTTTATAATGAGGCCTCTTTTTATAGGGGTTAAATTGCTAGATGACATCCCTAAGCATGAATCATATTTCTTGCCAAAAAGCTAGGAATTGCATCCAAATATTATCCCTCTCACTTCGTTATCTGTTATGAAATGATCTAGTATAAGTTCCTGGTTGAAGCGAAAGAGATGGCAATGAAAGGAGCAAGAACTGGCAATATAGTTCATTCTTAAATCCAGTACCCCTGCAAGCATGAGGCAGGAAGAAGTCTTCATTGACAAATCTTTGGTCTCCCCAATTCCTCTCGAATATGAAAAGGCATAACCAAAACACCAGTTCCTGTGTTATCTATCCGATACACGTATATGTTATTGGCAATCTATATAATTAGGTATTCCAAATAATTCCTAGGTATTCTATAAAATATTTAATACATTCAGGCAATGTTTGAAATATTATTCAGTTCATACTTCCATACCTAGGCGTTTTGTACAATTCCAAAGCCACAGACGGCAATATGTTCAATACATATTTGCGAGGAAAGTAATAATTATTGTGGATATATTCCATCTTTATTGACACAGACTGTGGAATTATTTAGAAAAAACAATAATATCGAAATATCCAAGGAAACCGCTAACGCTGAAAACTCCTCTGCTATCATGGAAGAATGATTTATCTCTTTTGTGCCTTTTTGTTTCCGCGTTGTTTTTTCCCAAAGGCATTTAAAAGTCGATTTGTCACTTTGGTGGATCCACAACTGGAGTAAAAAGTCTACTTTCCAGAGAAACATATTTGTTGTTTTTGTAGTATAAACTTGCCCTCAGATACATGCTTTGTTTTAGTTCAATATCCAAGCCTGGATGATTTTCTTCCATGTTACATGTGAAAAAGGGACAAAATAGTGATTCAGATAAAAGCAACAAAAAAATATTTCGCCAGGAGAGGCTTAAAAATGAATCACAAACTTTTTATCGAATGAATGACGTTATTGACCATATAAATGAAACATTAAAGGGAAATTTCAATAGTCGTTTATCTCGCGAAACGTATGTCATCAAACAGAACGTGAAAATATGGATTTATGTCGTTTATAGCTTTGAGCAACATTCCAGTTTTCAATTGGGAGACTAATTTATTGTTTGGGGTCATTGATCCGGATATGTTCAATGAATAATCCAATAACCCAATATGGAAAATTGCCTATTCTAATAATCGACATTGAATAGTTTCCATGAGGCAAATAATCATCCCACGAACAATTAATTTCTTAGAAAATAATGGATATATGTAATTGGGGTCAGGGGTGGAGTAATTTTTTTTTAACACGTTATATTTTCATTTGGTTGAAGAATCCTACAATTGAGACCTTCTGGCATATAGTGGAATATGTTTATTGCGTTATTGACTGTCACAGCTGAGGCGGTTCTACTCGTACGAGCAGAGTCGCAGAATAACTGCTTGTTTTGAGAGTTGTGAAATGATTTCCTGTGTGGTACCTAGCTATGGTGCTGAATAACTTGACCGACATCGGGACACTGACCAAAAATCCAAGCCAACTGTATAGATGTATTTTTCGGAAACCAAAAGTACCAAAAAACAAACAAACCCACAAATTATATTGAATACCTTGTGAAAACTGTCAGTACCTACCTATATAAGTCAAACAAAACAATATTTGCAAAAGCGAATACAAGCGCATAAATATTCAAGAACTGAAATTATAACCTTATCCAAATACGAAAATGAAAATCAACATAAGGTCGACACTAACAACTGGGAAATTCTGACCAAAGAGAGAAATCCAAAAGTTAGAACATTCCTTGAAATGTAACAAATAAAAAAGACCCCAAAAGTATCAACAACAGAATAATGTCAAAAACTCAAGCCAGATTCAAACCAACCTCGTTTAACTTCGTTTATAGTACTAATGAAAACTGATCTTTACATGCTGCATTAAAAATACAGTGAAGCTCATTTACTATAACTCAATCTTCTAAACATTTCAGTGTTTTCTAAATTCATTTTAAAAATCATATATGTTTCTGCCTCAATAAAAA
Source organism: Gonioctena quinquepunctata (assembly GCA_018342105.1). Taxonomy (NCBI): domain Eukaryota; kingdom Metazoa; phylum Arthropoda; class Insecta; order Coleoptera; family Chrysomelidae; genus Gonioctena; species Gonioctena quinquepunctata. Next base: position 681,309 of record JAFIRS010000074.1, on the reverse strand, counting down.
CTAACATCATCAACTGTAGCAAACATACTACAATACACATTCAATGGAGAAAGTGTGGGATTTTGAAAATTGCATTTTATTGTACAAAAATCGACATATACGAAGCGAGTATGCCCTCTCTATCTGGGAAAAACATTCAATTTTGAGTAGTTAAGTGCTCCAAGATCAGGCAAAATCTGCTCAGATTCTCCCCTAGCCACATCCCGAGTAAACAATTCAGCGAAGCCATTAGAAATGCATACCCAGTCCTCTGCAGTACCTTAAACTGCTTTAGACACGACAGCTACATCGTGTTAAGAGGCAGCGAACGAACAAAACTGCAGTTTCTCTCTTTGTAATACAAAACCGCGCTTTCGGATGATTAGATATGGTTGTGATTTCCTTTGGAAATGTGAAGCTGTGAAAGTGAGAGAGTTCCCGAAATGTGTTTCCGGAAATAGAGTTTCCACCACATTAATGAGATGTGCAATACTACTACTAGTCATGGTGTTTTAGTGAATTATTCAACAAGCATGTAACGAAGTTCATTGCATTAGTCGTGGACATGATGTCGAGAATACGTCTGATTGCCATTTCCTCAATTGTAGAGAGTTTTTTCGGGAGGTAGAATGAGATGAATATTCAGTATATAGAATCAAAAACATGATCTCCACACCAGGCTATCACAGTTCCTAAACTGTTTTACTATTACATTTTGCCCAATATATTCATCAGTGCTTTCATTAATCTTGGAGTGCATTCTATAAATTTGAAACAGCTGTATCTATATCTCAGAAGGCTCGTATCAATGCACTACCAGTTTCTTTGGGTAATCTTTTTGATGAAACATTCAGAATTTCTGTTGGAATGGATTCTTCAATTTGTGTCAGTCATATAAGCAAATGTGGTGCTGAATCTGTGGTTCATTCGTGTTGTATATTCAGCGCTGGTCGAAGATCTCGCCTTGATGCTGTTGATGATTTGATGAAGAGAGCTTTAGTAAAAAATGCCAGCTATCTTAGAGTCATCAGGTGTCAGTGGGGATGACGGAAAACGACCGGATGGAATGTCTTTGATTCCTTGGAAATTTGGTAAACCAATGGTACAGGATATTATTGTATAGACACTATGGCCACATCACATTTGGACGCGCATTTCCAATTAAAAAACATAAAAAGAGGGAACCATGGCTAAGGCTAAGGAATTAAAGTGTCTGCCAACAATCTAAGATCGTTGAATGCTATAAAAAAATTCACAAATATAAAATGGTTCCTCGATTACTATTCCACAGGTCCAACCACCAAAAAATATTGAAACTGGCCAAAGAAAGCTATTATAGATCTAGAATTGAAAATTCCGATAACGCTGTGAAGGAAACATGGAAAGTGATGAATGATCTCAGGAGTAAGACAACCGCACGCACTACAACCTCATTGGATCCGGATACTCTCAACAATCATTATTGCACTCTGGCCAAGCACATAACGAGTAATATGAATCCAATTCATGATCCACTTGAGTTCATGCACTCTGTTGGAACGAATGGGGCGTTTACAAGTGTTACAAATAAATAATTCAACACTATGAATCGCCAGTAAACTGATATCCAAAGACTTTGGCATGTCATTGGCAGCTTTTCTGAAAACTCATATAATAATTATAAAAAAACAGGTTTCAAAAAGTGTATGCTTGAAAAATACCCAGTGAATTACCTCTACAGAGCTTGCATCAGAATGAACTCTTCTAAGCGTTAGCTCGATGTAATTTTGTGTCTTCGATAGCTCAGTTGGTAGAGCGTATGATTAGAGATCTAAAGGACGCAGGTTCAAAACCTGCTCGAAGAGAGTTTTTTATATAATTTAAAATGGCACAATCTTCTTCCACCTATATTTTCACAGATGCAATCAAAACTATGTTTAAGATACGTGGATGATACCCTCAGTGAAAAGTATGAGGGATTCCTCCAAGCTCACATTGGAAACGGAAACCAACACTGCCGTATTTTTCTAGATATGAAAAAACAATGACATCTGAACCTACGTTCGTAGAAAAAAAAACTCCTACGTGATAGTATTTCAACTACAGTTCCTCATCCGTACAACAGAGAAAGGGATCGTGAAGAACAAGAACAAACCCCAGTTAAATGCCTTCCATACATCAGAGATGTCTTCGAAAGGGATAGAAGGATCGGAAATGAGTACAAAATCAGGACTTACTTCCAATCTAGCAGTACTTTATGAATCTTCCTCAACAAGATCATACCTGACAATATCATCAAAGTTGAAAAGTGAAACATTCCCATTTGAATATTGAATAGAAAGGTTTTTCTCTATTAAATATTAAAAAGACAGAAAAATATTTCTATTCAATATTCAATCGAGAATGTTTCCCTTTTCAAAATGAATACCCCATAAGAAGTTATCTTGAACGATGGAAGATAGTGACTAAGGTTTATCTTTCGGTCGCAAATGATTCCTCATCGGATTTTATGAACATCCCGTTCATATTTTCAAACAAATCAATCATCAAAGTCATCGAGAACTGTATTTATGCAGTTCCATGTGAATGTAGAAGTTCCTACATCGGAGAGATAAGGAGGCCATTATCTGGAAATCAACACAACTCAAAAAATGTACTCAACGTAGCGGGATGTCGCAATAGGGAATTGCTGACCACGCCTACATAGAGAGGAGCATTGGTAACGGAAATCGAAGGAGAAATGTTCATTATTTATTCTGGCATACCGTAAAGTTACGAAAGAATACTGCAATGACAGACCTATAGGAATGACAAGAAGCACCAAAGGTTGTCAGTGTTCACCTGGTACAGGCTATTGAAAAAACTTTCTAACCCATCAAGCAGAGAATAAGTTATTCCTGGTAGACATTTCTATGGAAGCTGTCTCTTTCAATATTCAATACTGAATATTGAACTTATATTTATTGAATTGAACAACACGTTGAATTTTTTGGGATATTGTATTTGCAGGTAACATATGGCATTGATATAAGTTGGCCTGGGAATTGAAAAATTCTGGAAATATCATTCATTGAGAAGAGAGGGGTTGAATTTGTGTTGATATTTCCACACAAAAGGCGAGTTGTCAATGATTCTGGTGTTATAATGCTGTGTACAATCTATATCTGATTCATTTCACTACCAACTATAAAGCTCTTCAGTTTATGATACAGGTTTCTCTGGAACTACTTGGATATCCTCTGAATGAAAGTGGTTTCAAATTTATTCCATTTAATTTCTCGTCCAGATACCTTCCCATCAAAGTGGTTTCCCTATAAATAGAAGCTCATCGTAACACAACTCCGAGCTGCATTTTTAGATCCGCATAATAAATTTTTAATTCAGTTGATAAAACGGCTCTGACATCCAACACGTAAGTGAAATTAGCGTAAGAGTAACTTTAATGAATCCGCTTGATGGCAGAAAGTTAGCGGTAAAAACTTGTTCATTATTATAGAACCCGTCAGAGGAAATTTTTTTGAACGAGTAGTGGAGCTTGTAACTATGAAATAGAATAGTCGGTGAGCTCAAAGTAGATGTTATGGAAGTGAAATGAAATTTCACTAGAATTGCCCAAGTATGATTTTCAGACATCAGAAGAAAGTGGGGCATCTTCAACAAAAAGTGAAGGGGCAGCTTCTATATTTCACATTGATATAATCTTTTTTGGAAAAATACCATTATCCAATGTATATTTGGTGATGATGATAGAAGTCATATTGGTAATAATATAAATAATAATTTGAGCTGTTGAAATTGGCAGGAGTTCGGTCAGTGTTTTGGAGAAAACCAAAGATTTAAAATAGTCGACGTTTCGATGCTTTTATTGCTTCATCTTCAGGACTCTGGATATCAAATTGTAGGGCAATGGTAAAAGCTAAAAGCAATGTTAATGCAGGTACATGAAACGTTAAGTTAAAGTAAGGGAACATAAATGACTCAATTTTAACATATATGATTTTGTTAATATGTTTTATGTTTATTTTCACTTCAGAGTCCTGAAGATGAAGCAATAAAAGCTTAGAAACGTCGACTATTCTAAATCTTTGGTGTTCTTCAAAACACTGACCGAATCTCCTGCCAATTTCATCTATCCCATTCTATTAAATTAATAATAATGTTTTTTCCAAGATCTAAATACGTAGATGTGAAAAGATAAATTGCAGATTCAAACTAATTCATCAACAGACTGAAAAGTCTGATTATATGATAGAGATTGAATATTTTTCGAATTATAATTCTTCCTTATTGGAGAAATTGAATTCATGATTATAAAATTCAGACCTTGATTGTAAGTAAAGCTAGATGAAATTTTTTTGTAGAAACAAAGTTTTTTGTAACAACAATTTTTTTTTTTTTTCGAACATTTCTACAATGATTTTCTCACTCCACGCTATTTTCATTTTCTATCACATGGTGGTGAAGTAAAAAAAAGTAGTTGCAATTTTATTTTTAACTTGCTTTGTTGTCTGTCTGTCCACTACAAGTGATTTTGATGCACTTCTGACTATCCAATTGGGTGGAAATTTTTCCATACACGTGTAGATTCAATGACAATACACTTCAACATTATCTGGTAGTTCTGCAACATATCGTTATATCAAATTGCAATTGAACACGAACAAAAATATCCAACCGCAAGTGATATATTCAAAAACCGACTCATTTGAAAAATAATATTGTTGATATTCTTGAGAACGGTTAATTCCGTTTACAAAAATGGGAGTCTAATCGGTATAAAACATTTCAAAATAGAAGTGCAAACAATTTTCAAAGCCCACTTCAATATATTTCTTCCGGAAAAAAAAATATTTAAAACACTGGCAATAGTTTAGAACCCAGAAGGTGATATTTTTCATTTCAAATCGAATCTTGAAGAACCAACATTCATAACAAAACGGCTAGTTGTAAAAAAATATTCGACGAATCAAAAATTTGGAATTGTCAGTTCAAAGTGGCAATTCCAAAAATGTTGTTGTTGGCCTTCATACCTATAGTACCACAGCAAAGAAACATATTTTATAAGAACTTTTCCAAGGACAAATCGCATGGGATGATCGAATTTCCCACGATTTTTTTCGAGCCTGTTTATGTTCAATAATGAATTGACAAAACTGAATCTAATCGAAACCCCACGCCAAGTCACAATTCCTTAATTTACTAATCAGTTAATCCATGGCGCATGCATATAGTTGCATTCCATATATCAAATTGGATCTATGTGCGCAAATCTAAAATTGTTCTATTGAAAAAATTGAAGTCTCTTCCTCGTTTAGAGATTTACGAAGCAGTTTGGTTCGCAAATCTAATCGGAAACCTGAACCATACTGAAACGTTCAATTGGTGGTGTCATCGTGGCAAGGACAAACTCTTCCATTATATGAAAATCCATTTTTACATAGCTCTGAGAATGAATTTAGTGCCAACCCATACTAACAACTTGAAATAAATGATTATTATCATTATTATTATACACATATTTTCATAGACTACAAATAGGTGAAACTCATATTCACACCTACCATATCCCTCCAATATTCATATTTCAATCATTCACAACCTAAGATTCTTTTAATTTTCCTTCGGTCCATTACATTAAGCGTTTTTTCAAATGACTTTTAACCTCAAGAATTCTCAGTCGACAAAAGAGAAATCATATTCCACCCAAGCCCACGTACTATGGCGCTGGTGTCGAATATCTGGCGAAAGAGCAAGCAACAAGTACTTCGCAGTTGGCTACCGCTGCTAGCTGTCCGATGGCGATGTCTCAAGTAATTAAACAGTGTTAGCACAAAGACCGTCAATTCGTCAAGTTGGCTGACGAGGCAAAGCTTTATCCATGTCCCTGTTCGCCTTATATAATCGCTCATACGAACCAGATGGCTACCTGTTATAGGACGGAGAAGAGGCATTAATGCTAACTGGAGACGTTAATAATTATTTAAAAAAAATATATATATGAATTTGAAATAAACTTAGTAGAAAGGATATTCCTTGAGGTTCATGCTTTAACCATGTGATAATTGTCCTGTCAAATTTTAAATTGTTTAAATTAAGTTTCCTAAACAATATGTGCTTTTACAATTGTTTAATTTTATATATATATTACTAGTAGTGTTTCATAGTGATATGATTTTGAGAAATTTTATTCAATCACAAAAAGGTGATTAGATCGCTGTCTTCACTTAACCTCACCCTAGTAAGTTCTATAAATTTGTTTAAAATTGCATTCCACAATTGTGTTTTCCTTTTTTCACAGCTGTCTTGATAATGAAAATGAACATTTTCGAAAGCTTGACAAAATAAGAAAGAGTTTTTCTTTTTTCACTGGCCATTAAATTTGACTGCAACCTCAAGGAATATCCTTTCTACTAAGTTTATTTCAAATTCATAGTTATTTTCAACTAGTCCAGTCACGAGACTACCTTTCTTCTATATATATCTATATATATATATATATATATATATATATATATATATATATATATATATATATATATAAATTTATATACATGAGATTTTTTTACCGACTGGATGGTAGGAGGATTGTATTTGGTAGGTTTTGTAGTCACTTATTGAAAAAAATGCTCTTTTTTCTGTCTGTCTTTCGAGATTTATCATTTCTTCTTCAGGAACTCTGAATTAACAATGACAGAAATGGAATTCTTCGTACTTACGAAATGTGAGGTTATGGAAAAACTAAACAATACAGTATGAAATCGAGGAAATTCTTCATTCTTGTACGGATTATTGTAAAAAACATTGAATTAGGACTATCACATACATTCAGATAAAAACTTGTAATGAAAATAAATCAAAAGGATGTTCTACTCGCCAGATCATTGAAAACATAAACAATCATGTGACAGGAACGTCACTCTCCATACTGATGATGTACAGTGACATTGACTCTTGACATCTTACAGTATTGCCAATTATTTTGGGAGGCGCTGGGTCTATCGTCAGTTGTTGGGAGTTAGTGTGTTATGAGTTTGGTGGTTTTTGGTTGTGGTTTTGTGTAGTAAATATGTGTAAATAATGTTGAGTCCTTCTAGGTCTTCTTTAGAATTCACTGACAGTGGTTGTTTGAATATGTTGGTATTTTCTAGGAATATTCGTTTGTGTGAGTTTTCATCTAATATTTTAACGTTTAACGCTTAGAATAAGAAAATTCGTGAAAATAAAGGAAAAGTGAGGGTTGTCAAGAGGAGAAATAGCAAACTTGGGGAGATGAAGAATTATGTGAAAAACGAAAGCCGTACAAAATTTTGAAGAACAATAAATCAGAAAATGCAAGCAAATCAATCATTAAATGTTATAAAACACATCCAGAGAAAAATAGGAATATAAACCATCAAGAAAAAACCACTCACTTTCTAAATACAACAAAAGTCCCATACGTGACGTTGCTATTAACAAGGGGGACGTCCACAGTGGAGCTGCACTTTCCCATATATGAAGAACACTTCCAGGATTCACGAGAACACTCAGGAGGGAGAATAACAGATATTCTTGAACCAGAACTAAACAAAGTGAGCGAATTCTTGCCAGGCACTTCTTTTGGGTATTTTGGATCACTTTTATCCATTCATTTGAGCTTTATTTGTCTTTTTCATGCTCATAAATTGAGTATAACCTTCAAACGTATATTCACTCGTTACTCTATTGCACATGAGCAAAGATTTGACAAATTCATTTCACTGTTTATATTATTAAGTTAGATTTCGCAGGTTAGGTCGTTTTAAGGATTTATTTGAATAAAAGAAACATTATTTGACCATTTTTTGAAGTCATTATTTATCTATTTGATCACCTAACCATAAATATTTCCACAAAACAGTTCTTTTGACTTCGAACAGAGCAACAAGTTGGCACTACTGAATCCCACCTTGAGAACGGAGGAACAATTTTTTCCATAGGCGTACCGATTGAGCTGGGATAAGGTAAAAGAATTCAGGTAAAAGAGTATTGAAAAATGGTAAGAACAACATAGCTGGACATTCATTACTGTTATGATAGGTATTTACTGTTCAAAATCATCAAATAAAAAAGAAATCAATTAAACAAATTTATCATAACGAATATTTTATTATGATGACTAGTTAGTTGGTGAAGAAAAAAAAATCAGAAACTTCTGTAACATTTTGAGATAATGTTAGGTCCTGATGAGGTGGATCGGGTCAACCAATTTGAATATCTTGGGGTTCATGTGGATAGGGGGTTACATTTTAAAGAACATGTCAACTTCATTATTCATCTCGTTGTGCCCCATATTTGTCAAGGTAGACAAAAATTTTACTGTACAATTCATTAGTGCTCCCTCATTTCACATATCGTTCCACAATTCTGTATCTACTGAAACAAAATGATTTAGCTCGTTTACAGAAACTCCAAAATAGGGCCATGCGCATAATTTTAAATTGCAAAAGACTTACACCAATAAGAGATATGTTAAAGCAACTAGAATGGTTACCAATTAATTCCTCTCTCCTCTACCAAACATTAATCCTAATTTTCAAAATAAGAAATAACATTTCCCCAACATATTTACAAGAAAAAGTTATGTACAATGACCAAATCCACGGATACAATACAAGATTCAGAACTGACTTCCATATTCAACAAGTCACATTAACACATACCCAAAATTCTGTTTTTTTCAAGGGACTTGATAGCTATAATAATCTGCCAGAACAGATCAAACGTTTAACATCCTTCAAGACAAAGTTGAAATCATATGTTCCAAATCAATAAAAACCTAGTAGCCACTTCCTCATTTTTTTGTTTCGATTTAATATTTAGTTAGGACAGGTATACAAATGTTTTAGTATATTTAAAGTATTTTGTGTATTCATTAAATATTTTTTAGAATTTGTATGGGCGTATAGATGTATGGTGTGCAAATAGGTGTAGTAGTTGTGTATATGTATGAGTATATGTGTTGTATATATATTTTTATTTTTTAAACGTAGTCTATATTAACCTAAAAGTATGCTATATATCGTTCTCATTGTAATCATTGCAATGACTTGAAAATGTAAATTAGTAAATGGACTAAAGGATTTATATGTAAATAATGAAAATAAATAAAAAGCAATAACAAATTATAATAATTAGTCCCATCATAATAATAATATATATATATATATATATATATATATATATATATATATATTAGGGTGATTTTTTTTTTTACTTTTTTGTTTTTTTTTCGGGGGAATTTTTGTTGGAAATACCCAAAAACAAATTCCCTGAAAGTTTGAGCCCTTAATACTAATTTAAGTCCTCGACCAAGGCGTGTGAAGATTTCCCATTGAAAATACACGAAAACTCTGATTTTTTATTTTTAAATTTCTTTAGCTCAGCGGCATTTCATGGGATCGCTTTGACCGAACATGTTTTTTTCTCAGAATTGAACGCTCTACAAAAGTGCCTATTGCGGCAAAGTCGTAACTCACACTGGCGAGACAGTAGGGGCCACTGAACCTGATTTTTCCATGAAATTCGCGTTGTTTCGCATTTATCTCGTAAATAACAAGAGCTACGGAAAGAATGTGAACGTCAAACTTGTAGGGAATTCTATTTCCTACAAAAAAAATCATATGGACCAAATCGCTAAGATCAATATTAAGCGAGATATTAAGCCTTGAATGGATTTTTCCGTGAAATTTTGGCCGATCATTGATTTGAACTTATTAATATCTTGTTTTCTTTCTCTGTAATATTATATTTTTTGTTCAATACATTTTTTTCATCAAATTAAAGGTTAAATATTGTAGATTATTAATTTTGCTTTAGTTTTCTAGCCTGAAAAAAATGTATTGAACAAAAAATATAATATTACAGAGAAAGAAAACAAGATATTAATTAGTTCAAATCAATATTCGGCCAAAATTTCACGGAAAAATTTGGTCCATATGACCTTTTTTGTAGGAAATAGAATTCCCTACAAGTTTGTCGTTCACATTCTTTCCGTAGCTCTTGTTATTTACGAGATAAATGCGAAACAACGCGAATTTTATGGAAAAATCAGTTTCAGTGGCCTCTACTGCCTCGCCAGTGTGAGTTACGATTTTGCCGCGATGGGCACTTTTGTAGAGCGTTCAATTCTGAGAAAAAACCATGTTCGGTCGAAGCGATCCCATGAAATGCCGCTGAGCTAAAGAAATTTAAAAATAAAAAATCAGAGTTTTCGTGTATTTTCAATGGGAAATCTTCACACGCCTTGGTCGAGGACTTAAATTAATATTAAGGCTAAAACTTTCAGGGATTTTTTTTTGGGTATTTCCAACAAAAATTCACGATGGGACCGAAAAAAAACAAAAAAGTAAAAAAAGAAAAATCACCCTAATATATATATATATATATATATATATATATATATATATATATTAGCGGTATTGTTCCGGAATATCTTTACCTTCACCCAAATAACCGATTCACCGCTGGTGGTATCTTAATTCCGTGATAAAAATTCAAGAGATCCGCTTCGAACACTAAGCCGGAACAAAATATTTATACAATTTCCATGGTTCTTTGCTCCTTGATATGTTCCATGTAGACTCTCGTTCCCCATTTTATACTCCATTATGTAAATAGCTCGACATCTTGTAAGTGAAGATGTCGATTCGGTATGTAAATATTAAACATTTCACAGAAACACGATAAAAGCTTCTTGATTCTCATATGCATTTTTAATATTTGTTTCTCTTCCACTGACAATTTCGTTAGTTCAGATTACAGATTCACCCGATTTGATGGCTTCAGATCAGTTGTTATGGAATTATATATTTTCGGCACCTTATATATTATCTACTCAATAATTCCCAAACAAATGAAATCATTCAATTCTTTTTTTACAAAACTAGTTCTCAACGAGTTTTTCTGAATAATAACACCATCTGAAGAAGCTACTGTATAGCGAAACAGTGGTTTTGTTAACATAGTTTAGTGAAAATCATCTAGTGAAGTGAGTACTTTTGTTTACTTCCAAATTATTTATTTTTCCGAAAACATCTCCCTTTGTGTAAAGTAATGATCAGTCGCATATTGAAGGGAAGAGCCATTCATAGTGGAACTTTTCAAAATATGTGTAAACATTTCAATCGATCGTACTACATAGAACACTATGGGCTATTTTTATTTTATTTTGCTGAACTCATGATAAAACGTCTATCGCAAGGAATGGTTCGAAGTGATTCTCCGAACAGGGAGCTGTTGTTATTGTCAGCACAACGTGACGGTATATACTGGTAAGTCTGTCGGTAAACAATTAGCAGTAATCTGAGCAATTAGTGACACACGTTCCCTTTTAGCGTTTGTTTGCTCAAGATATGGTTCCGGACATCGCTTCCGCTCCCTTGAATAACCGCCTATCGACGAGCCATGATGACAAATTTGACAACGTTAACTATATGAATAATAGTTTAAAAAAACTAAAAAACACGCTTTTATAGAAAACCAGACTAAAAAAATTGAAAATAATGTACTATATAATTATTGATACCATGCACCCCACGCTTTTTTTTAAATAAAATGCATTTTTTCTTATTTTCTATTTTTTTAGTCTGGTTTTCTATAAGAGCGTGTTCTTTAGTTTTTTTAAACTATTATTTATTTTCAACTTTTTAGTTTAGTTTTCTATTAACGCGTGTTTTTAGTTTTTCAAACAATTATTATTATCATTATTAAATTTTTTCAACTATTATTCTCCAATATTGAATAGAATCGGACCATAATCACAAAACTCGTCCGCCATTTTGGAGCCGCCATCTCGAATCCTTCAATTATGACAAAATAATCATAATCTCCGACACCAAAAACCCCCACATACCAATTTTGAATAGAATTGGACCATAATCACGAAACTCGTCCGCCATTTTGGAGCCGCCATCTTGATACCTTCAATTATGACAAAATAATCATAATCTCCGACCCCGAAAACCCCCACATACCAATTTTGAATAGAATTGGACCATAATCACCAAACTAGTCCGTCATTTTGAAGCCGCCATCGTGAATCCTTCAATTTTGACAGAATAATCATAATCTCCACCCCAAAAACCCCCACATACCAATTTTGAATAGAATCAAACCATAATCACAAAACTCGGCCGCCATTTTAAAGCCCGCCATCTCGAATTTTTAAATTTTTACAAAAGAATCATAATATTCGACCCCAAAATTTCCTACATACCAATTTTGAATAGAATCAGACCATAATCACACAACTCGTCCACCATTTTGGAGCCGCCATCCTAAATTTTTCAATTTTGACAGAAGAATCATAATCTCCGACCATGAAAACTCTCAGATACCAATTTTGAAGCGAATCGGACCATAATCACAAAACTCGTACGCCATATTGAAGCCGCCATTTTGTTTTTTTCGACACAAAATTTTCTCAATGCATTGTCACCGGAATTATATACACCTGCCAAATTTCAAAACATTTGAACGTCTGGAAATGGGTCAAAATCGCGACCAAAGGAGCCGGTTACGAACAAACAAACAAACATACAAGTGAAGCTAATATAAAGCGTGTAAAAGCAACCCAACAAGAGATAGGCTTAAAAAATGCTACATAGACGAAGAGTAGAGGATAAGAGAAATCACTTGCTCTATTCATGAATGAAATAGTAAAATTGTATTGGTATCCTTTAAAGTTGACGTTTAGCCCGTCATTCACGTTTCATTCATAAAATTCGAGATCTGGTTTAGTTCTGGTTCAGCCAATCACGAGCCAGAATAGCACGTCATGTGACAGATTGTAGAATGAGAAAACGCTTCGGGTATTTTCGTATTTGCAAGATCAATAAAATAATTATGTTTTTGGGCAGAATTAAATATATTATGAGACTATATAGTCATCTTTAGTGAAAAAATGGACTCCGACATTCCTTTAATTGAAACATTCACATGATATATATATATATATATATATATATATATATATATATATATATATATATATTATATATTATTTATGGTGATCACCATAGACAAATTAAAAATAAAGAGACTGTTTGAAACATTGGCGATCTTGACCACCAAGTTTTTGGTACGGCCAGTCGCGCATGGAGGCGCTGCCCGCAATCAACAGACGACTGACATGATAATTTTCCAATTTCGACATTTGTCAGAAAATGACAAACCACGTAATAATTTCAGAATAATTCTACTGTTAATTGTCATCGAAAAATTCATTATAGAAATTATACTTGAATTATGAACCCAACGTCGAAAATGGAATGTTTTGTTATTCGAGTTGACGCTGAAATTCCTCGAAATATTCCTTCACAAGGTAAAATATAAGCTACTTTTCACAAACCGATACTTATTTCCATCCATCAGTTGCAGAATTTTTTTCACAAACTGATACTTATTTCCGTCCATCAGTTTCCATTTCCTATCACCATTTGAGGAATTACGAAGATTATCATCAAACTGGAGTATTTGTTAAGTATACCTACTCGTTCTCCTTTGTGCTAATAAATGAACAAAATTATTGAAGGTTTGTTGTAAATGTAATTTGTTTTTATTTTGGTTGATTTGATGAAGACTGAAGAATATTTTTAATTTTGTTGTTTTTCGGAGTATTATTATTGTTTTGTCTGTAGTTGTACCTTGTCCTAGATACAATAAAATGTGTTTTTATAGTGTTTAACTTATTATTCTTGTTTTATAAGATCTTCAATTTTGTTCTTGATATCATGAAATAAAGATTTACTTTGAAACTTTATTTTAACCACGAACGAACTAATAGATTCTACGAATCGATTAGTGTATATATTTTATTAGTGATCGATTTGCCATTCCTGTATTTCATATGATACAACCATTCATATGGAATACAAGAATGGCAAATCGATCACTTATAAAATATATACCATATCAATCATATAAAAGTAACACATTTGAAAAACCCGCCTTATCTCAATCGGTTTTACCAACTGTACTTAGTTCGGCCAGTTGCGAGATATGTCGCCACTGTCTAAACGTGGTGCCAACTTTTACTGCAGGTTTGACAACTCTCTTTATTTTTAGTTTCTCTATGGTGATCACTGTATTCGTAATACATTCGATGTGTTACCTCATTGACAATCAGTATGTGTATTCCATTGTTTATCATTATTGTCCATATTTATTTTGGAATAAAAGTTGATTGTTAATTATGAATATACAGTACAAGGGTAATAAGTTATGATATCGAAATAGATAAATATATATGTACTAGTAATTTCAACAAGGAAAATATTTTTAGAAACTCGACATACATGATGGATCCACAATTACAAAGGTCGTTTGCTCATGATAAAAATCTTATGATGGAGCGGATAATGCTTTTATGAAGTGCTATAAATTACATACAATTATAGTTATTCCAATCCCAATTGGAACGGCAATAAAAATAAGAGCACTACGAGGAGTGTTCACATGCACTGCCCGGCAAATGGGAAATTTATATACTACCAGTGTTTTTACTTTCAAAGCGTTCCTGGTACAATCATAAAAAAGTTGAGTCGTGTGGAAGAGAATTCTTTCTCGAAACTTTTTATGTCGTTCCAATTGGGATTAGGAATACTATACTTAATTAGGCTTTCAATCCAAGTTTCCATGATCCCAAAAAGGCCGTTTGGGGAGAAATCACTTCGGAAAAATCGCCAGGTAGGCTTCAAGAAAAATCGAGCAGTCATCTGATTTTTGACAGACAGATCCACAACATATTGTAGTAAATTTCAAGGATTTCATCTCACTTTCGAGTCAACTGTTCTGTGCGCGATCTTGTTCGTAGAACTGTAATCTTTGATATGGAGCAGAGCACATTGCTTCATTAGGAACATTTATTCTATCGTATCTTGATATCGTTGTTATATGGCATCCGTCTCAGGTATTTCTTCCGATTATATTTTCCACCATTGTCTAAGATATATAGTCAGTCCACTTATGTAACAAGAATCGACGGAAATCTTCAGTCGTTTCAACTCGCCCTTACAGGCTTCCGAGCAACGCTGCCAAATCATGTACCACGGCTTGCAACGAAGGAGGTTCCGCTTGGCCTTCCAACCCCCTTTCCCTGCGAACCCTTTCCAGGCAACATATCCGGTCTCAACTAGGGTCTGGCGTTTATTTTTAATACGTGAAGTTGAAAGACTTTGAGCTCGCGTAGGATTATCTGGATTACATGTGAAATGTATGCAGTTTTCAAGAGAAAGAACTTAGTATCCTAATGTAGCTTATTTATTTTCCTGCAATGTATACTTTTTTATCGGGTGCTTCAGTAACCACTCAAGCAAAAAGTGATTATGTGCTATGGGAAGGAAGTGTTATACAGAAAAAGCAAGATTCGAGACGCAATTGTACTTTTCGTGTCCGGAACAAACGCCATCTCATGGAGTGGAAGGATCATCTAAATATATCATATTGTCTTTCTTTTGATAACATGAACCCTACCTGGTGGTTAATGAATGTTTCATGTGAAACTTCACGTCTACAAAATATTTGTTTTTATTCATATTCCCGACTACACAGTGAATGTCTAGAATGTAATCAATCAATTCCTATCACCCCCAAATGAAACTCTTCAATAACATTGATACCTATATTGAAATGAATCAATAAAATACAAACCGATACCAAAAATTTATCAAAGCAGAACATCAAACAGAAATGCACATTTTGAGAAAAGCTCGTATACCTTAGTCTCTATCACCAATTCTCGTAAACTATTCAGTTTCTCATAGAAACTTAAAAAGCTCTGTGTTGCCCAATGAGCCAACCAAATCGCTATAAATTGTCTCTCGGTCGAACTCTAGCGCTTTAATTATGACTTCAAGAAGCCACCCCTTTCATATGATTTGTTCAAGTTCAAAGATTCCGATACTCTATTGTTGCTATGTTCACATGTCCAACCTCGTAATCTGATGAAGCTTTGCACTGCAGATATTTTAATGGTTTACTTAAAGCGTCGTAACTCACCAAGACTGCAACAATTTCTCCGTCCATTACAGGCTGCATTTCTTCGATTTCAGGTAATTCCAAACGTAATTTATGTTATTATCGCCTAACATTTGCTATCGACACTCACCAAAATTCCTGTTATTTAATGTAATATATTTTCAGTTCCTGAAAAATTAGTTTAAGTAAAATTTTGTTCCATTTACCCCCGAAAATCAAAAGGAGGTCTCTCACGTAGGCCATCATTCCAAATTAAATGTATCCGTTGGCCAGCTTAGTCGCTAAAAGCCACTAAGCGTAATACGCGGTCAGCTCTAATAGAGCCAATCCGAATGTATTCCCTTCTTGGGGTTCCGCGATCAATTAACTCTTCCTGGGTCCGCCTCTCATTCAAGCGACTCCACTCTTGGAACTACTTTTCGCCGCTCTCAATTACTCTGATTAGTTGTCCAGTAGCATCATCACGTATATTCCTGTCCAAAGTCAGGCGTTCTTTCCTTTTCCTGACTCAGCAAAGGTCGCTAACTCTAGTATCTCTAGACTATACATCCGATGATCAAATTGCCAAAATGTAGCAATTTGACTTGTACGACATTGTAATACGATAATGAGATTTTTCACGAGAGGCAACTATAGACTTGGAACACCTTTGTAAGCGAATCAGTCTATGAATGGAAACTTAACAAAAATTTAACCGACGAAAAACTCAACTGAAAAGTAAAAAATTAAATGAACCCTCTTAGTCTTAATGATAATTGAGCTCCTGAACTAATGTGAGTAACTGATTTTGAGTCGGCGCCAAACAAACAATTATCGAACAATTATCATTATGAGGTTGAGAAAGAAGTATTTTTCAGTGTATATTTTTTTTTAATCACAAAGCTTGGTTAAGCTGAGCGCTTCCGGCTATTTGCCATCATCAGAGCTTCAATTGTCAAATTGGGGTGAGATTCCATCTCTCAAGAGACACAAAACCATAGTGGACATAATGGACATTACAACATAAAATGAAATAAAAGTAAATACGTGTCCAGCCTTTCGACGACAACAGTTTTTTGTTTGGCGCCGACTCGAATTAGTTACTTACATAAGTTTAGGAGCTTAGTTATTGAGACTAAGAAGGTTTATTTTAGTTTTCACTTTTCAGTTCCGTATTTCGTCGGTTTAATTTTTTGTTAAAAAGTTTTTATTTTTCAATTTTTTGTGGCTGAAATCTACTAATTACTACCTACTTGTTTTTTCTTCCAAAATACTTACTAACCCACCTCACTTCAACTATTACCAGTTAAATAATACGATTATCTACTTTTACTATTTGTTCTAATACAAATTATCTTATGTTGTTCTGGTTAGTTTATTTCATTACTTTGTATATCATTCCATCCTCTCATAGAATTTAATGATTGTGACGGATGTAGGAGAACAAAAATAATGACAGTAGCGATCTGTCATTGTCAACTACATATGTGTGCCAATGTTCACAAGTGAAAAATCAATTATCCCCCATTTTTCTACCCGTAAGGTAGGATAATTCCATTCGAAATCCAAATCTGATCAACTATGAGGTATACTCTATGTAATAAAAAAAGAATCACCCAAATCGAAGAACCCGGTACAAAGTTATGCCTGATAGAATCGGTTAACGGACCAGAATTCAGAGGGTGAGTGATCAATATCCTTTATTTTGCTACCCTTAGGGGTGGATTTCATCTTTTAAATTCAAATGGGACCAACTTCGAAGTACACCCTATCGGAATCGGACGTCTCAGTAAAAAGTTATGCGTGATCATACATAAAAAAAATATATATACGCGTCGACTAGAAAACCTCCTCCTTTTTGGTTTCGTCGGTTAAAAATGCAGAAATTGTGAGGTTTCACGCCCACTTTTGCACGCGATAAACACATGATTTCAGATGTGCGTGCGTGTGTGTTGTTTTGCTTGAGCAACAGCGAATTCTGAGTGTTTTCATTAGCCGAAGATAGCGCCGAAAAATGAGCAGTGATCAAGCAAACGGGTAGCTAACACTTTTTTTGGCTTAGTAATTATAATTGTAGATTCTGCAGCTCTGCAGCCGAGTACCATGAGTAAAGTCAACACAGCTTCATGGTGATAACCAAGAATTTGCATTCCCCCCGAAATTCTCTTGCATAATGCTGATTCATCTCAATTCATTTCCTCTTTCCACCAGACGTCTGCCTGTCTCCGCCAAAAGAAGCGTCCCGATCGACAGAAACGCCATCGCCGGAATATTTAATTACTCGCAAATTCCTCGATGCTATTGCTTCGCCGGCCACCTCTGATTAATTAATCAGTTCGGAACAATTGAATTCCTGCAGTCTATTTAACAAACAGCGTCTACGTTCCTGCGGTTCTAAATCGAGATATCTGTCCCAGAGCTCGATGAAATATGCATCGTTTCCTGTGGGCGGCGAGATCTCTTCTAATAATAGTAACCGGTAGAAAGGGAATTTTGACGGTGACGAATGTAACTATTCCATTCGATCGGATCGGGTTGAATTATGTTGGGAATTTATGCTGATACTGTGAGGAATTGTACTCCGAAATCAGAGGATTGCTTGTTATTGGCGAACGCTGGGGACAGTACTGATATAGTATGCAGCTGGACCTCACTATAAAATGTCTCAAAGCCAGGGCCACCCTATAGTCTAGTCGAGAGGTGAGTTTCCTGCGAAAAATAGTTCCAAGTCTCCAAGAATCTGAGCAATAGCTCATTCGATGCGAAATGCAATTCTGAGAAAGATTTTTTTTTGCTGACTGAAATTGCAATTGTTATTAGCAAAAAACGAAACAAAAAAAAATGGTTCAGTTTTTTGGGAATAACTCAAGAACTATCAGCGATAGCGAAAATTGAAAAATAGATTCTTAAAGAGAATTTCCAATAAAAAAGTCCCGAATGCCGGAACTCTATCTCCATTTTTAAAAGGGAAACATTCTCAATTCAATTCATAATTCCCTTTTCAACATGAATACCCCACAAGAGGTTATCTTGACGATGGAAGATAGTGACCAACGTTTATCTTTCAGTCGCAGATGATTCCACATCTGATTTTATGAACATCCTGTTTATATTTTCAATAAATCAATCTATCTCCATTATTTATAATTTTAATTTAACGCTGAGAATAGGGCTCCGCGCTACCGCAACGTCATTCGCGCGCCCACTCTAAAGAGAGTACACCACATAAAATAATTTTTATAGTATTAAATATCAATTTAAAAATTGCAATAAATCATGGTGTGTTTTCAACACTTGAAAGAACAAGGTCCCGTTGGAAAAAAAATTAAGTTCATTTTTCTACAAGGAATAATTAACAAATGCCCATGTTAATTATTCCTTATTTTTCGGACCTCGGTTTTCATAAAAAACGGCATAAATGTTTAAATAATTGCTCTAAAAAATGTTCGCTCTGGAGCCCTTCTCTATATATATATATATATATATATATATATATGGAAGGAATTTAATGGACATAGCCCTCAGAGAAGCGCTAACCGTAGACACGTGTTTCGGGCTCTCGGCCCTCATCAGTACGGTGGAGAAGTCAATCGATCCAAAACACGGAACTTTTGCATTTCAAGAAACCACAGGTACATTAGAACCATAAAAGTTATAAAACTTAGTGCATTTAGAAAAATAAACCTTTTAAGAACTCCTTCGATGAAAAACTTTCATAAATTGGTATATAGATTAATTATTTCTCTAAAAACAACAAAACCTACAAAAATAGGTTATATTTAACTTTTTTATTTTCACATAATTGCACTTTTCATGTATATTTTGCTATGAGACACCAATTTAAGTTAATTATCGCAGAATAGGTAACAGTAAGTCTGCCTGAATAGAGGAAATTATTATTTTGGTGAATTTCTCACTTATTTTCAATAATTGATCAAAACAGTTTGCCATTTTCTGAAACTGACATCAAGAACTACCAGAGGGCTCCACAGTAGACTGACTCCTGAGATTCCATACCGATTGAGTTAGCTGAGGTAAAGAAAGTAAGGTAAAAGAGTCAAATGGGATAAAGGTAAAATACATAGCCGGACATTTGGAATATTTATATGGGTATTTATTTATGAACATATTAAACTAAATTCAAATGGCAACTAGCTAATAGGATTTGAAAATGGTAAAAAAGAGTAAAAAAAATATTTTTTGTGATGTCTGATTGTGAAAATAATAAAATAAAACAAACCACAATCACCTCATCATAAAAATATATATATATATATATATATATATATATATACATATATATATATATATATATATATATATATATACTCGACAAGATCACGTTATAAAAGTTTCCAAAAGTTGTTTATTTTGTTTATTATAATTCTTTGAAGTTAAAAAAAAAATTATTTTTTTATTATTTATGTTTTGATATAGGGGTTTCTGCAACAAACGAAGGCATTCAATAACATTCGACAAAAATTTTAGGAAATTTGTTTATAAATTGTTTATAAACAAATTTAATAATTCCATATTCAAAAATAATATATTTTTGCCATTTTGTTATTTAGAGTATATAATGATTTTTTAAACACAATGTTTTTCTTAAAAACAATTGTTATTGTTTATATACAATTTTTTTTATATTTCCATCATGTAAATAATCAGTTAAGATTTTTTTTCTTCAAAAATCATGGTTGGCATTTCTCAATAGAATAACGAAAAATAAAAAAAATATATTAAAAATTGAATTGTTTGTTTGTTTATAAACAAATTACAAATCTCATTATATTTTTGTTCTGAAACTAATAAAAATTATAAAACATCGTGTCGAAACATTATTCATACCGTAATTTAAAAATAATCATTGAAAAAATTAAAAAAAAAAAATTTCGACACTTTGTTTTAGTAATTTTCAGTCGTTTCAGAAAAAAAAATATTATGAGATTTGGAATTTGTTCATAACAAATTGTTAACTAAATAAACAATCACATTTTTATATTCTATTTTTATGTTTTGTTATTCTATTGATAAATGCCAATTATGATTTTTAAAGAAAAAAAAATTCTCAACTAATTATTTAATAATGGAAATATGAAAAAAACTATTATAAACAGTAAGTTTTATTTTATTTTTTAAATCATATTCTCTAGACAACAAAGGGGCATGTTTTTCTTAATATCAAACTAATCAATTTGTTTATAAACAATTCATAAACCATTATAACATCCTTTGGATCGGAAGGAGAGGACCTATCTAGTAGCCTCCAAGATCTCCAGATTTTTCCATCTTAGATTTTGTCCATGGGGTTATCTGAAATCTGTAGTTCATAAAACTCAACCAGCCTCAATTAAAGAACTTAAGGATCACATTGCTGTTTATTGTTTGTCTCTCCTATCTGTCTAGTAGAACTACAGGCGTTCTAGTTTTTTTGAAATGAACTACATCACTACAACTACAACTCTTCTTGCTCATCTGGTATCATACATTTTCTCACCGTTTATTTTCGTTGAGAGAAATAATCGATTTTTTAACAAATTCTTCCAAAATCCAGCTGCAAAGGACAAATATAGATGTCTGCTGGCTCAAAACCTTCATGATGTACAACAATTATTCACTCCATTGACAGTTCTGACCCGACATTGGAATAATATATTAATTGGAGCTATGAAATGGCAAATACAATGATAACTGTTCAACAGAAGGAAGCGGGAAAATCTCTCAAACATGGTAAATCTTCTTTCCCAGAAATGGCACGTTGCTAAACATTTGTGCCCATTATTTTCACTTATGTCAGCTCTTTTCATATCCCCGACGTGCCCTTTGTGCACTAAAATAGCTGGAAATATGCAATTCTGGATAAAAAATGATTAAAACATAACTTATTTCTTCCATTTTCTCCATAGCTTAATCTGAAAGTCACGTCCGTACTTGTAGAATGTTTTGCCGTTCAGTTGCGTCTTTTCATTGTCGACGTACACAATAAGGAATTTTCCGAAGTTAATGGGTTTTCTTCCTCTCGCACAGAAAGAATGAAACGATGTAAACGGAACCAAACGGACAATAGGTCTCGCATTCCGCATTTCTTGTGCCTTCCGACACTTATATTCTTATTTCCGCCTATTTATGTGAATTCGCATTTTCAGTCAGTCACGAATGAAGTCTACTCATTGTGGAAATATAGTTTCATATTTTAATGAGGTAGTCAAGCCACTTCTTCGGAATTTTTATGCGGAAAGCACTGTTCGTTTCAGAAAAATCATTTAGAATTTTTGGTACCGCATTTGACACGGCTTCAAAATCGATTTTCAAAGTTAATCGATACTTAACACTTTGTGGCCCGATTTCATTTTTTATTTTTTTAATGAGGTTTTTCTACTAGGGGGTAATAAGTGATATAAAATAGCACAAAAATATAAGAATTGAAAATTTTCAAATTGGGGTTTTTGGAAAAACATGTGGTTCCGTTATGGAACCACTGGGATTAAAAAGGCATTTTAATATTTCATAATTTCATTTATTTTTTGTGGAAATTTCTGAAACCAATCACTTTATCAGTGAGGCAAAGGCCAACATTGCAGGAGGTGCAATGCCACCTTGTCCTGTGAGGCTTCTGCCTTGTACTCAGTGGGCGCACCTCATTTTGTTGCCATGCATTGGCATATGGGCGGTTTCATCAGTCCTTCTTTCTATTGGCACATGCACTTTGAATTTATTTTGGGCTCTTTCTGCAGTATTTTTGCCCCTCTGTGGCATTTCAGGGACTGCCCCAATGAGACTAACAGCCACTGCAAGGCTCAATTGTTTCAATTTGAAAGATTTGCGAGCATATCCAGATCTTTCCTTGAAGATTATAGATGCATTGACTAACGTCAAATCGATTAAATGCCAGAAGATACGATGCCACCATTTCTTTGATTTTATGTCTATTTCATAACAAAATTTCAACATGTCTGACTTGTCTACGTACCCCATATGTAGCTTCGAGCAGTTGAAATCTACAAATGTGCCATCTTTCTGTTTTCTTGAAATCACCTGGAGGTCTTTTGGGTTATGAAAATTGCTTGGAAATCGAACGCCTTCGTTGTTCATCCATTTGGCACTAACTAAGTGGTCATCGCTAATCCTCCACTCAGAATCACCTCTGCATATTTTTTTCCTCTGAAAAGTCCTTCGGCTGAAATTTTGCATTTTGCTTGATGGTTCCACGACCATATATATATATATATATATATATATATAAATGTTGAGCGTAATTCTTTCAGCAATAATTATGAAGTGGAGAATCCATATAAACTTCATGACATTTTTCAGACAAAGTATTGTTCAGATCTGTAACTACTCTCGCACCTAAGTTTGTTTCAGCAGATTCTTTTGCCTGGCCTGAAAATAAAATCGAGAACTTTGAAAACGAAATTAATTTGAAGCATTAAATATAATACCTGTATGAATTTGAAACTGGGATATGAAACCAGACTCGTTAGCTCTAACCCACATTTTGCAGCCCCTTTCTATTGGCTTCTTGGGCATGTATTGGCGGAATGAACTTCTGCCTTTGAATCTTATCATTGACTCATCCACTGATTGGCATTTACTAGGTTTGTAGTATTTATCAAAATTTTCAGAAAGTTTGTCCAGCATTGGACGTATTTTATATAGTTTGTCATATCCTTCCTCACCTTTTCTAGGTTCAACACTCTTGTCATTCAAGTGGAGATACCCAAAGAAGCCAACTGAAACGATTTCTGGACATACTGGATGAAATAAAATCATCCCGTAGCTCAGTTCTCGAGGACCAGTAATCCTTATTGCTTGGAAATTTCCTGATCCTCATCATAATGTTTATTCCTAGAAAACATTTAATTTCTTTCTAGATTCCGATTTTTTTGTGTTTCATATAAGTTGGTTTGGAACACCAGGGCATTCAACAATTCTTCAGACAATAACAGTAGAAACATATCTAATGGATTCTCGATTTCATCAGGAACATCTAGACCAACCCCTTCAACAAATACTGAAGGAGCAATATACTTCTGCACATTAGTTTTCTTAGTTTTCAGTTTTTTCTTTTTTTGCCAGCCTTTGGCACTATTATTATTGTTGAGAAATGATAAAGGCAAATTATCTTCAGAATCCAATTCCCCTTCAGTAAAATTGTCAGCATCTAAAACCACGTCAACTTCCATAGCCCCATCATTAGTAGGTCTGTCATCTGAATCTCCGTGATATTCTTTATGGTGATAATGCTCCTCAATTCGCAAATTCTGAATTTCAGCAGTTTCTTAAAGAGTGGGAAGTTGTTCATAAAACTAATTCGCCTACATATTCGCAATCAAATGGTTTCATTGAGAGACATGTACAAACTATAAAGAAAATGTTTAAGAAAGCTTTATTCGACGGTAAAGATTTACATTTAACACTTCTGGAATACAGAAATACACCAATCAGTCTTGTCACTCCACCTCCGGCACAACTTTCATTTGGTCGCACTCTCAAGGGTCATGTACATGTTAGGGAAAATGTTTTGAAACCTAGGAATTATCATAGAAATATAAATAAAATTTTTGTGAACAATAAATATAGACAAAAATCACATTATGATAGAAATGTAAGGAACTTACCTGATTTAAAAACTGGAGATCATACAATGGTTCAATTTGGTAGAGTTTGGGAACCAGCAACAGTTATTAGAGTTGACCGAAATGGGCCTCGATCGTTCGTTGTTGAATTGAATAAAAATGGTAGAATTTACTTAAGAAATAGGAGATTTTTGAAGAAAATTTCCTCGAATTTTTCCAGTGTCACATCTGATATAGAGTGTGATTGGTCATTGAATTGTAATGATAATGGAAATTAAAATAATGACAATGTAGATAATGATATTTCAGAAAATGAAATAGGTGAAACACCAAATGCTGAAGAGGGAGACAGTATATATAGAACTAATTTTGGACGTACTATAAGAAAACCTTGCTACCTCCAGGATTATATATAGTTTCAGTTCCCTTACCACCTTCTGGATTATATATTATAGTTTCAGTTCCGATGTTGTAATAATATACTTGAACTTATTTCAATTTTTGATTTTGTTCATTTGGAAAGGGAAAGATGTAGTGACATCATTCTGTATATGAGTTACCTGGGAGAAGGGGTTATTAGAAAAAAGTCAGATTTCACATCATTATCATTGTACTAATTGAGAAATTGATATTTGTATTACGAGTATATATTTTATTGAATTCAACTCACAACACCTTTCTTTCGATATAGTTTTCAGTAGTGGAGTAGCTGAATGTATCAAACCAACAGCAATAACTAGGGGAAACTTTCCAAGGGGCCACACGTTCATAAATTGTATCCTCATGTGAATCAATACTTTCCTATGGTCCAAATATGGAGATTTCCAACGCCTGTTCCAAATCCAAATCTACGAAGCCGCCATCAGAAACACGATTTTTCTAATGAGAAAATCTAATGAAATCCATCCGCACAGACGAGAGGTGGTGACACGGGAAAAATATCAATTCATCTTGTCGGAAAATATGAGTAATGTCACAGAAAGTTGATGGAAATAAAAAAGGAGTTCGCACCTTCCTTCGCTCCCGACTGACATCAAATATCTGTTTTAATAAAGTCTGCATGGTTAGGATGATGTGTTCTGTGTCATCAGCTTTATTCAGCCGTGTCAAGAGAACAACTGAATTATGGGGGGGCTCGTAAATCAGATGCCAATGCAGGTTGAACTCTGACATGGGCGTGCTCGATATGCATTCAGAACAAGATGATGAAACAATGCCATATTTTCTTGTCTCGCCTAATATGTTCACGATGGCCGAGGAATCAATCCTCATACTGCAGAAAATCAATTTTTTTACAAGAGTTTTGGGGACATCGAATATCAATTTTATCAATGCTCTATAAAAATAAAATCAATTTCTTAGGCCTTACATTACATAACATCGACAATCATATTGAAACGAGTGGTACACAAAAACAACCTGATAAGGCAGATATCTGAATTATTAATATCACCATCCAATCTCCCAAAAAAAATCCGTTATCATTAGACTCGCAGATTGAGCCATCACTTTGAGTGGGCTAATTTTCTGACCTGACGCTATTAAAAAAGTTAAACAGGCATTACAGCTCAACGACCATCCCATTGAAATGGTGGACATTATATTCAAAACACGCATAGAAAATTTTTACAATAAGCAAGTTTTTTTTCATTGCCTGTCCCTACACTAAAGGCCTATCTGAAAAAATCGCGAAAATATTAGCCCCACATAACGTTAGAGTCAGCCACAGAAGCACGAAAACCCTGCCAACTAATTTTTCAAAACTGAAACCCGAAATCCCTCAAAATAAAAAGACTCGCATAATTTACCAAATTTCACGCAATGAGCCCTCATGTTATGAAGTCTATATCGGCCAGACTTTTTCAGTATCTAGAAAATCATCTGAAATCACAAAAATATGCAAAAACATCATCAACTGCCCTGAACAATCATAAAAAGTACAAAACACTAATAAACGTGAATTCCTCGAAATGATTCATACAAAGCAGAATACAGACAGCATAAATAATAGAACCGTCATGACTAACTCAAACTGAATCTACCACAATCTAATTCAAAAAATGCACCTTCTATCACGCCATCTATAACAGAATCAACAGACCTCAAATCCCCAGAAATATAGGAAACCATAAATTTTAAACAACCGAAGTAGAATCCTACATAAACGTCCGTCAATCGACAACCCAAGTCGCTCCACGGATCCAGCAATATTTCTCACATCCACATAAGCCAGCCTCCTTATCGAATTGCTTCAATAAAAAGTAAAACAGTACAATAACAAAGAATCACGTTTCGTATGCGACAATACTATGAGAAGGAATAAAATAATGTAATTGTATAAAATGTCTCATAAAAATAATCAAGTACTGCTCTTTTAACAGTTTTAGCAAAATAATGATCATGCTGATTCTTTTTAGATAATCCACTTCATCGTCAATATTCTCTCATTGTTTCAACCAAAAATATATTTGTAGTTCCTGAAGAAGACCGTGGTCAGGGTCGAAACATCATCAAATTGAATGTACGTTATCTCCCAGACTTGTTACTCACAAAAAAACAAAACCCCAAGAAACGGAAAGTCCATATAAAACTTGTTCGTTTTTTGCAGATTAGCTGTTCTATAACATCAATTGTAGAAAGAGAAAGACAAATGAAGTAAGATAAACAGTTATCAAATGGTATCAGAAGGGCACGAAGAAAAGAACCTGAAATGAAAGTAGCATATAGGGCAAATAAAAATTGTAAGTTCATTGAAAAATATCAATGATAATTAACAGCTATTCTTTGGTTATGGACGTCTTAGAAAAAAAACTATAAATATTTGTGAAAGGGTAGTCATTGTTGTCTAGTTAAGAATAGAAGTAGGTAGTATTTGCAGCCAGTTAAAGGTATCCAAGTTTTCGGAAAATTTAATTCTACGAGTATCTCCAGGTATACTACAAATTCATAAATGTTGAACATGTGAGCTAAAAAAATTATTTATAATTTACATCTTTGTTGAGGATGATTACTACAATATTCATGTCCATGTGACACAATCATGAGAAACTAAGTTGAGATATAAAACACATTGAAAGTTCGAAAGCATATCAATGTAAAAGTATAAAAAATTATTTTTCCAAAGAATATTTGAAAATTATGCAGACCATGTCTGGCTGTCAGATCTAGAATCAATTTCTGACAGACGCTTGACAAGGCAGGTGTCAGTTGTCATTCAATCAGTACCAACTGTGTCATGGTTACCAACTTGACAATTTGTTGATTACGCGTTAGATTTATTGAAAGTAATATTATTGTTTAACAATATTTTTTCAAACAATGATGTTTATTTTATTTTTAATAGCTTTGTTGAATATGCGTCCAGATTTAGTGATAGTTATAACTTGTGTAGTGAGTACTCTTTCATATATGTAGCAGTGAATATAATTTCCAATATATGGAGTCAAAAAATACTTCTACTAGAGACATGTTATGAAATTAGTACCAAATAATGAGGGAGAACAACAAATGAGAAATGTTAAGAAAGTGCCTGTGAAAAATCTACCTTTATATTATTTTTATCAGATTTTCTCGAAATATATTATCATCTCTCAAACTCAAACTTACTTCAAAGCAATTTGAATTGAGCATGCCGGTAATAGATGAAATTGCTTGCTAACTTATCAAAGTTCATTCATGGTTTACCTATTCAAATATTAAAAATCTTCATTAAATTCAATGCAGCATTGATTTTACATGTTTCTTGTCTGTTGATTAGATATTGTACACGTCTTAAACTTCCTTCGAAGCTATTATAGAGTCAAATTTGAAATCGAAAAACATACAGGCAAATACGAACATAGATACAATGTGAATTTGGACGAATTTACACATGTCCCCACTAATCTATACTGCGAATGGGTTTTCTTTCATCCTACCATTCCAATCATTTCATTGAGGTTCAAAGCATAATGCAAACACATTATAAAAATATTGTACGATTCAAATAAATCTGAAAGTCTGAAAGTTCGAAGAAATGGGCATGAATAAATTAGCCCTATGTCGTTCTTGTTTCGTATAGGCCAGATTCCCACAATATACTTGTGCGTGTTCGGAAAACCGAGCTTATTCGAAGGAAAATGATGCCCTTTCTCGATAAGTTGCTATGGAAATTCATATTGCGCTAGTGCTTAGGTCACATTCCCGTCTCTCTACGTTATATGGAGCAATTTGAAGTTTACAGCTAGTTGTTTCGATGCTCAATAAATATGGTTACTGGAGTTCAGTTCGAATGGTTATTTCAGTTTGGTTAAGTTTCAGAAATGAGAATTCTAGCGTCAGCTATCGTTATTGCGTCTATTCAGTTGCAGCGGCATTGAGTTCGAAATTCATCAACATTTGGAACACATTGTATGCCATCGGGTTCGGATATTCTCAGAATTATGATCGATTTTGATGACAACTCTACAATTCGTCGCAGCTCATCTAATATATTTGGTATAGATTCAGTACTTCCTGTTTCCTGCATCGTTCTTGTATTATTCTGCACTCTTTTCCGTTTCTTATCATCATTATGAGAACACGAAGATATTGATTGATGCTTCTACCATGAAATAGAGACTATCTGGATTTGCATAGGAAGTTCAGAAATATTTCAACTCGGAGGCACAAAATATCTTCTTTGCTTCCAATGGGAGATGATACAGGATCATGGGGCATCTGACACTATGCTGTAGTCAATTGAAGTTATATAACCGATAACATGAAAGAAGGAAATCCTAAAGTCAATTAGGAATTCAATATCCAAGATGAGCCAGAAAATCCACAATGAGCTCTATCAAGTTGATAGCTATATCAATATAATCTGAGATCCGAAAATCGCCATTGAGTAAGATAAATATTTAATGACGAATGCTAAAAAGCAGTAGAAGTACATGAAAACGAAGTATATGAGAAGTCTTCACGATCCGTAGGAATCTAGAATTATATGGGCGTCATGGTGGATCAGCCATTCAGAAGCAACTGAAGTGTATCCAACAGAATGAAGACACGAACTCCGAGTCTTAGTAAAAACATCACCAGTAGGAAGAGGGAGTTGATCTCTAATGATATGGAAAATCCCACAAATATTATCTGTTGAGATCATTGTTCACTCCAGACGATCAGAGACCTGAAGGCTCTTTTCTAATTTGTTCTCGAATAGACATTTTTGTTTATTTATTGAGTGCCTCAGAATATCAATCAGAAGAAAAATATGATTGAGAGCTCTGGTCACTTTCAGACACTGCAAATGAATATCATAACAACCTGCACCAACAAATGATATTATTTTCCTTTTATGGGGTTCAGGTAGTAAACTACTATCGATATATGGTGTATTATCTTATTTATTTACCACAGATTCAAGCAGAGCTGCACCATTTTTTTTTTGTAGGCTTGTGTTATTAGACTACGCTCTTTATTCACATATTTCCCAATAACTTTAACAAGTTCCTGTCAACTAGTCTGATCTTTCGAGGAACTTCATCAAATGTCTGATTATTGAAATATTAGCATAGTGTTAGGAATATACTACGGCAATGCTACTATAATCAGACATGGCCGACGAGATTTGCGTTATCTGTGTAAACAAACAACGAGCAGGTAGTGGCCAACCGCCTCGCGGATTCCAAGAAGGCAGCGGGTCTGATTGACGTAACGCTGAAGAATCAAGATCATTCTAGAAAGTTCAGCATGCATTCTGGAGTATGCGGATGATTATAGAAGCGCGTCGCATGCGGGAGACAGAGAGTTTTATTTATTGATGTTATTTGTTGGAAGATAGTACAGTTTAGTGTAAAGCCCGATATTTTGAACTGTTATTGAGTGATTTGGTACATTATTGTTGTATAATGATCAGTTCAGTGTAATTCGATGAAGAGGGACCTAGTTTCGTCACAATAGGTGGATCACTGACTGCCCTACAATAATTTGCTTCTTTGTATTTTTGATTTATTTTTCCCATTCAAGATTCTCTTCGTACGCCCATGTATCATGCAGCAGCGAACGCTGCATGCATTGGCTGTCGTCAAAGTCATAAATTGCGAATTCAATTTTTTTGTGCATTAAATTTGATTTCCGAATAGCTGATGGGGTCTCTTGCTCGTGAGCAGCTTAAAACTGTCAATTCTGAATATATCGACTCCTGAATTTCAATTATTGGGTGACATCCCTGGAAAACCTGGCGACATTTTGAAATACTGCCACTGGAAAAGTGGAGTTCTCATTCCTGTCAGGGTACGCTTCGAAATAGAAAAAAAAAGCTCGAGGTGTGATTTATTCGATAGAAAATTCAATTATAGGTTCGAGTAGGTATTGTAGCATTCGCCGGATTTCGTAGAAAAAGAATACTGCGAAAATTGACTGGAACGTGAGAATTTGGAGCATTCGACATGATGAAGCTTTCACCGAAACCCTTCCAATAATAATATAATATAATAATGATATTTATAATAGCATACATACAGGGTGTTAGTGAATTAGTGCGACAAACTTCAGAGGGTGAATCTGCATGATAAAATAATGACAGTTTGTTCTATAACTTTTGTCCGCAAATGCTTAATTTTCCGAGATACGGGGTGTTGAAGTTTTTCTCAAAATCTGACTATTTATTTATTGCTCTGAAACCGGTCGAGATATGCAAAAGAAATTTGGTGAGTTTCAAGAAGTAGTTATTGCGCATTTTTTGACATTGAATTTTATGTTGATCATTGGCGCGCATACGGGTAATGATCTCAATTTTTTTAAAGAAAAAAATGGTACGCCACTGAGATATTTCAACAAAAAAAAACATTTTTGAATTTCTCGTTCAATTTGAGACAAAAAAAATTCTTGCCTTTTTTCCGTATGGGTCGCCGTTTTTATGCAAACAAATAAAACATCTTAACGCGAATTTGTACTTCAAAACATTATCTAGTAGCGATGGCTACTGTCAACATTCTGTTAAATACGAATATTTCAACGAAATGTCAAATTCTCAATTTTTAAGCTTCTAGTTTGGTTTAAAATTAATGATAATAAGTAATTAACTTTCCTTCAATGAAAAGAATGGAAAGTTATACAAATGCGGAATTGTCAGACATGTATTTTGTCTATGGTCGAAGTAATGGAAATGGTCGGCAAGCTCGACGATTGTATGCTGAGTTGTATCCAGGACGTAGGGTACCCCATCACACAATATTTGCTCGTCTTCACCAACGAAAATGGTACATTTAAGAAACAAACGGCTGACTGCGGGCGCCCTCGAGAAGTACGAACTGTGCAACTAGAGAAGTAGTCCATTGAAATGTTAGAATTTAAGGACCGAATATTGCATTTTTTAGAGGACGCAATTTTATTTTTGGGACATGTGTGAGGGGTCAATAAAAGCTTAACCTCAAGTTTGTGGGGTCGCCACCCTTGTCCCCCGGCCGTCATCTTGGAAAAAGGGGTGAAAACACTTTTTTCGCGATATCTCGGAAACTATGCGTCTTACAAAAAATTTGTAAAATCATAATTTGTAGCAACTGATCACAGCTTTGCGTTTTTTGAAAGCGAGTTGCCAAAACTGCCATAAACACAAACAAAATTAGTATCATTGAATAGGTTTTTTCGATACCTTTTAAAAGAGGTGTCGCTTGCCATAGGGTTCCATTTGAAATTATTGGTCACAATGGCCTTGTGACGTCATCTTTGACGATTTCGTCATCTATCATCACTAGTAGGGAAGTTTACAACCTTTAATACTCAGTTTCCAAATTTCACTTGTTTATGTATTATCGTTCCAAAAATAAGAGTGGGGGAGAGGACTTTTGAGAAGCACTGAAGATCTACATGATGTAAGAATTTTGTTATTATTTGGCAGGCAACAAAGCATAAGAATAAAGTGGTAAGATGTCATCGCTTTCTGCTTTATACTTCCTCTGGTATCATTTGAAGTCCGATGTAATTTAAATTTTGATATCGCATGGACTCATGTAACCTACAAGTTCCTTGCTATGTTATTTTCCAGAAAAATAATACCAGCGAATGTAATTTGCATTTGAATGGAATGAAGGTTGCCTATCGCTTGCCCACTCGTTAAGCTCAAAAATACTGTAAAGTGACGCTTTGGATTCTTATTATTCCTTTTTCATCACTATGATTTCAATTGTTTCAGATATAGACCAGAAGACAATCAAAATGACTTCAGCCCACAAATTCCTCCTCCTGCTCCTCCGGATATCAAGTCTCTGCCTCTTCACCCTCGCAGAGGTGATACGAGAGCAGAAATTCGCGATGGAGCCACAGGACCAGACAGCAGTGGTAGGATCGAAGGTCACATTGCCCTGCAGGGTCATAGGAAAAAGCGGCATACTACAATGGACGAAGGACGATTTCGGTCTCGGCACACACAGGAATCTCAGCGGATTCGATAGATACTCCATGATTGGGAGCGACGAAGAAGGTAAGAGTCTCGACTGGCCACTATGATCTCCTGAACTGATACCTATGTATTTTTCCGCCACAAATACACACCAGCCTTCTGAATAATTATATCAACCTTTTCTTTTCAAACAAACCATGCCTTTGGGTATAAAAGTATACGGAATTGTAGAAAATTATTTTTTATTAATGGGACGGTAGACAATTCCCGAATTCCAAATCTGCATTAAATATCATGGATACATTGGAGGTTTTGCAACAAGCACTATCTTTTCGGTTCAGTTCTCCTCCGCTAAAATCGTCATTGCTATCCGATGAATTGGTCCCTACGACATGAGTTTTCATGTTGGATGGAGTTTGATGTGTGTTGTTCTTTTTTTTTTTGTTGTACTTCACTTCGCTCCAGTTATCTTTTCTCTAATTATACAACTTCCAAATGCATTCAGCAGTATAACGAAATCAGTTTGTTTTCATATTCGACCAAATGTTCCAGTAAAATTCAAAAAGTTTCGTTATCATCTGTCGAATAAACGTCTATAACAACCGGTCCCTACTTGTGATGAGAAACTTTCAGATCGTATCTAGAAACTCCAAGTATCGACACCTGATATTATATCAGAAGTATCAACAAAACTTCGGTAATCATTGAACAAGAAAGATCCAACTTTCCAAAACATCAAGTGCTTTATGATGAACTTTTTCGTAATACGATAATTCTTCACTAAGTCTCCGGAGTAGGTACGCATATTTGAAGGAAGTTTCCTAATCAATATTATAATTTGATTACGAAGTTGTGTATAAAGTTCGGCAAAGTTCATTAAAGTAAAATGTAAACACCCGAGCCATAGCTGAATTTAATTTCATAGTCATTTTGCGTATACAACGTGGATGATTATTGTTTTATTAACTCTTGAATTTGAATTACAACAATGGATGTTCAATTTGCCATTCTCTAAATGGATCACAATTCACCTCGAACCTGACTCGGGCAAATTGTACGGGAAAATTAGCTAGAAATCCAGAGGGATTTTGATTGGAATTCATATTGTTCCACAAAATGTTTCTGGAGATTCGGCCCGGGAATAAAAAAAAACTATTATCTCGATGAACAATTGTTTAGTCGCATGAATTCAATGTAGTCATTGAAAAAGACGGCAGCTATCTGAACGATAAGAGTTTTTTTGCATATTACTGTTCGATGAATTACCCCATAGTGGGGCTCCATAACACAACTCTTACAAGTGATATATGAAAAAATGGAGCAGAGCAAACCTTCGCTCTGTATATTCGTAGACTTAGCGGAAGCTCTCGATACGGTGTCGCATGAAAAACTTCTGAAAGTTATTGAAAGCTATGGAATCAGAGGAAACGCACTCGATCTGTTGAAAAGTTACTCGACTGATAGATATCAACAAGTTCTCATGCATTATCGATTGGGTAATCCCAAAAAAATTAGTGGCGTACCGCGAGGAACTGTTCTGGGTCCCATTCTATTTATAATGTACATAAACGACTTACTCCACCTAGACGAAAATCGAGAAAAATTCAGTTTTGCTGATGACACCGTTTTAATCTACAGCGCAGACACGTGGGAAGGTCTTAAAACTTATAGTGACGAGACTTTTCGATAATTAATAGTTGGTTTGATTATTACAGTCTGACATTGAACAGCGCCAAAACAAAATATATCACCTTCACCTCGTATTCTAACAATCTTCCGAAAATGGGTCTCCTCAAAATCAATAATCACACTGAAATAGAAGGAGTAGAGTGTACCGAATATCTGGGAATAGTTACAGATCCGCATCTAAAGTGGGACTTCCAAGAGAAACATAGAATCAAAAAAATCAGATACCTCTTACCAAGATTCAAAATCATGAAGCAATACCTTTCACAAAACCAGATCCTAACACTATATCAGTCCTCATTTAAATTTAGAAATTATACAGAAAAGGTTTCTTAAAGTAATATTCAACAAACCTAGGAACTATTCCACCAACCTACTTTTTAGCGGAAATGAAGTCATTGACATCCCCCAGCTATACACGTTAAATGCATTAATATAATTACAAAAAAATAAAGACAAATTGACTTTCAATACCCATATACATAAAACACTAGAAATAAAAATATAATCACAAAAAAAAATGTATTAAAACGTATAGGACAAAGATTTTATACACACGTTGGTCAACGGGTTCATGACATATTACCAATTGAAGTGAGAGAACAAAGAAGGATCACTATATTCAAACAAAATGTTGAAAAATGTCTTATGGAAATTGGAAGGGAAAATCTAGTGAATATTCACAACAATTGATTTCCTCATCATGATTCAAACTATATAACATTATGAAAAGTTACTAATGCTAAGAGAAATACATTTGTCACTCGTTTTATCAATTTAAAGATTTAAGTCTGTACTCCCATACTCATAATTTTATCAATTATACTTACCTGAATAAATAAATATATGTGTGTATATTTGTGTGTACTCATACGTGTGTAGAGACATGTGTTTGTTTTTACCAAATATTCTAGATTATACTTTACTTCTTATTTTATATTTGAAACAACATGTACACGAAATCATATGAAATCACGTACAAGCGATAGCTTCTTTGGAGCTAAAGCCTCTGTGATATCATCTGTTTATTCATTTCCTCAGTACTGTTACTACTATTACTTTTGCTAAAACTAATTCTATTGTAAATTCCATCTGTAATTTTGTAAAAAAAAATGTAATAATTTATATTGTGCTCACTATTTGAAGAATAAACATTGTTATTCATATATTATTATTATATGTCAAATCGGAGTGAAAAAGAGCGAAATAAGTTGTAAGTGCAGTTGATTCCTCCGATGTGATACGAATTCTCCTGATAGCGTACAAAGCTTGTTACACAATATCTTTATATGTTCTGACCATTGCAATTTTGCATCCATGATAATTCCAAGGAAATTTACTTGGTTCTTCGATTTTTCGTCAACTGCATTTTGTAAAGTTATGTTCATGGTTTCATTCTCATTGAAAAACAGTTCATTTGGCTCGAATCAGGCTTTAGCCTTTCCCAAAATAAGTGAAAGGATGATTTCCTTATCCTCCTCTTTTTTAATGTTAATCCGAAAATTTGTATCATCCGTAGTTGAGACACGTGTTGAATTCATGAAAAAAGAAAGATTTGAAACAAAAGGAGACCAAGAACTGACCCTTGTGGTAGTCCTCTCCTGACAATAGCTGTATCACTTCGATGTTCCCAACTAATTACTCTTTGCTTTATATTTTGTAGAAGATTATGATTTGCAGAATCACAAGCAGATGTTAGGTCTGTGAATATTGTAAAGCCTTTTTCTCCGTCAATGAATGTTATTTCATAGAATTTGTTAAATTGGGTACAGCAGCTGAAAGTCCCTTTCTGAATCGATTTGTTGTGGTGATATTATTTTATGGGTATTTGAAACATACATTAATACTGAGTGGCCATTTCTAATATTTTGGAAAAACCTGGAAAGATCGAAATCTGTAAAATGTTGAGATAGTGACTGGACTCGACATTCTCAATTGGATATTGATAGAAATATTTTTCTGTGAATTGAAAAATCCACGATAAAAATGAAGTTATTTTTTGTGAATGTCTTTTGAGTTAGGGTCTTTTCAGAATATCTATCAGATGTAGTTCAATGTCCAGCGTGGCTTTAGCCGGGGAAGTAGTTGTTTTCTGTTAGACATTCACAAAAAATAACTTCATTTTTATCGTGGATTTTTCAATTCACAAAAAAATATTTTTATCAATATCCAATTGAGAATGTTTCCCTTTTCTACATGAATACCCCACAAGAGGTTATCTTGACGATGGAAGATAGTGACTAAAGTTTATCTTTCAGTCACAGTTGATTCCACATCTGATTTTATGAACACCCTGTTCATATTTCCAACAAATCAATGATATATTACTTTATTACCTTCTATTGGATAATTTATATAAAAACTTTGCATGTTTTTTGTTTCAATAGTCTCTGGTAGTAATAAATGATGATTTCTGTTTTTATGGCCATTTTTCATATTCCTCTCAACAAATGGAAAAGATATAAAAATCAGCGAGCAGATAGAGCAACAATGCTTTTGATACAATAACACTATGCGAAACATGAAAAATATAGTCATGCATAAAAAATATTTGTGAATGTAATTAAAACTCTGAAGATTTCGTAGCTTTCAATTCCTATAGAAGACATTATGAAGAACAGCTTAACAATGCTCAAAAAGAACAAATCAATACATATATAATGTAGTGTGATAATAAAATTAGAAGTAGTTGAAAAATTATAAACCGAGAATTGAATAGAGATTTTTTTAAAGAAGTAGATATCACACTCGAAACTTTCAGTGACTTCTCTCCTAACAGTCAAAAACATAAATCAACTCTATCTGACATGGACCCCAATAAATCTCCACCTGCTCCCTAGAGAATCCCATTTTTGTCACACCTATTAATAAAATATAAGTAACTGTTGCAGTGGTTTCATCAAAAACACACCTTACACTTAGCTTCTCATTAATCCATTGTATAGATGAAATATGACTCAATATTACTAAAAACTTTTCAACAAAAAATTAAACCGACGAAATATGGAACTGAAAAGTAAAAAATAAAATAAACCTTCTTAGTCTCAGTAACTGAGCTCCTAAACTAATGTAGGTAACTAATTTTGAGTCGGCGCCAAACAAACAAGCAAATGAATTAGGTAAGGCGTGAAATGATGGCATCGAGTTGCGCGGTGACATTCTGATAATTTTTTTGAAGTAATTTAATGATGTTTGTTGATTGTTTGTTTGGCGCCGACTCAAAATTAGTTACTTACATTAGTTCAGGAGCTTAGTTACTGAGACTAACAAGGTTTATTTAATTTTTTACTTTTCAGTTCCGTATTTCGTCGGTTTAATTTTTTGTTAAAAAGTTTTTATTTTTAAATTTTTTATGGCTAAAATATACTAATTACTACCTACTTGTTTTTTTATTGCTTCCAAAATACTTACTTACCCACCTTACTTCAACTATTACCAGTTATATAATATGATTATCTACTTCTACTATTTGTTGTAATATGATTTATTTTTGTTGTTCTGGTTAGTTTATTTCATTACTTTATATATCATTCCATCCTCTCATAGAAGATAATGGTTTTGACGGATGTGGAACAGAAATAATGTTAGTAGCGATCTGTCATTGTCAACTACGTATGTGTGTGCCAATGTTCATGAGTGAAAAATCAATTATCCCCTATTTTTCTACCCGTAAGGGTATATAATTCCATTCAAAATCTGAATATAAGGTATACCCTATCTATTCAATCAATCAATCAATCAAGATATGCTTTATTGTCAAAGAATAAAATTCTTAAAGACAAAGCTTAGGTACATATTTGAACATATAAGTAATAGGTTTGTTAAAATTATAAAAATAATCTTAGATTATGCACATATAGTTAGGTTAGGTTAGGTATTGAAAATATTGTCAAAAATGCTACCTTAGGTATATTTAACTTTTGAACCAGGTCAAGTTATGCCTGATAGAATCGGTTACTGGACCAGAATTCAGGGGTGGGATCAATATCCTTCATGTTGCTACTAGGGTGGATTTCATCTTTAAATTCGAGTATCATCCACTGAAAAAAAATTATCGAATCGGACGCCTCAGTAAAGTTATGCGTGATCATCACAAAAATGATGGAAAAAATAGGTCGACTAAAGACCTCCTCCTTTTGTTTCCGGTAAAATATATCAATTTTAAAAAGGTGACCAGAAGTCTATCGACTAATTATTGGCCCATATCAATAGGATTCTTGGTAAAATTCTTGAAGTAATACTGAAAAACAGGCTCACAAATTATCTTACGTTGGATAGTAGGTTTCATTCATCTCAATATGGTTTTGTATCCAAAAGATACACAATACTCGTAGATGGGATCTTAAAAATGAGCAATGAGCAATGCTTTTGATTGTGTCTCCCACAACCTTCTACTTACAAATATGGAATTTCAAGGTTCAATAATTCTCTAATTATATTAAAACATATGGATGTTCCTGTTTAAGAAGTTAGGAGTCGCAAAAAGTATTAGTGTGATGCCTATCTCTATAGGAATAGTGGTTGTGTTAGAATGGTATTTTTATAACTCTGCCTTAAGAAGCAAATCCCGAAAATCCACTCGACAAAACATCAAAGCTCGAAAGGCAATGCAAGAGCAAGTCCTTTTATAAAAAATCATGTTTGTCAAACGCAAAGGACCATCGTCTGCTAGTCGACAAACTGTTTGTTGGGAGAGGTAGGGTGCTTTACCCTGCATGGGGTGTTTAATACATAGAAGGAGAAGAAGGCACAAGCACGACAATATAACCTGAATCATTTTTCAAGTGTTTTCTAGGGCCCTTTATCAGAAGTTTCGAGTGGTCCAATTGGAGAAGGCGACACGGAAAATGGGATGAGAAGGTTGTGTTGTCACTATATGGAGGAGACGAAAAAAATTTAAAATGTGGAAAATAATGATGGGAGTATGCTGCTTTATTGGTGTTTCCGAGAGGGCATATAGAAATTGGGGTGATAAAGTTCCTGCCCTGGGGATTCACAGCTTTGTTGGTGGCTTCAAGAGGATTATATAGAATTTGGAAATATATTGTTCTCCTTCAAATCCTAATAAGTCTTATACAGGTTATCTTAGAATTGAATGAACAAGGGTTATCTTCAGGTTGGTTAAATAGATTGGAAGTAAAATATATAATGGAAAGTAAATTCGGAAAACTGGATTATATCCTGATAAATATCTAAGACAAATATGCCTTCAGAATCTCCAGACGTTTTTACACGACTTTTCTTGGAAACATGTGGACTAATAAATAGATTGATATGACATACATAAATGTTTTGATGTGAAATCGCATGTTTTTTCCATTGTGTTTGATTGTATTGAATTAAGACTTACTACGAATATTTACACATTATTCAGTAAAATAAAACATGTACATATTTATATGTATGTAAATTTGTACTCCAAAATAATCATGCATTCCGTTTTTATCGTGGAACTAAATATAACAATATAAAGTAGGTAAATAAAAACGTTTCTTTATTTCATTTTCATCTACTACACAGCAACATTGTAAATTACAATATATACTCGACTCAATTGTTTCATAAACAGTTCAGAGGATAGTATGAAATATTCACGAATGGGACTTGCATGGTTACAAACCATAAACTCTTCTCTATTTTGCACAACGCAAAGAACGGAATGACAAAGAGTTCCATTGAGACCCAGGCTGCAATAAATATATTATCAAGAACAAACACGTGACTTGTCTGGAAGCCTTTCTAAAAATACATGTCAGATGTGCAGTATGCATCGACAGGATATGGATATACACCAGACGAGAAATGGCTTGTGGAATTATCAGTGGCACTCAGTATACTACAGAAAAACTTGAGGTATAAAAAAAACTTTTTAACAAAAAATTAAACCGACGAAATACGGAACTGAAAAGTAACAAATAACATAAACCTTCTTAGTCTCAATAACTAAGCTCCTAACCTAATGTTAGTAACTAATTTTGAGTCGGCGCCAAACGAACAAGCAAATGAATTAGGTAAGGCGTGAAATGATGGCATCGAGTTGACATTCTGATAATTTTTTTGAAGTAATTTAATGATCTTCGTTGATTGTTCGTTTGGCGCCGACTCAAAATTAGTTACTTACATTAGTTCAGGAGCTTAGTTAATGAGACTAAGAGGGTTTATTTTATTTTTTACTTTCCAGTTCCGTATTCCGTCGGTTTAATTTCTTGTTGAAAAATTTTTATTTTTCAATTTTTTTTGGCTGGAATCTACCAATTACTACCTACCTGTTTTTTGATTACTTCCAAAATACTTACTTACCCACCTTACTTCAACTATCACCAGTTAAATAATATGATTATCTACCTTTACTATTTGTTGTAATATAAATTATTTTCGTTGTTCTGGTTAGTTTATTTCATTACATTGTATATCATTCCATCCTCTCATGAAATATACTGATTTTGACGGAACAAGAATAATGTCAGTAGCGATCTGTCATTGTCAACTACGTATGTGTGTGCCAATGTTCACTAGTGAAAAATCAATTATCCCCTATTTTTCTACCC
Source organism: Gonioctena quinquepunctata (assembly GCA_018342105.1). Lineage (NCBI taxonomy): Eukaryota > Metazoa > Arthropoda > Insecta > Coleoptera > Chrysomelidae > Gonioctena > Gonioctena quinquepunctata. The sequence goes on along the minus strand of JAFIRS010000074.1, from coordinate 640,201 downwards.
GTAAGGGTAGCTAATCCCTTTCGAAATCCAAATATAAGGTATACCCTATCTATTAAAAAAAGAATCATCCAAATCGAAGAACCCAGTACAAAGTTATGCCTGATAGAATCTGTTAACGGACCAGAATTCAGAGGGTGAGTGATCAATATCCTTCATTTCGCTACCCTTAGGGGTGGATTTCATCTTTTTAATTCAAATTGGACCAAATTCAAAGTACACCCTATGCACTGAAAAAAGAATTATCGGAATCGGACGCCTCAGTAAAAAGTTATGTGTGATCATACATAAAAAAAATTAGATGGAACAACATAAAATATACGGGTCGAATAGAGAACCTCCTCCTTTTTGGTCTCGTCGGTTAATAAATCCTCCCCAGAAATCATAAGTGGTTAGTTACATCAACAGACAGCTTCAAATCGCTTACCATGTGTGCTAAGCTGCTATTCCCCAACCAGTGGCAGAAAATCCACCAAATCAATCTAAACAATTCTCTAACGATTATGTAACCGCAGTTGCCTCGGTAAAAGTATCTTATATTGAACGAAATAATTATTGGAATATGTGTCCAATCGTATACTCGAAAAAATTTGCTAAACGAAATTGTAATGGAATTAGTTCATTTGTACAGGTACTACAATGGTGCATTTTTGCAAACATATCTTTCTCGATATTCTAGGTTATATTCAAAACTGAAATAGGGCATAAGAAATTAGTCACCGATGGGCAGTGATTCAGCTGGAATACGATTTGAAACACAAAACACAATCATCAACTTGTAAAAAAATAAACAGTAGATCCAAAAGTTGTTACTTCTTGAGCTAAAAATAAATATTTATATTTTACTCGATAACAAAAGCACATGAACAACCACTCTTCTGCTTGCTTGCACTCTACTGAGTGAACATTGTCTTGATAGACATAGATTGTCATAGATAACAGCATTTGTCAAGAAACTAAAGGGTGATCCAAGGTACAGCAGTCTCCCCTATAAACTAATGATAAGTCATCAGCATACGCAATATGATATTCGGTACCAATAATGAAATGCAAACGTTTACATACATAAAATCTTTTTAACAAAAAATTGAACCGACGAAAAAATCAACTGAAAAGCAAAAAATAAAATAAACCTTCTTAGTCTAAATGATAATTGAGCTCCTAAACTAATGTAAGTAACTGATTTTGAGTCGGCGCCAAACAAACAATTATCGAAGATCATTATCTATGAAAGAAGTCATCAAAACGCAGCCGTGCATCTCGCTGCCATCATTTCACGCTTCACCTAATTCAATTGCTAGTTTGTTTGGCGCCGACTCAAAATCAGTTACTTACATTAGTTTAGGAGCTCAATCATCATTCAGACTAAGAAGGTTTATTTTATTTTTTGCTATTCAGTTGATTTTTTCGTCGGTTTAATTTTTTGTTAAAAAGTTTTTATTGTTTACTTTTCAGTTCCGTATTTCGTCGGTTTGATTTTTTGTTAAAAAGTTTTTATTTTTCAATTTTTTGTGGATAAAATCTACCAATTACTACCTACTTGTTTTTTTATTACTTCCAAAATACTTACTTACCCACTTACTCAACTATTACCAGTTAAATAATATGATTATCTACTTTACTATTTGTTGTAATATAAATTATTTTCGTTGTTCTGGTTAGTTTATTTCATTACTTTGTATATCATTCCATCCTCTCATAAAATATACTGATTTTGACGGAACAAGAATAATGTCAGTAGCGATCTGTCATTGTCAACTACGTATGTGTGTGCCAATGTTCACTAGTGAAAAATCAATTATCCCCTATTTTTCTACCCGTAAGGGTGGCTAATTCCTTTCGAAATCCAAATATAAGGTAAACCCTATCTATTAAAAAAAGAATCATACAAATCGAAGAACCCAGTACAAAGTTATGCCTGATAGAATCGGTTAACGGACCAGAATTCAGAGGGTGAGTGATCAATATCCTTCATTTCGCTACCCGTAGGGGTGGTAGATTTCATCTTTTAAATCCGAATGGGACCAAATTCGAAGTACACCCTATCCACTGGAATTATCGGAATCGGACGCCTCAGTAAAAAGTTATGCGTGATCATACATAAAAAAATATGATGGAAAGACATAAAATATACGGGTCGAATAGAGAAGCTCCTCCTTTTTGGTTTCGTCGGTTAAAAATGAAAAGAAATGGGTCCAATATAGAACCTTGTGGAATACACACTTCAAGCGAACATATGGTTCAGATATTTCTAAGTAGGAACTTCCTTTTTTGCGGTATGGAATTCTGCTTCTGAAACAGATTCAGAGTAATGTTCAAGTGAAAAATGAATAAAACTTTTTTTAATTCATAATTTTGAAAGCTGCAGTATCATCAACTCAGCAACAACCTATAGAAAGCAAATTATAAAGGTAGAATATTTTTTGTTCCTATCCTCCAATAACGCAAATGCGATATCAGTAGGGGCTATTTTTTAATGTTATTCAAATGACAAAATAGAGCCAAAGAACAGAATGGAATACAAAATTTCAAGGCAAATTTAATTTTCTTCATCTCCAAAAATTGCGGAAGTCGGACTTTGAAGTTGGTCCCCCGAGATCGAAGTCGACGATATTTAATTTATAAGAATAGCACATTTGGAATATATTTGCCTTGTTCATGTGCCTAATCCCGAAAAGGGCTAAATAATCAGCACGGAAATAATCCTCAACGATCGAGTTCAATGAAAAATAATTCTCCAGCTGTCAGAAAAATTATCTGAAGCCGAATTCGTAAAATCGCACGATAAGTGCAAAGAGTGTTTGATGTTCTGTTTCGCTGACAGCCGAACCGTTATGTAACAATTCCCTTTACATAATTCTGATTAAGACCCAATTAAAAAGCTTTGTTTCCACCCTAACGAGATCGGAATTCGAAAAATTCCGCCTGACAGAGTAAAGTGCCTGCGGAAATTACAGCTTTTGCATAACCAAAGATGTCGACATACACATGGATATCAGAAAATTCGGCTTTGTCATATTCGAAATTAAAATTTTGATATTTGAGCTCACAAAGCTCCGGGGCTGTTTCGGGAAATTGGATTTCCTGTGGGAGTTTCATTGTATCGCGCGTGGATTTGGTAACTGAAATTGTATTTTCGATTAGTTTACAGCAATAAGTTCATCATTTATTACTTCTACAATTTCTACAGTGAGTTATCAAACTCCAAAACAACTTTTTGGGATCTAATCCAGTTGAAACAATCTCACTTTCCATATCCTAGATTCGAAGTGTTTTTATGAAATATATGAGTTTTAGACATACATCAGTCAAATAATGGTTTGTCTAACTAGTAAATACAATTTCGATCCTAGCACTTAGAGTTTTGGAAACCTTTCGATATTCATATGCTTAAATTCAATTCAATGCGAAAACAAAATCACAATCTCTTCCTACACAAAAAGCAGTATAATAAAAAAGGTTCTCCCACATGCACTTCATGATCAAACCATTGACCTTCTTGGCGAATCTATCTTTCCGATGTGGAGTTTTCCCAATAATTTGAAACTCGGAAAAGTTATTCCTAGTCATGAAAAAGGAGATGTCACAGATACAAATCATTATAGACCGGTTACCGTCCCAATGGTTCTTCAAAATTTCGAAAATACGCCTACCTAGAACGCCTCAGACTCCATCTGGATAAATATAATATCTGAAAAGCAACACGAATTTTGTGGAAATAAAAGTACAACTACAGCAATTCATTCATTCCAAATGGTTGATGCAGGCAAATGCCTTATTGGAATTTTCTGCGATCTTAGTAATACTTTCGACTGTGTTGATCACGAGGTTCTTATTTCTAAATTAAAACGATACGGTGTTACCAATACTGCCCTCAGTTGGGTAGAATCGTTTCTTCATCATAGAAAACAGTATGTGAGCATCAACAATACAGATAAGAACAATCTTCGGAGAAATATAAAATCTTCCTTACTTGATGTATCTGTTGGTGTACCACAAAACTCCATCTTAGGTCCTATTCTCTTTCTGATATATATTAACGACCTGTGAGAGTCTTTGGAGGATATACACTTCACCTTCTATGCCGACGACACCTCTGTAATAATTTCTGACAAATCAATAAGTATTCTGGGAGAAAACGCTAACAAAACCTTTTATGATATCTCTTCATGGTTCTCAAAAAACGCTCTCTACTTAAACGAGACTAAAACACGATATATGAGATTCAAAACTTGAAGAAGAATATGTGATGATATAAAAATCACTATCGAAGACGAACTTCAGCTATCTCAAACATACAATATTAAATTTTTGGGTCTAAATATCAATTGCAATCTGAACTGGAAAACCAACTGTGAATCTTTAGTTTCTAAACTCCACTCGCTCAACTCTATGATGAAGAACCTGAGAACAGTTTCATTCACAAATCAATAACTTACAGTATATCATGGTCAGGTTGACTCCTGGTTGAGATATGGGATTAGTTTTTGGGGTTGGTTCTCAAACTCGGATGATGTGTTTGTCGCTCAAAAGCGAATCATTAGAACAATTGCTAATGTTCCCAGCACTCTTACCTGCCGCAATATTTTCAAGGAGTTAGGTATATTTTCACTCACAAGCTTATTTATACTCGAAACATCAATTCATATTTTTTAAATCGTGATAACCTGATGAAAAATTATGGCATTCACAATCGAAACACAAGAATAAAAGACAACTTCCATATTCCTATCACAAAAACCTCGATATAATACAAGTCGCCTAATAACACAGGCATACTTGTGTTTAATAAACTACTCTCTGAAATAAAATCATGTTCGTCATTAACACATTTCAAAATGGATTGAAGGAATTTCTTGTCCGTCAAGTTACTACTCCATGGGAAATTTTTATGATTTTATAATTGAATTTGTCAATGTTGTGATATTGGGATATTAGTTTAAGATTAGGTTAGTTTTAAATGACGACTCCTATACAGTTGTAATTGTCTAACTGGAGAATAAAAGGAAAAAAACATCAAACCATATCATTTTTATTTCTGTTATGAACAATATACCGTTTCATTTCGTTTCCGTCCTGTAGAGCTTTCATCTATAATTAAAGTCAACAGGAATGAAGCCAATGATACAATGTAATGATAATAATAGTACTGTGCAATTTTCGCCGTCGGAAATGCATTAAAATATTTCCCCAGTGAGTCCGTAAATATGATTTGTCGATCTGGAAATGGGAATTGCGGAGAGTTACGCTTTGCAGGAATAGTCAGCGGGAATAAACATGTTTTTATCAGAATGGATGTAGGTCTATAGTGTGGATGATTCACTGGCATGTTTACTAAATGAATGTTTATGATAAATGATGTATTTTAATGTGGTGAATATCCTGAGAACTCCAAAGCAGCAATAATAAAAGTTGATCCAAGAAAAGTCTAATTACAGGCCAATCTCGCTAATAACAACAATCATAAAAGTTGTAGAAAAACTTATGGAGTTTGTAGCAAAATATTCAATAGGTGTTTTTCTAGACTTTGCTAATGCCTTTGATTCCGTCAACCATAAAAAACTACTGGACGTTATGGAGGACCTGGGTATCAGAGGGATCGTCTAGAAAATGTTCTTAACGATAGTACGTACAAACCTAAAATGAGATAAGTGATTCACGCAAGGTAATAACAGGAGTACCTCAAGGTACGGTTCTAACCTTGTTTTTAGCTCACATTAATGGAATACTTTCCCTTGAAACACATGCGAAAATATCATCTTCTGCAGATTATACAATAATCCTGTTCACTGATGCTTCTTGGGTTGAAGTAAAGAACAAAGCAGAACAATATCTGAAATTAATTGAAAAATGATTTAGCAATAATTTATTACATTATTTTGTAACAAATCTATCTCACGTGAATTGGATCGATTAATATGAAAATATGAAAACTCAACTTGCATTGTTATCTCTTCTCCAAGGAAATAAGTCTATTACTATTACAATATTGAAAATGAAAAATCAGAGTGTTGCAAACAGTGAGATTGGAATTACTGCAGAGCTGTCTAGACAACTCATATTTCCAAGAAAAGGACCGATTCTTCTCTAAAATCGACGGACTCCCGATGGGATCTTCCCTTCTCCAATTATTGCCAACATATACATGGAGTTGGCTATACGGGAGGCAGAATACAAACCAAAGCTGTGGTTGAGATACGTGGATGACACTTATGCTAAGGAATCATGTCCAGGATTTCGTCTCAAGAATTAACAGCATCAGGGATTCGATCAAATTCACGATAGAAATGGAAACCAACAGTGCCTTACCTTTCCTCGATATGAACGTTGAAAGAATAGAAAGAAGACACATATGGGACAGTATCTCAACCACAGCTCCAACCATCCGAGTTCGACAAAGACAGGGATCGTGAGAACATTGGTAGAGAGAGCTATGCACATATGGAACGACGAGGAGTCACTAGATGCCGAATTAAACCACATCAGAGAGAACCTTCACCGGAATGGATACCCCAAGAAACTCCTAGGAGAAGTATTGAAACAACTCCAGAGAACGAAGACATCTGAAGAGCAACAACAAAGCATAGTGATATGCCTTCCGTATATCAGAGGTGTCTCCGAGAAGATCAGAAGGATCGGAAACAAGTACAACATCAAGAGCTGCTTTCAATTCCAGCAGTACTTTGCGGAGTTTCCTTACCAAGACCAAACCTGACAACAGAAATGGAATCAGTAAGTATTGTATTCATGAAGTTCCATGTGAATGCAGAGATTCCCACATTGTAGAGACAAAGAGGCCGTTATCGGTAAGATTGGATGAGCACAAAAAATGGACTCGACTCGGAGAAACGTCAAAATCGGGAATTGCTGACCACGCCTGGACTAAGCACCATCGAATTCTATGGGACGACGCGAGTGTTCTACATAGAGAGGTGCATTGTTTCAAACAAAAGTTCAAAGAGGCCGCCTACATCGAAGCCAATATCGCCTTTAGTCAACCAAGCGTTGAGATCAAGAACGTATGGAAACCACTGATTGCTCTTTCTGGCGGACTGCAGAGGCACGAAACTATACGCACCACCACACCACGCGCACCATTGCACCGACAGACCCATAAATAAGTAAGTAGCACCTAAGCTTGTCAGTATTCACCTGAAGACGATTGCAGATACAAGCATTCGAAACGTCGTGAAAACTTTTCAAATCCATCACGACGATGGACGTCCAAAACGAGAGAGATCAATGAGATTGAAGTTTTATGATCCCTCGGAAAAATAATATTTTTCCAGTTACTTGCTACACACGAACAAGAGATTTCATGAATCCTAGAACAGTGTTTCATCACGCACACAATATACTGTTAATTTTATGTAACCAACTATTATATATTCAGTTGATACATAATGTCAATACTGATTCTAAGAATAAACTTTCGCTGAAGTCTACATAACTTGAAAGCTCATTCAACTACGATTTGATACAAAGTTGTCACAAAAAACTATTCACTCATTCAAATGGGTCACCATGCAGATCATACCGATCACCCAATAAGTGTTCTCATAATTTGAGGATATCTAAAAAATCAACAGAGGAATTGTGGAATTGGAATTGTGTCATTTTTTCCGGAAATAAATGATCTCGCCTAATAATTACTTAAATGTGTGAGACAATACACCCTTTTCAATAGGTCATTCGAACTGTGGAACAACTTACCCGCACACATCATCGACTCTCCTTCAGTGAACGTTTTCAACAACGATATTGACTGCTACTATGCCACCAACCATACTAGTATATCAGAGAGTTTTGTTTTAATGTAGTTAGTATCTCTTTATTTAATATAACCACATATTCTTCTGTACTTAGAAAAGTGTTTACAAACCTTCTACTCTTGACATGTTATTAATGAATAAATAAAATAATTCCACATCTTTTTCATATAGATCCAATCATTGAAGCACCACAGTTTCGATTGATTTCAGCACAGATAATTTCCTGGCATCTCGAACACTTTCAATCAGTGTTTTCCACACTATTTTATGCCGTTATCCGTGTTGACAGCTGAAATTAACGCTATTAGTTTCTAACGTACTTGTTCAAATTGACAGAGAAACTACGCCAATAAGCAGGACGAGTATTTCCTAGAACGTCCCATTGCAGGTGTCAATGATTATGTATTTTGTTAATAATCGCCTTGCCTTGCCGTTAATTAGTCGCACGAGCCTTCGCTCGAACTTTGTCAGGTTAATATTTACTCAGGAAATTATCAACACGTGTCAAACTCCGCTCAGATCTACGAACTTTCTACGACTCCATCCCGAGAAATTAAGGAATTCTGGGAGGCAGTGGTGGAGGGTGACATAAGAAACAGCAACGGAAATTTCTGCAATTGAATGTGTCAATTATTACAAGGAAAAAAACTCTTTCCGAATAAGTGGTTCCGTCTAAATGAATGCAGTAAAACTACCCGAATCGATCCCATTGTTTTTTTTTATTGGACGAAACAAAAAAGGAGGAGGTTCTCTAGTCGACGCGTATATTTTTTTTTTATGTATGATCACGCATGACTGTTCACTGAGACGTCCGATTCCAATAATTCTTTCCTCAGTGGATAGGGTGTACTTCGAAGTTGATCCCATTCGAATTTTAAAGATAAAACCATCCCTTAGGGTAGCAAAATGAAGGATATTGATCACTCACCCTCTGAATTCTGGTCCGTTAACCGATTCTATCAGGCATAACTTTGTACTGGGTTCTTCGATTTGAATGATTCTTCCTTTAATAGATAGGGTATACCTCATATTTGGAATTCGAATAAAATTATCCACCCTTACGGGTAGAAAAATAGGGGATATTTGATTTTTCACTTGTGAACATTGGCACACACATATGTAGTTGACAATGACAGATCGCTACTGTCATTATTCCACATCCGTCAAAATCATTATATTCTATGAGAGGATGGAATGATATACAAAGTAATGAAATAAACTAACCAGAACAACGAAAATAATTTATATTACAACAAATAGTAAAAATAGATAATCATATCATTTAACTGGTAATAGTTGAAGTAAGGTGGGTAAGTAAGTATTTTGGAAGTAATCAAAAAACAAGTATGTAGTAATTAGTAGATTTCAGCTACAAGAAATTGAAAAATAAAAACTTTTTAACAAAAAAATTAAACCGACGGAATACGGAACTGAAAAGTAAAAAATAAAATAAACCTTCTTAGTCTCAATAACTAAGCTCCTAAACTAATGTAAGTAACTTATTTTGAGTCGGCGCCAAACGAACAATCAACGAAGATCATTAAGTTACTTCAAAAATATTATCAGAATGTCACCGCGCAACTCGATGCCATCATTTTACGCCTTACCTAATTCATTTGCTTGTTTGTTTGGCGCCGACTCAAAATTAGTTACTTACATTAGTTTAGGAGCTTAGTTATTGAAACTAAGAAGGTTATTTTATTTTTTACTTTTCAGTTCCGTATTTCGTCGGTTTAATTTTTTGTTAAAAACTTTTTATTATTTTATTTATTGTAAACGGGTAATACTTAAGACTAACTATACTAGGTACCACATATTATATAATAAATATTAAATATCTAACATTTGAGAGTGGCAATAAATTGACATGTTTACAAATAACAAAAAACGGTTATGACTAAAATAAATATTCATAAAGATATTAATTTTAATTTATGCTTGAAGGCAGCAAGGGGTGTACCAAATAGATCGAATCCCTCATCACCCTAGAAATTGGGTTATAAAACCCATAGTTTGTAGGGTGAAAAGGAACTCGAAACAATTAACTGCCTCTGGTACGTTTAGAGATGTTAAATTCAATGCTTTCGAGCAGTGCTGGACAGTCTATTTTATGCGAAATGAGGTTGTGTAAAAAGCATAAACCAAACATAGTTCTCCTATCTTCCAAAGTTTGCACATTGAGAATATTTCTTACATCATCAATACAAAACCCATTCTATATGCATATACCCTTAGGAATTTGATTTGGAACTTTCAATTTGTTTAACATGTGAAATGTAAAAAGGGTTCCAGATAATAGAGCAATATTCCACTATAGTTCTTACTAGGGAGTTCGTCCCACAGAAATTCAAATCTCTATCAAAATATCCCAAATGGTACAGTCGTCACTTAATCAAGCCAATTAAACGCAAAAATAATTCTCACAAGAAATTCAAGAAGTCTGGGTCTGATGAAGACTTTCAAGAATTCTCGAATCTTCGAAAAGAAACAAAGTACCACATCGACATGTTTTACCTACTTTATCTTTCTAACACTGATCACATGATGATTTTCAATATTAAATAATTCTGGTCTTATGTAAACTCCCTGAAAAAAGAATACGGTCTGCCAATGATAATGGAAATCAATGGCAAATGTTTGGAAACCCCCCAGGACACTGCAAATGCATTTGCTGAACACTTTCAGTCTTGTTTCAATGAATCAGAGCTTCCAAATATGGAAAATAATTATTTTGGTCAACACGCAAATTCACTTTCTAATAATACCTTCACAGAAAACGAAATTCATAAAAAATTAATGAATTTAGACAAAAATAAAAGTCCTGACGGGATTCCTCCTATTTTTTGAATAATTGCTGCTACTCTCTATCTCTGCCCTTAAAAATTATCTATCAAAAATCCTTCGACCAGGGAATTTGCTTGGAAAAAATCATTTCTCTCTCAAATCTTCAAATCAGGCAGTAAAAGTGATATTAAGAATTATAGAGGCATTTCCAAGATTTCAAGCATCCCTAAAATGCATCCCATACTAACTGACGAACTCTTCGAAACTTATAAACATAGTATTTCAGAAAATCAACATGGTTTTTATAAAGGTCGTTCTACGACTACCAACTTGGGTGTCAATCTACACGGATCTCGCCAATGACTTTGACTCCGTCAATCACGAGCTTCTGTTAGCCAAACTTGAGGGATACGGAGTGGTTGGCAACTCCCTGGCACTCATTGGCTCATACTTGAGTGAAAGAACAAATGTAAAAATTGCCAAAATTGTCTCAAATGAAATAAAAATAACTTCTGGTGTTCCTCAAGGTTCCCACATTGGTCCAATATTATTTCTCTTATTTATTAACGACGTAACCAACATATTTCAAAATACTACAGTTTCACTTTCACGGACGATCTTAAATTTTATAGCGAAGTTACTTCCTCACAGGATTGCCAACTTATTCAAACATACCTAGTAAATTTCTGCAATTACTGCGAACTTAATCTGTTGGATATCAATGTGGGAAATTGCAAAGTGATGCGTTTCTATTAAAAACAAAACCCCGTCATATGTGATTATTCTATCGCAGATGATGATCTGAAATCAGTTGCTAACATATGCGATTTAGGCGTAGTGTTTGACAAAGATCGCAGTTTTACTGATCATATAAATAGTATTTGCAATAAAGCTCTGAGAATGATTGAAGAACGATCAATAAAACCTGGTGACTTTGGGGCTTTAGAAGTTATATTATTGATGTGTGGTTGGAATGTAAATCCACTGTCCAGTAAAACACCCAAATCGCAAATCTGGTTAACTCTCATTACAGCATTCGAGTTAATCAAGTGGTAGGTAATTTTGGAGAAAAATTATAAGCTTCGACCCTGGAAACCTCCACATACCAATTTTGAATCGAATCGTACCATAAACCTAAATCTCTTCCGCCATCTTGGAGCGCCGTTTTGTTTTTTTCTCTAACAAAAAATCCATGAGCCACCATTTCAATTTTATAAATAAAAAATTCATAATCTCCGACTCGGAAAACCCCCACATAACAATTTTGAATCGAATCGGACCATAATCACAAAATTTGTACGCCATTTCGGAGCCGCCATCTTGAATTTTTGAATTATGACAAAAAATTCACAATCTCCATCGCCGAAATCCATCACATACCAATTTTGAATTGAATCATACCATAATCACAAAACTCGTCCGCCATCTTGGAGCCGCCATTTGGATTTTTTCTCTAACAAAAATTCAATAATGCATTATCACCCGCCAAATTTCAGCTCAATCGGATGTCGGAAAGTGCTCCAAAAATTGATTACAAATTGTGAACCGGAACGAATGACAGAATGACAGAGTGACAGAATGTCAGAATGAAAGAATGACTTTTTTGAGCACATTCTAAAAACATATCCCAAAAACATATCTGGTTAAATTGCTACACACATATTTGAATAAATTGGGATTTGACCTGTTAATGGGGTTTGCAAATATACTTCAGTTTAATGATAATTTCAAATGGCGGACAATTTTATGGTTTCATTCCACTATATAATGTTACATAATGATTACAGTTCGATCCGACTCAAAAAAATTGTTTTCGAAGACAACTTATCGTGAGAAACATAATTTTGAAATCGTTACAAATATTTCACCTTTCAAATACACAATTATTTTTATCATCTTACAATATTTGTTACAGACGGAAAATAAATTGCATTGCATGTACAGATTTTTCATAAAGATATCCCGCGGCAAAATGATTTTTCTCGAAGAATTTTCACCCGAAATTATTTGCCCTGGATTCTCAGCAAACACAGAATTTACCTGCTCCTTTGATACCCCCATTTATAAACGACTGCCTTTTAGGTCCCTGGAACTCAAACATAATTTTAATTTATTCTTTCCGTCGTTCTTTTCGGCGTCTTTATGTAAATAAAGGCATGTATAAGAGCGTCATTAAATGACAAAATGTCTTAATTAAGAGCAGTGAAGGAAAACAGCTCCCAAAGGGTAAAATTTCCAGGTTTGTATGAGAAAACGAGAACCTTTCATCTTTTGTGCTTTTTTGTATTAGGAAACTGAGATTGTTGAGTAATAATATCAGGAGAAGTTGTCGGATCAGTTCATGATTTCTTGGATTTTACGAACCACCATCCGATAGTGGAGAATGATTATTTTCCGTAGTAATACCACTAGTGACTGAATTTTCGCGATAAGTCTGTCGATTTATTTCTAAACGAAACTGAGTTGCTTGAAGCAACTCAGTTGAGTTTAGAAATAAAAGACAGACTTTTAAGATAAATTCAATCACGAGTGGTATTTTATTAGACTATTTCACGAACAAAGTGAAAGGTCAAAAAATATATATTCGGCAGAATGAGAGGAAGAAATTTAATAATAATAAATAATTCAAATTTAATTATAAGCATGAAATATTTATTTAAACTATAAACGATTTGTTTCAATTATAATTTGTTACCTATAACAATAAATAATTTTTTATGAAGACGAACATAATATATTATTCTCGACCATAATTATTATAAATGGTGCAATTGAAAAAAATTTGATATGACCGTTATTAGGTGGCTACAATGTATTGTTGGTATTATTACTTGATGTACTTGAAGTACTCCTAAAAGTATTCACTATATTCTGATTATTTTCAGCACTGAGATGTAAATGCGGTTTCATCGAGTTCGAACTTCCATGTCAAGTAATTTTCATAGCTTGTTGTTCACTAACGCCGGATTGTAGTAACTGACTAACTGCAGTGGCACGATTAGAGTGATTTGTTATTTTTAGTTTTCTAGTGTCTAATCCTATCTTTTCTGCAGATAGTTTTGATATTGTATTGATACCAATAGGGCAATTCTTGTACCAATTATTATTATTATATTTATTCCACTTGCCATTCACTGTCAGAAAAAGTCTGTCATTGGTAATAATTCCCCTTTTCAATATAAGTTTCCGGTATAATCTCACAGGACACATTTGAAGATTTTTCAAATCTTGAGTAAGCCATTTAGTATCTGCATAGTTTTTATCACCACCATGGCGGGTTTTGGAGAATATCGGGTTATATGCCATTCTGTTTGTTAAACAGCTTTTGTTGTCAGTCTCTCCCTTAAAAAAATGTAACTTGAAAAAGTTGCTTCGTTAACTCTCCAAGCTAGTTCTACGCAGCTATGTGAAAAAACTTCTTTTGGAGTCCCTCTGGCGTGTCTTCGTCCCATTGTAAGCACATATTTCTATATTCATCTGTAGTCATAGCGACAGAACTCATTTTATTTTTTTCGGGTACAGCTTGCAACAATTTTCTCTTGCTATCTCGAGCTGCCCTCGCCTCCTTGGCATTATATTTTTGAAGGGATCAATATGTCTCTGATACTCACAAAAATATTTTTCTTGTACTAATTTTGCAGTAGTGTTCCATATGGTTTTAATAACACTCTCCTTGTAATCACTACCATCAATTTTCCGCATATTGAATGCCCAGTCTTTTAGAATGAATGCTAATCTTCAGTTGCTATTTTCTGCATCTAATTTGTAGTTGCGTTCCGCACAGAACGTCATAAATATAAGATTTTGTTTTTTTTGTGTTACTAGGTATATTTACTTCAAAATTTTGGTTTATTACTTCGTTTGAAGTAGCACCGAAGCGACTCATTTTGACGTTTGCAGCTACAATTATTTTTGGTCAAACTGTCAAACTTTGCATTGCGATCCGTATCCATGGTTACGTCGTTGAAAACACCATGCTGATAGACCAATCAGAATTGAAAGACAGCTGGTGTTTTCGCGATAATACAAGCTGTCTCAGGTCTGTGATTGGTCAGATTTTGTGAAAATTCCAAGGTGCGTGGAATAGTCATATACAGTTTCCTAGACGTTCAAAAACCACCCCTCACTATGATCGTAGAAGTGTTTTCAACATGTTTTCAAAAATCTATGGGAATTTAATCAAAATCGAGCTCGGTCCCATTTACTTTACCTTCACCCTACATACACATAACATCAGGTCACAAGTCGGCTTTTCAAAACGATGCTTTTCCCGGTTGATCAATTATGTTGTTTATGTGTGTTTTAAAAATTTACCAATCCCCTCTGTCTCTGCACGATGTTCGACAAAGGGAATATTTGAATATTCAGCGACTGATTTGTTTTCGATATAGATCGCTCACTCGTATTTTGGAAATGCATTTTTGATGGATGTCAATCGAAATTTCACCTGAAGCGACCCATTCTGTCCTAAAGGAAATATTCATGAGAGTATGTATAGCGTGTTTACAAAAGAGTGGATTCAAATTGTTGTTCTCAACCATCGCTTTTAGAATGAATGCGGTGAAAAGCTTTGTTTCCATTTTACCACTTTAGGAGAGTTGAACTTGCAAATTGAGATTGAAATTCAGTTGAAGAAGTAAAAAATGTACTTGTATAAATGATGTTGATCGTTTCTTTTGTGCAACTTCGTGAGATTCATAGATATTTTCGTCTCATCCACGAATCTCGATACTTTCAATTCGTTCCCTTGCATATTTTAAAAATATCTTGTCTTTCAATCCCGGTGAAATTTCGCGAAGAAAATTATAAGGTTTTCATTCCTTATTTTCCTCCAACTTCAAAATATATTTATTTTATCCACGAATCTCGATACTTTCAATTAGTTCCCTTGCATATTTCAAAAATCTCTTATTTGTCTTTCAATCCCGGTGAAATTTTGCGCAGGATTCATTTTTGGCCACCGATTCTATATAAAAATATGATCTCACTATCTTAGAAGGACTTTCTCACTTCCTTATTCTCCGAACATACTACCTCCAACTTCATACTGTTCATATTCTGAGCAATATCATTCAGTCAGATTGAAGACTCTCCAGTATCTAAAATAAATAATAAACCTACTAAATTGAAAAACCACTGTCCAGTCAGAGACCCTCGAAGTCTCTCTACCACCATGAACATACTCCAGAATTTTGGGGAATTTTGAAGTATTGAATGAAAATCAGCATGGATTCAGGATGATTGACATCAACTGCTTATATTTTATTTTCATTTTATATTGATCAGTAAGTGATCAGATGCTTTGCTACAATATTTTCGTGATTTCCATAGTCACGAAAGATTACTATAAAAACTTGAAATGTATGGTCTATGAAGTGATGAGTCATGGCCAGTGTCTTTTCCCCAAACCGTCAAAGACTTCCTGTCAGTATGAATAAAATACTAATTTAAGATAACTGTTGATATGGGTGTGCCGCAGGGTTCGATGTTAGACCCATTGCTGTTGACCCTTTACACTAATCAGGTGGAGTCTATCATCGTCAATAATTATTTTATTGCTTATGTTGATATTTCTTTTCGTTATTTCGGCATGCCAATCACAAGGCCTACGAAATGAATTTTCTGTAACCATGAGCAAAGCTTATTTTTTCAATAATTGTGTACAAGAGGCCGCTGATGGAAAAAGCATTGCAAAATATCAACATCAAACTAAATATGTATATTTCCATCAATTTGAGAGATGTCCTGGAAAACCATTAGAATCGGTATTTGATCAAAAAGTGTGCAAGTTCACACATACAGTCATCCGAAAAAAAAAATATTCATGATATTCAATGTAATTATAAGAAAGAAACACATTTATTTATTTATTCACGACATTGCCATTTTTTTCGCAAAATATTTAATAATTCACACATATATGTACAGTTATAACTTTTAGCTATAACTAGGAAAACAAAGAAAAAAATATTAATAATAAAAATTTCTTCACACTGTTTTGAATGATTCTAAAGATGAATATAAATCTACATATGTATATACCAATCTTAGCATTCTATCTATGGATTTATTCTGGCCTTAGTTAGAATGATAAAAAGGAATTTTGAACATTTCTGAATTTCTTGTTCTTCTTGAATTTCCATTTGAAATTTAACAACCTCTGGAGTAGTTTGCGTCAACACATGTTCACCTCCTACGAGAGATGAAGATGGGTTGCGGAAACTTAGGTGGCTACCTCCAAGTGGTATCGCTGGATAACGGGGTTGACAAGGAAAATCCAGTGGGAATGACCAGAAATGGTCAAAACCTGCGGATCTCTAAGTCAATCTCAAACCAAATGCCACCACAACATGGCTTAATCCAAGGCGTCAAGCGACCCGTGCCGAGGGATGGATGATACCTGATCCAGTCAGGTATAAAAAAACGGAGCCTCTGGGATACATGGCGACCTCCCAGAGTAATCTGCCTTACACCTGCGCAGGGGGCACCGCAGGTGTGGACGACCCTTTCCCCTACACGAACAACCCTGGGGAAGTTCCAGTTGAAGAAGACCCAACACCGATAGCGGGTATGGAAGTCGAGGAGATTCCAGTTGAATCACACTCGGCACCAGAAACCGTAAGCCCAACCGGGGATGGATCAGCAGATGGTCGAACACCTACTGAGAAACTCCCGGAAACAGAGTGGATTCCAAAGCCATTTGGTAAAATGGAAACCAAAAAGATTCTTCAGCTCATCAAAACCCAGGACATGGGGATAGATATTGAAGAATGGCTTGTCATCAAGAGACAAGAGGAGGCCTCGGGTCTAACTCTTGTCTTTCAATCTTCGACTGTGACGCCCTAAGTAGTAGGCGACACAGAATCTTTGGAGAGATCAGCCCGGAAACAGGCATGAATCCGAAGAACCTTATCAACAGGCTTCTAAACCTAATTAAAGGCACAAACCTGTTTGAATGAGGAACCACTGACGACAGAGTGATACAATAGACCCCAGCTGGTCGCAGTGTCAAGGGAAGCTAAGTGCCAACCCTGTCTCTGGCTCGTCAGCCTTAAACCAACCAACCACCTCTGGAGTGTTGATACTGTCATTGATATTTTGTGTATAAGTGTAAAATCTGATTCCAATCTTCTATGAGCTAAAGTACTCAAATAAAAAATATGTGCTTGATATTATACATATGATTTATGAGATTTTTATTTCGGGAAAAAGTTATCTGATGACATTTGTCTATATTCAGTTGCAGTAAATTCATATTACACCAACGTACAAAATTGCATAATTCAGTGTCGGATATTTCACGGACAACTAAATATTTTCAGATCATCAGCAAAGAGTAGGAATTCACTATAGAAAATTGGTTGAAAAGTAGGGTTCCTGAATGAGATTCCTGTGGTACACCAAATGTATTTATAGACGAAACTCAGTTGTGTTAGTGATCATAACGCCGACATACTCAAGTGATTCTTCACCTTTTTTTATTCGACCCCAAATAGTTCCGAAAAAAAACATGTGCGCCACTGGCTTGGCGAACCCTTCGTTAAAGGGCTTTGCTCATCACGTCCACTCATAAATTGGGCTTGTTCAGAAGCGAACGCCAATCCTTCAGCTCAACGTCATTCGATAATAATGTTATTTTTTACGACATAATTGTCTTCGTCGATCTGGAATGACCGTTATCTTGCCGTAGCAAGATCCCTGGGGAAGCGTGATGCCTTGTTATGTCATAGGTTATGGTTGTGCACGGGCCGTTTGTATACGATCTCGGTATTCGAGTAATATGTCCCTCGGCGATCGCCAAACTAGTAGTAGATGAAGTAGTGACCTCGCATGAAATATATTCAGTTTGATGGTTGTGTATCCCTTTCCTTTTGCGAGTAATTTAACGGGATGGACAGGAACTTTCTGGAATTTATTAATTTGTAGGGTTGCTTTCCTCATCTACAAATATTCATACCGCAGTAATAAAACAATTCCACCCGCACCAAACTGAGTAGAATTTCATCAAACATAAATTAAACAAAGAACTGAGAAATTTCCCTCGAAATAAAGATTGAAAATTGGAATGATCTTCGATCAAAAATTGTATTGGAAAGAACACATCGACAATCGCATCGGAATATGCCAGAGAGGTGTAAATTTACTGGGGATGCTGTATAACACAACATGGAGTGTTCTATAGATCCCTGATCAGGTCCAGAATCAACAAGGGGTCAATAGCATATGCTTCTGCAAGTCAATCTACAATTACAAAATAAGACGTTATCCAAAATACAACACTCCGAATAGCATTAGGAGCTCATTAGACAAGCCCGACAGAAAGTGTGCGCTGCGAGGCAAATGAAACTCTTCTTAGATACCGTAGACAACATCTGACAACATCTCTTATGTCACTTTTATTGCAACCAGACCAACACATCTTACATATAACAAAAAAAAATCACAAGATACCCAAGAACAGACCCACTTTTCTACAAAAGGATAAACAAATACTTGGAACAATTAGAGAGTACACATCTTTCAGGGTTTTCAAATTCAATAACTACCCTTCTTCCAGGATGATCGATCTTCTTATATCTGACTCCTCTGTATCCTCTTCCACCAAAAATTATACTCACACCCCCCAAGTTCTACTGAACCTATTCAACTAAGAACAAACCCTCTATGAGAAATATGTAACTCTATATATGCCTCAAAAACAGGGAGTTGGTTCAGCTGTTATAACACCAGAAGGAATATTGAAATACAAGCTACCCCCAGCCACATGCACACAGATCTGGAATAAAATTGTGAGTATCATTCCAGTCGACCAGTACAAAATATAACGCGATGGATAATCAAGTACTTAACTGGACCACAACATTCTACAGTGGTCCAGTTGAATACTTGATCATCCATTGCGTATATCTGTTATATTTTATACTGGTCGACTGGAACTAATGACGATAATTTTATTCCAGATCTGAATACACAGCAGAACTCTTTGCAATACTACAAGCATTAATTTTCCTGAAGAACCATCCTGCTGATAAATTTCTTCTTAAGGGTATATATCAGATATACAGTCAATCCCATCATATTACTGATGAAAAACGAACTCTATAGGATCGAAGAGTTAGGGAAAAAAGTAATACTTATATGGGTTGCAATGTCTTGAACTGCTTTCTCAGACGTCCATGTATTGTGGTATAAGTGCTCAAAGTGTACTATTCACTAAGTTTCGGCAAAATCACATTTATCATCTTCAGGTGATGTCTCGTTGATGCCATGAACTCAACTGATCTGTTCGCGCCGTACTACTCAATTTATAAATGTCTATCAAACCTGTCTGAAATGAGAAAGAGGTCGATTTTTACCATCAGCATCATCGAATAATCAATCAATCAATATTTATTTCCATTTTTTCGACATAGTTTACATGTATTGGAATTACATTAATATATCTAAATAAAAAAATACACTTAAAAACAAGAAAAATGTATATATAAAAAAATTACATGCATAGTTTAGACAGAAACCAACAATAGAAAAATAAAAAATATTAAAAAAGAAACTCTTCCGTCACACATAATTGATCACAAATTCCAATTTTTTATAAAATCACCTATACTATAAAAACATTCTTTCAATAAAAAATTCTTCGAATCATGTTTGAATGAAGAAAATATGTTAATACCCTTCAGTTCTTCCGGAAGATTGTTAAATATTTTGAATCCAATATGATCAGGAGTACATGAATTTTTTTTTTTCGAGCTATATTTACATGAAAATGGTGCTTGTTCCTTGTTTCATAATCATGGATATCAGAATTGCGTATAAAATTGCCCTTATTTTTGAAAACATCGACACAGGTTTCGAAAATGAAGAGGCATGGAAGTGTCAAGATACAAAATGTTTTGAAAAATGTTCTACACGATTCTCTGTCTGAAATTCTTATGATACATCTCAAGATTTGTTTTTGTCCAATAAAGATATCTATCGTACCTGGTGCATTGCCCCACAGACAAATGCCATATCTGAGTCTCGATTCAACTTGAGCGTAGTAAACATTCAACATCTGTTTCACTTCTAGTACAGTTCGTAAATTGATGAATAGATATCTTAAAGAATTTAGTTTGGAACATAATTGTTGGCAATGGGATTTCCAGGAGAGGTTTTCATCCAGAGACACCCCCAAAAACCTAACCTCACCATGTGTAATGCACCACCGATTTCAACAGATCAACAGTTCTTTGACGGGAGTGAATTCTTAACATCTTTGCTTTTTTAATATTGAAAAATAAGTTTCTGCTATTGAAAAAAGATGATACTGTATTAATTGTTTCAATACATTTCGATATTAGGTGTTCACTATCTGTGGAGGACAAAACTGCATAAGCAGTATAATCTGCGGTACAAATGATAGCATCTAGGTGGTTGACATACGAAATGAATAAAATTGGGCACAAGATGGAGCCTTGGGGAACACCGATTTCGACTTCCCTACTACTCGGACGTATGGTTTTGATTTGGCTTTTGTTTTTGAACTGCAGCGTGACAATTTGTTGCCTATCTCTTGAAAAATATGAAATCCATCAAGTCAATTATTGTAAATAATCACTTTTATAAATGTTTTCCCTATGGCAAATTATACTCCGCCTTTGAGCAAAATGAGAATTTCCTTATATGCCCAACAATATATTTTTTCAAAAAATGTCTGTTCTTTCATTCTACCTTGTAGAAAAAACTATTATTCCAATCATATAACGAAATATGCTACTATTTTTATGATTTCGAGTAGTTGTGAAACTTCAAAGAATCATTACCTTCGACTTCCGCTGCTTACCCATTATTACATAGAACTGTTTCAAAAGAAGAATTGGAACAATAACTTTTCCCATGAATTTCCTTATTAGAGGTTTCGTGCCGGAAATTGTAGGGTCCGAAGTAATACCACATACATAGCAAATCAAAAATGTTGATTAATAGACTCATATATTCGACATGCCAAATAAAAAACCATTGTTCGCAGTTCAGTGAAGTAGGACATTTTTTCTTCTCTCGTTTGACTGGGATGAGAATGTGAATTATGTCGATTATAATTGAGTATTGACCTTGGTCGGGGAAGTGATAGGAGGAAAGGGGGAAGGCCCCCTTTTTAGGTTGTGGAATCCAAAAAAATACAAAAGAAATCGTACATTTTTCTACCTTTTTTCCAAAAAATAATTTGCAATAATAATGATACAGTTGATATAAAATTGAGTTAAAGCACAGGGGAACGTTTTCTCAAAACCCTTCGACTGTGTTTCCCAAGAAATCTTATTGGAAAAACTTGCATTCTATGGCATAAGAGGCGCGCTATTGAAATTATTCAAATCTTATTCAGAATATGTCCACCTAGCTGACAACTACAAATCTGAACTGAAAACATTCGGCATGGTGTCCCACATGGACCTGTTCTGGGGCCTCTACTTTTTATCATACACATTGATGCCCTATGTTTTCATATGATGAGTGTCAAATTGTTCTTTGCAGAAGAAACATCCTTCATTCTAACGCCAATTTTTCATTTTCACTTGAACCTGCAGGAACCTTGATAACTGAAGCCGAAACTCTGTTTTATGCAAATAATCTCCAACTTAAGAGAGGAAAACTCAAAATCTAATCTAATGATTTGTCGAGTATTGGGTGGAATTTTATTCTTGATTCATTGGTTCGTCGCATGATAGCTGTGCGGTGTTGCCATTTTGCCCAGAAATTAAGTGATGGTGGGGAAAATTTATAGATTTGGAAACATCAGAATAATACTGATTTTTTTTTATTTCCCAAGGTTGACAAGTCATACAAAAAGTTCATGATTTACAGAATTCCTTTTTTTCCAATTGGTTCATCTATATTATTTTTATTGTTCGACCTGTTTTTTCGAAATACAATGTCCCCAAATCGCACAATAAATCCGTACTTTTCAGAATTCATTTTCTCACGGTACATCTAAAATATTTTACTTGTTCGGTATAATTTTCAAAATACAATGTTGCCGAAATGTTCAATGAATCCATACTTTTCAGAATTCATTTTCTCATGGTACGTATATACTATTTTAATTGTTCGGCATAATTTTCAAAATACAATGTTGCCAAGATGTACAATAAATCCGTACTTTTCAGAATTCATTTTATCATGGTACATCTATACTATTTTAATTGTTCGGCATAACTTTCAAAATACAATGTTGCCAAGATGTACAAGAAGTCCGTGAACTTCAGGATTCATTTTCATAAGTGGTTTCGATGATGATTGGGATTTTTTCAAGAATTTTATCCTACGGCAGAAAGCATAGGATCAAAGGATTTGAACCACCTCTCTCAATCAATTTCACGAATCTCAGTGCTACTCATGCAAACAGCAATCAACGCACTCTATAATCAGTGGTGTTTATATTTGGCCTAGGTTGTAACCCACATCCATTCGATCCAAAATCCAGGTTGCTCATATCTGATTGTGCTAAAGGAACATATAATGTCTGATAATGAAAGACACATATAGATCTCCATCAAATGAAAATACTGGTCGCAAAGCCCAAATAAACAATGAAGATGTCCCAGCTCCCAATGAGAAACTTCTCCGTGATTGCCGCACCTAAATACGTAACGGATACATAAAAGCAAAAGCTTTTATTACGGTCCTGCGAAAACGTTTTGTTCTCCAAGGCATTGTAAAGGTTAATGTCTACCTTCCGTTTCGAGGGAGTCTGGAATTTTCTACAAATTGCTGAAAAGACGGCGATATCAACTCTTTCCACTTCTTTTATGACATTGTGTTATTTTTACGATATCCGGTTGATATTATCATTATGATACAACGAAATGGCACACTCTAGACTGGGAAAAATTCCATGAATATCACTCCTAGTTGGAAATGGGCGAATATACCAGCTACCTGTACGCGTTGGCAAAACTTTATCACGGTTTAATATGTGGGTACTCTTTGTTCTGCTAGCTTTATGTCGGTAAATTGTCGAGGATATTCACTCCTCCATACCTCCTCTCCCTACTTTCAGGGCCGCATTTTTTTATGAAATTAAACAATCGAAACATTGAAAAAAATTGAGAGCTCTATTTGGTTTTATAATTTTTTCATCGCTTAATATTTGTTTCATTTGCAATAACTACAATAGTTTTCAAGATATTCGAGAAAAACGAAACCCTTTTCTTTTTTAAATTCCAATGTATTTGAGAGCCACTTGAATTTTTTCAAGGCTACACAGAAAATACATTTTCGTGCAATCGCACGCGAAGTAATAGCCGCCAAACTAAACGTCACTTCCAAATTTGACATTTCTAAAATACGACATTGACAAGTATTGTCCCATTATCAAAACTACCTACAACAATTAGTACAATAAATAAAACAACTGTGACATTTTTTAACATTTACTTTTGATTTCTTTGCTTGATAACGTACTGCTTTTCTTTTCAGAAATGGTACTTATTTTGAAAACTTTCTGACGTCGATAGTTTCTCGCATGTTTATCACTTCAAATGCTCCTTGAAGTTGAACTTATTACAACTTTTGATTTCTGCATCAAATAAACTAATAAAGTGTTTTCAAACATCGTCTTAAAATTCTGTTTGTCAGACCAATCTTTTAACTCGCTGTAACATTTTTCGTACTGCCGTTTATATTTTTCAGGTATTAAAACGGAAAGCGCCGAGTTTTCAATACTTTTTAGCTCTGGAGGAGTGCAAGATATCAAAATATCAGTATCAGACATATTTGCGTTTTGTCAAGAACTGATAAAAAATTTGTAAATATTCAAACATATCATTTCCATGGCAACGCTGTGACTTTGTTGATTAAATTGAATAGCCGTTGATTTTAAAGCAATAATATATGTATTTACAATTATCTAGTTTAATAATTTTGACGATTGACGATTCAAATGAAAATCCTGCATGCTCTCACGGAGGATGATCCAGACCAAAAGGTTGAATTTTGTGAGTGGTTAACAAGAACAATTGAAGGAGAACGGGGCTTCCTAAAACGTGTATGTTTCGCAGACGAATGCACGTTTTTTCTTAGTGGAAAAGTCAACAAACAGTATGTACCATACTGGAGCGATACTAATCCGCATATTTTTAGAGTGGACATACCCAGTTTCCTAAAAAGGTTAATGTTTGGGCGGGGATTTTGGGCAATCGTGGTGTTGCACCGATTTTCATCAGAGGCAATCTTACACGAGTTCTTCACAGAAATCTTTTAGGAACTGAAATTGAACCTCGAATGAGTCAAATGGTAATAAACAATCAGGAAGAGTTTGAAAATCGTGAAATCATATTTCAGTAGGATGGGGCACCATTTCGATCGCATGACTAGAGAGATCCTCGATACAAACTTTCCTGGGCGATGGATAGGTCGCAGGGGAAGTACAGAATGGCCACCAAGATCTCCGGATCTTACACCTCTAGATTTTTTCCTTTGGGGGTATCTGAAGTCAAAAATCTACGTCACTGAATGCCAAACAATAGAAGAGTTGGAACGCAGAATAATAGATACATGTGAAGAAATAGATGAACAGACTTTCATCAACGTGAGAGAAGCTATTTATAATAGGGCACTTCATTGTCAAGATTCAGGAGGGGGCCGCATCGAACACTTGATGAAATAATTGTTGGGGTTAAATGAAAGTGTTATTCAAAAATAAATTATAATTTTTTAGCTAACTAATTTGTTTTGATTGTGAATTTACAGAACACATTCGTAGGCTTCGAGATTTTCCGGTAAGCGGTACTGTTTATCCTCAATTAACTCTCTTTACGCCTCTTATTACAACGTTTAGTTAGCAAAATATTTTACCGGAAGTGACCAAAATCCATACTTCATTTTATACCGGAATGTCACTTTTCAAACGTTAATATTTCGAAAACAATTGAATTTAGGAGTAAAGTGTAATGGAGAAAACTGTTGAGAATTATGAGCAGGTTTTAAAGAATTATTGAAGATGGCGCTTAACCGCCACTTTGAAACTTTTAGCTGTGATTTTTTCATGAAAAATTAGGCTTTTATCTCCTATTCAAGCCCTCCAAATTTCGTTGCGATATACCAGGTGGTTCAAAAATTAGTAGGGGGGAAACGGACTTTAGACGAGCACTGTATACGTACAACCAACCCAACTGAGATCATGAACTACTAAAATAATTGGAAATATTCACTCATCACCAAATTCTGAATTATACTGATCCGTACCTATGAACAGAAAATCACCCTGTGCATTCTGATACCTTGGTAAAAATATGCTGTGTAAATGATATAAATGAGGAATAGGCAAACGTCCAAAAGTTTTCCGTGCTCTATACTTATTTCCCGAAGTTCTGTTGCACCGTCACTGCCTGGAAAAAATCAAGAAGCGATTCTGAATAAAATCTAATAACGGAAGTTGAGTCTCCAACTTCTTTGCAGTAAGATTGCGCCGAATACATTATTTTCGTGCCGGAATGAAGCTGAGCTCTGACTTTTTTATATTCGCGAGATGCAAGACTAGATCCTGCGGAGCTTAATAGCAATTATTCGTTTGGAGGAACCGCAATTTAACTAGATAATTTGATTGCAAATTATTCCAGTCAAGGAAATTGTATTTATTATATTTTAGATATCCGATAGTATTTTCGTAATTCTCCACTCTTCCTCTTCTGAAATGTCTCATTGATTTCACCCAGAAGCTCATTTCACTCAAAAAATTATCATGTTATTTTGTTCCTCCTTACAGCACTATTTTTATTTATTTATTTCATTCATACACCATCCAACAGCCGAAGCCAATTACAGGATGGGGAAAATCAACAGTACTAAAATACATTAGATATAGGATAAATTAATCTATAGAATAAAAATCGAAACAATTCATACTATCAATTGGAGAGAGATACGCAAATCAGTACATACACTGAAAAAAAACTTCTTGTGATTGAAGAAAAAAGTTTATATACTGATTTGCCTACTACCAGTCAGTAGGCAAGCTTTTATTTAGTTTCACTTGTTAGTTCGTTCGTTAGTTAGGGTCAAGTTAATTTTGACCGACCTCTAGTTGTCCGATTAATTTGAAATGTGGCAGGTCTTCATAATTCCGGTGACAAAGCATCATGGAATTTTTGTTAGGGAAAAAAACAAAATGGCGGCTCAAAGATGGCCCGATTTGATTCAAAATTGATATGTGGAGGTTCTCGGGGTCGGAGATTAAGAATCGTTTGTCAAAATTCTTAAAATCAAGATGGCGGTTCCAAGATGACGACCGAGTTTTGTGATTATGGTCCGATTCCATTCAAAATTGGTGTGTGAAGATTTTCGGGTTCGAAGATTATGAAATTTCTGTCAAAATTCATAAATCAAGATTGCGGCTTCAAGATGGCGGACGAGTTTTGTGATTATGGTCCGATTCGAATCAAAATTGGTATATGGGGGTTTTCGGGGTCGGAGATTATGAATTTTTTGTCAAAATCTATAAATTAAATTTGGCGACTTCAGGATGGCGGACGAGTTTTTGGGGTCGGAGATTCAACATTGGTTTGCGGCGGTTTTCGCGGTCGAAGATTTTGAATTTTTTATAAATTCAAAATTTTTATAAATTCAAAATGGCGGCCCCATGATGGAGGACGATTTTTCTGATTATGGTAGTTATTCAAAATTGGTATGTGGGTGTTTTCAGATTCGGAGAGTATGAATTAATTCAAGATGGCGACTCCAGGATTCTATTCAAAATTGGTGTGTGGGAGTTTTTGGGGTCGGAGATCATGATTTCTTTCAGCTCAAAACTTACAGGGAAGCAATACAATTTAATTCACAAAGTCACAGCGTTGCTATGGAAATGATATGTTTGATTATATATAAAATATTTTGACAGTTCTTGAAAAAACGCAAATACTGATACTGATATTTTAGTATCTCGCACTCCTACAGAGATAGACAGCATTGTAAACTCGACGCTTTCCGTTTTAATACCTGAAAATTAATATGAGTAAGAATGTATTTGTTGTTAATTAAAAAATTGATGTTCTATTCAATAAAAAATCATCTTTATCATTGTCGTATTTTGGAAATGTCAAATTTGGAAATGACGTTTGGTTTGGCGGCCGTTGCTATTGGTAACGGCCGTGAAATTGAATTTCGCGGACTGTGTTGAGATCGCGAAATACTCAATTCGCGTGCGGTTGCACGAAAAATACGTTTTAGTCATCGCTGACAATGATTTAATAATTTTTTGTTGAATTATTTGGTTTCTAAAAGCTGGTCGCGCGAATTGTCATAAAATGAATACTTACCAACCAATCATAGTTCAATGAAATTAATTGGTACTTACTTTTATGAACACTTCGCGCGACAACTTTTTTGAAACCAAATAATTCAACAAAAAATCATTATATCATTGTCAGCGATGACTTAAACTTATTTCATACGTTTTAGTGCACGGCTTGTCTTTAAAAATGTTTTTTATTAGTTGTTTTATTAAGATCCATATGCCACAAGGAAAAATGTAAAACACTTTTTTGATCACTTCCCATTTTTCTGAGTGTTCGTCATTCTGTATTTCCATGTTGAAAGAAAATCCCCAAAAATTGTCGTGAACTTTGAATTCCTTCAATCAGAACTATCGAAACACTTTTCCCAAAATAATTCAAGTGCCTTTCCTCTTTTCACCCCATCGATGCTTTCTCTAGGCCAAGAAAACAAAGATGTACTCATTCATTGATTGTTCTGAAACAACGAAAACCCCCAAACTTACTAGTATAATTTCCATCTGTTATCTCAACCTTTTTTTTTAAGTCTCTCGCATATATTTTCGCGACTGCATTACTTAGTGTAATACCCCTGTAATTATCACAATTTTTACTGCCTCCATTTTTATAAATCGGTGTTCCCAAATCTGCTTGGGCTTTAATCATCTCTGTGGCTCCTGGCTTGGTGCTGTTTCTGTTTTTCCTCAACTCGAATCCTGAATATGGCTCGATATACAGAACTCAATATGCACACACAGACACACACAATTATCTATGCCACTTCAATTTCCAGCAGCTCTCTCCAGTTGAGAATGCCCTCATAGTCTAAGAGCCGGTGGGAGATCGACCTTCACCGATCTGATAACTCGATGAGACATATTTTTTATCATATATTATTTATAAACACATACGCCTATGATAACTTGCCTATCGAAAAGTGTTCATAGCTATTTTTAATTGAATTAATTTCAATCATTTTTTTATTCATCACCTTCACTCTTTTGATAACCAAATGAGTTTCATCTCAATTGATAGTTTTTAACACACAGAATATGCCTAGGTAGGCTTGCCTACTTATTTCTGTGCATGGCTACCTGGCAAGCAGATGTGAACAGGTAAGTCAATATAGGTAACTACACCGATCTGTTAACCAATCGAAATTGATATCATAGGTAAGATAATTTAATTACAAAACCAATCGTATAGGCTTGCCTGCAAAAAATCGTACATAAAATATTATTGCCAAGCTATAAAGTCTTAGAATTTCAGATATTTGATAGGTGCGAGAGAGAAAGTAGAGCGTCCGAGGTCCGTGTGATAGAACAGGACGCAACATAGCAGCTGCACGCTACCTGACCGTTGAATGTATCCGAGTGCGCATGCTCGTGTACATGTGAGTGACAGTGACAGCATTTATTTACACTCGACAGTAATTTTGAACTCTAATTTATCATAACTCTAATTTCGATCACAATTTTTGTATTATTTCGATTGAAAAAAAAATTAATGCAGCAAAAGTAAAATATATAACATAGATAGAGTAATTTCTATTATGAGAGCTATCTTATACTGTTTTTCAAAAATATTTAAATGATTCAGTAGCAAATAATAAATCATCACCTCGTTCAAATCCTCAGAAATTGCAATATTTTCTGTATAATTTTCGTCATCTTCAAGAGCTGTTGTCTCTGGAGGTTCATTATCACTAGAATTAAGACTTCTTGAGGTCGTTGGAAGCTACAAAAATTAAATAAAAATAGTTATATAATGGGAATGAAAATTTCAATGTTATTGAATCAATTCACATTATGTAAGGAAATTTACTCATTGTTAAAATGTTTATTTATACATTGGTCAATCAATAGACATAACTTTCACAAAAATCAAATTTTTAGCTACAACAAATTCTTTAAATTTTAAAATATTCAGCAAAATTTTAATAAAAAAAAGTTTACATTCACAAGAGTGACATATTTGAAATTGAATGTACGGCTTTTTTTTTAAGCAAAAATGTCGATTTTTGCTTTAAAAAAATGGCCAATTATAAATTTTTCATAATTTTTCACGAAATTTTCAAATTCTTCTTTGTACTTTTTTTTTTAACTGATAACCAACAAAATCCAACGATTCTTTGCTTAATTGAATATCTCCATTCTTAAAGTTTTGTTTTTTACGGATAGCCAATTTTAAATGGCATATTTTGAATGAATTTTCATCAAAGTCAATTATTTCTTTTTCGTTTCATACAAAAAACACTTTTTACTCATTTTTAAAATCACAATTAATATTATTTAGCACGTGTTCGAAATTAGAGTTATAATAAATTAGAGTTCAAAATTACTGTCGAGTTTAAATAAATGCTGTCACTGTCACTCACATGTACACGAGCATGCGCACTCGGATACATTCAATGGTCAGGTAGCGTGCAGCTGCTATGTTGTGTGTCCTGTTCTATCACACGGACCTTGGACGCTCTACTTTCTCTCTCGCACCTATCAAATAGCTAAAATTCTAAAACTTCATAGCTTGGCAATAATATTTTATGTACGATTATTTGCAGGCAAGCCTATACGATTGGTTTTGTAATTAAATTATCTTACCTATGATATCAATTTCGATTGGTTAACAGATCGGTGTAGTTACGTTACCTATATTGACTTACCTGCTCACATCTGCTTGCCAGGTAGCCATGCACAGAAATAAGTAGGCAAGCCTACCTAGGCATATTCTGTGTGTTAAAAACTATCAGTTGAGATGAAACTCATTTGGTTATCAAAAGAGTGAAGGTGATGAAAGAAAATTGATTAAAATTAATTCAATTAAAAATAGCTATGAACACTTTTCGATAGGCAAGTTATCATAGGCATATTTGTTTATAAATTATGTTTGATAGAAAATATGTCTCATCGAGTTATCAGATCGGTGAAGGTCGATCTTCCACGGTCTCTCCTACTATCATTACCTGTGGAATCGTGTAGATCCCACAATTTGGAAGAGGTTTGCAGAAGAGACGGTCTTACAGCAACAAGAACAAGCGTAAAAACTTTGTGGTCATGGTATATATGATAGAGAAAAAAACTACTTACTCCAAAGAAACTTGAAAATCATTCGATCCTACACATGGATAGAAACTTCTTGCGCTAGTTACACTAACATTTGGTAACTCAAGATTTTGTTTTCAATTAAGTCTTGAAAGAGATAACGTTTCTTATCCATTATTTTCCTTTGTTACAGGTGACTATTCGCTGGAAATATACCCTGTCATGCTGGACGATGATGCTCGCTACGAATGCCAGGTATCGCCTGGTGCTCAACGTCAACCAGGAATACGAAGCCACTTTGCCAAACTGACGGTGCTAGTACCACCTGACTCTCCAAAAATCGTACAGGGTGAAAACTTAGTTACCACTGAAGATAGAGAAATCGAGCTAGAGTGTGTTAGCTATGGCGGAAAACCAGCGGCTGAGATCACTTGGATAGATGGTTTGGGTAAGTGCTATTACTGGAATCTGATGATAGTAGATCGACGAAAACTGATTCATGTACTGAAAAATCATAATATGTACCCAGAGACTTGTATCTATATTTTCAAGGAATTCTGTTTCATTATGTGTTCAATCAAAATGCTCTTCTTCTGAACTTTTCACTCTACCAGCCAATGGTGCTTGGTCCATTCGAATCTTCCCGCGCTCTGGTGAAATCAGCTAGATATCCTCACCATTCACATGATCCTAGGTCCTGGTGAAGTTGATCGGAAAGCATATGTTCATACTCATTTTAACAATAGATTCGGGTAGAGAATAGGCAGGAATTGATCAACTGCAAAGGACCTGCCGCTTTCAGTGATTTATATTCTACTTCTGATCAGTTTGGCTTCTATATTGGGCCAAATAGAGTACAGATCATTCGGGAAGATATCACTACTACTACGAACGTCACAACCTCAGAAAAATCTTCGACGACTCTGGTCCCCAGAACACAAAAATCAGACCTATTCCAAGCAATCAACAATAATAATAAGCTTTATTCATATTCACATGAGATATTAACATAAGACACCTCAACATCAATAATGCTATGGGCATCAATAAAAAAATATGAATAAAGTAGTAGACGCTGATAAGTGAGGTTACACTCGTTTCAGCAATTACAGAATGCTATCAAAATATTAAATATTATAAAATGTAAGCTACCATAATTATAAAAGTGAATGCAGTTGAAATCACATATTACATACATATATAAATATATATATATATATATATATATATATATATATATATATATATATATATACATATATACATATATAAATATATATACATACATATACACATATTTACATACATACATATATACACACACATACGCACATACACATATATATTATACAATGATTATTTCATGGCAGTTAGTAAACGACTTAAAAAAAGCATTAAGACTGTGAGTATACATTCTAGAGTTTCTCATAATCCATGTTTTCACTTCTTTCTTGAATAGTGACAAACTGTTTATATTTTTCAGATTATATGGCAAGGTGTTGTATATACTGGGAGCAAAAAAAGTAACTTCTTTGAGTAACAGTTTTAAGCACTTTTGGTTCCTACTTTCTTATAGTCTCTATTTCTCGTGGAATATGCATGTTGCAAATTTACCAGTTCGTACCTATGTCTATGTTGGTTTGTCAATAAATATTGACAAAGCTGTCTGATATCAAATAATCCACACTGACTGAACAATGATTACGTAGAATGCCTAAGATAATTTTCATTATCCATTTTTGGGTGACCTCTAATCTTTTGATATGATTGTTTGTGGTTCCACCCCAAGCTAGAATACTGTGTGTGGGATGTGGTTCAACAAGTGCATGGTAAATACTTTTTAATTGATCTATATTAAAAATTTGTTTGAGATATTTGAACCTCCATAACAATGATCTGTTTTTTTATGCATATGATACGTGTGCATTCCATTTCAGGTGCGGATCTAGGAAAATTCCTAAATACTTTCACATGAGCAGTTTCCATTGTTTATTGCCAAATTATTGAAAGGTGGTGAATTTGAGGCTTAAACAAGTCAAGGGTAGATATAATGTTTTGGAGAAATTTACTGTGAGGAGTTTTCTTTTCAGGAAATGAAAGATGTTACTCATTTCTTTTTCCACAGTAATTTTTAAGGTTTTCCACTTATCACTAGTAAAAGTCAGTGCGGTATCGCCTGCAAAGCTTTTGACATCTCCACAAGTGTCTATGTTGAGTAAGTCATTTATGTAAATGATGAACAATAAAGGTCCCGAAACTGTACCTTGGGGCACTCCATATTCAAGAAATTATTTTTTGCTTATTTTTACTTTTTGATAATCTTCCATGAGTTCTTATGGAGTACCCCTGAACCCAATATTCTCTAAAACCTTCAATAATTGTTCAAGATCCCCAGTGTCAAATGCTTTCTGCAGGTCAATAAATACTGCTAGGGGTAGGCTTTTCGATACCTAGATATTCATAAATTTTTGTTGTTAGATATTCAGGCAATGTATAGATTCTTCATTTCGAATGTAGGTATTTCCTCCAGATTTAGGAAGCGTATTGATCCTTTATTTAAAACTTAGGTAGAATATGGATCTTTCTACGTAAGTCGGGACCAAACAAATAGAATGACGACTTGAGAGAAAAAGTTCTGTCCAGTAGTACATATAATAACTTCATAAATTGTAGAAAGACAGATACTTGCCAGTTGTTCTCTTGGAGGATAGTACCTCCTATACTTCTGCCAATCCCTCAACGTTTCCTTCCTGTAGTTAATTAGCTTCGTTTGTTTCAATGAAAAATATTTTGCAATATTCCTTGTCAGGTGCTACTGCTACATACCGAATAAATGAACAATAATAATTTGGATTGATTTTCCATTATCGCCATGACGTTATTCTGTTTGTAATCCGTAAAACGAAAATTCAGAAGGCTCAATTTGAAAGTAGAAATGAACGCTTCGAACAATGCATAATTGAAAATTACCTGGACAAACTGCATAAACCCAGCTATATCTACTGATACAGACTGATAAATAATGTATTGAATCAACATTGACAATTCCCGATAGAATAGTGGAACACCCACATATTCCTGTTCGAGGTTTTTGAATAGTTAATACTATTGATATCAAATATTGACTTTTGCACGGTATGTGTACCAACTGCAATGTATCGACTATACTCATTACACGATGATGGATCCTTAATGCCCCGAAGTATCATAAATAGCCTTATAGTATGCGAAGGATAATGTTATTCAGTATATATTGATACTAACACAGGTCTACAGGACCCGCTAGCCCATGGCTTCAAGGATTTTGTTCATTCTCGTCTATTTTCTGACAGTGTTGTCCATCTCACTACTCACATGTTTTGAAAATCTCCCGTTAACATGTCCTAGTCATCTTTGTCATTACACTTCGACTTTTGCAGTTATATAAGGTTCATTATACAAATCCATCAACTCCTTATTGGATCTTCTTCTCCACATATCATCTTCTTTTATGCCCCCAAATATCTTTTTTCCCAGATTTATATTTTATTCTCTAAATATTGATAGCATAATAATTTTGTATATTCATAATTTAGTCTTATTTATAATGTTATTGGATCTCAGTAATTTACTACTACTTTTCATCAACCTCTTTGTCATATTTCATCTTTTTCATTTGCGTATTCAGTAGCACTCCTATAAACATTTTTCAGACCTTCAAACTCATATATCTCATTTTCCGTGACTTGGGTCTTTGAAGAATGTTCGTTACTTATCATTTTCATATATTTCGTTTTCTTTCCGTTAATATATTCTGTTTCCACTTTTTCAAATCTTTGGAATATTTATTTCATTGCTTGTTCAAATCCTGTTATACAGTGCGGTCCATAGGTATGGAATAAATTCATTTTTAGCGTTATTATGTATTTGTTACAAAAAACCTAAGACAGATCTATTGTCAATTTGACAATTTATAGTATGAAAATATTACCCCTTTCTTGCACCCCTTCTAAATTATGAGCACCCTTTCAAAAATTTTAAACGAGAATGGGGGTCGTGTGGCACCTTGTTTGAAAGGGATTTTTATTCTATGTTCAGCAATATCAAGCTTTTCAAATTTGGTGCAATCATAACTGAGAAAATTATTTTGAAAATGTAAAATTTTGATACTTTACGTAGAATGATGGAAATAATGTCACATGTTTAGGAAGTATTTTTAAATTTATTTTACAATTGAATTAAATGATCAAAAGGACCACCATTCACTTCTTGACAATAAGCAAGTCGATCTTGGAATTCTCGTACATTTTGTAGGACCTCAGGGGTTATGTTGTTAATTTCCTACGTTATCCTAACTTTCAAATCTGCAATATCGTCTGGTCTATTGAAATATGCTTTTGATTTCAAATAACCCCATAAGGAATAATCAGGTATTTTCTTATCTGTTTTGCTAAACGTCAGGAAAAAGTCGTTCAAGATACCAACAAATTATTCACAAAACCCAGTGTATTGAAAAGTATTTGTTTGTGTATTTGATTTAATTATGACTCATTTATCAAAGAATAGATATTTTAATTATGATTGGATGCGGTAATAAAACAAGAACTCAAAAGGAAGTTTGTGAAATGTTTAATGATAAATACCCTGGTCAACACGTCTCACAGTATACAGTTAGCAAAATAGAAAAAAAAAATTGTGAAACTGGACATGTAAAAACTATTCAAAAACCAGGTCGAAATGTTAAATTAGATGGGGAAAAACAGTTAGATGTACTGTTAGCGATTGAGGAAAATCCGCATATGACAAGTAGACAACTTGCCGCCGACAATGATGTAAGTAAATCATCGATATTGAGAGATTTACATAAAGAAAAATACCATCCTTATAAAGTTCGGTTGGTTCAGGAGTTGAATGAGGATGATCCTGATAGATAACAACAATTCTATGAACTGATGATGGACAGAATGGAAGCAGATTTGCAGTTCATAAACAAAATTGATTTTTCTGATGAAGCTACTTTTCATTTGAATGGAACGGTTAATAGACAAAACTGTAGATATTGGAGCAGAGAGAATTCTGGATAGGTGAGGCTCACACACAATATCCTAAAATAGTTAACGTTTGGGCTGGTATCATTAATAACAAAATTATTGGCCCCTATTTTTTTGAAGGCACTGGTAATGGTGAGATTTATCTAGATTTGTTTATGAACTTTTCACAGCCTAGATCAAAAAGACTTTTTCCTGATGTTAATGATCCAAATCCAACAAGACGGAGCTCCACCGCATTACAAACGTATCGTTAGAGATTATTTGAATTGAATGGCCGCCTAGATTCCCCGATTAGACTCATCTCGCTTACTTCTTATGGGGTTATAAATTAAATGAATTTTCTCGTTATGATTGCACCAAATTTGTAAAACTTAATGTTGCTGAACAGAGATTGAAAATCCCTTCCGAACAAGGTGCTACACGAGCCCCTTTATTATTTAAAATTTTTGAGGGGGTGCTCATAATTCATAGGGGGTGCAAGGAGGGGGTAATATTTTCATACTGTAAATTGTCAAATCGACAATAGAAATCGACATGTTTCAGTTTTTTTAAACAAATACATAATAACGCTAAAAATTCATTTATTCCAGACCTACGGACCGCACGGTATATATTGTCACACCACATAGAGTACACATTCATCTAATATATAAAATTCTCGTGTCACAATGTTAGTTACCTTACTCCTCCGAAACGGCTTTACTGATTTTTACCAAATTTTATATGCATATTCAGTAGGTCTGAGAATCGGCTACTAGCTATTTTTCATACCCCTAAGTGATAAGGGTTGTTCACCCTTAACATTTTTTTTTTAATTTTTGGACAAAATTTCTTGTTTTTATTTTTCTATGATACAGCATTCAAAAATACATACAACTCTGAATTTTCACCCTTCTACGATCAACCCCTATTTTTCCATCGCGATTTTTATTTTATTTTATCCACAGATCCGCAATAGGGTTGCAAGATGGCAATCGAATATAATAATTGTAGTACGACAGGACAACGGGATAACGGAAATAACGGGATAACGAAAAAACGGGATAACAGGGTAAGGGAATAACGGGAAAACGTAATAACTGGATAAATAAAAAACGGGATAACAGGGAAACGGGATAACGGGAATAACGGGATAACGAAAAAATTGGATGAAAGAATAACGGGAAAACGGGATAATGAAAAAATGGGATAACAAGAAAACGGGATAACACGAATAACGGGATAACGAAAAAACGGGATAACAGGGTAAGGGAATAACGGGAAAACGGAATAACTGGATAAATAAAAAACGGGATAACAGGGAAACGGGATAACGGGAATAACGGGATAACGAAAAAATTGGATGAAAGAATAACGGGAAAACGGGATAATGAAAAAATGGGATAACAAGAAAACGGGATAACGGGAATAACGGGATAACGAAAAAACCGGGATGACAGGATAAGGGGATAACGGGAAAACGGGATAACGGGATGAAGAAAAAACGGGATAACAGGAAAATCGGATAACGGGATAACAAAAAAACGGGATAATGGGATGACAGGATAAGGGGATAACGGGAAAACGGGATAAGGGGATAAAGAAAAAACGGGATAACAGGAAAATGGGATAACGGGACAACAGGAAGCGGAAGGAGTCAAAAGCATAGTCTAGATGGAACAACATATAGGAAAACATAGAAAAACAGAAATTCTACGCGGACGAGGGTTTTCGGGAAAAACATTTTAGGGAACATAGAAATTTGGACAGGACAACGTCTGTCGGGTCAGCTAGTATTTATATAATTTTAAACAATGCTAATGTGGTTGTATTAACTTCGAACTTCGTTTTATTCCTTGATCTACATTTTTCTTTTGTATCACTATGTTAGATGAATATGTTTAACATCATTGAAACCAACCTCAACAAAGTTTCTCCCTGATGATGGAAATAAACATTTCCGAAAGCCCTAACTAGTCATATATATATATATATATATATATATATATATATATATATATATATATATATATATATATATATATATATATATATATATATATATATACCCTGGTGTTTATACTGATAGATAGTTCTTCTATGTATCCCATTAGTTCTTAGTACCTTTTCTAAAACTAGTTAAAAAATACGGGGTCTCCTTGCCAAAATCATTATCAACATTGAAAGATGCCGACACTTACAGTATGTATTTCCAGTTGACCAGCTGTATCAGCTTTATAGTAATTCCATCTCATAATTTTCAAAATCAAGAAAAAATCAAAAATAATTCATTCCTTTCCGAAAAAAACAAATTTTTTTTCAAAAATTGAATGGGAATTTTAATTATTCGCCAAAAAAGGCACCCTAAATTTGCTATTGTAGTCATTTTTTTTTTTTTTGCTTTCCAGGTAACGTGTTGACCGACGGCATCGAAAACATCGTGGAAAAACTCGCCGATGACAGGAGATTCACAGTGAAATCCATATTGAAATTGACGCCGAGAAAAATCCACCACAATACTACGTTCACCTGCCAGGCACAGAACACGGCTGAAAGGACGCATAGGTCGGCAAAATTGAAATTAGAGGTCAGTAAAAGAGAGTTGGTCAGTCGGCTTTTTCCCTTCGTTCAGGAGATACTGAGTGTGCAATAATTGGTGATTAAATAGGCCACCAAAACTCATATTTTTCAAATATAATTCGAAATTGGATATGGTTGAGATGTTTGGCAGGCAGTTGTTAACAATTAGCACCACTCCCGGTTTTTTCCGCGAACGATCCTTGGAATTTCAGAAGAATATCCGTCTTTCCCTTTGGAAAATTCGAGTTGATAGACCCAAATGCCGTCCCCTGAGGTACTAGGTAGGTTAGAGCGCTTGGAACGCTGTACCTATCTAAGAATTGACTGACGTTCGTCATCATAAAGTTCATCCCGTCCTCTTCCACTGCGAGGGGTGTATTTCAGTTAATTTTACAGCCATTTCTACTCATAAGACAAGAAAAATCCTTCCAGAAAATGTCTGTTGTAACGCCAGTGGAAGGTATCATCCTAGTAACGAGCCGATTCAATAACCTAACTCAAGTTCCCAACTTTTCTGAAGTACCTTTTCGAATAATTCAATAAAGTATGTCTGACTCGATATTTCAGAATTTCTTGCGATTAGTTCTGAAGTTTGTTAGCTGAAAGTTCGGTCTCTATCCTGTATTTTTCATTATCTAGCGATATTTCTCCTGAATATATGTGATGATGAATTCAGTCGATAGATTATGTAAATCCGAGAAATCAGATCGGATAACGATTCTATGCAAAAGTGCAATGCATTGTCCTGTGTCCATTAAAACGTTCGAATCGATAAATAATTCAACTTCCACCGATTCATTCAGCCTGATAAATCGTTTGCCATTTGATCCAACAGGAATGAAAGATAATGAAACATTTTTCGCTCCAACCGTCATATATATTTTATAACTGTGTTAATGAAAAAGTTCCCACTTCAATCCTAACGACTAAAGTGAATTAAATTACTATTTTTACTCTACCAGAATAAAAGGTAGGATAAATATATCAAAATAATCAGTAGTCAGTATAAAAGTATGATTGAGTTTTGGCATGATTGGTGGACTCTCTTCTGCTGTCAATTTCAGAGAAGAGTTCTCTCGAAGGAGTAGGAAGATTGACAACTCAGAGAAAACCGGTGAAGACATTAGTGCGGAATCACCTATTTCTGAAGGGACTACATCTGAAGAGTCAGCAACCGATTGAGGCTTCTTGCTTTCCAATCCCAAATCATCATGTCCATGAAATCTTCCCAAAATTGTGACCAATTCGGTCCCTCCATTCTTATCATTGATTTTTTTCTCATTCCATATCCATCAAATCATGCACACCATTAGTAGATGAGCTTTACCATTCGTGCGCTAGAAATGGTATAAGGGTTTTGGAGTCCTTAGGACCGCCACTGGGTTGACATTGTCACTGAGTTCGTCGGTGGCCATAGGAGTGGAGTCGAGATGAAAAAGTGTCAGTCATGTTGTGGATCAAGTGGGTAGGGAAAACATCGCGGTGGTCTGTCATTGGTCGCACACAGCTATGTTGTATGTGGGGGAGGGGTCGAGGACAGAGAAAAGAGCTGTGATAGGCCATCAGTCGGAGGAGGTGACTTTCCTAACCCAATGGCGGTCCTAGGGACCCTATACCATTTCTAACGTACTTACAACTGCGCTACAAATGGTATAGCTCATCTACCACCATGAAAGGGTTTTTTGGTACGCCCATATGATATGTATATTATCAGTGGATATTCAAAATGAGGTAGAGTGGGCGAACGAGAGAATGTAAGCCAGATCCAGATGTAATCTATTGAATAAAAAGTCAACAAATCACTTTCATTACCTATGTTTTTCACTGAGTGATATATTTTTTTTATTCCATTCTAGGTCAAATATGCTCCAAAAGTAACAGTTACCGTACTTTCTGGCCTCGGCCCTAACGGAAGGATTCCCGAAGGTTCAGAAGTGAGGTTAGGATGCAAGTCCGACGCCAATCCGCCAGATGTCACCTACAGATGGTCCATGAACGATGAACCACTCATCGGTGACTACACAACCGAACTGGTGCTCCATAATGTCACGAGGAAGCACCATGATTCAATCGTGAA
Organism: Gonioctena quinquepunctata; assembly: GCA_018342105.1. Classification (NCBI taxonomy): domain Eukaryota; kingdom Metazoa; phylum Arthropoda; class Insecta; order Coleoptera; family Chrysomelidae; genus Gonioctena; species Gonioctena quinquepunctata. Next base: position 599,692 of record JAFIRS010000074.1, on the reverse strand, counting down.
ATGTGAAGTTCAAAACGCCGTCGGAAAAAGCGAAGAAAGTCAAACATTGGATATCAGCTGTAAGTGTAGATGGCAATAGTGAATGCCCTCAGAATGGTACCTCGGGGTACACCAAATATATTGTTCGAGATTGGATGACAGCGGTTTTGTTTTGTTCACAGATGGCCCACAGTTCCGTACGAGGCCACGTTCTATTCAAGCTGATCTCGGATCAAACGTGGTTTTGACCTGCGACGTCGATGGTAATCCGTTTCCTGATATTTCGTGGTATCACGAAGATCAGAAAAAGATCGTGAGTACCAGCCCGAATTTGACGTTGAGGATAGAGCAAAATTCCGCAGGAAAGTACTATTGCAAAGCGAAAGTTCCTGGATTTCCGGAAATTGGAACTGAAGCAGCGATATATTTGAAAGGTAAATAAAATCAATATAACTGTGGAAGGACAATTTTGGCTGTGTTGTGTCTATTGATTTTCCTTAACTATCTCGATAATTAGATGAATAATTTTTCGAATAATATTTTACTTTACTAAGAAACGTTGTTCAAGAAATAAACAAAATCTCAACTCAACTTAAAAGAGTTGTTGTCTCTTTTTTGGATATACAAATATCGGGAACTATTTTCGGTAAAATGGTAGAATTAGTCACTTTTTCAACCTCAAATATTCATATTCCACTCAATAGGAAGATCCTTCCCATTCAGATTCTCGAAAAGTCAAGCTAGTTCATATTGAGCTTCAAAACCGCTTTCCAACGATATGCAACACTCCATATCTAAACACCGATCGAACTCAGATGTTTCGGCATATACAGCCATCATCATGCATATTTCTTCCAGGTCCACCCGCCATAGTCAGCCACCGCACACAGTTTGGCATCGAAGGTGACAACGTCCGCGTCGAATGCACAGCCTTCTCGATTCCGAAGCCGGAGCGAGTTGTCTGGACTTTCAATGGGCATGAAGTGGACCTTCGCGACCAGGATTACTCCATACTGGAGGATCCCTTGCCGGAAGGCATCAAGTCGACGTTGATCATCAGGGAGTCGCAAGAGAGGCACTTTGGGATGTATAATTGTAGCGTATCTAATCCCTATGGAAGCGATGTTGTGGAGATCAGTTTGATGCCGCAAAGTGAGTTTTTTATGTTTTAAGGAGTTGATATACAAAGAAAGAGAAAAGTTTAACTTCGTGGGATCACAACTTGAATGGGAAATGTACCTTCTCAAAATGAAATAAATAGGTAAAATGGATATTACGACATTAAACGCGGGGAAAAGGGTACATAAGGTATTTCTGCATCGAGGAAAAGTGCCAAGATTCAATTAAAATTATAGAAAAAATTATAGAGGAATTGTTTTTTTTTTCTAGAAAATGTGATACATACATGCCCGACAAAGTTGTGACTCCCCAATAGAGACAAAGACCTGTAAGAGGCGCCCCCTACAATTAAGAGCCAAACTTAAAAAATCCCCCAATACCAATTTTCGTCCAAATATCGACATTATTTTAAAAATTATTTACCAAAAACCAAAATAAAAATACATTTTTAACACCTTGTAAGTATATCAAAAATGAAGGCTTTGCGGGCCCATGCTTGTATGAACTTTTCACCTTATAAATGACTGAAGAATCGTCCTGTTAAATATCGGACACTCATTACATAACACCCTGTATAGATACGAAATAGGAATTGCGTCTGTGATAGAGAAGGGACATTGTGGCATTTCAGACAAATATTATAATATTAATATCTGTCTGAAATGCCACAATCTTCCTTCACCTAAACTTTCCCAGACGCAATTCTCATTTCGTTATTATTATTGATATTCTAAAGCATAAGGTTTATGTGTGTCTTTTGTTGACTTTATCTTCGGAAAAAATATTTAGACCATTGTAAAACATATGTATACGAGAGATACTGGGGAAATAGGTTGACAAGCGTTTATCTTTTTCCGATTTAACAAGTTTACCCCCAAGCTGACGAATTATTCCCGTGTTTTCCTCCTGCCTGTCTTCTAAACGCTTTTGTCGGCCGAGCTCAGAACCCCTGGACAGATTTTGATGAAACTGCGCGGAAATCTTCAACTCCACATTAATCATCCGGAAGTCTGGAGAAAGACACTCCGGAATGTATAATTGTAGTGTCTCCGATCCGTACGGAAACGACGTCGGTCGTCGAGATTAATTCGACGCCGCAAAGTGAAGTTTCTCCTGGATAAAAACTCGGCCATTGGAGAAATTAATGGTTTTCCTTAAACTCACACTTCGATCGGTCGTTGGATTGGAATAATTGATGGGGGTTTGATGATAACGAGTTTTTTTGCCTGGGTTATAAAACAAATATTTGGTCAGTCCCGGAATAATCCACCAATTTACCCTCAGGTCACGTGAACAAACTCCAAAAGCAACATATAGTCTGAATAAATATTCATATCGAAAAAACGATCCCGTTCCTATTTAGAACGCCATGCGAAAGATTATATTGTTCGTTTTTTGTGATCCACGCACTTCAAAGTTTGTACAAAAAATAGAATCGTGGAGAGCCAAACATCTGTATACTCTCCACTAGAAGCGATATTTTAGAAAGAAAATAAAAATTCAAGATTTCCTAAATACACACCAACAAACTCAACATAATCCATTTTGAAGGTTTATTTCATTAGTTGGTTCAGATTTTTTTTGATGTGTTTTTCCATTTGCGAAAAACTCCGATAAAGAGCTGTTTTGAATTGAATCCCAATGAACGAACTCGATTTCATCGTCGAATAAGATATTCAAATCTTTGTTTTCTCCATGCCATTGAAAAATTTGTGATTTCCCTATTTTGGCATCTATTCCTCATCTTTATATTTCATACATTCAGTATATGACGAATAAATCTCACTGAGGCTTGAAGATCTTCTTTCTCAACATTAAAATTGGTTTCCTGAGTAAAGAATGAATAATGATTTCGGTTAGGATTTAATGCTCCAATAATTCCTGAGGCTGAAACATACAGTGCTTCTCAAAAGTCCCCTCCCCGCCTCTTATTTTTGGAACGATTATACATAAACAAGTGAAATTTGGAAACTGAATATTAAAGGTTGTAAACTTCCCTACTAGTGATGATAGATGACGAAATCGTCAAAGATGATGTCAGAAGGCCATTGTGACCAATAATTTTAAATGTAACCCTACGGCAAGCGACACCTCTTTCAAAAGGTATCGAAAAAACCTATTGAATGATACTAATTTTGTTTGTGTTTATGGCAGTTTTGGCAACTCGCTTTTGAAAAACGCAAAGCTGTGATGAATTAAATCAGTTGATACTAAAATTCCAAATTCAAGCTCCGCCTCTGGATAGTTGTCAAATAAGCTGACGTTTTTGTTAGTCTCCCTAATTCGACGTTTTTGTAATTGTCCAAGTTTTTGTACATTTAATAATTTGTGTATTGTTGATCGAACGTTAAACTGTTTTAGCAGCTTTTGGTACTTTTAATATTTTTGTACATTTTAATAATTTGTTAAACTGTTGTGAGCCAAACGTTTAAGTGCTTCAAGAAGCGAAATGGTACGTGCTTTAGGTGATAAAGTAGCAGCGATCCTAATTCTTGGTGAAACTGGACAAAATATTCATGCAGCAGAACGCATTTTTAATGAGAGGTTTCCCGATCGCCCCGTTTCGAGGACATATTTAAGGGAGCTTCTTCGTAAGTTTGAAACAACGGGTAGTATTAATGATGCGAAACGATCTGGCAGACCACAAATTTCTGATGAGAAAAAAATTGATATACTGGCAGAAGTAATAGTTAATCCTACTTCTTCAATAACTCACGTTGCATCTACTGTGAAGTCAGTAGAAGTACAGTTCACAGGGTGTTGAAAAAAAAACAAATTTCATCCATACAAATTAAAAATGATTCATCAACTCTCAGACGACGACCCAGACCGAAGACTGGAATTTTGTGAAAATATGGAAACTAAAATCAACCAACAGCCAGACTATGTCAAAACAATTTGTTTTAGTGACGAAAGTACTTTCTATCTAAATGGGGATGTAAATACACAGAAAGTGAGGTATTGGAGTGACGCAAATCCTCACCTGTTTCGTGAAACAGGTGAGGACCACATCGTTGGACCTCTGTTTTTAAGTACTAATTTAACTGGTGAGGTTTATCTGGAGATGTTGCAAAACGCAATAGAACCGTTAATCCTTGAAATTTTGGAAGATAATCCAGATGAATTCGGCAATTTGGAAATAACATTCCAACAGGATGGTGCTCCTCCACACTATTACGGTGCAGTAAGACGGTATTTGGATGAGGAGTATCGTGGTAGATGGATTGGACGACGAGGTTCAACGGAATGGCCAGCTCGATCACCGGACCTCACACGTTTGGATTTTTTTCTGTGGGGGTACCTTAAATCGAAGGTTTACGCCACTGAACCTGACAATATTGACGTTTTAAAACAACGTATTGTTGCAGAATGTGAGGCTGTTTCCGCAGACACATTTGCAAAAGTACGAGAAGAGTTTAAAAATAGGATATTCCACAATTTCTTTAAGTAGATACTGATTCTTAAATCTGTAATTGATATCATACTGAATGGAATTTAAATTTTAATGTTTACTAATGAGCCATTAAAACTGCCATAAACACAAAAAAAATTAGTATCATTGAATAGGTTTTTTAAAAGAAGTGTCGCTCACCGTAGGGTTCCATTTCATTCCAAATCGAAATAAGATCAACTATGAGGTATACCGTATCTAATAACGAAACAATCATCCAAATCGGAAAACCCACTACAAAGTTATGCCTGATAGAATCGGTTAACGGACCAAAATTCAGAGGGTGAACGATTGATATCCTCCAGTTTGCTACCCTTAGGGATGGAATTTTTTGTTCAAATTCAAATGGGACCAACTTCGAAGTACACCCTATCCAATGAAAAAAATCATCGAAATCGGACTCTTCTGTGGAAAGTTATGCGTGGTCATACATAAAAAAAATATACGCGTTGAATAGAGAACCTCCTCCTTTTTGGTTTCGTCGGTTAAAAATAGATAATAATCTTAAAAATAAATCCCTAGTAAACTCAAACAGCAGAAATATTATTAAAACAAAAACATTTAATCCAATACATTCACAATCAGTATTTAGCAAATTCATCGCTTGAAGGAAAGGTTTCCAGTCTTGAACATAAATCGTCCAAACAATGAACAATCTTGAAGAGAATACTGAATGATCTCTATTTTTGTATAAACCTTATAAGTTACCTGAAATACTTGAAACCCTATGTGAAAACCAGATCATTTCTAACCCCCATTGCATTTTTATTTTCAATTCTTGTTTTTTGCGATTGGATTTTTAATATGTTTTATTTTGTTTCAGAGAGTTTCCCCATGCTAATCATCATAATTGGTGTGGTGGGGGCTATCATCGTACTCTTCATAGTCATCATGATTGTGTTTCTCTGCCAGAGGCAAAATAATAAAAAACCTCCTCCAGAAAGTAAGTATATCTCTTTTTTTATAAATTTTCCCTATGAATTCGAAAATACAAAAAATAAATGTCTTCAATGTTGCAAATATAACAAGTCAAATACATCCCCGATGTTCAGCAACGAATTTTTTTTTTTTTTTTTTTTTTTTTTTTTATGTTCTGGTTCCCACGAAAAGGGTTATCCTGTAATGTTCAGAGAACATCGTGGGAACCAAGGGAAAGAAGGTGGGAGTTGGTGTTCTTCTTAAATTTCTAGAATATTAGGTGTATCAAAATGAGATTCAGTATAGGTAAATGGCATGTGAAGAAGAGAATTTTCGCATATTTTTCACTTTCCGGTTGTTCCGATTTCACCGGAAATGGCTCCGGTTTTGAATTTTTGAATGGGACAATCAATCAATCGTTTATTCACACAAGATTTGACAAGTTCAACAAGACTGTACGCTCTGTAAATAAACATTGGAAACCCCACAGAAGCAACAGATGTTGCTTTTATGTGGTGAAAAGCAGTTAAATACATTTCATAACAATCAATTATTAAAATCATTAAAACGAAAAACTTGAAATATAAATCCACATACATAAATATTGTAACATTTTTGGATTTCTGAGACAAGTCTGGATCAGAATGTGACTTTTCAAAAAGTTTTTACGTCTACTTCACTTTTTTAGAGTCACTTTTAATATTGCATCTAGGTGGCCATGATCGGACGTAAACTAATCTGAGGACCTCAGGTGGTGTCAGAAAATTACAATTGCAAAGTTTTAGTGATCAGTATGATAGATAGGAATAAGACAAGTAGGCGAAATTACTTTTTCGTGTCTATTATTCTTCAAATGGCGACCATTTTTTAACAAGCATATTCCGAAAACAGGATATTTTGATGATTCTAACAATACTAATTTATTTGCGATTGGATTAAAAATAAGATCATAAATTAAATATTACTAAGGAAAATACTGGATACTGGAAATAATGTATTTATTTTGTCAGGTGTGCTATGGATAATAATTCAGTTACTTCCACTGTAGTAAATTTTCAAAGTGTATTCTTTCTTGTTCAAGACACATTTCAGCTCGTTCAATTGTTTCTCTCAACACGTTTCGTAACATTGAGGCGTTATACTTCTAAATGCCCATAGAATTCTTTCTTCTAAGATTTCAAGCGTAGCTGGGGGTGTTGCATAATAAACCTTTTTTTAACATATCCCCACATAAAGAAATCGAGCACATGCCACCGCACTGGACCATAGTAACTGATATTAAATGCTCGATATCCGTGCTTTTTCAGTATTTTTCATGCTGATTCGTGACTTATCGGCATTTCTTGACTAGTTTCTCTTAAAGAAACCGTTTTATCAACCTCAACCATAGCAAGAACATTAATTTCAGTCTCTTCATTTATGATAAACCTCTGTTCCGCCTCTCGATTTCCTTCTTGCCCAAAACGATTCTCAACATACGGAAAATACTGAAGGGCTGGATGTTGCCGCTTGGGATATCTCTGAGCATACAACTCAGCAGCATTCCTTGAATTTCTATGACATTCTCCAAATATTAATAATATATCGACTTTTTCACTTTGAGTATACATTATTTTGAAGAAAAATCAAGCTGAAATTTAACAAAAATTGAAAAACTGCTCATAAAGCTTATGTCAGTCACTACCTAAGTGAGTGTTTTGTTTTCCAAAGATACTTGATAAAAATAACTGCAAAATATTGTACATCATGGCTAATCATGGCACACTTGACGAAAATAAATAGATTTTTATCCAGTATTTTTCTTAGTAATATTCAATTTATGTTCTTATTTTTAATCCAATCGCAAATAAATAAGTATCGTTAGATTCGTCAAAAAATCCTTTTTTCGGAAAGTGCTTGTCAAAAAATGGTCGCCATTTGAAAAATAAAAGTTGGACACGAAAATGTAATTTTTCCAATTTGTCTTAATCTATCATACCAGTCACTAAAACTTTGCGATTGTAATTTTCTGACATCCCTTGAGGTCCTCAGATTAGTTTACGTCCGATCATGGCCACCTAGATGCAATATTAAAAGTGACTCTAAAAAATGAAGTAGGCGTAAAAACTTTTTTAGATGTCATATTCTGATCCAGAATTGTCTCAGAAATCCAAAAATGTTACAATATACAGGGTGTTCCATCTAAAAATTCAAAACCGGAGCCATTTCCGATGAAACTGGAAATGGCCGGAAAGTGCAAAATATGCGAAAACTCTCTTCTTCACATACCATTTACTTATACCAAATCTCATTTTGATACACCTTATATTCTAGAAGTTATGATTCGTCTAATAGATTCGTTGACACCCGGTATACAAAGATCGGATCTTCCTCAACGTTGTACATTTATCACATATTTTATTAAATGAAAATACATTTTTTCCGGTGATATAACCAACTTCGCATCCAATATCGAATAGTTACTTGCATACAGAATTTGTAGAAGAGATCCGAATATGCCTCCTTGTGGCATACCACGTTGATTCTTCTCATCAGAGATCATTTAAGTTCTTACAATTTTTTTTTTGAAGATATTTTGGGAGAAATGAAAGACACCTAGGAACTCTAGTGTTTGGCTTATTTATAATAATGTGGTTTTCTGAGCATATATTATCAAAGTTAAATCTGTTTTTTCCAAATTGAAGCATAGAGTATTGGAGTCACACTATTTCTTTATTTCAACTGAATCAAGAGCAATTGTTTTTTAATGATTCATGTCCCTACCATCCCATAAGATATAGTGTTGTCATCAGCAAAGATGGTGAACTTTCCTTGAAGACGAATGCTTACTAGGTCGTTTATGTACACTAGAAATAGTATAGGACCCAAAACTGACCCTTGAGATACTCCCGCTGAACCCCATCACTCAATATTTCAATCCGAAGATTTCTTTCATTTGCTTGGAATGGAAAGTGGAAAGCACAATTTGTTTCAAAAGTCAATTTGAATTTCCATTTGGTCAACACATTTTCTATTCAAACCAAAGATCTAACGCTTGAACCGTTCAACAACTATTTTTTTCCCGCAGATGTGAACACGATGGATAAACAATGCAAGGAATCGGACCGCAGTTCTAATATTTCTGACCTCAAGTTAGACTTGAGAACAGGGTCTTCCAATAGTAACGTACACTGCGACATGGACTACATTCCCGGAGCTGAATCGGAAACGGGAAGCGAATCTGTCATTACAAGGATAGGGGTGCCTCTTGCAGGGCCCGTCAACGTTTCGGGTCAGGAGATTTATAGATATTCCGCGGATTATACAGAACCCAGTTTTCCACCAAAGGTAAGAGTCATTACACTGTAAGGATTTGAGGGAATTTTCGGGAAATATGGATCAGTTGTACTGCATAGCAAAAGTTCAAAATGGCAGTTGAAAAGATTCAACTCTTGTCACAAATTCATCAAAATAATATTTCTTGTCATACTAGCAAAAGTATTTCCGGAATTTAAAGATTTTGGAGTGATTAAGGAAAAAAATGTAATGAACCTTCAATTATTGAAAATGTGCAATAAATCACCAAGCACAAATATAGTGGAGGCATCGATTTGTATCAAAGGTTAATTGTTCTTGAAGATTATTAAATAATGGAAAAATGTCTCTCAAATCCAATTTTCAGCAGAGCATTCTCAATCTTCAACTTTCTCTTTTCAAGTAAGAAAGAAAATTTTGAATTGGACAGTAAAACACGATCTGTCCCAAAAAAAAACTTGTACTCCAAAAATGTTCACGTGTATATATATTTTTGCCGCAAAAATGTACATGAAATTCGATAGTAACGATATTAATTTTTTCCAATACTTACGTCAAAAATGTGTCATTTTTGTTTACTTCTAAATGTCAAAAGTAGGCTATTTTTTAACAGAGTGTAGTGTAGTTTTGAACGGCATGCAAAAAAGTACGATGTTTTAATACAGGTAACACACAATAAACATCATTCACATTTGCACTTATAACTGTAGGACCCTGTATAAATGTCGATCACCTTCCACTTCAAAATTTATGACATTATCCACTATACTTTACAACATGACATGCAAATCAGGAAAGACCAACATTTTCAGCAACATACCTGAAGTTCTCTTCTCAAAGTGTTTTTTACGTCGCTCTTTTTGTTTCAACTAATAACATTCACTAATAATAACCATAATAAAATAAAATATGATTTGTAGGATTCTTTACGATTTATTCCTAATATTCCTCTTTGGTGATACCAGCAATCTTTGTGATGAAACTACATTGTCCCAAACCACTATGTTATAGGTGAGGTGGGGAAATATAAGGGCATAATATATGTTGATTAGCAGATGCTTATCTTGTATATTTTTCATTAGTAGGATGGCGTAAAATCCACTGTTCACCTTTTTACAAGCTTTTATTTATTTTCATCTCTTTATGTATGTTTAGTTTAAATCTTGCAAGTGAATTTTCACCCACTTCTAGTTGCCCGATTAACGTGAAATTTGGCAGGTGTTCATAATTCCGGTGACAATGCATAATATGGTGGACGAGTTTTGTGATCATGGTTCTCTTCTATTCAAAATTGGTATGTTGGTTTTTTTGTCAAAATTCATGAATTCAAGATGGCGGCTCCAAGATAGTCGACGAGTTTTGTGGTTATAGCCCGATTCCATTAAAATTGGTGTTTGGGGGTTTTTGGGGTCGGAATCACGATTTTTTGTCAAAATTCATGAATTCAAGATGGCGGCTCCAAGATGGCGACGTGTTTTGTTATTATGGCCCGATTCCATTCAAAATTGGTATGTGGGATTTTTTGGGGTCGGAGATTGTCAATTTCTGTCAGAATTCAATAAGATGACGGATTTCATGAATGACTAAAAACAATTGAATAAAAATGAATATAAAAAAAATTAAGGCAAGCTTTTATACAAAGGCATTAAAAAAAATGTCTTCAATTGTTTGACCCAGGTTATTCTGTGAGTAGCAGATTCAAAAGATTGCCGCGAATATAATTCTTGCGCGGAAAGCTTTTGAATCTGCTACTCACAGAATAACCTAGGTCAAACAATTGAGTAAATTATTTTTTCCTTTTTAGTGCATTTGTATAAAAGCTTGTCTTAAAAATTGTTTTTAATCATTTTCATTGTCATGGGTTTTTTGTGAAACATCAGCAACGTCAGATACAGGAGGTTAAGAGTACACATATATAAATAATTTAAAGTTACTTGGAAAAAATACAAAGTATAGATAAAAACGCTTACAGGATACATTCATAAGTGACTGAATGATATAAAAAAACGTACACAGCTTATTTATTACTGTTTACACACATTGAAGAACTAGACTAATGAATCCAATGAATTTGCAGTTAAATATTCTTTCAGAGTTCGTTTAAAAATACTCATAAGTAGTAATGATTTCTTTGAAATCTCAAGGCAGTACATTATATATTTGTATACAGTTATAGTACAGACCTTTCTCAAATTCCTGTTTTATGTAGGGGAATGCGTAGATGTTCACTTCCTCTTGTTATCATGTGCAGGTATGTTGATTGTTTGCAGGAAAAGTATGCGCATTCTTCCTAGTAAAAATTGCAATGTTATATAATATGTAGGCACAATAAATAATCATAATTCCTAATTTGAATAACAATTCACCTGATTCGACAAATACATTTATTTAATTCGTTCGAAGATGACTACATCTTTCCAATTTAATGGAATATCAAATCGAGGCTTTGGCAATTTCTCCCAAAAAATGACCGGGAACAGATAAACTTTTTGAATGAAAAGTTTGACAATTAGAGACTATTTTCAATAAACTAGGCATGATCGAGTAGGTCATAATCAGTAGCTTCACTTGTCAGGGGATTCCCATGCAATTCTACATATTCGAAAACATAAATGTGATACCTGTTCAACGAAAAAATTCAGCCGTGGCTATTATTCCGGTTTCGGATTCGTGAGTCTAAATCTCTTGTGAAATCGTGAAACGTTGTGTCGATAAAAAAATCCTTATAGGACATATGAATATGTATTCACATAAGTAATCCATTGTAATTTCAACTGTTACAACTTGCTTCATCAGTCTGATATTATTTTCGATAAACTTGGCATGATGAAGTTGGTCATAATCAGAGGCTTCATTTGTGAGGGGTTTTCATGCTATTCTATTCAATCAAAAACTTAAATTTTGAACATGGGTTACCTGTTCTACGAAATAATTTGGCCGTGGCTATTATTCCGGTTTCGGACTCGCGAGTCTAAATCTCTTGTGAAACCGTGAGAAATTGTGTCGATAAACAAATCCCTAAAGGACATATGAATATGTGTTGTAATTTTAACTGTTTTATATATCAATGGCACAAAAAGGAATCAGTTGTAATCAAATGTAATCTTACAAACCAGGTTCACAACCTCATGCTTCATACCTTTTTTTGTTTCAGGACGGCCAAAACAACAACGGCTACGTCCCCTACGTGGACTACTCCCGAGACTACAACCCCCCGATAATGCAACCACCAATCTCTTCTTCCCTGGACACCAGGGAGAGCCTCCAATCCACGCGCCTCCAACTCAACTCCCTCCAAGCCCACCAGATCCCCGTGTCGGGCAACAGCTTGCCCCTCAGCGATCTGCACATCCCCAACGGGGGGCTGCCCTCCATAGACCCGCGTTTCAGTGCCACCTACGGCAACCCCTACCTCAGGAACCCGAACGTGGGGCTGCCAACGCCCAACACGGCCAATCCGGGCGCTACACCGGCGCCTCCGCCATATTCCAGGGAAAGTTCGAGACTCACCAGTTCGAGCGGCATGATAACGGCCAGTGCGAACGTTATCAATACGGTAGTGGCTAACGGGGGCAACGGGTCGGTTCCGCAAGTGACGAGGTTACCGAACTCGCCGACGAGTCAGTACATAGTGCCGAATTCCAATATGGCGACTATTAAAAGGGGCACAATGGCGACGCACGTATAATGGTCCGGTACGGTTAGGTGGGAGGCACTAGGGAATGGTGGGAGAAGGTATTAGGCTGGTTTTTGTCCCGGAAATGGATTCTGACAGTGTGTGTCCATATTTTTTTACGAATGGGTGTTGATTTCAGGCGAAAAATTCATTGGTAATTTTTTTGCAAATATTTAAAATATCCATGGAATAAGTCCTCTAGAAGAAGGCACGCACATACTATTTGCATAAAAAAAATATAATCAATCTGTCAGAAATGTTACGTAAACTAATTTCTACGAAGTTCAATATGAAAAACTCCATCGCGTCTCCAAAAAAGCTCATTTGTGTTAGTAGTTTCGAAAAAAATTGACGAAATTCTTGTTTTGTGTGGTTTTTCCGTGACATCGTTGGTTGAAAAAAAAAAGGATAAATATTTGCCTGAAGGTTCAAAAAAAATTTTGAACTACAATAACAGCTAACAAAATTAATGCTTCTTTTTTTCAGCACAATCTATATACTCCATTTTAACATGTCCACACAAAATTCACACTCAGAACATTTAATTTTGCTATAAACTCCCCCTTTCTCTAACCCCACACAAAAAAACAACTTCAACACAAATCCTACATACCCGAAAAGCAATGTGACATTTTCTTCACTTTCACTTCGACTTTTGATGTTTATTATTGAAGGAAAAGAAAAATAAGTGCTGCCATCATGATTAAAATAGGTAACTGTAATTTTCTGTGGGATTACTATCAGAATTGTTAGGGGGTCGGGAAAATGGGTGATTTTTGGCGAAATGGTGTATAGGTGTGTATAGGTGTATAGGTCACCAAACCAAACCACCGAAACTGATAAAAACAGTGTAATGAAGTTCAGCAAACACTCAAATTCGTCTCCACAATATATATTTGAAACCCCAGAGTAGAAGTAGGGTGTTGTCAATGCAGCTTTTTCACTCATTTGTCTCTTAATTAAGTTATTTTTCAATATTTCCCATGCCCATGTGAGTATTCATTTTGAATTTCAAGTTCACCTATTTTATATATCAATTTTGATCTTTTCGTTTAATTGTTTTAGTCTAACCTCCTGTTCATTTCGACTGAAGATGAGAAGACGAGCATTATTATTGCAAAAAAGCTGCCTTTACAACACCCTACTTCTACTCTGGAGCTTCAAATATATCTTTTGGAGACGACTTTGAGTTGTTACTGAACTTCATTACACTGTTTTTATCAGTTTCGGTGGTTTGGTTTGGTGACATAATGTCTTTCTCACGGTTTTGGTCACTGTGTGATCCATTGTTTTCAATTTATCCACGTTTTTGTTGCGTTCTGCACCTCATCCTGGATTTTCCATTGTGGTATTTATTGAACTTTTCCAGCAATCAGCTGTGGTTGTTTGTGCCCTTTCACTTTTTATAAGCGAAATTGTTTTCACTTCCGTGGGTTTTGAAATCCTAACCTCACTTTTTCACTCTGGCGAACCAATATGGTCGAAATTCCCGTACTCGGCGGTTATTAAGGGTCACAAAGGCCTGCAGTTTTCCAATGGCCAGATATCGTGTTAGAAACACTATTTCTACGCTTTTTAGGCATTCAGATCACTTTCATTATACTGTTTTATTGTTTTCAAGTTAACGAAGGAGTTTATAATTCACTTTTTCAACACTTTGGAGTATATACGGCACTTTAAACTACTGAATTTCACGAAAGTCGCGGATCACTTTGACTACAAAATGACACAATTAAATTATTCATTGCCTTACTTCAAACATTGAGGCTTTCTAACATGCTAATAAAGGTATATTTGAATTCAAATATCAAATCCCTGTATGTAGTGAGTTCAAAATCCTTTATTCCATCAATTTTGCATTTCCTATTTCCCTGTACAGGAATTGAATGCGTTGACATTTAATTTTCACAGGACCAAGTGTAGTTGTCACACATACTCGTATATAATAGAAAGAGACAGAGATAGAAAGTCGCATGGGGGGGGCATAACGCTTTTTTCTTACGTGACGATTTCTACCAGTCAACACCTACCGCGAGCGCGTGAAGGAACTTCGTTCCAAAAAAGATTCTTTTTCCTATTACCAGCGGGAGTATTTTTCTAATATGGTTGAGCTCTCCTTGAAAACTGTTATTCCAAGAATTGTAACAAAAAAGTAATTTCATGTATTTCAGTTTTTCTGATAAGATTGTTCTGCTAGCCAAGCTCCTATTTTTTCTCCTGAAATCAATAATATGCAAGTATCCAATTCGTAAATAATATGTGGGCAGACGCTTTGTGTCCATCTAAGAATCGAGAATCCCCCATTTTGAAAATGTTTCAATTTTACGGGCTGCAATTTCCGGTCAGATTCTTCCGCCATTACCTAATCGTATTGGATCAGAATACAAGCAATCGAGGTGATGTTAAATAAGTGAATTTATGACGAGAAGACTGAATAATTATATAAATCGATTTTTTTCTAGAAATATGAAATTGTTCACATTTGGTAGAGCCGAAACCCAACAGAGTCCTACTGTAACGTTTTTATACTAGACAATTAAATTAATTGACCGAATTGTTGATTAAAAATTAATCAGATTGTACTGGTTCTGTACTGGACGGTTGCATATTTTTGGAGAAATCATATTTCCGTTTAGTTCAAATGTTGTTATTGTGAACTTTCCATCTCAGTTCCCAAAATTTTCCCAAACTCATAAACCGAATCGGTTTAAACTGTGAACCGATTCCATGTAAAATGTCAATTCCCTTTTCCAAATTCCACTCGGCCATGCCTGTTGTAAAGATAATCAAATGTTATTTCTCTCCGTTTTTCATGACCCGTACTTCTTCGACAGGAAAGGTGCAACGAATTATTGATTCCAACTGGTGAAGTTTATGCATGTAAACGACAAATAATATCAATGCCTGGTTCTGAACAAATAAGTTCATTTATTAGCCATTCCATCCGAGTAAAGGAGAGGTTCAAAATGCCGTGTTAAAGATGCAAAAAATAGGAAACGAAATAATGAAATATTTTCTATTATTAGATTACATCGAGCCAGAATAGACTATTCGGGGGCACCTCGTACACTGTTGAAAATTTCTATAGTAATTTTACAAAAAAAAACGGAAGTTTTAAGGCATAACAATTAGTAAAAGTACAAAATATTTGTTGAAATTTACTAAACATCTATCGGGAATTTGTTTAGTAAAATTACAATACAAATGTTGTGATTTTATTAAACAAATTTCATTGAAAATGTTTTGTAATTTCAGATTGTTGCATAGTAAATTCACTACACAAATCAATTCAACTTAATTTTAAGAAATTACAACAATTTTTTTGCATTTTTACTGAACATCTATCAGAAATTTGTTCAGTAATAATTCAGTTTGTAATTTTGTTTAAAAAAAATTGATTGAAAATGTTTTGCAATTTCAGTATATTGCATCGTAAATTCACTATACAATTCAGTTCTTATTAAAAATTGATAAATAAAGCGAACAAATGCTCAGATGACTACAGATTCGAGTACCATGAATAATTACTGATATCAGATAGAAAATTAATTATTATTGTATTACTTACCAACAATTCCTGTTCTCTTAAGATTCAACAAATGGCATTTGATTATGACCAATAACTTCTTCCAGTTACTTTAGCAATAGTCTCACAAGTATTATTAACTTCTCCCTATTTAAATTGGTGATTTTTTATCAACACAAGTTGAAACAATGAGAATTATAAAAAATTATTTAAAAGTTGCTTGCTTTTTGTGGACTGTAAAATAGCCAAACGCTTCACCAATTCAAGTAACACTAAGCAGTAATCTTCAGTCGTTGTCTAGTCGGGTAAACAAAAGACACAGTTTTTGTGAAATTACAATACATTATGTAATTCTCAAGTTAGAGTTGTAAAATTATTTGTAAGTTTTCAATGATATCAGAGTAATTTCAAATCCAATATAGTTTTGTTACTTTACAACAAAAATTGTAGTAAATCAAATCACAAACAATGTTTGGGAATTTTAAAAACTTTTGACTGGAAACCTACCAACAGTTCTGTCAAACTACAAAACGCGTAAAAAAATTTATTTATTTTAGTGAAATTACAATACATCATGGAATTTTCAAGACAGAGTTGTAAAAATACCAAAAATATTTGTTAATTTTTAATGACTTCTGAGTAATTTCAGTTTCAATATATTCTTGTGACTTCATAAAAAATTGTGGTAAATCAAGTCACAAACAATGTTTGTAAATTTTAAAAACTTTTGATTGGAAACTGATCAACAGTTCGGTAAAATTACAATACGTGTAGGATTTCTACATAAAGATTGTGAAATTACAACTCATCTTAGTAGGTTGGTATATCACTTGAATTCTATTATATTTTGTATTAGCAATTCACTTATTTGTAATTTTACTCATATGTTGTATTGTAAAACAATTGGAATTATACAAAAAATTTCAACAGTGTAATTTTATATTTTGATGTGATATTCTAGAACCTCATTACTCAAGACAATTGCAACAAAAAATAATATCATCAAAATTTCCCCCAAAAATTATTACTAATATTGCCTTTCTTTCAATAGTTGTTTGTTTATTCAGTTGTTATGATCACGAGCAAGTGGGCTATTGAAATACAACACCCAGTTTACAATTTGACTGACAACGTTTCGACGAAAATTATTGTCATCTTCAGGGTTATAAAATGAAAAATGTATATACACTTGCATGCAATCAGTTTTAGGTCTCCTAAATTTTCTACTTTCAGTTTGATTTTCATAAAATTTTCAGCAAACTGTAGATAAATCGACTGATTTCAACTTAAATATTCAGTATTTCGTTAAATGATGGTGTATTGTCATTATACAGGGTTCATTAAAAGGTTGTCGTACAACCCTAATTTTAAAACACTCTGTGAATAATTTCGTAGCCAACTTCTTTCAAAATACCAATTTTTGTTAAGAGCCATTCCTTTCCTATATTCTGTTTTTTGGTTCAGCCTTTTCATTGCCAGACTCATTAGTTAAGCTGCAAAACTTCGCTTAGCTTTCAAAAATGAACCAGTCCATCTAAAGACATGAACCAAAAAACAAAATGTAGGCAAGGAATGGTTCTTAACAATAATTGGTATTTTGAAAGAATTTGGCTACGAAATTATTCAATAGAGTGTTTCAAAATTAGGGTTGTACGATAACCTTTTGATGAACCCTGTATAATGACTGATACGCCATTTAACAAAAGACTGTTTATTCACGTTGAAATTATCTACAGTTTGCTGAAAAAAATTTGAAAATTGAATTGAAAATAAAAAAATTGTACTGATCCCAAATTTAATCAAATATTAATTTATTGGGTTTTTTGCATGTCAGTGTATATGAATTGAGGGATTGAAATTGTGTACATACACAACACCGCTATATAAATTTCGGGTTAACAAAAATTAGACGTAAATATTAAACAACATAGAATTACTCCAAAAATAATAATTCTCAAAGCTAATTTGTGTATTGATGTGTAAAAATAATGTTTATTCTATGAAATTCCAAAGAACTAAGCCATACAAAATGTCTGTTTTAATAGTCCACTTGTTCGTGATCATAACAAGTTCATGGTCAGCATCAAAATTGGAAATGAAAAATTTTCATGCTAAAAAATACTAAAAAAAATCAACGTTGTTTTTGTTGCCTAACCTCAATGTCACTTAGAACTACAAATCCTGTCACAAAGTGGTAGGAAAAAATATGTTTCACTGAAATTTTTGCAATCCAAACATGCGCGCCTTAAAAAAATCAGCGTTATTCCTATGAAAAGGCAAAATTCTGTAAAGAATAAATTCTTCTTGATAGTTAATTTACTAGGACGTAGAATAAATATTTTCATTATTTTCATTGAAATAGCTGCCAATTGAACAAAAAAGTGCAAAAAACGGTTGTTAGGATTTTCAGATTGCATTTTTGCAAATTTATATTAATATTAATAATAATATCTAAAAAAGTACCCTACGTTTCCGAGAATGTTCTGTAAAACAGTTCGGTGATATTTTCACTTCCTATATCTTTTCCAGAGATATTTGCAAAAAATAAGTGAAAACTCCATTTCTGCAATAATTTTGTACTTCAAAAATATTTTATTGTACTCTTCTACCGTATTTCCGAATCCTAAAATGTCTAGTAATGGCTTTTTTAGGAATAAAATATGACCTTGATTGATTTTCAATAGTCTACTTCATTGAACGTGCTTTTTTTAGGCACAAACTTCTCCCTACTTCTTGGGATAAATATAAAAAAATATGAAATTTGTTGCACATTTCCTTTCGTTTATTGTGTTACTCACGTCTATGAGCTTCCAGAATAGAAATAAAAAAATGAGTTTCTCCTCTATTGTGACATTCCTCGTTTCATAATTTCCCATCTTTTATTCGTCACTTTGAAAAAATATCACGTAACGTTTTGGAGAACAATCAGCTTATAACGTTGTTTTGTGTAAATTGTTAACCTAAAAATTAAGGTTCTTGTTATAAATTTAAAAGTATATACCAAAGATATTTTTTGTATAGTAAAACTAATGAAAGAATGTATATTTCCGAAACGATACAACATGAAAAAATTGGCCTATACTGCAATGACTTATCTGTTTTTATATTGAGTGCAGTTCCATATTTTTGTACTTAAAAGCAATGGCAATATCTTGCTTTAAACGTTGCTCAGTCTAGTTAGCTATTTGTAATTATTTGTATATTGTACATTACATTCTTTGTGTATATTCAATTATTTTTTTGTATAAAGCAGCGATCACATAGTCAAACTAAAAAAATCATCGATTATTCCCAATATCCTTACGTTTCTGTTAAATATGACGTTTATTTTATTTTTTGTGGAAAAAATGTAGTTTGTACCAATCGATGTTTTTGTTATACATAATATGAAGAGATTAGTTATTTAGCTCAAAGTTGTATATATGAATATATCTCGCGAAAACATTTTCTATACTATTAGAAGATACTGTTACTATTGTGTATAGTTTTTTTAAGTCTTGACAAATAGCAATATTTATAAAACTTTGTGATTGTAAAAAAATATGCCTACTTAATTTAATTATTTTCTTATATCCTCCACCATCACTTTCATCAAAAAATTCGAGAGAAAACTACGAAGGCGTATAAGGGCCAACAACAAAATATTTTTTAAAATATTAGGAATTGTCACTTCAAAGTGACAATTGTCACTTTGAACTGACAATTGTCACTTAGAACTGACAATTGTCACTTCGAACTGACAATTGTCACATTGAAGTGACAATTGTCACTTCGAACTGACAATTGTCACTTTGAAGTGACAATTGTCACTCAAAAAGGATATTTGATGCTAACTGCTAAAATAATATTGTTATAATAAAAAAATTATATTTTATTCTTGATTGAAAATGACTTCCTTTTCGATGAAAAAACTATTTCAGAAAAACCAATTGAAATCTCGTGGAAAATCTCCTATTTTGTTTGAAAAAAAGAGCACTGTGTCCATCCGAGACATTTGAGAAAAAACTCCATTCATTTTTCGAAAGGAACTACCCTGTATACAAAATGAGATGTTCATAGGAGAGTAGGCCATCAAAAATGAAACAGGTTGAATATTTAGTCAATTTTCAACATAGATATAGGAAAAAGTATTGAAAAAACTTTTATAGATTGTGCATGTCGAATAACCTCAAAATCAATTGAAATTTTACATGATGGCCAGTAAGGCAACAAGTTAAAAAAACTTTGAAGATGGCAGAATTTCGAAAACGGTTGGAATCCAATCCTATGGCTTATGTGCAGTTCCAAGCATTTATTCGAAAATATCTAAAATCACCTTTCTTTTTCTATATTCTCTGATCAATTTATGAATATCCTATTTTTCTTTCAAATAACTCAAGTTAAATAGAGTAAGTAGTTTAATACCAATAGATGAACTATTTAATTTTTTTCGCAATTTTATTAATAGAACCATCTGGAAATGGGTTTTTACCCCGCCGCTCGCTGTTGCAATAGTTTGTATCGAATAACTAAATCGAAATTCAACTTCAAAGAGACAATTGTCAGTTCGAAGTGACAATTGTCAGTTTGAAGTGACAATTGTCACTTTAAAGTGACAATTGTCAGTTCGAAGTGACAATTGTCAGTTCAAAGTGACAATTGTCACTTTAAAGTGACAATTGTCAGTTCGAAGTGACAATTGTCACTTCAAAGTGACAATTGTCAGTTCGAAGTGACAATTGTCAGTTCAAAGTGACAATTGTCACTTCAAAGTGACAATTGTCACTTTGAAGTGACAATTCCTACTATTTTTAAAAAAAAATTGTTGTTGGCCCTTATACGCCTTCGTAGAAAACATTGCCAGCCTCTATTCCAGACTATTTGGATTATGCCTTTGGAACCACTATCTGATCATCACAGGTACTCTACTATAACTCTGTTTCCTAATGTGAGAGAGTAATAAATCATTATTGAACTGTAAAACCTAGTCCTATTCGCCGTATTCCATAGGCGTACGAGGTTAAATCTAAAGTTGATGTCATTGGATAGCTTATGAAGAACTAAGATAGGAATGTGGAAGTAGATATATCATCATCATAAATTAAACATATCTAGAATTTTCCGGAGAACCCAACAATGCAATAATATACTGGGTGTTCCGTTAGAAAAACCAAAAGTTTATATCATAACTTTTTAATGCGACGTTCAATTGTTTTTCTATTCACATTTCCTGGCGGTTCAGAAAAAATTCTACAACTTTCTTAATTCAACTATTTTTCTATCTATTCAAATTAGGAGGATATCTTTGGTCCAAATATAACCAATAACCCTGTAGTTGGTTCAAAGATATTTCGTACCATGCTCTGTAATTTCCTGTTCCAGGTACAATAAAATAAACAATTTACAAACACCTATCTGATTATCTTTCCCTTACTTCAAAAGTTTTTTTTTTACAAATAATATTATGTAGATATAAATCCGTCACTGCGATAAGAGATAACAATATGGTCGGATTTGTTTCACAAATGGAGGGTTTTTCTGAAAAAACTATTATAAGGCACAGGTAATTTACCTACCTGTACCTCAGTATTTTTTTTTTTTATGTTTAGTTACTTTTCTGCAGTTGTTGGAAAAGTTCGTTCTTGAAAATGGCTAGTGCTTCTGAATTTGTTGCTGAGAAACAGATTAGTAAAACTGCGCTTTCTAAAAATGAGAAAATTATTATTCTCAATGTGTTCAACGCTGATCGCCACCAGAACTCAACATTCCGAGATACAGAAATAATTGAGATGTGTTCGAATATGACTGGAGTCGGACAGTCAACAAAATACCGATTTGTGCACGAGAATAAACGCGGCCCCATCAGGTCATCAAAGAGAAGTACAGGAAGAAAGGAATCTGTAATGAATGAGGATGAAAAGACTGCCTTCAGAAGAATCATACACTCGTTTTACTCAAAAAAAGAAATACCTAATTTGAACAAAAAAATTTCTGAAATTAAAAAGGATGCTTTCATTCCACCCATGGGTAGGAAGAAAGTGGGGAAAACTTGAAAGGAAATTAATTTTCGTTATGAAAAAATTCTAAACAGAAAATTACTTTTGATAAAGAAAGACAAAATCATCTGCTGGCGACGACGATATTTGAGGGTAGTTAGACAGTTTCGAAGGGAAAACAGAAATATCTATTATATGGACGAAATTTGGTTAAATGAAGAATATACCGTTGGTAAAATATGGCAGGATGAAAATATTAAATGCGCTAGGCAAGCTTTCATGGAAGGATGGTCCACTGGAATAAAAGCACCCTCGGGACAAGGTAAAAATTTAATAAATACTCACATGGGTAGCAAAAATGGACTTGTCGATGGTGGCTCACTAGCATTTCAATCAAAACGGATTGTAGACCATTGGATGAATGTAATTTTTTGTGGGGCAACAACTAACTAGTTCACCCCGAGTTACTGCGTTCACTAAATTATATTTCCTATAGAAAAATGATTCAATTTGTCAGTAACTTATCATTTCCTGAATTTGCCTATCAAAAAATACTTAACATTCAAAAGATACTTCTCTATATATAATAATTCGGATTTTTCTCTTGCAGAGTCTTTTTCGCTTTTTCAAATGACGGATGTCAATTGAGATCTGGCAAAAAATTAATCAACTATGGTCCATTTCAACAAAATTTGTTGAAAAGCAGTTGTTATTGGAAAGAAGAAGGCGTTCCTTTCAATTTTCTCGTCTCTTGATGTGGTTCTTTCATCCTATTCCATTCAATCGTATGATCGCCATTGGATGTGAGGATATATTCTGCAATTTTTGTCGATTTCTGATGTAACTCTGATGTTCACTTTGGCGCACTTCCAATGGTCTTGACGTTTCACCTATATAACTATCACCACACGAACAAGGTATGTTGTAAACACAGTTTTTGGTACTTTCTTCGGCGTTTTTTGGTTTTGTTTGTGTTAGTATAGATCTGTGTGTTTGTTGTTCTAAATGATGTACTCACATCATACCTATATGTCCAATCGGTTTGATCTTCTCAGATAATCCGGGAACATGAGGTATTATGTTGGTTGTGAAATGTGTAGGTGGTGGGAGTACTCCTGTTGGTTGTGTTAATTGGTTGTTTGGTGGATTGTTGTTTTCAATGTCAGTGATTGTTTTTTCCACAAACTGATCCGGATATGCATTTTCCTTGAGAACAGATTTTATGAGGTTTATTCCTTCCTGTAGATTCTGGTTGGAATTGCAGTTGTCTGGGCTCGATTATGGAGACATTGCCTTTTTTCACACTGGCATGATGGTTTGAGTTGTAGTGTAGATATCGATTGGTATGTGTCTTCTTTCTGTGTACAGATGTTTCCATTCGGGATGATGATTTTTGGATCATGACATCTGAAAAGGGAAGTTGGTTGTTTTGTTCTGATCCTAACGTGAATTTGATCGTCGGTTCTTGACCGTTTATATGATCCAAGAAATGTTTTAATTCTTCTTCACTTCGATTCCAGATAGCGGAAACATCATCCACGTATCTCCACCATACTTTTGAAGAAAATTGAAAGAAACGTTTCCAACAACAACTGCTTTTCAACAAATTCTGTTGAAATGGACCATACATGGTTACCTCTACTCAGAGAGGGAGTGAGATATGGTAGAATGCTAATAAAAACTGATCTGAACAACACTCCATATATCAAATGAGCAATACGTCACTCTCAAATTTTTTGGAAGATCTCAATTGACATCCGTCATTTGAAGAAGCGAAAAAGACTCTGCAAGAGAAAAAAAACAAATTATTCGATCAATTAAAGGAGATTCAGAAGATTTTGAGAAGGGGGGCAGATATAGTCCCCCAAACGTCAATCGAAAACTATATAGAGAAGTATCTTTTGAATTTTTACAATTTTTTCATACCCAAATTGAATCATTTTTCTATGGGAAATCGGGGTGAACTAATTAGTTTGCCCTTTCTACACTTGTATAGATTTCCCTGATTATATTTTCATTTTCAGACTGTGGAAGGTTACCCAAAAAAAGATGTCAAGGACTGGAGACTATCGTGAAGACATGAACGCTCCTGGGTCTGTTATAGTCATGGATAATGTCAGCTACCACTCAAGAAAATCCGAAAAAATACCAACGTCTTCTTGCAAAAAAATGACATCATTCATTGGCTTACTTTAAATAAGAAGCTATTTCACAAAAATATGCTGAAGAAGGAGCTACTGGAGATTGTTAAGTTGAATAAACCTCTTTGTACGAAATTTGTTGTCGACAAAATCGCCTCAAAATATAACGGTACTTCGCATTCCGCCTTATCACTGTGAAGAAATTCCGTGAGTACAAGCATCAATTCCGTTTTGAAAGAAGAGGCATTTATTAAATTAATAGTGGAAAAAGTATCCGATAGTCTAACAAAAACTCTAGGTGAAAAAATCGGCGAACTAGAGCAGAAGATAAACGAGACTAACAAAAAATGTGTCGAGAATAGTACGGTTATTGAGGAGCTTAAAGAAGAAACTGCGGTACTCAAATCGGAAAATGAATATCTTCTACGAAAGTATGACGTAATTGATCAGGAAACCAGGTCGAAAAATTTGCGAATATTCAAAGTTGATGAGAGGCCACAGGAAAATTTATCTGAAGTGCTAATTGGACTTTTTGAATCGCGCTTGTCAATTAAAATCGATCCAAGGGATATTCTTATGTGTACTAGATTGGGAAAAAAGCAAGCTGACAGATCGAGAGGTATCCTGTTGACGTTGAGCAATTTGAATATGAAGCAAACCATTTACAATAAGAAGAAGATGCTTAAGGGAACAGGAATAGTCTTGAAGGAAGATCTAACAGAAAGCAGACTGAAACTTATGGAAGCAGCTATCAAAAAAACATCGCTAAGAAACGTATGGTCCTATAACGGCATTATTTACGCTTTGAAGAACAATATAAGATTTTCAATCAGAACCAAAGATGATTTGGAGAAATTTTGATATATATTTTTGCTTGCAATTCTCTTGAAATAAATAAAATTAAAAAAACTATTTTCAACTTTTGTTGTTGATTGATTTCTATAATTCAGACAAATGAATTTGAACTGAAATAATGTGAATAAAACATAGGAGCTCGCAGCAAAATTCTTCCTTATTTTTTTTTCTTCTTTCCGGTTTTTATATATATTCTCTTTTTTTTTTTTTTTTAATTTCCTTTTTTTTTCTCTCTTGTTTTTTGGTGCCAACTCTTATAAAAATATTCTGCTGGTCTTCATAATCTCTCGAATTGAGTGCATACAAGTGTTTTGATCATAGGAAGCAGAAATTTTCTACCTATTTTTCCTGTACTACATACAATTTGTGTGAAACCTATTGTCTATTTCAGATAATTGCATATTACTATTAATGAAATGAAAATTGCTCACTTGAATATCAGATCTTTATTTACAGGCTTTCAGGAGTTCAAGGAAATTGTATTGGAAAATGATATTGATATTATGCTACTGTCTGAGACATGGTTGGGCCCAGATGATCACTCTGTTGTGGTGGACATTCCTGGATATACGTTATTTCGTAAGGATAGAGTTGGTAGAGGTGGGGGAGTTGGAGCATATGTTAAAGTATCTGTAAGTTGTGAAATCTTGCACATTGACATGGTTATGGGAAGTAACATTGAATATATCTTACTAAAAATGCGAGACAGACATAAAAAAATTATTGTTGGAGTTTTTTATAGACCACCCATCGCTGTAATGGGAGATGTAATAGAAGATATTGAAAACATACTTGCTTCAACCTATCATACTGTTGATTGGATGACGCTCTTGGGAGATTTCAATGTAAATTTTTTAATTTGGATAATCCGTTAATGTACTGCTTTGAATCTTTTGGTTTTTCACAAATTTTGAATGTTGCAACGAGAACCACTAGCACAACGAGTACGTTACTTGATCTCATCTTCGTTTCAACCACTGATATAGTAAAAAAATCTGGTACATTGCCTGTACATGGAATATCAGATCATCACTTAACATTTTTAGAAGTGGGGATGCCTATCCTCCAAAACGTACCCAAGCTCATTACTTATAGATGTTTTCGGCACTTCAATATCAGTAACCTATTAAATGACCTTCGGGAGCTTCCCTGGGACAATATCATTGTAGAAAATGATCTCGATAAAAAAATTGATATATTCAATGAGTTCATTCTCCTTGCTTTCAATAATAATGCTCCATTTGTTCAAAAAAACGTAACAAAACCACCAGCACCCTGGCTGACGGATAATTTAATAATCTTAAAAAAAGAGAGAGACAAAGCTTTACAAAAGTTCAAAAAAACCAAAAGAGAATGCGATTTTAAAAGATATAAAGAATTGAGAATTATACTCTCGCGGTAACTAGAAGTGAGAAAAAAGCCCATCTTAATCATGTTCTTCAAATGAAAAATTCTAAAGCTTCTTGGAAAACACTGAAACACTTGGGTGTCTGTTCGAGCTCTAAAAACATAATTCCTGATAACCTATCGAATCCCGATACCATGAACAACTATTTTTCTACCTACCTGCAGTATGTAACTGATAAATGTGATGAGAAAATTGATTTTTATATTAGGTCAGTTCATAACCCTCCTTTGCAATTTTCATTCAGATTAATAACTGTTGAAGAAGCCAATAAAGCTTTACATAGTATTAAAACGAATGCCTTTGGAGTAGATAATATAAATGCTGAAATGTTAAAATATTGCAGCCCATTCATAGACAAATATATAACACACATAATAAATTGTTGCATTGAAAAATCATACTTTCCAGTTTTATGGAAAAGTTCTGTTGGTATACCTATCCCTAAAAAAAGTCATCCCAAAGATTTTACAGATCTCAGAATCATTAGTTTACTTCCTACTTTATCCAAAATTTTCGAAAAAAATTTGTATTCACAAATATATGAACATTTCACTGCAAAAGACTTACTTCCTGATTGCCAGTGCGGTTTTAGACCAGGTAGAAATACTGAAACATCTCTGGCGACTGTAACCGATGATTTATTAACTGCTTATGATGAAGGTTTATCTAGTGTTTTGGTACTACTTGATTTTCCTAAGGCATTTGATACCATTAATCATGAGTTGCTTTGCGCAAAATTGAGATTTTATGGCTTTGATGATTCATCGGTGTTTCTGACATGGAATTACTTTTTGAGGCGTTCTCAAGTAATATCAGTAAATGGATTATATTCATCCAAACTGGATATACTTTCAGGTGTCCCGCAAGGGTCCATATTAGGCCCCTTGCTTTTTATTATATATACTGCTGATATTTTGAATAATATAGAACAATGTAAGGTACAAGCATTTGCAGATGATACACAAATGTATCTCAGCTTTAGTACTGAGGATTGGGTAAATGTCGAAGACATCATAAATAATGAATTGAACAATATCAAGACTTCCTCTGATCAGCACAACTTGAAACTCA
Source organism: Gonioctena quinquepunctata (assembly GCA_018342105.1). Taxonomy (NCBI): domain Eukaryota; kingdom Metazoa; phylum Arthropoda; class Insecta; order Coleoptera; family Chrysomelidae; genus Gonioctena; species Gonioctena quinquepunctata. The sequence continues at coordinate 572,279 of JAFIRS010000074.1, read as the reverse complement.
ATTCTGAAAAATCGAAGATACTGTTTTTTGGCCATAAAAACAATAGAAACTTATTAAGAGACAATATGACAATCCATATTGACAATTCACCATTAGAAATGTGCGATTCAGCCAGGAATCTTGGCTTAGTGTTAGATGTTGAGATGCGCTTCTCTCTTCATGTCAGGAGTATTATAAGTAAAGCATTTGCATCCTTGAAACTCATTTATAGTGCTCGCCATTTTCTCAGCGTTAAAATGAAACGAACATTATGCGAGTCATTGGTTCTGAGTCACTTCAACTATTGTGATTTCATCTATGGACCTTGTTTAACAAGGGTAGATAAGGACAAGATTCAGAAAGTGCAAAACAGCTGTTGTAGACTAATTTATGGAATCAGAAAATATGATCATATTTCTCAAAAATTTCAAGAATGTAACTGGCTCAACATGGAAAACAGGAGGCAACTCCATCTAGGAACTTTCACACATAAATTTCTCAATGATCCTAACTCACCTGCTCTAATACGTAAATTCATTCCTAGATCCAAAATACACTCAAAAAATGTCAGGAATAGATCCACCCTGACCATGCCCCAGCACAGAACTGCAATGTTCCAAAAGTCATTTGTATTTAATGCTATTCAGATGTACAATCATTTACCTAATGAATTCAAAATATACAATATTAATAAATTTAAGTATAAATTAAAATATCAACTATTTGAAACACAGCGAAAAATGTCTCGGCCAGCCTTGTAACTTCCTTTATTTATTTAGAAAGTGGTATTCTCAACTTATTCCATATTTTATTATTTATTATACTAGGTGCACTCGTTCATTTCTACAAAATCGTATTCCTTCTATAATCACCAATATTGTGGATCCAGCCAACATTTCCAACATCACCAAAATATTTCATGTGACTCTACTGTCGTGTTATTGTTTTTTTTTTTCTTTCTTTTTTCTTTTCCTTATATATAATTTTTCCTTCTCTTGGGCAATTGCCCTCTGGTGGTTAAGTAGAATAGCTTTAAGCTAGACTTCGCCATCAGTTTCATTAAATTGTAATGTTTTCTTTTTTTCTATTGACAATAAAGACGTTTATTATTATTATTATTATTATTATTAATTGAACCCAATAGAATTGGTGTGGGCGCAAGTAAAGGGGTTTGTGGCAAGGCATAGCACTACTTTCAAAATAAGAGACGTTGAAAACCTCTTGGAAGAGGGAATGTGGGAAGCTGATAACATGCTAGAAAACACTGCAGAGCTCCTTATTATTTTTCTGGACCCCAACAACGATAGTTCATCGGACTACTCGGAATATGATGGCTAAAATTTAAAAATGAAGTTTTTGTATTGTAAATAGTAGATTTTTTATAAATATCAATATTTATTCCAATTTATCTATTTTCATATTATTATTACTTTTATATAAGTTTTTATCTACTTAATATTAGAATAATTAATATCTCAATTATCTGCCTATTTCTATAATTACAATCATGTATAATTATACTTATTATTCTAATAAACTACCTGTATTTACGATGCTGTCACATGAATTTCATTCAGAAAACTCATATTTCTATTGTTATGCAAATTAAGGTGACCCTAATTCAGTACCGATTCGAGTTGGGTACATCTTAAATAACCGAAATACGGAATTTTTAATAACTACCATTGCAAGTTCACAATACAATCTTCAATTTGCCAACCCTGTTTAATGGGTTCTGTCATTGCAAATTTGCATTTTAACACTCTCTCACATTAGGCAACAGAGTATAGATCTGCGAATCTGTTGTAACCAAGATGTAGAATGGCAAGATCCCAAAAAAAAATACGAACTTGAAAATCTACGATAAACATTTAGAAATTCAAAATAAAAAATCATTAGATTGAAAATTGTTTTTATTCGACTTTTATTAGTTTTCAAATTTCAATACTGAATATTTTTTCAATGTTTGCCCTGTTTTTCATGGCCTGTTCTGAACATATCATGTAATAAAGTCCATCCATAAGCAGTCAAATCGTAGACAAAATAATGAAACAATATGTGGAACAAGTATTTATTTGTAATATATAAAACATATTCAACAATAAATCAAATCAAAAGCGTGCGAGCTTATGCCAACAAATATTAATATCTAACCAAAACTAGAAATATATACGATTGTTTTTCACTTATGAGTATATACACGTTTCATTCTTTGATTAAAAATATAGCAACATTTTTTTATTCAATCAGAATATACTCTTCAGTTTTTGATATTCACATATACACTTTTATTCACATTAATATACAATGAGGAATGTATCTGAAAGTTGATGGGAGGTGAAGAACCCCGAAAAGAAAAGATAAATATTCAATAGATCTCATTACATCAGTGAAATCATTCATATAAACACGTATGTTTGAAAATCTGTTCCCAGCACAAATTTAAAAACATTATGACTATTATCTAATTGCAAAATGGTTGAAAAATATACATCGAAAAGCGAATTAAATGAAAAGTTCAGAGTACAGTGAAGTGCGCCGTACATTTTAGCAGTTAATTTCTATTGAGTTATTTGATGGTCTTATTATCGTTTTGTAAAGTGTAAAATAAATGGAAAATAATAAATTCAGTTTTTCAATAGCCATGAACCATCAGATTCGTAACAATTTCAACCAAAAGAATCTCAATGTTTTTGGAAACTGGTCAATTGAAAGACATGGAAGTTCTTCATGTGAATATCCTTTGAATGATAGTTTTGGAGGATTCATATTTTCTGTTAGCTTTTTGGGATCATTACCTACGTTACACAACTTGAATGGTGAGAAAGCTGATGGGATTTTTCAATATGAAAACAACTGAACGTATATAATTGTATTGAATAATTATGTTATCCAATTCAAATACCCATGTACTCACTATAAATCTAACAGTTTTTACCAATCAAGACCAGATAATCATCCTTCTGAGAGATAAGTGCCATGTGAAGTGGAATGAATAGAAAAATCGAATTTAAACGGTTTTCTTCACATAAAGGATTCAATATAAAATTGAACCAGAGAAAGGTAGATCTCAGGTGAAAAACAACTACTTTCCTGGCAAATACCACGCAGAACGTTGAATGATATTCACCTGAAAATCCATGCATACTTCCATATAATATCAATGGACATTGAATGCAAATGTTTCTTTCTGATAAGCTCGATTATGTTTAATCTATGTCGTGTTCACCTAACAATCCGCATACCGGTTTCAGGCTTCTTGGCCCTCATCAGTACGGAGTAGTCAACCAGCCAAAGGTCCAAAGAACTCTGGCTGAAGTGAGACACAACGTAAACAAACCATTATCGATCTTGTAACACCTATAGGTACGCCGGAAAAGATAAACTTCAACTGGCGGTATGCTAGACGGGCTTGCCACTCCTACTGAGAAGGAATCTTTTATTTAGAAACCTATCGAGGTGGGAGATTTTCGGAGTGTTTCTTTCTGTCACTAGGTACCGCCAGTAAAAGTTTATCTTTTCCGGCGTACCTATAGGTGTTACAAGATCGATGATGGTTTGTTTACGTTGTGTCTCACTTCAGCCAGAGTTCTTTGGACTTTTGGCTGGTTGACTACTCCTACTGATGAGGGCCAAAGCTGAACCGGTATGCGGATTGTTAGGTGAACACGACATAGATTAAACATAATCGAGCTTATCAGAAAGAAACATTTGCATTCAATGTCCATTGATATTATATGGAAGTATGCATGGATTTTCAGGTGAATATCATTCAACGTTCTGCGTGGTATTTGCCAGGAAAGTAGTTGTTTTTTCATCTGAGATCTACCTTTCTCTGGTTCAATTTTATATTGAATCCTTTATGTGAAGAAAACCGTTTAAATTCGATTTTTTTCTAATCATCCTTCTGTTTTCCATCTATCGATACGAGAATTATGATTTCAATTGCAAAATATTTTACTTTTATTCTGCTGTCTGTTGATACCATTTTTTCAATCGATTTTAAACTAACTTCCAGATGAAAGGAAAATTAACTCGCTTTCCTGTCTGTCTATTTGTTTGTTTGTCTGTAATAATAATATTAAGGAGCAATCGATTTTAAACTAACTTCCCGATGATCTAGAGATTTGAAACTTTTGACATAGCTCAGAACTGGATGATAATGCAATATTAACTACTCTGTCTGTTTGTTTTTTAGTCGGTTTCATAAACATGCTATATCAAAAAAACTATCTATCTATTGAAATAATTTTTAACATAAAGTGAATGACAATATAATTTTGAAGGAGAAGAAATTCATGTTAAATGGAGCATGTTGAACTGATGTCTTCCTTGGTGTAATTGATTACACTATTATGTTTGGGTGAAGTTTATTCACAGCCATATTTGAACAAGAAGAAATATCGTAAATATGTTTTCACTTATAAGTCTCAATCAAATGCCCTGTGCCCTGTGCATATATGTGTATAATGAAAATATTTTTGGGAACAAACTTTCATACATAGTACATGTGAAATCACGAGTAAAAATACAAAAAACACCATTATTCTAATTTCAGGTAGGTATATGGATAACAAATTCTAGCGTGGAATTATAAATGTAGTTGAAAGCATTATTTTCTGAATCAGGAATATTTCGAAAAAAATCTGATTCTAATAATAATAATAATGTCTTCGAGTTTGATTCTAAAGAAAAAAAGTAGTAAAAAATCATTTAAAAAAAATACAAAAGCTTTTCGAGCTAACTTTTTTATATTTGATTTTGTTTACGAATTCACGAAACAGCCATCACCACTTCATATTCAACCTAATCATAGTTTTTAATTAGTGTGTATAAAAAGTGAACTAGACCACAAATGGGATACATTCTCCCAAAAAGCTCATTAAATTTGTGATTTTCCATAAACGTAGACGAATGGACGGACAAACACCACTGGTCTGTCTAATAAATTCTTTTTTTCAGGCAAGAAAAATATGTCAGAGTGAAAGTGATTGCATGATGAATTTTCCCTATTTTTCAATGTCTAGACATCGATTGAGTAATGTAAGCAACTTTGTTACTGTATTTCTTTCCTTTTTCTCGCCCTCTGGAAGTAATGGGGGTAATCTTTAAGAGAAAAGCAACAGAAGTTATTCCTGAAATATTTGAGTTGTGAAATATTGTAGGAATTCATTTTTCAAACGGTTCGTTATATATGAAATTGAGATTTTCTCAGTTTGCTTTTGAATCCAATATCAAATTCATGAACAGATAACTGACTTGCTTCCAAGTGGAGAGAAAAACATAAATAGGAAAGAAATACTCCTGTTTTTCCTCAAAGAACATTGAGGCTTCATTTATGAACAAGTTTCTTAAATGTTCTGAGTTACACGCCCCTGTGTATCTCATAGGCGTATACAAAATAAAATGAATAGTGATCTTTCGTCATATGATAGTTATTTCCTGTAATCCATGAATGTTGTATGTCCAGTGTTCTGAAAACGTCGTTGCCGATTTTTGCAAAAAAGCAATGTCTAGAATGCATATTCAGGCCAAATACGGCAGTGTTCGCTAATTTTCGTACAAGGTAATCCATCAACCATGGTCAATTATAAAAAGACTCATCGTCGGGAAAGTTATTGTTTATTTCTCAGAAAAAGAATATTTCTTCTTGGATGATAAATTACCCTTTCCCGAATTTTTACGATTGATGACCTTATTGTGGTATAGGAATTATATATATATATAACAACTAATATGAGGGTGTAATCAAGAATACAAAACTGTGGAAAAAAGCATAAGACATATTATTATCTATAAAATGACGTCAGATAATCAAGAAAATAACATTTAAGTGAAAATATTTTCAAATAGAAACAATCCATATTATACTCCTCAATTTCAGAATATCGAGTTTTCACAGGCAAAAACCTTGAATGTACTGAAAAAAAAAGTTGAAATATATATGAAAATTGTGAAAATCAACCATCTGAAAAATTTGTCCTCAACTGGTGACCTATTCCATTCAGTTTTATATTGTTGGTTACATCACCACAACCTAATTTAATGTTTTGTAGGTTGTTCTTACATACTAAAAATTACCAATTTCACCAATTTTTCAAACCCTTTTTTCCATTTTATCATATGTAAATTACGTACAAAATGGCAAAAACACCTTATTACTTATCAAATTTGGGGATATGTTTCAAATATTATTAATTTATAGTCTTGCTGTGTTAAATGAAGATGGGTGAATGATTCAATAACAACAAAAAAGTGTAAAGATTAAAGGGGTAGGTAATACATAAAGTTATATAAATATCAAGCATGTAGGATGGAGAAAAGTGTTTTGGAGACTCGAGAAAATATAGGTTGATTTCCAAGTATTTTCCAACTAATAATTATTTGTTCAGTTGGATAAAAATCTATAAATTGACGAAAACATTAAAAAAAAAAAATTCTGGAAATATAATTTGAAAGGTGATAATCATATTCATTATATAATCCTGAAATATAATAATGGAATATTAATTAATCGTGGAGTGTACTTGAAAACGCCCCGTATAACATTGAAATATAATAAAATGGAATGAATGACATTTACAAATATCCGATTTTGATGGCAGTCTCACTTGATGATCGCAATATTAATTCTCCTCAATGCACCAACTTATCATTTATTAGTACGTATAAATAATTCATATAACAACTTTATTCCGAAGTATTTACGGAAAACAGTTGTTTGTTCCTAGCATAAACACATTCAGGAATGATATTTTCAATATGTATAATTTATGAGCATTGATAATTTTTATCACATCATTTTTGCCCAAGTGTATTTCTTATTACTTGCATTTCATTTTTTATTTTCAAAGAGTATTTTATGAATTTTTTGCTGATTTAATTTCTACCTTAATAGAAACTTTCACTTCCAATATCATTTTCAATAGAGAAACAAGGACTAGACAATGCCATAGTTTGGGATGAATGTCAAAGATTTAATTTTGCATGTATATGTTTTCCAACAATGGTGGAGGTGCTTTTGTGTTCGCAAATCATTTTTTACAAAATTATTAGTAATCTGATCAACATGTGCCTTTTTTCAAATTAGAGTTCGTGTCATCGAAAAAATTGCAAAAGTTATAAAGAATTTAGAAAAAATAACGAGGGTTTCGTTTCCGCAATTTTTCTATTAGTTGTGATTTTGTTAATTAAATTAATTTTACAAGTTGGAAATTAACATTGGATTTATTCTAAAGGCATTACAAAAGAGACCCGTTGGAAAAAAATGATTTTCCAGTTTTTTTTAACAATTGAAGGCATTAAAAAATGAAAAGTTCAAATAGTTATAAAAAAAATATGTTTTTTTAAATATTCCGATTATTTCATTTTTTCCTAGTTAAATACTACATGAAAATTTTTTTATTTCATTTTTTAGTCCCATTGGTTAAATAATCGTTGAAAACAAATGCATTATTTATGAGAAAATTAAAACTATTTTTGGTAATCTAATCATTGATAAAAATGATGATTTTTAAGAAAAAAATAGTTTCCTTAAAAAAAATTATTGCTTAAAACCGCATTTGTTAATTAACAAATTTTTTGCTGCCAAATACCAATATTAAGAAACCGTTTTCCCTTAAAAATTATTATTTCTATTGCTCTTTCATATTCTGAAAAAAAACTGGTTTATTTTTTATTTGTTTATTTAATAAACAGTTTGTTATAAACAAATGGATTTCCGCGCAATAAACTAAAAAAAAACAACCATTTATGACTTTGTGATGAAAAAAAATTTCATCAATGATTAGATTCCCCAAAAAATATTTTTCAGTTTCTCATAAACAATTCATTTGTTTATAACAATTATTTAAACAATGACAGTGAAAAATTTAAAAATAAATATTTTCATAATGAAATGAAATATCGGGATATTTAATGGCTTCAATTGTTAATAAAAAAGTGGACGATAATTTTTTTCCAACAGGGATCTTTTTTAAAGCCAGATCCAAAAACTAGAAAAAATCTCAAGTTTTTAGTTTGAAAATTATCAGGGTTTTTATGTTCATTTCCAACTTGTTAAAGTAACTTAATTAACAAAAGCACAATTAATAGAAAAATTATATTCTTCAGGAAATTGTTTAAAAAATATATTTCGTGCATGTAAAATGGCTTGAAAATCTTGCATTCAGGTTTCTTGCCTTAAAGAATGATGTATTTTCATTGTTATTTGCCTTAAAACGTGTCATCAACTGCATGTCGGACATGCATTCAAACTGTTTCTAGACAACAAACCTTCGTGCACGATTTTCAGCAATTTTGCATGCACTTAACATATTACTACATAAAAGCACCTACCCTGTTTAAACATGCACATATGCAAAAAAACGGTGAACATATACGTTCATACCAAACCCTGGTGTATTGTCTGTTTTTCATGAACAAATTCTTTTATTCTCCCTATGATTGGGATTAAGTTGTTTTTAAACAAACAATAAAATCCATAAATATGTCAATTCCATAAATTCAGCAGCCATTCTAATTACTATATTTGCTTGTAAACATTTAGGTACTCAATGTTTACTATTCTGACTTTTGAACCCACCGCCCGGAAGTAGTATTCCAAATCCATTCCACTATTACGTTCCAAGTAAACAATCTTACAGTAAAAATCCCTATCTCCAGTTAGTAGAGTTCAAACGCCAAGGCATGTCATCAACAAAACAAACATTTCGGTGGATAAAGTTACCAGCCAAGTGAACAGAGTAGAAACGATAACCTACTTGACATGGTGATTATTGCCACCAGAGCAGTCAATATCACTGAATTATATGATTGGATCGGATTTGCCGTATTGCAGAGAGACTTCGTACAAGCACAATAGAACACCTCAACGTTTGCGGTGCCAGTTCTTCTGTAACACCTCTTGTCATCGTGTTCGTCTCTGAGGTAGCCACAGCCGCGGATGACTCGAAGTTTTCCCTCCACTAGAAATGAAAGCGTGAATGTATTAATTATTTGATGGTTACTTTCTGCAACAAGTGAGCTACTTGTACTCTATGCATGTGTTGCCTTCAGAATTTTTTTTTATCTACCCGCCGAACTCACGTATATTGAATACAATATGGCAACCGCTCGGCCAATATCACACACAATACGATAATGACAAAACCGGCGGCCAAAAAGTAATTAAAATTTTATAAAAGTTATTTGTCTACTGAAGCTGTAAAGTTGAGGTGAGGCCAAAAAAGGTCATTCGGTGCACACATTTTTTTTCTTCTAATTTCGACATTTAAAGTGACATTTTTCAAAACTCGTTGACATTATCAAATGTTTTACTTTTCATCGCCAGTTGCGAAAAGTGAAGTTTTTCGCAACTGGTGTTGAAAAGTAAAGGACCCCGCAAAATCCTTATGGAAAATGGCTCTCGGCTAAATTCGCTGAAACTCTGCAGGAAGATAGTATTCGGTATGCTGATCAAAAGTCTTAATGGGCACAACCCTCCAAAAAAAATCGTCAGGCGTGGGGATTAAACCCTCCCAAACTTTTGAGATCCAGAGCTTAGATCTCGCGCCTTAGACCGCTCGGCTAACTGGACGATATTAATTGCCAAACGCATTCCCATACTTTAACGTAAGTGAGAAAGTTTTTTATGTACTTTTGTACCTGATACCTGTGAAAGGGCCTTGTTTTAAAGCCAGCAAGTATGCATACGTTCTCAACTACATATCACACTATTCATACTTAAAATTTCAGGTTTGCTAAAATGAGGTGGTTTGCCGGCTCTGTGATCTTAATATCTTCATCAACAGAAACGACTTTACACTCAACAATGATATCCATAAAATTAATACTCGTCGAAAGTATAAAATCAGTCAAAATGCTCCAAATTTCATGGGCCCAAAAATCTTCAACCGTCCACCGGAAGAAATAAAATCCAAAAATGATCTTTCAACATCCAAAAGAAGTCTCAAGTCTTTTCTGCTTGATAAATGTTTTTATACACTTGATGAAATCACAGAATGAACTGTATTTTATTTCTTGTATCTCTTTGGTATATTTTTATTTTACATTGTGTCTTATATGTTTGTCATTGTCCCCCTAGCACACTGAAAAAAAGGAATCCCGGGAATTTCCGGTTAAATGAATTCCTGTTTTTTAAACGCAACCATTGTTATTATAACAAAAAAAAACGGTTTTGAGAACAATCTGTACTTGCTATCTAACATGCCGGTTCCGGTTAAAGTAACTTGAGTCATATGAACAAGAAAAATGGTTAGTATGACAGTAATAAGGAACTTTTAGTTTATGAGGAATATTTCCTGTGAATATAGAATAATGCTCTGCAATATTTACAAGACACGACTGTAAAACATACGTAGGTCGGAACCATAGGTGCAACCGAAATGAAACACCATGAATGTTACAGGAAATATTTGTACGACTAACAGTATGGACACATTAAATTCAACAGGAATGTTTGGCATTCCTCACAGAAATTCAGATTATTCTACCGGAATAATTCTTGTTCAGCTGACTGTATTTTAATTCATGCAATATATTCCTGTTATCTCTACGATCCACGCTACTGGTGTAACAGCTCAGAACGTTGATTTTACCAGAAGTCCTGTAAATCCCACAATTCAATCCGCTACTCTGTCATTCGTGTTTCGTGTTGGTTGTTGGATACCTACGCATAAGCAAGTGCAAGTGAAGTGATTGTCAAATGAATTCTGATACTTATTAGAAAAATAGTTATGTCGGCGTCAACTAACTATTTATTCGAGTTGCCCCCTATTGCCTATTTTTTTATGCAAGTAGACGTATGTTATAAAATAAAAAAAATATAACAAAAGTCAAGGAGAAATACATGACTGTTTGCAGTTGATTAAATTATGTCAGTCAAGAAGCAACTTCAAATTGGATACGGTAGGTCTTCTGGTAAATATATTCAGAACCCCTCTAATTGACGAAAAAGTGATAGTTCGTGTTTCGGTGTAGTGTGACAAACAGTCATGTACATTTTTTTTGACTTTATTGTCAATTTTAAATTTCATAATCAGAAAGTAATCTTGAAATCGGCTTGCTGGCTGCTTTAAATAAATGTGTACACATAGTGTACACGTGGTCTTGATACGTGATGAGGATGAAAGGGCTGCAAATAAAACTTTTACCTTTAGTTTAGGTTTATTATTGTTGATTAATATGTTCATCATTATTACTTTTAGTTAAAAAGTTATTCCGTAAATCCAATATTTTATCCATGATTACGACCTTGCAGTACTTCTTATATGGCAAAACCGTAATCGTGGTTAAAATATTGGAATTGCGGAAAGGCACCAAATATCTTTTTTTTTTCGTTTTTCTTTTGTAACATTTATTCCAAACGAAATATTGATTTTTCAATAAAAACAAATTTAAACTTAAACATTCTAATTTCATATTTTTTATACCCTACCTATATGAGAAGTGCATACTCTGTTTAATGGGTATTGTTCTATTACATATCTTTCATTGTAGTTGTAATTGTCTACCTGGGTTATTCCTCAGTTTATATTCATTTGCTGCTTTGGGATTGTAACAATATATTGTTAGTCTCAAAACAATAGCGGGCACCCACCCTAGAGGTAGTTAGCCACTGAAAATAATTTCAGTCTTTTATAGCATAGCGAACCATATAAACCTGTAAAATAATCATTTTTCACAGCTGCATAAAGTTCGCTGTTATTTAAAGGTTACATTTTTTTGTGTTTTACTTTCCCTAGAACAAATTGTAAGAGTGTAGACAGTAATTCTGTAATGAAATTCGCTATATGTGTCCGGAATCAGAAAAATTTCTTTTTATGTGTATTATGGAGTGTCTCCATACTGGTATTCAACGAATGTCTCTCTAATTCGTTAGAATTATGTTGAGATACTCTATAATAAATATATGGAAAATTCTCCCCTGATTCCAGACACATATTCGCAAGTCACTTTTTAAACAGAATGCGTTACAAAAATTACAAAATAGCACTAGACTCAACCGGAAACTTCCAGTAAAATTCAATGGAAAAAAATATCAACTTCAGATGGAAATTACTGTAAAAACTATGTAGTCGATTAAATAGGAAATGCAAGAAATTCCAGTTAAATACTAGGTAAGTACAGGAAATTCATGTAAAAGCTCAGGTTATAAGTTTCGAATACAACTATCTAATACTGTAATATATGAACGAAAGTTCTTTAATTCAACGGAAAATTCCTGTTAAGTCGATACTACAGTTCCGGTATGAGTAAAGTAATTCCTGTTTTGGTTTAGTGTTAATTACTGGAAATTCTTGTAAAAAGAAGTTCGAAGCTTCGAATACAACTATCTAGTTTGTTTATTAAACAAGAAATTCCTGTTAAATCGAAATAACAGCTCCGGTAAAAATTCAAATCGAAAAATTTAATTAAATATAGTAAATCATATTCCGATTTTTGTCACATTATTATTTTCCTGTTGAAATGGCAAACTGCAGTTTGGTTGCATTAACTGATCTGAAACTTGTTATTTCCAGAGGAATTAAAAGACCGGAATTGTCATGTACAATTAACAAATATTCCTGCTGTCGCTTATATAGGGGGAATTTCCTGTAGAATTCGCCGAATTCCTGTTGTATATCCTGGTAAATTTCTTTGCGTGCATTAAGTATTTTCTTGACAATTTGTCATTTGTCATTTGAAGGAAATAAACTGAATTGAATGAATAGCATTTTATCAAAATTCAGTCATAACTTTTTCTATAGGTAATTTATAGTGAAGAACCCGGTACAAAATGTTACCTTTTTGAACCATTTTTCGACAAAGTGTCGGTTCGAGCTGTTCTCTCATATTAAACGGATCCAAGAGATGTTCAGGTGGTTTACGGTCCGAACAATTGATGATTCCTATGGTGTACGGATTGAAAGGATCCCCACATCTTGGATCGTACTCGGAATTGCAGTCGTAGCATTGGAGGCGGTTTTCTTTAACCGTCACTGCCGATTCATACCCATCGTAAACAAAATTTTGAATTTGCTCTCCACCTGAAACAGTCAAATTGAATCAAAGAATCCTATGTATGAGTACCTACAGTAGCGTTATTTTCAATCTACGTAATGGCCGGAACAGCAGCACTTTCCAGATTGGAATTGCTGGATTGTAACATGAAAATGTATATAATAAATAAACAACGGTATGATAATATGGAAATATTATAATGAATTTTTTTTCTTGTAATTTTTAACCAATTAGAACGTTCAATTTAGTTAAGTTACCTTGTTTAATTTCGATAATACCTGATTATACATAGAGTAGCTCCACCAATCGAAAATTTTACAATAATTTCATTTCCGTGGTAACCACATCGACATCAATAGGTATACAACAATACACAAACTAACAGGACCGTCAAATTTTGACGTTTATCAATAATTTTCCAAAAATGAGTCGATTTGGAGATTTATCATTAAATGCAATAGGCGAAAGTATACAAAATACTGAGCCTCATAATACAGTGAAAACAAAAAAGTACGTATGGAAACAATTTCTTGCGTTTCATAGTGAAAGAAACTATTTACTAAATGAATCAATTTCCACTGAAATTTGAATTTGAAAGATTGGGCTTCTAATATGCGAAAAGGTAATGGAGAAAAGTATAAAGAAAATGTGGTTAAAACAGTGTGGAACGTAACGGCAAAACAAATACAAGAAAAATATATGAAGGAGTTTAATAGAGTAATTCATCCATTCTCTAGTCCCATAGTTTTCGCCGCACGAAACGCAAGAAATTCAAAAAGAAGGGAACTTCAAACATTACCGGACAAGAGAAAGGTTAGTGCATCAGCATTCAAAGTTACCGAGTACATAGCAATGATAGAAGCGTGGGAGGAAAATACACCGGAAGGATTACAAATAAAAAAAATCTTAATTGCTTCTGTAGAACTTGCGTGGAGCGGAAATGAAGGAGCGTCATGCTTGACTCATTATTTTCAAAAGGGAATGATGATACTCCAACTGGTAGAATACAATATGATCCTATTTTTACCAAAACCACGCAGGGAGGAGCAAAACCGTGTGCTAATAATAAATGGCTTGTACCCAACCATAATAAAATAAGTCGTTGTCCAGTGAGACGTCTAGATAAACTTATGATAAAAAGAAGCGAAAACATCAATTTTAAAACAGATAGGTTATTTCTGACAGTAAATCCTAACTGGAGAAAACAAAAAACCCTTGGCTGGTACAAAAATATGCCAATTGGAGTGCATGAAATTAGTAAATGGACCAAAAAGTCTGTAGAATTGGCAAATTTAAATATGCCAAACAAAACATTTTCAAATCATTCTCACCGAGCCACTGCTGTTTCCCAATTGGTAAAAGCAGGTGTATCGGAACAAGGACTTATTAAAATAACCGGACATGGTAATAGCAATTCTATCAAACCCTACCTACAGTTAGATGAACAACATCACCAAAACATAATAAATAAGATAAGATCAAATTTCAAAAACGTTACAGGTTCAAGTAATAACACCTTTGGTATTTCTAGCACTTCAATGACCAGTAGCCAGGTTTCCAGCGCAGAAAATAACTCGGGTAAAAAAATCGTAGTATATAATAATTGTAATTTTCATTGTACCAATTTGTATTTAAATTAATAAATTGCTTATATTTACTTAATTTACTCAAAAAATAATCGTATCAAATACAATACGTACTTCAAAATAAATACGGTTATACATCTCAAACTTCCTGCATAATTACAAATCGTGTCAGTTTGACAGAATATTTAAACTGTCAAACTGACACTCTTTGTGCAACAAGTTATCGTTGTAAAACCTGATTATTTTGAAGTACTTATAGTATTACTACTGATAATATAATAATTTATAATAATTTTTCACCAACCTATCAATAGTGGGATGAAAAAAATTATAGGATATCAAAATTCACACTTTTCTCGGGATATTTGAACTTGACGGCAAGTAAAAGGCCTGACATTTTTTTAATTTTAATACATTTTTTAATATTCAACTAGATTCAATAAGAGGATTCGATATTTCTTCAACATGAAAATAATGTGTGCCTTTCACATCATTATAGAGGACGTTTCGAATTTTATTAAATTCATCTTCAGGACACAAAAATGAGTTTTTCCTAGTTTGAGACCTGAAGATGAATTTAATAAAATTCGACACATTGGCAAGGAATCAATAGTTTTTCTTCCACCAAACTGATCCAAATTCAAACCTTCTGAATATTATATGTTTTTATTGGATCGCTAACCTTACTAAAATTTATATTTTTTGTTGCGTCGAATAAAATTAAGTACTGCACAAAGAACCCCCGCACGAAATATAATAGAATTGATTGTGTCGAAAGGTTCCATAAAATTTTGTTAAATCGATAGGTTACCCCATATATCGTAATAGCGTAAACTTCAAAAATGCATATCTTAGAAAGGCAACATACAAAGTTGATAAAACTATCGTATATAATAGACATTTACAAAATATTATGAGTAAAATATGGCCAAATTAACGGAACAGTTTTCTAGATATTCAATAAAAACATTTAAATAACCTAAAAAAAATGTAACGCACCCTTTATCTAAATGAAAGGTAATATTGAACAATTGAGTTCATTAGAATGTTACCCTATCTTTCATTCAATGGACAGTAGCAATTAATTCCTTTATTTGTAATCAAAAACGATCTGTCAACTATTTTCAGTATAGGAATATACTCAAAATTAAAAAAAAATACTGAAACTATGATATCTTAACAAAATATAACTTGTTGGTTTTGAAATAGTACTGGAAAAAAAATCCGGAAAAACGATTTTTTTTACTTTGCTCTGTATACACGCTAATGTTCTATTATCAATAAGATTATAATTGAACATGTTTATGAGTTCCGATCAATACATTTCCATCCTTACTTTGTCTTATTTCGACTAAAACAGTTTTTTTTTGTCAATCCTACCCCATTACGACGTTTTTAGTCTACTCGACAAGTTGAAAATGGTCTAAAATAGAGATACTGCTCTTAAAATTACGTGTGATAGCTCATTGGATCCAGAATAACGCCTAGAAAAATGTGCCAAAAGCGTGTATTAGCACATAAAAATTGCAAAAGTTATAAACAATTGAAGATGAAAAAAAAGGCATTTCGTTTTTTGCCAATATTTCATAAACTATTGATATTTAAAAAAATTCAAAAAAAGATTCTGAAAGAGGAGGACATTTCCAATGAAAAATTTTCAGGGCCCGAAACTATATCTCCATTATTTATAATTTATAATTTAACGCTGAAAATGGGTCTCCGAGCGACATTTTTAGGTTGGGCGCGCGGCCTCAAAAGCGAGTACGACACATTAATTAATTTATTTAAGGTATTAAATATATTTTTTTTAATTTGAAAAAATTATTGGATATTTGGAACACTATAAATAATCCATTCCCGGTAGAAATTTTACTAAAAGTTTATTTTTCAACAAGTTAAACGATTTTTAACTAACAAAATTTTCTCGAACTTCTGTCTTAATTGTAAATTAACAAAAATGTTTAAATAATTGTCGTAAAAAATTTTCGCTCCGTAGAGCCTTTCTTATATACATATTAACAAGATCACGCCATAAAAGTTAAAATATTCATACTTTGTTCATAATAATTTTTGTACTTGAACAAAAAAAAATCCAAGTAATGTTGTTGAAAAAAAATTTTTTTTCCCAATCATCATATTATCGTTTTTTTATCAATACAAGATATAAATTGATTAGGCAAAAAAAAAACCGCCATTTGTTGATCAATTTTTTATAAACAAATTGATTATTTCAATATTTTTGAATTTTTTTTCCACAACTTCATTATATTACAAATATTATGATTTTTGAAAAAAAAAATCCTTAATAACAATATTTAATTGTTTATAATCCTTTTTTTATATTTCTATTGTTTAAATAATCAGTTGAGACATTTTTTTTTCTAAAAATTATAATTGACAGTCCTCTATGGAGTAACAAAAAACATTTTTTTTTATCAACAATTTCATTGTTTATTAACTTACCAATTGGTTATAAACAAATTTTTAACTTTGTTGGATTTTTTTTCTGAAACTTCCAGAATTTACAAAAACAATCATATACAACAAAGTATAGAAAAAAAAAATTCCCAATTTTTCCCAATTCCAATTCCCAAAGTACAATAAAAAATTGAAAATTTTTTTTTCTATACTTTGTTATATATGGTTGTTTTTGTAAATTTTGGAAGTTTCAGAAAAAAAATCTGTCAAAGTTAAAAATTCATTTATAACAAATTGGTAAGTCAATAAACAATGGAATTGTTGATAAGAAAAATAATTTTTTTTACTTATAGAGGATGTCAATTATGATTTTTAGAAAAAAAAATCTCAATTTTTAAAAAAAAAAAAAACGATTATAAAAATTAAAAATTGTTATTAGAAAAATTTTTTTTCAAAAATCATAATATTTGTAATATAATGAAGTTGTGAAAAAATATTGGAATAATCAATTTGTTTATAAAAAATGTATCAACAAAGGGCGGGAAATTTTTTTTTTGCAAATCAATTTATATCTTGTAAAATTTTTTTTTTAATTTTTTTTTTTATAAAAAATTATAAAATATAGAAAATTTTTTATTTAAAATTTTAACGACAATTATTTAAACATTTTTTTTCATTTACAATTAAGACAGAAGTTCGAGAAAATTTTGTTAGTTAACAATCGTTTAATTTGTCGAAAAATCAACGTTAAGTAAAATTTCCAACGGGAATAAATTATTCATAGTGTTCCGAATACACCATGATTTTTTCAAATTTAAAAAAACATATTTAATACCTTAAATAAATTAATTAATGTGTCGTACTCGCTTTTGACGCCGCGCGCGCAACCTAAAAATGTCGCTCGGAGACCCATTTTCAGCGTTAAATTAAAATTATAAATAATGGAGATAGAGTTTCGGAAGTCCGAAGGTTTTCATTGGAAATTTCCTCCTCTTTCAGAATCTTTTTTTTGAAATTTCTTAAATATCAATAGTTCATGAAATATTGGCAAAAAACAAAATGCCATTTTTTTTTCATCTTCAATTGTTTATAACTTTTGCAATTTTTTATGTGCTAATACACGCTTTCGGCACATTCTTCTAGGCGTTATTCTGGATCCAATGAGCTATCACACATAATTTTAAGAGCAGTATCTCTATTTTAGACCATTTTCAACTTGTCGAGTAGACTATTTCACGAACTTTGGCCGCTTATATCTCAGAAACTAAACATACAAAATCATTTGAACCCACACTTTTTCCTAATG
Organism: Gonioctena quinquepunctata; assembly: GCA_018342105.1. NCBI lineage: Eukaryota > Metazoa > Arthropoda > Insecta > Coleoptera > Chrysomelidae > Gonioctena > Gonioctena quinquepunctata. Next base: position 553,988 of record JAFIRS010000074.1, on the reverse strand, counting down.
ACCCATCCAACTATAACATTATAAAATTTCAGCCAATTCGACCGAGAGCCAATTTCCCATATGTTTGCGTGCGGGGTTCTTTCAGTTTCAAACTGCACAACTGTAGTGACTCGCTTCCTTCATCAAGGTGTGATTACTCTCTTCCATTTCCAAACAAAGTATAGTTCCGCAAGCCATTCATTGTTCCTGGATCGAATGCGATTCTATTATTTACGGGGTGGTTTTTTCCCCTGGGGAACCATTTCCGAAAAAAGCAAGGTAATATATCAAGAAAATAGAAGCAGAATCGGAAAATGGGAGTTCTCTGAATCATTTCAAGACTGAACTTCCGTCGCGTCGGTCGTAGGAAATCGAGCAACCGGATATTACAGGAGTTTTTGAATTCGTGTTATCGTTGAGAGAGTACTATCCGTGTCTAGAAATAGAACAATTCAATTAAGACTAGATCAATAGTTGATGGATTGAAAACACAGTAATGGATTGGATGGAGATAATTCAGTTAGAGACCTCGAAAGCTCTGATGCACATCCAATTAAGTTCATTTCATGGAGGGTGTACCGAACGTTCAATTGTTAAACTTTTGAATGGATGACGGTGACTCTTCAAATTGGATTCTTGTTTTATTAAAGAAACAAAGTCCCCAAATTGGTCAAAAGATGAAAAACTCTAGTTGTTCCATAGCAAAATTGAAAGAGTTTCAATCACTTGATGTTCATCAATTCTGCTGGTTATTTGCCGCTATTCTGCCTTATGTATTTAGAATTCGGTAATCCTTATATCCTTGGGATGCATCGACTGGGAATATTCTTTCAACGGTGCGTTTCTTCAAGATGTTAACTGTCATACCTTCATTGTATAGACGTGAATTTTGTTGGATTTTTTAATGATTAGCACTTCATAGATCCATGACTCAAATCACGTAGGAGCTTCTTTCTCCTGTGAAGTTGAACTAGTAGTTCGTGTTGTGAAGGACATGGTAGAAGGCTTCGAAAAGGAATATCTCAATGATTCTCCTATTGAATAAACTTGTCGAATACGGTATAAGAGGCATTTTATTTGAATGACAGAAAACATTGTGCTGATTTTGGAATGCCTGATTCACAGCCAATCAAAATCGGAGTTGCCCATGGCTCCGTTTTGGGGCCTCTTTTATTCATGGTCTACATAAATGAATTCTTTTTTTTTCTGTTGCCCTACAAATGTCCATACGTGACTGAAAGAAGCAGGTGTGCCTCAAGGTAACGTTCTTGGTCTATTCTGGACGATCATGAAAACTCTGCTAGAAAATTACAGACAACAAGTAATGCAGTAGTGGATTGGACCAGTCAATGGAAATTCAAGCTCAATGAACCCAAATCTATCCAAGTAAATTTATCCAACAGAAGGCTATTAGAAGCTTATCCTCTAGATATATATTAACGGGACAATAGTACCATATTCGATAAAAAAAATTTGACAAAAAATCAGACCGACGAAATACGGAACTGAAAAGTAAAAAATAAAATAAACCTTCTTAGTCTTAATAACTAAGCTCCTAAACTAATGTAAGTAACTAATTTTGAGTCGGCGCCAAACAAACAAGCAAATGAATTAGGTAAGGCATAAAATGATGGCATCGAGTTGCGCGGTGACATTCTGATAATTTTTTTGGAGCAATTTAATGATCTTTGTTGATTGTTGGTTTGGCGCCGACTCAAAATTAGTTACTTACATTAGTTTAGGAGCTTAGTTATTGAGACTAAGAAGGTTTATTTTATTTTTTACTTTTCAGTTCCGTATTTCGTCGGTTTAATTTTTTGTTAAAAAGTTTTTATATTTCAATTTTCTGTGGCTGAAATCTTCTAATTACTACCTACTTGTTTTTTTATTACTTCCAAAATACTTACTTACCCACCTTACCTCAACTATTACCAGTTAAATAATATGATTATTTACTTTTGTTCTGGTTAGTTTATTTCATTACTTTGTATATCATTCCATCCTTCCATAGAATATAATGATTGTGACGGATGTAAAAGAACAAAAATAATGACAGTAGTGATCTGTCATTGTCAACTACATATGTGTCCAATGTTCACAAGTGAAAAATCAATTATCCTCTATTTTTCTACCCGTAAGGGTGGATGATTCCATTCGAAATCCAAATGTGATCAACTATGAGGTATACCCTATCTAATAAAAAAAGAATAATTCAAATCGAAGAACCCAGTACAAAGTTATGCCTGAATCGGTTAACGGACCAGAATTCAGAGGGTGATTGATCAATATCCTTCATTTTGCTACCCATAGAAGTGGATTTCAGCTTTCAAATTCAAATGGGACCAACACCCTATCCACTGAAAACAGAATCATCGGAATCGGACGCCTCAGTAAAAAGTTATGCGTGATCATACATAAAAAAATATATACGCGTCGACTAGAGAACCTCCTCCTTTTTGGTTTCGTCGGTTGAAAAGCCAAATACATCGGCATGACCCTTCACGCCAATCTTGGAAAGAGCATGTTAAAAAGAAAAAAGCGAATTAGGCCTAAAATATACATAGCATTACTGGATGATTGCAAAAAACTCCAAAGCGTTCATTTCCAACATACTCAATAGAGAAAAAATATACAGTGCTTCTCAAAAGTCCCGCTCCCCCCCTCTTATTTTTGGAACGATTATACATAAACAAGTGAAATTTGGAAACTGACTATTAAAGGTTGTAAACTTCCCTACTAGTGATGATAGATGACGAAATCGTCAAAGATGACGTCACAAGGCTATTGTGACCAATAATTTTAAATGGAACCCTACGGCAAGCGACACCTTTTTTAAAAGGTATCGAAAAAACCTATTCAATGATAGTAATTTTGTTTGTGTTTATGGCAGTTTTAATGGCTCATTAGTAAACATTAAAATTTAAATTCCATTCAGTATGATATTAATTACAGATTAAAGAATCAGTATCTACTCAAAGAAATTGCTCTAAGTGACCTCCATTTACTTCCTGACAGTGAAATATCCTATTTTTAAACTCTTCTCGTACTTTTGCAAATGTGTCTGCGGAAACAGCCTCACATTCTGCAACAATACGTTGTTCTAAAACGTCAATATTGTAAGGTTCAGTGGCGTAAACTTTCGATTCAAGGTACCCCCACAGAAAGAAATCCAAAGGTGTGAGGTCCGGTGATCGAGCTGGCCATTCCGTTGAACCTCGTCGTCCAATCCATCTACCACGATACTCCTCATCCAAATACCGTCTTACTGCGCCGTAATAGTGTGGAGGAGCACCATCCTGTTGGAATGTTATTCCCAAATTGCCGAATTAATCTGGATTATCTTCCAAAATTTCAAGGATTAACGGTTTTATTGCGTTTTGCAACAGCTCCAGATAAACCTCACCAGTCAAATTAGTATTTGAAAAAAAAAGCCCAACGATGTGGTTTCCCAGGATACCTGCCCAAACATTCACCTTCTGGGGAAATTGGGTATGTGTTTCACGAAACAGGTGAGGATTTGCGTCACTCCAATACCTCACATTCTGTGTATTTACATTTCCATTTAGATAGAAAGTACTTTCGTCACTAAAACAAATTGTTTTGACATAGTCTGGCTGTTGGTTGATTTTAGTTTCCATATTTTCACAAAATGCTAGTCTTCGGTCTGGGTCGTCGTCTGAGAGTTGATGAACCATTTTTAATTTATATGGATGAAATTTGTTTTTTTATCAACACCCTGTGTACTGTACTTCGACTGACTTCAAAGGTAGATGCAACGTGAATACTACCCGTTGTTTCAAACTTACGAAGAAGCTCCCTTAAATAAGTCCTCGAAACGGGGCGATCGGGAAACCTCTCATTCAAAATGCGTTCTGCTGCATGAATATTTTGTCCAGTTTCACCAAGAATTAGGATCGCTGCTACTTTATCACCTAAAGCACGTACCATTTCGCTTCTTGAAGCACTTAAACGTTTGGCTCACAACAGTTTAACAAATTATTAAAATGTACAAAAATATTAAAAGTACCAAAAGCTGCAAAAACAGTTAAACGTTCGATCAACAATACACAAATTATTTAATGTACAAAAACTTGGACAATTACAAAAATGTCGAATTAGGGAGACTAACAAAAACGTCAGCTTATTTGACAACTATCCGGAGGCGGAGCTTGAATTTTGAATTTGAATTTGATTTAATTCATCACAGCTTTGCGTTTTTCAAAAGCGAGATGCCAAAACTGCCATAAACACAAACAAAATTAGTATAATTAGTATCATTGAATAGGTTTTTTCGATATCTTTTAAAAGAAGTGTCGCTTGCCGTAGGGTTCCATTTAAAATTATTGGTCACAATGGCCTTGTGACGTCATCTTTGACGATTTCGTCATTTATCATCACTAGTAGGGAAGTTTACAACCTTTAATATTCAGTGTTCAAATTTCATTTGTTTATGTATAATCGTTCCAAAAATAAGAGGGGGGGAGGGGACTTTTGAGAAGCACTGTATTATCGATGTGAAATTTGAATTCTTTAAACTGGTAGGCTGTAGTACTTATAGCGACAATTACACCTGCGTTGCTAAGGAAACCTTTAAAGTAATCAAATATCTGTCAATTTAATTCTGTGATTTGATTTAAAAATTGCGAATTTAGTGGTTGTTTAGTAGTTATTTTAAATAATATAAAGTTAAAAAATGACTGATTTCGAATTTTCTCTGACTCTACCGGAGTTAGTAGATGTAGCGAAAGTAGCGTTACAAAAATTATTGCCAGCTAAATCGCGGAAAATTTACGAAATCGCACATTTAAGATTTACGGAATGGAAGATGAAAAAGACATGCAGTTCTTTCTCGGAGGCGGTGTTATTGGCTTATTTTTCGGAACTGGCACATCAACAGTGTGGTCGAATTATTTAATGATTGAAAGTATCTTACAATCCAATAATAATGTAGACATTTCCAAGTATTTCAAACTAATTACATTTCTGAAACAAAAATGGGAAAGGTTACACGCCCAAGAAAGCTGCGATTTTTACGAGTAAACAAATTAGTGATTTTTTAAATAATGCTTCCGATGAATTTTATTTAATGGCCAAGGTTGTTGATGTATTTCGGATTACAGGAGCTTGTCGAATTTGTGGAGTCAGCCAGGTAACATTAGATGATATTGAAGATTCGAGAACGTTATTAATTGTGAAACTCAAGCAAACAAAGAATGATGTAAACAGGAGATTTGTAGTTATTGAAGAAAATATTAAATTTTACCGAATGTACATAGCCCTTCGTCCGGCAGCAGCAAACGATCACCGCCTGTTTTTTGCATATCGCAATGGAAAATGTATCAATCAGGTTGTGGGTAAAAATCAGTTTTATAAGGTACCTGAGACAGTAGCTAATTTTCCTCAACTTGAAAATGCTAATTCATATACAGGTCATTCATTTCGAAGATCGTCAGCTACACTTTCAGTTGAATCTGGGGGAGACTTGATGACACTAAAGAAACATGGCGGTTGGAAGTTATCAACGGTCGCTGAAGGGTTTGCTTGTGAATCGGTAGCACTCAGGACAGAAATAGCTAATAAAGTGTTTAGAACGTGTGGTAGTGCTGAAATAACACCCGATTTGCGACCAGGTACAACGGCAGTTGTGACCATGGCAGAAAAAAATATAATTTCAACACAAGAAAATTCGACTGTTGTACCGAATAGTTCAAGGAACATGTCATCCATGCAATGCACATTTAATAATTGTACTTTTGATATAAAGAAAATGTTACTTTTGTATAATAAAATATTCTATAATTAAATATCTACCTTTACTTATGTGTATATATATCCGGGGAAAAAGTACTCACTTTTTTCCCGGGGAAAAAAGTAATTTCATAAAAAGTGATATTTTGTTACCTGTCAACAAAGATAAAATGTCAAACTTTTTTCCCGTCACAGAAAAAATACTATTTTATTGATTTGTACTTGTATATCACATTTTCTAATTTTGGAAATACGATTTGTGCTCTCACACCTTCATGTAGGCTTCACATGTACTCAAAATATTTATATTATTTGCATACATTGTTCCGTGGTGTACATGTTACTGGAAAGAAAATTGTATCAAAACGCGTCTGTCATTGTCCACCTTTTCAGTTTTAAAAATCAAGGGCGCACACCGGAGAACCAAAAGCAATTTGAATATGATTAAACCAATGCCACAGATGCAATCGATTTCTTTCGAAACTATGGGAAATAACATATTTCCATCCGCTCTACCTTTAAGGTTATATCGATTTTCCCCACTTGCACATTACCTATTATATAACGAAACATCCGATTGAAAATCGCACAAAAGGATTCCCTATCAAGGCCAATGCTTTAGGTATCACAAACAACCTATTAATTATATAAAAAATAACCAAACCCAAAGCAATACTCACTTGAGAGAAAAAAGCAGCCTAGAAAAATGAAAATTATTTCACGTGCGGCAGAAGAGAACATGTTTGATATCCTTCGTCGTAACACAAAAACAACAAATTATCTGTTTTGTGGGATAACCGATAAAAGTACTGAAGAGTTCAAACAGTGCCTTCGTATCTGACCGACATTTACCAGCGATCGGCAGCTTATGTGACGTCACCGTTTTCCCCCACTAGGACGTCGCGACGTCATGAGGCGTCCGATCGATCTGTGTGCCAGGCGGCGCCTACCTGCAAGGGCGATTGGATTTTTCACGGTGTGGACTATGGAATATACAGGGTATACATTTATTTTTAGATTCATATATTCATTTTAAAACTCGTTTAACTTCATTAAAAATAAAAAGTGTCTTATTCCTCAGGACAGCTGACTACAAAAACCTATACAATAGGTATATGTTGGTCGCATATCCATCAAAAAACAACTATTCCCCTGGATATGCGACCAACATACACCTATTGTATAGGTTTCTGTAGTCAGCTGTCTTGAGGAACATTTTTCATTTTTAAGGAAATTATTTCTGGCTATCAAGAATATTACAGATTTCTGTCTCTCATTGCAGATATTTAACTTCGGCATATTTCTTTTACCACCGACGCCATACATTCTGCCGTTTTCAAGTTCTACTGGACGGAAGCTCACTAATAAAAACTTTTTAACAAAAAATTAAACCGACGAAAAAATCAACTGAAAAGCAAAAAATATAATGAATCTTTTTAGTCTAAATGATAATTGAGGTCCTAAACTAATGTGAGTAACTGATTTTGAGGGGGCGCCAAACAAACAATTATCGAAGATCATTATATTACTTTGAAAGAAGTCATCAAAACGCAGCCGTGCATCTCGCTACCATCATTTCATGCTTTACCTAATTCAATTGCTAGTTTGTTTGAGGCCGACTCAAAATCAGTTACTCACATTAGTTTAGGACCTCAATTATCATTTAGACTGAGAAGATTTATTTTATTTTTTGCTTTTCAGTTGATTTTTTCGTCGGTTTAATTTTTTGTTAAAAAGTTTTTATTTTTCAATTTTTTGTTGCTGAAATCTACTAATTACTACCTACTAAATTTTTGATAACTTTCAAAATACTTACTTACCTAGCTTACTTCAACTATTTACTATTAAATAATATAATTTTCTATTTTAACTATTTACTGTTATATAATATAAATTAATTTTGAAAGTTCTGGTTAGTTGATTTCATCACTTTGTATATAATTCCATCCTTTCATAGAATGTAATCATTTTGACGGATGTAGGAGGGTCTGTCAATGTCAACTTCATATGTGTGCCAAAGTATTCTATTATTAGTATATTAAAGTATAAGTGGATAAAAAGGGCTTTAAAACACGCGCGATTTTTCGAGCACGACGGCTCGAAATAGAGCAAGTGTTTTTAAGACCAGTTATCCACGAATACTTTACGTTATTTTTTTTTATTGGTGCACTTTGAAATCATATATACTGGTATTATTACTAAAAAAAATAGAAATAAGAACTAATAATGCAAGAAGGTTGAATTCGTGATGTGACATCAGTATACCTTTCGTTGTCATGGAAATGAGAAAAACATTCATTTGCAATTTGTTACCAAAGATCAATATTTGTTGTCACCAGAGCTCAAAAATGAATGATTCTAATATCGATTTTTTGAATAGTGAGGCAGAATCGCGGTTAATACCGCGAAAATCCAGTGATATATATAAAAAAGAATATGAAAAGTTCATCAAATGGATGGAGGAGCACATATAAATGAACGAATTGTGAGTAATATATTATTTGACGTTACAAGGTACTCCTGTCAGATCAATAATCAAAAATTTGTCATTTAGACTTCACGTTTCTCGATTTGTTGATGTTGTCATGGTTACCTTTAAAAAACGCGCGTTTTTTAAAGTTCGATTTAAACACGCTGAGGCGTGCTTTAAATGGGTAAAAAGGGGCACCAATAAAAAAAAAAACTTTTCGAAATCAATTATTTGATACTATAAACAACACAAACCACACTCAACAACAATTTGAAACTCAACATTATAGACTAAAAAAAATCGAATTATAAATAACGACTTCTAACATAAAAAGTCAATTAATATTTTGGAAATTATAATACACTATAAGATTTTCACTACTTAAGGGTTCACTAAAGCACGACGCGTGTTTTGCTATACAATAGCTTCACCAGGTTCATTTCGATTTGTTATATTATAATTTCCATAATATTAATTGACTTTTTATGTTAGAAGTCGTTATTTTTAATTCGATTTTTTTTTTAGTCTATACTGTTGAGTTCCAAATTGTTGTTGAGTGTGGTTTGTGTTGTTTATAGTATCAAATAATTGATTTCGGAAAGTTTTATAATAGAATTGAATGTGTCGAAAGGTTCCATAAAATGTTGTTAAATCGATAGGTTACCCCATATATCGTAATACCGCAAACTTCAAAAATGCATATCTTAGAAAAATTTAAAACTATCGTATGTAACATTTAAAATATTGTGAGTAAAATATGGTCCAGATTAACGGAACAGTTTTCTAGATATTCAATAAAAACATTGTAAATGTCCTAAAAAAAATGTAACGCACCCTTTATCTAAATGAAAGTTAATATTGAACAATTGAGTTCATCAAAATGTTACCCTATCTTTCATTCAGTAGAAATTATGTCCTTTTTTTTGTAATCAATAACGATCTGTCAATTGTTTTCGGTATAAGGGTATACACAAAAATTTTAAAAAAAACAGAGAGAGTCATTAAGAAACAAAACACGCTTTTTCGCCTACAATAGACTGAAACTATGATATCTTAACAAAATATAACTTGTTGGTTCTGAAATAGTGCTGGAAAAAAAATCCGGAAAAATGATTTTTTAGACTATGCCCCGTATACACCCTAATGCACTATCATCAATAAGATTATAATTGAACATGTTTATGGGTTCCGATCAATACATTTCCATCTTTACTTTGTCTTATTTCGACTAAAAAAACAGTTTTTTTTCTTTGTCAATCCTATCCCAATACGACATTTTTACGAACTTTGGCCGCTTATATCTCGGAAACAAAACACACAAAATCATTTAAACTCACACTTTCTTCTTATCCTACTATAACATAATAAAATTTCAGCCAATTCGACCGAGAGCCAATTTCCCATATGTTTTCGTGCGGGGTTCTTTGGCATCTAGGTAGATCATTAGACGTATACAGAGGAAAAAATCTGAAAACTACAAATAATGGAAAATTAAAATTAAATTCAGCCATAATATAACATACGAGTTAGAACGCGAAGACTAAGTTTCAGATAATAAATAATGTTTGACGGGTCTGCTACCTCGTGGATGGATGCACCTTTGATGTGGACTCCTGAATTTTTTTAGTGATTTTCTCGTGGTTTGAGGGTCTGCTGCCTTGTGGATGGATGTACCTCCGCTGTAGACGTACTCTTGGTTTTTCTGAGTGATATCCTCGCGGTTTGAGGAGTCTGCTACCTCGTGGATGGATGTACCTCTGCTGTGGACGGACTCTTGGATTTTATGAGGGATATCCTTGCGGTTTGAGGGGCCTGCTACCTCGTGGATGGATGTACCTCTGCTGTGGACGTACTCCTGGATTTTTTTGGGGGGATTTCCTCGCGGTTTGAGGGGTTTGCTACCTCGTGGTAAGATGTACCTCTGTGGGCGTACTCCTTGATAGCTGGATTCTATTTCGATTCTTAGGGTAGGCGGGTATGTTGTGTAGGCTTATCCACCAAAGATCGCTGTTTAATGCTCGTAGGACCATGTTGAAGGGAGGTTGTTGAAATTCCGGCTGGCAGGAACATGTTGAAGGGAGGTCCCGTTGAAAATCCGGCTCGAAGGACCATGTTCCCAAGTAGCACACTGAGGTCATAATTCGGTTGTACAGACGTCTACTAGACTAGACAAAAGTCCGTGACTTATGTCTTGTAATATGCTAAGACGTCGCTATGTATGCCAATACGACAAAAAGGCACACTCTTGCGACGTCACATCGACGTTATAAAGTAGTGGTAATGACTTGCCAATATGGACTTATATAAAACCAGTCGCGAAAGGGTCGTTCTGTGGTCTTAGTGTAGTCATTATATCATTACGCATGAAGGTCATAATCTTTATAATATAGTATTACAATATGTATACGATATCAAAAGATTTTATATAATATCAATATAATATATAAGTCAGCCTTCCTTTAGATGTTCATGATACTCTGTGACCGTGATAGTTATCAAGATAAGAATGATTTTCACTTATGTGTCTTTTAGAATTGTTCTGAAACTCTAGTGGCCAAGCAAATCCATTTTTACGATCAAAATCCAATTCTACTCACTTAAAATTCATGCGCCTCGAAAATGAGGAGTGATAAATATTTATTTTCATTTCAGAAAAAATATATTTCATCAATTTTTCTCATTAATCGTTGAAATGTGTAGACCATATTACGAAAGATACTTGATTAGCACATCTTCAATGATTTTTAAATTGATATAACACCCAGGCTCCCATATTTTTTATTTTAAATATTTTTGTTCCAATATTGGCTACCAGAATGATGTTATCAATCAATCGAAAAACATGGATGCCGTCCTTCTAGTATCGAAAAGTTGTAATTACTATCATTAATTACTATCATAGAATAGTTTACGAGTGTCTCAAAGACATCGCAATATCTTACATAAAAAAGTTGTAATGTAGTCGCTGTGACCACAAGTAGCAAGTTTTGTTGTACTAACGTCGTAACGCTATCAAAATAGAAAAAGATATACACTGAGTGCATAAGCATTCCGCTAGTTCCGCGTAATGGAAAACGCTAAAAATAACTGATATTTACAATAGAGGTTATGTTGATGTTGAACAGTTATATTTAAATATTTTTTATTTATCACTCGACGTGCACATACATATTATTTATGTATTTCCTTGTTGTGAAAACAATTGAAGGAACTGGATGATTTTGGGGTAGGCACTCATCCTTCCTCTTTATATTTTTCTATATGCTCCAGTTCTCTTGTAAGGCAGATTGGATTTTTGTTTTGTATTCATACGGAACTGAATATTCTACATACATAACACAATATACCTATCCAACGAAAATAACATAACCAACAAAAATAATCTAACCTAGATACATAATGTAATCATTACGACCAAAGTTCATCAGTTGTTAAAACTACATTACATGAGTACAATATGTAGTCGTAGAAACGTTTCAAAAATATATTCATTAGAACCACATATTTTCATTGTCATAATAACCTCACAGCAACTGCTCTTAAGTTCTACTTAATGACACGTACAATGTATTTACATACAAACCACAGAACAACTTCATCTCGAGAATTCTTTATTGTACTCTCGTTATATCTACTACACGACGTCATAGCAACGCACATTAACTTTTTGGTTTTAAAACATACAAATACGTGGTCTTCAAGACAGTATAAGAAGTCAATATGTTAATTTTATGACTCTGTGCTACTTAGGTTAAATGGAGGTTGTGTCATACCTTAAGGATTGTAAGCGGCAATATAGGTTTGCCGTTTTTGAAGTGCCCTGGTAGGTCGTTGGAATGAGTACTACCATTCTTTTGATGATACTGATAAATTTCATTCTGTGCTGGATTTTTTTTTAAATGATTTTATTATATAATGTTGGTTAAAAAGTATATAGATTAGGGACTCTCCAAGTTTATCGAAATTTATTCGATATCTGTCAAGATTGAAACCTTCAGCTTTGTCTAAACTTTAATGAAAAAGTAGTTTCGATAAAAGGTCTCACTTCTATGTGTTTCTACTTTGAGTAGAATATCAATCTTAGTTTCACCATCCCATTAAACGTACAAGATGAAAAATGACTAACTGAAATGGACAAATGTGGATTTTTCAAAGGAAGTCCGAATACCGTTAAAAAAATTATGTGACTATTAAGAAAAAGACTGGTGAAACATGGAAAACTCTGGTGAAACATGGAGCAAATTTTCAATGATTATAAATTTGAAGCCAAATACACCTTAATGGTATTGGTCATTGGAACTGATATCATATCGGCGATATATCCAATAATAGACCGGGAGCCCGCGACCGAAAATCACAGGTAATTTGTTAGAAGTATGGCACTCCTCCAGAGGTCATTATTGACATGAAAATGATAGTCATTCCGCTGGACGTCGGGGCGTAATCTCAGGACGATTGATTAAACATTGCGGAATATTTACGGATATCAAAGGATTTTTGAGACAATGATTCCTGTATTTTCTGGTAGTTGGTTGAAAAAATCGGTATAGCACCCTACTTACTTATAAAAAATTGAAGATTCGAGTCGAAAAAGAATCAAGTTTCGACAACTATGATTGAAAATTTGAAGCAGAATTGGGGTGTGAATTGAATACGCCACCTATTGAGGAAGTTCTCAAACAATGTAATTCTCTCATCTGTGTTATCGGTAAATGGAAGTAGATAAATGGTAATGATATGCCATCTATGGGTCTACTCAATGAGTGCTATTTTTTATATCTACGTTTAGAATTACAAGCGGCTTAATCATTGTCTAAAGATGATGTAGTGCGCTTTTCCATCTAGTGAGGGAGTTTCCAAGTAACCCCTGTGTGCAATAAAAGAGGGACATCTATGTTTGTTACTCCAAAGTATTAAAAGTGTGGAGACTCAGTGCTACCTCGCGGTAAAAAATATCGCGAACATTTCTTCAGCAAATTCCTCACATGTTAATGTCAAGTCAAATGTCACATGTCCACTTGTCAAATCACAAAATATTGACGGGAATGTAATGGTGTGGAAGTTTACGTTGATTATTCACAATATTACATAAATTATACCCCAGTGTGCACAAGCCAGAAAACTGAAGAAACAAATTTCACAGCTGCTCTCGAAATGTGCCCAATCGATATTCTCTAATTAGTATTCAAAGTTCAAATGTTGGCAGGTTCCCGTTCAATATTTGATTTTCCTACACGTCACGGACAATGATGTTCCCGAAGAGATTGTGGGGTTTCCTTGACTGATCGAAAAGTGTTATTTCGTAAAATGCAATCCAATACAAAAACCAAGGAAATGTTCATTCTGAGGGCCCTGGAGAAAATTCTCAATGACAAGGAGATCAAGAGATCTTATCACTCCCAATTGAAAAGGGCATGTGAAGCGGCTCTTGGTGAGAGAACTTTAATCCTTTTTGTTGTTTTAAATTCCTTATTGAGAAACGAATTCGTGAGATTTTGAAGAAATCAATTCAAATATGGGAAAACATATTGAACTAAACCTTGTTCTCCTTCAAAACCTCAACATATTTACATAAAAATGGTGTTAATTTCCATATGATGAAATGTTTCATTATTAATAGAAAGTGAAATGTTGTAGACATGAAAAGATCTGCATCAGACAAAATACACTCACATGTAAAAAAAACGTTGTTATTTGATAAAATTTAAAGTCTCATATTTTTTTATTTGTTATTCAATTTTCATAATTTTTTCAGCAAACTGCATATCCAGTCTTTTGTTAAATGCTGGCATATTAGTCATTATACAGGGTTATTTAAAAGGTTGTACAACCCTGATTTTAAGACACTGTGGAATAATTTCGTAGCCAAATTCTTTCAAAATACCATTTTTCTTAAGAATCATTCCTTTCCTACATTTTATTTTTTGGTTCCTGTCTTTAGGTGCACTGGTTCATTTTTAAGAGCTAAATGAACTTGTCACCGACAGTTTACTTTAAGAAATACTACTTTTTGATGAGGTGGATTAGCTCGTTTTTGCCCTAATTCAGTTTGACAGTGATTTTTTTATGCAAAACATACTCCTTTCAAGGTTCTAAGTCTAGAAAATTGCGCAAAAGCTATTGCTCTTGTGGAAGATGCATCTAATTATGAATGTGTTCCAAGAATCCTTCGCTCTAACATCAAAAGAGAAGTCGAACGTGAAACTGGCAGAAATAAGTGTAGGGCAGATAGAGGCAGAAAACGGAAAACTACTGCTATTCATGACAGATTTCTTCATGTTATAAATCTGCGGGATAAATAAAAGAATTATGAGACATCAAATTTCATCAAATATTAACTTGTTGCGTTTTTTGCATGTGACTGTAATTGCTATCATGAAAATTTCCTAGTATCATTTGAAATAGACATCAATGTTCATAGATATTCCTCTAATAAGTGTGTCACAAGAGTAGCTTTGAAAATCTCTAGATTGTTTTTTATTTGAATTCTCATTTTTTTAAGGTCAAAATAGCGATTTAAAGATTTGTTTTTATAACTCAAGAGTTTGTTCTGTTATAATGTTAAATAATATTCTAATCTTTTTAAAAGAAGTTTATTCAACTCTTCAACATTTCCTCATCACCTTTTGCCAAAAATGTTGATATGTAGGCTCAAAGTAAATTGTGTTAATACCTATGCCAATATTTATATAAAATAATCACCTCAAGCGTTAATTAAATCACAAGTTGTAGGACAGTGTTGCCATAATTATTTCACTCCGTCCGAAGTTATAATTTTTCCAGAACAAATCAAGAATGAAACCACCGAAACCAAAAATGATGACGAAAAAATTTCCGATGCCTTACCCCTCCCCAAAAGTGGCGATGCCAACATATTAACGACAGAAAAATACTTTTTGCCTTTCGAGCTAGCTTGTCAAAGCAAATCATCCCGCATAGTTGTCACCGCCTTGGACTGTCTGCAGAAATTGATCGCCTATGGACATTTGACGGCCAATGTACCCGACTCGACTTCGCCGGGAAAGCTTTTGATCGATAGAATTGTCGAGACCATTTGTTCCTGTTTCACAGGACCACAGACTGATGAAGGTGAGCCTATCCTTCTTCAGTAGTAACTGCTCTTAAACTGTTTTAACAACTACTATTGCTGCAGTGATACCCATAGAAATGTTTATGCCCCATGGCATTTTTAAATAGAAAATGTTGTTTTTGGTCCATGTGACAAAATATCGAAGCATCAATGGATGCAAAAATATGATTTTATGGGGGTATTGACTAACATGTGTATTTGTAATAGCTTGAATGCTAGAGCTTTTTTTTATAATTTTGTTAGGCAGACTAAAACCTGTTTTTTTAGTTTTTTTAATCCAAAGGAGCAAGTCATGAGATATTCCTAATAGAAATATATCAAAGCTTGGTTTTGTGTATGCTTCTCAATAATTTTTAATTTTGAAAAAATCTGAAGAAATTGAATAGAAATGATTAAAAAAAAATTCAATCAAGCTGTCATCTTAAATTCCTGGATTTTGACAAAAATTCATGATCTCCGACCCCAAAAACCCCCACATACCAATTTTGAATGAAATCGGGCAATAATCACAAAACTCGTCGCCATCTTGGAACCGCCATCTTGAATTTATGAATTTTTGCCAAAAAATTCGTGTTCTCTATCCCCAAAAACCCTCTCATATCAATTTTGAATAGAATCGAACCATAATCTCAAAACTCGTCCGACATATTGGAGCCGCCATTTTGTTTTTTCTCTAGCAAAAATTACATTATGCATTGTCACCGGAATTATGAACACCTGCTAAGTTTCACGTTACAACTAGAAATTGGTCAAATTTAATTACAAACCCACAATGACATCGGGACAGGTGAAACTAAATAAAAGCTTGTAATAAATAACCAAAGTACGCCATTTTGTCATTCCAACCATGTATAAATGCCAAACTTTGAGTCATTTGGGTGACTGAGAGCAGGTCAATGAGCTATTCTCCTTAAAAAAACTCAATTTCTATGGAATCAGTGGATTACTGTAAACCTAATCGATCATTGCTTTACAAATCAATTCCAACAACAGTTCGCCCAACTTTTCCCACACACAGACTTGTTCTTTTGGGGGCTTTCCTCATATTTATTCATTATTTGTAACTAATTGTATACATAATTTTTGTTCAATGTTTATAATGTTCACTATGATTTATGAATAAATATTATTATACTATTATAAAACTACAGGGATGTGAAATTCAGAGGTCCTCAGGGTTCTGTGTTAAGACCACTGTTGTTCAACATCTACATTGATGATTTGGACCCATTCCTAGCACTATTCACAGATAACACCACACTCAGTTATTCCCAATTAGAATTATGATTCTCCAGTTTTGCTAGGGGTACTTGTAGAGAATAAACTTATAATTGGTTCGTTGCTAACAGAAAAATCATAAAAACTTTTTGTGACTACCAAAACCTCTATTTGAAAATAATACATTCTAACGCCTGTTTTGGGACATAAATATGCAACTGTCTATGATAAACCTAGTAAAATAAAGTATTATATTCTAATTTTTCTTGTGAAAAATTGATACTTTTGCAATAACCATGTAGTATTTTTTTACACGCTTTATATTAGCTTCACTTGTATGTTTGTTTGTTTGTTTGTAAGCGACTCCTTTGGGCGCGACTTTGACCCACTTCCAGATGTCCGAATGATTTGAAATTTGGCAGGTGTACATAATTCCAGTGACAATGCATTAAGAAATTTTTGTGTGAAAAAAAAACATAATGACGGCTCCAATATGGCGTACGAGTTTTGTGATTATGGTACGATTCGCTTCAAAATTGGTATCTGAGGGTTTTCGTGGTCGGAGATTATGATTCCTTTGTCAAAATTGAAAAATTCAAGATGGCGGCTCCAAAATGGTGGACGAATTTTGTGATTATAGTCTGATTCTATTCAAAATTGGTATGTGGGGGTTTTTGGGGTCGAATATTATGATTCTTTTGTAAAAATTTAAAAGTTCGAAGTGGCGGCTTTAAAATGGCGGCCGAGTTTTGTGATTATGGTCTGATTCTATTCAAAATTGGTATGTGGGGGTTTTCGGGGTCGGAGATTATGATTATTCTGTCAAAATTGAAGGATTCGAAATGGCGGCTCCAAAATGGCTGCGAGTTTTGTGATTATGGTCCGGTTCTATTCAATATTGGAGAATAATGGTTAACAAAAATTAATAATAATAATAATAATAATAGTTTGAAAAACTAAAAACACGCGTTAATAGAAAACTAAACTAAAAAGTTGAAAATAAATAATAGTTTAAAAAAACTAAAAAAGTATTCCCTATGATTTTTAGTTTGGTCGGCAAAAATGACCATACCTGGTATTCTCCTTGTTTTATTTTTCAAAACAGTAATAGCATCCTCACGATTCCTCAGGGTGATTTTGATAAGTCGGTTTTTGTTGGGTTCAATTTTTCCAACTCTAAATACTTTTATATTGGAAATGTCTACATTATAATTCACAAAAATATTGGACACGGATTTCAAATCATCATCTTTGCGTTTTTCGAATGTTGATCCATTAGATTGCTGGATATTTATTTATTTATTTTATTTTTATTTATTTTATTTTTTTTTAGCCGTTTTGCTATACATTCCAATAATACAAATCAATTATAATACTACTGATAATAATTAGAAATAAAAAAAAAATTCAAATGTTTTTTTTTTCCTACACTCTAAGTGAGTACACACTTGTATTGTGTAGTGAGAAAAAAGAAAAACAAAACAGCATAACATGAAAACCGACAATTTAAAGTCAGAAATAGGAAGAAGGAACGGAACAGTATAAACAATATACAAATGGAGGGTTAATAGGAACAGAGTAAAACATACTACAATAGGCAGTAATTGTGTGAATCAAAATTCAACAGTGCAGTTAACATGGCTGTAAGTTGGTGAATAATAATAAAAATACAAATTTTTTATGTTTCTATAATTCTCAAGAAGTCCCTATAATTACTATAGATATAAAGTTTAATGGCTGAAGTGAATTTCTTGAAGTTAGCATATTTTTGAATGGCGAGAGGTAATAGATTATATGCTTTAGGTTGAATATATGTTACAAAACGGTGACTAATGTTCTTGTTGTTAAGTGGTGTAACGAGTAGTTGGTTCAACGTGCCACGTGTATTGTAACCATGATTGAATGTTTGCTGACAATGACCACTCTTATAGGCAGATATTAAAATTGTGAAAAAATATAATGACCGAATATTAAGTATATCTGGAGAATACAGTGCATTTGTCGAGGATCGTTTTTTTCGTCTAAAGATAATTTTTAATATAAAATTCTGGATCACTTTGAGATTTTGTAATGAGTTTTCATACAGACCAGAGCGTAGGAGTGACTCCACAAGTGATTTGTATATTATAAGCAACAGTTTAATCGACAGTATCTCTCTCAGTATATAAAATTTGTAAATCAGTTTTCTGAGTTTTGTTGTTAGATAATTGATGTGAGTTTCCCACCTGAGATTTTTGTCGATTATAATGCTAATGGCTAACTTCTGTGATGTTCTTATTTGTTATCAGAATGTTACATTCTCTTCTTTGTCTTTCTAGCATCTCTGCTATCAGGTCTTGAGAGTGTTCCTCGTTATTTTCCAAATTGTTAGACGAATCTGATCTGTTGTTTAATGTGACAGTTTTTGAGTCATTAACAAACTTTTCAAAATTTTCCTTTAGTTCATTAATTTGATTTATTAAAGTTGGGACTTTCCACATTCCAGTTTCACAGTTACTACATGGAAATTTTAATTTTCTCTTGGTTTTGAGCTGTAAGCATTTGATTTCTGAACCTGTGAGGTTTCCACAATCATCAGCAGTGCATAATAATTTATTACAACCATCACACGCAAATAATTGATTAATGTCATATTCATTTTTACATTGAGTACACATTCCTTTATTCATGTTTAAAATAATTATAAAAATTATTGGTGCGCCACTGGTCACAATAAATTCAGGTGGACTTTTCTTATCAGCTCCAGGTTTTTTGCTGCTATAGTTTTTAATTTGGTTCGTTTTTATTTGGTAGTGTTTTTGTGCTTCTTTATTCCACTTATGTTTTATGTGATTTGCACCCAAAATCGATTATATTTTCACGTTCACTTTATAGCAGGTTGTAGAATAATTAAATCTGTATAAAATAGTATCAATTTCAACTATACTGTTTAAACCACTTAATTATACTCAAAACTAGGAGCAAATTGAAGTACAACTTGTTCACGTTTAGACAGACTGAATTAAATAATTACCCGAAATAAGGATATACATTATTGACTGTTCTCTGCAATTTGTTTTATCATAAAAAGAAATGTAATTTGCTATTATTATTATTTTTCTGACTCTCCTGTCTTTTGACTTTTGCTCACGTATTCTTTTCTAGGTGTCCAATTGCAAATAATCAAAGCCCTCCTAACCGTAGTAACTAGTCAATATGTGGAAGTGCACGAAGGTACCGTCCTCATGGCGGTCCGCACCTGCTACAACATATTCCTCGCCAGCAAAAATCTCATCAACCAAACCACGGCGAGAGCAACCTTGACTCAAATGCTGAACGTTATCTTCACCCGCATGGAAAACCAAGCGCTAGAGGCAGAAGTCCAAGCGGAACTGCATACTACTCAGTCGAATAACGATTTGAAACTGTCGAACGGAAGCGATTCAAAGTCGGTGAAATCACTCAAACTGGAAGGGACGGAAAGCGAGGTTAAGGTTGATGGAGAGGAGGTCACGGGAGAGCAGGTGGCGCTCGATGTCATGGAGAATATTTTAGACAGCGTTATGGCGGAAGCAGTCGATAATAAACAGGTCGAAAGTTCGCCGGAGATCGAGACGCAGAGTGTAACGTCATCCATTACAAGGTAAACATTTTCAGCTGAATTCCAGAATTAGCAGCATAGAGTCGTGTTAAAATTCCGGTTTTTGTATTGCTCTTTTCATTTTGTTTTTGTTCTTGTAAACATCATATGCTGGTTTCTCAAATTGTTCTTATAAAAATATAGATGGCGCTATTTTGAAATACTGATAATGAAGATAAAATACAGATGTGCTATTCCAAAATATAAGCTATATGGATTGGGCAGATTTGAAGGGTTACATTTGACAGTGTGTTAATTTTGTTCCACTTTGAATTTATTGACAATTTGAATCCTACATATTATCAAGGTGGTGTGTTCCTGTAGTTGACGTCCCTCAAAATCCAACTATATGAAAATTTCATGCTAAAACCAGACGGAAATGTTCATTACAATGCTTTGCTCAGGAATTCGAGAGAGTTCCTCAACATCGGTAGCATCAAAAGGTTAAATTTTGAATTGATGTAGCCGGCACTTAACGAAAATCCATATTAAAGCAAAGAAAAGACACTCATTTACATGATACATAGACTGAACAATATTATATGGTGAAGTTTGTATCTAGGCCAAACAGGAAGAACATTTAAAAAACTATTATTAGAACATAGGAACTGTTTTGTCAACGGTGAAACAAATTCAACTTTTGTTCTCACCTCTTGACTGAAAAACATTGTTTTGTTAACGATTACGAAATATTACATATATAAAAGAAAGCTTTATAATTCGACCTTCTACAAAGTGTAGAAATTAGTAAATGCAAAAAGCCCAATCTCTTGAGGAGATCAATTAATAATTCTCCTTTGTTGAATTTATTTTACTGAAGATTAAACAGGTAATGGATATAATTCTCGTCCCATCAATTACCAATTGGATTATCCCTAATATTCTTGTAAAAACGAACGTTTGACTGTTTTTTTTTTTTATCTAATAATAATGAATATTACATACATACATACATATAACATTTATATATCATATACCAGTGTTATAATGCCAAAACACAATTTCGACACATAACACAATTAATTATAGAACGTCTCTTTAATAGAATAACACCCTGTTATCTATTTTAGTCACCAATTGTCCTTCAAAACAAGGCTCGGCTGGGGATTCACAAATAACTTTTATCTAGATAAAATTTTCCTTCTATACTCATTCTGTCTCCTTGAAAAGATAGTTGGGTTCTTGTCAAAAAAAAATGCACTCGACTTTGGGTTTTTCAAATTCTTTCCTTTGCCGTTTCCTTAAGTAATACACAAAAATAACTTTAACACTTATATTGGATTCAAATATATGTTACAACTCAAAGTTTATCAACAAAATAAATTATGAGGTAGAATATAGGGAATAAATCAAAACTATAATCAGATAATACAACAACCAAATAGTTGAAAATAATGATCTAACCCAAAATGCTTGGATAAAAGAACCCCATATGCTCCAATATACCAAAAATCAGATTAATCACGCACTGTGAAATTTGTCTCTCTTAGAAATTGCAACCACTCTTCATTGGGGCAAAGAAAGGAGCGAACACCTTTCTATGACTGGTTTACATATTCAACTATTCCCATGTTCAAATTTACAAATGTTCACCCTCGAAATCTAAGGTAAGCTTTGCACTAGGTTATTTCATAGTTACTAAAAGCATCGCAACTCGCCAAGTGTGCAACAATTTTCCTTCCATAATCCGCTACATTTTCTCGTCCTCCAGTAATTTCAAAAGTATTTTCTGTTCTGCCAACTCCCGAAAACGTCACTCAAGACAAAATATCGACACCGTTATTCCCGATTATTCTAAATTTTAACGCGACGGCCCATTATTTTGAATAAAAATTATCCGTTGGCGACCGCGCTCGCTAGGCGGACACTTGCTTCGAGCTCTTTAACTTTTTTCCTCGCGTCCCCCAGCTCAAGAGACGCCGTCCTGGGTTCGTTTAGTTTTGTGATTGGCCTCAATCATTATTTAAATTTCATTGGGCAGAAAAATATAAAATCTTGAGGATTCAGCAATCAGCAACACCCAAAACGGTTTGCTAATAATACAATGGCCTTTTATTTGAGTTCAGAAAGCTTAAACATCCGATGATTAACTCATTTACATTGTAACAATTCGCTATCTGCTCAGGTTACCTTTAGAGAGGAGATTTCCAGTAAAATTCTACAATTTGTATAGTCCCAATACCCTCTATATTATCTTGAACATTTGAAATCACCATGGTGACATTACATTTCCCAGGATACCATCTCAGGAAAGTATGGATACCCAGAGCGAAAACGACTCAGCCGTAACGGCTAAATTCACCCACATCCTCCAGAAGGACGCTTTCCTCGTATTCCGCGCTCTCTGCAAACTCTCCATGAAACCCCTGCCGGAAGGCACGCCCGATCCCAAGTCTCACGAGCTCAGATCGAAGGTGCTGTCGTTGCAACTGCTCCTGTCCATCCTGCAGAACGCCGGGCCGGTTTTCAGGTCCAACGAAATGTTCATCACCGCCATCAAGCAATACCTGTGCGTGGCCCTCTCCAAGAACGGCGTCAGTTCCATTTCCAAGGTCTTCGAGCTGTCCCTGGCGATATTCCTCGCGCTGCTCTCCAACTTCAAGCTCCACCTCAAGATGCAGATCGAGGTGTTCTTCAAGGAAATATTCCTCAACATCCTGGAAACTTCGAATTCCTCTTTCGAGCACAAGTGGATGGTGATACAGGCTCTGACGAGGATCTGCGGGGATGCTCAGAGCGTCGTCGATATATACGTGAATTATGACTGTGATCTGTCTGCTGCGAACCTCTTCGAACGTCTAGTCAATGATTTGTTCAAGGTAATTATAGTGATAGTTTTTTTTTCAGCAAACCCGCTGCTGTAAGATTCTTGGGTTAGGTTCTATGGAGTGGTGACATTTTCAGATCTATTGTGGCTCAATCTTATCTTCATATTATCATAAAGTGCATTTACATACCACTCCAGTGTTTGTATTTGATGGTTGCAGCAAACTTCTGAAACGTAAAAATTTTTAGGTTTTAGACGCACGAAGAAAATGTTCAAGAAAAATAAAACATGATAAATGTTGTTTCTGAATAGACAAGAATGACATTTCGAAAGCATGGAAAAATGGTCAACAGTAAAACGTCAAAATCGACTTTTGCTAAATTGTTAACGGTATTTTTCCATTGAAATATATTAATTAGTTCAAGGGCCACAGTCGTTTTTTTTCGACTTTTAAGTAGGAATTTCGGACCTTTCACAATTTTATAATTCTGTCTTCCAAGACGAAATTTCATAATTCCGACTTTGAAGTCGGAATTTCCGACTTAATTAGTCGAAACTTCATTATTCTGAGTTAGGAAGTGGGAAAAATTTTGCGAGCGTTTTCGTTGCTCGCAAAAATAACGATACAGACGCATGGAAAAAATGCAAAAAATTCAATGTTAAAATGACGTTTTTAAAACTTAAAAATGACGTTTTTAAAACTTAAAAATGACGTTTTTAAAACTTAAAAATGACGTTTCTCAGTAGGGATGCTGAAAATACTCGTAAATTTGAAAGGAACGCTCAACTGCCTCATTTCAGAGTATTCCAATGCCAACATATCTCTAATAATTGACGTTTAAGGAAGATATGTTGAGCTCAGTTATAAATTTGATGGATTCCTTCTTTTCAGAGTAATGTTGAGTTAACTCATAGGGCATTTTCGGTATCTGAAAATGCTTTATCATGTTTCTTGACGCCGAGACGTCCATTGATATCAAAATCAACCATAAGTGGAAACCGGAAGTTGTAATTTCATTGCACATTTTACGTGTAGACCATTCGTTTCCATTTATTGTGATTCTTTACAAACCGGAAGTGATTATTCTCTACTGTAACTTGAATATTCAAAGTTTCGTAGGCTCAATAACAACCTTTCACCATTTCCCTATGACCACATGCTGCTGGCATCGTCTGATTCAATGGAACATATTTTTTCTCAACGTCAATGAGACACTGTTTATATTTTTGCACCAGGAACACCCACTTTCCGAGGATCCTACTCATTCTTGAATACTGTATTCCTCCTCCTCTCTAATACCCCATTTCTTCCTTACATCTAAGATGGCAACAACGGAATCGATCGAGAGCAGGAAGAAGGGAACACCTTCCGCTATCCTCACTCCCTTACGGCATACCTGTCTTTCAACTTATCACAGCCCCATCCCATGGGGAGATCGGAGATTGCGATACGCCCAATCAGCGCGTTTGGTCGTAGCCCAGCTCCCATTTCATTATATCAGTGGTGAGGACGCTTGCACGAGCATATTTGAAGCTGCTCCTTAGCCGAGACCAAGGGAACAACCACCTCAACCCATAGATGGAAAATTCTCCTGCCTCTACCGAATCACTGTATTCATTTTGTAACACTACCTAGTACCAATGCCCCCCCAGAGTCTAACCCTGTTGGCGAGGCATCGTAAACGATGGGACTGCCCGCTGGGTACCCATGTCAACAAGACTCCTGTTGTTGCAATAGAGTTTCCACCTATTGCTACTCGTGTTTATGTTTGACGAGTCACCGCCGCACAAGTGCTATCATGTTAACTGAGTGGGCACCTGAACTTTACCCGGAGGTGTCTGGGATCATCACAGGCATACCCCCACCCGTCGGCCTAGGTACATGGGTGGGCCTAGACCTACCAAGATGGCAACAGCAACCCTGTATATTCCACAAATGAGACGTTCTGTATATTTTTTCTCGGCGCTTTGTCAAGAAGACCCTCTTTATGTTTTTGACAGCTGACAGGTTACACCCATGACTTTTTTCCTCAGTGACAAGTGACAGAACCACGCGCCATTGTTTCTAGTATATGACAAATGACAGCAGCACGTACAATTTTTTCTAAGACTCCTTGTCGATCCACCTCGTATGAGAACTCAAAATGGTAGGATCCTGTATCTATCACTCCAAATAACGTTCATACAATTGTAGACTCTATGTCGAAACACTGTACAAATTATTTCGAGCTGTATTCCCCAAATGATTAAATGAAAATTTTTATAAATAGCTTTCATCGCACAAAATGTGTGAACACTTGGGTTCAAACCAGGGACTGTCTACTATCTGAGCTAGTTCGACATAAGACAGACATTTTTCCAAAATTATGACGTTTTATGGTTAATAATCCCGACTAATGTTCAACGCTGTTCCGACGACAACGCCTTCTAGTGTTCAATGCTCCCACCCTTTTGCCGATGGCTGTGTTCCAACGATGCCTTCGTTCCAACGATGCCTTTTATCTCTTCCTCGCAAATACCTCTCTCTTTCTCTTACACCAGGGTTATTATATATATAATACTGACAGGTTACGGCGAAACCTTTATTTTGATGACGTCTGATGTGTGCCAGAATCGCCAACTTTATAGAACTTATTTTTAAATTTCGAAGAGTAACAAGGATGAACATTCAAGATGAACAAGGATGAATACAATAAAAACCTAAATAATTAGTATATGTTGGTAGCAGTGGCACACTTTCCTCACCTTACGTCTGGTCACCCGAACTCTCCTAAAGCTGTTTTATGCCGTAACCCTGTCAGTATATATATATATAGTAGCCCTGTCTTACACATTGTTTTCCCTATCCCTGTTGTGATAGCGGCTCTGATACTCTACTTTGGCAGTCTCTATGATTTTAGTAGTGTAAATGAGGAACGAGATGGCCCATATTCTGTTGTGTTGAGTTGACTATCATTTGCTCATCAAATTTTTGAACTGGTTTGAATTGTTGTGTTAGAAACTCAAGTTTTTTTCAAAATCCAGTCAATTGGTGGTGATATTTATATTCTCCCAAGGTGGCACAAGGGCGACATTCAGTGGAACTAGGAGTGTCCCCCAATCAGGAGCGCGCCATGAAACTCCGAGGGTTGGAATGCCTGGTGTCCATCCTGAAGTGTATGGTCGAATGGAGCAAGGATCTCTACGTGAACCCCAATTTGCAGTCGACGGTGGGGGAGCAAGAGCCGAAGGAGAACGATGACGCTTCGCTGAAGTCGCACGGAGGATCTTCGAATAGTCTGCATTCTAGCGAGAGTGGCGGAAACAAGGAGGTGCTGGATTCTCCAGAACAACTCGAGGTTTTGAAGCAGCAGAAAGAGGTGAGAGAGAAGTTGTACGGGTGTTGCTCGAGGTGAATCTGTATGATTTCGCAGGTTTGGGAGACTGGCATCGAAATGTTCAACAGGAAGCCCCGCAAAGGGATCACGTACCTCCAGGAACAGGGGCTGCTAGGCTCGAATCACGAGGACGTGGCTAAGTTCCTGCATACCGACGACAGACTGGACAAGGCGTTCATCGGGGAATTTTTAGGCGACAACGACGACTTGAGCAAGCAAATGATGTACACTTATGTCGACGAGATGAACTTCACCAACATGGACTTTGTCGCAGCGCTGAGGCATTTTTTGGATGGCTTCAGGTTACCGGGAGAGGCGCAGAAAATTGACAGGTAATATTTCTCAAAACACCGGATTAATAAAGTTAGCTCAGTTATTTTCATTTGTTTGCTTTCCTCAAACATTCATTTACAAGGAGTTGCCGCCATCTTTGCGTCCCCTCCAAAGGACGGCATATCTATCACCCATATCTCGTGCTCATCGATATAACGCCTGCAGCTGTGAATATACTACTATGCTGTAGTTTTTTGCGCTTTTTTTAACGCGAGTCTTCTTTGCACGCGAGTCTTCTTTGCCTGGTGGTCACCCATCTAAGTTGTAACCGCGCCTGGCATTGGTGCTTTAGGTATCAATAAGGCTCTTGTCAACCTGACCAACCGGCGGGTGCCCCCAGAATCTCTTCATTTACAGTTTTGTCCAGAATATCAAACATTAATCTTTAAAATTCATACGATTGGTACACTTCATGCACCCAACTAGGCAAACCAAAGGCATCATCATTAAATATATACGAACTTTGGAAAATTCTATTTTATATATTGGAGTTCTAATTTCCAACAACCTACACACTAACTTAAAAAAAAATATGTTAAAAAATTGACTCAAAACCCATTCAAAGAAAGATTTGGTAAACTAGTATTTTGATCTTTAATTCTGATGCACAATTAAAAATCTGTTTGTATTTTCAATAGACTAATATCCCTATTATAAAATTTATCGTTTCTTGGGGTCAATTAAGATTATATTTATTATCTATCTATCTATCTATCTATCTATCTATCTTCTATCTATCTATCATATTTCCTTTGAATTGAGCTTGTGAGACGTATGCTTAGACATCATTTGAACAAAACCCTGATGCCTACCATTCTATCACACCTCATTTCTGGATGACATTCATTTGAGGCTTACAATACAATACAATTTATTAACATCAATCAAGATTACACATCCAGTATAAATATATAAAAAATGTATAAACATATCAGACTAGTCCAGGACCTTAAACTAAACTAAAAGACAAACTACAAAATAAAATACATATCAATTAAGTAGAGATGAAGTATCTATGTGAAGATTTCAGAAATTCAAGAATTCCTCAGTGCTATAAAATGCATTTTCAATTAAGAACATTTTCAATTTGTTTCTGAAAGACATTTCATACGCATAAATAACGAATGATGATGGTCTCAAAAAAAAACCCGAGGCACCCCACCACCACCACCAATATCTTCTGTTGCCACCAATGGAAAATAAGATTTTTTGTTATACCTTCAGCCAGCATTCAGTATCTCAACTATAGAAAGTTGTGACCACATAAAGCACGAAGAATATTGGTCCCAAAATAGAACCCTGTGGCATACCATCGATAAAGATCAGTTTTTTGCTTTGGAACGAGTATCGGGTTCGTTCGATTACTCGAAACATTCCAGTTGAGCTTTGTATGTTCTCTTTCAGACTCATGGAGAAATTCGCCAGCAGGTATTGCGAATGCAACCCGAACAACGGCCTCTTCGCCACCGCCGACACGGCGTACGTGCTGGGCTTCTCGATAATCATGCTCACCACCGACCTGCATTCGCCCCAAGTGAAAAACAAAATGACCAAGGAGCAATACATCAAACTGAACCGCGGAAGTACCGACAGCAAAGACGTCCCCGAAGAATACCTGTCGCAGATCTACGACGAGATAGCCGGGCACGAAATCAAAATGAAAAACACCGTCAACAAGCCGGGCAAACAGCAGTTCAGCAGCGAGAAGCGCAGGAAAATCCTCTTCAATATGGAGATGGAGGCCATTTCGACCGCCGCCAAGAACTTGATGGAATCCGTGTCGCACGTTCAGGCGAACTTCACGTTGGCCAAACACTTGGAGCACGTCAGGCCGATGTTCAAAATGGCTTGGACTTCGTTCCTGGCCGCTTTCAGCGTCGGCCTTCAGGACTGCGACGACCCCGACGTCGCCGCGCTCTGCTTGGACGGCATGCGGTGCGCGATCAGGATCGTCTGCATCTTCCACATGCCGATGGAGAGAGACGCTTACGTCCAGGCTCTGTCTAGGTTCACTTTACTCAACGCAAATTCCCCCATAATGGACATGAAGGCGAAGAATATAGACACGATCAAGACTCTTATAATGGTGGCGCACACCGACGGGAATTACTTGGGCTCGAGCTGGTTGGACATTTTGAAGTGCATTTCGCAGTTGGAGCTGGCGCAGCTGATCGGCACCGGAGTGAGGCCGGAGTTCCTGTCCGGACCGGGTCACAAACCGCCCGATCCCGGGTCTAAGGTAAGGTTCTGAAATAACATATTGTCGTTCCCACTCTTGGAAAATATAACTTGAAAACTAAATTGAGCGGCTAATTTAGGCTCCACCCTGTATAAGGTTTTAATTTTTGCGTGAGTTGTTAAATTTGCCTACCATCCTAATCTCTGAAATACTTATAATAGAATAAAAATATATTAAATTATAAAAACGCATTTATAAGTCTATATAAGGTATATTTAATAGCCAAGTTAACAACAAATAAGGTTCAGAGTTGATGAAGAAATCCATTTTGATGCGCAATCATGTGAATTCTTAGAAAACTCACTAAAAATCAATTTCCAGATAATTTTCAATACGATTTCCTCCATGCGACCATGCTGGAATTTGTCTGTCTGTCGCTTTGGCACTAACTTGTTTATCGTTATTTATAATGTTAGAGTGGAAAATATTGCGTCCGAAATACATACAAGAAAGAAGGGAATTTTTGTGGCATAGTGGACAAATTATTAAATTATGGAAAAAAAGCATCCTAAAGTGAGAGTCAACCCACGATCTTATCATAAGGTTGTGGGTTCGACTCCCACTTTAGGATGCTTTTTTTCCATAATTTAATAATTTGTCCACTATCCCACAAAAATTCCCTTCTTTCTTGTTATTTATAATGTTATTAACCGCACTGGTAATTTACGTAGGACTATAGATATCATCGTGGAAGTTAACATTTATTTAATATTACCAATTGCTGTTTTGTTTTAAAATAACGAAGGGGTTGAGTATCAGTTCATGATCTGCCCTGCAATGATTTACTTATCGCCGAACATTTCTGATACGGAAATCTCGTATTAGTTATTATTTCCATATGTTTCTGTGCTTTGAATCTCATACATTGTTCTTATTTAGTCAAGTTATTTGTTTGAGGTGTCAGCGGTTATTAAATTTATGGCTGTTTTCAACTATTCGTTACCGCGGTGGTTATTCATTAATTATTTCTGGATGTGGAGCCGCGAAGGCTATTATTAGACCTTCGTTTCTACAGATTCCATTCACAAATTGGTCTTATACTTTTTGTTCCTATCTACTAAAATTCTTCCTAGCTATCGGTATTATACAGGGTAGGCTTTACAATGTCTACATTTTGTGGCTATGAGCTTAGGATTGGAAGACAAATGGGTATATAACATTTAGATGGATTTTAACAAATTCGGTTTAGGCAAATTGTTAGGTTAAGAAAACGTGAAAAGATCAAGATTGTCCAAATTTAGTAGTTGTGTGAAAAACAAAAACACCCTTTTTGAAATTTTGAGCAGTTTTTGTATTTTGTTTCGAAATATACAGGTAAGTAGTAGGGCTATACCATTAGTAACACAGTTTCAAGGTCAAATTGGTGTGCTAGAAATGGTTTAGCTAAACACGGAAGATCTGGGGTTTGGGGACCGCCACAGGTTTGGGACCGCTACTGAGTTCGGCGGCGGGGATGCTGCAACCACGGGCGGTTTGTTGTAGGAAGAGTCGAGGTAAAAAAATCTAACAGTCATGTTGTTTTTTTTTTATTGCTTTATTTAACGCCGGCTGATTTCTGCTACCAGAGCTAAACACCGACGCCGGTGAGCACACTCCCCCCCAACCGGAAATTTTGCCGAATCCTTTGTTGTTTCAGAGGTAGGGTTCTTTAACGAGCTCAACATCTATGAACTCGGGATCGCCATCTTAAGGTCATCTCCGAAGGACGGCATATCTATCGTCTTATCTCGTGCTCATTGATAGGACGCCTGCAGCTGCGAATATGCTACTACGCTACAGTTGGTAGGGCATTTAACGCGCACTTTCGTTGTCAGGTGGTCACCCATTCAAGAAATAGCCGCGCCCGACGTTTCTTGGCTCAGATATCAATAAGACTCTCGTCAACCTGACCAGCCGCCTGTGCTCAGCAGCCATGTTGTGGATGGGTGGATCGACGGCAGGGAAAAAATCGTGAGTGATTGGTCAACGGTCAGCCATGTTGTATAAGAAGGGATCGAGCTGATCTGTGGTAGGCCGTCACTCACAGTCTGAGGGGGAAGTTGCAAGCCAATAGCCGTTAACCGCCATCCAATAGCTAAAAAATTAGGGTCAGCTTTTTTCCCTGCCCTCGATCCCTCCCCAATACCTCCGAACTCAGTGGAGATCCAAACCCAGTGGCGGTCACCAAACCTCAGATCGTCCGTGTATAGCTATACCATTTCTAGCGCACCAATTTGACAATGAATCTTGTTACTAATGGTATAGCCCTACTACTCAGGTAATGCCGATCGATAAAAAAGTCTTCAACATCATTATTGCATTATTTTCAAAGCAACCTGTTCAGTACCGGATTTATACTCACTTACGCCGGGGGATAATTCTTACGATGCCGCCGCCAATTAGTATTAATTGTCAGTTTCAAAGTACCCATTTATTGTTTTTTTCTTTTTCATAACATATGACTATAACATAAAATTATAACAATAAAGAAACAATTTTTTTTTTACTTACTAACTTAAAGCTAACAAGAAATTGACGTGTTCATATTTTGTTGTTGAAAGTTTGAATAAGATCTGAAATATTTATTCTATCAATATCTTTATCAGTTTTGCTAGCTCATCTACTATTGAAATGTTATTTTTTCCAATTCACGTATTGAATATGAAAAAATATATAACTTACTATTTACAGCATTTACTTCTTGAGAACGCGAAGTTCCCGGAGACGATTCCAATTCTTTCTCATTCGAATTGAGAAAAAGGAATGTATTTCAAGACATTTCTCGATAACTTCAATCAACTTCTTTTGTTTATTTTAGCTTCTGCCGTTTCCAGAATGCACCACCTTATTTTTTACTCATTTTCAACTTAGATAACTTATAAAATTCAAATTTCAATATTCGTCAACCACTTCCTATTATATGCTGAACACTGGTTGAGGGTTTTGTTTCTAGTTAGACGAAATAAATAGAATACGGCTTTTTTGTTCTTCTTCAAAGAAAAGTATGCGCCGTAGCCGCCTGTCAAGTCAAGTCAAAATATACTTTATTGTCAAAGAAAATAGATCTTGTTGACAAAGCATGAAATACACATATAATAGAACACATGTCAAAAAAACAAATATATAGAATAGAATTTTATTTGAAATAGGATTCCCTAATATACATGTTAGCTAACTTACATATAGTACAATAAACTAAATTTATACTAATAATACAAATATCAATATCTATATACATAAAGTGTTTAAACTGGACAAAAGAAATATTCAATATCGTTCCTGGATATGTTTCAAAAGTTCATTCTTAAAAACATTTAATGATGTAGTAGATTTCATTGAGTCAGGCAAATTATTGAATAGGACAACACCTTTGAAGAATAAACTGCACATACTACTTCTTGCATTAGTTCTATTTATATGAATGTGACTGTTGTGTCTGGTTGAATGGTGATGAATGTCTTTATTGAAAGTTATTAATGATAACAAGTAAGGTGGGGTCATTTTATTTAATATTTTATAGATGAACACCATAGAACAATAGAGTATTCTTTGGGATACTGAGAGCCATTGTAGAGCAGATAACATGGTAGAAATTGGTGTATACCTGTTACACTTTAAAATTATTCTCATTCCCCGATTTTGTAGTTTTTGCATTTGTTGCACTTTGTTCAAATTAAAAGAGAATAAAATAGATGCACAGTATATAGGCATTACAAACATCAAAATTTCAGATTTTACAAACAAAAACTAAAAAAAAAACATGAAGATTTGTTTAGGTAAACAAAAGAATAATAGGCCTTTTCGATTAAAAGATCTTGGACTGATCTTCGGAATTTTTTTAATTCTGTAATATTTTTCAGAATAATAGGAAGATGATTGTATACCTTGATACTTTCATAAATCAGAGAATGCTTGGTCAAAGCGAATTTTGTAATAGGTAAATAAAGCATATGGTCCTGTCCGTATTGATGAGTCCAAGGCACCGCTGCCGCTCGAGATCAAAGTGAATATAATTTTCACAAAATAGTGTCCTTTTGATGCGGCGGCCGCCGCGGTGGCGATTTGCCCTTTGTCGCCTCTTGAAGTTTGCCGTCGGTGGCTAATAGTCCCATACTTAGCCTCTCACTAAATCCGGCACTGAACCTGTTAATAAACTCTAAATTTGCGTAAGCTGAATAATGAAAACTTGACCCATTTGATCGGACCATAACTGTGACACTGTATATATAGTTTAATTTGGCCGGTAATGTTATAAAATTATCTTCTAAGGAACGCATCGGCCAGACCAGTTCCCAGAGCGTAGTCGTGGCCGTCGACAGGATTTTCACCGGATCTACGCGCTTAGACGGTGACGCAATAGTCGATTTCGTGAAGGCCTTGTGTAAAGTTTCGCTGGAAGAATTGGCGCATCCCGGACATCCCAGGATGTTCTCCTTGCAGAAAATCGTCGAAATCTCCTACTACAACATGGGAAGGATCCGTCTGCAGTGGTCGAGGATTTGGCAGGTTCTCGGCGAGCATTTCAACACGGTGGGATGCAACCCCAACGAGGAGATTTGCTTCTTTGCCGTGGACAGTCTGCGGCAACTCTCCATGAAGTTCATAGAGAAGGGAGAGTTCTCCAATTTCAGGTAAGCGTCGCGTCTGTTGCGCTACATACAAAAACCTGTACATTCTGTCTTTGCTTTCGGGTAGGTTCCAGAAAGACTTTCTCCGTCCGTTCGAGTACATCATGAAAAACAACATATCCCCCACGATACGCGACATGGTGGTGCGCTGCGTTGCCCAAATGGTCAACTCGCAAGCGAAGAACGTCCGTTCCGGCTGGAAGAACATCTTCTCGGTCTTCCACTTGGCGGCGGGCGACCAAGAAGAAGCCATCGTGGAGCTCGCATTCCAAACGACCGGCAAAATCATCATGGAGCTGTACGAGAAGCAGTTCTCGACGATGATCGACTCGTTTCAGGACGCCGTCAAGTGCCTCTCCGAGTTCGCTTGCAACGCCAGGTTTCCGGACACCAGCATGGAAGCCATAAGACTGGTGAGAGCGTGCGCTTGCAGCGTTAGCGGCGCCCCGCACTTGTTTGCGGAACACGGCGGCATGGAGAATGACGTCGCCGTCACCGAGGAGGATAGGGTGTGGGTTCGGGGCTGGTTTCCTCTCCTATTCTCTCTGAGCTGTGTCGTGAACAGGTGAGTGAGTGAAAGTGTATAATTTTATGGGTTTTTTTGTAGGGTTGTTGAGGAAATCGGGAAAAGAGATACAGCTTACGTGCAAATGATTCTGTTTGTTACTCTCAAACTCACCAAAGCTATCCAGATACTTCTCCCTTTCTCTACATTTTCCACAGTACTCTAAGCAGAAGTTATTCCTGTACACACTATCAGTTCTTAAATCTCTCTTTCCAAGATCCTACCTCAAAGAAATTATTATTATGATCAAACCGCAAAACTTGAAATTCTCCGCGAAAACGAAAAAATTCTCCGAAATCCCCTGAACTCTTCTCTTAGACTCACAATCTCACACCCACCCGATGACTCTTAAACTCCCCAACAAACTCTGATTTTTTCCACCGACTTCCCTAACTTATCCACGGCTTGGAGGCTGTACCCATCCTTCCCGACCGCGTGAGAGACAATGATGCTAACCACTGCTCTACGAGGACTTTTATTAATATACAGAAAATAACACAATTAAATTATTAATTGCCTTACTGAGGCTTTCTAACATGCTGAAAAATGTATATTTGAATTCAAATATCAAATCACTGTAAGTAGTGAGTTCAAAATCCTTTATTTCATCAATTTTGCATTTCCTATTTCCCCATTTAGGAATTTAATGCTTGTTTTATTGCAATTTGAAGGCTTTCAAAACAATTGAATACAATTCTGATTAGAGTAGTCTTCAGCAGACTCAATCAACAAATCAATATGAGCAAATGGCCTCGGATTTTTTCTCCAGATCCTTGTTCTTAGATTTGAACACCCTTTTTCCTTCTTAGCCACTTCCATTGCTTCAGTCGTTCACGAATTCCATGCATTGAAATATTTCGAACTTCTGCTTAAACAGACATCTCCGATAATCTCCAACATTCCTGGGAATTGAACTATTTTTCGTGATCCTCTCGACTAGGTGCAAGCTCGACGTCAGGACGAGGGCTCTGACCGTCCTCTTCGAGATCATCAAAACGTACGGCGACTCCTTCCAGCCGCACTGGTGGAAAGACCTCTTCAAAGTCCTCTTCAGGATATTCGACAACATGAAGCTGCCGGAGAAACAGCCGGAGAAGGCCGAGTGGATGACGACGACCTGCAACCACGCCCTCTACGCCATTGTCGACGTATTCACGCAGTACTTCGACGTGTTGGGCCCCCTGCTGCTGGAAGAGCTCTACTTGCAGCTGCACTGGTGCGTGCAGCAGGACAACGAACAGCTTGCGCGATCCGGTACGAATTGTCTGGAGAACTTGGTCAACTCCAACGGGCAGAAGTTCACCGAGGAGACCTGGAAGAAGACTTGTCAGTGCATGCTGGATATATTCGATTCGACGTTGCCGGTGGCGTTGTTGTCTTGGAAGCCGGAATCGATGAAGACGACGGCGGTGATCGAGCAGAACGGTGATGTAGGGGTTAACAAAGGTAAGAGGAATTCAAGAAATCGTTGCACTGAGTTTTCCAAAAGAAAACTTATTTCAGCTGAGTAAATATACTAGCCCGATTCAACGATCAAGGCATAGACTGGGACATACTGCCGACACAACTAACGTTCAGTATGTCCCAGTCTAAACGTTGATCGTTGAATCGGCCTGGTATCTACTCAGTTGTTAATAGTATTATGACCCGAGAATAAACATAAATAGACATAACGAATTTATATGGAAAGAAATGGCCACCTCGAATATGAAAAGTTATTTTAATGAATAATATATTCTGAAAATGTTGAAAAATGCATCGAAACTAATCGCTTCCATATGAAGCTTGAAATCACATCAGGAAGTAATAAAAATGCCAACCAAGATATAAGTTGAACAAAAAAATTATCTAAATATATATATGAAACTTTCATACACCTCTGCAAATTGCAGGCGTGTGAAAGTCATAGTATCACAAAATACATACATAAAATTCCAAATTTATGACGCTATAAAAATTAACCACAGCTGAGTTAAAATAATGGTTTTCATGTGTGCTTAACCCTATCTGAACCAGTGATAAAGATATGGTCACAGTAATAAATTATGTTTTTTTACTCATCCTTAATAATTAACGCGTAAAACGTCATCACTAGCGGACTATAAAAATGGTTGAAAAATAAAAATCCTACTATCATTCCAGCATCCAAACTCATTCACTTAACTCGACTCAACCAAGTAAAGTACACAGCTCGAAATATGTAGGTAGATTGAAACTCAGTCTTAACTATCAAACATAAATAATTGAAATGTATCGTGCACGTATTTAATTACTAAATAAACAATAAAGAAATTAAAAATCAATAATCGTAATTTAGAAACCGCTGATGAAAATATTGTGTGTGAAATCCAGAAATCTGAAACAGGAAAAAGCTGTATTTTTGTGCTTTGTGTTAATTTGGCCCATCAGCTCTTCTTCAACTATTATTCAATTCAATAGATTATTCGATTTTCTACGAAATCTCCATCCAAATAAAATGAAATTTAATTCAGATAGTTGATTGAGTATGGCAAATTATTATTTGCAGGGCCGGTTCATGATAATGGGTAATCAGTTGTGGGGATTTTAATTCTACAACAGTCCCAGGTCATATAAACAACACCCTGAACAGGTCGTGCTAATAGTTATTC
Organism: Gonioctena quinquepunctata; assembly: GCA_018342105.1. Lineage (NCBI taxonomy): Eukaryota > Metazoa > Arthropoda > Insecta > Coleoptera > Chrysomelidae > Gonioctena > Gonioctena quinquepunctata. Next base: position 517,346 of record JAFIRS010000074.1, on the reverse strand, counting down.
GCAAAATGGGCAAAATAATCCAGAAATGGCATACTTTTCAGTGTCATCCCGGACTAGGTAGCCCGTTGGCAATTTGTCGTCTATATTCATGCTATTTCTACCAATAAAAAATATTGAAGTGTCCTAAGACAAAGCATATCCTGAGGTCGTCGCTCAACCTAAAATGTCATAGATTGCTTTTCATTGTGAAAAGGGTGCATAATTCCGATCTTTATCCAATGAAAGCGTCCTTACAAAGACTTTGCATCACATAAACAAAAAATCAACCAGTCCGAGTCCCGACCCCTGAAGAACGCCACGTTTTGCAGGTATACTCAAGCGTAACAGCTATCAGGACAACGGTTCGAGCAATGTGGAAGTGTTCAATGGGCTGGCCATCAAAAGCGTCGTTCAGTTGGAACTTATACAGACGATAGACAACATTGTGTTTTATCCGGCGACTTCAAGGAAAGAGGACGCCGAAACGCTGGCGCTCGCCGCCGCTGACATGGCGGGCAGTGGTTCACTAGCCGAATGCCAGAGGGAGGAGCAGGGGATGTACAGGTTGCTGAGTTCGCCGCATCTGTTGCAGTTGACAGAGTGTTTGCTTCAGTCGCACAGGTGAGTTCCTCAATACTAGATAGTGCCTACATTATTTCGTAAAGTTTCAAACATATATTTGAATTCGAACCATTCTGTATTCCATTTCGTATTCGGTCATTCTTCATAGCTCAAAAAAGTGTTATATTTGCGCACCTCACACCACATCAACATTGTGTAAATAAATATCCACACGATTAATAAACACAAAACAACTCATTTCTTTGTTCCAAAAATGGGCAGACGCCAAGGAACAAAATAAAGAAAAACCTAACCCCAAATAATCTGTTGTTGTCTTGCCGGATATCAACTGCAGCAGTGCTGTTTCCACTATAAAGTATCGACTTGGAATCATAACAAGCTTCCAGAAAGCTGAAATATTGCAATCAATCACTTATGATTATAACTCACAACTTGATAGTTTTACAGTCATCATACACGTAAATTACACTCTCTTAGGCTTTTAGCACTAACTGTACGCGACAAACGCACAAAAACGATTGTACGCGGCTGGAAGAGTAAAGAAGTAAACGGCTAGCAAGTTGGTTTTTCTAGGCTTTGAACTATGTGTAGCGAGTCGCGCAAGGGCAGACTACCTGGTTATTAGTCTCACTTGCTGGTCAAGTGAAACTTCAACAGGGCGTAGAGTTTTGGAAAGAGAAACAAAAAAACGTGGCTAACCAAAGGACTTCGAAAGTCACCTAAAAATATGCGTTCCTTGCATCAAATTAGGAAAAGGTCGACGATATTTTCATAGATTTCTAGTTTTATAGATACAGAAACATTTACAGAAGAGTTATAAAAAGAGCCATCACATACTACTCAAGCAGAATAGCTGGGTCTGCAAATAATCAAAGGGGAACTTGGCCCATCATCAATGAATTACGAGGAACGGAAAAAGTAGATACAGCAAGAAAAAACTTGAGCTAAGAATAATTAAACTCATTCTATTGTTCCATAGCAGCAAAAGTGTCTGACAATATTACTGTAAGAACTGATCCATTGTTATTCTTAAAAGGAAAATTTGTTGAAGATTTTTTTTTAACCCACAGAGATTCTTGAAAGTAAACAAATGTTCACCGAAATCTATATAATAAAAATGAATCTAGATTCTTCGTAAGCTCAAAACGTGAGAACGGCCGGACCGAATTGGCTAATTTTTCTTTTAAATATTCTTATTAGCCCAAGGATGGTTTATACGGAATTTAGGAAAGTTGCCCGGAAATTGGAAAATTTGGGTATATAAGAAAATTGGCGAAGAAAAAGACTATCGAGTAATTTATTACCAAAGAGGAAATACCTCAGCGTTCGTAATACTCCGAATAATGCTTTTAGGGAAAGAAAGGAGTTTGAGAAAAATTATTGGAAATTTCTTTGCCTTGGAAACGTTTTCAGGAATATATAATAAAAATGAATGTCTGTGTTGGTAAGCTCATAACTTGAGAACGGCTGGACAGGTTTGGCTAATTTTTTTCGAAAAAACGGAATAAAGAACGGGATAATGGAAAACGGGATATCGGGATAAAGGGATAACAGGAAAACGGGATAACTGGAAAATGGGATAATGGGAAAACGGGATAACTCGGTAACGGGATAACGGGAAGCGGGCATAACCTAGTTGGAACAACACAAAAAAACATAGGAAAAAATAAATTCTACGCGGACGAGAGTTTTCAGAAAAAAAAATTAGGGAATATAGAAATAGCGATTTTTGTAACAGTATATACCTAGGCTTAAACAAAACGAACTCGTACAACCTTACTTGCCGTCGGTATTGAGGTAGATTTTATCAATAGTCCGCGCAAATACTAAAAAAAAAAAACTCACGGATGAGTTGCATTTTTCATCAGATTCGCAAAAGCTTTCAACCTGAACCACGAGCAACGAAACCTCCTGTGGAAAGCCGGCTACAAGGGCTCGTCCAAACCCAACCTGCTGAAGCAGGAAACTCAGAGTCTCGCCTGCCTGCTGAGGATACTCTTCAAAATGTACTGCGACGAGAGCAGGCGCCCGCACTGGCCGCTGATCGAGTCCAAACTCATAACCGTGTGCCAAGAAGCCTTAGAGTACTTCCTGCAACTGCAAAGCGAAGGGCACCGGGAAGCTTGGACCTCCCTGCTCCTGCTGGTTTTGACGAGGTTGCTGAAGATGCCGGACGATAGGGTGAGTACAATCGCTTAGTTTTCGAAACTCCGTTTATTCGTCTCATTTTCCAGTTTGCAGCTCACGTCTCGAGGTACTACCCCCTGCTTTGCGAAATCGTGTGCTTCGACCTCAAGGCCGAGCTCAGGTCGATCCTGAGGCGAGTCTTCCTGAGAATTGGGCCGGTGTTCCACATCACAACCACATAGTCGAGACTCAAGTCACACTCTTCCTATTTCCTATGATCCATCAACTGTGTATATAAATTCAACAACTCTCCTCTCACTCTAGCTCGTGTGTTTTTACCTAACTAGTACAAAATCGATCTGTTTCAGTGAGTTCAGTTGAAACCAGTCAAACTTTAGTTATGTCAGAGTTTTCTGTAATTTTATTAATGTTTTCTTTGTGACACTGTACATTTTATTATTTGCGAGCGATGCAGGGTGTTCCAACTCTATTTTCACAGCCATTTCTTGTAGAAACGCAGCCTTGGATAACCTAAAATCAATGTTAGGGGTTCGCGGATGCATCAAAGCCTGTCCCTAATCCGGTGGTAGATTCTGGCCTTGTTGAAACAAAAAGGTAAGTGGGATTTGTCACACAAATCTAGTCCAACTTTTGCGAACTAGTTAGCAGAATGTTCAGTACATTATGTAGAATTTACGCCCTTCAAATTTTTTTTTTTTAATACTCTTACTCCTAATTATATATGCGTGAATAACTGAAAAAAGTAGATCTCTGTTTCTATCGTTTTTTGTTTCAAGTCAATTGTTTTTTTGCATTTTTTTTATCATTTTCAAAAAGATTGCCGTTTGTGAATTTGTTTCATTTATTATGTCTTGTCATATTATTGTTATTCGTTCGACGATTTTTCAAACACGTGTATTGTAAACCCATTTTGTAAGTTTAGCCCTGAAGATGAAGTCGAATAAACGACGAAACGTCGGAAAATTTCAAAGATTCATACCTTACTACCGCCATTCCAAAATGTTTGGTCTTCGCTGTTTTTCAAAATATTCTCCCTTAATAGCCTTTTGCGTACCCTGGAAGCAGTTTTCATAGCACTCTTGTGATAGTGAATGAGGAATCTCAAGAAAATCGTCAACGCAGTGTTATCTACACGTGTGGGAACGAAAATAAATTATTGGATACCAAATCAGGATTGGTCATTTTTTTGTGAAGGTGGCTTTGTAATTTTGGGGGGGGGGCGCATGGCTTTGATTCAATCAGCTCTGGTAGTGGTAGTGGTACACCTTGGTGTAGGTTTTCTTCAGGGTAGGAGGCTGTACTTCTGCTCTTGACATTTCTTCTTTGCTACTATGTATTTCTAACGTTTTCTTGTATCTGTGTTACTCTTTCTTCATGTTCTTCTGTGGACAGGACAGTTTTTACACATGTGTGGATTTTGTCCCAGTTTCGTTGACTATTTATCATTTTCTTTATTGTGTTATCCGGATTTATGCATGTACCGATGTCCACCTCCAGGGCTGTTATTTCCCTTAGTAATGTGGGAATCGCTGAGTCGTTTCACCTCAGCTGTATGCACTAAAAATTCCACCCCACAGAGTCAGGCCGCAGCCTCCGATGACACTCGGGCTTTGACCTTTTGAGCCAGGAGTTGTCTTCTTCCCTCTCGATAATTCGACTCGTTTGTCCCATTTGTACGAAAGCGTGGAACGGCCACAATAATTTTTATTGGCAAGTAGATCTCGGAATTCCGACTTGGATCTCGGAATTCCGACTTAGTTCTCGGAACTCAAGACTGCCGGCTTAACGTCTCCTCCGAAGGACGGGATTCCTCTCGCTATATCTCGTTCACATTGATATAGCGCCTGCGAGCTGTGATACGCTACAAGGCTACAGTTGTATGGCCTATTGTCACTTATCGAAATGCTTGCTATGATTGGAGTTGCTGGACCTGAAACCCGAATAGCCATATTTTGTGAAATTTTTCCATGAAAATATGATCACTCCCACGGTGGTATATTATGATCAGACAAAATGAATGAGAAAAAAATATTTCTCGTACCCTGTTTTTCATGCAGTTCACATAATTCGATGGGAAATTCATTTCCGTATAGGATGCTAGATTTTTTTTACAATATCTTTGCCCCTGAATTTTTTACGATGTTTTGAACTCGACCGTGACCGGATAAAACGCATTTTGGATGGCACCCGTGTAGAATTTGGATTTTAAAAAATAAAGCGAAATAAAGTTCTTCCAAAAATATATATAAATACATAAAAAACTCCGCTTTTTTCGACGATCAGAGCGATGTCATAAAGGGTCGAAACGTCGGGACGCCCACTTTCTCGCTTAGCTTTGCCCAGATCGAAGTGAAAGTAACTTTTTTGGATTTAGCGGACATTTTCACATAGGAATACGTTATTTTCGGAACGACTTTGGGGCTTGTCGCTTGCTAGCGGTTTTTTCGCATTTCTCTAGATTTTTTGCATTTCACGGCCAATTGTCAAGATGGGCTACCATATGTACCACATTTTAGGAATCTACATAAAATTTCCGACGTTTTGGTGCAAACCAGAAATCGATAGGACCACTTTGGATTTTCGACCTAGGCGTTCTACAAAAATTAGATTCCCAACTTTGTTTTCGATCTATCCTAAATTCCGTCCTTAGATTAATTTGGCCATTCTGAATCGATTGGCGTTCGCAGAATTGCTCTATATTGCACCGTTCTCGAATTAGAAAAAAATCAGTAAAAACTTTTTTTCCAAAAAAATTCCGCTAAAATCGTTTTTTTTATAGTTTTTTCCAGAATTTCAGACCGATCGCTCTGTCCCTGATTTTTCTACAATTTTTCAAAGAGAAGTCTGCACCAACGCCTCGGAAAAACCACTTTTGCCAATTTGCAGCGAGAAAAAAAATATTTCTCGTACTCCGATTTCCATGCTATCCGCACCATTCGATAGAAAATTCATTTTCGTTTAGGAAGCTAGATTTTCAAAACGATATCTCTGCCCCTGTTGCCATATCAACGAATATCGACAAAACAATTTCACTACTAAGTCGGAAGTCTGAAATCTAAGTCAGAATTCCGAGATCTAAGTCGGAATTCCGAGATCTAAGTCGGAATTCCGATATCTAAGTGGGAATACCGAGATCTAAGTCAGACTTTGCTTCGAAATAAAAATAAAAATTGTTGTGGCCCTTCCACGCTTTCGTACATTTGCTCCGACGACCGAGTGAGAAGGGGTAATAGTCCGTTCTGTTCACTTGAATATACATTTTAACATTTCGATATAATTGTTTGCGATTCTGCGATACTGATTTAAATTTTTAGTTGAGATAATTATCGATTTTTCCTTTTCCTTAATTAAAAAAAATAAAAAATTTTTAAAAAATTAAAACTTTTTTTTTATAGTTTTTTCCATAAAGTTCCAAATTTCAGACCGATCGTTCTGTCCCTGATTTTTTATGATTTTCAAAGAGATATCTGCACCGACGCCTCCGAAAAATTAATTTGGAGCGAGAAAAAAATATTTCTCGTACTCCGATTTCCATGCTATCGGCATCATTCGATAGAAAAGCCATTTTCGTATAGGAGGCTAGAATTTCTCTGCCCCTGTTGCCATATCAACGAATATCGACAAAACAATTTCACTATTAAGTCGGAAGTCCGAAATCTAAGTCAGAATTCCGAGATCTAAGTCGGAATTCCGATATCTAAGTGGGAATACCGAGATCTCAGTCACACTTTGCTTCGAAATAAAAATTGTTGTGGCCCTTCCACGCTTTCGTACATTTGCTCCCACGACCGAGTGCAAAGGGGTTGGTTCTGCCCTGTGCTGTCCCCTGCACACGGGGTAATAGTCCGTTCTGTTCACTTGAATATACATTTCGATATAATTGTTTGGGATGCTGCGATACCTATTTAAATCTTTAGTTGAGATAATTATCGATTTTTCCTTCAAGATGTCTTTACGATTGTGTTTTGCAAAAACGTCGAACGAAGTTCCTTAGCCATCGAAGGCAAATAATAACACAAACGATAATGATTATGGTTCTTAGGAGAGCAGCAGATAAACGATAAATGAAACAACTCCTGGCACGCCTACAAGTGGTGTAGATGAAATCAGTCAGTACCATTTCAAAGCACTATCCACAAATAAAAATTAACACTGTATATTTAGAAAAGTTGGGAATTACTGCTTATGGATTGATTTCCTCACATTCAACAATTTCGGGGAAATTAAAATGTGACTGTGGTTTCCTTTTTACCTTGGTCGATTAACGATAATGCGCCAGCTGGTCAGAGATATTGACATCAGATCGCATACAAAAGTTTTTGTCCAGCACTCACTGAGTATGAGGATTTATTTCGGGGCGGATATTTCGAGATGAACGTCACCAATAGAGTGTAACCTTATACCGAGGATGCACGAGCAACTCTTTCTCCAGGAGTAATGGAAAAGTCATAGTCTTCTACTATTTCAAATGAATTATATAAAATATATTGGTAGCTTAGAACTCCCAGTCCTCCATATATTTGTTCATGTTTTCATTTAGAATACTATCGATGTATGTGCAGAAAGAAGTCAATTCTGGTATTAGTTCATCTAAGTATTCATCCAATTCCTCATTATTTCTCATGTAGCTTATTGTTATATTCCACAGGTTAACTGCTTCACTACATAATGTTTCTACGGGAATCAATTTTTTCTCATCCAAAAATAAATTATTGATGACACTGTCTAAAGAAATAGTGCCAAATAACAAATTCATGACTTCTCTACTGATGTCTTCTGTGATAACAATATCGTTTTCATCCGCATCCAATTTCAGCGCCTTCAGGAATACTCCATAATTATCCTCATAGGCATCGAGCAATTTACATAGCAAATTATCACGGAACTTTTTTTTTATTTTTGGCAAAGTTTCAATCAAACCACATCTCATTATAAATTTATAATGAGATGTGGTATGAGTGAAACTACGTCAGTTCATTCTACAATTTTGAAGTATTTCGGACCAAGATCTGCACATCTTCTGAAAGACATCAAACATACATTGCCGTCAACATCTTTGTGATAGTTTAAAAACTATTAAATGATATGAAAATTATATTGCATTAATCTCAATGAAAAAAGTTCTACTATAACTCGATATTGAAGTACAAGTTTGGGTATTGAAGGCGACTATATTGGAGATGAATTTGTGTGATAAATTATCTTTCTTTTTTATATTTTTGGATGAATGGCTGGAAATAGATTTAGAACGCCCTGTTTATACATGGTGCTAGGTTAGACGACTAGGGATCTGAAAGTATTGTCTCCCTGTCTAAAATAAGTAATAATTTAGTTGGAATTCAAGACTTTTTTTTGTTATAGTACGCTTTGGAAATATCTCCGTATGTGTAAATACCGTTTGTTTAAAATCATTCCGTACTAGGTGATAAGTTGGATAAGATATATTTATAGAAAAGTTGAATTTGTTATGTGCCTTCATGATTGTTGTACCGTCATTTCGTTTATAGTGAATTCATGTTAATTTGCTGTCGACGACAATAAGCAAAACGCGAAGGAAAAAATTAGGTTTTGTATCTTTGCTGATGTCGTTGAATGTATAACAAGTCATAATTTATTATATTTTTAAGTACCATATATTGAATTTATCGATTGTAAATAAATAATCAACACTGTTCTTGTGTTGCTTCAAAGAATGAATTAAGCTTAATAAAAATATATTGGTAAATAGTTTCATTTTTACAGGTTGTGGTTTTATTCAATTCCCCCCCACCCAATATTCGTGTTATTGGAAATCAAAAATGATTGAAGCAGCATTTGGTGGAGCGAGTTTCATGCGTTTCAGAATTATTTTCCCATATTTTTGGGGTTACCAACCTCGAGAGTCAATAATGGGAACTATTTGGCCAGTCTCAATACCACAAAAGCGTTTGAAAGCTACAAAGTTTTTGCCCCACTCTAATTTTCGAAAATATAAAATTCCAAGGTTAAACTTAAATTCGATATTCGGAAGTGGGAAAAATTTAATTCTGACTTTGAAGTTGAAATTTACGAGTTGGAAAAATTAGATTCCTAGTTTAAAGTCATCGAGATCGGCTGAGATCGCCAGCTGCACCATTCAACCATTTAGTTTGTCAGTCCGCCTGGAACTAACTGTCTCGAGCTTGATTTGCAGGAGTATAGATTTTTGTTGGCCAATAAGATTTGAACGATCATTTGTGAAACCAATAAAAAAATAGACACCAGAAAAATACTAATTGAGACGCGTACGCACGCCAAGCCAAGCGTAGTATTTTTCTGGTGTCTATTTTTTTATTGGTTTCACAAATCATCGTTCAAATCTTATTGGCCAACAAAAATCTATACTCCTGCAAATTCTGCTCAGTCCACGTTGACTACTCACGTTGTTGACTCAGCAAAATACCCGCAAAGCTGTTTGCCCATAAAACAATGGCCTCTTATATGAGTTCAAGAAGACCAAACATCCGACGATAAAACTTAGTTACATTGTAGCAATGTCCAATAGTTGCGAGCTATTCAGGACCTCCGCGCGTTATTCCGATGTAAAAAGATGGTTGTACGGTCAATTGTCCTTTCGAGAATATTTACTAATTCTGATAGGAATGTTTACTCTCCGATTCTTTTCTAAGGGCAGGTTGTATCACAGCCGGTCATCCTTTGGTTTAAAGGTTAACTACAGGTTTTCTCTCTTTCTAGATCATGACAATAAAAAGATAACCCCAGTTAGTAAAACCAAAGATCACCAGAGGTGAATAACCAAACTCAAAACATGATAATTTAGTCAAGAAGTTTCCTGCGAAAAAATAGTTTCATGTTTCCAAAAAATATTAGCAATAGCTCATTCAATTCGGGATGCAATTCTGAAAAAGTCGTTTTTTTGTCCTGAGTCAAAATTCCTGAAATCGAGTCGAGATTTTCCTGAAACTAGAGTCGAGATTCCTGAAACCAAGTCGATAATCCTGAAACAAGAATATCGACTCGGTTTCAGGAATATCGACGAGATTCCTGAAATTGAATGGCTATCATTTCCGTTTCACTAATGAGTAATTCGAGAACAAAAGGGAAACATTCTCAATTGATCTGATTACCTGAACATCCTGTTTATATTTTTAACAAATCGAGTAATTCGACTTCTGGAGGGGTTCCGCGTACTGCAACAAAATCACATGGGGTTTTCGGTAGCTGGGCTCCCGATCAATCCATATTTATAATTTCGTCAGCCAACAGCTCTTGGCAAAAAATTATTCAATTCCTGGCAACTTTTCTCAAAACTAGCTAAAATCCCTAAAAATCGAGTGGAGCCATACAAACAAATTTTATTTCAACATATTTTATGTCATTTAATAGGATAATAAACTTAAAAGTTTAAAATGAAAGAACTTACAAAATAAATAATATCAATATACAATAAAAAACTTAAAAAATACGTACCAGATACAGCATATTGAAGTGAAAAAATAACTACTATTTGTACTAAAATCATCTAAATTTTTGTCCATATTGAGCTATCAAGCATCTTATCTGATGGTGTGAATTTTAATATACCTTCTAAATGCTAAATGGAATCTCTTGTTACTAATATTACAACAAGAGTATCAGTTTTTAACCTGTTTCAACATTATTAAGTTCACTGAACAGTCTTTTGACACTAATGTTGGAGAATGGCAAAACTAATTACAGCTTTAACATTTTTTTAAATTTCAGACTTTCCAGCATTTTTTAATTAAAAACTTGTTTTCAATATTCTTATCTGGCAAATTACAATCTTGCTCTAAATGAATGACTCCTAAACTAGAATGACTTCTCGAAACGTCTAATTCTTGTTTATCTACAATTTGGTTTCAAAATTAAAATAATTTTTACTCATACGTTTGCGCAAATTTTGGTTCTATAACATCAATAGTTCATAAATTCAAAATGTCTTTTATTTTGTAAGACCGACTAATCTAAAATTTCAAATAAAAAGAATAAAAATCTAACTACCATTGGGTCAAAATTTGAGTCCTATCGATCTCAGCTCTTTCAAAGATTCCATTTGGTAAAAAAATCAAATGAAATAAAAATTTTGTTTCTGATGTAATCTTTTGATTTGTCTGAAACTTCTTTGAGAGAATGTCAACTAATAATTTCTTGACATGTTTTTTTGGTAACCTTCCACAGTCTGAAAATGAAAATATAATCAGGAAAATCTATACAAGTGTAGAAAGGGCAAGCAAAAACTATATAGAGAAGTATCTTTTGAATTTAAAAATAATTTTTTTTTTTTTATAGGCAAATTCAGAAAACGGCAAGTTATTGACAAATTGAATCATTTTTCCATAGGAAATATAATTTGGTGAACGCAATAACTTATCGGGGTGAACTAATCAGTTTGCCCTTTCTACACTTGTATAGATTTTCCTGATTATATTTTCAGACTGTGGAAGGTTACCCAAAAAACATGTCAAGAAACGTTGTTCCTCCACAAAAAACCACATTCATTCAATAGTCAACTAATAAATTTTTTATACCCTGGCCGAAAATTCTTGCTTACTTTCTGGCATAATTATTATTACTGACAAAAACTTTTTATTCCTGGCAAATGCCAAGAATTACTGGCAATTTGGCAACCCTTGTTCATCACCTAGCTGAATTATAAAGCATTATTATTTAATTAATTTCCACGGGTTGCAGAACTAAAGCTTCTTCGAAGCTCCGGCTACTGCCCCAGGAATGGACGCACCTGGTAATATCATGCGCCACCCAAGGATTTGTAAGAGTTTCTGGACGAGGCCACCCCACTCTTAACACAAGGGGTTTGGGGATCGATTGTCCCCTACATTATATTTCAAGCATTAGTTTCATCTATAGTTCAAGTTTCATACTTTATTGCGCCAGTATCCCCACAGCCCCTTACGACTGTAAGGAGTAGGTTCGGAACATAGACAAATTAAAAATAAAGAGACTGTTTGAAACATTGGCGATCTTGACCACCAAGTTTTTGGTACGGCCAGTCGCGCATGGAGGCGCTGCCCGCAATCAACAGACGACTGACATGATAATTTTCCAATTTCGACATTTGTCAGAAAATGACAAACCACGTAATAATTTCAGAATTATTCTACTGTTGTCATCGAAAAATTAATTATAGAAATTATACTATGGACTTGAATTATGAACCCAACGTCGAAAATGGAATGTTTTGTTATTCGAGTTGACGCTGAAATTCCTCGAAATATTCTTTCTCAAGGTAAAATATAAGCTGCTTTTCACAAACTGATACTTATTTCCATCCATCAGTTGCAGACATTTTTTCACAAACTGATATATTTCCGTCCATCATTTTCCATTTCCTATCACCATTTGAGGAAGTACGAAGATTATCATCAAACTGGAGCATTTGTTAGGTATACCTACTCGTTCTCCTTTGTGCTAATCAATGAACAAAATTATTGAAGGTTTGTTGTAAATGTAATATGTTTTTATTTTGGTTGATTTGATGATAAGACTGAAGAATATTTTAAATTTTGTTGTTTTTCGGAGTTTTATTATTGTTTTGTCTGTAATTGTACCTTGTCCTAGATACAATAAAATGTGTTTTTATAGTTATTAGTCTTGTTTTATAAGATCTTTAATTTTGTTCTTGATATCATTAAATAAAGATTTAACCACGAACGAACTAACACAGATTCTACGAATCGATTACTGTATATATTTTATTGGTGATCGATTTGCCATTCCTGTATTTCATATGATACAACCATTCATATGGAATACAAGAATAACAAATCGATCACTTATAAAATATACCATATCAATCATATGAAAGTAACACATTTGAAAAACCCGCCTTATTTCAATCGGTCTTACCAACTGTATTTAGTTCGGCCAGTTGCGAGATATGTCGCCACTGTATAAACGTGGTGCCAACTTTTACTGCAGGTTTGACCACTCTCTTTATTTTTAGTTTCTCTATGGTTCGGAACAATAGTCAAAAACTTTCTATAGAAGTAACTTCAGTTTGCAATCCGTGGGGTCCAATCACTAATGGACACAGTTAATAGTTTCATATTAAACTCAATAGGTTTCCTCTGAAGGTGAGAAGGCAGTGAGTTGAGTGCCGCCATCTGTCGTCAGAATTATGTACCTTGGTTTTAGTTGGATGTAACATTTCGATTGCGCATGTTATTTCCCGTTTACAGCGTGTGCGATTTGAAAACGCCCATTTCGAAACTCGTTGATGAGGGATTCGAAAAAATCTGAAATACTGTACTCGATAAGATCTATTGGAGCATGTGGAGAAATTTGAAGTATTCGCATTTCTATGGGCATTTTTTCTAGTTTTCGCATATATGATCAATTCAACCAAAATATTTACAGCTCACGGTGACTTCCCGGTATACTGGAAACTGCATCATTTACTCGGATTTTCAAGGACTCTCATTGCAATTATCCATATATCTAGGTGAAGCCATTTTCGATATATATATATATATAGTGACCGGCAGAAAGTACGCATCATATGGGAAATTCTTTTATTAATTAATTTTGACGAATATCGATATGTGCAATCGCTTCTGCATCAAAAGCAACCCCAAAAGACGTTGTACAGTGCCTTTCGTGTTTGGCGGGAAATTCAAAAATTTTCGAAAATTATGTCTCAAAACACACTTATTTGGGAAAATATTTAAAAATGTTATTTGGAAAAGTTGTTTAGAACGACATTTTATAGCTATGTACAAGTTTTGAAAAAAATCTGAGATAAAAAATAAAAATAATTTTTTTGCCATAATAAAAATTTCAATTTGGAAAAATACATTTTAGACAAAGAAACTCATTAGTAAGGCCAACAGTAATATTTTAAATGATATTTTGTAAATATTCGCAAGCTACTTCTATTTTATTCGGAAAAAAATTGAAATCTATGGATTTGCCATGTATTCAGCTGCTTCATAAGAGGTCACTGAAATATCTCCAGGACATTATAATCCCGATACTGTTCATTATTAATAAAGGTCCTTGTATCTACATAATTTCAAATTGAATTTTTTATTCAAACAAAAAATAAATTGATTACAAACTTTCGAGTATGATTAAATTGTTTGGTTTATAATTATTTCAGCTTCTAATTTTATTATAAAATGTAATTATGTAAAAAATTGAATCAATTTTTTGTTCTAATAAAAAATTCATATTAAAATTCTGTAGATACATGGTTCTTTGTCAATAATAAACAGTATCGGGATTATAATGTCCTGTACATATTCCTGTGACCTCTTATGAAGCAGTTGAACACATGGCAAATCCACAGATTTAAAATTTTCTTCGAATAAAATAGAAGTAGCTGGTGAATCTTTACAAAATATTATTCAAAATATTACTCTTGGGCTTTACTAATGAGTTTTTTGTCAGAAATGTATTTTTCCAAATTGAAATTTTTTTATGGCAAAAATTGATTTTTATTTTTTCATCTCAGATTTTTTTCCAAACTTGTACATAGCTATAAAATGTCGTTCTAAACAACTTTTCCAAATAACATTTTTCAATATTTTCCCAAATAAGTGTGTTTTGAGACATAATTTTTAAATTTTTTAAATTTCCCGCCAAACAAGAAAAGACGAACGGCACTGTACAACATCTTTTGGGGTTTCTTTTGATGCAGAAGCGATTGCATGTATCGACATTTGTCAAAATATTATATTAAAAAAAATCCCATATGATGCGTACTTTCTGCCGGTCACTGTATATATATATTATATATATATATATATATATATATATATATATATATATTCAAAAAAACTGGTGCAAGCGAAATGTCATACCGATAGATAGAGGGGCCAACACCCCAACATATGTACCTACTCATTAAAACGGGGTAATTTGCAAACTTGTTTTTCACAGGCTCATTTCTTCAACTTATCTTGTTTCATATTTAGTCATAATGAGTTGAAATAAAATGAACCTGTAAAAAACAAGTATATAGGTAGAAATTTTGCAAAAATTATTTTAGTATGTCGGGGTGTTAGCTCCACTCTATCGGTATGGCATTTCGCTTCCGCCGGGTGTTTTTTAATCAACTACCGGAAAATACAAGAATCATTGTGTACAAAATCTTTTGAAATCTGTAAATTTTCCGCATAGTTTTCAATCAATATCGTTCTGAGATTACACCCAACGTCCAGCGGAATGACTATCATTCAAGTTTCAATGATGTATTTCGATTTGTAACAAATCATGCACTTGGGATTTTCGCTGCCTTCGGGTCAATAAGGTACAATAAGTAGTTTTTGTCTGCATTTTATTGACCTATTTGACATTGAACTGAATGTTTTATTTTAACGTTTTTTTCTTTTCATTTGTATCGTATTTTTTTGAGATTGTGTTTATATTTTTGGAAGTAAAGAGTTAAGTTTCAGCTTCGAGATTATATTCATGGTAAATAAAAATAATGATCTTCCACATTAAGCCACGACTAAACTTCTTCGAGGAATTCTAAAACAGTTATTTAGGGAGAAAAATATTGTGTAATCAGATAATAATTTCCCATTTGAAAACTGGCAACAGGCTTTTGAACAAGTAGGAATAGGGTTTTTCATTTAGATGACAAATGACTAGCTTTGTTTTCCTGTCAGACCCAAAACGGCATTGACGGCGATTTTTTTTTTTAAAGGAAATAAAATATTTCCGAATTTTCCTATGGATAGTTGACTTGAATTTACATGGAGAAGAAAACTCACCATTGGAAAATATTCGTGGATATTATTTTATCTACGAATGAAAGGTTTTTGGCGGTATAGAATAGGTAATAAGTACTTAACCTACAAAGAAAGCTACGAACGCCAATGTATGCAGGTGCATTTGTCATGAAGTTGACATAATGTGAAAATACCGCTAATTTTGAACTAAGCCAATCTCAAATTGTTATTTCAAAACTAACCAATGGCTATTCACTTTCCCAATAGTCAATCAGACTTTGGGTCTCAAAACGAGCGCATGCGCCTTAAAAAATCATCTAAATGAAAAGGCCTATTAGGCCCGGTTGTTCAATGCGAGTTTAAACCGTTGATTATCTAAACTCGGATTATTAATTGACTATGGATTAGAACGTTATGAATTTTTCAATGAAAAACTAATCCTGGATTCCTTAACTCATTGTTTTCATATGTTGGCAACACATTTTTCCGCTTGTACCGTCATTCGGACCGTTCATAACATCAACATTAAACACAGAACTATAACATAGTTATAGTTCTGTGACATTAAATCAAACTTAACCTAAGAATTCGTAGTTTTGTCAAAAGTATACAGAAAAATTGATCGAAAACAGCCAAGTGTATTGTATAAATTGTTAGGAGTCTCTTAAGAAAAAAATTACTCATTATTTCACTCGTAATTAAATTCCAAGATATTGTAGAATGTACAAAACGGACGCAGTTACTAATTCGCAAAAATTGAAGTTTGGGCTATAATAAAAGTAATGAATACAATACCATCTGCGGAGGTCCCAAAAAAAAGGAATATCATCTCAACAATAAAAGACAAAATTTCTACTTGGGCAGATTTTGTAGATTTACAAACGATCATTCGAAGAACACAAGTTGAAATTAATACACATGAAAGAAAAACATCAACTTTCCTCGGAACTACAAAGGGAGGAGTAGAATCTAGAGAAAACCCATATGATTGAGTGTTTTGAGTGTACATAGGTGCGTAAACATATCTGTAGGAGTCATCGTAAATCATATGCGATGTGTACAACAATAGTTAATTTTCTTTTTTCCCTTTCTACAACTCAATTCTGGAATGGATTATTTTTTATTTTTCGGTGAGGAATGCATTCGCAATAAGTAACTAAAATTTTATATCAACATATCTCTGTTTTCGGGTTAAGTGGAAGAGTATTTTTGATGGTGTCTAACACTTAACAAAAATAAACTTCGCCCTTTATTTTCAATAATATCTAGGCTAGTTATCACTATTATTGTATATACTTATTTGAAAATAATAAAGACGATTATTATTATTATTATAAACAAACATTATCTTTGAAACATAGGTAATTCATCAACCATCAATGAATCAACATTTGCTTGAGATTCCTGAGAACAGATCATGTTTTTCATGTTGCATTTGTGATGATTTAATTTTAGTTTTTTATGTCAAACGTTTTTGGTATGAAAAATCAAGAATTGATTTTTATTTGGAAGTTTATTTTTTGTTACGATTTTGCCTTTGTAATGAGGGGTGATTTTTTGTATTTCTGTTAGTTGCGGACGATTTCTTTAGGCAAGCGAAATCTATTCAAAATTTATTTTTCTGTCCATTCTTCCAAATGGTTTCTAGGTACCGTAATTTCGGGTAATTTTGGCTTACTTGAATTGGTACGTTGTCTAAATACGGGTTTTCTTTTTGTGGCAATATCAAAAATTTCAAAAAAATCGTCTGTCTGTTATATCTACGAACATCTTTGCAGTCGGGTATAAAACAAAAATATTCAACACAATAATAATTTTCAGAATAGTCAATGTTTATTGCAATGTCAAACAATCAAATAGGTTAGAATCGGCAAATTATCTCCTTAAACCCCCAAATTCATGAGATTAACTTAAACCATTGTTAAACTAGGTTTATCTCATAAACCCGTATTGAACAATGAAACGAAATTGGTAATCCTGGTTTAAGCCAAATCACTTGGTCATCCTCGATTGAACAACCGGGCCTTAAGGATAACATCCTTTTATTACACGAATACAGGAAGAAGTTGGTAAGTAACCAATAATCATAATCATTTTAATATCATGAAAGTATTCTTCTTCTCTTAATTGATAAGTATTGAGTATCAAGAGATGGCGCTGTAAATGTCGAAATGTCCACCCAAACAGTAAATAACAAACTTTTTCTTTAGTCACAGCATCTGTCATCTATGCTTCACTCAACTTTACTTGGTGGTACATTGAATATTGAAAAATAGTCAATATCAATATAACAATCCATAACTGAAGTTCAATCTCAAGATTATTTATTATATATTATGAGGTAAGGATTAACTTTGTGTTTGACAGGATTTTAAACAAAGTATACCTACCTACCTACTTGTATTCATTGACAGAATTGTATTCAACTTAAATTTTTAACCGACGAAACCTAAAAGGAGGAGGTTCTCTAGTCGACGCCTATATTTTTTTTTATGTATGACCACGCTTAACTTTTTACTGAGACGTCCGTTTCCGATAATTTTTCATTGGATAGGGTGTACTTCGAAGTTGGTCCCCTTTGAATTTGAGAGATGAAATCCACCCCTAAGGGTAGCAAAATGAAGGATATACCCTCTGAATTCTGGTCCGTTAACCGATTCTATCAGGCATAACTTTGTACTGGATTCTTCGATTTGTATGATTCTTTTTTTATCAGATAGGGTATACCTCATAGTTGATCATATTTGGATTTCGAATGGAATTATCCACCCTTACGGGTAGAAAAATAGGGGATCCTTGATTTTTCACTTGTGAACATTGGCACACATATATGTAGTTGACAATGACAGATCGCTATTGTCATTATTTTTGTTCTCCTACATTCGTCACAATCATTATATTCTATGAGTGGATGGAATGATATACAAAGTAATTGAATAAACTAACCAAAACAACAAAAATCATTTATATTACAACAAATAGCAAAAGCAGATAATCATATTATTTAACTGGTAATAGTTGAAGTAAGGTGGGTAAGTATTTTGGGAATAATAAAAAAACAAGTAGGTAGTGATTAGTAGATTTCAGCCACAAAAAAATTTAAAATAAAACATTTTAACAAAAAATTAAACTTACGAAATACGGTACTGAGAAGTAAAAAATTAAATAATCCTTCTTAGTCTCAATAACTAAGCTCCTAAACTAATGTAAGTAACTAATTTTGAGTTGGCGCCAAACAAACAATCAACGAAGATCATTAAATGACTTTAAAAAAATTATCAGAATGTCACCGCGCAACTCGATGCCATCATTTTACGCCTTACCTAATTCATTTGCTTGTTTGTTTGGCGCCGACTCAAAATTAGTTACTTACATTAGTTTAGGAGCTTAGTTATGGAGACTAAGGTTTATTTAAATTTTGACTTTTCAGTTCCGTATTTCGTCGGTTTAATTTTTTGTTAAAAAGTTTTTATAAAACATATCTACATTCTGAGATTGAGTTGTTAGGAATGGAACTAACTAATAAAATAATTTCCAGGATTGTTTGTTAAATGTGTATATTTTTCCTCATTTTAATCCTAGATTATTATTACATAATCCCAAGCGATTCAGATGAATAAATTCATTGTAAAACTTCATGCATTTTGAATAGTATTGACGAAAAAAGCACTCTTTATTTTCAGTTGTGACTTACATGTCAAAACAGTTTCCAAAAGCAACAAAATTGAGATTATTGATATTTTTTACCAAAGGATATATTCTTCGATCTATTTTTTTTGTACAAAAGCACATGAACTGGCATGAAGGAGATTCAGACGCTCAGGTGTCCAAAAAGCAACCAGTACGCCCATTCTACATTGCCAACATGTACAGAAATATCAAAAGCACCATCCACAGACTTGGAAACATGCGACCTATCCCTGTTCATCCTCAGGATACCTTTTGATATCCCCTTTCAGCAAATCTCATCCCGTCGTCCAAATGAAAGGTTCCAACCTATCGCTGACGTCCAAATAATTGTTCAAAGTCTCCATCGATTCCAGTGTTTGATTCAGCAACATATGGCATCGATTCAGTTGATGAGTCAGTTCCGTCACTTTGGACAGTTTCTCCGCGTATTTCGCGAACTTTCGCTGCTTTTCGGTGGTCGCAACCACCATTTTTGCAATTTCCACATCTGCCTGAAAAAAATCGATATGAGACATATTTTAACTGGAGAAACAAGTGAACTATTCATATTTCACTTACTTCTCTAACCCTATGTGTTATCTGATTTTGTTCAGTGGCCACCAGATTCGCAGCGGCCGTCAGATGGCGCTGATAGCGCAAGCACAAGTTCCGAAACGGTGTGGGATCCAACCTCTCCAGGACCTCCGGATCCCTCGCCGCTGGTAGGCTCAATGTAGCTCGCATTATTGGAAGGAACATCGGTATGCTCTGAAGACGAAGTATTTCGGGGTCCCGTTCGGAGCTGGAATTTGTGGTGGAAGCACCTCGTACTACTACTATATTATGGGCAGTGTTTTTTATTTTAGGTTGCTTGGGTTGTGGTGTTTTTCGCTCTCTCGATTTGCTTTTTAGAAGAGGCTTGTTGGTTAGCTTCGGAGAATCTGGAATGAAATTATTATGAATGTGGGTCTCCTTTAACTCCATTTTTCTAACCTCCAATTGGGCGATTTACAGTATAACTGATGTAGGGCAGGTCCACATCGCTACAAACACTCGGACCTGGAGATATCGAACCAGGCCTGCCGTTTTCACAACCTTCGGTCAATTCGCTTCCTCCGGGATTTGCTATTGTATGTTGGCGTCTGAATCCTTGAGCTTTGGGCGATTCTTTATTCAAGCTACCCTGTCCTGTGCCCCTTGGTTACCGGATTGACTAGAGTGTTCGAACCCATTTTTCGATTATAGTTTCTCAGCAATTACGGGAAAATTGCTCTGTTACTGAAAAAATAACACCATATGTATTTTGCAATTTTGTACTAATTTTTGTTGAGATAAATAAAAACAGCTGTCTGAGCTGTCAGTCAAAATTGCACTTAGGTTTTAGGTTAGGAAATAGGTAATCGCGAATCAGTTTTGCCAACCAAACTTTCAAGATATCCTCAATACCAACCCAAAAAAATCCTCACTCGTACCATTGTTCAAGAGAATCTTCTTTATCTTTAAACAATGCCAATATCATTGTCTAAAGATATATAGTCAGGCAATCTCTATGGAACAAAAATTGGATACAATTCGCGAGCGCCCTCTAATACACATTCAGAAAAACTGTTCAAATGGGGAACACGCATGTGCCCCTTTTCTAGAATATTTTGATTTGCTCATAAAGATTCCACCTAGAAACCTCGCCACAAACTAAAAATTGAAAAAATGGTCAATGTTTTTAATAATTTGAAATTGAAAATGCCAGGTTTCTCATCACATCCAAAAACGTACTCCTAGCGCCTCTGATGGACGTATGCATCGTTACTTCCCACAGTTCAAACTTTTACCGCTAGTTGCTTCGAACTGTCAACTATAATTTAATCTGTCTTCGTTTATATGTTGTACTAATATTTTTATTATTATAGTATTTTCAATTGTTACTAAAACATCACATTAAAAGTGAGTTGAATTCATGTTTGGGTTGTAAGAAATGGTATCGTCTATGGATATTCCTAAAACAACCACAATTGGCGCTAGTGTTTAAAATTAGGATTTGAGAAATTATTTTCACAAAATATAATATCGGAGGACCGAACTGCGCAAAGAAAAATAAAATCATGCGTGTTCCCCATTGTATTGCGCAACGTGGCGGCACCACCGGATGTCAAACAAAACTGAACAATATATAACCAAAGATTATATACTCTGTGACCGTACTGAGCCAAAGAAAAAATAAAAATATAATCATGCGTGTTCCCTATCTTTTTCTTATTATGTTCGTCTTGTTAAGCCTTCTCCTCTGTGTATTTCTCTTCTGTGTCAATAGCATCGCTCACGTCGCTCACAAAAACGTCACAGATATGGAAGTTGAAGTCTTCAGTTGTAGCCAGACCCCTTATATATTTCGAAATTTCAACTTGATATGCGTAACTTCCCGCTTTCATTCTAAATGACATTTTAATTTAAAAATTGATCTTGTTGACAATGAGGTTGTTGTGTTGAAAAATATTGTTTGTTTGTATTCATATCTCATTCTCGAAGGACTTTGTTTACTCGTTGCATGGATAGATAAAAGTTTTATGGGTACATATGTCTCTTTTGACTGTTTTATTCGTCACCCATTTCAATTAGCTTTCCCATAACCTCGACATGGATGATAATCGTTCGACTGCGTTTGAATCCTCCATCAAAGTCAGAGGAGTACATCTTTTACCACCAGTTGTAAGTATATAATCACATAGTCCCTGAAAATATCTGAAAGACTTCCTCCTCGCATCATCAACAAGCAACAACCTAACCTCAATCTGAGCCAGATGTTAGAGGTTAGGATGTACGTGTTGAAAAAGGAGGATTTTTTTCATAGAACCGGCTGTATTTCGTGCCAAATTTATCCGAAAATGAGTGATTTAGTGTTCCTAGTTTATGTTGTTTCAAAGAAGGAGGCATTTTGAGTGATTTTTGCGCGAAAAAACGGTGCTTAAAGATCTCGCCATCTAGAGGGAAAAAGGGGCTCTTATTCCGAAATGGTATGAGACCGCCGCGTTTTTCTTCTGGATTCGTGTTCAGGAGGCAAAAACAAGTCTTTCAGTTATTTTCGGGGAGCATTAGTGAACTAACTATACATTTACCATCACATGATAGAAGTGTTATGAATCTCTAACTATTTTCAGATCGGTGAGAAGCGGCGAATAGAACTGCAAAGGTACAAACAGCAGGCTGTAAAATTGGAGAAACGTTTGCAAAACTGCAAGGAATTGAAGAAAAACCTAGAAGACTTATTGAAACTACAACCACTGTCAGCGCGACCGCAATCCGCAATTACATTCGGAGACAACAGCCACATAGAGGCTTTAGGAATCAATCCTCGAGAAGCACATCTCGTCACAAAGAAAAATCAGTCTCAGCAAGGACATCGTGGATGTGACCGAATATAGCGGTGACGGCATAAAAATAATCAAAAGCGACATTGAAATGAATTATTCGGAATTAAACCAAGGTCGTTCAGACACTAGCAATGAGATCATCGAGACAGATATGACATTAGACGAACCAACTGATACCAGACTGACGCCGCCCACAAGCAATAAAGATAACAATCAGTGTCCTTTATTGGATTTAACAGATCTTCCTAATTCACCATGTAGTGGCAGTACGTATAGAAATATGTCTCCCATAAGCTCTCCAAAGCCACGACTCATTAGGAGTAATTCGTACACCTTGGAGGCTCCTAGTCCAATGCTTCTGGCCCACCTAGAAAAATGTAATAAACTAGAGTGTCAGGGTACGGACGAACGAAGCGAGGTGAATTGTAGAAACGTGTCTTCCTTTGAAAACACCTATGTGCCATTCGAAAATAGTGAATTCAATAGTTTGAACACAGTTTATAATGTCAATACTAGCAAAGCCGACGATCCGGAAGAAGTCGTGGAAATTCTCTCCCCCAGAATTGAGGTTATACAAACCGACATATCTGTGCAACAGATCACGGTTAATGGAAATAAAGACAGTGCGACTGAAAATGACTTCGATTTCTCGGACCACGACTGCCAGTTGATTCGAGTGTTGCGGAAAATACCAGAGAATTACTCGAAACAAATAATCGAGTTGATTGAGAAGCAGCGAAAGGAAAAGCTATCGAAGGCCGAGAGTTTGAGGAAAATTGAGAAACAGTTCCTGGACGAGTTCAGTAAAAAAGACC
The DNA here is from genome assembly GCA_018342105.1 of Gonioctena quinquepunctata. NCBI lineage: Eukaryota > Metazoa > Arthropoda > Insecta > Coleoptera > Chrysomelidae > Gonioctena > Gonioctena quinquepunctata. The sequence goes on along the minus strand of JAFIRS010000074.1, from coordinate 494,093 downwards.
TGAGCTTACAGGAAAATGTCGAACGAAACGAGTCGAACACTAGCGATCGAATTAAAACTCCCTACGACTCTAGCGGGAGACCTAAAACTGGCGAAAGATCATACAGTACCACCACACTATCCCCCAGTCAATCGCTTTCTTACAGTGTTTCATCTTCGAATGATACTCTGGTGGCGGATTCTCCTTCGATAAAACTAATTCATTTCGAATACGAAGGAGGTAAGGCAAACGAAAGTGAGCGATTTGTAACTGCCGACAAATCAATGGATGATCTGCAGAGTCCCAGGGTACCAAAGGATAACAGTAATTTTAGCAGGGAACTCTTTCCACGACTTTGCGATGGGCTCGATCTGGAGTCTCTTAAACAGGTAATTTTCTTCGTTTACAAGTTGAAAATATGGGTTTGGCATACATCAAATAAATCTAAGAATCAACTACTTTAAACATCTTTAAATACACACCTCCTATTAAATTTGTTTGACCCCTTCAATCTGCACAAGAATTTCAAGTTCTTCCGCCACAATTATCAATTAAATGTGTACAAATGTAAATAATATTGATTGTTCTGTTATAAACTCTGGTTTATCTGACCACGAGGCTGTCTTATGTAACATTACTATTTTCAGAAAACTGGTAAAAAATCCCCTACGACGAGGTAGAATCTTGAATAAAAATATTTATAATAGGTTTTCGCAACATTGTGCTGATTCAGATTGGAGTAGAATCCTAGAATTGGAAAGTCCCTTATGAAAAACTTCAACACTGCCTTTCCAATTTATTTATTTTATTTATTTATTTATTTATACTGACAAATCAACAGGCCTAGGCCCATTTACAGACAGACAGTTCCTATACAGTAAATACATTACACACTACACAGCAGATATAATACACTCAAATTTCTTAAAAAATACAGTTGAGTCAAAAGATAAAAGATAAAGATAAAATCAAGACATTCATAACAACCTTTAAAATCTTAATAATCGTGCTAGCCTATAGCTATTTACTCTTAGAGTATTAAAGAGATGGAGAACAGCCTTTAATTTCACTAGTACTGGAAATAAAAATATCAATATCACAGTGGTTTGTATATTCATTTACAGCTCTTTGGCATCTCTCAAAAGGTGAGCAAGATGTGATGTCAACATAGAAAATATTATGATTTCTCCTACGTAGTCTTACTTCAGGTACATGAATGTTCATTGCATTAAGTAAATCAGGTACATTGAGTTTATCATTGATTATTTCTGATATAAATAGCACATCACTAATATCTCTTCGGGACTCTAGTGTTTTCAAATTCCAGCAGTTGAGTTCTGTATGAGATCATAAAAATTGATTCTTTATGTTTCCTGTTCCTGTTCCATTTCGGAGTGTACAATGGTGTGGGGATTCCAAATGACCGAGGCATATTCTAATTTAGGTCTTACAACATTGTATAGAAGTATTCTGGTTTTCCAGTTGAAAAGATATGAATTTCTAAGCACAAAACTCAACTTTCTATAGCTTTCCTTTACAATATTCATAATATAAGAGGTGAAACTAATTTTTTTTTCAAAAACTACACCACGATCTTTGTGGTTGTTTACCCTTTCTAGTCTAGTTTCATTTACCCAGTATTCTGTATCAATGGGATTGATTTTACGAGTAAATGATATAAGTTTGCATTTATTCTCATTCAGTAAGAGATATCATTTGACTTAAGAGATGAATGTCAAGGTCTTGTATTAAGTTTTTGTCAGTTTCATCATTGATTATTTTATATATTAAGCATACAGTAAGAACTTAGATGTTTATATGAAGTCTCCACTGTCATTTGTACATCTTAGGAGGAAACCAATTATATCTCCCACTATATTCTACATGAAAAGTAGTTTATTTCATATAAATAATATATATTTATTGAATCGAGCATTTCCATTACATAGTTCCATGGTTTAGATTTTTTTTTAAATTATTTAAGAAATCTATATATATATATATAATAGATATTTTCCTGCTTCAAGGATTGGGCTGCGAGAGTCATAGGCGCCCACGTAAGGGGGTACCTGACGAGAAGGCTGCTGAGAACGGAAAGGGTGCAGTCTTTGATAGAAACCATCAAAGATGCCCTTTTATGTGCTTTACAGTTACACAACGCTGATAATATTGACGAATCTGATGTAGAACTACACAGGAGACTGATAAATCAGGTGAGTAAAAAATCTGTAATTTTTTACATTGGTTGAGAGGCATAGTGTCCAGCTAATGATTTTCCATAGTTACCTTTGAGGTAGTTTTCAAACACATGTTTTAAGTATTTATATATAACTTGAGTAACATTTTTTTATGCTTCAAAAAAAGTCTCAGCCACTAACACTGATGTTTTTTATTAAAAAAAATTCCATAATCTCTCACAAGCAACTACTATTGAAAAATGAAATACAATCAATTTTTTAAATACACTAATTCATTTTGCAAATTCAGATTTGTTCTTGGTATGTTTTCATTCAAAGAAAGACTGATTTGCATCCTTAGTTTCTTTATTTTTCAATTCCAGGTGTCAGCTGCTTGCTACGCCTTCCACGACATCTTCTTTTCTCTTTCGCTTCCAGAACAAATGTCAGTTATAGCTGTGGATAGGCACCGAAAAATTGAAAAAGCGAAAAGGCCGATATCGGCTCCGGTTTCTGGGAGATCGCGATCAAATTCTAGTCAGTCGTCGGCTAGAAGTCACGCCAAACAGTCTCAGAGTTTGACTAAAGTATAAATATTTGTGTATGAAATCGTAAATAATTAGAATATACCAAATGTTTTCTGATGATGCTTTAAGTTTGCGAAATCAAAGTTTTTTGTAACGAGTATTATGGAAAATTGACATATCGTGAGTGAGATTATTAGTATAGGTGAAATGAAAAGTAATGCACAAATATCTGGTTGTGATCTGAGATAGTCGTTTCTTTGGAGATGTTTTTTAATTATCTTTCTATTTTGGAACTAGGTTTATCCTGTCTAAAAAATATACGCACTCAAATTAGTAGAGCAACTTTATAATTTATCATACAAAATCTCATCATTAGACTGACTACTGTATTTTTACAGTGTAGGAGTTTCCAAAATACAGAAACTTCGTTAGGAAATTTATGAAAATTGTATCAAAATAATGTTTACTTTCATTTGATTTTCCTGGAAGAAAATAATGCAGAAAAAAAATCAATATGAAAACTGTAGAATTCTTACAGACAGTACAAATAAATATATACACAAACACAATCGTTTTCTCCACTTTTTCATTGAAAGAAATATAAGTGATGATTTTTGGAAGATTCTGTATTTTGGGGAGGACTTTTTCCACTTTTATATGTTCATTTTTGTACCATTGAAATGCATAAAATGAACCGAGATATCATCTCTTTACTCAGACCTTCAAAGCTGCCATTTAAAAAATGGCCATATACAGAATATTTTCTCTAACCATCTAATATTTTAATGGCGGTTTCTATCTTGTATCCGCTAATCTGAAGAAAAAGTATATGATATCTCGGCAACTATTGCTACTAAAAAGTGTCTTCTGAAATGCCTTGCCTTTTTAATAAAAATATTCATTGACTTTGTGTTTTAATCATGTAAGCTAAGCTGCAAATTGATTTTATTAATAGTTCAAACTGCGAATTGAACAACTCGCAGTTTAAATTTTGATTGAAGGAAAATTGAGTAAACTTTTCTGAAATATTCGTTTTATGTAAACATACCCTAACACATTTTCATGTCGAACGAACTCAAATTCGTTTGTCTGCTGAACAGAACAAGCTCCGTGACTTCTGCCAATGGATTTGTTTTAATGGACAAAGGTCCTTAGATCATATATGCTACGCTAGATACGGCTTTCTGTATTGTTTTTTGGTATGTGAAGGGGACGTTGGTGTACTATACGTAATAGCTAGTACCGCGTGTAACTTTCAATGACATGAGTACGCTGTAGTCCCCCCGGACCTACCAAAACAATAACCTAGGTGCCGTATCTAGCGTAGCATATATGATCTAAGGGATATCCTCTGGTCCGCACAAGTTGCTGGCTTAAAAAAGACCTCCAAAACTTCCGCCTTTCCAATGGCAATTGTTTGAATTTGGTTGTATCGAAAATTTGATTCAATTACCTTTGGACATTTCTTATATCAGATGTGTCATTCATAGAAATTTTGTGTCTGAAATTGCGAACAGTTGTTAGCGCAAAACATTGATAACAGAGTCATTGTAAAATTCTCGTTCTTTATCTACTGGTAAAAAACAGAGAGACGTTCAGACAGAAAGACGTTCAACGACAGAAAGACGTTCAAGGACACTCCATCCTGACGGACTGCTCCATGCAGGAATATATTTAGGGGGTAAAGTCGTCATATTTTGCGAAAAAATAAGATAATACATAACACAATACCAACTGATAACAACGGAAGTCAAGCAACATGAGGCAGAAGTGGCGTTCTTCGACATTAAAGGTTTAAATGGCATCGTGATAATGCAGATTAAAACAGCCATCAACCCTCGAGATCTAGACACAAAATTTCCTATTAATATTGCTTTTCTAGATACGAACACTTTGGGACTAAAAATAAACGATCCAATACGGAGATTCCAAAAATATGTACTTCAGTAGTGTATGGACCCTTCATTTTAGTTTTGGGTGGAAGTGGGTCGTATCTCAAGAACGAAAAGAGTTAGAGTAATTTCGCGAACGGCATTCGATTCAGAATGGTTGATTTAGTATATACTCATAATTTCAAGACGATTCTCAGAAAAAACATATTTCTCGAAAAAATCGCACAAGGGGTTAACCCATGAAATTGACCAAAAAACGAAATCGTCCTATTGCCTTCAGATTAAAGCAGAATGTAGAAAACATCATGGAGATTCCAAATTATGTACTTCAGTTGTGTATGACCCTTCATTTCGAATTCAAATAATATATGAATCTTTCATTTCAAATATAGGTAGTGTATGGATCCTTTATTTTAGTTTTAGTTTGAAGTGGGTCGTATCTCAAGAACGAAAAGAGTTAGAGTAATTTCGCGAACGGCATTCGATTCAGAATGGTTGATTTAGTATATGCTCATGATTTCAAGACGATTCTCAGAAAAAACATATTTCTCGAAAAAATCGCACAAGGGGTTAACCCATGAAATTGACCAAAAAAACGAAATCGTCCTATTGCCTTCAGATTAAAGCAGAATGTAGAAAACATCATGGAGATTCCAAAAATATGTACTTCAGTTGTGTATGACCCTTCATTTCGAATTTAAATAATATATGAATCTTTCATTTCAAATATAGGTAGTGTATGGATCCTTTATTTCAGTTTGAAGTGGGTCGTATCTCAAGAACGAAAAGAGTTAGAGTAATTTCGCGGACGGCATTCGATTCAGAATGGTTGATTTAGTATATGCTCATAATTTCAAGACGATTCTCAGAAAAACATATTTTCGAAAAAAATCGCACAAGGGTTAACCCATGAAATTGACCAAAAAACAGAAATCGTCCTATTGCCTTCAGATTAAAGCAGAATGTAGAAAACATCATGGAGATTCCAAAAATATGTACTTCAGTTGTGTATGACCCTTCATTTCGAATTCAAATAATATATGAATCTTTAATTTCAAATATAGGTAGTGTATGGATCCTTTATTTTAGTTTTAGTTTGAAGTGGGTCGTATCTCAAGAACGAAAAGAGTTAGAGTAATTTCGCGAACGGCATTCGATTCAGAATGGTTGATTTAGTATATACTCATAATTTCAAGACGATTCTCAGAAAAAACATTTTTCTCGAAAAAATCGCACAAGGGGTTAACCCATGAAATTGACCAAAAGAACGAAATCGTCCTATTGCCTTCAGATTAAAGCAGAATGTAGAAAACATCATGGAGATTCCAAAAATATGTACTTCAGTTGTGTTTGACCCTTCATTTCGAATTTAAATAATATATGAATCATTCATTTCAAATATAGGTAGTGTATGGATCCTTTATTTCCGTTTAGGTGGAAGTGGGTCGTATCTCAAGAACGAAAACAGTTAGAGTAATTTCGCGAACGGCATACGATTCAGAATGGTTGATTTAGTATATGCTCATTATTTCAAACGATTCTCAGAAAAAAAGTATTTCTCGAAAAAATCGCACAAGGGGTTAACTCATGAAATTGACCAGAAAACCAAATCGTCCTATTGCCTTCAGATTAAAGCAGAATGTAGAAAACATCATGGAGATTCCAAAAATATGTACTTCAGTTGTGTTGACCCTTCATTTCGAATTTAAATAATATATTAATCTTTCAATTTCAAATATAGGTAGTGTATGGATCCTTTATTTAGTTTTAGGTGGAAGTGGGTCGTATCTCAAGAACGAAAAGAGTTAGAGTAATTTCTGCAACGGCATTCGATTCAGAATGGTTGATTTAGTATATGCTCATAATTTCAAGACGATTCTCAGAAAAAATATTTCTCGAAAAATCGCACAAGGGTTAACCCATGAAATTCCAAAAAACAGAAATCGTCCTATTGCCTTCAGATTAAAGCAGAATGTAGAAAACATCATGGAGATTCCAAAAATATGTACTTCAGTTGTGTTTGACCCTTCATTTCGAATTTAAATAATATATGAATCTTTCATTTCAAATATAGGTAGTGTATGGATCCTTTATTTCAGTTTCAGGTGGAAGTGGGTCGTATCTCAAGAACGAAAAGAGTTAGAGTAATTTCGCAACGGCATTCGATTCAGAATGGTTGATTTAGTATATACTCATAATTTCAAGACGATTCTCAGAAAAAACATTTTTCTCGAAAAAATCGCACAAGGGGTTAACCCATGAAATTGACCAAAAGAACGAAATCGTCCTATTGCCTTCAGATTAAAGCAGAATGTAGAAAACATCATGGAGATTCCAAAAATATGTACTTCAGTTGTGTATGACCCTTCATTTCGAATTTAAATAATATATGAATCTTTCATTTCAAATATAGGTAGTGTATGGATCCTTTTAGTTTAGTTGGGGGAAGTGGGTCGTATCTCAAGAACGAAAGAGTTAGAGTAATTTCGCGAACGGCATTCGATTCAGAATGGTTGATTTAGTATATCTCATAATTTCAAGACGATTCTCAGAAAAATATTTCTCGAAAAATCGCACAAGGGTTAACCATAAATTCCAAAAACGAAATCGTCCTATTGCCTTCAGATTGAAGCAGAATGTAGAAAACATCATGGAGATTCCAAAAATATGTACTTCAGTTGTGTTTGACCCTTCATTTCGAATTTAAATAATATATGAATCTTTCATTTCAAATATAGGTAGTGTATGGATCCTTTATTTCAGTTTTAGGTGGAAGTGGGTCGTATCTCAAGAACGAAAAGTTAGAGTAATTTCGCGAACGGCATTCGATTCAGAATGGTTGATTTAGTATATCTCATAATTTCAAGACGATTCTCAGAAAAAAATTTCTCGAAAAATCGACAAGGTTAACCATGAAATTACCAAAAAACGAAATCGTCCTATTGCCTTCAGATTAAACAGAATGAAAACATCATGGAGATTCCAAAATATGTACTTCAGTGTGTTGACCCTTCATTTCAATTTAAATAATATATGATCTTTCATTTCAAATATAGGTAGTGTATGGATCCTTTATTTCAGTTTAGTTGGAAGTGGGTCGTATCTCAGAACGAAAGAGTTAGAGTAATTTCGAACGGCATTCGATTCAGAATGGTTGATTTAGTATATACTCATAATTTCAAGACGATTCTCAGAAAAAATATTTCTCGAAAAAATCGACAAGGGTTAACCATGAAATTACCAAAGAACGAAATCGTCCTATTGCCTTGATTAAGCAGAATGTAGAAAACATCATGCAGATTCCAAAAATATGTACTTCAGTTGTGTTTGACCCTTCATTTCGAATTTAAATAATATATGAATCATTCATTTCAAATATAGGTAGTGTATGGATCCTTTATTTCCATTTAAGGTGGAAGTGGGTCGTATCTCAAGAACGAAAACAGTTAGAGTAATTTCACGAACGGCATTCGATTCAGAATGGTTGATTTAGTATATGCTCATAATTTCAAGACAATTCTCAGAAAAAATATTTCTCGAAGAAATCGCACAGAGGTTAACCCATGAAATTCAAAAAAACGAAATCGTCCTATTGCCTTCAGATTGAAGCAGAATGTAGAAAACATCATGCAGATTCCAAAAATATGTACTTCAGTTGTGTTTGACCCTTCATTTCGAATTTAAATAATATATGAATCATTCATTTCAAATATAGGTAGTGTATGGATCCATTATTTCCGTTTTAGGTGGAAGTGGGTCGTATCTCAAGAACGAAAACAATTAGAGTAATTTCGCGAACGGCATTCGATTCAGAATGGTTGATTTAGTATATGCTCATAATTTCAAGACGATTCTCAGAAAAACATATTTCTCGAAAAAATCGCACAAGGGGTTAACCCATGAAATTGACCAAAAAAACGAAATCGTCCTATTGCCTTCAGATTAAAGCAGAATGTAGAAAACATCATGGAGATTCCAAATTATGTACTTCAGTTGTGTATGACCCTTCATTTCGAATTCAAATAATATATGAATCTTTCATTTCAAATATAGGTAGTGTATGGATCCTTTATTTTAGTTTGAAGTGGGTCGTATCTCAAGAACGAAAAGAGTTAGAGTAATTCCGCAAACGGCATTCTATTCAGAATGGTTGATTTAGTATATGCTCATAATTTCAAGACGATCGACTAACATTCCCCAAACACTAGCGCAGCACCTGAGGTTGTTTCCGGAATATTCAGAGACAAGGATATTTCTTACAATCCATGAACTTAAATGTTGACAGTCCCAGGTAAATGTTACCTGCTGAGAGCACTAGCGGTCAAAGATATAGTTTACTATATTTGGAAATGGTTTACATTATCATAGCAATCTGGGGCGGGTGCAGGGCTTCGAACAATAAGATTGCATGAAGCCGCTAGTTGCGGGATTCGCATTAGAGGGGGAGCTGGACAAGTGCGCCGGAAAGGTAGCAACGTTCAATGAACAGAGAGATAAAGTACAAAAGAACAAACATTATATTTTAAAAGAGGGGGATTGTAAATTTTGCTTTGGTAGTTGAAAAGGTATATAAAGTGAATTTGAAAATGTCCGAAAAACCAAAATTGGATCTTGGTGTTCTTGAAGAAGACGATGAATTCGAGGAATTTCCCGTGGAAGGTTAGTTTTGTAGGTTATAAGTATCATGACTTGAACATTTTTTATTCCACTAGAAAGTGATGATTAATTGTGATGTTTCTCTCAGTAATGATTCAGCATTGCTTTGAAAATCAATCAACACACAAAAGTATTTTTTGCTTAACACAAACCCTAATTTTTAGATTGGACAGGGAAAGAAAAAGATGACCAAGATATCAGTGTCTGGGAGGACAATTGGGAAGATGATAATGTTGAGGATGATTTCAATAAACAGTTAAGGTAAGAAAAATGGGTACTTTTGCTTTTAACTGCTTCCACCCCAATTTCGAAGATTCCCCTCAAATTCTTTCGAAATTGCGGCCCTACAAAGATAATAGTCATTCTCCTACCATGCTCTCTTTAATAACATTATGGGGATAAATTGGATTTTAATAAAAACACTATATTTGGCAGAAATAATCTTTTCCGAGTATACAAAATGTAAGAAGAGTACATTGATAAATTCTATAGATGACAAGAAGTGATTAGAATTTTTGAATGAAAGGCTAGAAGAATAACTCATATTGACCTTTGAAAGGGTTTTGATTGCAGATTCGTGTTCAGTAGGAAAAAGATCGTGATCGTGGGGCTGAGCTTTCAATTGCAAAATTAGCAAACATTAAATTACCATTGCGAGTTTCAGTATGAAAATGCCATTAGGATATTTTTCTATCAATTATTATTTTTCAGAGCCCAGCTGGAGAAACAGAAAGCCACTCCTGCTCCACCTAAGTGAAGATTATTTTTAAATATGTTCCAATTTTCATTATATATGTGAAATGTTATTTATAAGGATCTGAATAAATTTCAATCAAAAACCCAGTAGTTTCAATTTTCTCTCCAAGTTCCAGTTGAGTTGCAGACAGGCCCCCTACGAGAGGGGGCCCCGGTGCTTGTGTAATTTTCAAAGATGTTTTTGAAAGACTAACGATACATATTTTATGATAAAACATTTTTATGTAAAAATGATACTTCCCAAAAGTCTTATTGTTAAATGCCACTTACAAAAAAATTAAAATACTGTTTTTAACAAGAATTTCAGAACCTCCCTGGGCCCTGATTTTCTCTCTACAGCCCGGGTTACAGAAAGGAACCAAGTGAGATTTCTAAAGTGGCCTTTTTCATAGTTTTAGATGTATTAATAATTGCTAAAAATGAATTAACAAGTTAAAATTGTAGGTTAGGTAAAATGATAGCCTCTATATTTTTATAAGTTTTTATACAGTTGAAATTACATATAATCAGCATCATATCTTTCCGATTCCGTTCTGGCTCCAACAGCACACGAAAGTAATGCCTGAATGCTTCTTTCTTCTCCGCTACCATAAATGTACCCATTTGCCTAAAATAAATAAAAACAAACGACCATCAATAAAACATTTTATACTTTTTGTTATTGAATGAAAATATGACTAACTCATGAGAAGCTAAGTCCAATGAGTAATGAATTACGTAACTCACAGGCGTGGCCAATCATCGAGAGGCAAATCCATTATTCAACTGTTATGTAATCACAAGATTGAAGTACAATATAATATTGTGCATGTGGTGATGTATAAACCAGACGGATTGAGTCACAAACCATGAGTAATAGCTATCTTTACATTATACCATTATTGAACAGCAGAAAATTTATCATATATTTCTTTTCATTTGATAAGCAACTGGGTCAAATTTTTACCGATGAAAAGATACCCTAACGACTTTCAATACACTTTTACAAATTCGTACCTTATCGACTGCATTTTTGAGTTCTAACAAACTCTTCTCAGATTTGACGTCTAGAGGAACAAAAGCTACAAGGCTGTAGTCTTGTATCAAACCGACCATGGCAGCATTCAACTTCCTGTACTTTTTGGTGAATGGCCCATCGTCCAGCATTTCTAATAGATATTCCAAATCCAGAACGTCTGTGTAGAAATCCACACCAAAGTCCAATTTGGAGGCGTTTTTCTTCAATAAATCAGCCTGAAAAAATATCGAAAAGGGAAACATCCCTTGAATATTGAATAGATTTTTTTTCTGTGAATTAAAAATTCTATTTTTTTTTTGTGATCTAACAGAAAATAACTACTTCCCCAGCTAAAGCCACGCTGGACATTGAACTACATTGATAGTACTTTCACAATGTACCCTAACTGGCATTGTTTCTGGCATAGTGCAAAAGTTATTTGGGTTCAGAAACGTCAATGAAAGACACATTTTGTAACTAAGTAATAATAATTTTAATTAACCTTATAATCAATAGGTACATTGTATAGGATTAGTCACAAAAAGCTTAAAAATAAAACTTAAAATAAGTAGACAGCCCACTAAGAGCAACACATTAATTGAAATTTCATTTGATTATTCAATCATTTCTTGCAGGGAGAAATAATTGTTTTCTAGAAGGAAGGACCTAAGTGTAATTTTGAAGCTGTGGATAGTACTAGAATTTTCAAGTTCAAGGGGGAGCAAATTGAATAATCTGAGCCCTATTACATTGGGGGAATTGTAAGTTAGTGCATTTTTACAATATGGCACATTGGTAAATTGACTATGATGCCGGATGTCCACAGTAGATAGATCTTCCCTTTCTCCAATCATCGCCAACATATACATGGAGTGGTTCGAGGAATTGGCTATACGGGAGGCAGAATACAAACTAAAGCTGTGGTTGAGGTACGTGGATGACACCTTCATTATATGGAATCACGGAGACAAACATCTCCGGGATTTCTTCTCAAAAATTAACAGAATCAGGGATTCGATCAAATTCACGATGGAAATGGAAACCAACAGTGCCTTACCCTTCCTCGATGTGAACTTTGAGAGAATAGGCAATGAAATCCGCACCTCCGTCTACAGAAAGAAGACACATACGGGGCAGTACCTCAGTTACAGCTCCAACCATCCGAGTTCGACGAAGAGAGGGATCGTGAGAACATTGGTAGAGAGAGCAACGCACATATGCAACGATGTGCAGTCACTAGATGCCGAATTAAACCACATCAGAGAGGACCTCCACCGGAATGGATATCCCAAGAAACTCCTAGAAGAAGTATTGAAACAACTCCGGAGAACGAAAACATCTGAAGAGCAACAACAAAGCACAGTGATCTGCCTTCCGTACATCAGAGGTGTCTCCGAGAAGATCAGAAGGATCGGAAACAAGTTCAACATCAAGAGCTGCTTCCAATCCGGCAGTACTTTACGGAGTTTCCTGACCAAGACCAAACCTGACAACAAAAATGAAATCAGTAAGAATTGCATTTATGAAGTTCCATGTGAATGCGGAGATTCCTACATTGGAGAGACAAAGAGACCATTATCGGTAAGATTGGATGAGCACAAGAAATGGACTCAACGTGGAGAAACATCAAAATCGGGAATCCATGACCACGCCTGGACTGAGCACCATCGAGTTCTATGGAACGACGCAAGTGTTCTACATAGAGAGGAGCATTGGTTCAAACGAAAGTTCAAAGAGGCCGCCTACATCGAAGCCAATAACGCCTTTAGTCAACCAAGCGTTGAGATCAAGAACATATGGAAAACCCTGATTGCTCTTTCGCTGCGAGAGGCTGAAACTTCACGCACTACCACACCGTGCGAAGTTACACGCACCACTGCACATGGCGGAATTGCACGCATCATTGCGCCGACAGTCATATAAATTGGTAAGTAGCACCTAAACTTGTCAGTATTTACCTGAAGACAATTGCAGATACAAGCATTCGAAACGTCGTGAAAACCTTTTAAATACTTAAGACAATGGACGTCTGAAACGATAGCAATCAAGTTACCACATCGTCTACAACCTTCAAACAAACGTAAATAATCAAAGTAATCAATGTGAAATTGGCCACAAATTTTCTGGGAACTACTGAGTTGATAAACTCGTGGCCGATCAATCCGTCTGGCACAGTCAAAAACTCAGCTAGGAATTTGTGGATGCAGACAAATGTATACTTGCCATGCACACAATTTCATAGAGATCAGGTTTTATGCCGAGTTAGATAAAAAACAGTTACAAATCAAATGTTACCTCTCATGGCCGTTTCTACTCGAAAAATACAAAATTATAAGATTCTTTGCGACTTTTTGATCTAGAGGCAATCTCAGGAAGCTGTTGAATGAGACCAATAAAACATTTCACCAGCCAGGCAGGATTTCATTTCAAAACGGCACTGCGAAAGTGAAAACAAATAGACAAAAGAGCAATTTTGAAAAATCTATAAACCCTACGGTTTCAAAATTAGTGTGTCACTTTCACATGTCTTTTGGGGTGAAATCTACTTAGTGCATTTCCTCAATCCATTCTTGTGATCAGATTCGTTCTTCTTTTCTGAAACCTATTGTTATTCCTCTGCATTAGGGTGGGGATTTAGATAATCCCTGACCTATTTCCTTCATTCCCACTATTACAAATATCATTAAAAAAGAAGTAAATAAACTACTTGAATTAAAAAAGTACAATATCATCGATAAGTGACCAATTTAGTTTCTAGATTATTAAAAATAAACAGAGCAGTGTTTCATGAGGGGTACCACAAAGTAGTGTCCTAGGTTCTCTTATTTTTATTTTGTACCAAAATGATATAGAGCTCTGTGCTAATTGTGAATTCATTAATATATTTGCTGAAGATAGCTGATGAACAACTTGATTATATTTCCAAAAAGATATCAAAAGAACTTTTAACTCTTGTAGAATATCACATTTGTCAACTGAAGCAAAGAATACTGTCTATAACACAATATTACACCCCCACTGTGGATCCATATTGTACCAATTTATCCTTAATAAACTGAATAAGCTTCAAAAGCAACAAAATTATTGAATGACAATTATCTTGAAAACTAATTATTAGGTACTTTGTTATGATTTTTGTAAGTATTTAAAATAGTAAAGAATCTGCCTCCGGATTACTATCAATAGTATTTTGTTCAATCAGCTACCAAAACTTGTACTCTCACACGCAAAACAATTTACATTAAATTTTCTAGAAAGTAGGCTGAAACATCGTAAAAAGGTATATTTAAATTTTTTTGTTCCTATTATAATTATTATGTGAAAAAATTATGAATGGAGATTTCTACTGATTTCTTTCTAATAATTCTCAAACACACAAACTCAAATGAAATGAAATTTTCCCGAATGTGAACAGAAACATCACTGTATGAGACTGTAGTTCAATATGCCCTTCATCTCATTTTCCAATAAAAAAATCGCAAATTCGACAATAAGTCAATTTACAGTGTTTTCTTCACAACTCTTCAACATATGAACTCGGGATTAAATGTATAGTTTATTTTCCGGTTTCTTTCCTCATAATGAAATTAAAAAATCGCGAATGCGAAAAGAAGTCAATTTACAATGTTTTTCTTCTTAACTCTCAATACAAGATCTCAGGTATGTATATGAAATTTTCTCAGAATGTGAGCAGAAGTATATATTTTCGTATACCTGAGTCCTTGTGTTTGAGAGTTATGAAGAAAAAAATAGTAGAAAACATTGTAAATTGACTTCTTTTCGTATTCGCGATTTTTTTATTTCAAAATGAGTAGATGATGTTTCTGCTCACATTGATGTTTCTGCTCACATTCTGGAAAATTTCATTTATTTGAGTTTGTGTTGAGAATTATTATTAGAAAAAATATCAATAGAAATCTCTCCACATTGACTTCATGCTCCATTCGCAATTTTTTTAAATAAAAATTAGAATAGGAACCAAAATTGAAATATAAAAGACACCTTCAACAATGTTTCAGCCTAAATTCTGGAAAATTTCATGTATAGTTATTTTTATGTGTGAGGGTAATGAGAAAAAACTCTTGGAACTGAACACGTCGTTTGCTAGTCCTTGACGTTTAAATTATTGTTTCTTCATAAGAAATCATGAAATAATATTAAATCTACACATATATAATATATCAATCCTATTGAGTAGGGTGATTGCGCCAGTAGTCGGCCACTTAAGGGGATATTTTAGGTTTGATACGGTTCCATATTTACATATTCGCAGATAGAAAATAAAAAAAAATATGACAAATAGAAAAAGGTATAAGTAATACGAAAAAAATATAACAAAAACCATAGGGCTTCCACACCTTCAAGAAAAAAATAATATCCACGAAAAGTACACTTTTGCTAGTTCTCGGCCACCAAATTCCAGTTCTCGACCTGCTAGTGCACCGACTCTCGGCCACCTACCCAGTTGTCATCCATTGATGCCTTTTCTCGGCCATGGATCTTATGTTCCCCATCAATAAGGTTGATATTAGCGATTTTTCGAATGAACAGCTTACACAACATATTTATTGAGTTTAATGAAACAAAACAGTATACAAAAAGAAAAATATATCAAATAAAATGTAAAAACATTTAAAATAAAAACATCAAAAAATAAAATACTCTTTCTTAAAACAAAAAATCACAGAAAAGAAACATCTAAATAAAAAAGTATGGAGTTGCGATCAGGTACAATTTTCGCATATATAATCTTTTTTGGGAGCCTCAGAATAAGGTAGAGAAGAAAGATTGGTACATCGCAGGTGGTACCACCTTATACAGCTGTCTCAGCCAATATTCTTCTCTCCCTCATCCTCTATGTCGCTGATCAGAACATCGTCACACATGGAACATTTTTGCTTTGGCTTCCTAGGTTTTGGTTTGGATTTCAATTTTGATTTCCTTTCAGCAATTTCCTTCCTCCTAATCATTCTCTTTTCCTGCAACTTCACTTCTCTTTCTGCCTTCAAAGTTGCTCTCATCTTGCGTCTATTTTCAATGTCTTTGTTTTTTTTTAATTTCTCTTCCTCTTTAAGTAAAATGCTGCTACACCATTTCTCCGAGGAGATGGCCATTGGGAATTTTAGTGTATCAGACGTAAAATAATATATACCTAGGTATTATCGAACATATTGTTGGAAGCACTCTTCTTTTCATAGCAAAATTTGTTGAAATTCAATACTTAAAACAAAGTGGAAAATCGATTGCGATTTCTGGTCTGATAGAGTGGCCGAAGAACAGGCGTTCTTGATGCTAGATGTCGACCGCAAATATTCTATAGAAAAATGTGCTGGCCCACAATTGGCACACATTATACCAATTCTCGGCCATATAAAAGCAAGTTATTATATTTATTTTATATATGACATTTTGGTGGCCGGAAACTGGCTACAGAATCAACTTCCATAAGAACTTCAAAAAGGACAGAATGATAAATGTCCATAGCATTGGACCGTGTCATTAAAGGACCACGAATACTCAGCTCTATGATCCAGTTCTCGGCCACCATGGCCGACAAATGGAAAATAGTTGTTTTGAGATTCCAATATACTGGCCACCCCTCAATTTATAGAGAAAATCATTCATTTACAGTTTTCTCGCATTAAAATGGTAGTTTAACAAATAAAGATACCCCTACATAAATGTTTTCTTGTAGATCTAGAAAAAATTCACTTGAACTTACCGTCGAAGAAGTTATGTCCCACTACTTTTTTTCAATTGACCAACGCACAAACGACGTTCACTTCGACCACCATCTCTTGAACTGGCAGGGAAAAAATTATGAGTCTCAGAACAGGTAAATCTATGAAGGAATATGGCGGGAAAAGTATGGGAGAACATTTGGCGGAATTTTCAAATATGTAGAGTTAGTTATCTTTCTTATTATTTAATGAAAATGGCAAAAACGGCCGACAACTGGAAGTGGCCGGCAAACTGGCGCAATCACCCTACAGTCCCCTAAAAAATTGTGGTTGTCACCAAGTAGTGGTCTGCGGGATTCGGTCTCCCAGCTTCAGCTTCATCGGCAAATTCGTGGTTGTTTTTACACTGATAGTAAAGCTTACCTTGCTCAATACATTCACATGAGGTAACCCGACTTGCATCATAGTAGAAAGGGACAGCAACAGCGTGGAAATGAATTTCGGTGGATCAGAGCAATAGTGGGAATCAACTAAATGAACCGCACACAGATGATAACTCAATTTCTCTAGTTTCTCGAAAATATTTTTAATCGAGGTATGATGCGTGTACAGTTCAACTTGTCCAGGCATATCGAAAATCAGGTAACTGTCTTTTATTTTCACTAGCTGATTGAGAAGCCAGTCGAAGTTTTCTTCCAGATATTCCATGCAGTACATCAGAGCACCGTTGGGACCTAAATTCAGGTTCTTCATGACATCTTCGACGGTAATCAGTTGCATGATATCGATTTTTGGAGAGTACTTCATGTTTTCGTTGGCTGGATCCAAATTCACAACAGCAACCTTTCGATTGAGTTTGTTTTTGTAGAAATCGTGGACTTTTGCGCAATAAGTTGTCTTGCCTGAGCCGGGTGGTCCTATGACGACCTGCCCGAAATGGCTTTCGGCTTTTTTGGTGCGTTTAACTAGAGACATGTTGCACTACTGGATATTATTCCGGAACCCTTTGATTGCTTCTATAATTGCGTCTAGCGATTTCCTGGAGTAATCCTTCAAGCTCAAACTGAGAATCAAACACTTCCTTATGCAAAGCTTTTCGGTCAAGTATCTGGCAGCTACTTCGGCATCTACGTTTTCTGATCCGAGTAATGTTGTGATGGTATACGTGGGTTCGGAAACGCTCAAACCGTTTGCTGGTTGATCGATCTTCACTTGGTAGAGGTTTCCTATTTTTCCCAGCTGAGTGATTATCAAGTTTATGCTGTTCGGAAAGTGAGTGAACAGAAATTCCGTGTGGTTTCCCCCAACGATGGCAGCGAAGCAGGTCACTTGCGAAGGATTATTGTTGACTGACAATGAATTGAATGGAGAAACCAGATCCATTTCTTTGTTAAAGTTGTTTCAATGATTATTTTTCATTTTTAAACACTAGAAGTATAACCTCAAACTCACTTTGAGTCATCCATAGACAAATTAAAAATAAAGAGACTGTTTGAAACATTGGCGATCTTGACCACCAAGTTTTTGGTACGGCCAGTCGCGCATGGAGGCGCTGCCCGCAATCAACAGACGACTGACATGATAATTTTCCAATTTCGACATTTGTCAGAAAATGACAAACCACGTAATAATTTCAGAATAATTCTACTGTTAATTGTCATCGAAAAATTAATTATAGAAATCATACTATGGACTTGAATTATGAACCCAACGTCGAAAATGGAATGTTTAGTTATTCGAGTTGACGCTGAAATTCCTCGGAATATTCTTTCACAAGGTAAAATATAAGCTGCTTTTCACAAACTGATACTTATTTCCATCCATCAGTTGCAGACATTTTTTCACAAACTGATATATTTCCGTCCATCATTTTCCATTTCCTATCACCATTTGAGGAAGTACGAAGATTATCATCAAACTGGAGCATTTGTTAGGTATACCTACTCGTTCTCCTTTGTGCTAATCAATGAACAAAATTATTTTTTTGGTTGATTTGATGATAAGACTGAAGAATATTTTAAATTTTGTTGT
The DNA here is from genome assembly GCA_018342105.1 of Gonioctena quinquepunctata. Lineage (NCBI taxonomy): Eukaryota > Metazoa > Arthropoda > Insecta > Coleoptera > Chrysomelidae > Gonioctena > Gonioctena quinquepunctata. Next base: position 475,397 of record JAFIRS010000074.1, on the reverse strand, counting down.
TTTTCGGAGTTTTATTATTGTTTTGTCTGTAATTGTACCTTGTCCTAGATACAATAAAATGTGTTTTTATAGTTATTAGTCTTGTTTTATAAGATCTTTAATTTTGTTCTTGATATCATTAAATAAAGATTTAACCACGAACGAACTAACAGATTCTACGAATCGATTACTGTATATATTTTATAGGTGATCGATTTGCCATTCCTGTATTTCATATGATACAACCATTCATATGGAATACAAGAATAACAAATCGATCACTTATAAAATATATACCATATCAATCATATGAAAGTAACACATTTGAAAAACCCGCCTTATTTCAATCGGTCCTACCAACTGTATTTAGTTCGGCCAGTTGCGAGATATGTCGCCACTGTATAAACGTGGTGCCAACTTTTACTGCAGGTTTGACCACTCTCTTTATTTTTAGTTTCTCTATGGAGTCATCTATGAATGTTGAATGGAAGCTGTTGAATCATAAATGGATGGTACCGACATCTAACGGTTGTAATTTCTTGCTCACGTCTAGGGTCTGATTGATAGATGTCGCCTGAATAGCAGTGTGAAGTTAGCTGCCAGCAACCAGCTGCTAGAATATCCGAACATGGACAATGACTAGTGGCTTTCCGAACTCTTTCGACAACTGCCAGCTGCTAGAATTTCTGTCGGCGGTATCAATTCATGGTTGCCAACGCCAAGTGAAGAAAAATCCCGACCAAAGGCTCGATAATTCCCAAAAATTCCCGTAAATTTACAAAAATTCCCGAAAAAATCCCGAAACTTATATCTGATCGTTTTTTCCGGCAAATCATCGTTACGTTACATGAAAGGATTGACAGGAAACGGAAACACGCATGGGCCCCTTTTCTAGAATATTTTGATTTGCACATAAAGATTACCACCTAGAAACCTCAGCAACAAACTCAGAAATAAAAAAAATGGTCAATGTATTCAATAATTTAAAATTGAAAACGCCAGTTTTCTCATTATATCCAAAAACGTATTCCTAGCGCCTCTGATGGACGTATGCATCGTTACTTCACACAGTTCAAATTTTAACCGCTAGTTGCTTCGAACTGTCAACTATAATTTCATTTGTCTTCGTTTATATGTTGTACTGATATTTTTATTATTACAGTATTTTCAATTGTGACTGAAACATCACATTAAAAGTAGTTGAATTCATGTTTGGATTGTAAGAAATTGTATCGTCTATGGAGATTCCTAAAACAACCACAATTGGCGCTAGTGTTTGGGGAAAGTGAAGATCAAATCGAGTTTGAATTGAAGAGCACCTATAAATTAAAAAATTTTGAAAAAAAATTGGGATTTGAGAAATTATTTTCACAAAATATAATATCTGAGGACCGAACCGAGGCAAAGAAAAATTGAAGTAAAATCATGCGTATTCCCCATTACGTAACACATGACAGTGGACGAGCGTCATGCGAGTTCACAATGTTCACATATCAGCTTTTCGCGTTTCAGCTTACGGCGTCCTGTTTTCTGACTGACTGCTCAATATAATGAACTTAATGCTACATATCTGACGTAGTGTGTTACTAATCAAACGAAAGTTACGAATAGTAATAAAATTCTCGGTTTTTCCTACAATTGTAAAAATCCCGACACAATTCCCGGCACACGTTAAAATTCCCGATTTTCTGGAAAAATCCCGGTAGTTGGCAACACTGGGTATCAATCATTTCATTGCGAACGTAACTATTCGTTGCAGACATCGTCGTATTTCGAAACAAACAAAGATCATTTGAAGATGAATGGAAAATATGTTCCTCAAACGAAAAATTATTATTGTTATTAAACAAACGACTGCCAAAATGAAAAAACAATGTTTTCTAGTAATATTGGATGTGTTCTATCGACTACTGAAAAAATTATTCAATATCTTTTTTCGACTATTTTGCAAACTACTGTCAAAATGAAAAAAAAATTTTCTAGTCATATTTGATGTGTCCTATCGACTACTGAAAAAATAATTCCTTGATCTGCCGTCCCAAAATATATAGGGCTCTCAAAAAGAAAAAAAAACGATAATTTTGTTCGACTATTTTGCAACCGACTGTCAAAATGAAAAATATATTTCCTAATAGTTTTTGAAAAAATTATTGAGGGCCCTGTGTATTTTGGGACAGCAAATCAAGGAATTGAAAAAAATATTGAATAATTCTTTCAGTAGTCCGATAGAACACATCCAATATGACTAGAAAACATTTTTTTTCATCTTGGCAGTCGTTTGCTGAATAATAATAGCATGTTATAATTTTTCGTTTGAGGATCATATTTTCCATTCATCTTCAAATGTTTCGAAATACCTACAACGATGTCTGCGAACGAACAATCAACGAACATCATTAAATTACTTCAAAAAAATTATCAGAATGTCACCGCGCAACTCGATGCCATCATTTTATGCCTTACCTAATTGATTTGCTTGTTTGTTTGGCGCCGACTCAAAATTAGTTACTTACATTAGTTTAGGAGCATAGTTACTGAGACTAAGAAGGTTTATTTTATTTTTTACTTTTCAGTTCCGTATTTCGTCGGTTAATTTTTTGTTAAAAAGTTTTTATTTTTCATTTTTTGTGGCTGAAATCTACTAATTACTACCTACTTGTTTTTTGATTACTTCTAAAATACTTACTTAACCACCTTACTTCAACTATTACCAGTTAAATAATATGATTATCTACTTTTACTATTTGTTGTAATATAAATTAGTTTTGTGATTCTGGTTAGTTTATACATTACTTTGTATATCATTACATCCTCTCATAGAATATAATGATTGTGACGGATGTAGGAGAATAAAAATAATGACATTAGCGATCTGTCATTGTCGACTACATGTGTGTGCCAATGTTCAAAAGTGAAAAATCAATTATCCCCTATTTTTCTACCCGTAAGGGTGGATAATTCCATTCGAAATCAAAATATGATCAATATGAGGTATACCTTATCTAAAAAAAAAGAATCATCCAAACCGAAGAACCCAGTACAAAGTTATGCCTGATAGAATTGGTTAACGGACCAGAATTCAGAGGGTGAGTGATCAATATCCTTCATTTTGCTACCCTTAGGGGTGGATTTCATCTTTCAAATTCAAATGGGACCAACTTCGAAGTACACCCTATCCACTGAAAAAAGAATGATCGGAATCGGACGTCTCAGTAAAAAGTTATGCGTGGTCATACATAAGAAAAAAATTACGCGTCGAATAGAGAACCTCCTCCTTTTTGGTTTCGTCGGTTAAAAACTGAATTGGAAGACAGATTTGATAAATCAATTATATATTCGTGAATGTTTTATGTAATACTCCACAAAATGAGTTTCATAAAAAAATAAAATTAATGGCTTTAACAGAAACATAAACTGGAAAACAACAAAAATCAACTATCATGAGCAGTGGTGGTAAGAGACGTTCAACATTATAGTAATCATGTTGTATAATAAAAATAAATATTTCGATAAATAAAAATAATTATTTGAGGTCTGAAATATACAAAAATTTTAAATCCTTTATTCCAAATTAAGAGAGTGTATGAATCCTCTTTTTCCAAGTTAAGTAGTGTATGGATCCTTTATTTCAAATATAGAAAGTGTATGTATCCTTTATTGCAAATATAGGTAGTGTTGTATCATCCTTCATTTCAAGTTCAGGTAGTGTATGGGTCCATTATTTCAAATGTAGGTAGTGCATGGTTACTTTATTCCAAACTTAGTTTGCAGCCTGTATTACAAATTAAGGTAGTTATTAAATTCTGTATTTCAGATAAAGTAGTTATTTCAAACTAGCTGATCCGACAGACGTTGTCCAGTCCAAATTTCGATATTCCCAAAAAAAAAACCTGAAAACCCTCGTGTTTTCTGAGAAATGCGTAATAATGATATTAACGTATTTGAGCAGTTCTTCATATCAGATGCATCTCAGATTTCGGGAAAAGGGGTATCGACAAATAAGAGACTATTAGGAAAACAACGTTTTTTATTATTTTCTGAAATTTCTTTATTCGATATCGATATAACAAAAATGTCTGGGAACTATTGACTCAATTCCAAAAAGGTATGAAATTCATGCACGAAGACAAAAAATAATACTAGGAATTGTAAAAATAACGCTTTTAAAAAAAGGCTTGGCACATGAATTTTATATCACTCTTCAAACTTTCAATAAATCAAGACAAATATGATTAAATGTGCAGTTTCTCATAGACGAGAAATTTGCGTTAAGCAGCTGATGAAATAATCATTTTTAGTCAATTTGAGATTGAGATCCAATCAAATTTGTCTCGAATTATTTACCCACAGAACAACTCAAACACAGAGATCTTGGACAAAAAAAAATAGAAGAAGCAAAATGGATGAATAAGGAATCAAATGAATAAGAAACTCGTAGTAATTTTGATCAAGTTTACTGGAATATAGATCACTGAAAATATCGTTCTGTGTTCGGTGTTTCGAGAACATAATCTATTGGCTCTTTTCCTTTTACAACCAAACCCTGTTTTTCGACTTCTTTCCGTCATCTGGAGAAAAAAATCCAGATTCGGGTATTAAGGCACCAAGTCACACAGTTCCTTTGGAACTACAAATACTGATTTTTCTTACTGTGTTCATTTTGTTAGCGTTCAAAACTTCTACTGGAATATAAAGGGTACATTTTTAAGGCCGAAACAGTACCGATTCATTTCACTCACAAGCATTAAAAATTGTTCTGAAGTCATTTGTTGATTTTGCTGAAATGATTCGGTAATGCTTTGATGGATTTTTTAAGAAAAAATATAGATGTTGCAAACGAGAGTTAAATTTTTCTCACCGGCAAAGTTGACATGAATAACGAGCTCGGTGAAATGTAACGCGAGTATGAGAAAAAAAAACGTTCTCGTTTACTATAAGGTAATCGTTCCATTCTGTTTTGAGCATTATTGAATTTCAATGTTATCAAATTGAACAGAATCGATTATTACCTTTCATGTTAAAGTGTTGCAGCGAATTTAGCGTAGAAAAATAATTCAGATCTGATCTTAAAAATTTTCGCATGAATTCGCTGCAAAATGAAACCAATCATAAGAATCGCAGAATCATCGAAAACTAGATGTCAGTTCTCCTGTTGAAGTCTAGCTAAAAAATATATTTCAACTAAAAAATATATTTCAATGCGATTTCAACGATTCATATAAAAAGTATTTACAACTATGTATACTGAAATGGTGGCTATGGAAAACTGTCTCTAAGAAATGAACACTGACATTAAAACACTATAATTTGAGCTTAAAATAAATTAATCTTAAAAAATCACAATAAAGTTAATATAAATAGTTGAATGGTTGATGAATTCTCACTATACGAAAAAATGATACATCTTAGAAAATCACAGTTGAAACTGCAGTCTACCCTCTAATAAATTAGTTCAGCGTTTCTTTACGTCTATACAACGTTTGCTTAGATGTTTATTCTAATAATTATTATTTGTTTGTTTCTGCGTATCACAAATCAGGCTTTTCTGTCAGAACTTCGCTAATTTTGTGTGTTGGTGTACTTTTGTGGAAGACATGAATCTTTATTATTATTGGAAACCGTTTGATTTGTGATAGTTTACGAACAGGGAGTCATTGTTCACAACACATTGAAAAATTATACATGGCATCAATAGGAATCATCAGAATAGGCACTATTCACAATTCGAATGGATCAGTTGAAAATACCGGCGAACAACTCAAGTCATTTTCTAGGAAATATCGGTTCTTGCCTATACTCTTTACTTGAAGCTGTTTATCAAAATTTATTTAAGAAAATAGACTATTTTATTCTGTAGGCATTTATTAATTATTGAGATAATTAAGGGACCATTCTATTTATTTGTTTGGAAATATGATCAGGATGTTAATAAAATCAGATGTGGAATCATTTGCGACTCAAACTTTAGTAACTCAACTCAAACTTCCTAATTAAGACTGGAATAGAAAATCAAATTATCTGAATAAGAAATCAAATTTTTTATTTGAGATTTTTTAAATCCTTTCAAAATATCTATCAGATGTAGTTCAATGTCCGGCGTGGCTTCAGCCAGGGAAGTAGTCGTTTTCGGTCAGATATTCACAAAAAATTACTTCATTTTTATCGTGGATTTTTTTAATTTCCGGAAAAATCTTTCAATTCATTATTCAATTTGATATCAAACATTGCGTGGAAACATCTTGTTGGAAAATTTGAAAACAAAGCAGAAAAATACAATTTCGGAATGAATCAGAAAGTTGTTTTCCATTCAATAACTGGTCCCTGACAATGCTACACCTGACATAATAACTCAAGCTATGATGTTTTCCAATTACACTTTCCAAATAAATAATAATTTAAAAAAACTAAAAAACACGCTTTTATAGAAGACCAGACTAAAAAATAGATAATAAGAAAAAAATGTATTTTATTTAAAAAAAGCGTGGTGTGCATGGTATCGAATTTTTAAAAAAAATCATAATATTCGACCTCAAAAACCCCCACATACCAATTTTGAATAGAATCAGACCATAATCACAAAACTCGAAGCCATTTTGGAGCCGCCATCTTGAATCCTTCAATTTTGACAAAATAATCATAATCTCCGACCCCAAAAACCCCCACATACCAATTTTGAATAGAATCAGACCATAATCACAAAACTCGGCCGCCATTTTAAAGCCGCCATCTAGGATTTTTCAATTTTTACAAAAGAATCATAATATTCGACCCCAAAACATACAAACATACAAGTGAAGCTAATATAAAGCGTGTAAAAAAAGGAGATAACGATGCTTGTTGGGTTTTAGAACTTTGATTAAACCCCAATTAAATCTACTGTTATTTGATGAAAGAATATGATTCATCTTCAATTTATATTACATACGTAGTAACTTAAGTTACCCCATTGCTAATTCTCATTATTGTACATTGTATAATATATTCACGAATATAGTTTGAGCATCTTTAGGAAAATAAAAAATTGGTTTTTTAAACATACTTATTATTTGATGAAAAAGTTTTATTAACACTTTTAATTTCGCTTCAATTTGCATTCTTATTAGTCACTTCAATTTTCATTCTTATTAGTGCATTCTTATTATACAAATATAGTTCGAACAGTTCTACAAAAAAAATCCTTATCAGCTTTAAGAACTTGATTAAATCTATTATTATTAATGAACAAATTTAATTTTACTTCAATTTGTAATACAACATTGTAATGTTTTTTTCTTTCGAAAAGATAATTATATTATTGTAATTCAATGTACCGGGTTGTGATAGAATTATACAATGAGACGAAGTTTTTCACAAGTTCGGAAAATATCATTGTTGAGTTGAATAATTGTAAAAAGTGCAGTATATGGTTGAAAATATATATTTTAAATAAATTAGTTAAATATCATATTTGATCAAGATTACAAATAATTATTAAAAACTTTTTCGAGAATAATAATTAAAAGGGACGTGACTAAAAAAAAATTTGGAGCAAAAATAAAATACCCTCCTTTAAATCGAGAAAAAAAGAATTACAATGTTTTTGTAAAGTGGATTTTTCAATAATTTTTCTACAAAAAAACCTATTCTATAGTGCTTACAATTATTAATTTAATTTTCATTTACGTTATCTAGATATTTCTTCAATTCGTAATATTTCAATCATTTATGATTTTATTTAATAATTATCCAAATAAGTCCATTCTTTGAAGTTTGGTTTGAAAACAGCGTCATCCTCAAGTATTTTCAGCGACTTGAGTAAAAAATTTAGCACCAATTTGGAATCAGAATGGGCTAAGGATATTTTGAAAAGGTAAAATAGAAAAACAAGGGTTTTTTTTTCATTAGGTGACGATGTAAATATTTAAATTGTATTTTTTTCTACAAATCAAAACCGACTTCATTTATTTTTTCTTCTAACTCTTGAGCCCAGTTAATTAATTTTGTATATCTTGACTATACCCAGCGAGCACACACATCCCTAGGAGGTTTTGGGATGTTTTGAAAATGTAGGCATGATTATATTTTTTGGAGACGCAATATGCACTCCCAAAGGACTTTAAAGGATGTTGGAAGTATTTTATTTGTTTTTCTATGGCATTTCTTTGTATGCCTACTGAGAGGTATTGGCGAAGTCAAAAATATGTTAACGTATGGATGTTTCATAATAGTTCTCGACAATTTTTTTAATAACTTTATCATTTTCCGCAACAAAAATTCATGTGAAATAAATCTTAGAATATTTATATTTCTTCGACACCTCACTTTCAACTATTACTTCATTCTGTATTCCTTCATTTTAATACAAATACCTCCTATTTTACACAGGATAGAAACAACATTCTTTTACTTTCATAAGCAAATGAAACCAATATTATTCATTATAATAAAAACCAATGTCCAAATGACCTATCCACTCATTTTCTGCTTTCATTTTTAAATTCCCGCCATGTTACATTGTTACAATTTGTCCATTCAGTGTGGTACACCTGATAAACCTTGCACATGCACCCTTCTCTTTCTGCGTTGTTTTGAAGTTGATGGCGTTGGTAGAAGTTTTTTTTTTAATTTTTAACCGAGAAAAACGTGGAAAGTGTTTGAAATGTAGGAAACATTACTAATTATATAATTGACATTTTTGATATCACTGAATAATTAAATAAAGTATTACATGAATTAAATGTATTAGCATAGTCCAAAAACATAATATAACCTCGAAAGCATATGTGTATTTTTTGATAGGGTGTTCGAATCTGTAATGACATGGTCAAACTGTATCGTTAAAGATTCTTGAAAAAAAACGACCTGTTTCCTTTATCATTTTTCAATTAGGAACTTTGTTAGTTTTCAGATGATGGGGATTTTTTTTTTATTTGTAATTTATTTACCATTAGCATAACAGAAATTGACAAGTTCTAAGTTGGAGAATAAAAAATAACTCATGTTTTCCAACAGACTTATGTACGACGGCGTATTGGCACCAGTATATTTTTTTATTGAATAAAAAATTTTGACTTTTTTTCTCAAAATTTTGAGATTTTTTCTCAAACTTTTGACTTTTATTCTCAAAATTTTTAGAGAAAATCTCAAAATTTCGAGAATAAAAGTCAACATTTTTAGAAAAAAATCTCAAAATGTTGAGAAAAAAAGTCAAAATTTTTAGAACAAAAAAGTTAAAATTTGAAGAAAAAAAGTCAAAATTTTGAGAAAAAATCTCAAAATTTTGAGAAGAAAAGTCAACATTTTGAGATTTCAATAAAAAAAATACTGGTAGGAGGTGATTTTCACTCTTCAAACAGAAGAATTCGGTTTGTGATAAAACTGAAAAATCACTGTAAAAATTAATATTTGTCTAAATATAATTTCAACTGAATCTTCCTTGCTAAAGATAAAATTGAAATTATATACATATAAGAAAAAAATATCTAACATAATGCATTTATCTTCAAAATTGGTGGTTAGTGAAATATCATATCGAATCTGTTTGATAAAATGAAATATTGATTTCAGTACCCCAAAAAATATGAAAGCCTTGCAAGTTATAAAAAACACTATTATTATTATTCAACATCAACACTATCATCCTAACAGATTAATATAATGGAAAAGTTTCACTCAGAATGTGTCAAGTTCGTTTTTTCGAGAAGAATCTCCATTTAGATTACATGAAAACATCCTAAAAAATGCATTCCGTTGGTATAAAATTGAAAAAAAAAACCATACCATATAGAATGTGACACCTTCAAACGTCGAAATAAATGACAAAAGGTTTCAGAAAGTGATCTCCAAAAATGTTTTATTTACAGCGATTTAATGTGTGCAAAACGTTTTGGGAATGTTCGGTGGTGTCTATGAAAATGCTATCAAAAAAACTTTCTTTTTGTGACATCCCGGGCCTGGACATCTATAAACAGAAAATCGCAATGGATGTTCAATGTCTCAAAATCTCGTACTTTTAACATATCTGGATGTTTTTGTGCTCGCTGGGAATTACCTAAAGTCTTTCCAGCGTCTTGTAGCAGAATAGGCCAAGGAACAACTAAAACAGTTGTGAAACAGTTTTTTTTCTTCATTAGGTGCCGATGTTGATATTTCAATTGTATTAATAAAAACCGATTTAATTAATTTTTTCTTATATCTACTGAGCCCAGTTGATTAATTTTGTATATCCTGAATATAGTTGGTATAGGACTTGGAAGAAATAAAAAATATCAATTTAGGAAATGTTCTCAAAATATTTCGTACTATACGATTCTAGATTTTTAAAGAGAATAATTTGAACTGAAAGTCGCGTTTGAAAATCAGGCAAAACTGTTAGTTTTGAGCAAAACTAATTCACGTTCACAAAGTTGCGTTCGTTAATTTTTCTGGACGTTCGCACCGGAGTTTCAGCTGATCCACTCACCATCAGTTTTGAGCGAAAAACATGTCGAAGACGAAAAAACTAACCGGGTTCCAGCCGGTGTGGAAAACCCTGTGGCAGTGGTTGTTTCTACTAGGACTCCCTGCAAAGCGGACGATAGAAACACTGGGAAATCTAGATTTAATCTTTCAACCGTGGATGATTTCTTGTAAACTAACATACGTCCCGGTGACGAAGCCTAAAAGACCGAAACATATGAGGAACACGTTTTTCCATAGCCGCCAGTTGAACCTGCCCAAGCCAGGTTCTTCGTAAAAAGTAACTAGTTCAATGATAGATGGGAAAATGAGACCTAACATTGACAGACACACAGCTCCTACTAGGGAGATAAATCCTCCGAGATTCGGGATTAAAATGGCGAGAACAACGGTGATAGCTACTAGGGCAACTCGGATGCTGTATTCTGCCAATGTTTTTTTCTCAAAGTTATTTTTTACCGCCTTCCAGATTATCTCCATGGGTACATAGAACTGCAAGGCATAGGTGAAGAAGATGGCCACGGCTATCATCAGCTTAACTGATTGGGCGAGTCTGAAAAAGAAGAACGTTAGTGAATTTGAAGAGTTTAATTTTTCATTTGTTCCTACAATTCATGTTTTTGTATTCATTCCCAATTGCTTCAATGTTAGGATTCAAGTTGAAAACAGCCTACCAACTATGGTGTACCACAAGGAAGTGTTTTAGGTCCTTTTTTTCTATGTAATGTGAATGTTTTGGGTTCTGTTTTGTCAAAATGTACAACTCATCTTTTCCCAGATGATACCTTCGTATATTACAAGAATTATGTAAACATTGAATAATAAAATATGTCAACTATTTGTGAATTGAAAACCAATAAGCTAAAATTTGATAGAGCTGAAAATGATTTAGGTTTATTGGCAATATTATCTTCATCTGGACTTACATAATTAAAATCAAAGATCAATAATAGACATAGTCGGAAAATTAAATATTTGTGAATCGTCAATGAAATTTCATAAAATTTTTAAAACATATTTGAAAAAAACGGAAAAATTGGATTTATGAGTCGAATATCTTCATGAATATCTCATTGAGGTCGAATAACAGTATAATAACACTTGTAATATTCCTGACTACAATTATAGTTTTCCCAATATCAATTGCAGAAGCATAAAAAAGTCTTGCGGCGAAATCGTGTGAGCAGCAGTGGCGGAGATAACTAATTTTATTTAGATATTTTGAGATTTTAAAAATACTTCATAAATAATGAAAAATGAAAAAAAATTAAAGACAAGCTTTTATTCATACAAATACATTAAGAAAGAAAAATAATTTCTTTCTATGTTTCATGTAGGTTATTATTATATCCTAAAACGTATTTCGATCGGCACACACCAAGACCATAGACGCTACTGGTTTTTAATCTTTCAGAACCATGAAAACACAAATATAACGCGTGATTTATGACCTCCCATCGTAGAGACACATCTGCCAGCATTATGTCCGACTTGATTGGTCCAGACGAATCGGTTGTACAACTGACAGCCCTCACTCGAGTCCACGTTGACTATCGGCTCTTTTAATCTACCGTTTGCCGACGGAAAATGTTTACGAGTAGTAAAGATTATTTTTCTTCGCATATACGCGAAGTGAGTTTTCATTTGCTCCCTATAGAAACAGCTTCTGCAATTGATATTGGATGGACTATACTTCAGTTCTATAATTTACATAAGCATCTCAAATGTCAAACTACAGATTTTACAAAATAAAGTATCGATATAAGGGTCTCATCAGTTTTTTCAAAGTGAAACAAAATCATTATATTTTTCCCTTTTACTACCTAAGAAATAAACTAACCCCGAGTTCTAGTTTGACAAAATCTGTCTTTTTCAAAGCTATTGTCGAATTTAATTACCTTTCTCGTGAATAAAAAACATTTTTCCTATTTTTTTTTAATCAAAATTAGATGAGAAACTGAATATTATATATGCTACTAGCTGACCCGACAGACGTTGTCCTGTCCAAATTTATATGTTCCCTAAAATGTTTTTCCCGAAAACTCTCGTCCGAGTAGAATTTCTTTTTTTCTATGTTTTCCTTTATGTTGTTCCAACTAGACTATGCTTTTGACTCCATCCGCTTCCTGTTGTCCAGTTATCCCGTTTTCCTGTTATTTCCTGTAATCCCGTTTTTTCTTAATCCCGTTATCCCGTTATTCCCTTATCCTGTCATCCCATTATCCCCTTTTTTTGTTATCCCGTTATTCCCGTTATCCCATTTTCCTGTTATACCGTTTTTTCTTTATCCCCTTATCCTGTCATCCCGTTTTCCCGTTTTTTCGTTATCCCGTTTTACTGTTATCCCATTTTTTCATTATCCCGTAATCCCGTTTTCCCCTTATCCTGTCATCCCGTTTTCCCGTTTTTTCGTTATCCCGTTATTCCGTTTTCCTGTTATCCCGTTTTTTATTTATCCCGTTATTCCGTTTTCCCGTTATTCCCTTATCCTATCATCCTGTTATCCCGTTTTTCCGTTGTCCCGTTTTCCTGTTATCCCGTTTTTTCTTGATCCCGTTATCTCGTTCTCAATTTATCGTACTACAATTATTATATTCGATTGCCATCTTGCAACCCTATTGCGGATCTGTGGATAAAATAAAAAAAAATAAAAATCGCGATGGAAAAATAGGGGATGATCGTAGGTGAAAATTTAGGGTTGTATGTATTTTTGAATGCTGTATCATAAAAAAAAAGATTTTTATCTAAAAATTTTAAAAAAATTAAGGGGTGGACCACCCTTAACATTTAGGGGGATGAAAAATATATGTTGTCCGATTCGCAGACCTAATATGCACACAAAATTTCATGAGAATCGGTCCAGCCATTTCGGAGGAGTTTAATTACAAACACCGTTTCACGAGAATTTTATATATTAGATTTGGTTCTGGGTGTCGGTATTTCTATTATTTTATTTATTCATAAATCTGTGAAATTCCCTTTTTTATTGCCAGTTTTTTTAATTAAATTAATAGCCCTTTTGTAAAAACTAAAATAGAAGAGGGATAGTGATACCATAAAGCATGTAGGATTTTGAAAATAAAATCGGTGTTGATACATCTTCTAGGAGCATAAATGTTTGTGAATTTTGTGAGCTGTATAATTTTCTTTTGTCAAGCCAATAATTTTATTGATTACGAAAAAACTAGCATCCTGTCCTATTAGAGTTATGGTATAGCGGATAAAATGTCCCAGAAAAATATTTCAAGATGTTTCTAACAGTCCAAAGAAAAAATATGCAGAATTATTTTAATTAAGAGCTCTTTATTGAAAACAAAAATTGTAAAAGGATACCATAAATCTAGGATATTGGATATAAAATCGGTGTTGATAAATCTTCTAAAATAAATAATTAATTTTGAATTTTGTTAGCTGTATATTATTCTTTTTTGTCAATAATCTTATTGATTATGAAAAAAATCGTATCCGGTCCTATTTGAGAAAAAATGTCTCAGAAAAATATGATAACTAGGATATTTCAAACAATAAAAAAAAAAATGCGAAACAAGATGCTTCTAACAATCCAAAGAAAAGGATTCCTATAGCATATTCTTAGGAATGAAAATCCATTTTACCAAATTTTTTGGTTCAGGCACATGGCTTTATTTTGAATCCTGTTCTGAATTCCTTTGCAGCAATATTACTTTAATTAAAAATTATTTCAAACAATACATTTACTGGCAAAACCCAATATCAGAAATATTCATCACTTCCATTGGAGAAGAATTAAATAAAATGGAAAGGAATTGAGCAATAGGAATACAACACAAACGGCGGCATTTTGCAAGTGATAAAAAATACACATATCATAATATACATCCTCTGAACCTTGGTTTTTATACGAGAAATGTGGGCGATCCTAAAACAATTTTGTTCAGAGGTTGGATGAGATTTGGATAAATGGAATCGAAGGAACGATAGTTTTCTTGACAACGTTTCGAATTCAATTAAATTCATCTTCACAGCACCTTAGCAATTAATTCTCATACATTTTGCAATGAAACTTGAAGAGACGCACCAAAAATTCGTTTTTGGTAAGTAAGTAAAACTGTATATATAAAATGCAGTAAACACTGACGGAAGGTCCTTGAAAGTGGTGTGGTAAAATGTTTTACAAATAGACTTTGGAGTGGGCAGTAAGAAATATACCGATTTAACTTTTTTATTTGTTTTTGTGATCATTATTTTCAACATAGTGTATACGTCAGTATTGAACATTTGCAAATGAACATATTTTTTATATTAACTTTTTCAAAGGCAGAAAGAAATATATGTTACATCGACAAATGGGTGAAATCTCAGGCAATTTTTTTTACCCACTGTTTAATTTTGGAGACTCTATTAGCTTTGATTTTCAGATCGTTCCAATTGGATGCTTTATATAATATAACTGTATGATCAGCAGAGCTCAGTATGTCCCCTTCTGAATCAATTTTGAAGAGATCATTGAGGTAAACATTGAAGAGCATTAGCCCAGTATTGTTCCTTGAGGCACACCTTATCTGAACATTGCTTCTAGTTGGTACTATCACCAATGTCTATTCCTTGTTCCAATGCTCTCCAACACATTCACCCAATACGCGTCAAAAGCCTTTTAAAGATAAATAAAAAATATCTAATTTCGGTTTTTTTTTGTCAATAGATTTTCTTATTATAGCAATTAGCAATGACAGTTGTGATGGCATCTTCAGTTGTTCTTTTTTTCAAAATCCATAAACTGAAATACATGAAACAAAATTCCCGGGCGAACACCGTCACGGCACTATCAGACTAATAATCATTCATTCCGCTATTTAATTACATCAATAAATACAGTGCTTCTCAAAAGTTCCCTCCCCCCTCTTATTTTTGGAACGATTATACATAAACAAGTGAAATTTGGAAACTGAATATTAAAGGTTGTAAACTTCCCTACTAGTGATGATAGATGACGAAATCGTCAAAGATGACGTCACAAGGCCATTGTGACCAATAATTTTAAATGGAACCCTACGGCAAGCGACACCTCTTTCAAAAGGTATCGAAAAAACCTATTCGATGATACTAATTTTGTTTGTGTTTATGGCAGTTTTAATGGCTCATTAGTAAACATTAAAATTTAAATTCCATTCAGTATGATATTAATACAACAATACGTTGTTTTAAAAAGTCAATATTGTCAGGTTCAGTGGCGTAAACCTTCGATTTAAGGTACCCCCACAGAAAAAAATCCAAAGGTGTGAGGTCCGGTGATCGAGCTGGCCATTCCGTTGAACCTCGTCGTCCAATCCATCTACCACGATACTCCTCATCCAAATACCGTCTTACTGCACCGTAATAGTGTGGAGGAGCACCATCCTGTTAGAATGTTATTTCCAAATTGCCGAATTCATCTGGATTATCTTCCAAAATTTCAAGGATTAACGGTTCTATTGCGTTTTGCAACAGCTCCAGATAAACCTCACCAGTTAAATTAGTATTTAAAAAAAGAGGCACAACGATGTGGTTTCCCAAGACACCTGCCCAAACATTCACCTTCTGGGGAAATTGGGTATGTGTTTTACGAAACAGGTGAAGATTTGCGTCACTCCAATACCTCACATTCTGTGTATTTACATTTCCATTTAGATAGAAAGTACTTTCGTCACTAAAACAAATTGTTTTGACATAGTCTGGCTGTTGGTTAATTTTAATTTCCATATTTTCACAAAATTCCAGTCTTCGGTCTGGGTCGTCGTCTGAGAGTTGATGAACCATTTTTAATTTGTATGGATGAAATTTGTTTTTTTTTCAACACCCTGTGTACTGTACTTCGACTGACTTCCCAGGTAGATGCAACGTGAGTTGTTGAAGAAGTAGGATTAACTATTACTTCTGCCAGAATATCAATTTTTTTCTCATCAGAAATTTGTGGTCTGCCAGATCGTTTCGCATCATTAATACTACCCGTTGTTTCAAACTTACGAAGAAGCTCTCTTAAATAAGTCCTCGAAACGGGCGATCAAGAAACCTCTCATTAAAAATGCGTTCTGCTGCATGAATATTTTGTCCAGTTTCACCAAGAATTAGGATCGCTGCTACATTATCACCTAAAGCACGTACCATTTCGCTTCTTGAAGCACTTAAACGTTCGGCTCACAACAGTTTAACAAATTATTAAAATGTACAAAAATATTAAAAGTACCAAAAGCTGCTGAAACAGTTAAACGTTCGATCAACAATACACAAATTATTAAATGTACAAAAACTTGGACAATTACAAAAACGTCGAATTAGGGAGACTAACAAAAACGTCAGCTTATTTGACAACTATCCAGAGGCGGAGCTTGAATTTTGAATTTTAGTATCAACTGATTTAATTCATCACAGCTTTGCGTTTTTTAAAAGCGAGTTGCCAAAACTGCCATAAACACAAACAAAATTAGTATCATTGAATAGGTTTTTTCGATACCTTTTAAAAGAGGTGTCGCTTGCCGTAGGGTTCCATTTAAAATTATTGGTCACAATGGCCTTGTGACGTCATCTTTGACGATTTCGTCATCTAGTAGGGAAGTTTACAACCTTTAATATTCAGTTTCCAAATTTCACTTGTTTATGTATAATCGTTCCAAAAATAAGAGGGGGGGAGGAGGGGACTTTTGAGAAGCACTGTATAAATAAAATAGGTACAATTAAAAGGTAAGGCAATAAATTGGTAACCTTACATCAGATCAAGTTTGTGAGTGGGGATAACTGAACTCAATGTAAAATCAATAAATATTGAGATAAAATATCGAATTTTTCAGTAAATAAATGCAGTGTTTATTAATAACGAAAAAAACATGGGCGGTCAAAACATTACTGAATTATTTCGGAATCGACAAGTTGGAAAATGCCGTGATCAATTCTCCTATGTCTCTTTTAGATTAACTTTGTCCTGTTTCAACAGCTGAATCATTTACTAAGATATTTCAATAGAAAAGCTTGACATCGGGATGTCGGATTCAAGATCAAAATTATGCGTTTTCCCTGGTACCTATGACTAGATTGTTGGTATTGTGATATTCAGTTTCTTCATGTCTTGTGTTCGATATCTTTTTTTCAAATGAAGTCCAGTTTGACCCACGTTAATTTCTCGTACAGAGCTTTTAATCCCAGTCAACCTCTGAATGTGAATGTTTACAAAGAACCCCGCACCAAATTCATGGGAAAATGGCTCTCGGCCAATTTTGAAATTTTCTTGAGATATTGTAGTACAGTTACACGTGCAAGTTTGAATTAGTTTATATGTCTTCGGAGATTTTTGAAAATCATAAAAATTGCTGTTTTACTAAAACATAGTAAGGTTCACTTATACAAAAGTATTACTTTTTAGATGATTAGTAACTAAATAAGAGCATCGCTAGTTGAAAAGTAGTCAAAAAAGCCGCCTATTATACAGCTTGGGTAAAAAATAACGACAATTTAGCATATTTCGCCAATCTTTATCAATGGTCCCATTAGTGAGACTGAGCATTTTTCATTAAAAATATGTTTATTGGCAGTCTTTTCTTATGACAAGAATATTTTCTTTTAAAGTAAATCTTTTTTCCAAAACACTTATTGTTTTAGAAGTATTTGTTTTTTATACTTCATGTTTTCAACATTAGTCACTTAAAAGTCTTTTTGAGACAATAAATCCGCTTTGAATCCAAAACGACTTGAGGAAGACTCATAGTAACTGCTTAATATGATTAGCTACAAAAAGCTACAGTCACATTTTGCACCTAAGATATATGTTTGCCAATTGCTCTTGAATGGACCTGTCAAATTGAATCATATTTTTCAGTTATACTTCAAAGTAAATTACCCTACACTCTTGTGAGTTTAATTAATTTTCTATGTCTGGTTTTTGAAATATAAATATTGAAAATTGATATTCTATAGAACATATTATACAATCTTATTTCTTGATAAAATAAATATGATCTTGCAACGCAAAATAATTACGCCGTTAAAAACCGCATGACCGTGTGACTATTACCGGCGTGGCTATTGACACGTTGGTATGCGGTTTCCCACCTGCTTTACGAAAATTCGGTGTCCAGATCCATATAAGTCGTACTCTACGCTTTGTGATGATTCCACGAATATCTATCTATAACTAGTAATAGTCACACGGTTTATGAACATGCGATTTTTAACGGCGCAATTGTTTTGCACCGCAAGATCATATTTGTTTCATTAGGAAATAAGATTAGATGATATTTTCTATAAAATATAAATTTTTAATATTTATATTTTAAAAACATACATAGGAAATTAACGAAACTTGCACGAGTGTAGGGTAATTTACTTTAAAGTATAACTGAAAAATATGATTCGAATTGACAGGCCCATTCAAGAATAATTAACAAACATATATTTGTAAACACCCCCCTAATAAAATGTGATTGTAGCTTTTTGAAGCTAATCATATCAAGCAATTACTATAAGTCTTCCTCAAGTAGTTTTGGCTTCAAAGCGGATTTATTGTCTCAAAAAGGCTGTTTTAAATGAATGCTAACAACATGAAGTATGAAAAACAAACATTTTTTGAAACAATTAGGCCCGGTATTTTCAGCCCGGTTATAATAGGAATAAATTAACCTTTTTCTTATCAATAAACGTTAAACAAAAGCATATTCTAACCGTTGGTTAATTTATTCCTAATATAACCGGAGGTGAAAATACTGGGCCTTGGTGTTTTGAAAAAAGTTAAAAGTTTTAAAGAAAATATTTTTGTCATAAGCAAAGACTCTCAATGAAGATATTTTTAATGAAAAATGCTCAATCCCCCTAATGGGGACCAATGATAAAGATTGGCGAAATATGCTAAATTGTCGCTATTTTTGACCCACCCTGTATAATAGGCGGCTTTTGTCTTAGTGACTGAGTGACTGACATGTCATTTGACTTCCTTTAAACCAGCAATGCTATTATTTAGTTACTAATCATCTAAAAAGTAATACTTTTGGATAAGTGAACCTTACTATGTTTTAGTAAAACAGCCATTTTTATGATTTTTAAAAATTCATATCTTTGAAACTAGACATAGAAACTAATTTAAACTGCCATGTAACTTCTAGTGACTTGTACCATAATATCCCAAAAAAAATTCAAAATTGGCCGAGAGCCATTTTCCCATGTATTTGGTGCGGGATTTCCATGAATCGAGGAATTTAACGCAATTT
The DNA here is from genome assembly GCA_018342105.1 of Gonioctena quinquepunctata. Classification (NCBI taxonomy): domain Eukaryota; kingdom Metazoa; phylum Arthropoda; class Insecta; order Coleoptera; family Chrysomelidae; genus Gonioctena; species Gonioctena quinquepunctata. The sequence continues at coordinate 455,772 of JAFIRS010000074.1, read as the reverse complement.
GCCACAACACTACCTTAAAATAAAGACGAACTGTTACTTACGGTTCTTCTGGAAGATTCAACGTGATACTGCCAACTTGCGTAGCATCTCCATATTTCAGATATCCAAAGAATCCAGTCACGGCATAAAGCAATACTACAAAGAACATGCCAGTGTTCAAAACTCCAGGGCACCCAATGAAGTGATTGGGAGTTTTCATGTTATTTTCCAAAGGCATAACAACACCGATACCTTCCAGAGCGAATATGGCAGTGCCGAAGAAGGCTGGTAAAGTGGAGAAACTTTGTGTAACGGCGGGTCTCTGATCGACAGAAGGCAAGTCAGTGAAAATGTAGTAGTAGGTAACGCCCAAACCTACGGCTACGAGTAAATTTGCAATCATGGAAAGGGGAGAGAGATATTTCAGGTTTCTGATCAGGTTTATGACGATGAGGAGGGGTAAAAGTGCAGCCATGTAGAATCTTAAATCGTAGTGATAGTCTTCCGGGGCGTAGTCATCGACTACTTGTTTGATAGTTTTTGGATACGAATACGATGTAAACGCAGCAACAACCCAACAAATCTATAACAAGAAAGAGATTTATCATGGCTTTTGCGAATTTTGCCCAGGGGTGGAAGGCTTTGGGTCCGGAGAGAAAAGCAGCTTCTGCAACTTCGGCGAAACCCAAGGAAGGTACTCTCGTTCTCTTAGAGAGCTCGTGGGCGCTTTTCACTAGGATGTGAACGCAATAGGTGCAGATTACACCAATGGCAAAGGTACAGAAAAGACCAAAGAATAGACCGGCATGAGAGAAAGCCAATGGCATGGCTAAGATGCCACTTCCCAGACTGCCTTTCAAAAGATGGATGAGGGTGTCGATATCTCTGAAAAAAATTAAATAATTAGTAGTGCGCTTTGTGAAAACTTATTTACGGTGAGGATTCAAGGACAGTTAGTCTGGGGTATTTATATCCATTTTTTTTTAGATAGATAGATAGATACATAATATTTTTTCACCTATAACCTTTAAGAGGAAGTGAAAAGTCACAGCCATAGTATTACAATAGTAACAGACATAAAAACTTAAAACATTACATATATACATCCTTTTGTGAGGAAATTTAAAATACATTGACAATTTTAGCAATTTGTTAAGCCTCTAAGTATTCAGCTATAGAATAAAATGATTTTCCTTTAAAATGCTTTTTTATTGATTTTTTGAATTGACCTACATTACCAACATTTTTTCAGTTCTGGTGGAATTTTGTTGTAAATATTGCTGCAGACAGTTAGATAGATAGTTAGAATATCAAATGACTGTGTGTCGTTATAGATTTGTCTCCCTCCGTCCCAAATTATGGCACACATTTCCGTTTCTATTTTGTCCTAAATTATGACATACAAAACGCAGGAATTCATTTTCTTCGACTATTCCCCTCATTATTTTTGAACCAACCAAATGGCCGAAATTTCAAACTGAGAATCAATCAGATTATAGTAAGCCTTCTGTTTTTTACTGATAAAACCAATCAATCAAAATTATATGTCAACGCATTTAACTCCAATAAGGGAACAGGAACTGCAAAATTGATTAAATACGTGATTGTGGTGGAGTAGTGGTTAGGTAACCAAACTGTCACGCGAAAGGCTCGGGTTCAATTCCTAGCAATAGATCATGAATTCTGGTAGATTTATTCAGTTTTAAATGTGATTCGGGAAATATTCCCATCAAATATCATTCGTGTTAGAGGATTTTATCGCATTTTTTTTCCCCTCAAAAATTTTGCTTCTAGGAAATTAACTCGTGCAATTTGCGCTCTAATTATCAAAGACTAAACCACACAAACTTCGCTTTCGTTGATTCAATCAGATAATTAGAACGAAAATCGCACTCAGTAAAATTTCCAGGCAAAATGCTTTCTAGAAAATTTGAAAAATTATTTAGCGATAGAACCCCTAGCACTTATGATATTACCCCTCAATGATTTTTATTGAAACTCAACTATTACTGGGCTTACTTACTTACTAAATTTAGAGTACCTATGCAGAAATAAATAAACCATCAAACCCGAGGGTCCCCAACTATGGACGAAACGTCGCCTAAATGTAAGTGAGTAAAATAGTTTTTCTGTCAACTTGAATCCAAAATTATATATATGTATACAGTGACCGGCAGAAAGTACGCATCATATGGGAATTTTTTTTAATATAATATTTTGACAAATGTCGATACTTGCAATCGCTTCTGCATCAAAAGAAACCCCAAAAGATGTTGTACAGTGGCGTTCGTCTTTTCTTGTTTGGCGGGAAATTTAAAAAATTTAAAAATTATGTCTTAAAACACACTTATTTGGGAAAATATTGACAAATGTTAATTGGAAAAGTTGTTTAGAACGACATTTTATAGCTATGTACAAGTTTGGAAAAAAATCTGAGATGAAAAAATAAAAATCAATTTTTGCCATAAAAAAAATTTCAATTTGGAAAAATACATTTCTGACAAAGAAACTCATTAGTAAAGCCCAAGAGTAATATTTTGAATAATATTTTGTAAAGATTCACCAGCTACTTCTATTGTATTCGAAGAAAATTTTAAATCTGTGGATTTGCCATGTGTTCAGCTGCTTCATAAGAAGTCACAGAAATATCTTCAGGACATTATAATCCCGATACTGTTTATTATTGACAAAGAACCATGTATCTACAGAATTTTAATATGAATTTTTTATTATAATGTCCTGGAGATATTTCAGTGACCTCTTATGAAGCAGCTGAATACATGGCAAATTTTTTTCCGAATAAAATAGAAGTAGCTTGCGAATATTTACAAAATATCATTTAAAATATTACTGTTGGCCTTACTAATGAGTTTCTTTGTCTAAAATCAAAATATCATTTAAAATATTACTGTTGGCCTTACTAATGAGTTTCTTTGTCTAAAATGTATTTTTCCAAATTGATTTTATTTTTATCTCAATTTTTCAAAACTTGTACATAGCTATAAAATAACGTTCTGAACAACTTTTCGAATAACATTTTTCGATATTTTCCCAACTAAGTGTGTTTTGAAACATAATTTTTAATTTTTTTAAATTTCCCTCCAAACACCAAAAGACGAACGGCACTGTACAACGTCTTTTGGGGTGGCTTTTAATGCAGAAGCGATTGCATATATCGATATTCGTCAAAATTTATTAATAAAAGAATTTCCCATTTGATGCGTACTTTCTGCCGGTCACTGTATATATAATTTCCTTACAAATATTATATATCTCAGATTGAATCCATTGCCTTCATTTTTTTTTTATTTCTTAAAAGGACATTTTTGAATAAACAAAAAATACATTCAAATATATGAACTAATAGTCATTTATCAATTCGTATATTTCATTTTAACGACGTTTCGACTTAGTATTTGTCATCATCAGGTTAAAATCAAAATAATTTTATTTGAGTTTCTGCGTTTGCATCGTATGAACGTTATTCATGCTATGCAAACGCATCAAGTTAAAAACAAAATCATTTTATTTGAATTTCTGGTTTGCATCGTTTGAACGTTATTTGTAGGTTACGATGCAAACGCAGAAATTCAAATAAAATAATTTTGATTTTAACCTGATGATGACAAATACTATGTCGAAACGTCGTTAAAAGAAATTATACGAATTGAATGAATCAGACCTTTATTCCGAGAAATTGAAAAATATATATATATATATATATATATATATATATATATATATATATATATATCATGTTGCTGGCATAAATGGAATAAAAAAAACTCACGATGTGGGGTGATCCAACTTCCGGTGCTGAAAGGGGTCATATTCCGGGACTTCTGGATCAAGCTTCCTGGTATCAACCAATGGTACAGTAGATCCGTTAGCTGACTGTGTAGGAACTTCATTTTGCTCACACTTAAAACTGGAAACAACTTGAATTAGATTCTCCACCGCACTTGGGTTATTATTAGTATCTGATGGAAATGTTAGAATTTGTTAGTGAAAGAAATGAAAGTATTTCTCTCGGAAATGGATCGGATTCGGTGGATGAAAACTATGATTGGAATGAATGGAATTCGGGGAGTTTGCCCACGGGAGTATTTATAGATAAATAGATGTGTTAGTGCAAATGTATCATGGACACCGAAACGTGAATATATTTATATATAGAGCAAAGAGATTTAAAACAGCTGATGACTATTTATAAACAGTACAAGGAGTTTACATAGCCTCTTTCACCGTTTGAAATGAATAAGAAATTCATTGAAATATGACCCAAACACTTCCTTGTCTTATAGAGTTTGTGGTTTTAGCGATTTTTTTATTTGCTCCATTTTAGTTCATAAATGGAAATCTAAAAGTATATCGGTATGTCTTGAAATGACTGAAGTATCAAGCAATTCCTCCAAAGTCCAAACCTCCTCAAAAAAAAAGATTGTTTCGTTTAGTTTGATGGAACTAATACCATTTTCTTTGAACTGCATTTATATTTTGTTCAGTTGAATCAAAATTTTCAATAAATTATCATTTCTTATCCCTACAAAGAAAAAGGTGAAAAATGTAAACAACCAATCCAAACCCCCAATGTTCTCCCCCATAATATACAGTGCGCGCGTAAGGTATGGAAACATGAAGATATCTTTGATACAATAACAAAATTTTGGTTATGTATATTAGATGGACCAGCGATTTCAATTTTTATATTTTCGATGTTGCCATATGTACAGTTTCTGAGATATACGAACAATATGTTTATTTTTAAATGGGACAACCCGTATATTTTACAATTTTCTGTTACAGTTTTTTATTGCCGATGAGCATACAAACTGTTGATGGCCAATATTGACCAATAATTTTAAGAAATTAGGAAAAACATTTTATATTGTAATTAATATTGCAGTATAAACAGAAAACAATACCTAAAGGAAAAATCGGAGATGTTCAATATGACCTCCTTGTCTTTGGAAACAGAAATCCATTCTGAATGGAAATTCATCCAAGACTTTTCTAATCGTTTCCGGAGAAATTAGTGCTATCTCCTCTGTAATTCTGTCTTTCAGTCCTTGGATAGTCTGTGGCCTATTCACATACACTTTGCTTTTTGAAAAACCCCTCAAAATATCATCTATAGGTGTCAAATCCGGAGATCTTGCTGGCCATTCGATAGATCCTCTTCTTCCAATCCAACGATTTGGAATTGTAATGTCGTGAAACTCACGAACGCCTCGAAGATAATGAGGAGGCGCTCCATCTTGCTGAATTCAAATTGATCTATTCACGATATGAGGATTTATATCATCAGGAAAGAGTATAGCCAATTCTGGAATTACCTCTAATTCTAAAAATGCCCAGTATTCTTCACCTGTCATGGTTCTATTCCAAAAATAATGGTATTATTAATAATTCCTGTACACACATTGATCGTTTGTGGATACCTCGTATGTGACTTCACCATCCAATGATGATTTTCATCTGACCAGTACCTGCAGTTTTGTTTATTGACCGTGCCATTTAACTCATTTAACTGGAAAGTAGCCTCATCAGAAAAAAGGACTTGATTAAAGAAATTAGAATTAGTGTCAAATCTATTTAACATTATTTCACAGAACTCCATGCTGGATCAGTTCCTGTACAATTGTACTTTATAGGAATGTCATTTTTCTTTTTTTAAATATTTACGAACAGTTGTTTGACTGATGTAATTGACGGCTGCAACAACTCTAGTAGCCTTATGAGGGTCTTCAACCATCGACAAAAAAATGTCAGTTTTTGTTTGCTCTGGAATATCAGGGCGGCCACTTTTTGGGAGTTCTCGTACATGTACACTTCCCTCAAATTTATGAACAATTTTAGGTACAGTACCACGTGCTATAGGAATTCTGTCTTCATAGTTGTTATTAAATATTTTACATACCTCTTCGTGTGTTCGTGTCCTACAAATAAAACATACTCAAATTTCATAATATTATGGTATTACCTGTCACCACATTCTTTTAGTGTTAAAATTTCAATTCTTTGACGCTCTGTAAAATTAAAATTTTCAAAAAACTATCACGACGTACCTACTGACAGTAAATCACGACGTCCCTACTGACAGTAAAACCTACTTGATTTAAAGAAATGAAACCGATATTCATATCATGTTTGTCAGTACAAAAACAGCAAAGACTTTTTTAAACTTTAACAAATACCAAGTGGCCCATTATATTTTCTCTTTATGTTGATATCAACGGTTGCAATAAAAATATTTTCCTAATTTCTTAAAATTAATGGTCAATATTGGCCATTAACAGTTTGTATGCTGCATCGGCAATAAGAAACTGTAACATATAAAATTTAAAATCACTGGTCCATATAATATACATAACCAAAATTTTGTTATTGTATCCTGTGTCAAAGATATCTTCATACTTTAAGCGCGCCATGTATGTAGGTATCATCTTTAAACATTGTTGTTGGGTGTAACGACAACAATATTTTTTCTGAATGTAGGTAGTAGATTCGTTTTTTGAAGCAATATTGAATAGCTTTACTGAAGACTCACAAAAGAAGAAATGACTTATTCAATACGGATTGTTATATGTTATATCCATACACATTATGCGTTTTCAGAATGGTATGAAATAAATTTGAAAGTAAATAAGTTTTTTTTCATTTCCACAGGATGTTTTGTTACTTAAATAAATTAATTCCTATAATTTTTCTGAAAAAAAATTGAAATATTTCTTCACTATATGCAAATTAAATTTTTCAAATATTAATTATGTATATTTCTGGATCTTTCGATTCTTTATACCTACAATATACTTTTGAGTTTTCATTAATTATTTTAAAGCATCTATAAATATTCCCAAGTCGGATAAAAACGTGATGGTGGAAAATGAGTTGTGATGGATGAAAATGCGTGGGATGGAGATGGTAGGTGAATGAAGTTTGATAAAAAAAATAATAAAAAATAATTACGTTCAGCAACTGAAGAAAGGAACATAACTTGAATTTCAAAGTCAATCAATCTCTATACTGAACAAAAAGAGGTACTTTGGAAATCTAATAAAATATAGTAATTGTACCGTGGACAGTCCAAGCAATCCGCAGCTCCCCAGCACACTCAACCACATCTCGTGCGGTATCCGCATACTTCTAGCAGCTCCGGTTATAAGTAGCCAATAATCTTACAAAACTATCAAAATATAATCAACACAACACTGTTACAAACCATGTATAAATGCACAACATCCCTAAAAGTTGCATACATCCGATCTGCTGAACCACGTACAAAAACGACAAAACGGATTCGTGTAGATGTGATTAGTAAAAACCGGCAAATGAAGGAAAGGATCCCGCCGTATATCAATCAACCTTGTCTTCTGCAAAGCACCAGAAACGTTCTTATCCAAGAATTTTGCACACACAAACGTAGCCCTGTCGTAGATCAAGGACAATTTACTGTGTCCCAATCTGGAACCCAAGAGCAATTTACCGAGGCCACGACTGGAAACCAACAAACTATTTTATAATCAAGAACAATTTACTGTAGCCCCCTCTTAGAAATCAGGCCAATTTACTGCGTCCTCGGTAGAAAAAACTGGACCCAATGACACTGAAAATATTATTTTCAAAACCCACATTGCATGCGACATGATTTTTGCGTGACAAGCAATAATGAGATGTCTTGAATGGGGTGATCGATTATGGGAAGTTTCGATTTGAAGGTTTGTGCGAACACAATTTCATTATTAGATCACATAGTTTTAGGGCAAAGGCTTATCAGTACTCTTTTACTAACGCCAACTGGTGTCAATAAATGCTAAAAGAATCAATATTCATTTGTTGATAAGCAGCGAGTGATATATTTGAAAGGTTTGGAGATAATATTTGATAAGGCGAAAAGCCAATTTTGAATGGGCGGCAACATTTGTGTGTCGCGTTATTTGAGCTTGTTGATTGATACATGGCGGAAGAATAAAATAGAGGAAAAGCGCCCTAACTATCATGCCAGCAAATATACATGGTTTTTCAAAAATTATCAATAATAATGAAAAAATCAGTAAAATTTCTTTAAATAAATATCCAATCACCAGAATACTAGGAAAGATATACTAAATTCCAAAATTATGTTGATAATAATATATTAAATAATTTTTTATACCTTCAAAAAGAAGCATTGTGATGTTCGATGAATGAATGTAGTATTTTTAGGAGTCTGGAGCTTTGTGTACTTACTTAGACATTATCACTGTGTTTACACCGCCCCTTTTCTGGTCAAGTTGGGCTATAATAGGCTGAAACAAAACAAATGAAAAATTATTTTCCCAATACGAACTAACAAATTTCAAACATTAATAATAGTAAATATACTTTATTGCCATGAAATAATTTGTTCTTGGCAACAAAGCATGAAGTCAATAAAAATATTATATGTTAAATAAGATAGATACAAATTCACAGTTGTAATACTAAGAACACCAAACAAAACACAGAACAAATAGTTTTGGCAGAGTATAAAAATGAAGCTAATATAACATACATAGGTATAAGAACAGTCACGGACATGAATATGTAAGTTAACCTGATTAGAATGAAGTAATCACATGTATACCCATCAGCATGCAGAGATACCTATATAGTGCTTCTCAAAAGTCCCTTCCCCCCCTATTATATTTGGAACGATTATACATAAACAAGTGAAATTTGGAAACTGAATATTAAAGGTTGTAAACTCCCCTACTAGTGATGATAGATGACGAAATCGTCAAAGATGATGTCACAAACCATTGTGACCAATAATTTTAAATGAACCCTACGGCAAGCGACACCTCTTTTAAAAGGTATCGAAAAAACCTATTCAATTATACTAATTTTGTTTGTTTATGGCAGTTTTGGCAACTCGCTTTTAAAAAACGCAAAGCTGTGATGAATTAAATCAGTTAATACTAAAATTCCAAATTCAAGCTCCGCCTCTAGATAGTTGTCAAATAAGCTGACGTTTTTGTTAGTCTCCCTAATTCGACGTTTTTGTAATTGTCCAAGTTTTTGTACATTTAATAATTTGTGTATTGTTGATCGAATGTTTAACTGTTTTAGCAGCTTCTGGTACTTTTAATATTTTTGTACATTTTTATAATTTGTTGAACTGTTGTGCCGAACGATTAAGTGCTTCAAGAAGCGAAATGGTACGTGCTTTAGGTGATACAGTAGCAGCGATCCTAATTCTTGGTGAAACTGGTCAAAATATTCATGCAGCAGAACGCATTTTTAATGAGAAGTTTCCCGATCGCCCCGTTTCGAGGACTTATTTAAGGGAGCTTCATCGTAAGTTTGAAACAACGGGTAGTATTAATGATGCGAAACGATCTGGCAGACCACAAATTTCTGATGAGAAAAAAATTGATATACTGGCAGAAGTAATAGTTAATCCTACTTCTTCAACAACTCACGTTGCATCTACCTGAGAAGTCAGTCGAAGTGCAGTACACAGGGTGTGGAAAAAAAAACAAATTTCATCCATACAAATTAAAAATGGTTCATCAACTCTCAGACGACGACCCAGACCGAAGACTAGAATTTTGTGAAAATATGGAAACCAAAATTAACCAACAGCCAGACTATGTCAAAACAATTTGTTTTAGTGACGAAAGTACTTTCTATCTAAATGGAAATGTAAATACACAGAATGTGAGGTATTGGAGTGACGCAAATCCTCACCTGTTTCGTGAAACACATACCCAATTTCCTCAGAAGGTGAATGTTTGGGCAGGTATCCTGAGAAACCACATCGTTGGGCCTCTTTTTTTAAATACTAATTTAACTGGTGGGGTTTATCTGGAGCTGTTGCAAAACGCAATAGAACCGTTAATCCTTGGAATTTTGGAAGATAATCCAGATGAATTCGGCAATTTGGAAATATAATTCCAACAGGATGGTGCTCCTCCACACTATTACGGTGCAGTAAGACGGTATTTGGATGAGGAGTATCGTGGTAGATGGATTGGACGACGAGGTTCAACGGAATGGTCAGCTCGATCACCGGACCTCACACCTTTGGATTTTTTTCTGTGGGGGTACCTTAAATCGAAGGTTTACGCCACTGAACCTGACAATATTGACGTTTTGAAACAACGTATTGTTGCAGAATGTGAGGCTGTTTCCGCAGACACATTTGCAGAAGTACGAGAAAAGTTTAAAAATAGGATAGTTCACTGTCAGGAAGTAAATGGAGGTCACTTCGAGCAAATTCTTTAATTAGATACTGATTGTTGAACCTATAATTAATATCATACCGAATGGAATTTAAATTTTAGTGTTTACTAATGAGCCATTAAAACTGCCATTAACACAAACAAAATTAGTATCACTGAATAGGTTTTTTCGATACCCTTTAAAAGAGGTGTCGCTTGCCGTAGGGTTCCATTTAAAATTATTGGTCACAATGGCCTTGTGACGTCATCTTTGACGATTTCGTCATCTATCATCACTAGTAGGGAAGTTTACAACCTTTAATATTCAGTTTCCAAATTTCACTTGTTTATGTATAATCGTTCCAAAAATAAGAGGGGGGGACGGGACTTTCGAGAAGCACTGTATATTAAGGGACAGTCGAGAAGTTTTCAAAACGAGTCATCGTAAAATTATTGTAGGCTGTAATATGGTCGGGGCTTCAACAGTTCTTTGACAGTTTTCCTGAATATTTCAATATCAATTTGTACATCCCTAACGTGGTTTGGCAAGTGGTTATACATTGTAAAACAAGGAATCCCTGACTAAAGACGTGCTGGATATCGGCAGTTTCAAACTATTGTTACTGTGGCGTGTGGCATAATTGGACTGTGCGCTACCAAATTTGGTGATATGTTTTCTGACCAAGCATACTGTCTCTAAAATGAACAGATATATCCAATATTTTATTTTCTTTGAACAATGGCAAACAAATTGAGATGAACTCTGGAGTGCCCCAAGGATATGTGTTAGGTCCCATACTTTTTTTGATTCATGTTAATGATCTCACAAATATTGACTTGACAGGTAAAGTGACACTCTTCGCAGATGACACCACGATTTTGTGGCATAGTAAAACAGTTGAGGATCTGGAGAAAAAAATATCTGTCGATGTAAAAAAGATCAAGTTATGGTCTGACTCGAATCTCCTCTGATTCAATATAAATAAAACAAACATAATTACTTTCAGATGCTCACTCGATAATTTTCCGTTGGACAATGGAATCATTGAAAATACAGACTGTACCAAATTCTTGGGAGTATTCAAAGACAAAAAATTAAAATTTGATAGACATGTCGAGCAACTCAAAAGTAAAATTTCCTCTGGATGATATGCAGTGGGGGTAATTTCAATAGAGCTGGGATCCCAGACTGCTAAAACAGCATATTATGTCTTAATTGAGTCGCATCTGAGGTACGGGATACCATTTTGGGGAGTGTGTAACCTAGACCTACTAGAAATTGATTCGATATATTTATAAAGCTGAACCTCGAGACTCATGTATACGAAGCTCTGGAAGGGACACCCAAAATAAAATTTTCGCTATTTCTAAAATTCCGACTTATAACTCGGAATTTAAAATTCCGAGTTATAATCGGAATTTTGGTGTAAAATTCTGAGTTATAAGTCGATATTTTAGAAATAGCGAAAATTTTATTTTGAATGTCCTCAAAGCTTCATACATATCTCGAGTTCAACTTATAAATATATCGAATCAATTCTAAGTCTAGGATTACACTCCCAAATATCCCTACCTCAGATGCGACTCAAAACATAATATCTGTTTTATCTGATCAACTCAGAATACCCCACTCATATCATCGAGGAAATTTTACTGATCTCATCAACTATCAATTTTAACTTTGAATCTCCCAAGATTTGACATCTGTATTTTCAATATTCCATTGTCAACGAAAATATCAGTGAGCATCTGAAGTAATTATGTTGTTTATTATATTGAATCGAAATCGAGTCGACATCTGATCTTTACATCGACAGATATTTCTCAGATCTCACTTTTTACTGCCACAAAATCGTGGTTCATCTGCGAAATGCATACTAGTCAAATTGAATCATAACATGAATCAAAATATGGGACTAACTATCCTGAGCACTCAGATTCATCTCAATTGTTTCAGTGTTCATTTGAATTTGATTTTACTGTTTGTCTTCGACCTATGAGGTATGATTTGAACCATTGTAGAGTCACTCCTTTACATCCATAGTGAAGTAGTTTCCGCAAGAGTATCTTTGTAAGTACACAAAATACTGCTGCTGCAATATCTCCGGCATTGATGTTAGAGTAGACCTCGTAAAGAAAGGCAAACACAGCATCATGGGTATTTTTATGTTCTTGAAATCCAAACTGATTCGTACAAATAATATTATGTTTTCGTAGGAAAGCGCCGAGTCGTTTCTTAACAAGTTTTTCTATTATTTTCGCAACGGTTGGGATAAGGGCCAATGAAAGAATAATAAGTGAGGCAATTAAGTAAGAAATTTCGGGATATTTCACTTCCACAGAAAAGCCTCATAACTGGCTGAAATATTTTCTTGAAAATCGAAGCGTTTCCTTGAAATTTGGTCATATAACTAGTTACATAAGAAATAGGGTCGGTATGAATGGGTGTCTCTCAGGGATCCATACTGGGACCGATTCTGTTCCTGTTATACAATGTGTAAAATCATAGTGATCCCAATCTTTTATTGATAATTTGTTTACCTAGGTTTCCACAAAAGAATTTGTTGATACCAAATGCATCGTCAGTTTTTGTATCGGTCTTCGACTGATTCTATAACTGTGAATTTTTGTGATGAAAATGTCTATAGGTGGTGGAAAGACGGTGAACAGCCAAGTACGCGAAATAGTGTACAAGAATTCTACACGCATGAATCGAAACAAGAAAAAAAACAACGTGTTCACGATTGTTTTCGGGTATCGCTAAGAACCATTGAACGTATTAAGAAAGAAGGCAAAGTTACGACTGCGAAAAATAATGGAAATCCGGTATTCAGTTCAGATCTCTATTTTAGTACAAAGAAACCCCAGGTTATTCATTTCCATAATTATTAACAACGATCAGTTGACTTACAATTGGACTTCAACAATACAACGTTGTCTGAATTCATTTTGATAAACAGATCAACTGGACCTCACACAGTATGCGACTAAAAGTTACACCCAAAAATCTGTAAACAGGACTAGTTGTTCGTGAGCTTGTAAATAAATATCAGGGAAGTAGTAAGAATCACGTATAGCACTGATACACGGTACCTAACAGAAAATAATTGAGATTTCTTAAAAAAATCGAGAGCAAAACAATTTCAAGAACGAAACATATATGGAATCTATACTCTGTCCTTTTTTCACTGGCAGCACGATTTCGTGGTCTCAGATATAAAATAAACATAAACCATAGGCGTTACATTTCCAACCAAAATATAAACGATAACATAATAGGGCAGCCAATATGGTTTGGCCATCTATGTAGGATGCAAATGCAAGTTTACCAAAGAAGATATATGAAAGACGAGCACAAGGAAAAACTAGCAGGGGAGATCACGAAAAACATGGAAAGGTGTCTGTATAATTTTTTCGAACAATTATAAGGTTTTTTTGGCAAAGCGAAACATTCTCAATTGAATAATGAATCTGAAAATTGAATCCACGATGAAAATGAAGTAATTTTTTGTGAATATCTAAGAGGAAACAACTACTTCCCTGGCTAAAGCCACCGTGGACATTGAACTAATCTGATAGATATTTTGAAAGGATCCAACTGAAAATAAAAAAGTGAAAATTAACATTTTTATTCAGATTGTTAATTGATTTTCAATTACAGTCTTAATTAAGAACTCATATAGATGAGATGATTCCACATTTTATGAACACCTTTTTCAGTTTTTTTTTATCTTAGTTTTATCGCCAGCATTTTTACTTTTACAAAAAAAAACTGAACATAATTTTGAATTTCTATCAATATTTTCAAATTACATTTTGTTTCGTATTCCAATTTGAAAGTACTTCACTTTTAATGAATACAAATCATTATTTTTTGTATATTCTTGATTATCAATTTCTAAATGATGGATAAGTTTTTTATGTTTTTGTTTCTAAAATACATATTTTTTCCATTTGTAGACAACTTTTTGGAACACAGTGTATATAAATCATATTTAAAAAATAATCAGATCCATGAGAATATTTACTAACAAAATTCAGTTGCTGATTTTGAAATTCGACACTCTTGGATATGCGCACATTCTTTCGATGCTATCCGAAGGTTAATCTATTGTTTTTTGTAATTGCATAAGTTGGTTAATAATAACCTGATTGTACTTTGGTCGGTAATTTATGGGTTGGCGAAATTGTAGTTTCCTGCTCGGCAAATTTAATATTATAAAATTGACCCCGATACTATTAACAACGTAAGTGTTATATAAATAAAACAAGTGAAGGGTGCAACGCAAACTTGATCTTGCTAATTCAATTAGTTTTTGGTACTTCCTTCCATCAACAGATATTTTTTCAGGCATAACATAACCTGTGAGTAGCTTTGAATAAATGAGAAACATGCCCATTAATATTCATTAAAAAAATTAAAGTTGGCCTCTCAATTGCTTATGCAAAAAATAATTGCTTGTATCATAGACTTTATTAAACCCTCTGATGTTTTAATAGACGTCTCATCTTACAATTCTCACATCTATACTTATAGAAGAGTTTCCCGATATAACTCGTAAGTAAGTAAGACTTGAAACATTCTTTTATTGTCCAGTTTTTTGCGTGTAATGTTTTTTTTGCATTAATTGTTGTTTTTTTTGCGTGTAATGTTGTTTTTTGCGTTAAAAGTTGTGTTTTTTGCGTTAATTGTTGTTTTTTCGTGTTGAATGTTGTTTTTTTTTGCGTTAAATGTTGTTTTTTTCGTTAACCACAAAATTTCAATAAACGCTTGTCTTCAAAAAGGTTTTTTATTAATTATTTTATTTTGTGCTTTTTAGTAATTACGTCACATGCATTTTTGTTAAAGAATCCGTATTATGAGGACTTTTTCCTGTAGTCCTTCAATGAGGAGATTGACTCGATTAATGAATTTTGACAAGAAAACAATAATCTTCGACTAAATTCATAATCTCCAACTCCAAATACACCGACATACCAATTTTAAATTGAAACGGTCCATTATCACAAAACTTGTCCACCATCTTGGAGCCGCCATCTTGATTTTATGAATTTTGACAGAAAATTCATGATCCTCGACCCCGAAAACCCCCACATACCAATTCTGAATCGAATAGGACCATAAATACAAAACTCGTCCGCCGTCTTAAATTTATTAATATTGACAAAAAAATCCTAATCTTCGACCCCGAAAACCCCCACATACCAAGTTTGAATCGAATCGGACCATAAACTCAAATCTCGTCCGCCATCTTGGAGCTGCCATTTTGTTTTTTCTCTAACAAAAATTCTATAATGTATTGTCACAGGAACTATGAACATCTGCCAAATTTCATGTTAATCCCCCAATAGAAGTGGGTCAAATTTAACTTGCAAGATTTGATTACAGACAGACCGACACCGGGTCAGGTGGAAACTAAATAAAAGCAGTAATGATAAATGAAAAATAAACTGGTAAAATTGAAACCACATTGAACATAATATGCAAAATATAAATATATAAAAAAGTGTTCGTAATTATAACAAGTTTGAGTGATCACTTCCCTCTGAATAAACTGTCAGCATTGATATATGATTCCCACTGGCCTCCAATAAATTAGTTCCTATACGGAAAAGAACATAAAGTGGTTGGCGAATATGGTAAATCGTCGAGGACACATCTTGAAGAGCTGATATAGCACAAATGTTTCCGGAAAGATTTTTTTATCTTACATACAATAAATGTGGTCACACATATAGGATGTTGGTACACACATAACACGAGTAATCAATAAAAAGTGATACAGGAGATAACTGAAATAAGTAATTGAATAAGAATTTGATTTGGATTACCTGGAGGTATAGTTTTGCTAAGCATACATAAAATGAATATTATTATGAATTCTTTGTTGATAACACGGTATGAAAGGTACCCATTCAATAAAACGTTCACCGGTCAGCATTCTTATACACCAGACGTTTGTTATTCACCATAATGTTCGTGGAAAGTTTTGAATGGGTGTTGAACAGGTTCGCAAAAAGACCATTGTAAATTGTATAATACTTTGAAGCAAAGAGATCCTTTCTTGTATTGGATATCAATGGGAGAAAGAGTGCCAGCTGTCCACAAAATGTTTATTCTTGTTGGGTTTAAATTAGACTGGTCATTGTTTGAAAGTTTGGATAATTGTTTGTACTTTTTTGATATCTTGACATTACATGATTGTACATTTTTTAAATGAAAACTAGTGAAAGGAATAAAACTGAGGGGATAAATGATTTTCAACTATTAAATCAAATACAATAGGACACAAAAAACACTTCACTATATGGTTGTCACTAAATTGGGTTTACAAATGTGTTCTTCGAGTGGAGGTGAACCAAACTACCCTCAACGATATTTAATTTTCGCTACGTTGTGAGTAGTAGTAAGTGTAAGATGTCAGGAAAAAAAAAACAAATTCATCAAAGGGAATTACTCAGCTTCATATTTCAAGATTTCTGTCGGTAAAGAACAAAAGTTGAACAGTCTAACTATCGCTTAGACATATTTAAACCTAAAACATTTTTATCGTTGGAAAGACATGTTCTTGGGGTCAAAGATATTATGTAGTATGTTTAAATTGTTTCAATAAATCAGTAATCAACAAGAGAGATAAGAGCAAGTAGTATTTGAATTCATGAATAAAATAACTTGTCTATCGTACGTCTCCGAAATGAATCACAAGAATTGATATTACATCATTTAGTATTGTTGAAGGTTATTTATCGAATATTGATGACATTTTATCTATATTAACATTTATAGGTGGCTCATGTCAAGTAGGTATTCTTGTCAGTTTTGAATTGTTCCAATTACACTTTATGTCATTTGGCTGAAAGAAAACAATATCTTTACTTTGCTCATGTTTGGTGCGTTTAAAATTGCCTTTGAAGTGATTATTTTTTTAAGAGCTCGAGGAGGTATTACGAGATGTTAGGATTCATCATTTTTTTTTTCGTTTGTTTGTGAGGTTAAAAGATTTTTTCATTTTTATTTTTTTTTACCTCATCGTTATATTTTGCTGAAATCTTCCAACTTAAAAAAATATAAAAGTCTTCCTCAAAAATCTATATCACTATTTGTAGTGATGAGATAATTTTGAATAACTTTCGATGAAAACTGTGGAATAATGGATTTTTCATTAAAAAAAACGTTTTCGTTGTGGAGGCCGATTATGAAGTTTTCAAGAAAACGTGCTTTCCAAGATGGTGGCTGATTCACCCAAACCTGATTACTGATTATACACCCCTAATCAATTTCAAGGACGAAGCAAATAAGATGGCAGCTGAACATTTGTTTCACTCAAAACTTCGCTTTCCAAAGTATCCCAAATATTCTAGTGAATGTATTAAATGGAAAAAATGCAGGTGGCGCAATTCAACGATGAAAATTGATTCAGATAACAAAAATTTCAAAAATAATTGCTGGTCCCATTTAGTTATATGAGAATTGGCAACTGTGTTGAATGTTTTATATCAAGAGAGATAATCGACTATGCAGTGAACATGAAGTAGGAGATACGGAATTACGAATATAATGCCTAGGAGGGGGTATGAAACAACCCAATCCAATATATGGTACCCATATATATGTATATATTTCATCAACAACAATAACTATAGCTGAGTAAGCTGAGTGAAAACTTCGTCATTATTTTGCAAAAAGTATAGGTAGTGTTGTATATTTTTCCACGAAGTTCAATAAATTCACACCATTTACGCTGATTTCTTATTTAATCTGGTGTAATAGCGTTAGGTATAGATTTTAAATTTCCAAATAATTGCTATGAAAAATGAACGATGTCTACAATTTTTCATTCTGTCTATTATTCTCATGAAATCATCTGGTAAGCTTATTGTTACCTATGATTCAAATATGTACTTACTCTGGTATCTATATATTCATCCCGAATCCTTATAACAAAATTCATAAAACATAGTAGCCTTACACTCTGTTTCTATCCATTAATCATTGGGTGCTGCATTGAGTCAGGAGGTAATTTCAACACCAGCGGCATTCAAAATCAATCAGGGAGAATGCAAGATTTCATGAGTAAATATTAGCACCAAATTTCATGATTCATTCACGGTTTCGATTCAATCGTGATTTGATACGGTGTAACTGGGTTAATTTCATACATTACGTGTAGTTTCTGATTGAAGATGAATAAAAGCACTGTTGGGTGTAATACTTTTCAACCACTTGGTGTTTCTTTTGAATCTATTTTTCAGAATCACTCTAAATCACCTCACTCGTGTTATTTCTCACTGATGAGGTCAAAATTGACACCACTGAACACCTTGTTATGAAATTTTTAATAAAACGGACAATACATTGCTATTCAGGTGTTGATTTAAATCGGAGTTGGCTCTGAAATCCACTCGATTGAAAGTACACCCTAAAATTTTTTACTGTGTAGCCTGATAAAAATTTTGCAACGTCGACATTTATATTGAATTGGAATATTACCAAACCCGTGGCAGGCATGACATTATTCGGATAGTTATGGCGAGACGAGCGAAGGTTCTATGTTTGGAGTATATTATTAAATCATGTTGTCACTTTTCTGGCAATTCAATAAGGACAACCTACATACATTCTAACCTGAAAAATGCTTTAGCAATCATAACGAATACGTGCGAACGTTAGTTGTCACGCTATTTCTCGGCAAGCAAAAAATAGGGTTTGTTATTTAAGTTGGGGTAGAAACTATATACATAATACATTTCGTATTGCGTTGTTTGGCTAGTATTTGCTACGTAGATCATATGAATTTATTTCCATATTGAGTTTACTTAGGGGAGTTCGCGAGGCCATCATCGATTTATGCAAATGATCATGTAATACATTCTGATGTTCGAAAAACATTGGATAAACGAGTTTGTTTCTTTCTTTGGGGCATCTTCTCCTTGAATCGATATTCGACTATCTTTTCAGGATAACCATAGTTGGTGAACTGAAATTGAGCTGCTGGAAAGAAAGCCGGCCGGAAAAAAACCCGCCGGAATAAAATCCGCCGAAAAAAATAGCCCATAATATAAAATCAACGATAAATACAGGGTGTTTCCTAACTACGGTACGAAACTTCAGGGGGTGATTCGTTAGGTCATTTGACAAAAAAAAGTTCATATGTTCGGAGTTGCTTTGTTTCTGAGATACAGGGCGTTGAAGTATTAAAAAAAAGGTATTTATAAAATATCCTGAATATCCTGAAACCGATGTGGTTAAAATGTGGCACAGCTATTTGAAGTAATAAGGCAATTATTCGGCCCCAAGTAGGTCCAGGGGCGTCTCAGTGGGCACCACAGCCAACAATACTGAGAAAAGTACTTTTTTTTGTAGGATTTTTATTTTTTCAGATTAAACAACTGAAAATACTCTTTGGTCCCTTGTGTTTTATTCATATCAAGCTTCGTTTTCGAGAAAAAAATACTTTAACTTATTCTACAAATTATCCATGGACAACATAAAATACAAACCTAAAGTAAAAATAAACAATTTCGACCTTAAAGTAAATGAGCAAAATGTCCACCGTCTGATAAAATACACGACTGCAATCGATGTGTCATTGATTGTCTGACACGTTCAAAAATACCTGGAGTATTCCTTATGACATTCACTTATTCGATTCCTCAAGTCATTCACATCTAGTATAGGGGTTTTATAAACGAGAGCCTTCAGATGACCCCATAAATAGAAATCTAGAGGATTCATATCAGGACTGCGAGCGGGCCAATGTTGAGGTCCTGCACGTCCAATCCAGCGATTAGGGTAGGTGATGTCGAGATGCTGACGAGCAAGAACACTAAAATGAGCTGGAGCTCCGTCGTGCATAAACCACATGTTGCCTCTTACAAGTACTGGTACTTCTTCCAACAAAATGGGTAAATGATTTCGCAAAAAAGCCGTGTAGGATGGACCTGATAATCTTGCTGGTAAAAAAAAGGGTCCAATTAGGTAGTCACCAATAATTCCTTCACAAACGTTCAGCGAAAATCGTTGCTGAAAATGACTTCCTCTAATAATGTGGGGATTTTCGTCGGCCCAGAAATGGTTATTGTGAAAGCTCATAATAGAATCTCGTGAAAAATTTGCCTCGTCCGTAAATAAAATATTTGGTAGAAAATTATTATTGTGTGCCATCGTATGAATCAACCACCTGCAAAACATTAATCTTGGGTGAAAATCCCTAGGCAGTAGAGCATGGACCCGCTGTATGTGATATGGGTATAGGAGGTTTCTTTTTAGAAGTTTCAAAACGGTTCAGTGCAGTGCAATCTTCCTGGTACTATTTGAAGGATCTTCTTCTATCGCATCAAGTATAGCTTCTTCTAGTTCAGGCGTTGTTACAGTTTCTGGTCTTCCACCACTTATATTTTTATTAAAACTTCCAGTTTCACATAATCTTGCATGTAGCGTTCTAAATGTTTTAGCACATGGAATTACTCTGTTAAGATATCTATCCTGGTAGATTCTCCGTGCTTCTTCCGCATTTCCATTTGCTAATCCATAAATAAAGTGCATGTCAGCCATTTCAGCGTTAGTAAAAGTATTCATGATGGAATCACTGCTAATTGACAACTCTGACTTTTACTGATATGCTGGTCTTCACTGTCAGCTGGTCTCCATAGCAGGTAATCATGACTGTAGAGTGCCTTCATTTTTTTTGTTCTCGAAAACTAAGCTAAATATGAAAAAAAAACACAGGAGGCCAAAAAGTTGTATTTTTACCACGCTTGTAAAAAACTTTTTAGAACCCACGCTTATATTCAAATGCACTGAAAAGGAGAAAATAATGTTTTTCTCAGTATTGTTGGCTGTGGTGCCCACTAAGACGCCACTGGACCTACTTAGGGCCAAATAATTGCCTTATTACTTCAAAATAGCTGTACCACATTTCAACCACATCGGTTTCAGGATATTCAGGATATTTCATAAATACCTTTTTTATATACTCCAACGCCATGTATCTCAGAAACGAAGCAACTCCGGACATATGTTCATAGGAACTTTTTTTTGTCAAATGACCTAACGAAACACCCCCTGAAGTTTCGTACCGTAGTTAGGAAACACCCTGTATGTAAGACTAGGTATTACTTTGTATAGAACTATTGAGGAATTTTTTTCAGAGTATGGAACGCTTTTTGGGCCCACTCCAGTTACGAAAATTCAACATAGGTAAGTTTTTTCAATTGTTTCTGTGATTAGTGATAATTTCTGGAACTAAAATGCGAGTTCATCCCGACTCATAAGCCTCTGAAAAGAATAAAATAATTAATAAAAAAACCTTTTTAAAGACAAGCTTTTATTCGAATGCGCTAAAAAGTTTGAAATAATTGCTTTGGAGGTTATTCCGTGAATTATAGATTCAAAAGCTTGTCGAGCAAAGTTTTCAGTTGGAGCCGCCATCTTGAATTTATGAATTTTGACAATAAATTCATAATCTCCGACCCCGTAAACTTCCACATACCAATTTTGAATAGAATCTGACCATAATCACAGATATAGTCCGCCATCTTGGATCCGCCATTTTGATTTTTTGAATTTTGACAAAAAAATCTTAATCTTCGACCCCGAAAACCCCCACATACCAATTTTAAGTCGAATCGCACCATAAACACATCTCGCCGCCATGAGCTCCATTTTGTTTTTTCTTTAACAATTTCCATAATGCATTGTCACGGGAACTACGAACACCTGCCAAATTTCACGTTAATCGGGCAACTACAAGTGGGTCGAATTTAACTTGCAAGATTTGATTACCGACAGACAGACAGATACCGGTACAGGTGAAACTAAATGAAAGCTTGTGAAAATAAGTTGAGAAGTTTGTGCTCCTGTGGGTATTTATTTTCTCATGCAATTTTATTGTAGCCAGAAGAAATATATCAAGAAACATAACATTATACATATTACTTTCAATCAACGAAAATCTGATTTATATTGAGTTTTATAGCATTCAAGAAATTCGTGATTGAGAGTTTAATTGAAGGATATATTCCGAAAATCCTAAATCAAACATTAATAGTCTTTTTAACCGACGAAACCAAAAAGGATGAGGTTCTCTAGTCGATCCGGATATTTTTTTTATGTATCACCGCGCATAACTTTTTACTGAGACGTCCGATTCTTTTTTCAATGGATAGGGTGTAGTTGGTCCTATTTGAATATAAAAGATGGAATCCCCTAAGGGTAGCAAAATGAAGGATATTGATCACTCACCCTCTGAATTTTGGTCCGTTTACCGATTCTATCAGGCATAACTTTGTACTGGGTTCTTCGATTTGAATGATTCTTTTCTCATTAGATAGGATATACCTCATAGTTGATTATATTTGGATTTCGAATGGAATTATCCACCCTTACGGGTAGAAAAATAGGAGATAATTGATTTTTCACTTGTGAACATTGGCACACATATGTAGTTGACAATGACAGATCGCTACTGTCATTATTTTTTCTCCTACATCCGTCACAATCATTATATTCTATGAGAGGATGGAATGATATACAAAGTAATGAAATAAACTAACCAGAACAACGAAAATAATGTATATTACAACAAATAGTAAAAGTAGATTATCATATTATTTAACTGATAATAGTTGAAGTAAGGTGGGTAAGTAAGTATTTTGGAAGTAAACAAAAAACAATTAGGTAGTAATTAGTAGATTTCAGCCACAAAAAATTGAAAAATAGAAACTTTTTAACAAAAAATTAAACCGACAAAATACGGAATTGAAAAGTAAAAAATAAAATTAACCTTCTTAGTCTCAATAACTGAGCTCCCAAACTAATGTAAGTAACTAATTTTGAGTCGGCGCCAAACGAACAATCAACGAAGATCATTAAATTATCAGAATGTCACCGCGCAACTCGATGCCATCATTTTACGCCTTACCTAATTCATTTGCTTGTTTGTTTGGCGCCGACTCAAAATTAGTTACTTATATTAGTTAAGGAGCTTAGTTATTGAGACTTTGAAGGTTTATTTTATTTTTTACTTTTCAGTTCCGTATTTCATCGGTTTATTTTTTGTTTCAAATTAGCAGATCAAAATTATCGTGTTTCTTTTTATTGATGAATGGATAAAACAACTAGACGGATAATCCCTGTACTAAAAACCGGTGACAAATAAAAATACCTACAATTGATTAATCCGTACTGTACAATCATTTTTCGAGATATCAAGGCGTCATATGAATTCCATTTTTATTATTGTCAGTAGTTTTCCACTGAATTTACGAGTTGGGACAACAGGGTTGGACTGATACTCCTACATAATTATTTTAGATTTGAGTAGCGAATGAAACGACAATTTGATGAATTATCAATTATACTTGAGAAACTGGAGAATTGAATATGAAAGAAAAAAAAAAGATCGCGCGGCCAGTTGAAAGGGTAGATTTCAGAATGTAGTTGTTGTTGTTTCTGAAATTGCTGTAAATTGTCAGAAAAATGGGAAAAATATCAAAGTTCTCTCGGCCATTGAACAGGAACACATACAAATAAATTACAGAAAAATCCAGAGAGAAGCGCGAAGAAACAGATGGGGATAATTTCAGAAAGATATGAGTGAGAGATAATTGAAAAGTAATGGGGTAAATAGGAAAATAGATTAACCAGACCATCCTGTAAAGATCACAATGATCAAACAGGAGAAAAGAGCTATTAGAGCAATAACACAAAATCCTCATACTGAAACATGCAGACATAATTTCAAAAATTTCAACATTCTAACTCTCCCGGCGTTATTTATATATCACTGTATATATTACATCAAATCGAATGAGCAAAACTTCTCTAAACAAAATACACTACACTTTTAAGACACAAGAAACAAAAATAATCTAATAATCCCACAACATAGACGCACCTTAACTCATAAAAGCTTTATCAACCTCTCTATCAAACTTTTCAATAAACTTCCCAAGCAAATGAAATAACTTCCAACAACAAAATTCAAAATAGAAATTGAAAAAATGCTTCTTTCACTCAATGTCTACAACATTCAAGAATTCTTTGATGCTGATGTTTCTCTCCCCAATAAATATGTAGCAATGATATTTTCATCGTTCTTAAACATTTTGGTGTACCTGTGTACTTTAATTACTGTATCTATTTATTGCATTTGTCTATCTAGAGATTTTAATCCATGAATAGATATTTTCTGTACTCAAATTAACTACTTTATCACCCACAATTCTGACGATGCTAAAACATCATATGTTATTTGAGCAAATAAAGTTTTTTATTATTATTATTATTCTTCATTGCCTCTGATTCCCATGTGACCTGGCACCCGCATCAGAGTAACCTGATTGTTCGTAGCCAGTTGTCTTAGGGAGAGTTTGCAGAAAGAGAGTTTGCAGAAAGTTGGTAAACATATTTTTGCAAAAATGAGAAACCCTTAGACGAACAATGGGTATTCTGAAGAACTTCTGTAACATCCAACCTCACTTCTGATCCATTTCGCGAAAATCTTTCAAGCTATACTAACCAAAAACCAATTTTTTCAATAGCAAATGATGATAAACACGGTTTTCATAGCAGAAGGTCTACGATAACAGGATATACCAGGTAAAGTACTTTGGACATTCTTGAAAAGGGTTTTGAGGTATATTAAAGGATCTATAGACTTTAAATTAAGTAATAAACGCAACAATAGTTAGAATAATGAAGTAGATAGAAAAAGTACAACAGGCTAACTATTCAAAGCCTTCGAAAACTGTAGTATTTCTTGGAACTCAAAGAGGCAAACCTCAGTAGCTGCGTCTTCAACGGAAGCAGAATATATGCCTCTTTTTGAATGTGTTGAAGAAGCCATATGGATCAAGAATTTGCTAACCAGTATAAATTTTGAAATGCATTTGTATATCAAAGAATCCCAAACCATAAAAGAACCATACATATTGATATAAAGTATTTACACGTGAACAAATATTAGTAAAATATATTCCTACAGGTGAACAATTGGCTGAAGCCCTCACAAAGCCACTACCTCCACCAAAATGGCCTCTGGTCTGATTTATGGGCTATAATAAACACTTCTGGCCCGCATAAGCATCAACGTAGTAGAGATAATTTTAGTATTAATATACACAAAGTTAGTCTGTACTGAGCTTTTGTACAAACTCTCTATTTCATTCAAGTCTCTAACCTACTAAGTTTAATGCAGGTATACTGATATTTGCCTGCGGAAATTTACTCCGACTCCTGAAATCATACCTCTCAGGTTGAAATGAATGATTATTGGTCAAGCAAGTTACATCAGGGGTACCCCAAGGATCTCACCTAGGAACAGAACTTTTCAGTATTTTTGTAGACGATGTCGATCAATCTTCTAAACGAACCACATACAAACTTTTAGCAGATGATTTGAAGGTGTATAAATCGACAATTACCCAGAAGAACTGCAATTATTTCCAACCTGACCTACATAGGTTAGATAGATAGATAGATTTTTGTATCATTCCAAAGTTCAATCTACATCTTGTGACCCCTACTAAAGGACATTGCAATGTATTGTTTTAAGCTTACTTTTGTGGCACAAGAAGTGTCAAGAATAGTGCAATGGTTAAACTCATTCTTAATCTCAAACGAAAAAAGATTGTTAAATTTATAAAACGAAAGCAACACTTTTTGTATCATTCCCAAGTTTATCTACAGTTTCAAATCTCTGTTCAACTAACAAACCCAACTCAATGTGAATAAAATCCTTTTCACTCGTAATAATCTTCCCTCTACTTCCAACCCCACTCTGTGTGGAGGGATTCTGGTAGATGTTGTATCATAATAATAATAATACAATTTGATTACCAAGTATAATGTCCCAAGCGAGGTTCAGATACTCCTCCTAGGGGGAGCTCTGCTCTACCACCTAACCTGTGAGAAATTACTTATAATTTGGCCAAAATATCTTACAAAAGCTGTATATATAAATATATAAAGAATATAAAAAATCATAATAGTTTTTTTACGTAGGCACAATGGCGATGCAAAATGAAATTACAGGAATAAATACTACGAAGGAAGTAGAGAAGACAACAATAAATACGAAGAATGTACCGTGAGCAGAAAAAAAATTAAGAAAGAACGGGATGAAATTAGAATATGTAGATGTAGAAATAGGCTGAGAAAAATTTTGAAAGAAATATAAAAGTAGTAAGATAGATGAACCTTGAAAGGATAAATAGAGAAGTAAATCACAAAATTGCATTCCATTATCTGGAAACCAGAATACTCAAATAAAAACATATAGATATGGAAAATAAAGCTGGGAAAATACTTTGTTAATGGGTGGCTTCACTATTCATTATCGAAAACCGGGCAGCGATTATAGAAATGGGAATACATTTAATAAAAATACCGAAAATTATCGTCCTTATGGAAAATTCTATTTATAATGAGGTATTGCCAGCAAGCATGTTGAAACTCAATTTTGAATAATATTTCCCGCAATTATTTGTCTCTTAGCGCTACTAATAATATATTCGTGAATTGGTATTTATTACTGTTATCTACATTAAACACGCAAGACGTGGTATTTTGATTAGCCGAAATTTCAACCTTGGTGTTCCAAGCAATCGATGATATCATACAGGCAAATAACAATTAACTATTATTGTTCAGCTGAAATGAATATTAGTAATAGTGAAACAAGCAAAAAGTTGTAAGGTTCTTATGAGTTTTATATGATTTACCTTTACAGACATTGAAACTGCATTTTGTTAATCAAACTGATATATCATAGAAATTTTGCATTTAGTTGTCATGATCTGAGCAACGTTACTCAATTACTTTTCCATATGGCTTCTGAATCAATGAAAGCAGCGAGTGCTTTTGGGATGGTACGGCTCTGCAATGAACGACTCACATGCTTTCTAGAAATTTCACGTGATCCAAGGCTGTCTTAGATCATAAATATCAGTGATTCGTATTCTCTATGCAAACATCCATTCTTTGAATATGAAATAGCCAATTCTGCTACGCGAAATTTCGCTAAGTCATTGGCATGTTTAGTTGAAGTTCAGTGACATCATTTATTTGAAGATGATTGCTTCAGAGAAGTTTTCCTTCAAATGTGAGGTTTTTGATAAATTAATATATCTTGCGATGTCCCAGGACAACATTTTTAGATTTAAATTCAACCCGAAATAGTCATTCAAATATTCTTGGAAAATCTTGAAAGTTTTCCTAATTTCTCCCGTAATGTTGTTATTGCTTTCTGATGTAACACATAATGAAAACAAACCACACATATGTTGTGCTAAGAAATGAAAATATCTTAAGTTGTACAGTTTTATACAAAATTTGATATATACACTAATATAATTATTATTTTTGTACATTATTGAGAAAATCAACAACTTAAGCAACAATATCATTTTGTATATTTTTTTGGTTGCAGCTAGCATATGAATAGACATTTTTAGCGATCTTATGATGAAGAAACAAATCCATATTATGTCGGATCAAAAATAATTGAACTCGTAGGCTATTTATAGTTTTTATAGATTTAAATTACGATTCAAGTAACCAATGCTGATTTATAATGACGCCGCCGAATAAAGCCAGAATCAATATAGTTATAGTTGCTAGGAATATTTAAATTATATTCGTGGACAGCTACTTTCTAAATACTGGTTTTGGGGTCTCTCCACTATTTCACCGACAACTTATACCATACAGGCAAGTCATTATACAGTTTCAAGGCCTTCTCGATACATATCTATTGTCTGTGTAGTTTTGCTCGATTTGCAATTAAAATTTCTAGATTACCAAAGCGTCAAACACATGAATTTTGACAATGGGTGAGCGATTCTGTTGAACTTTGAACAATTTTTATAATGTAACTTGAATCTTGAATAATATCAGAATATTAGAGAACATTCACGAACCTGGACATTAGGAATTATGGTTAAAATTTATCAATAAACACGAAGCAAATGTTTTCACTTGAAGAATATTTTCAGGAACTGTATGAATTAAAAACTCAATTATATCATCATGGAATATAAACATTTTTCAAACCCATTGACCAAACACGAAGGAAAGTTAAGAAAACTTCTCAGAATGGGTATGAAGGTGGCTTTTATATAAATAGAAAAACATTATTTTATTTCGGAATAATTTCGGTTTTTCAATTTTAAATATTACCGATTATTTGTTTTTTCGCGTAAATAACCAATCTCCATTATTTTCGATCATCTCAGGCGATATTTTTCTGCCACTGACTAAATGAACTATTGATGGAATTATATTTCTATTGATTGGTTTTTATGAGGCTTCATTATTTCGTTATTGGTACAAAACGAAAAATCAAACACAACAATAAATTTTGAAATGTATACAAATTATTTGTCGCGCTTTTAGTTTTTTTATAGGGGTGGCTGTGCTAAAGTTAGCACTGCCACTACGGTAAATTTACAAGTGAAAGTCGAATTTCAGAACTATTTTTATTAATATTTGTCGTATAACTAAAATAGATTTTAAAGAGAATATACGCCTTTATATGGCCATTTTATTTCTTGGTGTCTGTGAAAATTTCGTGTACTTGGCAACATCGCATTCATATAAAACATCTGATTTGTGTATTTTAAATGGAAAGGCAGAATATAAGTGTAATACAATTTTGAAATTGAATTTTTTAAAGTTGTTTTGTAAACGATGATTAATTCTAAAATTCCATTTTTTTTTCAACAATCATTGTATATCAATTGAACATTTTTTTAACAACCTAAAATTTATTTAGCAATCGTTGAATGACCAAAATGTAATTGTCGTGCAAATTTTGAATTTCCTGAAGCAGAAAATAACTGCTGAGAACGTTTAATTCGACAATTGTTAGGTGAATTTTAGTCTGGAAAAAAGAATATTCAACCATGATATGAGGAGTATTAAAAAAAGGGAATTTCCACTTAATTAATCTTTCTCAGGCGTTTTTTTTTGCTTCAGGAAAATCAAATTCATCATTTGTCATTGGTTAGATGAATTTTTGGTTACAAGAAAAATTGTTCATGTTAATATACAATGAGCATTGTTGTTGAAAAAAATGGGAATTATAGAATTAATCATCGTTTACAAAAAAAACATATATTTTGCCTTTCCATGTAAAATGCACACATCAGATGAATTATATGAATGCGATGTTGTCAAGTACTCGAAATGTTCACGAACACCAGGAAATATCCATAAAAAGGCGTATATTTTCTTTAAAATCTATTTTAGTGCATTTTTTTTATGTTCAATGCATTTGGACAATTATATGACAAATATTAATAACGAAATTTCTGAAATTCGACTTTTACTCGTTAATTTGCCGTAGTGGCAGTGCTAACTTTATATCAAGTTACCCCTATAAAAAAACTAAAAGTTTTTGAGATTTTCGAGGAAGTGGCTTTTCTAACTTTATAGGGGTGAATGTTTTATAGTTTGAAACTAAGGTAGGAATTGCTCAAGGAAGTATCGTTAGGACAGTACTTTTTGTATTTTTTTTAATTATTTATCTTTAAAATAGCCTCATTAAAAGAATACCCAATTAACGCCGACGACACAAATCTTTTGGCAGGTGAAGGCAATATAGAAAGTTTAACGACGGTCGGTAAAAGTCTCTATAACAAAGCCAACAAATGGTTTGGAAACCAATTAATATTAACAGAAACAAGTCAATAATCTTGATTTGTAAAACGGAAGAATCAATCGCTGATATACCTGGAAAGTTACCACGCGAAGAATGAGAGGTGACTAAAGCAGATCAAACAGAATTCCTCTATCCTGAAAAAAATCATGTATATATTGAAGAGGGAAACATTCTCAATTGAATATTGAATAGAAAGATTTTTCTGTTAACTGAAAAAAAATTGTTTGGTGAATATCTAACAGAAAACAACTACTTCCCCGGCTATTCAATAGAGAATGTTTCCCTTTTCAACATGACTACCCCCCCAAGAGGTTATCTATGTTTCTAACATTTTTCCATCTTTGCAAAGTGAGATTGTTTCTAGAAAATATGTTTCACAAGACTTCCAGTGTCCCTAGATTTTTGTCGACAAAAATTCATTGAATACCTAGTGAATGCGGCGATGCCTTTTTTGCATCAATGTTACAACAAATGATTTCAGGTGAGTAAGTACTCCCTTTTTGAAAAAAATTCTTCTTTGCCTCATTTATCTATATGAGTTCTTAATTAAGAGTGGAATAGAAAATCCAATAACTATCTGAATAAAAATGTAAATTTTCCCTTTCAGATTTTTTCTTTTGAGTGAGGGTTTTTTCTCAATATCTATCAGATGTCAGATATCAGTTCAATGTCCAGTAGTTGTTTTCTGTTAAATATTCACAAAAAAACTCATTTTTATACTGGATTTTTTAAATTTACAGAAAAATCTTTCTATTTAATATCAAATCAAGAATGTTTCCCTCAAGAGGTTATCTTGAACGATGGAATATAGTGACCAAAATTTATCTTTCAGTCGCAGATGATTCCACATGTGATTTTATGAACACCCTGTTCATGTTGAAAGGGGAAACATTCTCAATTGAATATTGATAGATTTTCGCGACAAAAATGTATTGAAGACCTAGTGAATGCGATGTCTCTCCTGCGTCAATGTTACGAATGATTTCTGGTGAGTACTCTCTTTTCTCTCTCTCATCTTTATGAGTTCTTAATTGAGACTGGAATAGAAAATCAAATGACTATCTGAATAAAAATGCCAATTTTCAATTTCAGATTTTTTCTTTTGAGTTAGGCCCTTTTCAGAATATCTATCAGATGTAGTTCAATGTCCAGCGTGGCTTTAGCCGGGGAAGTAAGTAGTTGTTTTCTGTTAGACATTCACAAAAAATTACTTCATTTTAATCGTGGATTTTTCAATTCACAGAAAAAATATTTCTATCAATATTTAATTGAGAATGTTTCCCTTTTCAACATGAATACCCCACAAGAGGTTATCTTGACGATGGAAGATAGTGACTAAAGTTTATCTTTCAGTCGCAGATGATTCCACATCTGATTTTATGAACATCCTGTTTATATTTTCAACAAATCAACCCTGTTCATATTTTCAAACAAATCGATATACAAAAATATGCTATAATATTTTTGGAGATTGAATCCTTCTGTGGAAAACATTTTTTCAGCTCAGATAGGACCATAAAAAAAAGTCTGAGTTCGACTCGCGCGCAAAGGTTTAAAATTAATTTCTAGGAATCTTTTAGGCCTAAGACTTTCGTTATAATTTCTCCATACAATTGAAGTACCTTATATTCATTGATTTCTCAAAAATTTCAGATCCAGTAGTTTTAGCAGAGATAAAAGGGGTGATCTATTTTTGCTTAATTTACAAATATGATATTTAAATGTTGAAAAGGGAAACATTCTCAATTGAATA
This sequence comes from Gonioctena quinquepunctata, assembly GCA_018342105.1. Taxonomy (NCBI): domain Eukaryota; kingdom Metazoa; phylum Arthropoda; class Insecta; order Coleoptera; family Chrysomelidae; genus Gonioctena; species Gonioctena quinquepunctata. The sequence continues at coordinate 424,192 of JAFIRS010000074.1, read as the reverse complement.
TTGATAGAAAGATTTTTTGTGAATTGAAAAATCCACGATTTTTCAATTCACAAAAAAATCTTTCTATCAATATTCAATTGAGAATGTTTCCCTTTTCAACATGAATATCCCACAAGAGGTTATCTTGACGATGGAAGATAGTGACTAAAGTTTATCTTTCAGTCGCAGATGATTCCACATCTGATTTTATGAACATCCTGTTTATATTTCCAACAAATCATGATATTTAAAATTATAAAAAAAATATTTTTGTATTCCTTATAATGAGCTCTTTTAAATGATACCCCACATGATATATTAAATTTATAATTTGATTAGAGTCGGATTACACAGAAATATTTTGGGAGATTGGAATCTTTCTCCAAATTTTGGTTGAAAAGTTTAAGAAATAGAAACGCTGTTTTTGTTTCCAATTATTTTTTTATTTTTTCCAACTGGCCCTGCCTTAGGCCAAAAATTATTCAATTGAACTTACAAGAGAGTTTTAACATGTGGCATTATATCTTTCACACAACTCTTCTTCTTGAGGAATAAACATGTGTTTGAATTAAGAACCCTTCATAAATATAAAACTAGACTGATCCTGATAGAAAAAATACAACTCAGACTTATTTAAAATTATTCAATACTTCAACTGTGGGTATCAATTTCATTAGCATGATAAAATTGCATTGTTCAAATTTGAATCCAAGTTTTTGTCAGAATTCAGAAAAAAATGCAGTTTGTGAGATAACTAATAAAAATTACAAAACTCTCAATTTCGTGTACTCAATAAGGTTTCTGCACTCAACCAATGATGTTTATAAACAGTAGCAGAAGCAGTAAGTGAGATGTGGCAAGGTATTTTCAGTTATCAAAAACATTGATTGTTTTACATGGTTTTTGAAACTGGCTGGAGAATGGTAATTCTTCAACAATAGTTGGCAAAATATTGTAGACATTAATGCCCAGTAACGAATGACATGCGGGATGTGAATTTAATTTCAAACACTGGATCAAGAGTAATGTTGATTGCTTGTCCAAAATTGTTTCACGATCATTTATCTAAGGCTGGAACAGCTATAAAGCGATACAAAAATTGTTATATGAATATTTCACTGTATTTATCTAACAATCCTTATCAGCAAGGCATCAAAAGGTGTTACCGACTATAGGTATTACGTAAATACGCGGAATGCCACAATGTTTACTTGTAGTTTGGACCTAACGTGAAATTGTTGCGTCCAGCCTTTCATTCTGTATATTATTTTCCATTTTTGTTTTGCTCGACTTATTTATAAACACCAGCAAATTAGAACCGGACAAAAATACCAACTGCGCTTTTTTTCATTTTTTCAAAATACCCACGCGAGGCGCTAAAAATAAGTTGAAAACACCTAAAATTAGCACCAAGTCGGATTGATTTATTCAGTGTCATGATTTATTCAGAGTCAAGAACGTCTGCTGATTAACAGACGACTTAAAAAAAGTTAATGAAAGAAGACCTTCAAGCAGTTTGTTACAATAATAATCAAAATGCACCCGAGCACCAATAAAACCTCACGGTTGTGCATTGGTAGCAAGCTTCGCTGGTAATTTTCCATTACGTCACGTCATATAACCGCCGCACATTTATAGTTTCGCTTGGACCAATAAAAATAATAAACAACGGTTTTTTAGCAATTTCTTACTTGAATTCATGTATCCTCTCCCTAAAAGTTTGCCCCTAATCATAGTTGAAATGGTTTTAATTAGATCACAAGAATGTAGGTTAAAGCCGTTAATTCACATTTCCAACGTGCATTTAAAGGTAAATATTGTGAATATAATTCCAAACAAGAGATGATGAAACTGAAAGTGTATTTTGATCTATAAATTCAAAAGCTGAAATAAAATTCAAGACCGCCGTTTCAAAAATCATTCAAGCTGCGCCAACTAAAAATTTAAAATTCAACAAATCCTTTCAGGAGCCTTGGATATTTGTGAATAGTTTACAGTTATCGGAAAGGACCGACTAGATAATCTTGCCGTGTTGGCAGACCGACAAAATATTCCGTTGACTAGTTTTAAAAAAGAATTTTTGGCGTAATTCCCGTTAGCTGAATAAAAAGTATTACCTTGCCAGCCCCTTGTAGAAGGGCCATATTTCCGTGTTTCTTAGACATTTTTGGTAAATAATCACAATCACTTTGTTTCACAGTCTTGTATCGGCAAAAGCTAGATTTAAAATGAATAGGTTCGAACTATCGTACTCTTTCCGAGTGGCAACGCACACGTTGGGTAGAACAGCGAAAGTAGGGGATATGCTCGGCCAATGGTAACCGACTTTTTCGCACTTGTGGAACCGCAACTTTGTGTGCGATGTCTGAAAGCTGTACTGAAGGAATTTCAGCCGAAAAGGTCTTTTTATAAATCTCATATGTAAATATTTACCTTTCGATTACTCATACTGGTAAAGTCATCGTTCATTCATTCGAGATTCAAGTGTTAGAAGCGCGAATCAAATTGATAAAGATTCCGCTAATCATCGATCCATTTTTGTACCAGTTAGCGAACTTTGACGGTGATTGATTGTGATCCCCGTTAAATGAAATTAATTGGCTTTATTCGCTATAGCCCGAAAATCGTCTCGTATATAAATATGTACAACCAAAACCGCATCGCAGTTTTAATCCTCCACAAAATCGAATTCATTTCGTGTAATTTTTATATCTTTAACGAGATCAAATAGTCTGATATCTGAGACTGAAAGATGAGCTTTAGTCGCTAATCTTATCGTTATTTATGTTGAAATAGAGAACAAAAAATACTAGGTATACATTTGTTGAAAATCAGTTTGATGAAATAATGAGGGTAGTTTCTTTCAACTTGCTCTTTTCTTGTTTTGGTTCACTAATTGCATTTTTTGTATTATTCTATTCTATTGTATGATCGCCAGTAATTTTTCGATTTTTTTTAGTGTTTTGTTCTTTTTGCCGAACTGACAACGGTCTCGATGTTTCACCTATATAACTTTCAGCAGACGAACAAGTTATTATATAAACTCATTTTTTTGTACTTACGTCGGCGTTTTTTTTACTAAGACGTCCGATTCCGATAATTCTTTTTTCAGTGGATAGGGTGTACTTCGAAGTTGGTCCCATTTGAATTTAAAAGATGAAATCCACCCCTAAGGGTAGAAAATGAAGGATATTGATCACTCACCCTCTGAATTCTGGTCCGTTAACCGATTCTATCAGGCATAACTTTGTACTGGGTTCTTCGATTTGGATGATTCTTTTTTTATTGGATAGAGTATACCTCATAGTTGATCATATTTGGATTTTGAATGGAATTATCCACCCTTACGGGTAGAAAAATAGGGGATAATTGATTTTTCACTTGTGAACATTGGCACACATATGTAGTTGACAATGACAGATCGCTATTGTCATTATTTTTGTTCTCCTTCATCCGTCACAATCATTATATTCTATGAGAGGATGGAATGATATACAAAGTAATGAAATAAACCAAACAGAAAGACAAAAATAATTTATATTTCAACAAATAGTAAAAGTAGATAATCATGTTGAAAAGGGAAACATTCTCAATTGAATATTGATAGAAAGATTTTTCTGTGAATTGAAAAATCCACGATTAAAATGAAGTTATTTTTTGTGAATGTCTAACAGAAAACAACTACTTCCCCGGCTAAAGCCACGCTGGACATTGAACTACATCTGATAGATATTCTGAAAAGGCCCCAACTCAAAAGAAAAAATCTGAAATTGAAAATTTGCATTTTTATTCAGATAGTTATTTGATTTTCTATTCCAGTCTTAATTAAGAACTCATAAAGATGAATGAGGCAAAGAAGAATGTTTTCCAAAAGAGAGTACTCACCAGAAATCATTCGTAACATTGACGCAGGAGAGACATCAGTCGCAGATGATTCCACATCTGATTTTATGAACATCCTGTTTATATTTTCAACAAATCAATCTAGATAATCATATTATTTAACTGGTAATAGTTGAAGTAAGGTGGGTGAGTAAGTATTTTGGAAGTAATCAAAAAACAAGTAGGTAGCAATTAGTGGATTTCAGCCACAAAAAATTGAAAAATAAAAACTTTTTAACAAAAAAATAAACCAACGAAATACGGAACTGAAAAGTAAAAAATAAAATAAACCTTCTTAGTCTCAATAACTAAGCTCCTAAACTAATGTAAGTAACTAATTTTGAGTCGGCGCCAAACGAACAATCAACGAAGATCATTAAATTAGTTCAAAAAAATTATCAGAATGTCACGCGCAACTCAATGCCATCATTTTACGCCTTACCTAATTCATTTGCTTGTTGGTTTGGCGCCGACTCAAAATTAGTTACTTACATTGGTTTAGGAGCTCAGTTATTGAGACTAAGAAGGTTTATTTTATTTTTTACTTTTCAGTTCCGTATTTCGTCGGTTTAATTTTTTGTTAACAAGTTTTCAACCGACGAAATCAAAAAGAAAGAGGTTCTCTAGTCGACGCGAATATTTTTTTTAAATGATGGCAGCGAGATGCACAGCGGCGTTTTGATTACTTCTTCAAAGTAATATATTGATCTTCGGTAATTGTTTGTTTGGCGCCGACTCAAAATTAGTTACTCACATTAGTTTAGGAGTTCAATTATCATTAAGACTAAGAAGGTTTATTTTATTTTTTGCTTTTCAGTTGTTTTTTTCGTCGGTTTAATTTTTTGTTAAAAAGTTTTGTATCAGTAGTGATCTCAATATATTGGTTGTAAATTGTATAGTATTATATTGGTTGTCAGATGTGTAACTGATTGTGTTGTTTTGTTGTATATAATTATTTGATTTACTTTTTTTTAAATTTTCAGTTAGTGGAAAATAAGAAACCAAGAAGCCATGTTGTATACATATCATTTTTGATAAATTGTTTAAGAAACGTCAACATAAATCAAAATCATGTTTGATTTTGAAAAAGCACGATTGATTTAATTCATAATAAATGTTACCGTGAAATTCTTGCTTCCCATTTATGGTTTTTTCACCCACCCCTCGTTGAAGGGGATTCGGAGGATACTGGTTCTACTGATATTGGTAACAACATCCAATTTCCTTGTGTTCAATGTTGGGTCTGCATGAACTTGTCCTAAAAGTGCAACTTCAACAGCTTCATTTCTCAACGGAAATTCTCGTTCTGGGTCTCGTTTCTTGTTGACTACTGATCCAGTCTGACGAAATTTTCGCACTAATTCTACAACGTATTTTCTAGCAACAAGTTTATCTGGATGCGTTTCATTGAACAAATTAGCTGTACGGTTACCGCACTCATCATTCATAGAATTTTTTTTTATTATTTCAACTCTTTCTGCGATCGTATACACCATTATTGTGGGAAGATATTTAGCAGCTTTAGTCAAGTAATTCACTCTATTGTCGTTCAATCAAAGATCAGTTTGACACTGATAGACGTCCACAATTGCGATTTGGCGAACAAAATTATCCCATACATGTTTTTGTGGTACTCGCATTTGAATCGAATTCGAGAACGTCTTTTTAACGATTCTTAAAAACCTTAACATTTTTTCGATCAAGTAAATGAGGATGAAATAAAAATTTGAAACGGAATTGCATGTTATTTGTTGGTAAACAGTTAGATCATTTAATTCCTTGACAATGATAATTATCTTTAAACAGTTGTATTGTTAGATGTTATTTTTATTGATTGAGTGAATAAAACGTGATTTCCTAACTTCAAGTTCCTATATCTCGAAAACGAATCGATAGAATTAATTTATTTTTAATGTTTGATATTAAGAAGGAAAACACCTTTCAAATGAGATTTCACTTGCCATATGTTGCCATTTAAAAATTTAGGGGTGGCGGTCACAGCTCCGAGGGATGGAATGTATTTCGGGTGAATTTCATCGCGAACGATGTCCCCCTCGAAAATGTAGTTGACGTGTCCGAGCGTTTTTATATAATTCGGTTCTGCCGACCTACAGAGCCGCTGTTTCGTTTTCAATGGCCCACTCTGTATATAACTGATCGCTCATTTCTAATAAGGGGAGTTCATGAATATCCATGTCCAGTCCATAAAAAGCATTCGCTAAAATTGAATCGTGTACATTATAAAAAAAAAAACTTGGAATAATTAGTCACTTAAGATGTTCGTTCAATAGAAATAATTTACAGCTTTTAGTTTTATTGAGTTTTACCAAAGTTACGTGGTATAATTTCAACATTTTTATGCTCTAGTATTCTATTCATTTTAATTATTTATGCATTTACTTGAAAGAAAGCAACCTCGCAAATACAAGGTCGCACAGCAAAAGTCCAATCAAAACAGCGTATTGCTCACAGAACAAAGATAATCGAATATATTTTTATAGACAGATAGATTTACTTTTGCTTTTTACACCTAGGCTTACGCGCGTCAAAATACAGAAAATATCTACATAATAATATATGAATGTTGTGCATTAAAAACAAGTATACATACTTGGTAATTATTAAAATCTCGGATAGTAAGTAAAAACAGTTACAGTAATATTCATTCATTAACCGACGAAACCAAAAAGGAGGAGGTTCTCTAGTCAACGCGTATATATAATTCTTTTTTCAGTGGATAGGGTGAACTTCGAAATTGGTCCCATTTGAATTTAAAAGATAAAATCTACCCCTAAGGGTAGCAAAATGAAGGATATTGATCACTCACCCTCTGAATTCTGGTCCGTTAACCGATTCTATCAGGCATAACTTTGAACTGGGTTCTTCGATTTGGATGATTTTTTTTTAATAGATAGGGTATACCTCATATTTGGATTTCAAATGAAATTATCCACCCTTACGGGTGGAAAATAGGGGATAATTGATTTTTCACTTGGGAACATTAGCACACACATATGTAGTTGACAATGACAGATCGCTAGTGTCATTATTCCACATCCGTCATAATCATTAAATTCTATGAGAGGATGGAATGATATACAAAGTAATGAAATAAACTAACCAGAACAACAAAAATAATTTATATTACAACAAATAGTAAAAATAGATAGTCATATTATTCAACTGGTAATAGTTGAAGTGAGGTGGGTAAGTAAGTATTTTGGAAGTAATCAAAAAACAAGTAGGTAGTAATTAGTAGATTTCAGCCACAAAAAATTGAAAAATGAAAACTTTTTAACAAAAAATTAAACCGACGAAATACGGAACTGAAAAGTAAAAAATAAAATAAACCTTCTTAGTCTCAATAACTAAGCTCCTAAACTAATGTAAGTAACTCATTTTGAGTAGGCGCCAAACAAACAATCAACGAAGATCAATAAATTACTTCAAAAAAATTATCAGAATGTCACCGCGCAACTCGATGCCATCATTTTACGCCTTACCTAATTCATTTGCTTGTTTGTTTGGCGCCGACTCAAAATTAGTTACTTACATTAGTTTAGGAGCTTAGTTATTGAGACTAGGAAGGTTTATTTTATTTTTTACTTTCCCGTTGCGTATTTCGTCGGTTTAATTTTTTGTTAAAAAGTTTTTATCCTGGCGAAAATCGGCGCAAGCTGTCATTAGACCAGGTTGATTCTATTGGTTCGTTGTTATGACCATAGGCGTGTATGTTATTTGGATTTATTTGCCATTATCAGTTTATCACAAAAGAGCACAAATCAAACTTACACGGAGTGGGCGTTAACCATATGGAATCGGTGTTGTGCGCATCCAACCTTCTCGCCTGTTTGAAAGGCGTCTAGGACATGGTGACAAAACAATTTAAAAATTCTTCTACACTATAGAAACAGTTATCTATGAGGTTTTTTTTCATTTATCTTAAAATTCCTATAATTCAAAGAGCGCAACTCTGAACTTAACTTATAAAGTTCAATTTTGATCTTGTCTCAAAAATCAAACTATAATTTCTTATATTAGAGTGTATGTCACATAAAGTTTGATATATATATATATATATATATATATATATATATATATATATATATATTTATAGAAATTAGAGGGAAGCAGTCAATGGTAGACCAATTAATATGATTTCTTCGTTTTAGTGTCGAGCATTCGAAAAAAATTATTTTTTTCTTCAAGAGGTAACTAAAAGTTAATACATAAATATGTGATGGTATTACATAATTGGAGGATACTTACTAACATGTCATTCAGAAAAACATTTATACACCAAAAGAAACATCGGTGTTACGTTTAAAATTAAAGATGACAACAAATTATGATTACTCAGTCACAAGAGATACAGAGTAAGAATATAAAAATGTGAAAGAATGTATAAATATAAAAATAATCATTTCAAAGAGGTGAGATATTTTCTTTATGTTTTTTCAAATAAGCATATATTGTACTGAGGTCATTAATATATGTTCTCGTATTCATTGTTTTTTCATTATAGTTTATATGAACCATTTCAAGAAAGAGACGCTTATTGAGATTTTGTTCAATATCGAGAATTTTGGTATTATTATAGTCAATTACATGATCTATTACATGTTCAGCAAGGCAACAAGATCTCACATTTCTTCTGCAGTCACTTTTGTGAGAGGTTATTCTATCTTTGAGCATTCTACTTGTCTGACCAATGTATACTTCATCACAGCTGCTGCAAGAAATTTCATAAATAATATTGGATCTAGTTTTGATTGGTATAGGAGTTTTCAATTTTAAGTGTATTTGTGATATAGTTTCCAAACTTGTTTTAGCTATTTTAACGTCTTCATTTTTGAACAATTGTATGAGTTTTGGTGTCAAATTATCTTTATGTTGTAAAGGTTTATAAATTGCAATTTGATAAGTACTTGGTGAATGGTTTGAATTTAAAATAGAAACAGAGGAGCTAAATATAATTTTATTGACTAATGATTTCGGATATGAATTTTCTAAAAGAATGTTTTGAAGTTCTTTCAGACACTCAACTCAAGGATGGATGAGTGACCTTAACAACTCTGTTTTTGAGGTTATTAATTGAATTAAGTTTGATTTTCATGGGATGGTGTGAGTGAACATTTATGAAATTCCTTGCAGCAGCTGTGATGAAGTATACATTGGTCAGACAAGCAGAATGCTCAAAGATAGAATAACCTCTCACAAAAGTGACTGCAGAAGAAATGTGAGATCTTGTTGCCTTGCTGAACATGTAATAGATGAAGATCATGTAATTGACTATAATTATCATCGATTGTAATCCCAAGAAGTTTGCAGTGTGCCCCTGAAATGTACTGACTATTGCTTGAAATGATCAGCTGTTGGTTTTTATCAGCGTTTAGTGCAAAGAATTTGCAGTGAACCAATTTTCAGCAATATTTATTGAGTTTTTTTTATATATCTGAGAGAATAAAAGAGTCAGTTGAAGTATTTAATATGAAGTATCGTCTGCAAAAAGTATGGTAGCACTGTTGTGTAACGCGCGCTGACAAATATCATAAATATAAATGATAAAAAGTAATGGTCCAAGGACAGAGCCCTGAGGTACGTCATGTGTAATGGTTTTGAGGTTTGATGTTGTGGCATTTATTTTCACCATTTGTTGCCTGCGAGTTAAGTATGATGAGAATAATCCCCTAATCCCGTACTACTCTAATTTCTCTAAGATGAGGTCATGTGAGACACAATCGAACGCCTTGGACAGATCGCACATAGAAACGATGGTATGGTGATCATTTTTCAGGTCCTCGACAATGTCCCCTATGATTTTAAAGTATGGTAGATTTGTTCTGTCAAAATCCAAACTGATTGTTATTGGATTCAAAAAAGTGTGTTAGTCTATCTTTAAGTAAAATTTCTATGATTTTGGAAAACATATTTATTATTGAAATTAGACTGTTATTCAAAATCTCGGGATTATCTTTCTTGGAAAGTGGTAAAGCTCTGTACATTTTGAATTGTCCTGGGAAAATGCCACCAACAAAACATTTATTTATAAGGGCAACCAATGGTTCAAGCAGAATATCTGATGTCTCCTTAATGTGTAATGCATTAATTTCAAAAGCATCTTCCCAGAGCCGGATTAGGAGGGGGGCAAACGGGGCTGCAGCCCCGGGGCCTCCACAAGATAGGGGCCTCCACAATATAAATTTTTAGGTCAAATTTCCTAACAAATACCGAAGGATATGCAAAATTATATATACAAAATCTGACAATGAAAGAGCAGTTCTCCCACTTTTTCCTCTCATTTTTCGTTTTAAACATTCAAAAACATGTTTCGTATTCTTGTCAAAATCCATGGTTAATATTAATCTTCGATCTGATGAATCATGTGTATTTGCGAGAAATAATCACCAAGTAAAACATCATACTATTATACAAAATATTATATCGTATCGAAATTAGTTGTAAAAACAAGAACAATTGAATTAAAAAAAAATTATTTTTTTTATTAAATGAAGGATTTTCTGTCGATGTATTCTTCGAATGACACAAGCGATCTAGATACACAATGAAATTCAATAATCATAAGCAAAAGAAAATAATATTTCAATTTATGAATATGATTGCATCAAATTATTTATAAGAGCCCTGTGCGCATTCCATAATAGAACAAAAGTTCAAATTCTGTTGACTATTTTTCTGCCGATTCTACAAACACTTTGCCCATCTATACCTGTTTTTCCTATTTATTGGTGTTGACAAGTGTCCGCTGAGTGGCGCGCTTGTAGCAGAGAAATCCCCGAAATTTGAAAGTGTGAGTCTAAGAGAAGGATGACATTCCGCAACAAATGTAAATCCTTCTGAAAAAGGACTATCAAAAAGACCAATCTAGGATGTTCTACTCTCAAATTCTTAAAAACCAAAATTTCAGAGCTACATTCTCAAACATTGATATTACAGTGATGATTTTTTGACATTGCTAGAAACCAATGGAAACGTTCAATTCAAATAATTCATATACGTTTTGGCCAATCAATAGTGGGAATATTCTAGCTGAAAATTGTCGCGGGAATAATTTGAGTTATTTTGTTTTTATTGTCTGACAACCTATATTTTTAATTTGACGTCTGTCAACAATTCGCATGAAAAGTGTGAAATGAATCAAAACCGGTTTAGTACATTGAATAATTTTGCAAGGAAATGTGTTTATGATCGTATCATCAAAAAATAATCTAAAGAATACCACACGAGAGTTCGATATAGTAGAAAATAATTATCTAGATTTCTTTCTCAAACTTGTTGGCAATAGCCACTCGAGCCAGTTGGTCTCTCTTATCTATTGCCTGACAACAAGTTTTCGAAAATCTGTCGAATTATTTTCACTCTCTTGTGATATTACAACTGATAATGTGATGATGTCAAATTGCACTGGAAAGCGCTCATTTTCCAAAATGAAAAAAATAGGAGAATTACGATGAGACAAAGCCGCCTATCAAAGTTATCGCTTCTTAGCATTGAGAATGATTTTCTCCGGATGCTGGATTTGACCGAAATCATCAATGATTTTTCGTCAAAAAAGCTCGCAAGGATCCATTCGTTTACGCTGTAATTTAATTTATTTCTTGTATTTCATTATACCTACATTTGCTCGTGTCGAAATAATTTGATTTGTTCCGTAATAAATTAAAAAAAAAAAAACTTGTTTGAAAAATAATTAGGGACCTCCACTCCTTTGTTGCCCCAGGGCCTCCACACCTTTTAATCCGGCCCTGCATCTTCCGAACCATATCTCTTCTATCTATTTATCGCTGATAAGACCTCGTTTGGAGTGGCTGGAGCAAGGAAAAAACTGAATTTTGGAGATGCTAATTTTCTAAGCAGATCTGAGATTGTAAGACAACTCTTTGGTAATTTTTGTATAATTTCATCAGCAATTGATCCGATTGAATTAATCAGGGCTGAAATATGTTATGTCATTGTTTTCAGGGTGTAAAATAATTTATTCCACTGCCGTGTATGACTGGTGTATGATGCCATTTTATAATGAATTAGAATGGTTGAAAATTCGAAAAAAAAACTTTTTTTTGTCAAATTCGACCAAATTGTGGGAACCGTAAAACTTATCTAAGCCGTAAGAAAACACTGGCAATTTCCTGAAGCAATGAAAATTCAAATATGTGGACAGCCTTCCAGATCTAATATCGTGTTTAAGTTTTATTGTTCTATTAATGAAAAAAGTATTCCGCAAGTATGTTTCGTTCAGACCAGAAATCACGAATAGCGTTTTTCCAATGCCGGAAAAGAAAAGGTTTCAGACAGGTACAGTAGTTGCCTTTTAATCAGGCGAGAAGATTGGATGCGCACAACACATATTTCAAATGGTTAACGCCCACTCCGCAGTAGACAGCGGCGTGTGTGTTAGTTTGATTTGTGCTCTGTTGCCATAAATTAATAATGGCAAATGAATCCAAATAACATACACGCCTATGGTCATAACAACGAACCAATAGAATCAACCTGGTCTACAGACAGCTTGCGCCGGCTTTCACCAGGATAAATGAATATTACTGTAGTAGAATGCCTGAAATACTTACTTCTTATTGGATTTAGCGAATTTAAATCTGATAGAATGTACGGAACACTTCGTTTGGGTAGTGAATTCCGTGTGACAAAAAATATGCGATGTTCGGCAAGTTCCGAGCTTAACAATGTAGAGTGGGGTGACTGAGTTTGTCTGACAGAAACTGCTGATTTCTAAGGAACATATGCCGTCAAAACAAATGGAAAAATTCACAATAACAACCTAGAATGTCATGAACAAGTTATAACCATTGTAGAGAATAGCGCGGGCATATTATTAGTATAAATAGCCAGAAGTAGGACTGTACATGCAAAACTTCAGATACCTAGAAAGTAAACAGTGTAGTAATTACACACAACAAAATAGCAACTTCACCTGAGAATGCAGTATTAGTTCATTAAAGTTTATCTGATTACGGTTGAAATGGGTGTTTTAAAAATTCATTGGCGTGCACTAAATATAGAAGAACAGGTGTAATTCGTAAAAATACAAATATGAAACGGTTAGGTTCCAAAAATATTATTTTATTGTTGCCTTCGTTCTTTAGTTGAGCTGGTTTGGTAAATGATTTTTTCCGGAAGTTCTTTAATAAAAAGTTATAATTCACCATTCTCATAATGTTTCTTTTTCAGCATGAATACCTGTCAATTTAGAAACATCCAAGTCAAATCCTCAAAGACATGAAGTTACGAGAGAGGACTTGAAAGTTTATAAATCATTTTGATTCATCATAGATTTTTGGTCTAAACTTCACCCAATAAGTTCTGAATCAATTTGCAACAAAAATCAAACATCTATCTCGGAATTATCCACCCTGATTTTATGTGCGATAAGCTTTATTCACTTGGTTTCAGAAGTTAATTTCTTTCGTGACTTAGATCATATCCTACTCTCTGGAAGTTACATATTAAAGTAGACAATTGTCAGTCACGGTCACATGACATCGACCTTGTGGTTCCTCAAGGATCTACATTGGTCCTTTCTTTATTAACGATATGCCAAATCATATTAACCCATATTATGTATAGGTGAAAGTGGAAATATTGTGTTCGAAAGAAATACATGAAAGAAGGGAATTTTATGGCATAGTGGACAAATTATTAATTTAAAGAAAGAAGCATCCTCAAGTGGGAGTCGAAACCACGACCTTATGTCATCGAATGGCTCAGTTGGTTAGAGCGTATGGCTAGATATCATGAGGTCGTGGGTTCGACTCCCACTCGAGGATGTTTTTTTTCTTTAATTTAATAATTTGTCCACTATGCCCCAAAATTCCCTTTTATTATGTATAGGCTAAGAGTGGGCTGCAGGAAACCTGACCAATCGAGTAACAGAATGAAATGTTTTTAGAATGTTAGTACTCACAGCAAACATAAGAAAAATCATTGACTGCCAAGGCAAAAGTTTTGTATGGCGTTTTTTCGGAAAAAGTAACCATACCAACGTAATGCATGTTCGAAATACGTTTGACACTTACTATCTCTCGAGTTGGCCGAGCGGTATGAGGTGGTGGTTCACGAAAGGGAGCGTGGTTAAGATCGTGAGTTCAAACCCCAGCTCGGGCAGCTTTTTTCAAATTTTTTCTTTCGAAATTGAAAAATGATTCGTTTGGGGCGACTATTCGTCCCAAAAGAAATCATTTCTCATGTCTGAGAGCTGGCTGCAGAAAACCTGGCCGATCGAGTAACACCATGAAATGTTTTCACAAGCTTTCATTTAAATTTATACAGTGCTTCTCAAAAGTCCTCTTCCCCCCCCTCTTATTTTTGGAACGATTATACATAAACAAGTGAAATTTGGAAACTGAATATTAAAGGTTGTGAACTTCCCTACTAGTGATGATAGATGACGAAATCGTCAAAGATGACGTCACAAAGCCATTGTGACCAATAATTTTGAATGGAACCCTACGGCAAGCGACACCTCTTTTAAAGGGTATCGAAAAAACCTATTCAATGATACTAATTTTGTTTGTGTTTATGGCAGTTTCAATCACTCATTATTGAACATTAAAATTTAAATTCCATTCAGTATATCAATTACAGATTTAAGAATCAGTATCTACTTGAAGAAATTGCTCGAACTGACCTCCATTTACTTCCTGACAGTGGAATATCATATTTTTAAACTCTTCTCGTACTTTTGCAAATGTGTCTGCGGAAACAGCCTCACATTCTGCAACAATACGTTGTTTTAAAACGTCAATATTGTCAGGTTCAGTGGCGTAAACCTTCGATTTGAGGTACCCCCACAGAAAAAATCCAAAGGTGTGAGGTCCGGTGATCGAGCTGGTCATTCCGTTGAACCTCGTCGTCCAATCCATCCAAATACCGTCTTACTGCACCGTAATAGTGTGGAGGAGCACCATCCTGTTGGAATGTTATTTCCAAATTGCCGAATTCATCTGGATTATCTTCCAAAATTTCAAGGATTAACGGCTCTATTGCGTTTCACGAAACAGGTGAGGATTTGCGTCACTCTAATACCTCACATTCTGTGTTTTTACATTTCCATTTAGATAGAAAGTACTTTCGTCACTAAAACAAATTGTTTTGACATAGTCTGGCTGTTGGTTCATTTTAGTTTCCATATTTTCACAAAATTCTAGTCTTTGGTCTGGGTCGTCGTCTGAGAGTTGATGAACCATTTTTAATTTGTATGGATGAAATTTGTTTTTTTTCAACACCCTGTGTACTGTACTTCGACTGACTCCACAGGTAGATGCAAGTGAGTTGTTGAAGAAGTAGGATTAACTATTACTTCTGCCAGTATATCAATTTTTTTCTCATCAGAAATTTGTGGTCTGCCAGATCGTTTCGCATCATTAATACTACCCGTTGTTTCAAACTTACGAAGCAGCTCCCTCAAATAAGTCCTCGAAACGGGGCGATCGGGAAACCTCTCATTAAAAATGCGTTCTGCTGCATGAATATTTTGTCCAGTTTCACCAAGAATTAGGATCGCTGCTACTTTATCCCCTAAAGCACCTACCATTTCGCTTCTTGAAGCACTTAAACGTTCGGCTCACAACAGTTTAACAAATTATCAAAATGTACAAAAATATTAAAAGTACCAAAAGCTGCTAAAACAGTTAAACGTTCGATCAACAATACACAAATTATTAAATGTACAAAAACTTGGACAATTACAAAAACGTCGAATTAGGGAGACCAACAGAAACGTCAGCTTATTTGACAACTATCCAGAGGCGGAGCTTGAATTTTGAATTTTAGTATTAACTGATTTAATTCATCACAGCTTTGCGTTTTTCAAAAGCTAGTTGCCAAAACTGCCATAAACACAAACAAAATTAGTATCATTGAATAGGTTTTTTCGATTCCTTTTAAAAGAGGTGTCGCTTGCCGTAGGGTTCCATTTAAAATTATTGGTCACAATGGCCTTGTGACGTCATCTTTGACGATTTCGTCATCTATCATCACTAGTAGGGAAGTTTACAACCTTTAATATTCAGTTTCCGAATTTCACTTGTTTATGTATAATCGGTCCAAAAATAAGAGGGGGGAGGGGACTTTTGAGAAGCACTGTATATGTATGTTTAGTTCAAATCTTGCAAGTGAATTTTGACCTACTTCTAGTTGTCCGATTAACGTGAAATTTGGCAGGTTTTCATTATTCCGGTGACAATGCATTACGGAATTTGTAACAAAGAAAAAACAAAATGGCGGCTCCAATATGGCGGACAAGTTTTGTGATTATAGTTCGATTCTATTCAAAATTAGTAGTTTCGTATGCGTATACCGTTTTTAATCATATTTGCTATTTGAAGCAATTAAGTAAATGCAGAAAATATCTAAACTTACTTGGGATTAAGAAATTTCAAATAATATTTCAAGTTGACATTACATGTAGAAGTAAAAATATTATTACTAGGTATAAATGGACTAGCTCTCATACTTTTTTCTACAAGTGTAGTAATCGTGTTTTTATTAAAAAAAAACAATAAACTTTGCGCTGTAAAGTTTTGAATATAATTTGCAAATGTATCAAAATATTTGGAGTGGAGCACGATGTGAAGTTCAAGAACCCTATTGAATCCGTTAAATAAAAACAGACCATCATTTCTGCGTATAACCTACAATATTTCATCAATTCAATTTTAATCTGTTTATATTTACTCTACATTTTGTCAATGAGCCAGTTGTCAGAGCTAATTTCATTTTGTTGAAAATGTGCGAGTATAATTTGATAAACGCCACTGTTGAGATTTTGGAGGTCTGGCACGGGTCGAGATCTTGAGTTCAATTTTAGAATGTGTTGTTGTTCATTAGAGGAAAAGAGTTCGTTGATTTTGCGATATTGAGGAGTCAAAAGTCTCACGAATACAGTATATTTGTAGGTTGGTAATTTTTCTGGGATTGTGGGTGTTACTGAATATTATTTCTTTGACAAAAAACATTGTTGGTATTTATCAATTGTCCAAAATACTTCTAATATATTTTTTGTAAGTTCTTTTATCGTGTATGTTATTCAAGTGGAAAGACGGGTGTAATGTATAACAAATAAAACTGAAGACCGGTCTAGGCTGATGACCTAGACATCGTTAGCAGTTGCATACCACAATTTGGAAAACGCAGCTAGAGAAGTATTTCTCAACCAATAAAACAAATTATATAACAGTAACCTCTGCAACAAATCATCTTTAGTAATTAGAATGACCATACAGAGATTAAATGAGATCTAGGAATAAAAGCCGCAAAAAACCGCCGCTGCTATTTCGGATGAAAGAAAATTATATATATATCATATTATTATTATTATAGAGAGTATCACAACATGTTATATATTTAATTTGGGCGCATCCTTATGTTGTGGCTAATGGCTGTTCCACATTTCTCTTGTTTTCTACAAACTCCAGGCTTTCAGTCTCATTTGCATTGTATCGTAAATTGGTCTCTTCTTGGGAGTTGGTAGTGGTCTAGTAAGCAGCTGTTCTATCTTGTAGTCTACCGCAAGTTCTTGCCTCATTTGATGAATAAACACCCAGATAGATGGATGCTTCATTCCCACTAAATGGCCGAATCTATTATTACAACCTGAAACAAAAATACAATTAAAAAAATCGTGCACGGTCGGGAGACCCCCGTCAAAAACGAATTTCCTTTACGGCTTGCAGTAGGGTTCCATGCGTTTTTATCCCCGGACAAAATATCCCCGACAAAATATCCCCAGACAAAATATCTCCAAGACAAAATATCCCCAAGACAAAACATCCCCAGACATAAGAACTCCAAGACGAAATATTCCTGGACAAACGTACACCCGCACACAAGACAAATAATTATTGGTTTGTTGAAAATATCAACAGGATGTTCATAAAATCAGATGTGGAATCATCTGCGACTGAAAGATAAACTTCAGTCACTATCTTCCATCGTCAAGATAACCTCTTGTGGGGTATTCATGTTGAAAAGGGAAACATTCTCAATTGAATATTGATAGAAAGATTTTTCTGTGAATTGAAAAATCCACGATTAAAATGAAGTTACTTTTTGTGAATGTCTAACAGAAAACAACTACTTCCCTGGCTAAAGCCACGCTGGACATTGAACTACATCTGATAGATATTCTGAAAAGGCCCTAACTCAAAAGAATAAATCTGAAATGGAATATTTGCATTTTCATTCAGATAGTTATTTGATTTTCTATTCCAGTCTTAATTAAGAACTCATAAAGATGGATGAGGCAAAGAAGAATGTTTTCCAAAAGAGAGTATTCACCAGAAATCATTCGTAACCTTGACGCAGGAGAGACATCGCATTCACTAGGTCTTCAATACATTTTTGTCGACGAAAATCTATTTCACGCTTCCACGATCATCAGGAAGACCGGGAAAAATGGGAAACACATGGAAGATAGTGACTAAAGTTTATCTTTCAGTCGCAG
This sequence comes from Gonioctena quinquepunctata, assembly GCA_018342105.1. Classification (NCBI taxonomy): domain Eukaryota; kingdom Metazoa; phylum Arthropoda; class Insecta; order Coleoptera; family Chrysomelidae; genus Gonioctena; species Gonioctena quinquepunctata. The sequence continues at coordinate 405,849 of JAFIRS010000074.1, read as the reverse complement.
ATGATTCCACATCTGATTTTATGAACATCCTGTTTATATTTTCAACAAATCAATCTATCATACCCCATGACAGGTTTTAATGTCAGAAAACACTAATTTCAAAGTGTCTCTCCAAAAGAAATGATTCTAACTTTTTCCATCTTTGCAAAGTGAGATTGCTTCTTGAAAATGTGTTTCCCATTTCTTCCGGTCTTCCTGATGATCGTGGAAGCGTGAAATAGATTTTCGTCGACAAAAATGTATTGAAGATCTAGTGAATGCGATGTCTCTCCTGCGTCAATGTTACGAATGATTTCTGGTGAATACTCTCTTTTGGAAAACATTCTTCTTTGCCTCATTCATCTTTATGAGTTCTTAATCAAGACTGGTATAGAAAATCAAATAACTATCTGAATGAAAATGCAAATTTTCAATTTCAGATTTTTTCTTTTGAGTTAGGGCCTTTTCAGAATATCTATCAGATGTAGTTCAATGTCCAGCGTGGCTTTAGCCGGGGAAGTAGTTATCTGTTAGACATTCACAAAAAATAACTTCATTTTAATCGTGGATTTTTCAATTCACAGAAAAATATTTCTATCAATATTCAATTGAGAATGTTTCCCTTTTCAACAAATAATTATGTTCAGTTGTAAATTCATTAGAAAAAAATTACATAAATAACATGTTGAAAAGGGAAACATTGTCAATTGAATATTGAATAGAAATATTTTTCTTTTGAGTTAGGGTTTTTTCAGAATATCTATCAGATGTGGTTCAATGTCCAGCGTGGCTTTAGCCGGGGAAGTAGTTGTTTTCTGTTAGACCTCGAAAAATAACTTAATTTTTATCGTAGATTTTTCAATTCACAGACAAATCTTTCTATTCAATATTTAATTGAGAATGTTTCCCTTTTCAACATGAAAACCCCACAAGAGGTTATCTTGACGATGGAAGATAGTGACTAAAGTTTATCTTTCAGTCGCAGATGATTCCACATCTGATTTTATGAACATCCTGTTCATATTTTTAACAAATCAATAAATAACATAATATAACAAAATTATAATTACAAATGAGCAAGTGTAAAAATGTTCTTAATACTTTCAAATTAATCAAAGAAATACCAATTAATTAAACAAAAATGTTATCTGATGAATAAAATAAACATTGAAACAAAACATACATAATTAAATTGAATTTACACCAGTATCAATCTCATTTATATTCAATTCAGTGTTGACTTGTTCATCTTCGATAGACTTTAAAAACACGCTGATAGAAGCATGATTAACACCAATATTGCGATTTAAACAATTGTGCCACCGTAGGATTATTAGTTCGCAACAAATCATTAACAACTGCTAGATAGCAACTCCATAACAAAATATCAAATCGTGGCTTTTCACGATTTCTTCGATTACGATACGTGTTCCCAATCCAAGTGGATTCTATATTTTGTCGGAGATAATTTGTCTGGGGATCAAAACGACTGATACCCGGGGGGGATTTTTTATCATGTGGATATTTAGTCCGAGGAAGTTTTGTCCGGAGACAATATGCCATGGGGATATTTTGTCCGGGGATAAAAACACCTGATACCTGCAGTAGGTGTTGACTGGTAGAAATCGTCACGTAATACCAAGCAATACTATACGTATATATCCTTTTTCCAAACTCATTCGCCACAGTAAAAGGTATTTTATTTACGATAATACTATTCGGCATACAAAAAGCATAAGAAATTATGTCCAAAAAAAGATATAATCCTCTAAACACACGTTATATAGTTTCTCAATATTTTTCCCTTTGAAAGTTGACGTTTTCTATTCCAACATATTTAATTGTCAATATACCTTGCAATTCTATTAGGGTAAGATCCCAGAGCCGGCAAACCTACGTAATTTTAGAAAAGCTGAAATTTTGAGTATTAATAGTGTGAAATGTAGTTTAGGATGTATGCCTACGTTGAAGTATGGTAATATTTTGACACTTAATATAGCGAGATTTAAGCTCTGGATCTCGAAACTGGGCGTAGGTTTAAATTCCACCACTGACGGCTTTTTTTTTCATTTTTTCCCCTTGAAATTGAGAAATTACTTGTTTTGGGGCGAATATTCAAATAAAAACAAATCAAAACAAATCATTTCTCATTTTAGAAGAGAAAAAATTAAAAAAAAACCTCTAGTTGGTGGGATTCGAACCCACGCTTTCTTTCGAGATCCAGAGCTTATATCGGGCGCCTTAGATCGCTCGGCTGTCTCAATATATTAAGTGTAAGAATGTTAGCATAGTTTATGCTAATATGACGTCGGTTTTTCGGCTCTGGGATCTTAGACTATATTCCTATATATCCTTTTTCCAAACTTTTTAGGTAAGGTATTTTATTCCTGATAATACTATTCATTATATTATATCCAATTGACGTGGCACAAATTCAAAGTAAACCATTAATCCAACTTCGGCATACAAGAAACATAAGAAATTATGTCTAATAAAAAAGGAATTAATCATCTAAACACACGTTGTACAGTATCAGAAAGTATTTATCTTGGGTATGGTGGTTTCATGAGAGCGTAAAGAATAGCTTGCTATATGTTGAGAGAGCATTACAATTTCTCCTCGACTCGCTCGGGGAAGGGATATCGACGTCACGACACAGAGATAGGAGAGTCAGAGCGGTTAGGTTAGGTTAGGTCAGGACGCCAGTATCATACCAGCAGCAGTCGGGAGTATGTGTGCGCTGCAATGAAGAAGAATTTTTTACGATAATTTCACATCAGATAATTTGAACAAATTAAACTGAATCATTGCTTCAATTTAATCTGTCGGACGACAGGTAGATCAAAATATCTTTGGTGCCGTGGTGGCCGCGAAAACAAAAGAAAATTCTTAAACATAAACAAAAGCAAACGATATTTCTGTGAGAATAAAAACAAAAAACTTATTTCTAACAGAAAAACAAGTATTTCTTGAATGAAAAGAAAAAATATATTTACAAGAAAAGACAAACCAAATTAAATATTTTGTGTATGGAATTATTTCATTAAATGTTCGAACAAACCACCATTTTGGGCCAAACAATAGCCGAATCTATTGTACAATTCTGTTCTGGTAGCCGCAAGGGTAACTGGTGTTACCAGTTCATCTAAATTGGTGGAACGTTCGAACTCATGCCGATAAACCTCCGATTTTAGCATGCCCCAGAAATAAAAATCGAGACGTGCTACATCTGGTGATCGAGGTGGCCAGTTGATTGTACCTCGCGTACAAATAAACCGATCGGGAAATAATTGATTCAAAAATGTAACCACCGGGCCTGCATTGTGGGCAGGACAACCATCTTGTTGAAACCACACGTCGTTAAAGTCAATCGGAAGAGCGCGAACTGCAGGAATAATTTGATTTTGCAAAAGTTGCAAATATTTTGGTGTATTTAAATTCCCTTCAATAAAAAATGGGCCTATGACGTGATCGCCTAGAAGTCCCGTCCATACATTTAATTTTCTTGGGTACTGTGTCCGCACAGCAATACTCAAATGTTTATTTTTACGAGACCAATAACGTACTACGGATGGGTTGTGTTTTCGATGAATTGAGAAGGACGATTCATCGGTTAATAACACCTTTTTTAGAAAGTCGTCATTTACACGAAATGCCCTATTGAATTTTTCGACCATCGTTTCACAAAACTCCAGACGTCTGAAATGGTCTCCAGGTTTCTCTTCAAAATATTCCTTACAGTTTTTTCATTCAAATTCACTTCGTCGGCGATCTGTCTACTCGAACAAGGTGTCGTTTCTGCCAATGCACACACTTGTGTTTCTCTTATTTCCCGTTCCTCGGGTATTTGTCTAGGATGCGGTGGTGGATTTGTGGGACAACATTTTTTGCAATGTGCTGACACACACCTAAAATTCTGAAATTCATTAGTAATTGGAAGGACAGTCGCTTCCGTAGGTACAGGTCTATCTGCAAAAGCCACTATGAATAGATTTCTAGTATCTTGTACAGAATTACCCCCAAAGTACCACTTAACGATCTGTACTTTCTCTGCGGTTGTGTTAATAGGCGGCATGTTTCAAAAGGCAATAAATTGTCACGGTCTTTTGTTTTCGCAACCAAGGCTCGGCAAGAAATGAGTCGATTCGCTGTGCGCTGTGTACCATTGCCACGTGGTCAGTTGAGGTATCGGGTGGGGTAACAGAAGGGGCGCACAGCAGTGCGTCTCTCTTGTTTATGTGGTATTATCATATAATTGCGTTCCTTGTTGCTCGTGTAGATTTCTGTCCGTACCCCAGATAAATGTTTTCTGATACTGTATAGAAATACAAAAGAAACAAAAATATGTTCCGCGTATTACCAATCAACGATAATACCCGACTTGTATTCGTATATATATCCTACCGCTCATATATCATTTTAAATTTCCCGCAAGCAAAACAGAGAGAGGGGGCAGAACGATTTTTTCTTACGTGACGATTTCTAGCAGTGAACACCAAGCCTCGTAAAGGAACTTTGTTCCAAAAGGATGCATGTTTTTTGTAAAGTGTACTCTAAATACGTAATGGTATTACAAAAATACTGTTATCTGTCTTCTAATTTCCAGTAATCACAGCATCATGAACATTACATATTTCTACTGGAAATAAAGCCGGAATCCTCCTCAAGCGGGCGCCTCCTTCCTAATTGCCTACTCTTCTGAAAGTCCCAGATACGTAGGTTTGGTCGAAATGATCAGGATGGTTCCTGAAAAACTCCATGCCACTTGCGACTTTGTTCGATGGCAGCAACGCTAGTCCATCTACCATACCAACAAAACTACTGAATCGTAGATTTTGGTATTCTGTTTGCATCCCCAGCTCTTGGACTTTTCTACAGCTCTTGTACTTTGGCACAGAAGCCTCTTATGATTATGTCTCTTCCCAAAATAGACTTCGTGGCGATCATTACAGCTTTCTCTAAGTCCATGTAGATGAAATGCGGACCAAGGAATACATTTATGTGTTTGCCATCTTGTATCAAGTACCTAAGCATGGCTTCATAAGTTTTCTCGGTTTTTCTTTCAACTGCAGTCACAAACACTCCAGAGCTTTTCACACGGAACACAGAGTTGTTGGAACAGAGGTGATGAAAAATTTCCGTCCAAATACCAGGATGTGGCATCGGAAAAAAACTGTAAATGTCCGTCAGTGGTAAAAATTAATATCCCGATTTCCTCTTTATCGGTGGAAACCAACTGTGGGGTTGTTGATAAGTAGAAATATTTCCCGTGTTCTCCCTTCTGAACATATACATTACCATACCTAGTAATTAATTGAATAACTATAAGGAAACATTAAAGTATGTAACTTACCTTCAATTTATAAATCCCGCAGATCGGGCTTATCTGAGGAACAAAGTCGGGATGAACTCGCATTTCAGGGGTATATTATTTTCCAGAAATTATAACCAATCACAGAAATATTTGAAAGAAAATGGAGTTGCTCGAAAAAGCCTCCACGCTCTAAAAAGGATATATTTTAATATAAAGTGTTACCTACTCTTATGAATTTCACAAAAGTGAAACTGATAAATGTTATACACCTTGTCATATTTATCGTTGATATTATATTATACGCCGATTTTTTTTCGGCGGCGTTTATTCCGGCCGCTTTTTTTCCGGCTACTTTTTTTCCGGCAGATTTTTTTCAGCGGCTTTACTTTCGCCTACCCTGAGATCTTTGGTAAACAAAAATATCGTCTTTCTTAAAATATATTTTATTCCGCAAATAAATATTACTTTTCCTTACTATTACTGCATATACCAAATGTTCATGCAAACATTGAACAATAAGTCCTAGGATGTCAGAAGATGAAGGCAATTAGATTAGGAGGTATCAGAGAAGGCTAGTGCCTTCTAAAATCTTCTGGAGTCTTCAATAAATTGTAATCACCTTCACGATTTCAAGGTGAATGAATATAACCATAAGATGAACCGATTAAATATTGGCTTTGTTACAAAACATTTTCACTTTCAGTTAAGGATCGGAATAGTGCCAAAAGTATTTGTTCAAAATGTTCAAAAGATTATGAAACTCAAAATTTCAGCTTTTCGAGTTTTTTTATAGTCAGTTTTAAAAAATTGACAGCATTATCTGTTTCCGTTTCAATTGTAAATTAAATAGAAGGGTAAATTGCATTGCTGAACTTTACTAATGGTATCTCAGTTCATCTATACCAGTAAAAAACAATATAGAAACGATTTCTGGTGTCAATTCCAAATTGGAAACACCAATACCCAACTGATTGGCATCCAATATTATTTATGAAATTCCATGTCATTATTGTGAAAACATACATTGGTCAAACGAAACAATTACTGAAAGATCGAATTACAGGACATAAATATATGTAGAAGGAAAACAAGCTGATCTATCAGATCGTGTTATAGACAAAAATTATCGCATCGGGTAGATGAACAAATAGAAGATTTTTGAATATTCAAAGTAATTTGATAATGATAAAAATAGTTCTATGACCCACCATATAATACAGTGAAATGTATGTATATATATATATATATATATATATATATATATATATATTTTCTTCAAATTCTCGGAATAAAGGTCTGATTCAGTCAATTCATATAATTTTCCTTAACGACGTTTCGACATGGTATTTGTCATCATCAGGTTAAAACACTAAAATTAAAAATATGGAGTTTGAGACATTTAACTTAACACAATATTGAAATGTATGCACTAAAATAATTCTTGAAAAACATATGGTTCGAAATATAACATGTTATTTAACTCAATATAAATATTTGTAACATTTATGAGTATTCACTTACAAATTATTTTATTTGAGTTTTGCGTTCGCATTGAACGAAGGTTATTGTGGGAGTGTGACCTGCGTCGAAGTGATCGGGAATGGTTTGTTTATTTTTCATGCATGTTTATCCTCTTCATAAGTAGGTACATGGGAATGTTTATATTGAGTTCTAATATATGGGCCGGACTGTATTTTTTTGGCAGCATGTAAAGATCAGTTTTCATTATGATTACTTTAAACGAAGTTAAAAGAGGTTGTTATAAATCTGGCTTAAGTTTTGATATCATTTCTATTGTTAATGCTATTGGGGTCTTTTTAATATGTATCATTTCAAGGAATGTTCTTACTCTTGGATTCCTTTCTTTGGTCAAAATTTCAACGTTGTTGGTGTTAAACTTATGTTGATTTTCTTTTCGTGTTTTGATAAGGCTGTAATGTCGGTTTTGAATATTTGTGGGCTTGTACTCGTTTCTGCAAATATTGTTTTGTTTGACCTATATAGGTACTTTGACAGTCTTTACATGGTATTCTATATACTGTATGAGTTTGTTTGTTTTTGGTATTTCTGGTTTTAATTTTGAATAAATGGTTTTGTTCGTATTTTTCAGTCGATGTGCAATAGTTATGTTGTGTTTTCCATTGTTTTATTAATTTTATTCGATAGTTTGTCTATGTATGGTAAAGGTATGTATGTTGTTGTTTTCTTTACTTCATTATCATTTTATTGTAGATCCATGTATTCGTTTTTATTGTTTTTCTGCAAAGTTTGGCTGGGGTAATTATTTTCTTTCAATATATTCTTGATTATTTCTATATTATTTTTCCTGAATTTTGTTTGGTGTTAGCAAGCTTTTATAGCTCTGTCTGTTAAATTTTTGAATAACATTTTTTTGTAACTGAGGAGTCGGTTTGACAAATGTTAGTGTAACGATTTTGATGCATTTGGTTTAATAAACCAGTTTGTGAAAATTTTCCAGTATTGTCGTGTATTTTGTTTGTGTCGAGAAAGTTTATTTGTTTTCTATTTCTTTTCTATTGTAAATTTCATCTAAGGATGATATTTATTAAATTTTTCTAGAATTTCATCAACTTTGTCAATAGGGATCAGGTTAAACAATCGTCTCATATCGTTTGAAGAATATTGGTTTGAATGTTGTGATTTGATGATTTTCTTCAACATACTCCATAACCAGATTTGTATGTTGCAGCAATTGGAATCCATTGCAATTTCCCGAGATATTTGTGGTAGTATTTATTTTCATATTGAAAGTATGTTGAGGGTTCAAACCATTAGTGCATGAAATACAAAATCACACAACACTAACCTTGAAGAGTTTTGAAAGGAATTGAACTATGTTTAACCTCAACATACTTCAATATGAAATAAATACTACTCACAAATATTCGAATTGAATGGATTCCAATTGGCAACAGTAGCAAATCTGTTATGGAGTATGTTGAAGAAAATCATCAAATCACTAACATTCAAACCAATATTCTTCAAACGATATGTAGACGATTGTTTAACCTGTATCCCTATTGACAAAGTTGATGAAATTCTAGAAAATTTAAAATATCATCCTAGATTGAAATTTACAATAGAAAAGAAATAGAAAAACAAATAAACTTTCTCGACACAACAATAATACACGACAATACTGGAAAATTTTCACAAACTGGTTTATTAAACCAAATGCATCAAATCGTTACACTAACTATTTGTCAAACGCACCCTCAGTTACAAAAAAATGTTATTCAAAATTTAACAGACAGAGCTATAAAGCTTGCTCACCCAAAATTCAGGAAAATAATATATAATCAAGAATATATTGAAAGAAAATAATTACCCCAGCCACTTTGCAGAAAAACAATAAAAACGAATACATGCGATCTACAATAAAATGATAATGAAGTAAAGAAAACAACAACATACATACCTTACCATACATAGACAAACTATCGAATAAAATTAATAAAACAATGGAAAAACACAACATAACTATTGCACATCGACTGAAAAATACGAACAAAACCATTTATTCAAAATTAAAACCAGAAATACCAAAACAAACAAACTCATACAGTTATAGAATACCATGTAAAGACTGTCAAAGTACCTATATAGGTCAAACAAAACAATATTTGCAGAAACGAGTACAAGCCCACAAATTTCAAAACCGACATTACAGCCTTATCAAAACACGAAAAGAAAATCAACATAAGTTTAACACCAACAACGTTGAAATTTGACCAAAGAAAGGAATCCAAGAGTAAGAACATTCCTGAAATGATACATATTAAAAAAGACCCCAATAGCATTAACAATAGAAATGATATCAAAACTTAAGCCAGATTTATAACAACCTCTTTTAACTTCGTTTAAAGTAATCATAATGAAAACTGATCTTTACATGCTGCCAAAAATACAGTCCGGCCCATATATTAGAACTCAATATAAACATTCCCATGTACCTACTTATGAAGAGGATAAACATGCATGAAAATAAACAAACCATTCCCGATCACTTCGACGCAGGTCACACTCCCACAATAACTTCGTTCAATGCGAACGCAAAACCAAATAAAATAATTTGAAGTGAATACTCATAAATGTTACAAATATTTATATTGAGTTAAATAACATGTTATATTTCGAACCATAGTTTTTCAAGAATTATTTTAGTGCATACATTTCAATATTGTGTTAAGTTAAATGTCTCAAACTCCATATTTTTAATTTTAGTGTTTTAACCTGATGATGACAAATACCATGTCGAAACGTCGTTAAGGAAAATTATATGAATTGACTGAATCAGACCTTTATTCCGAGAATTTGAAGAAAATATATATGTGGTCAAGAAACTAAAGAAAAAATATATATATATATATATATATATATATATACAATAAGTAAAAGGCACATTGATTCAGATAACAGCTGATACTGTTTCTGTTCTTCAATCCCTGTCAAAAGATATAAAGAAATATGGTTTAACAGCGTAATGACTCATTTGATAAAAATAAATGAGCACAGAAGAATAGGAAGAAAAAAGCAATAAGGCAGAAAAAAGTAAGAAAGGGAAAGAGCATTATTTATAATCTAGTCATGAGTTCACTGGGCATCAAGTAAGTATTGTTTGAATTTGAAATGGATTGCGGTTCGAGGTAATTCTAGAAATGTACTATCTAGATTGAAAATATTACACTAGTTTACAAAATTTTACTTTTTGTCTGTTGCCGTGAATTTTTTGGTTGGGAATGTTCACTAATGGCATGTTTTTTTCAAATCTATTCTCAAAAATTTTTGTGCAGCTCAAGGTACTTTTTTTAAATTTCATAATTTATGCGTATTTGTTCGTTGATAACGTGCGTACTTCACTGTGTTACGTCTTTTATCTGAAATTTTTGTGACATGAGTAGTCAACGAGACGTTGTTTAAATATCCCACAACATTTTTACTACATATGTGGAGAATATGTGTTTTACGATTGTAGAAAAGTTATATCAGAGTACAAAGTTAAAGGAAGAATATTGTAACATCTCGTTAGTCTTGAATAAAATACTACCACTACCACAAGTAGCAAATTTGTGTTGTTTTAAAAATGGTGAACATTCTTCTCAGCCAACAAAGTAGTTACACAGAGCAGAGCTAAACAAGAACATTGGGCAAGAAAAAACTGGCCCTTGAGAGTAATAAGGACGCCCGAGGAGCAAAATATAGTCCACAATTCACTAGTAGCTCGTGACAGAATTATTCTGCCGCCATTAAAACTGGGGATTAAAGTACCAATGAATCACAAAGCATTTCTTTTACCTCCACCGACAGGAACTATCTTTGCGTGTAAATCAGCTCAATGTATGTATTCGTAATATATTCTTTGATAGATGTGTCTATTATCAAGCCCAATTTTTGTGTGAAGATTTAATAGGTATCTCCTATTTTCAAGGCCACTTGATTATTCGGGATGATATATTTTGTTTGCAGAATATCATACCCAAGGATTTTTTTTGATGAATTTTCAGAGCATGATCGGTTGATAATTTTTGTAAGGAATCAAGATCGGTATTAATACGATCTACGGCTATTGCCAGATCCTATAATTTGAATGACAAATATAATTGGTATCATCAGCGTAAACATGATAATTACGGTGTTTCAAAAGGTTACATTAATAAAATTCGAAATATACAATGTGAATAAGAGAGGGCAAAGGATACTATCCTGAGGTACTCCACAGGATTATTTGCGTTCTATTATGCAGATAAGAAGACCTACTGAATTCAATACAAAGGCTTTGAAATGAAAATAAATTAAACAAATGTTATCAATATCAGATATCACTCATCTGGCTTTCATTCGCCATACATGAATTGAATTATAACATGCGATGGAAGCAAAAATGACATTTTATAAATTGTGCTTCTTTGATTAATGTTATTTCTATCCACTGGGAACCAAGAAATACATAAAGGGATGCCTAATGCCTCATAAGTCCGGTAAACCTTTTCGCACCACTTTGGTTTGGGGTGTTCCAACAATTCTAGGAAGAAAGCAGGTAGACAGAATAAAAAATGATGTTTGTGTGAAGATATCGTCAATATTCCAAGGGGAATTAATTCCTACACCATACGATACGGGAATGTCATTGGATACTCGATAACGCAAGAAGTAATTAGGTAATTATGAATGCAATCACATGCATACCAATTCAAATTGAATTCTTTTTATGATCATTGAGTTGGAATTGAGTTTTCAACAAAGGTGCAATTTTTATTGGAGATAATTGAACTTAGCGGTTTTGTGTTTATAGGGTTTTACAAATCTATTACAAGAATTAATACGTCGAAGGAAAATGTATATACAGTGTGTTTCGACTCCACGATCCTTTTTTATTGGGTAAAAGAGTGTATGATGAAACAAAAGAGTATATTTGTTTGTCTTTATTATGCTAATTGAATTTAAAGACCCCATCAAATTATAGGTAAAGTAGAATCGGAAATTTGAGAAAGTCGTAAATCAATATTAGACGACGACCCTCATTATTACCTATTGTTGTTGGAAATATAGATAAGCAATAAAAGTGTGTGTCCCTTTAAAGATTCCCAGGTCCGGATTAAAATATCTCGTGAAATAGTTTGGCATTTTATAATAGTGGGCTCTCCATTATTTTTGGCTTTTGTTGACAGTTTTGTATTTAAATTTATTTGATAATGAAAAATCTCGTAAGGTTGATTTAGAAACCTTGGTAAGGATATGTTTGAATGTGTATAAATAATAAAATTTACTTACCTGGCCACCAGACTTTCAGTACTAATGGGCTATTAACGAGATTATAGAGATAATGGTCTATTTACGGTTACAACATAAATTACCTACCAGATTTGGAAAACAAGACTGTTTTGAGAACTGACCGCTTTCCAATTTCAGAAATAAAAGGGGAAAAGTTAAACAACATTTAGTCATTACATACCTAATATTCCGTTGTGTCAGTTGTGTCTATTTTAAAGTGCCTATTCGATTTTTGTGTCGTGAAAAATGTGGCGTCCATAGGCTCATCCTGTTACACCCTCATGAGAAACAAATTATATTAAATGTTTATACTTCCGTTCTGGATCGTGGAATGTCCAAGGATCGAGCTGTGCAAGAAAGTGCTTCTTTAACAAAAACGCCGTATTTCACAGTGTTTAAAATAGTAGGTAACCCTATTTTAAAAAGAAAGAAACGAAAAGACTCTGGCGGTTCAAGGAAACTAGATGGCTGTGATGTAGATATAATTCGAAGAACAATATATGCCTTGTATAAAGAGCAAATTGTGCCTACATTAGATATTTTAATGCAACGGCTCAAAAAAAAAGAAACTGGTATCCAGCGTTGCAAATAGACTTTGAGGAAGTCTCAGTGTTGCAAAGAACTTTAAGGAAGTCTCTTTTACAAAACGGATTTAAATTAAAAAAAACTCAATAATAGCAGAAAAATCCTAATGGAATCTGTGCGCCTTAAGAAATGGAGATTTGAATATTTATTGGCAATAAACGAATTTAGAGAATATGGTAGTGTATTTGGATGAAACTTGGTTCGATACACACGATATTCCAAACAAAAGTTGGGTAGACTCATCTGACTTGTGCCAAACTAATGCGCCGTCTAATAAAGGAAAACGCATTACGATAATTCACGCAGAAACCAAAAATGGTTTTATACCAAATGCGTTGTCTTTATCGGCAAATAATATTAAGGATTCTTTAGTCGATTATCATGATGATGCTACAGCCGAATTATTTGAAGAATGGTTCCAAAATAAACTCATACTAAATATTCCACCCAACAGTATTATCGTCGTGGACCACAGTCGAAGACTAGATTAAGCACCATGCTCAAATGACACCAAAGCCACTATATAAGAATATATGTTAAATAATTATATGTACTGTGAGGAAGAGTACACAAAAAACAGTTACTAGAAGTTGTACGCAATTATTCGATAAAAAAGAAATATTTTTGTGATTCATTGGCTGAAAGCTTGGGACATACGGTGCTCAGACTTCCTCCTTATCACTGTATGTTTAACCCAATTGAATATATATGGCATCAGCTTAAGTCAGCAGTTCAAAGAAATAATACTTCTCCAACCTTAAGTTCAACTGTGGTAGCTGGTATTCAAACAGAAACTGCAAACATTCCTGATAGCAGCTGGGCCAAGTGTGTTTCCCATATTAAAAAGGTGGAAAAGTCATATATGGATATAGCAAAAATTCCCAAAGAAAAGTTTATTATCACTTTGGATGACGACAGTGAAACTGATCTTCGTGAGTAATTTTGTTTATAAATACCTTTTATCTGATGGCATGTCATAATGACAACGTTATGTCACTCAATTTGGATCACATAAGGAAGCTCATTATGGTACTTAGTCGCATAATGAGTTCATTATGGTACTAAGTACCATAATGAAAATACGCTATTTCATATACACTCCGTGATTTTTTCGGCAAAAGGGAGTCCACGATATTTCGCGTCATTTCTTCCAGATCAGAAGGTAAACAACCAGTTTCATTATTATTTAAATTATATTCAATTCTACGTGACAATTGTGTTTGACAGCAGATAAATAAATATTGCCGTTACAACCTGACGTTGTCAAGGAAATGCCAAAGCACAGCTCACTAACCTACTAATATTTGAAACTACACATATACTTACTCCTTTAAAAATAGTTGTCATTGTGACATGTCAAAAATGCAGTTTTGAAATTTTTCGAAAATGTATTAATATAAATACCTTCAGATAAAATTTTGTATGTAATACGAATCATAAACAATCATTATGGCACACGTCGTGTTATCGGACTCGGCTATGCCTCGCCCAATAACATTCACGACTTGTACCATAATGATCATCTTTACGATCCTTATTACATAAGTAACTATTATCGAGAAACTGAACTTTCTATAAAGTATAAAGTTTGACATTTTACATTAATTAGGTATATCATATATTATTATATAATACTAGCGGACCCGATAGACGTTGTCCTGTCCAAATTTCTATGTTCCCTTAAATGTTTTTCCCGAAAATTTTCCCGTTATCCCATTTTCCTGTTACCCCTTTTTGTCTTTACCCCGTTATCCCGTTTTCCGGTTATCCCCTTAGCCTGTCATCCCGTTATCCCGTTTTTTCGTTATCCCGTTTTCCTGTTATCCCATTCATTCTTTATCCCGTCTCCCGTTTTCCCCTTATCCTGTCATCCCGTTTTTTCGTTATCCCGTTATTCCTGTTATCCCGTTTTTTATTTATCCCGTTATTTCGTTTTCCCGTTATTCCCTTATCCTGTCATCCCGTTATCCCGTTATTCCCGTTATCCCGTTTTCCTAAAAAAAATAATAAATAGGGGTTGATCGTAGAAGGGTGAATTAAGAGTAATATGAATTTTTTTATTCTAAGTCATGACAAAATAAAAATAAAAATCTTGCTAAAAAAATCGGGGTTGAGGTGAAAATTTGGGGTTGTATGTATTTTTAAATGCTGTATCATAAAAAAATTAAAACAAAAAATTTTGTCTGGAAAAAAAATTAAAATTAAGGGGTGGACCACCCTCAACATTTAGGGGGATGATTTGTGAATCTAAACCATCCAGGGCGCGCGCCACCCAAACGCATACACAAAAATTCATTCAAATCGGTCCAGCCGTTTAGGAGGAGTGCAGTGACAACACACGTACAGTAGAATTATATATATAAAGATAATATAATATAATATAATTATATATATATATATATATATATATATATATATATATATATTGTTATGTTATGTTATGCCAGTTATAAGTTTTAAAAAGAAAAAACCCATAAAAAGAATAATTAATAAATAGTTATTAGTTTCAAGAGATTGTTTTTACATAATTTTGGAAGTTCTATTTATTTTTAGGCCTATGTATAATACGGATAGATAAAAATGTCAAAATACTATAACACAATCAATTTCATACACTGTCATAATGATTATAACCCATAATTGGTAAAAAGATAACAAAAAGTCTAGATTTACAAAATGTTCATGAATAAAAAGTGATCAACACATTTATAAATTTGAAACATACAGTATATGAAATTGTAGCTAACTAAAAGTAGCCAATGGTAGAACAGCAAACTTCTTGATGAGAATAGCCAATCAGGGAATAGATGGTCATATGGAAAATTGGAAATTGTGAGAGAATAACAACGGGGTGATGTCATAAGCAATTATTATTGAATTTGTACATAGTAATAAGAATGGGAAAATAGTTGTATATATAAATTATATAAGATGAACCCAAACAGTGAAATGTGACAATTTGGTGCGCGAATTCAAACATTCAACTGAAAAAGAAGAGCGAAAATTGGTATCCAAGGGAGGAACAAACAAAGCCACAAAGAGATCGAAAATAAATTTACTAGGGAATGCTACGCATCATTTTGGGAGAAGGAAAAATGAAATAATTCCAACATTAGGAGAGAAAAACCAATATTACCTTAATTATACAACATATCTAAGTGTCCAAAGCTGAATTCTGCATATGTATGGTTCCTGATTTATGGTATTGGAATTCCTGATAGAGCTTGGAGTGAGAAAGGATCCAGTTTCAGGGCATATCTTGAACACTGACATCTCCAGCAGGTATAAAAACTTTAATAGTGCACATCCGGTCCATGAACAATATCACAAATAACGTATCTCCATCTGAAGAACTTTATTTCACTTTATTTTGAACCATAACAGAAAACTTCACTCTCAAGGAAAAAGTGAGGTTGTGTCTATCCATCCATGATTTGATTTTAATGATTATCCGTGAATATTTGTAGATTCACATTAGAATAAGTTATTTCTCGTAGGCCAGGTAAAATTAAGTCTTCCTGAATAAAGGAAATAATTGCTATTTGATACTTTGGTGTTTGTTTTCTTACAATGATCAACAATCATAACAATGACCATTGAATAAACTGAAATTAGACAGCAGTGGCTAGTGGCTCTATTGCCTGAACCGGCTATCTGAGGTAAGAGGCGTACCAACTGTTGCTTAGCCGTGGTGAGAAAAGTGATAACAATTGGCAGCAGCGTGACGAGAGAACAGTGACGTTCGCTAGCAATTATTATTACAGCATACAATACATATACAGGGCGAAAATATCTATCTATATAATATCAATTTGGCTCACAAAGAATAGCAAAAATTATTAGCAATCTTAATATATAAAAACAATTTATATTTTGCATATGTCAAATCATTACAATATATATATATATATATATATATATATATTATTATCATATATTATATATAAATAAACAATTCTCAATTATATTCAAGCAATTTTTCTTAATAATTATTTTAACCCAATATCATTATACCTACCTATAAAACAAAATTTAATGGCTAGGGCAGGTACAACTCTGCGTAGAATCCACCGCCTGCTGATAACTCAAGTGGTTGGTGATTTACGACCCTCTTAGATTCTTGCTTCTACCATAAAATGTGATTATGTGATAGGTAAAAAGAGTGAACTTACGATCTCATTAACTTTATGGATGTATTTGAGGTTTTGGTCAAATACATATTTAACTAATTTTTCTTAATGATTTTTTTTGGAAACTATGAGTGATACACGTTATCGATAATTGTTTCGGAAATATCGGCTGTTGATATTTTTCCATAGCGCATAATAACTTATTAACTTTTGGAAGATAAAAGATTAAAAATTTAACTGAAATTAACAACTATTAATTTAAACTATGAAAGCAAAACTAGATTGCTAATTCTAATTATATTTTCCCGATATCTATGGAATTCCGGCAGATGCTATACTCTGTTTCATAATGTGAGAGAGTAATAAATCTTTATTGAACTGTAAAACCGAATCGTTTTTGCCGTATTCCATAGGCGTACGAGGTTAAATCTAAAGTTGATGTCATTGGATACCTTATGAAAAACTTAGATAGGAATGTGCAAGTAGATATGGGACATCATGAATGAAACATATCTAGAAAAAACAAAAGTTTCAATTGTTTTCCTATCCAGGTGAATACTGAGAGTATTCACTTGAGGACGATTGCAGATACAAGCATTCGAAACGTCGTGAAAAACCTTTCAAATCCATTAAGAATGTGAACGTCTGAAACGAGAGTAATCAAGTTACAAGAAAAAATTAATCATTTCATGAAAAAAGTGCAGGATTCTAATAATAAAACCAAAACTCCCTGGCAACCTATTCTCTTTATTTTTACACGTTTGAAATAGTGATTTTTATATCAAAAGTGCAAAATCTGTATTTGTTTTAATAAAATTTGCAAGAAATATCAACATTTTATTTCAAGAAATTTTGAATATGTAGAATAAAATAAAATAAAGGAAACTAAATTGTATTCAAATAAATTGTTCAAAGTGTCCACCTTCAGCGAAGATACAGGCATTCAGTCTTCTAGTCATTGAATCTCGTACCCACACAAAAATTATTGGTGTGTTTCTTATTGTTTCACAGGCGTCTACTATTCGGTTTCTTAGATCTTCCTCGTTCGCTACTAGAGTTTTATAAACTAGTGACTTCAAATGTCTCCAAAAATAAAAATCTAGCGGGTTTAGATCTGGGGACCTTGGTGCCCACGCCTGGTTAGGTTCTTCTACACCCCTACCGATCCATCGATTTGGATAGACAGTGTTGAGGAATTCCCTGGGTACAACGCTAAAATGGACCGGAGCCCCATCATGCATGAACCACATGCGGATACAAATTTCTAATGGTACATTCTGAAGTAATCCCGGCAATTCATTTTCTAAAAAGTCTCTGTAAGTTGCGCCATTCAGTCGGAACGGAAGAAAGAAAGAACCTATCAAGTAATTATCAATTATTACAGAAAATTGATACTGATAATGTCTTTCACTAACTGCGTGCGGATTTTCCAGAGCCCAAACATGGTTGTTATGAAAGTTTGTGATAGCATTTCGGGAGAAGTTTGCCTCGTCCGTGAAGAGTACATATCTTAAAAATTGAGGATTTCCAGCCAATTTTCTCAAAAACCAATGACACATAGTAATGCATTGGGGAATGTCTCGTGGCAAAAGAGCTTGTACCCTTTGAATATGGTATGGATAAAATTATTGATCGTGGATAATTCTCCAAACTGTGGACTGAGTAGAATTGAGAGCTTCAGCAATTTTTCTTGTACTTTCTGGATTCTCCTCGAGAGCGTCAAAACAGCTCCTTCCAATTCTGGGGTTCGGACTGCTCGTGGTCTTCCAATAATATCAGCTGCCCTCTTAAAGCTACCTGTTTCTGCCAAACGACGGTGGAGACTGGTAAATGTTGGAGCTGCAGGCAGTACTCGATTAGAAAATCGCTTCTGGTAAATACGTCTTGCATCGCGCGCATTGTCATCCGCAAGGCCATAAACGAAATGCATATCGGCTAAATGAGCATAATTGTTTAAATAATCCATTTTTTCAAAATTAGTGTTTTAAAACTTAGAGAAACTTCAACAAAAAACAAAACGTTTAACTGTCACATAATATGTAATTACCAAAACTACTTACTTAAACGTCAAATTCATTTCCTAAGAATTCTTGTGAAAAATGCAAAATAATGGTAATAACTTCAACACGCATCGATTATCAAATAATCAACATGAAATTTTAAAATCCAAATATCTAGAAAACGGTTGCTTATAGCAACTTGTAATAGGGGTAGCTTTTTCACGTAGATATGATAGAGGAATTGATTTTTTCACGGAAAAATGTGCTAGAAGTACGCTTAATAAAGTTATGAATCTTCAAAAAAGAAAAAGACGTGTAGGTGGCGCCCCCTACGAGTAAGAGCAATAATAACTTCTGGTTCGAATTTGACACCTCAAAAAACTCCTCAATACCAATTTTCGTTTGATTAAGGTATATAGAGAAGTATCCTTTGAATTAAAAAAAAAAAAAATTATATGCAAATTCAGAAAACGACAAGTTATTGACTAATTGAATCATTTTTCTATAGGAAATATAATTTGGTGAACGCAATAACTTATCGGGGTGAACTAATTAGTTTGCCCTTTCTACACTTGTATAGATTTTCCTGATTATATTTTCATTTTCAGACTGTGGAAGGTTACCCAAAAAACATGTCAAGAAATTAAGTATTTCAGTATTTCGAAAGTTAATTAAAAAATCGAAAATAAAAATAAAACTTCAACACCCTGTATCTTGGAAACGAAGCGTTTCCGGACATATATTTATTTGGTCAATTCATATTGGAATATTGTAAGGAATCACCTCCTGAAGTTTGTCAAAGTTCTTATGACTCACCCTGTATATTTCATTAATTATTTTATGTGTACTCTGCACGAATATTTGAACTTATATAGTTCCTCATTTGTACTAATCAAATAGTCACCTCAATCAAACCAGGAAGTGCTTATCAAATACCGCATAACATGTTGATGATAATAGTGTAAAGACTTAAGAACCAGGAAACTGTAACCTTCCTCACATGAAAATAACGAATGAATTGTGCTCGTATTGATTTCTGAAATCCCCTTAGTGTACAGAAAAAGGGTCGCAGAAAAACTTGTTGTCCCTTTTCATTGAACTTCCTGCTTACACAATATAGCTGATTTGGGTTTTAATTGCTTTAAAACATGAATGGGGTCCACCCTTCATCTGTGTGACTCACGTTTCAGAACTATTCAGAAGGGGAGCCAGGTAGCAGGAGTATGAAAAGAAGTGGAGGGGAACTGGACTATGCAGGATTTTGTTAACCGATGACCCTGACCTGTAAACAACGGTATATTCTATTTATGAATGTAGTTTTCAATTCCATGACAAATGTGTGTAATTAAAAAGTATAAATAAAATGTATATATAAAATATATATGCAAAATGTGTATAGATAAAAAGTATTAGTGAAATATGTACATAAAATGTATAGATGTAGATATATTGGATCAAATTCAAAATAATTTTTGGAACGAAGTTCCTTATCGCGCGTTGCGAAAGGGGGCTAGACGGAATAAATTAAGATCAAAAGTTGTAACGACACTTTCTGCTGTAGTTGTAAGCCGTGCGGCGTGCGCGTGTTTCTCTGTCTGTCTCTCCCTCTCTCTCTCATAGAAAGCAAGCCAGTTATTTTCGTTTCGTCTTTCTATTTCGCATTGAACAGTGTGGTGTCGCGACGATTATTTTTGTTGAGTGTATACAGGTTTTTTGTACATAATAAATAATAATAAAAAATAATAACAATAATGAATCCTGACAGGGTTTCTGCACAAGTTCCGAATATTGCTGATGGAGTTAGGTAAGTAGAGATTTTATACAGACAATAATAAATGCTTATGTATTTTCAGCAAGTACGCATTATAACCTCTCTTTACTATTGTGCTAACCAAGTTATACGCGTTATAATCTCTCCATTATTGTGTGTTTAGCAAGTGTACGCGTCATAACTTTAATAAATTTAAAAGCAGATTATATTTTAATATTACAATATCAATGCGTATGTACTAAAATTGAGCCTACTGATTAAGTTTATATTACATTATATTTGTTAATAATAAAAAAATATTATTATAACTTAAAAAAAATAAAAAATTATTACAATTCCTTCACTAATTAATCGAAAGGAACTTCGTTCCATCCGGGTGTCCCTTGACACCTCTCAACTTTTTATAGCTGCGTACCTATGATTTTGATGGGTTCCTTTCTGGGATATTTTGAGATGAATCCATTAAGTTTTTTCTTAAATTAAATGGAAATTTTGAATTTCTGTTAGGTCTATTGTTAGAATTTAGTACATTATAGGTGCTAGATAGGCAAAAAGGCGTTGTCCAACTGTTTTTTTATGAGAATGGAGTTCTGTAAAAGATATTATGGTTGTGGGTTGAAGGATTGAAGTTCTGTTTTGTTTTTGAATTGGTAAACCACGATGGAGCGGTAAAACAATTGTTTTATGTCAATAACCTGTACTTCATTGTAAACTTCATCAGAAGGGAGGGTATGAGGCCTCATCAGAATTATTTAAAGATTTTTTTATATTGTTTTTATTTTCAGGTGCATGATAGACTATTTTCAGTTTATTGAGGTTAGTGTCGTTCTCAGAAGTTCGAATTTATACATTAATCATCCAACATTCCTGGATTTGATGTTATCCGTTCTTTGGATTTCATAGTAGTTATCAATTTTCAGTCTATCATAGTCTGGCAAGTTTCTACTGATGCATGTAAATGTGATATATTTAGTTTTATCGAAATTTATAGTCAATCAATTGTTATTCACCCAATTTTTGGTTGTTTTCAGATCATTTTCTGCCAAATTTCTTTCCTGTTACTAACTTGGTATGAAATTGCTATGTCAGCTAAACTAATTATTTGTCCACAACTATCTAATTAGAGTAGATTGCTTATACAGTGCTTTTCTTTAATGTCCCCCCTCTTTTATTTTTTGAACGGGTCAACTCAAAGAATTGAAACTTGGGATAATGAAATTGATGCATATTTTGGAGTAAAATTGACAGATGAAACTTTCAAGATGGCGACTGGGTGCCACCTGGGAAAAAAAATTAAATTGACATTGTCTTGTGACACATCATTTTGAAGCTCCTGATGGATACTTCACAACCCTAGAATATAAAGTCAATATCTTCACCTACTACAAAACGGCGGAACATTTAATAATTGCCTGAATACATCGACGTTTAACTTCATAATTTGAGGAGAGAAGCTGAGTTTAGTTCAGAAGATGCTCGAAATGGTTGCTTCGAACTGCTTGACATAAGAACAGCCTATCCGATATTTCACGCACAGTAACGTCGATATTTCTACAAATATTTATTATTCTCTGCCGTATATCCAATATTGAAGCAGGTTCAGTTTCGTACACCTTTTGCTTCAAATAGCCCCATAAAAAAGTCTACAGGTATCAAATCTGGCATACCGGCTGGCCATTCCGTAGGACCTCGACGGCCAATCCAACGACCGGGAAAAGTATTATCCAGATAGTTTCTTACTTGTCCGTAGTAATGTGGAGCACCACCACATCTTGTTGGAATACAATATCCATATCGAATTCATCAGGATTCGCTTCGACGATTTCGGTGATTAGAGGGTCAACAGTATTTTCCAGCATATTCAAATACAGTTCCCCTGTTGAATTTTGTTCAATGAAAGTCCTACAATAGGGTTTCCCAATATTCCTGCCCAGACGTTAATTTTTTCTGGATATTGAGTATGAGTTTCCGTCATAATTTCGCAGAATTCTGTTCTTCGATCAGGGTCATCTTCAGTTGACTGGTGTACCATTTTGATTTTGTATGGATGATACTTATTCCTCTTCAAAAGTCTTCACACAGTAGAAGGACACACCTCACAAACATTCGCGACGGAGGAAGTATACTGTTGAGGATTTACTATCATCTCACCGATTATTTGAACTTGCTGTTCTTCCGGAATGGACGGATGACCTGGGGGCTTTTTGTTCTGTACACTGCCGGTAGTTGTAAATTTGGTTACAAGTTCCCTTAAATATTTTCTACAGATAGGACGATTCGGGCAACGATCATTAAAAATTCTTTCGGTTTCGTGAAAGTTACGCGTCGCACCGTAAATAAAAATCGCTTCGATTTTTTCTTCCAATGGACGAGAATTGACCATTTTAGGGATAGTTCACGTGGTACCTATTTACTAGTAAAACCGAAAACTAAATGAGAATATTTCAACTGAACAATGATGTTCGTTGTCGTACTGACATTTCTTGTCATTTTTGTTTAAACAAAAAATAGCCTATCAAACCTTATCGGGTTGTTGGGATTGCCATATGGCAGAGAAAACAAATATTTCTAGATGTATCGATATTAATGTGTTTGTATTCAGGTAATTATTAAATGTTCCGCCATTTTGTAGTAGGTGAAGATATTGACTTTATATTCTAGGGTTGTGAAGTATTCGTCAGGAGCTTCAAAAGGATGTGTCACAAGACCCCCCTTTCATTATTTTTTTTTCCCAGATGGCGCCCAGTCGCCATCTTGAAAGTTTCATCTGTCAATTTTACTCCAAAATATAGTATTCATGCATCAATTTCATTATCCCAAGTTTAAATTTTTTGAGTTGACCCGTTCAAAAAATAAAAGGGGGGGGACATTAAAGAAAAGCACTGTATAAATGGTGAATAATATGGGTCCCAGTATGATTCCATGTGGTACTCCAAATTCAACCTGGGATACGCTACTCACACAATTTTTCATTTTGACATATTGTTGTCTATTAGATATGTACAATGGACACAGGTTTGTGTCTACAGATCTCTTTTTGGAAAAACCATTGAGTTGTTGATTAATAATCTTGTTGTTTACCATAAATGATAGTTCTTGCGTAACAAAAGCTTCAAAGACTTTACCGAATAAGTTCAGAAGCTATAGTGGCCTGCAATTTATTAACTCGTCTTTTTGCCAGATTTCAGAACAGGATTTTCCATTATTTAGGATAGACACTCATCTGCAGGCAAGTATAGAAAATGATATGCAAAGGTAATATACTTAGGTGCAGAGTTTCACGAAATGTACTTAATATTATATAGATCCAAGAATGGCAGAGATCTATTATCGGAACGGGTATCGTTTAGTAAGAAAACGCTACAGCAAATTTGACACACTCTTAAATTAACAAAAATGGATTATTTTAAAGACAAGTTTTATCATATTTTTTTGGTGGAAATTCTGACAATCCCGATGGATAATTTTTCGCTTTTCATATCAACCTCTATCATGTCTACTTTTGTCTCCATGGAATATATTGAAATGTATAAATTAAAGTACTTCCCCTCAAATTTGAAACTATATGCATATGTCACGTAAGTGAAACCGAGGCAAATTCCCTGACTCCATTTACATAGTTGTGAAATGTTGTAAGACAACAAAAACATAATAATTACCCTTCATAGTTATTCATTTGAATTGTTCCATGAAACAGTGTCGGACAATCCTACTCATAATCGAGGTTAAATGATCTCCATTCTGAGAGTGTAAAATACCCCCACAAATCATCGGATATTAACGTGAATATCACGAATACCCACAGGAAGTGGTTTTCATTACGTATAGTGTACAACTTGATAGTGCATCTTTATGGTTTTTGACGGAACGGTAGGCAATTTCACGAAAACGGTGTGAATCATAAATTAGTCAAATAATATTAAATTAAAATATTACCTAATTGACGTATATAAAAGAAATATGATAACAAAAACTGAATTAATTTTCACAAACGTTTCAAATCTGTAATATTATTAAATGTTGTTTAAAACGCAAATATCCATGCCAAAATACCAAATATCCATCCCAAAATAAATTACATTAATTTTCAAATGCAGCGTCTATGGCTCTAAACATAAGTTTTTATATCACAAGTGCAATGAGGATATCGAAATATAACAATTTTTTTTTCGACTTTGTCACTGTTTGAAATTGAATAAAATGATGAATATCATCCATCAATCCCTCATTATTTTCAGGGTTCCATAAAACTGACAAAACTGGGGTTTTGTCATTATCATTATTGGATGGATTATACAAGGTCGCTGATATGTATGGAAACGGTCGATTATCTCCTAAAGTAAGGTAGCTAGCGAAAAATGTTAGGACACAAAAGTTTCAGGGTTTTTCAAAATCTATTACAATAAATGAAAATCAAGTATACAGCTTCAGTCAAACAGTCATGACGAATCAAAGTTGCTTTTTCTTTAATGGAACACCCTGTATATTATTCCATATTTCAATTCTTCTCAAAATTCTAAATAAAATTCATATAGCACATCATATCCTAAATTTAACCGTTTTCGAGATATCGAAATTTGAAAATAACTTTCTTATAATTATACAAGAATATTTTAGTTTATAGTCAATCAAGTTACCTTTGAAAGTTTCTAGCTCCATAACAACGCCGCATTGTTCTTTTTTATTTTTTTATTTATTTTCCCATCCCACAGCCGAAGCCAATTACAGGATGAGGAAAATCAATAAATTGGAGAGAGATATGCAAAACAGTACATACACCGAAAAAAACTTCTTGTGATTGAAGAAAAGTAAGAAATTCTACAGCAATGCTCTTTTTATGTCATCAACTTTACAATGGAGAATATCAAAGGAATCTTGAGAAGACACATATCTGAACAAATTCTATACTTGGGTGAGAATCGAAGTAAGTTAGAATGAGGTGTTTGAAGATAAAAGAAAGATTTGTCTCTCACTGGCAATCTAGGAACATGTATATCAATGAGAGATAGAAAATGAGGAGAATCAAGTTTGTTATTGAGTAATTTGTATAGAAAAACTACACCACTAAAAGTACGGCGAGAAACCAATAAGGAGATTTCAAATCTGCTTGATAGTGTTAATTGAGGTAATCCTCTATTTGGATGAATACCATCGGTCTTATACCAAAGGTGTTTGATAAATTTTCGCGGAATATTTTCAATGTTTCAATGTTATTTGCATGAATATCATATCCAGGACTCCAGACAACCAATGCATACTCCAGTTTGGACCTAACGAAAGCATTGAAAATTAACTTCAGGGACTCATTTTGTTCCATTAATTTTGAATTTCTTATGATGAAACCCAGTGTTTTATAAGCTTTAGCGACCGTTTCAGTTATATGATCAACAAATGTTGACTTAGCATCGAAGATCACATCTATCTAGTGAATTATTATCGATATGGTAGGTATACTCAATTATATGTTTTTTTCTTGTGAAGGACATATATTTACACTTTATGGGGCAATAAGTTAGAATTACACCAGATATTAAGTCTTTCAAGATCCTCTTGAAGTAATGTACAATCCTGGAGGTAATTGATTGTCGTGTATAGTTTACAATCGTCAGCATATAATAAAACATTGGACTGCAGGGTCAGGCAGATGTCATTTATGAAGATGGTAAACAAAAGAGGTCCCAGAATTGATCCCTGTGGAACACCAGATGAAGCTGATATTTCAGTAGACTTGAATCCATGGTACTGAACAGGCAGTTTTCTGTTCATCAAATATGACATGAAGAAATCGATCAGTTTTGTCTAACAGTGATGATCTTGACAACACATTTCAAAGAAATACATTCAGTGTGAATAATTTTCACGCAAAAATGGCAAGTTTAAGTGAAACCGAGCGTATTGAAATTTTAATGATCATAGGATATGGTGATAGAAGATGAAGTTGTGACCAAGTAGTGGATAGTTTTAATGAATTGCTTCCAGATCGGGAACCTCTTTCTAAATCAACCGTTTCAAAACCATTACAGCGTTTTCATAAAACTGGAGGTGTCAGGGATCGATCAAAAATTGAAAGACCAGTAAGCGTTACAAATGAAGATAATTATTTGAATGTCATGTTAGATATAGTGAACATCCAATAAAGTCGATATAACAGAGGGCTTCAAATCATAACATGAGTCGATATTTCATTCAAAAAATTTGCAAACTGCAAAAATTTTATCCATATAAAATTCATTTGTTACAAGAATTGAGTGAAGACGATTTTGATCGTAGAATCGAGTTCTGTCAAGTTATTGTGTATAAATTAAACGAAAATGTTAACTTTGTCAACCACATATTGTTTTCTGACGAATCTCCATTTTGTTCAAACGGGCACGTGAACCGACAGAACTGTAGGTATTGGTCAGACCAAAATCCACATTGGAAGGAGGAAGTTTTATTTTCTCTAAAAAAAGATATAATTAAAATTTAATCATATCCATATTACTCCACCTTGTGTAATTTTCATAAGAAATATCCATTATTTCGGACTTTCTATTTAATAGTTTTTGAGATTAGTAAAAATTTATTTTCAAAATTCGATATCTCGAAAACCGTTAAATATAGGATATGCTGTGCTGTACTTATTTCTTCTTTATTGTGACAGATTTCAAAACTTTGTGTCTTAACATTTTTCGCTAGCTATCTTACTTTAGGAGATAATCGACCGGTCCCATACATATCAGCGACCCTGTATATTAATAAAGTTAAAATACATGGTTCCAAAATTGTATTCATATGTTTCGATGCTAATTTGATTAACAAAACTCAAGAACATTATCTTATTTGCTTATATTCCAGGCAAAAAATAAGACTTACCGAATTATCTCAATTCACGATTCAACTATTGGGCTGGAAAATATTACTACTTAGATGAAATCGTGATCATTATCACATGAGTATCAGGCACACGACTAAACTACAAAATATGTTTATGAATACTGGTTATTATGAGTCTAGACATCTTTGAAACAATGTAAAATAATGCAATTCTAAAGAAGAACAAACACCAGGACAATCATCTACATAATACGTGACATATAAACAATACAATGTTATATAATTCATTTTCAGGAAAGATTCGAGTTCATAGATAAGCCCCATTCTTCAAAAGATACACAGTACTTTTCTCATGATGTGGCGATATTTTTTGATTTTGAATGGATTAAATATTGAAAAAAAACAATCAGCATATTTTTTGGCATTTCGAAATATAATGTAATAAAATATAATATAATGACTTCATTCGCAAATAAAAATGATTCATCAAAACTTTCCCCAGCATAAAACATTTTTAAAAGGAAGTCACGTCTCTCAAACATTTTCCGCAGTCTATTGCCCATATCTCGTTAGTATATCCTTGTCTGTGCTATGTCATGGACCATCTGAAAATGTGTATAAGTGAGACCGTCAAAACTACGTACTGAGAATCCAGCAAAGCGTGAAAATATCGATGGAAATGACCTCTTTAAATTGAAGGCTAGCAGAAAGCAAAGCCAGAATATCAAGGGAACTCAGTTGATTTCATTATCAGGAGCAATGACACTCAAATCAATTAATATATATATATTTCTCTTCATTTAGTTGAAACTAATTCATTTACAAAAGTAAATACATGGTCAGTTCAGTTGAAAATACACACACAATATGGTCAATTATAAATAAAATAAGATTACATTGTACAAAAATAAAATCAGTTAAACTTACATACATACATAGAAATTCATACAAATAATAAAATACTAATATACTATGTTTTCAATAGGTAGTCCTTCAAGCTTCTTTTGAATGTATTTATTGGACCACTATCTTTAATTTCTTGAGGAAGCTCATTAAAATTATCTATTCCTTTGTAAAATAGAGAATTATATCTGCTA
Organism: Gonioctena quinquepunctata; assembly: GCA_018342105.1. Lineage (NCBI taxonomy): Eukaryota > Metazoa > Arthropoda > Insecta > Coleoptera > Chrysomelidae > Gonioctena > Gonioctena quinquepunctata. The sequence goes on along the minus strand of JAFIRS010000074.1, from coordinate 377,365 downwards.
TTTTTTTATATATTTCAACTTCCATATTGTTTTTTTCCTCGTATTATAATCATGTGTTTCATTAACATATGTTATTTTATTCTGGAGATATATAGGTGAATGTCCAATTTTGACTTTAAAAATGAAAATCGGTGTTTGATACTCAAGGAGTTTCTTCACTGGAAGCCATTGAAGGGTCTGAAGCATATGTGCTATTGGTGTTGTTCTCGAGCATTGTAGATTTATTCGCATAGTACGATTCTGCATCTTTTGGAGTCTGCTTGTTTCATTTTGATGTCGAACAATAATGAATTTGGACCATTGGCTGAGATACGGAGAACATCTTCTTAAGTAGTTAACTTTGTAAGCTACTGTTTTGATAACCTGGTTGGCATGTTCTTTGAATTTCAATTGACTGTCAATAGTTATTCCAAGATAAACGAATTTGTCTACATTTTCTATATCCCCGTCATTCAATCGTATATGTAAGATTTTATTATGGTTCTCATGTTTTCCTAATATCACCCATTTTGTTTTATTCACGTTCACTTTCAATAAATTTGCACAACAATATTTATAAACAAACAAATACAATCTTGGTTCACCTAAGAAACTATAATAAACACAAACATTTTACTTTAGGATTTTACAATACCGAGAAGATTCAAACTAGTAGGTAATAAAGACTAATCAAAGAGGATTGTGTTGTAAGTTTATCAGATTAACTGTTCAAAATATCTAGAGAATCAGTTGAACCTTTAACAAAGTGAATTCAACAAACAGAAAATTATTCAGGTTGATTGGGTCGTTCAGTAAATATCACAATATTTATTTGTTTCCAAACTTTCTGGAAGATTCACTTTCCGAACCTTTTTTTCTAGATAAAAATGCTTTGTGAGTGAAAGTTGGATTTGGTTTACTATGAAAAATAAACGTGTTATAGTCAGATTTTCGTTTTTTAAACATTCTGGATGTTTGACCTATGTAATAATTAGACAAGCGTGAGAAGTTTATATACTTCATATTTTTAAGATATTTTTAACGACTTTACCTAAAGTTTTATCAGTTTTTTATGCAATATTTCGTCATACAAGGGTGGGCAGAAATATGTATTTAATTTTAAACTTTTTTTATAGCTGATTAATGAACTTTTTCGGAAGGCTGAACTGTGTAATTTATTTGATTATATTGAGTTATCTCTTGTGAACTACTGAAGAAAAATGAAGAAAAGTGAACTACTGAAGAAAAATGACGTAATTGAAGAGATTCGATAGAATCAGGAGAAGCTAACTAAAAGTTCAAAAGCTCTGCTGTGAATTGAAATAATAGTTGGAGATTGAAAATGTATACTAGAATGATATTCTCACTTGATATTATCAGTTAATGACTGCAATTTGAAGATATGCCGACCAAACATGACGGTGTTGAAAATGTAATTAATTAATTAATAAGCGGGGGCAATAAAACAATCAGACCTTGTTTGTGACCTATAACAAAAATATTGCAAACATATTGCAACCGACCGATCCTATGTTTACGAGGTTGATCAAAATAATCAACGCAATCAACGTCTAGATAAAAGTAGCAGTAAAGAAATAAAGAACAAATAAACTCAAGGTCTCATATTAAGTAAAACACAGTTTTTAATCAAAATATTTTTTTTTATCAATGATAGAACCAGAAGATGTATTCACTTTCCAAATTATTTGTAGAGATGTTTTTTAGTAATGTAACCTTCCACATCTCAAAATGTCATGAGGAAATTATTTTATGAAAGAATAATGTTCAACTAATCTCCGAGTTATATTTCTGAAAAGCACATCGAGAAACACAGTTCATTATTTTCTTCCTTTCTGCTTTCATTCATCCATGCCTCCCTTCCTTAATTCCTAGATTTATTCATTTAATAATTTTTTTTGCCCTTCGAAGAAAAAAGGAAAAAAGTGGTTTTGTGTTGCTCGTCACAAGTACATACCAACAAAAACACAATTATTGTTTTGCTGCGAGGATCATTTTACTTTGAAGGATGATATGAAAAACTACATACAGTACTCATTGACGGGTACTGCTAGAAAATTGAAAAAGACGTTCTGCACAACATTTTCAATATTTACAATGAGCAGCTTGATGCAAATTTGAGGCTGTAACTCGACCATATCGCAACTCATGCCACAATGAAGAGTTGTTTTGAAACCTACTCGATAGTTCTACTAATTCACAGAATTTTTGTGTCAAAACAGTGCTCGCGAAAATGATAAATTCATCAGCGGAAGTTTGATTCGATTTTTTGAATTCTATTACTATTTGATGAGTAGACAAACCGCATGATTTCACGCTCTTTAATATTATAATAATATCGAGTAAACTGCACGTCATCTTGTTTTTCCTGAGCTGTGCCTAAAAATTCGCTTAACAATTATTTTTTCGCATCGTTTGTGTATGGCGCCGAAACAAGAGCAGAATTATCGAATTCAGAACTTTTATGAATTTTTTAGGTAATCCTACTGTAGATGAAACGAATTTTTTCCAATAGCACAGTACTTCGGTACGAGCAGGTTCTTCGTTCCGGCGATATGGAAGAAGAAGAATGTTTATTGACTACGGTATACAGGGTGTCCCTGGACTTCCTCTTTTCTTCTCGGGAATGTATAGATGGGGTCAAAATATCACCAGTACTTCATATAACTTTTGTTCCTAAAAGCCTTCGTTACCAAGTTACGGGCCCTCAAAGTTACAAAATGAAAAATGTTTTTCTTTGATAACTTTCAAAGTGCATATTCAAAATCATCAAAATTTTGGTGATTGACTAAACAAATGAATTCCTTCGATGAGCTTTCATGCAGGAGTCAGTTGTTCTGCTACAAAGTCAGGAACGGACTACCTCCGATGGTCCACACCCCAAAACTTTGGAATGACTGGGATTTGTGAATATGTTTTAACAAAACAAGGTTACCTGGACAATTTCCTCAATAAAAGTACACGTGTGGAAAATCGATCAGAGCAACGATTTTTTATAAAAATGCATTTTTGTTCGACGACATCCAACCTGAAATGTCTACCATTATTCGAGAAGATTAATTTGTAATGAAAATAGAAATGATAGGTACAATGTTCATAACGAATTTTTATCATGCAATCACGTTTACCTTACAAAACTCATGGTGTAAATAATCAATCGCAAGCCTCAAGAGCAAACAGAAATGCAAAATCCGCTACAAAAACTGCTCGATATGACCCCCGTCTCTCTCAATACATTTTCTTAGTCGGCGGTTTGCCCTCTCTGCACTTGAAATAGCATGCCAGGGTCGTTTCGTATGGCTTCACAATGTAATGTAATTCTATTCAACAAGGCATCTCTGGTGTGAATAGGTGTAGCGTAAACGAGGCTTTTTAGATGCCCCCACAGAAAGAAATCCAATGGATTTAAATCCGGAGACCGCGGTGGCCATGAATATGGGCAACCTCTACCAATCCATCTATTGGGGAAAATCTGGTTCAGATGGTCCCGCACAATCAAACTAAAATGAGGAGGAGCGCCATCATGCATAAACCACATATCTCTTCGGGTTTGCAATGGATCATGTTCCAAAAGTTCTCCATTCTCCGTTCTCCATTCAATCGGTCATGTGGAACGAATGGTCCTATAAGATGGTTTCCTATGTTACCAGCCCAAACATTTACGTTGAATTTCCGTTGGTGTTTGGTTTGCAATATCCCATGGCGATTTTCTTCGGCCGATATGTGGATATTATCTACATAACTTGATATTTCATTTGAAAAAATATCTACATTGTGGATGAAACTTTCAACTAGGTACTGTACTTTTTGTTTACGACATTATTTTAGCATATTTTGTATTATCCCTGTTATAAATGTTGTTGAATTAACGTTAGCATTAGTATTTCTACTGTGAAAATTTTTCATTTCAAATAATGGTGGACGATCGGGTTTGATGTCGTCGAGTGAAACTGCATTTTTATTAAGAATCGTTGCTCCGATTGACTTTCCACAAGAGTACTTTTATTCAGAAAATTGTTTACGTAACCTTATTTCGTTGAAAACTATTGAAAAATTATCTGTCATTTCACAGTTTTGGGGTGTGGACCATCGGGGGTAGTCCGTTCCTGACTTTGTAGCAAAACAACTGACTGCTGCATGAAAGCTCATCGAAGGAATTCATTTGCTCAGTCGATCACCAAAATTTAGATGATTTCGAATATTCAGTTTGAAAGTTATCAAAGAAAAACAGTTTTCATTTTGTAACTTTGAGGGCCCGTAACTTGGTAACGAAGGCTTTTAGGAACAAAAGTTATATGAAGTACTGGTGATATTTTGACCCCATCTATACATACCCGAGAGGAAAAGAGAAAGTCCAGGGACACCCTGTATACATTAGTAGCAAGTCAGTGGTACAAATGTAGACATATGGTAAATCTGAACAGAGAAGATAGTAAATAAAAGTAAACAATGAACAAGCGAAGATCCAAAAAATATAAATAGATTAAAATCTATATACAATACATAAAATATATATATATACTATACATTCTATAGCATGTCAAACACACAGGAACAGTTAAAAAATTGTTTGCACTGAGGTATATTCCTCTGTACTAAAGAAACATTGTTCAATTAGGTATTCCTTGATGTGCTTTTTGAAAATTGGCGAAGGTAGGAGTCTGATAGTAGACGGTAAAATCTTAATATATATAAACTACTTAACCGATTTCAATCAAATTTGCACACCGTGTGCATTTTGATCTAACTTGAAAGATAGGATAGCTCACATCTCAATTTATAGCCGCAATATTATTTTATTGCAAATTATTTGTTTATTGAAGTGAAACTTCTTTAGAATCGTTGTGATTTCAAACTCGATACACGTTCTCGGCCTCCTCTTTGTGCGATGCTTCGTAGCGTCCCCACTATGCTCCTGTGTAGTGGGATAGTCAGTATATCTATATCTTGCTCCAGTTCCGAGCGTTCTACGTGTTTATGTTAGTATGTGTTATTTAGACTGAAGTATAAATTGAATTCATATAGTAGAAAATCAATCATGGAGGTCGCCATGTTTTTTTACAAATGGCATCTGTGTAAAAAAGCATGGTGGTCCCCATGACTGGTGTTCTCCTACCGTTTCCCTTGAATAATAGTTTAGGAGTCCATCGCGGACAAACAACGTGACGCGTAATTTATATATATATATATATATATATATATATATATATATATATATATATATATATATATATATATATATATATATATATATATATATATATATATAAAATTGAAGGAATTTAATGGACATAGCCCTCAGAGAGAAGTGTTAACCGTGTATATATATATATATATATATATATATATATATATATATATATATATATATTAAGTGTGCAGTTTGATCTAACTTGAAAGATAGGATAGCTCACATCTCAATTTATAGCCGCAATATTATTTTATTGCAAATTATTTGTTTATTAATTATCTGTTAGCTCCAAACGATTCTAACAGATGGCGGTATCTGTTGACTGGATTGAGTAAGAACGGGATAACGGAAATAACGAGATAACGAAAAAACGGGATAACGGGATGACAGGATAAGGGAATAACGGGATAACGGGATAAAGAAAATATCTGTTGACTGGATTGAGTAAGAACGGGATAACGGAAATAACGGGATAACGAAAAAACGGGATAACGGGATGACAGGATAAGGGATAAGGGGAAACGGAATAACGGGATAAAGAAAAAAGGGAAACAGGAAAAGGGATAACGGGATAACGGGAATAACGGGATAACGGGATTAGGGGTAAAGAAAAAAAAGGGGTAACAGGAAAATGGGATAACGGGATAACGCGAAAACGAGATAACGGGACAACAGGAAGCGGAAGGAGTCAAAAGCATAATCTAGATGGAACAACATAAAGGAAAACATAGATAAAAAGAAATCCTACGCGGACGAGAGTTTTCGGGAAAAAAATTTTAGGAAACATAGAAATTTGGACAGGAAAACGTCTATCGGGTTTTAGTTTTAGTTTATAACAAAAACCTTAGCCACAGCAACGCGTGGCCGGGTCTGCTAGTATTGTATAGATTGAAATCGAGTGAGTTCTTTGAACGGGTGGGGTCTTAAGAGATTAGCCCCACGAGAATGATATCCGTGAAATTGGGAGTTGGTCGGAAACTCATCTTTATGCTTATGTATTTCCAGGAGAGTTTGATATATGAAGATAGAAGGTAACGTCATGATGCCCAGACTTTTGAAGAGGGGCCTGCAGGAATCACGGTAACCCGCATTTGATATAATTCTAACTGCGCGTTTTTGAAGCATGAAAGTTTTTGAAACGTGGTAGGAGTTTCCCCAGAGCAGTGTTCCATAGCTAAGATGAGATTGAAAGAATACATGGTGAGGTGAGAGAAGAGTTTCTATACTAGCAACGTTTTTCAATTGCCGGAGTAAAACAATATATTTAGAGAGCTTCTGGCTCAATGCTTTTATATGAGATGACCAGTTCAGATCGTCATCAAGTGTGATTCCCAATAAGTTGACAGTTTTTTTCACAGAGATATTATGATTAATTGAGAAAATTATTTTTTGTGTTTTTTCTTTATTCAGTTTGAGAAGATTCGAGTTGAACCACGATTCAGCTTTACTTTCTGCAAGTGTCATGCAGGCGAGTAAATTCTGACAGTTGTCGTCTGAGCACAGCATAGATGGCGCATTTGTAGGGTAGTAGATCATAGAAAAGATCATGTATGTAAACTATAAACAGAAGCGGACCCAGAACAGATCCTTGGGGAACTCCGAATTCAATCGACTGTAGATCAGATGTTCTGTTATTGCCTAGTCAACACACTGTTTTCTATTCATCAAATAGGATGAAAAAAGTGGAAGTGCGACGCCTCTGACTCCATATTCTTCTAGTTTATGTGAAAGAATGGTATGAGAGACACAGTCGAATGCTTTACTTAGCAGCACTATGCTGACCCTTTTCATAGCCATCGACTATATCCCTTCACAACTCGAGCTACTGCTTGAACAGTTGAGCAGGACTTTCGGAAACCATATTGCTCCGAGTTCAGTAGATTATTTCCTTCTAAATACCGGTATAGCCTTTTTTAAGTATAACCTCAAAGATTTTGCCAAAAATGGGAAATATAGATATCGATGCGAATTTGGCCACTTTTTTTGAAAACTGGAATGACTTTACTAATTTTAAAATCGTCAGGAAAAGATCCTTCACTGATACATGTATGTACATGTTTCCTTAATTATTTTACTATTGAGGTTGTACACATCAAGGCAATTGGACTTTTTAGCTCATTTATTGCATTGCAAACTTCAGATGAAGTGATGGGTTCGAGAAAAAGAGATCCAGGTAGGTTTGAGTTTATTATCCAGTGATTTTCAAGTGTTTCCATTGGGTGGTAGTTGGCTTATTAAGATGTCGGCAATGGTGGTGAAATATGAATTGAAATCATGTGGTGTGATCACGTCAGATGCAACAGGAGGTACCGCTTTGCCTTTTTCAAAGTTGATCAGCCTCCAGCTATCTCTGATTTTATTGTCAGATAGTTTGATAACATTATCGCAGGCATTTTTTTTCGATTCAATAATGGCTTTCTGATATTTCTTGTTGATCAGTACATAAGCTTGCTTGTGAACGGAATCATTTGTCGCGTCCTGTATTATATTTACTGCACGTACCGTGTCCCTTAAATACCTGCTAGGGGTTTTATGTGATAATTTACACTAATTTTTTTGTTGAGGAAAATGTTCCTTTACTAGACTACAGAAAAGGTTCAAGAGACATGGTTTTTGAGGAGTTTGAGGAGTAAAAGGTGTTCCAGTTCACTGACTGTAAGAATTCTTGGAAAGCAAGTATTCCATCACTGATAATTTGCCTCCTGAGAATCGAGGTACTTGATTGACTTACAAAATTTCTGAAATTCATAATCTGAGCGTAATGGTCGGAGAAGCAGAGATCAATTACACTAGTTTGGTAGCACGATTCATCTGATTGTTAGTGTTGTTTGTTAGAACATTATCAATGCAACTGCTAGAGCCGTTTTCCATCCTAGTAAACTCAGCAGTAGTCGCCTGGAGACCAAAAGAGATAGTTAGGCAGACTAGGTTACTGAGATCAGAAGATAATTTCAAGAAATTGATATTGAAATGGCCCAGTAAAATAATTTTTTCGGAAAAATTGCTGGAACAGTAGTTGTTATTTGGTATAGTCCCAACAGTATCGTGACGTCACGCCACCGAAATGTCACTCCGAGCGGACGGAGAATTAACCAATTTTTAAAGTAATTTTTAACGAAAAATTGATTGCGAAAATAGTTTTATTCAACGGTATTATCGTTTTTAGTGACCAATCTCTGTAATAAAAGTGGTTTGATACTGATTTCCCACATCATGTCCCAACCTAATTATTGAAATCGATGAGATGTATATTTAAAATAAGTCCGAAGAAGAAGGTCACCAAATTATATAATAAACTGCATAAACTCCAATATCTTTATGTTTATCTGATGGGACGGCTTCGATATATATATTTTTGTTCTTTTTTTTATTTTTATTTTTGTAATGAATATTTTTAAATTAAGCATGATCATGAATATATTTTGATGGTTGGATGGAAGAGCAAGCTCTGCAATGATGTTTCATGCGCAGATATTGAATCCTGCCTTTTGTTAGCTTCTATGTACAGAGTATGTAACCTTTCAATAAAAGCATTTATTATTATTATTATTATTATTATTATAACTACATTATTTTAGAATAGATAAAAAATAAATAAATAGTTTGTGGAATTCCAAATAATATTCCTTGCATAGAGAACACTGTGGTTGGTATATGTATATTGAGTAGAACGTCAAGATATCATTTTGAGAGAAGTATGGCTAACAGGTTTCAGTTGGTTTTAAATTAAAAATTAGTCTCATGATCCTCTTTTGAGATATGAAAATTCTCTTTGCATTTGTGGCGCCACCCCATAGTATTATATTATATGAGATATGAGAGTAAACGATTGCATAATAGACATTCAATAGCTGTAGTCAACTGAGGACATTTTTCACTTGAAGGAGTGCATAATAGCCACTGTTGAATTTTCAGCCTGAAGTAGATTTATATGAAACTAGTTTTATTAGAATTAACAATTGAATAATTTTTTGAACACTAGTTCGTGAATTCTAGCGTTAAATTATTCTTCCAATTTTTCAGGGTTTTATGCATTCACAGCAAAAGAACAATCATCGGCAAAGATAAGAGTGCATTTTGTTCTCATAAATGCAGGCATATCTTTCATAAATAGGTAACCGAAAAGTCAAAGGACCCAATATAGAACCCTGGGGAACTCCATGCATCAATATTCTAAACATCACCAAAATTCAAGAGAGTGAATTTTTATTTTTAAAACACGAAGTCTCAAATGGCTTTCGAATAATTCCTGACTATGAAAATAATATCAACGGATCTCAATTATAAGCGGTACAATGATGGGTTTGTGCTACGAATAAATTGTTTTTTTTGTGTTGAATGAGGATTTTCATCTTCTACAGTAATAAAAAAAGCCATCGAGTTCTCAAAATCTTCTAATTGAGACTTTTGAGTATTGGAAACATTTTTCGACGACGTTTCTCAAATAAATACTTCACAGCATTGGTCCCAGACGGGAGCCCTGAGGCTCCTCTTGAACTTAAACTTGACAGTGTTACATTCTAATATTACTCTTGAGTGTTTGAAACAAGAAAGCTCAACAATTACAGATGTTCTGAGTTTTACTAAAAAAGTAGGGTATTGAACTTGGAAAGCCTTCGGAAAATAGGTGTACATAAGATAAAACTCCACCCACCATTTCACTTTATGTATGCTATACAAAAATGTAAAGAGATTTTAGTAAAAACAACGTTGAGTGTTTGTGATCCATGAACATTGCTGAGCACATTTACTCAAATATCATATGGGATCAAAGAACTCACAATCAAACTGTTGAGAAATTATCTGTAATGAATTTTTGTTCAATATAATGAACCATAACTCATCTTTTTTTTACGCTGAAAGGTATAGTCAGAAGAAATAGTTGTTTTGCGGTGGTTGAAAATGCTAGAAAGAATGACACAGAAGATCAATACAACAGTACAAATAGTAAATTAATAAATACTGAGCCTCATAAATTTTTACTCAGTTTTCGATGAACAGAAGTGATTGGAGAGCAATAAAGTATAGTGATTAAGTTTCAGAATGGCTGCGAAACTAATATTATCGCCCACTCGGCTCAATTAAAATGGTGGAGGGATTAATCGAATATCTTCGATATATGTAGCAGATGGAGTCTTCCTCAACAACTTTGTAAGACAGCCTAACAGTGAAATAAATGGGTTACTAATGTTAAATAAATATTTACTCTATGAACAACTGAGATAGTCATGTGAGTATTTAAACATTGTCATGCTCAACAGGGACGTGCAGAGGATTTCAGCCTAGGGGTGTGGCATAATTCTCTACAACATCTAGGGAAATACGTACAAAATATCAATAATATTATATATAAAACAACATTAAACAGCTAGTTGTCATTGGGTTGTTCCGTATAGCTCTACTAATTTTCACTTTTGCCTATCTGAACTTTCAACTTTTATCCCTCTGTAGATCTTTCTCAGCATTTTTCATGTTTTAAAAATCATTGCTAGTGTTTCACAGAACAGTAGTTGTTATTTGGGATAGTTTTTTTCCTATTTGTCAATACATTTTTTGCCTTCGACTTGTTCCATCGCCTACTAAGTTTTTTTTTAATGACAAATTACAAATGGCAATAATTCGACATATTTTATTGCATCATTGCAAGGCATTTTTAAAAGCTTTTTTGCCAAAATAGGGTTTGTGCGGTTTACTTCTTGAAATTTGCGAGATTGGGAGATTGCATAAATAAGAAATGTTGATGATTTTTTCGAAAAAAAAAATCGAGTGGGCAGTTGTCGTAAAATTTGACACATCCATACAATTCTGAGAAGAATATGTTTCAACAAAATGAAATTGTAATAGAAACAGGAGTACATCACAAAGGATACAATTCTCTAGTAATCTTCACAAGAACAGGAAAGGATGATTACCAGGAAACAATGTAAAGTAAATATTTTGGAGAATGCTCAAATGGGTCACCATCATGTTCCCCACAAGCTGCTAGTCTTCTAGTAAATAAGCCCCGAAACTCTAGCAATTGCATCATCAGTTGAACGAAAGGCTTCCGTGATCCTGTTTTTCATATCATCTGAAGTTGTTGAACGATCTCTGAAAACTCTTTCTTTCACGTACCTCCAAAGAAATAAATCTATACGTGTAAGATCAGGGGATCGCGCTGGCCAAGGATTAGCACCTCTTCTGCCTATCCAACGATTAGGATATGATTGATCTAAAAATTCTCGCACACACACCCCTGAGTCACTCTGTATATATAGGATTTAACGAAACTTGCTAACAAAATGGAGGCCACATTTTTCAAGCGAATGGAACTGGTCTATATTATCTCCTCGCAGATCCATTAGTCATCCAAACATGTATATAAATAAATGATCTCATGTATATATGGCTTCATCGTAAATTTCACTTTTTGTTACATGGCTAAAAAATGTTTGAGTTACAGTCATCGACTATACCATAAAAGCAACTTGGAAAGTTGATGAAGATTTCGAGGAATTTATATATTTATTGACATTTCTGTTGATCATAGATGCATGATTTGCTAACAACATAAAATTAGATATATTAACTGTTTTATTGGAATCAAAATTGATACAAATATTTTTCTAATACATCCCTCCGTTTATGATTACTCTCGTTTCGGACGTCCATCGTCTTAATGGATTTGAAAGATGATGGACGTCCGAAACGAGAGTATTCAAGTTACCACATCGACTACAATCTTCAAATAAAGCGTTTATATTGAAGCCCATTGTTATGTCATTAAAATAATTGAAAATTCCAACCATTTCAACGAAAAAATAAAAAATGTATAGATCTTCCAAACAAAGTTATTCCGTAAGGAATTTTTTAAGGGATATTCTACTATTTCTCACAAATCAATCAATGGATCTCACGAAAGAGAGGAAAACCCACGTGAACGAATTTCTCGGGAACTTTTTCTGTGCTGCAATATTTCTTCAACGCTATACAGTGATTATATTACTCAGTTAACCATGGAGACGTAAATATTTATTGTCAATAGCTGTAAATAACTATAAATAACACCGTGGCAAGCATCATAAATTCTTGGTAGGTAATGTTCAGCGATATAGAATGAAACTTTCGAACGGAGCTGAAAATTGATAAGGCATCTGAGGAAGACAATGGAAATCTCCATTTTGTATCTACATATTATCGATAAAATATACATATAGAACATTCTTGATTGCAATAAAATATTTATATTTTAATAACAATTAGTCATCTGACAAGCGATTATTATTCCAAATTAACTCCTCAAATCAGGGCGGACAAATTGATGGGACCAATATGAGAGGGTGTTCACAGCTGTTTTCTGTCTTATTCCCAGATATAAAATCGAACACAAAAATAGGAAATATGGACGAATATACACCAAAAAAACAATGCGCAGTTCAAGCATCATTGTCAGAACACAGATTGAAATGTCATACAGCAGATGATCCAATCAATACATTTCAGAAATTTGTTGCTGAAATATTCAGTGAAGCGATTTGTTGAAAATATAAACAGGATGTTCATAAAATCAGATGTGGAATCATCTGCGACTGAAAGATAAACTTTAGTCACTATCTTCCATCGTCAAGATAACCTCTTGTGGGGTATTCATGTTGAAAAGGGAAACATTCTCAATTGAATATTGATAGAACGATTTTTCTGTGAATTGAAAAATCTACGATCAAAATGAAGTTCTTTTTTGTGAATGTCTAACAGAAAACAACTACTTCCCCGGCTAATGCCACGCTGGACATTGAACTACATCTGATAGATATTCAGATAGTAATTAAATTACTATCTGAATGAAAATGCAAAATTTTCAATTTCAGATTTTTTTCTTTTGAGTTAGGGCCTTTTCAGAATATCTATCAGATGTAGTTCAATGTCCAGCGTGGCATTAGCCGGGGAAGCAGTTGTTTTCTGTTAGACATTCACAAAAAAGAACTTCATTTTGATCGTAGATTTTTCAATTCACAGAAAAATCGTTCTAATTTCCCTTTTTTAGTAAAGCTTTCTGCTGCTGATAAAGAATAAAAGTCAAAACCCTGGGCGACGAAAGGCATACAAAATAATAACTGTTTTATGACATATTTCAATAAATATCGTAGTAAGTATCTACAAACAGGCCATAAAATCAGCCGAAAATTTGTATTATACTGGAAGATTGAATCAAGCTGGATTCAAACATAAATAAATGTGGGCAACAACCAATGACTTAAGAGGTAAATACAAATGGAAAAGGACAACGCAGAATACCCTTCCAACTATTGATCCACAGACATATTTGCTGACACTGAATATTTCGAAAACCAACCTGATCACATTCAAGTGGGATTTAGGTTGAATAACATCAGACTCTCAGCTGATTACAAAATTCCTTGGAATACACATTGATAGAACTTTGAAGTTTTAGACGCATATAATAGAAACAGAATCATTGGATGATTTCATTTTGTTCAATGTGCTACTTCGGCAGTTGTAACTTGATGAATGTAAAAATAGAAACAAATGATAATTACAATATTCTGCTTCAAAAATGGAAAAAATGGAGTTAAAAAAAGATTAGAAGCGAAATATTAACAATTTAGCTATTAATAGCTCATCTTTGTTAAAATATCCTATTTTCATATGAAACCGGTACCAAATGAGAGTCAAGGTTGGTGAAAAGTAAACGGATTCAATAACCTAATCCATCAAATAGTTCCCCGTAAATTTATGAATCTTTGACTTTGATTGTTTTATTATGCAAATATGTCATCACCAGATCATGATGTCAAGCTAGAATGGGATCACTTACATCAACCAATCCAGCAATACTATAATATATTTTTCATATCACTATAAAAAATTATGTGTTTTTTTGGTACCTAAAATCTATCTGAGTTGGTAACAGATCAAATTAATTTTTTTTCTTTCAGTTTTGAGGAAAGTTTACACAACTGTATTTTTGGTGGAACTCTATTGCCTTTTTAATAAACGAACCAACACTAGTGGCACTCATAGTGATTGTTCGAAAATTATTAACGTAGCATATGATTTGGTTTCGACAAAACAAGAAAAAGGCATTGAAAAAACATCAAGATAGCAGGAAAAAGTCAAGTTTATAGAAAAACATCAAACAAACTGAAGAGATTATTGATCTGATTTTATCAAAATTATGTAGGTATTCCGATTTGTAATCTTTCATTTCAAAATATATCGGCATTGTTAACTACTTCACTGCTACACATTGTATGTATTCTAAATATTCAATGAATCTTTGAGACTCTTTCGAATGAAAGCAAATTTATTATCAATATCACGCAATAGAGACAAAATGTCAAACGGAATAAGAATTGCACCTTTCTGCTAAAAGTGGAAAACACATGATTTGATTTCACTCGTATGTTTACCAACTGCGTCAATTCCAGTATATTTCTAATTGTCTATATAATCATTGCATGGAGATACTAATGAACATTACTTTGATGATGAATCAACAAACCAATTTTGAAGTGAGATCCTAATTATACGATACTTTGTCACTGTGCGATACAAAAATAACTACGCATGCTGAAGAAAACATTCAAGTTACATCAGTGATTTCAATGGAGTTTGTACAGCTATAGTCTCTAGAGTATTGAGGAAAATCGTCACATGAATAATAAGAATTAAAGTCGCCTCCCTCTTTCTTAACATCAAAATCAACGAGAAAAATGCTAAAAACAGTTTTTTTTTGTTTTAATCCTTATCTCCCGCAAAAAAAAAATGTTTATGAATTTTGGTGAAAACGTATTTGTGTTTTAAATAAGCTGTAATTTTTTCAAAGCAAAATATTTATTTTTCTTATTCGAATTTGAATTATAAAAAAGACTAATTTTCAATCGAAAAAGTTGGTTTACAAATTTTAATTTTTTTAACTTTATCAGTGTTCATTTTCTTCTTTGAAATCTCGACTTTAAGATGGCATGAAAAAAATATATTATTCGTATGGAAAAATATCGGTAACAATGCAAAAAACAAAACAAAAATTTTTTTTCGTAATCGATTTTTCAGTCTTGAGAATTTCTTATTTTGTAATCCAAATAAGCGTTGAAATTGAGTCCCTTCAGCAGTACATCCATTCGCACATAACTAATCCATCTTAATGATAATATCAGCTAAAACTAACCAGAGTGTAAATGAATACAAACGGTCCGTTTTGATTTTAATGGAAAACGAAAAGTTTTTCGTTTGCAAAAAGTGTGGCACTAATATTGTTTAAAGTAGTTTAGAAGATTCATTTGTCAAACTTGGCTTGGTAATCAATTAACAGCTACGGATTGGGGATGGAACATCATGTTAACGGTATCATGCCTACATACACAGAGAAAGAATTAATTCCCAAAAAATTGCTGAAAATTATCTGCTGTAGCTGCGAAACAGGATGCAATAGTAAAAGATGTGGCTGTCGCAAGCATAGCTTGAGATGCACAAATTTGAGCTCTAATTGTCATGGATCTGAAATCTGTTCAAATGCTGAAAAACCGTCGTACGACAAAATTATTGATTCCGGGAACATCGAAGACGAAGACAGTATACAGTGTCCAATCAATTTAAATCATAATAATATTGAACTCGAAAATCTAGAAAAAGAAATCGAAGAGTTAGAAGATGAACCAGAAGAAAACGAAAGCTGCATTAGTTCAGATGATAAAAAAAATTAAATTGAAATAAAACTATTTCGACATAAAAAAAATTATATTTGACTGTAATAAAATAACAGTTTTATATTTCAATTTTAAAAAAGTGACGTGTACATTATTTATAGTTTATGTATAAAAAAAACCTGAATAAATGTTTTTTGAAGTTTTTACGTATTCGATTATTGTTCAAACAATGTCTTCGGTCATTTCCAAATCATTAACAAATAATTGAATGTAAATGACATTCTTTTAAATGGAAATTAATCTTTATCATCAATTTCAACGCTCATTTGCAATAAAAAATAAAAAATTCTCGAAATTATAAAAAAATTGATTTTGAAAAAGTAGTTCTTTTGTTTTTTTTTTTTTTGTTACGAACAATATATTTTTTTCAAGCATCTTGAAGTCTATGTTTCAACGAAGAAAATGAGCACTGATAACGTAAAAAAATTTAAAATTTGTAAACCAACTCAAAATTCGTCTTTTATTTTTAATTTAAATTCGTATACAATCGAAAAATAAATATTTTGCTTTAAAAAAATACAGCTCATTTAAAACACAAGAAGAACGTTTTCACCAAGTTTAATTTTTTTTTCGGGAGTTGAAAATTCAAAAAAAATGTTTTTAGCGTTTTTCTCGTTCATTTTGGGGTAACGTTGGAAAATGGTCGATACAAAAGTTTTAGATTTTTTAATTATCTACAACTTTCTTCGATAGAATCAGAATTCACTTATAATTTACCCTACATTTTCCGACCGACCCACATACTGCTAAGAATTTTCCATGAATCCGGGTATTTAAAATCGGTCTGGCCCTGGTCTAGGTTCCTTCTGTAATCTTATTAGTTAATTTAGGAACCTAAAACCACAGAATATTTCATTGAACACAGCTTAATAAAATTAATTATCTTTCGTTGAAAAGCTCAAATCTGTGTTTTATTGCTAATTACTGAGAGAAAATACTAAAAGGAAATCTGAACTCATTGACAAAAAAATACAGTTCTTAAACGAGTTTATCAATAATTGAAAACATAAAAAGTATAGAGTCGGTGGAAGTGCTACCAGATTTCTTCCAATTTAAACGTTAAGTTGTATAGTTTTCCCAATATCAATTGCAGAAGCATAAAAAAGTCTTGCGGCGAAATTCTGTGAGCAGCAGTGGCGGAGATAACTTATTTTATTTAGATATTTTAAGATTTTAGAAATACTTCATAAATAATGAAAAATGAAAAAAAATTAAAGACAAATACATTAAGAAAGAAAATTAATTTCTTTCATTGTTTGATGTAGGTTATTATTATATCCTAAAACGTATTTCGATCGGCACACACCAAGGCCATAGACGCTACTGGTTTTTAATCTTTCAGAGCTATTAAAACACAAACATAACGCGTGATTTATGACCTCCCATCGTAGAGACACACCTGCCAGCATTGATGTCCGACTTGATTGGCCCAGACGAATCGGTTGTACAACAGACAGCCGTCACTCGAGTCCACGTTGACTATCGGCTCTTTTGATCTACCGTTTGCCGACGGAGAATGTTTAGGAGTAGTACAGATTATTTTTCGTTCCGTTTCTTCGCATATACGCTCGTGTTAGCGAAGTGGGTTTTCATTTGCTCCCTATAGAAACAGCTTCTGCAATCGATATTGGATGGACTATACATCTTTTGGATGCGGCGTCTCCTCTTCTAGTTCTCAATGAATTTGTTTTTGTAATATCTCGCCCAACAAGTAATAAAACTACGCATAACTCCAATTAAGATCAACATCCGTGATTTTGGCGGAGCAACGTCAAAGCCAACTAGACGGTACGATGACGGATTGGCGGCCTATTTTTAGTTCATTTATACATCCTCGCGGATCCCAGTCCCGCCAGCGATATTCGTCAATATATAACCTCGTTGTTTTGGCAGCCATTGTGCGACCTTTGACACGGCGATCATCGAAAGAGGGTGTTCGCTTGGATGTAAACAAGAAATCTGGCCGACTCCAGCTACCAGCCGCCGAGCTGGCCTTCTTGAAACAAATGCGCGTCGTTGCGTCATTGAACACCTACGCTCTTCGCGATTCTCAATTCTCATAGCTCACTCGAATAAGAAACGATTTGAGAGTGGTCACGAGACTGTGGAGTTATTCAAAGGGAAATGGTTTTGTATACGTGGGGTGCTTGATTTGTTTGCTATATTTTCTTTTTGGAAAGGGTCCAAGATGGATGTGGGATAAACAAATGTCTGTCACATGTTCTATATACTGGATATTTTTATCTGAAAATATCAATATTTACGATGTAAGATCCCGTTCAATTCGAATTTCAACAAAAAAATCACCCAACTATCACTTGGGGTACCGGGACTGCTCGCACTCTAGATGCTTACGAAATACAACATCACTAACATGATTCAGATATCCGGTAAATATAAAGTTACACCACACATGCACTCTGAATATGGGGAAAATACTTTTCTTACGTGTTTTTGCCTCCTGAACTCGAATCCGAAAATGCGGCGGTCTCTTACCGTTCCCGAGTTAGAGAACTTTAAAAACAAAATTTACCTCATTTTCAAGCACCGTTTTCTCGCACAAAACTCACTCAAAGTGCCTCCTTCTTTTCACCAGCATAAACAATACACCCCAAATCACTTATTTTCGGCACAACTTTGCACAAAATATCGTCGTTTTTATCGAAAAAAATCCTCCTTCTTACACAGTTCCAAATAAATCAATTTCAGACTTTGACACATGGAATTTAGTAGCTTTGTTTCTTAGAAACACTTGATGAATCTGTTTTTTACACGCTTTATATTAGCTTCACTTGTATGTTTGTTTGTTTGTTTGTTTGTTTGTTTGTAACCGACTCCTTTTGGCGCGATTTTGACCCACTTCCAGACGTCCGAATGATTTGAAATTTGGCATGTGTACATAATTCCGGTGACAATGCATTAAGAAATTTTTGTGTGGAAAAAAAACAAAATGGCGGCTCCAATATGGCGTACGAGTTTTGTGATTATGGTCCGATTCGCGTCAAAATTGGTTACATAATTCCGGTGACAATGCATTAAGAAATTTTTGTGTGGAAAAAAAACAAAATGGCGGCTCCAATATGGCGTACGAGTTTTGTGATTATGGTCTGATTCTATTCAAAATTGGTATGTGGGGGTTTTGGGAACGAATATTATGATTCTTTTGTAAAAATTGGAAAACTCAAGATGGCGGCTTCAAAATGGCGGCCGAGTTTTGTGATTATGGTCTGATTCTATTCAAAATTGGTATGTGGGGGTTTTTGGGGTCGGAGATTATGATTAGGCTAATTTGATAAGATTTTCCATTTTTTTATTTGCAAAAAAATTATAGAAATAATAGTTTAAAAAAAACTAAAAAAACACGTTTTCATAAATGAATCACACTAAAAAGTAGGAAATAAATATTAGTTTAAAAAAACTAAAAGACACGCTTTTATAGAAAACCAGACTAAAAAAATAGAAAATAAGAAAAAAATTTATTTTATTTAAAAAAAAGCGTGGGGTGCATGGTATCAATAGTTATACAGTGCTAGTCAAAAGTCCCCTCCCCCCTCGTATCTTTTGAACGGGTATACTTATAATAATGAAATTTGGAGGGTGGAAATAAACGGATGTAGGCTTCTCAACTGGTCATAACAGGTGACGCAATAGTCATAAATGACGTCACAAGGCCACTGTGACCAATAATTTTAAATGGGACCCTATGGCAAGTGACAGCTCGTTCGAAAGGTATTGGAAATACCTATTCAGTCATACCAATTTTGTTTGGGTTTCGGCTGATTTTGATTGATAAATTGAAGAAATACGAAAATTATAGTTTCGCATTTAATTAATAAAGATTTAAGAACCAGTTCTTATAATAAGTGTTCAAAATGTGCTCCATCTACTTCCTGGCAGTAATGCATCCTATTGCTAATTTCTTGTCGTACTCGTCCCAGTGTGTCAGCGGAAATTGCCCTACATTCTTCAACAATTCGTTGTTTCAGAATGGCAATACTGTCAGGTGCTGTAGCGTAAACCTTAGATTTCAAGTACCCCCATAGAAAAAAATCTAATGGTGTAAGGTCCGGTGACCGAGCTGGCCATTCGATCGAACCTCGTCGTCCAATCCATCTACCACGATATTCTTCATCTAGGTAACGTCTTACTGCACCGTAATAGTGTGCAGGAGCACCATCTTGTTGAAACGTTATTTCCAAGTTGTCGAATTCATCTGGATTATCTTCTAGAATTACAAGAATTAACGCCTCGATATCATTTTGTAACATCTCCAGATACAATTCACCGGTTAAGTTAGCATTGAGAAAAAGAGGCCCAACTATGTGGTTTCCCAAAATACCTGCCCAAACATTTACTTTTTCTGGAAATTGAGTATGTTTTTCACGAAAGATGTGAGGATTTGTGTCACTCCAATACCTCACATTTTGAGTGTTAACATTTCCATTGAGAAAGAAAGTACTTTCGTCACTAAAACAAATTGTCTGTATGTAGCCTGGTTGTTGGTTCATTTTATTGGACATAGTTTCACAGAATTCTAGTCTTCGGTCGGGGTCATCATCTGAAAGTTGGTGCACCATTTTTAATTTGTATGGATGAAATTTGTTTTTAGCCAACACCCTATGTACTGTCCTTTGACTGACTTCACAGATAGACGCAACTTGGGCTGTGGAAGAAGTGGGGTTTACTACCATTTCTCCAATTATGTCAATTTTTTTGTCATCACTAATTGTTGGTCGACCAGATCGTTTGGCATCTTGAACACTACCTGATGCTTCAAACTTCCGAAGAAGCTCCCTCAAATAAACCCTCGATATAGGGCGATCGGGGTACCTCTCATTAAACAGTCGTTCCGCTGCGTGGAAATTGTTTCTACATTCACCAATTATTAAGATAGCTGCTACTTTGTCGGCTACAGTACGTACCATTTTGCCTATGTAAACACTTAAACGTCTCGTTAAACAATAGCTTAGGTAAATTTTCAAGGTATAAACACTTTTGACAAGTAGAGAATTCAAAAACGTCAACCTTTTTGACAATTAACCAGAGGCGTACTTTAAAATCTTTATTAATTAAATGCGAAACTATAATTTTCGTATTTCTTCAATTTATCAATCAGAAACAGCCGAAACCCAAACAAAATTGGTATGACTGAATAGGTATTTTCAATACCTTTCGAACGAGCTGTCACTTGCCATAGGGTCCCATTTAAAATTATTGGTCACAGTGGCCTTGTGACGTCATTTATGACTATTGCGTCACCTGTTATGACCAGTTGAGAAGCCTACATCCGTTTATTTCCACCCTCCAAATTTCATTATTATAAGTATACCCGTTCAAAAGATACGAGGGGGGGAGGGGACTTTTGACTAGCACTGTATAGTACATTACACACCTAGGGCAGTAAAGTAAGAAATGTCTCAGATCACAGGTAATTGTTGGCCGAGGCGATACCATGCACCCCACGCTTTTTTTTTTAATAAAATAAAAAATTTTCTTATTTTCTATTTTTTTAGTCTGATTTTCTATAAAAGCGTGTTTTTTAGTTTTTTTAAACTAATAAGTTTCAATCTATATTGCCTATGTGCGAAGTGCTTGGTGGGGACAGTCAAATCGAGTCAAATTTGTTTTGATAATTCGTTGTGTTGTGAACTGTACAAATAATGGAAAAAATAGTTTGTGTAAATTTTATACTTTTCCAAAATCGGACTGGAAATTGGAGCGGTAAATATGAAGTTAACGTACATATGCACTCTGAATATAGGGGAAAATGCGGCAGTCTCATACCGTTCCCGAGTTAGAGCACTTTGTTTTTTTTTTACCTCATTTTCAAGTACTGTTTTCTCGCACAAAAATCACTCAAAATGCCTCCTTCTTTTTACCAGCATAAACAATAAACCCTTAATCACTTATTTTCGGCACAACTTTGCACAAAATATCGTCGTTTTTATCGAAAAAATCTTCCTTCTTACACAGTTCCAAATAAGCAAATTCCACACTTTGACACATGGAACTTTGCCTTATTTTTCATGTTGGCGATAAATGAATCACCGCCAACTTTTCGAATTCAAATGTGAGCAATAGTTTCCCCTTCATTTATGTGTGCAATTGTTGTGGGTGGCGATTCATTTATTACCAACATGAAAAATAAGGCAAAGTTACTAAATTCCATGTGTCAAAGTCTGAAATTGATTTATTTGGAACTGTGTAAGAAGGAGGATTTTTTCGATAAAAACGACGATATTTTTGCAAAGTTGTGCCGAAAATAAGTGATTTAGGGTATATTGTTTATGCTGGTGAAAAGAAGGAGGCGTTTTGAGTGAGTTTTGTACGAGAAAACGGTGCTTGAAAATGAGGTTAATTTTTTTTAAGTTCTCTAACTCGGGAACGGTATGAGACCGCTGCATTTTTCTTCCGGATTCATGTTCAGGAGGCAAAAACACGCAAGAAAAGTATTTTCCCCATATTCAGAGTGCATGTGTGGTGTAACTCTATATTCACCCAGATATCCAGTCTGATTTGTGACCCACTTGCAGATATATTCAATAAATGCATGCACCAAAGTCACGTTCGTTCAACATTAAAAAAATCTATAATTTTCCCTCCTTATAAAAACGGTGAGAAACAACTCATAGACAATTATCGGCCTATATCACGAATTTCACGAAAATATTTGAAAAAGGAATGATTACAAACTATCTCAATAAATATAAAATCATTTCGGAAAACCAATACGGCTTCCAAAAGGGTATCTCTACACAAGATACAAAAATTAAACCACTGCAGAAATGTATTCATCTCTATACCATAAGACGGAAATAATAGTCAGTGACGTCAGTCACTAGTTCAGAAATAATACAATAAGAGCGGCTTAAAATAATATAATATATTGATTTGTTGAAAATATGAACAAGATGTTCATAAAATCAGATGTGGAATCATCTTTATCAACTTTATTAGTAACTATCTTCCATCGTCAAGATAACCTCTTGTGGGGTATACATGTTGAAAAGGGAAACATTCTCAATTGGATATTGATAAAAAGATTTTTCTGCGAATTGAAAAATCCACGATAAAAATAAAGTTATTTTTTGAGAATGTCTAACAGAAAACAACTACATACCTCATGACAGGTTTTAATGTCAGAAAACACTAATTTCAAAGTGTCTCTCCAAAAGAAATGATTCTAACTTTTTCCATCTTTGCAAAGTGAGATTACTTCTTGAAAATGTGTTTCCCATTTCTTCCGGTCTTCCTGACGATCGTGAAAGCGTGAAATAGATTTTCGTCGACAAAAATGTATTGAAGACCTAGTGAATGCGATGTCTCTCCTGCGTCAATGTTACGAATGATTTCTGGTGAGTACTCTCTTTTGGAAAACATTCTTCTTTGCCTCATTCATCTTTATGAGTTCTTAATTAAGACTGGAATAGAAAATCAAATAACTATCTGAATGAAACTGCAAATTTTCAATTTCAGATTTTCTCTTTAGAGTTAGGGTCTTTTCAGAATATATATCAGATGTAGTTCAATGTCCAGCGTGGCTTTAGCCGGGGAAGTAATTGTTTTCTGTTAGAAATTCACAAACAATAACTTCATTTTCATCGTGGATTTTTCAATTCACAGTTTTTTTTTATCAATATCCAATTGAGAATGTTTTCCTTTTCAATATAATATATCTATTGTATCCCGAATAAATACCACCGAAATGCTGCTTGAAACTCGGACACAGCTCACCGGTGCCAAATTTATTCCGGCCCGTGCAATAGAGCTTACGGAGCATTTGAAGCAGCCTCTATTTTAACGAAAGTTTGTGTTCGACGTCAGTAATTGTACTGATATTTATCGATGGCGGCGCGAAGGTTGCAACGCTGAACAATCGAGCTAAGAATGAGTCTCTGACTATTATTTCCGCCTTATGGTATAGATGAAAGTAAACCATCTCTTACTGTTTTTCTAGACTTGTCGAAGGCATGTGACAAAGCTAGCCATAGCCTATTATTATGAACCCTGGAGAATATAGGAGTAAAAGAAAGTGCAATAGACTTATTCACAAGTTATCTCTCCAGTAGGACGATTGGAAACTCAACCAGAGGAGAACAGGTTATAGAATACGGAGTACCTCGGAGAACGGATGTTTTTGGATTCTACGGCTCAAATTACATACGACAGTGTTGCCAAATTTTTATTTTACAATTGGGGGAAAAAATGTTTAGCCCAGGAGGCCTTGATCAGGTTAAAGTCTATACTAATTCACAAGTAACTCATAGTAATAGTCATTTCATCGATGAGTTCAATAACAAATCCTACAGCAGGAATTACAAATTTTAACGAAAGACTATTTTTTTTCAAATGGTACCAACCGAGAAAATTACAGAAAAGATAACTTTAATATATTCAAACTGTTTGAATAAATCTAACGACTGAAACAGTGAAACATTGAACCTACAAATTATTGCTCACAGTACCATTATCCCGTTTTCAATAGGAGAGTTTCACAACCATCGAAAAGTCTAAGATGTCTGAAAACCCTGGGTGCTTGCACTTATACCTGTAAAAGTTTGGGATCAACTTGGCGACACTTGGCCTACTTGATAATAGAGATTAGTAGCTTTTCAGATGGCGCCAATTTCATTTCAGTTTTAATTCAGTAAACTACAACTACAACAGACCACACAGGGTATATTTATTTCTTCAGATTTCTTTTTGAGGCGAACTGTTCGCGGGTTCTAATTCTAGCTTTGCTATTGGTTGAAAAGTGACATCTGCCAAATCTGACCAATAGCATAGCTAGTTTCAGAAGTCCCCGAATATTGCACAGAGAAAGCATCGTTGTTGTTTTTCGTATTTAATACCCTTTGAGTTTGAGGTTAACTGAATGCTTATGTTTGTACTTATGTGAGTACTTATTTGGGTTTATTTCAATATGCAACCACATTTATATTTTAAGAAGAAGAAAAACACGAAGTCGTCTCCACAATATAATATTAAAATCGATTAGGTCAATACCATCGATTATTGAACATGTTTCGAACCTCTATAGGTTCATCATCAGCATATATAAAAGTATTATGGAGATGAAAAAATTCAAAAAATTAGTTTTGTAGGTTAATGTTACTAAAAATTTTTATATAATTCCCATGTTTATAACGTAGACCAATTGGGAAAATGGGAAATCCCCTTTCAAGGGGTGCGTCCCATACTTAAACTTGGGAGGGCCGAAAACTTCAGCCGATACAAAATAATTCGAAGACATGAGGAAAACATGTTGTTTTCATCATCATTTGACAAAAAAAAGTTCCTATGAAAATATGTCCGGAGTTGCTTCGTTTCTGAGATACAGGGCGAAGAAGTATAAAAAAAAGGTATTTATAAAATATCCTGAATATCCTGAAACCAATGTGGTTGAAATGTGGTACAGCTATTTGAAGTAATAAGGCAATTATTTGGCCCTAAGTAGGTCCAGTGGCGTCTCAGTGGGCACCACAGCAAACAATACTGAGAAAAAAATTATTTTCTCCTTTTCAGTGCATTTGAATATAAGCGTGGGTTCTAAAAAGTTTTTTATAAGCATGGTAAAAATACAACTTTTTGTCCTTCTGTGTTTTTTTTCATATTCAGCTTAGTTTTCGAGAACAAAAAAAATGAAGGCACTCTACAATCATGATTACCTGCTATGGAGACCAGCTGACAGTGATAGTATTGTCATATCAGTAAAAGTCAGAGTTGTCAATTAGCAGTGATTCCATCATGGATACTTTTACTAACGCTGAAATGACTGACATGCACTTTATTCATGGATTAGCAAATGGAAATGCGGAAGAAGCACGGAGATAGATATCTTAACAGAGTAATTCCATGTGCTAAAACATTCAGAACGCTACATGCAAGATTATGTGAAACTGGAAGTTTTAATAAAAATGTAAGTGGTGGAAGACCAGAAACTGTAACAACGCCTGAACTAGAAGAAGCTATACTTGATGCGATAGAAGAAGATCCTTCAAATAGTACCAGGAAGATTGCACTGCAGCTTGAAGTAAGCCCAAAAACCGTTTGGAAAGTTCTAAAAAGAAACCTCCTATACCCATATCACATACAGCGGGTCCTAGCTCTACTGCCTAGGGATTTTCACCCAAAATTAATGTTTTGCAGGTGGTTGATTCATACGATGGCACACAATAATAATTTTTTCCAAATATTTTATTTACGGACGAGGCAAATTTTTCACGGGATTCTATCATGAACTTTCACAATAACCATTTCTGGGCCGACGAAAATCCCCACATTATTAGAGAAAGTCATTTTCAGCAACGATTTTCGCTGAACGTTTGGGTAGGAATTATTGGTGACTACCTAATTGGACCTTTTTTTTTACCAGCAAGATTATCAGGTCCATCCTACACGGCTTTTTTGCGAAATCATTTACCCATTTCGTTGGAAGAAGTACTCGTACTTGTAAGAGGCAACATGTGGTTTATGCACGACGGAGCTCCAGCTCATTTTAGTGTTGTTGCTCGTCAGCATCTCGACATCACCTACCCTAATCGATGGATTGGACGTGCAGGACCTCAACATTGGCCCGCTCGCAGACCTGATATGAATCCTCTAGATTTCTATTTATGGGGTCATCTGAAGGCTCTCGTTTATAAAACCCCTATACTAGATGTGAATGACTTGAGGAATCGAATAAGTGACAATTGCAATGTCATAAGGAATACTCCAGGTATTTTTGAACGTGTCAGACAATCAATGACACATCGATTGCAGTCGTGTATTCTATCAGACAGTGGACATTTTGCTCATCTACTTTAAGGTCGAAATTGTTTATTTTTTACTTTAGGTAAAAAAATACTACAAAAAAAGTACTTTTTTTTCTCAGTATTGTTGGCTGTGGTGCCCACTGAGACGCCCCTGGACCTACTTGGGGCCAAATAATTGCCTTATTACTTCAAATAGCTGTACCACATTTCAACCACATAGGTTTCAGGATATTTTATAAATACCTTTTTTTTTTAATACTTCAACGCCCTGTATCTCAGAAACGAAGCAACTCCGGACATATGTTCATAGGAACTTTTTTTTGTCAAATGACCTAACGAATCACCCTGTATAGGTACTTGAATATGTGTTTTTTGACAACTTAAAACTGCCCTCTTTCGCTTTTTTATTTTTCCTGTATACTTTTGATTATCCGAAAAAGCTTTGAATTTGTCACACAGCTGTTTTTGAAAATTTGAAATCGGTTGAAAAATTGCGAAAATAAGGTTGATTTTTCAATCGAACACGGTGGGCCATGAAAACCAAACATAAATTATCTCAACTCAACCCAAACTTCAATGTAAAATCGAATTGAAAATTGGGGTCGCCGTGAAATTGCACCTCCCATATTTACCCCAATGAAAACGTTTTACAGTTCAGTATAATTATAGTCAGAAATTTTGAATAAAAATAGAAATAAACCATAAGCTACAACTCACTCTGAACTCACTTCTAGAAATTCTGATCTATCGCTGCAACGTCGTGAAACTTTGATTTGATTTTCCTTTGTTATGGATTTCATGTATTCGTAAGATATCTCAAGATAAATATGAAATATGCGAGATAAAAAAATATCTGAATCGACCACTTCAAATTATGAAGAAGCGATCTTGACATTCTATCGGCAATCAAGATGACCTCGACAGGAGCCAAAATGTGAAAAAAAGCGAACAAACTTTATAAGTACATTTTTATCGGGGTTTAGTTGGGATTGGGATGAGTATACGTTGAAGAAAAAACTATTGTTTTCTTGCCGACGTTACAGAGCCTTGAGGATGCATTTAATTAAATTCAAAACGTCGGCAAGAAAGCAATAGTTTTTTCTTCAAAGTATAGTGATCTCAATACCAACTGAAATCCGACAAAAATTACTTTAATTACATTATTTTATCAGATTATATGTAAAATTTATGTTATATTTATCAATATGGAGAAAAAGATGGAAGTAATTTGGTAACAGGCCGAAGGTATAAATGAGTCAATTTGACTAAATAGTGGTCATTTTTACCTATTCAAGACGTGAAGTTAACTTTGCGATAAAAAAAATTCTATGACTATGTTGATTTCAAATAACACTACCGGAGGAAGATTTAATTTACTGGAAAAAAATCAGATGGTATTCTATCCAATTTTTCACGAAATACTCCAAAAACTAGTTTAATCAGATAGTAAGACCGCAAATTGCACTCACTAAATTTCCAGGCAAAATGCTTTCTCGAAAATTTGAGCGATGAAACTCCTAGCACTTATGATATTACCCGCGATAAAATGTCTACAAGTTCTTTCACAACTGAATGGTAGAAAAGTAATCGATTGGCACTTATAGAACAGATTATACAGTGCTTCTCAAAAGTCCCCCCCCCCCTCTTATTTTTGGAACGATTATTCATGAACAAGCGAAATTTGGAAACTGAATATTAAAGGTTGTAAACTTCCCTACTAGTGTTGATAGATGACGAAATCGTCAAAGATGACGTCACAAGGCCATTGTGACCAATAATTTTAAATGGAACCCTACGGCAAGCGACACCTCTTTTAAAAGGTATCGAAAAAACCTATTCAATGATACTAATTTTGTTTGTGTTTATGGCAGTTTTGATGGCTCATTAGTAAACATTAAAATTTAAATTCCATTCCGTATGATATTAATTACAGATTTAAGAATCAGTATCTACTCAAAGAAATTGCTCGAAGTGACCTCCATTTACTTCCTGACAGTGGAATATCCTATTTTTAAACTCTTCTCGTACTTTTGCAAATGTGTCTGCGGAAACAGCCTCACATTCTGCAACAATACGTTGTTTTAAAACGTCAATATTGTCAGGTTCAGTGGCATAAACCTTCGATTCAAGGTATCCCCACAGAAAAAAATCCAAAGGTGTGAGGTCCGGTGATCGAGCTGGCCATTCCGTTGAACCTGGTCGTCCAATCCATCTACCACGATACTCCTCATCCAAATACCGTCTTACTGCACCATAATAGTGTGGAGGAGCACCATCCTGTTGGAATGTTATTTCCAAATTGCCGAATTCATCTGGATTATCTTCCAAAATTTCAAGGATTAACGGTTCTATTGCGTTTCGCAACAGCTCCAGATAAACCTCACCAGTTGAATAAGTATTTGAAAAAAGAGGCCCAACGATGTGGTTTCCCAGGATACCTGCCAAACATTCACCTTCTGGGGAAATTGGGTAAGTGTTTCACGAAACAGGTGAGGATTTGCGTCACTCCAATACCTCACATTCTGTGTATTTACATTTCCATTTAGATAGAAAGTACTTTCGTCACTAAAACAAGTTATTTTGACATAGTCTGGCTGTTGGTTGATTTTAGTTTCCATATTTTCACAAAATTCTAGTCTTCGGTCTGGGTCGTCGTCTGAGAGTTGATGAACCATTTTTAATTTGTATGGATGAAATTTTTTTTTTCAACACCCTGTGTACTGTACTTCGACTGACTTCACAGGTAGAGGCAACGTGAGTTGTTGAAGAAGTAGGATTAACTATTACTTCTGCCAGTCTGCCAGATCGTTTCGCATCATTAATACTACCCGTTGTTTCAAACTTACGAAGAAGCTCCCTTAAATAAGTCCTCGAAACGGGGCGATCGGGAAACCTCTCATTAAAAATGCGTTCTGCTGCATGAATATTTTGTCCAGTTTCACCAAGAATTAGGATCGCTGCTACTTTATCACCTAAAGCACGTACCATTTCGCTTCTTGAAGCACTTAAACGTTCGGCTCACAACAGTTTAACAAATTATTAAAATGTACAAAAATATTAAAAGTACCAAAAGCTGTTAAAACAGTTAAACGTTCGATCAACAATACACAAATTATTGAATATACAAAAACGGACAATTACAAAAACCTCGAATTAGGGAGACTAACAAAAACGTCAGCTTATTTGACAACTATCCAGAGGCGGAGCTTGAATTTGGAATTTTAGTATTAACTGATTTAGTTCATCACAGCTTTGCGTTTTTTAAAAGCGAGTTGCCAAAACTTCCATAAACACAAACAAAATTAGTATCATTGAATAGGTTTTTTCGATACCTTTCAAAAGAGGTGTCGCTTGCCGTAGGGTTCCATTTAGAATTATTGGTCACAATAGCCTTGTGACGTCATCTTTGACGATTTCGTCATCTATTATCACTAGTAGGGAAGTTCACAACCTTCAATATTCAGTTTCCAAATTTCACTTGTTTATGCATGATCGTTCCAAAAATAAGAGGGGGGGGAGGGACTTTTGAAAAACACTGTATACCAGGTATTTTTTACTTCCAGAAGGAACGAACACCCAGAAAATGAAAAAAAGACTCTTACAAAACCGTTTCTGGATGCCTGTTTCCTACAAACACCCTCAATACACCTGACAGAGCTTTCCTTTGTCCGCTTCCACATTTCTTTTATTGATCAGCAGTTTTTGGGGTTCTTTTGGCACACATGGAGTGTCGGCGTCTTTCAGTCTAGCCTCGGAAGAAATGAGGACGTCGCGGCTTTCCGGCGTCACATCTGTGACGTTATCAATGGGATACAGCGTTCCCCCACCCACAGTGGCTTTCAAGTTTTCGTTCAAGGTCACAGAGAAAGGATGTCCTGCGATCGGTATGGGATATGCGATGTGATTGGTGGATTGGCTTTCGTTCATTAATACGAAATGAAATTCGAGATGGGGTTTTGATGGTTTGATTTATTTGGGCTATTTGGTGAATAGCCACTCAAATCATGTATGAATCGGCTATACAGGGTGGCAACGTATTCTTTACACAAGCCATGGTTTCCAGAGTTTCAAACTTCGCAGGGGTGTAGGAATCAAGAATTGGAAAGATTTCAATATTTCCTACTCTCCCATCACTTCCGGTTTCATCCGAAACGAACCCAACTTGGGAATTTCAAATGGAACACCCTGTATATTTTTTACTTTTTTGATTCTATGGTGGAACACATAATATAGTTTCTTTCAGGGCTACAAAGAAAAGCTTACTAAGTTACGTTCACACATATTACATGTTTTAAACAAACAAAAATAAGGACAATGACTTTTTTCATTCAATGAAATAAATTAAAGAATAAAATTTGCGTGAAATTTATTCTTTAATTTATTTCATTGTTTGAAAAAAGTCATTGTCCTTATTGTTGTTTGTTTAAAACATGTAAAATGTGTAAACGTAACTCAGTAAGCTTTTCTCTGTAGTCCTGAAGAAGTCTGAATATATGGACGAAACGTCGGCTTAAAATTGCGTTGTTGTCTTATACCTGTCCTCTAACTCACGAACTCTTTTCGAGATTTTAATCCAAGGACAAGAAACCTCATCAACACATAATATAGATTTGAGACAAAAAGTTGGTACATTTGATTTTTCGGAAGTATTTTTATTTTTGCATCTAGAGTGCGTTGGACCCCCTTCAACTAATCTGATGGACATGTATGTAGTCTAGTCGAGAACTGAGTTTCCTGCGAAAAATAGTTACAAGTCTCCTTCGATTTGGATGATTCTTTTTTTAATAGATAGGGTATACCTTATATTTAGATTTCGAATGGAATTATATACCCTTACGGGTGGAAAAATAGGGGATAATTGATTTTTCACTTATGAACATTGGCACACACATACGTAGTTGACAATGACAGATCGCTACTGACATTATTTCTGTTCCACATCCGTCAAAACCATTATATTCTATGAGAGGATGGAATGATATACAAAGTAATGAAATAAACTAACCAGAACAACAAAAATAATTTATATTACAACAAATAGTAAAAGTAGATAATCATATTATTTAACTGGTAATAGTTGAAGTAAGGTGGGTAAGTAAGTATTTTGGAAGTAATCAAAAAACAAGTAGTAATTAGTATATTTTAGCCATTGTAATTAGTATATTTTAGCCATTCTCAATAGCTGGACGATTCTTTAATTCACTTCCGATTTGAGTAAAAAGTTTATTCACGGAGGCTGTCGTTGCGAATGTCTTCTGTTGAATTCATGAGCAACTTGTCTGTTACTTCGAGCAATATCACCAAATAACCTCATTATTTAATTTTTTTCTGGTAAATTAAGACGTTTAATGGGCATTTTGTTACTGTTTTTGACGCATTTACTTTCAAACTGACATTTGGTATAAATAGTTCATTTGTTTCCATGACACTCTAGCCCAAATTGAAAACTGTTGAAACACAAAATATTAGACTTCTTTGAAACATTGATTTTCCATCCAAAATTAGGCAAATGGTATTATTCGCAACCAATCATATTCAACAGAAAATTGAAAAATTCCTCAAAATTGGAGACAGGCTAGTAAAGGAGACTAAATTCGATTAACTTACATTTGATAAAATAATAATTTTAAATTTTATAGTTATTTCAATACGTTTATTCCATTGATTTTGACTATTTTAATCATTTCTGTAGCTTCTTATTCAGAACCATTAATTAAAAATCGGACTGATCGGAATGAAAATTACAAAAAAATTCAAAATTCCAATTTTGCGTTGAAATTTGGTATGTTAGGTCAAAATCGATTTCTAAGCAACTTTTTCAAATAACTTTTTTCGGTATCTCCAACGCGAAGCAAAATATCGAGAATTTGCCCTTTTTGCGGGATCGCAGTATGCTGGGTTTAAGGCTGTCACTCGGGCTGAGTATTGCGAAAAGTGCGGCCCATGAAGGTCCACGTCTGTACTGAAAATGACTAAAATACAGGGGTGTCTTCATCCTAAGTGTGTCACACTGTATATACTTGACAAGATCACTTTATGAAAGTTGTTTATTATAATTCAAGTCAAGGTATCATTTATGGCTTTGATTTCTTGCTTTATTTCCTCAGAATTTGTTTGGATCAACGTCTCCAGCTTTGTGAGTACCACCCTGTTTGAAATTTCATTCATATTCCACCCATTTAATTGGTTTAGAGAGTATGGTTCACGTTTTTTAAGGTTTTTAGAGATTTGTTGCATTAGATTAGGTGTCATGTGATTTCCGATTATCTTATTTCTATAGTTTCCATCTAAATTGGGATTGGCGCTTACTGTATCTGTTTCGATAGAGAAACTTCTGCTGCTTATCTATGTATAATTTATAATTTGAACAATGTTTTCGATTCACTTCAAACTGTCTTTTGAAGAAATTGAATTTTTTCACGACTAGTGGTTTTGGAATTATCAAACCGCCGCCATAGGTAATCAACTAGGTGGAAAACACAGTCATAATATTTTTCACTCATGATTCATGTCCATCAGATTGATTGGAGTGGGTCCAACTTCTGAAAAACCAAATGTACCAATTTTTTTACTCTACCGTACATTACATACATCTGATTTTTTCCAATATTGCTCGAATTTTTAAACAGAACCTTTCCAGATCGGTGGATAGGAAGAAGGGGAACACTGGAATGACCAGCTAGGTCACCTGATCTTAGCCCATTAGACTTTTTTATGAGGTTATTTTAAATCTGATGTCTATACTAACAGACCTGGCAATATCCGTGACCTAAAAGACCGAATCATGCAAGAAATGCACACCCGCTGTGCTACAAAATGTCAGTGTCGAAGTTAAGCCCGAGTAGGACATTGTCTAAAGGTCAATGGAGAACAATTTGAACATTAAGTGTAAATTTTATTGTGTGTGTTTTTGATAGTGTATACAGTAACTGTATAACTGCGTAATTTCATTAATTTGTTGAAAATATGAACAGGATGTTCATAAAATCAGATGTGGAATCATCTGCGACTGAAAGATAAACTCTAGTCACTATCTTCCATCGTCAAGATAACCTCTTGTGGGGTATTCATGTTGAAAAGGGCAACATTCTCAATTGAATATTGAATAGAAAGATTTTTCTGTGAATTGAAAAATCCACGATAAAAATGAAGTTATTTTTTGTGAATGTCTAACAGTAAACAACTACTTCCCCGGCTAAAGCCACGCTGAATATTGCCTCATTCATCATCATCATATGTGTTCTTAATTAAGACTGGAATAGAAAATCAAATAACTATCCGAATAAAAATGCAAATTTTCCATTTTAGATTTTTTCTTTTGAGTTAGGGCCTTTTCAGAATATATATTAGATGTAGTTCAATATCCAGCGTGGCTTTAGCCGGGAATGTAGCTGTTTTCTGTAGGATCTTCACAAAAAATAACTTCATTTTTATCTGGATTTTTCAATTCACAGAAAAAGCTTTCTATTCAATATTCAATGGAGAATGTTTCCCCACGAGAGGTTATCTTGACGATGGAAAATAGTGACTAAAGTTTATCTTTCAGTCGCAGATGATTCCACATCTGATTTTATGAACATGCTGTTCATATTTTCAACAAATTAATTATCATACCCCATGACAGGTTTTGATGTCAGAAAACACTAATTTCGAAGTGTCTCTCCAAAAGAAATGATTCTAACTTTTTCCATCTTTGCAAAGTGAGATTACTTCTTGTAAATGTGTTTTCCCTTTCTCCCGGTCTTCCTGATGATCGTGGAAGCGTGAAATAGATTTTCGTCGACAAAAATGTATTGAAGACCTAATGAATGCGATGCCTCTCTTGCCTCAATGTTTCGAATGATTTCTGGTGAGTACTCTCTTTTGGAAAACATTCTTCTTTGCCTCATTCATCTTTATGAGTTCTTAATTGGAACTGAAGTAGAAAATCGAATAACTATCTGAATGAAAATGCAAATTTTCAATTTAAGATTTTTTCTTTTGAGTTAGGGCCCTTTCAGAATATCTGTCAGATGCAGTTCAATGTTGAGCGTGGCTTTAGCCGGAGAATTAGTTGTTTTCTGTTTATTCACTAAAAATAACTTCATTTTTATCGTGGATTTTTCAATTCACAGAAAAATATTTCTATTCAATATTCAATTGAGAATGTTGCCATTTTCAACACGCTTAATTTCATTAAATAATTTTTATTATGTTTATTCTTCATTTATTATTTTGTAAAGATACATATGTAGAACTTTCTAGTAAAAATTTTAAAACAACCTTTGTGTTGTTACCCACCCTGTACCAATTTGAAGCAACTTGTGATACATTTTTGGAATCAGCTCGGTAAGGTTACTCCGAAATAAAAAAACCGGCGATGACGTCATTACTCGAAGGTAATCAATTATTATTCAAAAAAACAGTAACTTAAAATGAAAAATCGGCCTGTTTCGGACATTTTTAATAATGTTGTTATTATGTGTTACTTTATGGACGCACTGTATAATCAATATAACCATACCCTCCGATGACATTCTGGGTATATTGTCTTCCTTAGTTATATCATTACTGCAATCAAAATGTTAATTTTTTGGCAATATTACTAAACACATTATGTTTTATGTAAAACTTTAAAAATATAACCTAAAAAATATATTATGACACTGCTGTAAAATGTCTGGACTGTGATAACATCATGTCATGTCATTTCTTCTGAGCTAATTATCACATAATTATCGGATCCTATAGGTGATTCATCTTTTCATTTTCATCGTCAGTGAGGCTCATTAAAGGTTGAAATAGGTAGAGTGACTTTATATATTTAACTTCAAATATTCATAATATTTGGCATCTGCAGTCATTTCAGCAGACGCCTATCTGCTGCCAAATCGCTGGAGATGAAATGCTAAACCTATCTGAATTTCGCGAGGGTGCGCATATTTGTCCTTTGTTATATATTTATCGAAATCAATTTTCTTGGCATTACCCTAAACTAAATGTATTGG
The DNA here is from genome assembly GCA_018342105.1 of Gonioctena quinquepunctata. Lineage (NCBI taxonomy): Eukaryota > Metazoa > Arthropoda > Insecta > Coleoptera > Chrysomelidae > Gonioctena > Gonioctena quinquepunctata. Next base: position 341,727 of record JAFIRS010000074.1, on the reverse strand, counting down.
CAATAGAACAACACAGAACAAATAATCCCATAAAAAATGAACAGACGTTAGCGAATGGGCCATTAAAAGTTGAAAATGAATGCTCGTGTGAACTCGGATATATTTGGTGACATTTTTACAAAAACCCTGAATCCACGTTTCATTCGTCAGACATTCTTACTTCTTACTGATGATAGAGAAAAATTAATAGGTTTATAAGTAAAACAAATGTACTAAATGAATGGTTTGGGAAGACATTTGTTTCCATTTTATGGAAGGACATGATCCTCTACATTATTGCGTTTTGAAATTGATGGTCTGAATTTATTTGTATTTTGGTAAAATCAGCGAATATAATATTTTCTGAAAAGGAATACGATTTGTTTGTTCTGAACTTGCAAGATCCATAAAGATTCTAGGGTTGAATTCACTGACTTCTATCGGAGTATTATACTATTACGAAAATGAATACAGTATGTCAGTATTTGTGATATTTTTGTTATATTCAGGGGAAAACATAAATCAGCTGCCAAACAGTGCCATAGACTCAATGTCCCCCGGTGCTATGAAAGTGGATGAGATTTTTCTGAAACTATTGTGTTTCAAACTTTTCACAACATTTGGAAACATCAGACTGTTTTCAAGTTCATGAAAAACAAACATGAAAAAAATAAATGACGTAAATTCTAACCGCATGTTATTTAGGAACTAGATAAAAACAAAAAACAAGCTCATATCGCGAGTCTTCGATTTCTTGAATACGTTTATCTTCGGTAACCCAATATATTGTTTATGTAATCGAAATGCGGTATGAGGAAAGGCACAGATTGCTCGTATTAATTTTTCCTGGCCTTCATGACATTGAGATGAGTGATTCTCGTAAAAATTTAATGTTGCCATAATTTTTCGTAACCATATCATAATAAATTATTATGACACATTTTTACAACAATAGATTTATTGTGTTTTGCTTCGTTATACTCACTACGGTGATAAACTTGGGGCGTCAGCCAGAACAAGCACCCCATAATAATTATGGAATGTTAGAACCTTCAAGAGTTGGAGGGTGAATTTTATGACGATCGACGTTTCATTATTACGAAAAATTCCATCATTGATCAGGAAGATCTCCTATATTAAATACTGCAGCATTAGAGGTAATGCTGACTGATCTATCTACCCGTGTTGCTTCCAATACAATATATTTATTTCCTAAGACTTAAAAGCATGGAAATCGTCAAATGCAAAAAAGTTAAAATTAAGTCATAAGAATTAGATATACATGTAAGAATTCAATAGGAGTGGTAGAAGAGAATCACATAAAACAAGTAAAAAATAGTAGGTATAAACAATAAAATAGTACACAAGCAAACATGATGTCAAGCAACCAGATCAGTTTGAAAATATTCATCTATTGAGTAAAAGGCATTTTTGTAGAAAGTTATATGTTATTCCAGGTACCCTTTCATACAATATCTTAGATGAGGTGATATTTCAAATGAGTATGGAATTATTCTCAATTAAACTAGAATTAGCAGACATTCAGTAACTCTGGATATCAACCAGTCGTAATCAAAGTCCAGACTGAATATGAATTTTTTCACTTTGGTAACGCTCATATTCCAGTATTTTTGATATTTGATGCTTGTAGATTCAAAAATAATGGTTCTTGATAAGTTTTCCAGATATATCCAGATGTTGTAACGATATAATCGTTTTCTCGTATTATGTCTGATCATAGACCGGGATCCCATAACACCTTTTTCATGTATCATAACTTACCGATCATTCTCAAAATTTTCTTAATGAATATTGGAAGTTTATTATATAATTTTATAGACACGTTATGAGGTCCGTTAGCTACAGAAGTTAATTTGTGAATAGGTACTATTAATTTATAATTTTGTCTTAGAGTATAACCAGCAGCAAGACGGGTAGTATCTCTTTGCTGAAACTCGTGAAAGTGTTTCTTAATGTAAAACACAATTCAAAATATATATGCATATTACAGTTAGAATCCGTTATTCAATAAATAACTGCTTACAAGAATCGCCATATTTTTTCAAACACATGGTCCTTAATAATTTTTTTTGGAAAATCAACAAATCATTCAATCTACTGCAGTTACCGTAGCAGACTAAGCAATAATTTAGACTTGAGTGAACATAGGCATAGTAATAGCTTACTAAGATATTGATGGGGACAAAATTTCTAAGATTCCAGATAACGAAACAATGTTTGGATAATTTCTTCAAAATAGAGTCAATATGGTCATTCCAGGATAATTGTGAGTCAACCCTAGAAAGTTAACTGATTTTTTCTGTACGATTCATTTAGTATTGGTTCTTACCAATATACTGCAGTCCATTTCTCTAAGAGAGAAAACAATGGTATTCGTTTTGTTGCTATTTAGTACAAGGCCATTCCTGGAACAGTAATTTTGCATATTTGCAACTACAATACCAGCCTGATCAGACAGCCCTTCGCATAGAGCAGAACTAAATATGAAGGGCGTGTCATCAGCAAACTGAACAGTACAATTTGGTGGATTGATATTAGAGATGTAATTTACAAATAAAAGAAAGAGTGTAGGACCCAGGACACTACCTTGGGGGACACCTGTTGAGATGTTACGATTCTCAGAAAAATATCTGCCCGACTTGAGCCTAACCTTAACAGATTGAGTTCTGCCAGTTAAATAAGTTTCAATCCATTCAAGACTTTGACCACGAACACCAAGGTCGTGAAGTTTATCAAGGAGAAGTTGATGACTGACGGTGTCAATTGCACGAGTCAAATCAAAAAGACTACTAATAGTTTTTTCACCCTTATCAAATTTGGATAAAACATTGTTGACCAGAGAAAGAGTAGCATCTTGAGTTGATAAACCAGCTTGGATATTGGTTCTAAGAGAGTAAGATTTTTCGAACAATTTAGAGAATGAAGACAGCAATGCAATACCCCTGTAGTTGGAGATTGAGTGCTTATCATTTTTTTTTAACAGAAACAACAATGGCGTGTTTGAGACATGAGGGAAATGAACCCTCAAGGAATGATAAATTCACTAAGAATGTAAGTGGTTCGTTGATAAGTTCAGCAACACTCAACAAAACTTCACCAGGTAATTCACCAATACCGCTAGAGTTCTTAGACGATATACACTCAATAATATCGAGAAGTTCAGTTTCGTCAACTGGACGAAGAAAAAAAGATATTGTTTTTATGTTATGCTAAACTCCATCAACAGGCTTAGTATCATTGATTAGTAATTCGACAGAGTGAACAAAAAAGTCGTTGAAGACTTGAGGAATTACAGGCCCACCATGAACCCGAATTCCATTATCAGTTTCAAAATAAGTCGGTAAACAATTGTCTACATTGAAGGATGTCGAATTCTGTTTTATTATATTCCAGGCAACTTTAGATTTGTTCTCAGCTGCAAGAAATTTGTTGCTGAAATACTCTTTTTTGGAATGGTCAATTTTCATTCTATGATTCCTCAAGAGAAATTTATATTGCTTATTAATGGCTGCATCAAATTGTATTCTGCACAGATTAAAAATAAAAAGAGTAGAAGACAAGAGAAATCACCCGTTGCATGTAGAAAATCCTTGAAAACACTGGTATACCGATTTCATTCATTGAATTCCAATTCTGGAGTCGCCACGAGTAAAGAAACGGCTCATATGACATCAAGTGTTTTTTTACTAGAAATATTTTTATAATATTAATTATTTTTTAATAGACTGACAGATATTTAAAGTTATATCCTGATATCAAGGCTCCAAATTGACTTGAAGAGATCTACAATTGCATGATTTATTAGTGGTTATCTCTGGCTTTAAAATGCAGTCGAAGGGTTTTACATGATTTGTCAAGAAAACACAGGTTTGTCCGAGGTAAAGCTGGCAACATCGTACAAAATAAAACAGCAAAATAATGTTGTGAAAAAGAATAAGACTTTTGGATAAAGTTATACTAAACTTTTTTAGAAGCCATGAAGTGGTAACGTCCGCAATGGGTAATATTTTCAAATCTACCTGAAAATTCGTTTACAAACTTCCTTCTCTAAAATGTTCAGATATATGATATATTTGGATATATAGAATCTTAAACATGAAATGAACGTCAATATATGTACTTTAACAAAATCAATATTGGCAAAACCCCGAGAAAAATATACGAAAAGTGACAACCTCCACAGCAAATATTTGACTCCATGTTAACAAAACAAAAAAAAACGTGCGTCCGAAGTGACGAATCACATTTTTTGGACCGGTCACGTGTCCCGAATACATCGTAACATTTTTTGTGACACCCACAATATGCCTACGTTTATGGCGAGTGATTCAGTAAAACACAATTCAGGGAAGTCATACGGTCAGTGGGTGTATGTTCGATTATTTCAGCGAAAGGAACTTATTTGCACGCACCTAATAGACCAAGAACCAGCAAAACAAACACGTATGATTAGCCCAAAGCTAAAACTTTTTGAGAAGTAAGCCAGTGTTATAAATAACAGGACAGCGCGAGTATGGCGGCCCGGTGTTGAGCTGCGCAATTTTTTGAATTTGTCAAAAAAACGATGCTCTTGGGAAATGAGCTCGAAGCTAATTCTTGTTTTATATTATACATAAGACAGCCAAAGTATGAAGGAGTTGTATGCCATACTGATGCAGCGTCTCAAACTGTCCGCCATACTCAATTGAAGGTGTATTTTTTTTATGCTCTCTTGAAATACGATCTCAAAGCTAATTTTTTCACCTCTCTAAATACCCTCCATACTGATTCAAAAATGTCAAATTTTTCACCAACCCTGTATCATAGGCACAAGTATGGCGGTCCGTTTTTATAACCCTGAGGTCCATTTTGATGGATAGAAGTATAGTCCATCCAATATCAATTGCAGAAGCTGTTTCTATAGGGAGCCAATGAAAACTCACTTCGCTAACACGAGCGTGTATGCGAAGAAACGGAACGAAAAATAATCTGTACTACTCGTAAACATTTTCCGTCGGCAAACGGTACATCAAAAGAGCCAATAGTCAACGTGGACTCGAGTGAGGGCTGTCAGTTGTACAACCGATTCGTCTGGACCAATCAAGTTCGACATAATGCTGGCAGGTCATAAATCACGCGTTATATTTGTGTTTTAATAGCTCTGAAAAATTAAAAACCAGTAGCGTCTATGGTCTTGGTGTGTGCCGATCTGAATACGTTTTAGGATATAATAATAACCTACATCAAACAATGAAAGAAATTATTTTTATTTCTTAATGTATTTGTATAAATAAAAGCTTGTCTTTAATTTTTTTTCATTTTTCATTATTTATGAAGTATTTTTAAAATCTTAAAATATCTAAATAAAATTAGTTATCTCCGCCACTGCTGCTCACACGATTTCGCCGCAAGACTTTTTTTATGATTTGTTGGAAATATGTTTCCCTTTTCAACTTTTTTATGCTCCTGCAATTGATATTGAGAAAACTATAATGTCATACTGATAGGAGGGCTTTAAATGGCCGCCATACTAAAAAACGACTGGCAGCGCCATCGGTTTTTTTTTTCGTATCACCGGATATTTGGACTGAAAAATGGTCATGATGGTTGAATATATTCGTTTTATTTCCATAGTGGAAACGGGAAAGCATTGGAAGGAATATTCAAGTCAATGCCGACTTTACTGGAATATACAATGAATTTATTTGATAATAGGGTCAGTCATTTGACCATGTTATTCAAAGGATTATAACAAATATTTAGTAAAGACAAGATTTCATTCAGATGCGACCGTAAAAATCTATGCATTTTCGTCGTTATTGCATTGTGATTATGAGGTCTAGTTCTTCAATGAGGAGACCATCTATAGATTATCTCGTCCGCCATCCTAGAGCTGCCATCTTCAATTTATGAATTCTGCCAAAAAATAAATAATCTTCATAATCTCCGACCCAAAAAACCCCTAAAAACCAATTTTCAATAGAAACGATCCATTATCACAAAACTAGTCCACCATCTTGGAGCCACTATCTTGATTTTATGAATTTTGACAATAAATTCATAATCTTCGACCCCAAAAACTCCCACATTCCAATTTTGAATAGAATCGGATCATAATTACAGAGATCGTCAGCCATTTTGGAGTCGCCATTTTTATTTCATGAATTTCGACACAAAATTCATAATCTTCGACTCCGAAAACCCCCACATACCTATTTTGAGTCGAATCGGAACATAAACACAAATCTCGTCAGCCATTTCAGAGCCGCCATTTTTTTTTTCTCTAACAACAATTCCATAATGCATTGTCACAGGATCTATGAACACCTGCCAAATTCCACGTTACGAGACCAGAAATGCACAAAAACTAAGACAACCCCGGGTTAAGCTAGAAATGTCAGTGCGTAATTTACTGGATATCAAACTCTACAATAAATTGCATTCCCATCTATCATCATTGAGCATGAATGTATTCAAGAGGAGGGTAAAAGAATATCTTTTAAAAAATTGTTTTTATAATTTACAAGATTACATGAACTGTACATATTCAGAATGATTTCTAGCCTTTTATGTTTTAGATGTTTTAAATGTTACTTAGTGTGCTACTGTCACAATTGATATTAGTTTTCTTTTATAAACACAACTTAGTACCCATCTGTTTTCTGACTTGACATAAATGTAATTCACATAACATGTTCAAATAAATCTATCTATCTAATCGGGCAACTAGAACTGGGTCAAATTTAACTTGCAAGATTTTATTACAGACAGACAGACAGATGAAACTAAATAAAAGAGTTTAAAAGAGTGCAAGCCTGCGAAAGTCCTTACCATTCTCATTAGAAATGCATACTTTATGAACTGTCGTAAACGGTATGACGATCTCGCAGAGCAAATATCAAATTTATATTTATAAGTGATATCAAACAGAGCAGTAAAGACATATAATTTTATTGATAGAGTGATTCAGACCTTTGAAATGCGCACTGAAAAATGCAATGTTTTATTCACATTCTCTCATTTCTGAGATGTCTTGTTATTTTTGTGAAACTCAAGAATTCAGGAGACTATTCAATGTGATTATCTTTGTAATCATCCAATTATTATCAAAATTTCAGTCGCCAGTTACAGGAGGAAATTCCCGAACAAGCATCTACTAACAGTAATAGTTACAGTAACGTTTGGTGTCTATCAGGTACAAGGATTAAAAATGAAATAAAATGAAATAACTTCCATACTCGCTAAACGATTACTTATACAGTGCTTCTCAAAAGTCCCCTCCCCCCCTCTTATTTTTGGAACGATTATACATAAACAAGTGAAATTTGGAAACTGAATATAAAAGGTTGTGAACTTTCCTACTAGGGATGAGAGATGACGGAATCGTCAAAGATGACGTCACAAGGCCATTGTGACCAATAATTTTAAATGGAACCCTACGGCAAGCGACACCTCTTTTAAAAGGTATCGAAAAAACCTATTCAATGATACTAATTTTGTTTGTGTTTATGGCAGTTTTCGCAACTCGCTTTCAAAAAACGCAAAGCTGTGATGAATTAAATCAGTTAATACTAAAATTCCAAATTCAAGCTCCGCCTCTGGATAGTTGTGAAATAAGCTGACGTTTTTGTTAAGTCTCCCTAATTCGACGTTTTTGTAATTTTGTATTTGTACATTAAATAATTTGTGTATTGTTGATCGAACGTTCAACTGTTTTAGCAGCTTTTGGTACTTTTAATATTTTTGTACATTTCAATAATTTGTTGAACTGTTGTGAGCCGAACGTTTAAGTGCTTCAAGAAGCGAAATGGTACGTGCTTTAGGTGATAAAGTAGCAGCGATACTAATTCTTGGTGAAACTGGACAAAATATTCATGCAGCAGAACGCATTTTTAATGAGAGGTTTCCCGATCGCCCCGTTTCGAGGACTTATTTAAGGGAGCTTCTTCGTAAGTTTGAAACAACGGGTAGTATTAATGATGCGAAACGATCTGGCAGACCACAAATTTCTGATGAGAAAAAAATTGATATACTGGCAGAAGTAATAGTTAATCCTACTTCTTCAACAACTCACGTTGCATCTACCTGTGAAGTCAGTCGAAATACAGTACACAGGGTGTTGAAAAAAAAAACAAATTTCATCCATATAAATTAAAAATGGTTCATCAACTCTCAGACGACGACCCAGACCGAAGACTAGAATTTTGTGAAAATATGGAAACTAAAATTAACCAACAGCCAGACTATGTCAAAACAATTTGTTCTAGTGACGAAAGTACTTTCTATATAAATGGAAATGTAAATACCCAGAATGTGAGGTATTGGAGTGACGCAAATCCTCACTTTTTCGTGAACCACATACCCAATTTCCCCAGAAGGTGAATGTTTGGGCAGGTATCCTGGGAAGCCACATTGTTGGGCTTCTTTTTTTCAATACTAATTTAACTGGTGAGGTTTATCTGGAGCTGTTGCAAAACGCAATAGAACCGTTAATCCTTAAAATTTTGGAAGATAATCCAGATGAATTCGGCAATTTGGAAATAACATTTCAACAGGATGGTGCTCCTCCACACTATTACGGTGCAGTAAGACGGTATTTGGATGAGGAGTATCGTGGTAGATGGATTGGACGACGAGGTTCAACGGAATGGCCAGCTCGATCACCGGACCTCACACCTTTGGATTTTTTTCTGTGGGGGTACCTTGAATCGAAGGTTTACGCCACTGAACCTGACAATATTGACGTTTTAAAACAACGTATTGTTGCAGAATGTGAGGCTGTTTCCGCAGACACATTTGCAAACGTACGAGAAGAGTTTGAAAATAGGATATTTCACTGTCAGGAAGTAAATGGAGGTCACTTCGAGCAATTTCTTTAAGTAGATACTGATTCTTAAATCTGTAATGAATATCATACTGAATGGAATTTAAATTTTGATGTTTACTAATGAGCCATTAAAACTGCCATAAACACATACACAATTTGTATCATTGAATAGGTTTTTTTCGATACCTTTTAAAAGAGGTGTCGCTTGCCGTAGGGTTCCATTTAAAATTATTGGTCACAATGACCTTGTGACGTCATCTTTGACGATTTCGCAGAAAAATCGATTTTATAATATTTCATGAGGGTGGAACCACCCCTTGGACGCCTGCCAAATCGAAGTCGTTCATACAGTGTACTCTTCTGGTGTATAAAACACTCTCTTGCAATTATGAACGCAGCTATTTTCATCTTTCACAGTTTTTTTTTTAACTTTTAATATTTTAGAGTATAACTGGAAGCTCATGGTTCGAATATGAAGGAAATGTATATGAACATCACATATAACATCACATGCGGTAGCGGTGAGAAACTCATTCCCAATTGTACAATACTATATTCAATGAAGTTTATTTATAACCGCCGCCACTGGTCGTTTGGCTGCTGGGGAGAAAATGACTGCTGAAAAGTGGCTGCTAACTTCACACTGGTGACAATCAGTGCGTTGTGGTCGAAAAATGGCAAATGGCGCTTTTGTTCATTTCGGATTTTTTAAGATATTTCAGATATTGCGAAGAAATAGAAAGTAATAATCAAATGTTTATATACCTATTTCACATATCTTTTGTGATTCATTGAACTTTAAATTTCTCTTAAGTGGTCGAAAACCAGCACATTCACCCTATGTTGTCTGCGTGTTCTCAAAAATCGGAAGGTCGTCACATCTATGTGAAATTGGCCATGTTAGTGAACTCGAAACTTCAAAAAAACACTCACATTGTAAGTGGTTAAGCAGTAATCTCCTCAAAACCAGTCGAATTACCTTTCTAGACATTTCTTTGAGCTCCATAACAATCAGTTAGGTATGTATATCCCCGTTTTATATTTGTAAAATTCGGAAAGTCTCGCACTGAGGTCAGAACATGTTTGATAATCCAACACGCGGAACGAAAAAAAGACCGAGTTGATAAACTAGAGCCAACTGTTTGAATATTTCTGATATACTGAGGATGTAGACATTCATTTATTTTGAAACGGTTACAATAGCGTCAGCTAAATATATCCTGGACGATGGTGTGTGTAAAATCACGTCACACGATCTATTTTGGATTCGGTTTGCACAGGTTATATTGCAAAATTGTAAATTGTTCGTCGTAAATTGCCTTCTTGACTGTACCGAGTGGGTATATCGTATTCCACTTGAAGTTTAGATAATAAAATGAATGAATCTGTTATGTTATAGTCCGATTTTCCTATAAACATATAGAAAAACAAACAAACTCTTCATTCGTAGTTTAATTTTTTAAGCCTTATTCATAATTGAGATGATGCATATTGAAGATTCTCAGCTAGCAAATGAAGAGTTTTATCGATGGTAATATCATAAGTGCTAGGGTTTTTATAGAGGGTAATATCTTATGTGCTAGGGGTTTTATCAAGGGTAATAGCATATGTGATAGTTTTTTTTTTAATTTTCGAAAAAGCATTTTGCCTGGAAATTTTACTGAGTGCGATTTGCTCGAGTTAAATTTCCTAGTCTTACGAGGGTTTCCATTAACCTCTTCGAATTTTCTATTGTAATACTCTCTTTTTGCTACTTTTACTGCTTTGGTTACTAGCTTACTCTGCATTAGATATTTTTCTTTCGTGTTGTGATCGTTTGGTTGTTTTTTAATTGTTTTGTGGAATTGTCTCTTTTTTTATCATCCTCTGTATTTCAGGGGATATACATTCTTTATTATATATTTGTTTTAATTTTCATACACTTTCACACTCTTGCTGGATGTAAATGCTAGTGTGTTTTGAACCTTCGGATGATATTATTTAATAGTACTCTTGTTTCGTTAATATCCATTTTTTGGAATTTTTGGGATTACCTTAGAATTTGAATTAAAGGGTAATTACTTTATCAAGTTTATTTCTTCCAAATTGTGTGCAATATGATCGATTAGTGATGAGGTATTTTTGGTAACCCTTATTGGTTTCATTAAGTATGTAAAATCCATTCTTACTGTAATTATTCTCGTATATTTCGATGAGATCATTTCATAGAAAAACAAAAACAATGGAGATGCCGTCAATCAACAATAAAAAATACGCACAACCACGGCATTTGAATTGATTTATAACATTATTAATGTGAAACTGTCAGAAGACCTCAATAGAACTAAATAAACAGGAATATCTAACATATCAAATCAAAATACTTGTCTTTCCGATAAGACTATGATAGCAATCAACACCTAACTTGTTTTTTACTTTTGCCGGTTACAGTTTTTTCAACTTTTTATTTCATTCCCTAAACATACGTGCATCCTACCGCATAATATAGTATTTTCACATTGAAAATACAATTTTCTAAATTTCAGATAACTTTTGTTGTCGTTCTGTTTGAAAATATGACATGGTGTTCATAAAAACTTTCAAACTGATATAAAACAAAACGATTTCTAATGAGTGAAGGTACTATATCGGATGGATTTTCACTAAAGAACTTCTCAGTAACGTCATTGAAGATGATAATGAATGAAGGATAAAAGTTGCTAATTTTTTAATAGCTTTTCGTTATTTCTTTAAGTGAAGATATTATTGTGCTAATCTATTCCACCTAATTCATTGTACGCAATTTTCAACATTAGTCAGTATGAAGCAGTTCACATTCTTTTTCGCACTTCCAAAAATTGGTTTGTCCCAATTAGCATCGAATATAATTGGAAGTCACTTAACAAAAAGCAGACCCATTCCATATGTTTGAAGAGAGTTCTGTGGTGATGATACATACATAAAAACTTTTTAACAAAAAATTAAACCGACGAAAAAATCAACTGAGAAGCAAAAAAAAAAACTTTCTTAGTCTAAATGATAATTGAGCTCCTAAACTAATGTAAGTAACTGATTTTGAGTCGGCGCCAAACAAACAATTATCGAAGATCATTATCTATGAAAGAAGTCATCAAAACGCAGCCGTGCATCTCGCTGCCATCATTTTACGCTTCACCTAATTCAATTGCTAGTTTGTTTGGCGCCGACTCAAAATCAGTTACTTACATTAGTTTAGGAGCTCAATTATCATTTAGACTCAGAAGGTTTATTTTATTTTTTGCTTTTCAGTTGATTTTTTTGTCGGTTTAATTTTTTGTTAAAAAGTTTTTATTTTTTACTTTTTAGTTCCGTATTTCGTCGGTTTAATTTTTTGTTAAAAAGTTTTTATTTTTCAATTTTTGTGGCTAAAATCTACCAATTACTACCTACTTGTTTTTTGATTACTTCCAAAATACTTACTTACCCACCTTACTTCAACTATTACCAGTTAAATAATATGATTATCTACTTTTACTATTTGTTGTAATATAAATTATTTTCGTTGTTCTGTAGTTCATTTCATCACTTTGTATATCATTCCATCCTCTCATAAAATATACTGATTTTGACGGAACAAGAATAATGTCAGTAGCGATCTGTCATTGTCAACTACGTATGTGTGTGCTAATGTTCACTAGTGAAAAATCAATTATCCCCTATTTTTCTACCCGAAAGGGTGGCTGATTCCTTCCGAAATCCAAATATAAGGTATACCCTATCTATTAAAAAAAGAATCATCCAAATCGAAGATTCCAGTACAAAGTTATGCCTGATAGAATCGGTTAACGGACCAGAATTCAGAGGGTAAGTGATCAATATTCTTCATTTCGCTACCTTAAGGGCTGGATTTCATCTTTTAAATTCAAATGGGACCAAAGTCGAAGTACACCCTATCCACTGAAAAAAGAATTATCGGAATCGGACGCCTCAGTAAAAAGTTATGCGTGATCATACATAAAAAAATATGATGGAAAAACATAAAATATACGGGTCGAATAGAGAACCTCCACCTTTTTGGTTTCGTCGGTTAAAAAGTGAAGATACAATAAATCTATAAAATAAAAAAGTAACAACGAAATGTTGATTTTGGATGATATTAAAATATAATTTCCATATTTGGTCAATTGGATGTATCACTCCTGGTATATTTGGAGATTTCCCAGTTATTTTTTAAATCATAAAGACCTAGGTAGAGTTTAACATATTCTAGTTCCTAGATACGCAAAATTATTTTGGCCAAATTGTTTTTCATGAAAACTGTGTTTTGAAACGTCTCCTCGTATCATAGTTATGTGTAAAAGTTCGTGGTTTTATTTTAGAATTGATGAACTACAATAGACAGGCGAAACATTGATGAAAAAGTATAAGTTTGACTTTATACTACTCTATTTAATATGAAAAAATTACAATCTAATCGGAAAGAACCCCGCACTAAATACATTGGCCAATTTTGATTTTTTTGGGATATTGTCGTACAAGTCACTAGAAGTTACACGTGCAAGTTTGAATTAGTTTCTATGTCTAGTTTCGGAGACATTAATTTTTGAAATAAAAACTTTTTAACAAAAAAATAAACCGACGAAATACGGAACTGAAAAGTAAAAAATTAAATAAACCTTAGTCTCAATAACCCAGCTCCTGAACTAATGTGAGTAACTAATTTTCAGTCGGCGCCAAACAAACAATCAACGAACATCATTAAATTGCTTAAAAAAAGTTATCAGAATGTCACCGCGCAACTCGATGCCATCATTTTACGCCTAACCTAATTCATTTGCTTGTTTGTTTGGCACCGACTCAAAATTAGTTACGCCAAACAAACAAGCAAATGAAATAAGTAAGGCGTAAAATGATGGCATCGAGTTGCGCGGTGACATTTTTTTGAAGAAATTTAATGATCTTCGTTGATTGTTCGTTTGGCGCCGACTCAAAATTAGTTACTTACATTAGTTTAGGAGCTTAGTTATTGAGACTAAGAAGGTTTATTTTATTTTTTACTTTTCAGTTCAGTATTTCGTCGGTTTAATTTTTTGTTAAAAAGTTTTTATTTTTCAATTTTTTGTGGCTGAAATCTACTAATTACTACCTACTTGTTTTTTGATTACTTCCAGAATACTTACTTACCCACCTTTCTTCAACTATTACCAGTTAAATAATATGATTATCTACTTTTACTATTTGTTGTAATATAAATTATTTTTGTTTTTCTGATTAATTTATTTCATTACTTTGTATATCATTCGATCTTCTCATAAATATATTGATTGTGACGGATGTAGAACAAAAATAATGACAATAGCGATCTGTCATTGTCAACTACATATGTGTGCCAATGTTCACAAGTGAAAAATCAATTATCCCCTATTTTTCTACCCGTAAGGGTGGATAATTCCATACAAATTTCAAATATGATCAACTATGAGATATACCCTATCAATTAAAAAAAGAATCATCCTATTCGAAGAACCCAGTACAACGTTATGCCTGATAGAATCGGTTAATGGACCAGAATTCAGAGGGTGAGTGATCAATATCCTTCATTTTGCTACCCTTAGGGGTGGATTTCATCTTTCAAATTCAAATGGGACCAACTTCGAAGTACACCCTATCCACTGAAAATTATCGGAATCAGACGTCTCAGTAAAAAAATATACAAGTCGACTAGAGATCCTCGTCCTTTTTGGTTTCGTCGGTTAAAAAGTAACAACGCAATGTTGATGTTGGATCAGATTGAAATAGACTTTTTAAAGTTACATATCTAGTCAATTGGATGTGTCACTCCTGGTGTATTTTGAGATGAATTCCCTAGTTATTTTTCAATTCATGGGGACCTAGGTAGAGTATGGCATATTCTAGTTGTTAGAGAAGCAACATTATTTTGGCAAAACTGTTTATCAGAAAAACTGTGTTTTGTAACGTATCATAGTTATGGGTAAAAGTTCGTAGTTTTATTTTTAAATTGATGAACTACAATAGAGCGGTGAAAAAGTATAAGTTTGACTTTATACTTCTCTATTCATATGAAAAAATTACAATCTCATCCGGAATTTAAAAAAAAAACACTTTTAGATGTAGAAATTTCAAACAAAAATTGCTCTCAGATACAAAATGTCCTCAACATCATCAGCTATCTTTGTATATATTCGAGAGAGCAATTTATATTTTTGAAAATAATCATAATTCAATTCTCAATGATGATACTCATAAAAGGGACGTCAAAAACGAATTTTTCCAAACAGTTTTTTTTATTGGTAGATTACAATGAAAAATACAATTAACTTATTTTCAGTTCTATATGATATTTTGGCTATATGTTAGTTTGTAAATGTATGTAATTTTGAAAATGCCTTTATAAAAAATAAGTAAATAAATAATTTACATTCTTTGGAAATTAAGCTCCCATGATTTCCTAATGAATTTAGCAACAATTTTTAGATTAGAAAAGTATATTGTGAAATATTCTTGAAAAAAAACTTTTTAAATCGTTCCGTCCTAGTTATATACAATCGACTTTTTTAAAACTAATCAATTCTAACTTCCCATTATTTATATTTCTTCTCAAGTCGCTCGACACCGAGAACCCTCCTAGTCGTAAATATGCGCCCATCTACTGATAAGTGTGACCTCCATTCATGCTTTGAATAATGAAAGGACCGTACCTCCCTTCATCTGACCGCTACTCACAGACTTGTTGAGACTTGTCAGAGATTTACAACGCTGATTTCAACACATCACATAAAATTCAGGTTTGCTTCATTCCTTCATTGTGCAGTAGTAAGTAGTAAGTCACTTGAGATTTGGTAATATCTTCACTCATATTTCTTCTTTCGTCAGATCTTCGTAATATTTCTGGCTCAAGCAGATCTGCTTTAAGTTAGTTCAAAGTGACAATTGTCACTTTGAAAATTGTCACTTTGAACTGACAATTGTCACTTCGAACTGACAATTGTCACTTTGAAGTGACAATTGTCACTTCGAACTGACAATTGTCACTTCGAACTGACATTTGTCACTTTGAAGTGACAATTGTCACTTCGAACTGACAATTGTCACTTCGAACTGACAATTGTCACTTCGAACTGACAATTGTCACTTTGAAGTGACAATTGTCACTCAAAAAGGACATTTGATGCCAACTGCTAAAATAATATTGTTATAATAAAAAAATTATATTTTATTCTTGATTGAAAATGACTTCCTTTTCGATAAAAAAACTATTTCAGAAAAACCAATTGAATTCTCGTGGAAAATCTCCTATAATAAAAAAATTATATTTTATTCTTGATTGAAAATGACTTCCTTTTTGTTAAAAAAGAGCACTGTGTCCGTCCGAGACATTTGAGAAAAAACTCCATTCATTTTTCGAAAGGAACTACCCTGTATACAAAATGAGATGTTCATAGGAGAGTAGGCCATCAAAAATGAAACAGGTTGAATATTTAGTCAATTTTGAACATAGATATAGGAAAAAGTATTGAAAAAACTTTTATAGATTGTGCATGTCGAATAACCTCAAAATCAATTGAAATTTTTACATGATGGCCAGTAAGGCCATGGCAGATGGCAGATGGCAGAATTTCGGAAACAGTTAGAATCCAATACTATGGCTTATGTGCAGTTCCAAGCATTTATTCGAAAATATCTAAAATCACCTTTTTTTTTCTATATTCTTTTATCAATTTATAAATATCCTATTTTTCTTTCAAATAACTCAAGTTAAATAGAGTAAGTAGTTCAATACCAATAGATGAACTATTTAATTTTTTTCGCAATTTTATTAAAAGAACCATCTGGAAATGGGTTTTTACCCCGCCGCTCGCTGTTGCAATAGTTTGTATCGAATAACTAAATCAAAATTCAACTTCAAAGTGACAATTGTCAGTTCGAAGTGACAATTGTCAGTTCGAAGTGACAATTGTCAGTTCAAAGTGACAATTGTCACTTCAAAGTGACAATTGTCACTTCAAAGTGACAAATGTCACTTCAAAGTGACAATTGTCAGTTCGAAGTGACAATTGTCACTTCAAAGTGACAATTGTCAGTTCGAAGTGACAATTGTCAGTTCAAAGTGACAATTGTCACTTCAAAGTGACAATTGTCACTTTGAAGTGACAATTCCTAATATTTTAAAAAATATTTTGTTGTTGGCCCTTATATGCCTCCGTATGAAAGTGTTTGATACTAATCATTTATTATTTAATGTGCCACATAGGTTCAAAATGACAGGTAGATTTTGTTATCGAGTTTGAAATTCTATATGTAAAAAAGAAAGCTTGTAAACTCAACCTTCTAGAAAGTTTGGAGATCAATATAAAACAAAAAGTCAGAATACTTACTTAGATCAATTTAAATAATTAATATTTGTTGAATTTGTTACACCGAAGATTAAACAGTAGAAGTTAATGTCTTTTTCTTGGAATTTTCGAATGATACCTCGTACATTTTCAAAGACGTACCAAAAGTTCGTAAAACTCTTTTTCAATGTTCAAAAATGACAGTTGTGACGAAGAAGAAAAATGGAACATTGACAAAGTGGAAAAACCCAGATTTCTTTACGCGAAAAGTGACAGCGGTGTGTTTATCGAAACCATTTTTTGATAAATCCGAACTTATTTAAAATTGTATATGTTTATTGTGATACACATTTGCATTAATATAATAATGATATATAAGTAATATAAGCAATAGTTTCACATATAAGTACATTATTATTGCCTCTTAAGAAATGAATATAACATTTAAATAATAATAATTAGAAAAAAAGAGCCTAATTATGAAACTGTATCTCTGGATTGATAGGAAACCATCCACGCGTTGCTGTGTTAGGTAGGTTTAGTTTAGGAGCTAATTAATCAATTAATTAATTGTATGGATCAATAAAAACTTTTTAACAAAAAATTAAACCGATGAAATACGGAACTGAAGAGTAAAAAGTAAAATAAACCTTCTTAGTCGTAATAACTAAGCTCCTAAACTAATGTAAGTAACTAATTTTGAGTCGGCGCCAAACAAACAAGCAAATGAATTAGGTAAGGCGTAAAATGATGGCATCGAGTTGCGCGGTGACATTCTAATAATTTTTTTGAAAAAATTCAATGATCTTCGTTGATTGTTCGTTTGGCGCCGACTCAAAATTTTCTTTTTTTTCTAAATTTTTTTCTTTTTTTTTTAATTTTTGAATTAATATCAGATTTCGAATAAAATATCAGATATTTCAAATTAATCAAATTTCTATGTCAGGTTCACTTTAGCCTAAGCTAGACTGTGTTCCTTACATTAGTTTTGGAGCTTAGTTATTGAGGTTTATTTTATTTTTCACTTTTCAGTTCCGTATTTCGTCGGTTTAATTTTTTATTAAAAAGTTTTTGGATTTTTCAATTTTTTGTGGCTGAAATCTACTAATTACTACTTACTTGTTTCTTGATTACTTCCAAAATACTTACTTACCCACCTTACTTCAACTATTACCAGTTAAACAATATGATTATCTATTTTTACTATTTGTTTGTAATATAAATTATTTTTGTTGTTCTGGTTAGTTTATTTCATTACTTTGTATATCATTCCATCCTCTCATAGAATATAATGATTGTGACGGATGTAGGAGAACAAAAATAAGGACAATAGCGATCTGTCATTGTCAACTACATATGTGTGCCAATGTTCACAAGTTAAAAATCAATTATCCCCTATTTTTCTACCCGTAAGGGTGGATAATTACATTCGAAATCCGAATATGATCAACTATGAGGTATACCCTATCTAATAAAAAAAGAATCATCCAAATCGAAGAACCCAGTACAAAGTTATGCCCGATAGAATCGGTTAACGGACCAGAATTCAGAGGGTGAGTGATCAATATCCTTCATTTTGCTACCCTTAGGGGTGGATTTGATCTTTTAAATTCAAATGGGACCAACTTCGAAGTACACCCTATCCACTGAATTATCGGAATCGGACGTCTCAGTAAAAAGTTATGTGTGGTCATACATAAAAAAAAAATACGCTTCGACTAGAGAACCTCCTCCTTTTTGCGCATGGCTTTTGGCATAAATTTTTGCGCATGGCTTTTCGAAAACAGTTGTTTATCTATATATAGGTATGTGACAGATCATCAATTCAGGTGCTGAGTTAATTTTTGGTTCTGTTTTTGAGGGCAGTAGGGATTGGTAAATAAATTGTTTTTTTATATTCAATAAATCTGCTTCTTGATATAGTAGAGTTGTAGAAGAGAGTCTGTTTTTTTATAAACATTTTGATGAGAATATTTTGTGTAATTTATAAATTTTTCTGGGCGTTTTTGCCCATATTGTAATACAATATCTCAAGAGAAAATCTACTAATGAATTGTAAATTAATAGTATATGTTTTCTGTTCAGACTGTCTCTTAGTAAATAAAAATTATGCATTAGTTGTATGAGTACAAAATGTAAATTGGTCTTCAGAAATTGGTCAACTATGATATCTAAATATTTAATTTGGTCCTTTTTCTCGATTACGAGGCAACTACAATTTAGGGGTTCACATTAAAGTTCATGAATGCTTGGATTATTCGTCCTATGTTGATCTACGCTATTCAAGCTGAAGGTTATAAATTTACTCTTTTGGAAGTTGAGGCTGAGCAAACTGTGATTCATCCATATCCATATATATATATATATATATATATATATATATATATATATATATATATATATATATATATATATATTTGTCGTTTTCTACCAAGTGTTGCTCATCATTGCACTTCTCCACCGTACTGATGAGGGCCGAGAGCCCGAAACACGTGTCTACGGTTAGCACTTTTCTCTGAGGGCTATGTCCATTAAATTCCTTCCATTTTGTTTTTAACAGTCCCCTCGATATTACTCTCTTTCATATTTATATATATATATATATATATATATATATATATATATGGAGGTCAGACTCTTCTCAGCTTTTCTATACAGCTCGTCCCATAATTCCTCACTGAAAACGATTGCCGTATCATCTGCGTAAGTTACTTAGTGGCCTTGAAATTCTTCCAGATTTGCAATTCCATTGATATAAACCTTGTGGTACTCCGCTGTTTATTTTGAGTGGATCACTCAACGTGTTATCAATTTTGACTCTCTGGATTCTGTCTGTTAAATATGCTTGTAACAGTTTTAATGCAGGACCTCTTAGACTAACCCTATTCAGCCTATCAAATAACATATTATGAGGAACAGTATCAAAATCAAAAAACACAGCCATGCATTTTCTTGACTTGTCCAAATCCACCACAATCTCCTGAATGAGATCTTTAACTGCATTTTCTGTGCTAGTATTTTTTTTAAATCAAAGTGTCTACCTGTCAGCACTTCATTGGTTTCAGAAAAGTCCGTCAGTCTATTTTTGAGAAATTTTTCAAAAATGTTTGCGAAGTTACTAATTAAAGCTAGATAATTATGAGAATTTTTATAATCTCCTGTTTTATGGATGGGAGTAATTATGGATTATTTCCATTGAATTGGGATTACACCGTTTGTAAATGTTTGGTTAATAATGTGAGTCAGGCATTAAATGATATCAATATGAATGAACTTTATTAATTTGACAGAAATACCATCTTGGCCTGTTGCAGTGTTCCTATTTCTCCGATCAATTCGTTGTTAGTGACGGGTTTCAGAAATATGGAAGATGACACATTCAGTTTTAGCAATTTTTTATTCATGGCCGGTCTATCATTACCGTCTTTTATTTTTGATGCCATTTCATTTCCTACGTTCACAAAGTAATCATTCTAAGTATCAGCTTTTTCTTTATTGTCCGTTAATTCGATTTAATCTTTACTTTTTATTTTTATATTACCCAGTTCCCTTATCTCCTTCGATTTTGAATTTGAAGCGCAGTTTATTGTTTCCCAAATTCTTCTGTAATTATTACCAGCTTCTTCAATTTGTGATTCATTTTTTGTTCATTTCAGGAGGCTATTTAACATATTTCTGTATTGTGTGTATCGTGCTTTTGACTCAGCTGAAGGATGTATCAAATGAATTATCATTAACTTTTGGACCGTTTCTTATTATCTCCCAATAGACCTACCAAAAAAATTTATTAGTGGAAATCCTTTCTAAATTCGTCAATAATAGCCTTTTCCAGATAGTTCACTGAAATTTGTTTTTAAACAAAAATAGGCACAGTTCTCCTCCTTTTATCAGGGGTGGATGATAGACCCCATCCTCATCCAACTAAGAATGGATAATAATAATAATAATAATAATAATATTTAGTTTCCAGTAAGACACAAGTACATATGTATAGGAATAGTCGTACAGAGAGAAACATTAGCCAAAACGGAACAGAACAACATAGTCACATGTTAAAACATCACATGTTAAAATATTCGTCCAAGGAATAAAAACAATTTATAATTAGGAATTTTTTCAACGCTGCGATACAATTTCTACTTTCATTAGTATTTTTCATTTCCTGCGGCAATCTGTTTCAGATGGTCAAACCCAAATAGGGAAGTGAGTTTTGCGAAACTCTATATTTATAAAATGGAATAGGGAAATTATTCTTCTGTCGTGTATTCACCTTATGCAAGTTTTTATTCAGAGTAAACTTAGTTTACAAGAGTAGGTTGAAGGAACGCCTGCCACTATTCTTATTATTCTTTTTTGCAAAGTAAACACGTCATTAACGGAAGTGGAGTTACCCCACAAACATATACCATACCTAATTCGGGATGCTACAAGGATAGTAGCGGGGACGGTACAAGGATAGTAGCTGGGGCTCCTCCAAGACTTGTTTGAGATTCCTGAACAAATAACATAAAAAATTCAACCTCTTATTCAGGCATATACAATGATTTTTCCAGTTGATATTTTCATCAATGACCAGACCCAGGAATTTGGTTTCATTTGTATTGTCAATTGATACGTCATTGACGCAGATAGTTATTGGTAGACAGCCTTTTTGCCAGTTATGGAATTTCACTATTTGTGTTTTAGAGGCATTGAGATATAGAAAATTCAAGCTGCACCATTCATATACAGAGTTCAAGACTTGTTCACATATCTGTTGTGTTTTTATTTCGTGCTTATCCGATACTATTAAAGAGATATCATCAGCAAACATCGTTATATGGGTCTCTGTTAAGTGCTTATCAAGATCGTTGAACAGAAATAGAATTGGCCCCAGTATTGACCCTTGCGGGACTCCTATGTTGACCATTTCAGATTTGGTTTGTATGGTTGCTCCAGAAATGTGTTCTGGTATGCTCACGTATTGGAGTCGGTTAACTAAGAAGGAAGAAATCCAACCAAGAGCTGGACCTCTAACTCCATAGTTATACAATTTGGCTAATATAATTTGATGGTTAACACAGTCGAATGCCTTGCTGAGATCACAAAAGATCCCTGCAGGGCACTCTCCTGTTTCAAAATATTCTACAGCTTTTGCGAAGAATGAAATTGCAGCTGTCGAATGATTAATTCTGAATCCATGCTGATGTTTGCTCAAAATATCGAACCTTTTTAAGAAATTCAAGAGGCGATCTAAATATGAATATTCGAAGATATTTGAGAAACTTGGCGTTATTGTTATTGGCCGGTAATTATCCATCAAGTTAACAACACCCTTTTTATGAATGGGAATGATTTTTCCTGTTTTAAGGGCATCAGGAAATTCGCCAGTTAAAAAAGATGAATTCACTAAGGAAGTCATGGGTTCGATAATGCTATTCAGACATTTTTTCAATAGGAATAATGGTATGTCATCATTTCCCACCGAGTGTTTATTTTTGAGTTTAGTATTCAGTAATGTTTCCAGTTCTATAGCAACAAAAGGGTTGAGAAAAATGGAAAAGTTATTCAGTTCAATTTTTAGATTTTTCATAATATTTATTGTACATTGATCAATTTTGTTGATGATTCCTTTTGGAGCATTTATAAAATGACTGTTGAACAAATTAGATACTTCATGAGCATTTTCATATATTATTCCATCTTTACTAATATCAATTTTATGGTGTGACTCAACTTTTTTGTTACTCAATTCTGAAATAACTTTCCAGGCTTCTTTGTTAACATTTGTTGAATTAGCTATAGTATTTTAATAGTAAAATTTTTTGGAATTTTTTAACAACTTTTCGTTTTTTTTAGCAGCTTTATATGTGCTCGTAGTTCAGGGTATTCTGATTGTAGGTAATGTAAATCTGTCAAATTGACACTAGATGATTTGACGTCATCGGTGACCCATTTTTTAATTTTATTCTTTATAGTATGAAATTTTCTCAAAGGAAAGTACATTTCAAAATAAAAGAGGAAGACTATACATTACTCACTACGTTGAGCCAAATGTATGTTTTTATGGCTTAATATTCCTTAAAGTAAATCAAATAACATAATTAAATTCGGAAAAACTGGAATAATAGTAATAAAAATGAAAATTCAAGTTGGACTAGTGCATGGTAGAACTTTGAGCTGACGGAAGGAAGGATATCTTTAAGATACCTGAATTTGCAAATTGATAATTTAATTTTTGTTTGCCGTGTATACTACTTTTATTTCCTTCTATGAGACGAAGTTTATCTTCTTTTGACACCCATAACTCGTCGGTCTTTCTCTCTCTAGAATTGAATTTTATAGAACAGCGAATTTGCTTGTTTGGAGATCACTTGATTAATAAATAAATAAATATACCATGTTATTTTCCCTAAGGTTGAGGACACAGAGAAACATACATTATGTTCATCATATTACAATGCTTGGAAGATCCATTGTTTATACAACAGTCCGTTATATGGAATGTGTTTAGCTTTATTAGCATAACAAAAAGTTACACTTCGTTGGCTGTGGGAGCAATTGTTATTCCAAGACGTTGTTCGGCCACTGCATTGAGGTTTTGTACGATATTCCATTTTCAGTTTTTTTCATGAAATAGGTTACGCACATTTTTTTAAAGAGTAATGAAAACATGAAATAATCTATTTTTCTATTTCGATATGGAGCTGATCAAGTAATGTTATGAAAACGCTGCTAAATATCAAACATAAATGAAAATAATAATACATTTCTATAAAATAGTTTCAGAAAGTTGTAGAGTTGTTGTTTCTAGAAAGGTTACATCATATTTCTTAAAATTTTTGGGCTTCTTCTTGGATTGAAAGTTACTGGCTTTTTGTATTGAATTTCATTCATTACCACCCTTCCAAAACGAATAAATAATATGTTTACTTCTGAAAGCTACTAACCCGAAAAATGAAGAGACATATAGGGTGCGAAGGTTTCATATAACATTAGGTGTGGAGAGCGTTTAACCTAATTTCATTAGGGAATAGTGGATGTTCCAATCGATGATACCATATCCCACCCTTTCACAACATGATTCCATCCCAGACAGCACGGAATATTCCGAGAATATTCTCTAAATATCCGAAAAGAGAAGAGTATATTCCGAAAATACATGGAATATTCCTAGAATATTCACATGCCTCTAGCATATTCCAGGAATATTCCAATATGCATATTCCTGGAATATTTTCGGGATAATGTACCACGAATATTCTCGTGAGAATATTCCTGTATGAATATTCATAGAATGTGCCAGTGTGAATATTCATGGAATAATCATGTATGAATATTCATAGCATAATCAAAATTGAATATTCTGTATTGTATATTCATGGAATATTCTCCCTTATTTCTATGGAATGAACACCAATAACCATTTTCAAGTTCAAAATATGGGAAAAGTATGAGAAAAAGGGCGAATAGATGTACTTAATTTGCAAACAGATTTTTTGTTCAGACAAGATGACAAAAATACACTACTGTACTGACCAAATTATAATTGGTCGGAAAATATCGAGGTGCACTTTCACGACCAATCAGAACAATTCCGCGCGCGTCAGCGTCTGTCGTTCATTCGGTAGTCGTAGCTCAACCCGATGGCAGAGCTGTAAAGTTGGATGCATTTTAAATTGACCTTTGACATCTTTTGTTTTTTTTACTGGTATGGGAAACTTTGGCATATTTGTATGTGAAACTACTGTTTTTGGAATTGTTTAACAAATATTCTTAATAATCACCACATTGTGGTAAGTACACTTTTATGTTACCATTCATTTCATTCCATAAAAATTTCATTTGTATGTCACTGATCATTTCATTTTCAAGGCGTTTTCTACAAAATGCCTGAGAGAAAAAGAAGCAGTGCTTGGTATAAGGAAGTACACCAGGAAACTGAAAATATTCTTAATACAATTTTCACACAAACTCCGACAGTTAAGTAATCAAGTTGAAACTATTAGTGATGGATTCAAGTTTTTCTGATAGCAGTAGTTCGATCTTGCAATTCTTGTTTTTCAGAGATACCCCTGTAGTGACAGAAGCAACAGGTTAATAGAAAATGTGTTATTATTATTAAAACTATATAGAAATAGACCTGTTCAAATTCATGTTGTTTTATTTCATTGTAGGGAAGGGGTGCGCAGTCTGCGGAAATCAAATGGTTTTTTTCTGAGTGGAACCTGCAATTCCAATCCACAAATACTCTGAGGAAAACAATTACGTATTGCACTACTACATAATTTTTGAAATGAAGTTTTGTTTCTTGGCGAATGTAAGCAAAAACATTGCTTGAATTGTCAGGCATAATTGAAGAAGTTCATATTATTGATGTAAAAGTGGCATTCAAGATTTTATATTTGAGGATATTTATGTGGGGAAACAGTTGTATTTTTCTTTATTTTCTTAATTTCAAAAATTTCAGGGAATGGTTATTTTGTTCTGAAACCTTTCAGGATATATAGGGAATATTACTATCATATTCCTGAATTACTTTGAATATTCTTGGAATATTCATAGAATATGTTCATGGAATATTCTAGGATTATCCTTTGTGGAATATTCATGGAATATTGTTGGTATATTCTGGATATACAAGAAATATTCCCAAAGGATATTCCAGGAGTATACTTTCTGGAATATTCTGGGAATATTCTTGATATTCCGGGAATATTCCTCATGGAATATTCAAGGAATATCTAAAATTTTCCCCACCAGCACATTCTAGGAATATTCCAAAAAAGATATGTATATCTCCGGCACATTTGAGAATATTCCAATATCCCAAAAATAATATTCCATGAATATTCATGGAATATCCAGTGCTGTCTGGGATTATATTCATTCGGTATGGTATATATTAATATATTCATGGACTTTTTTTGACTTCTACGTGGTGTTTTCTATATTTTTTTCTCCGAAATTATATGTGGTTTGCAGAAAAGTAATTTTCTAATTAGGTAACTAACCAATCAATAAATCAATCAATCAACTAACTTTTGTTTTTAACCGCTTCCTTAGTTATTTGACCAACGCTCAGAAGTTAATGAAAACTTGTACGAGTTAAGATCACGGGGACCTTACCTTTAATATGGGATCCGCCGATTGCGGGAGTCGAACTCGCACGGGTGGAAACAGTGGGCACAAGACTAACGCTAGTACCACTGAGCCACTAGTCCCGTAACTACTTACTAACTAGCATGGGTCAAATGTTATGGAAATGTTGCACAACATCTTTACGGAAAATTCTGGAAAAAATTGGTTTTACGCACATAAAAGATGATCTTCGCCGAGGTTTGATGAAACTACCCAGTATTGCACGTAAACTATTGAAAGAAATATTGATTGAAGTTTTACGTTGAAGACCATTGACAGCTCGTCTAGGCTAACTAATGCGTTATTCCTGCTATTACATTTGTAAATATCACCATTGTTTTTTAGATGTATTATAGTTAGGAGAATATCCACATAGTCCACGGAGTAGATGGCTTATAATCACTAGATAACTCCGAAATATATAATAAAACTACCCCCCTTCAATATTTTCAAGTCGCGTCTTCAAAAAAACACTCTTTTTTAACCGACGATACCAAAAAGGAGGAGGTTCACTAGTCGACGCGTATATTTTTTTTTATGTATGATAACGCTAAATTTTTTACTGAGACGTCCGATTCCGATAATTCTTTTTTTAGTGGATAGGGTGTACTTCGAAGTTGGTCCCATTTGTATTAAAAAGATGAAATCCACCCCTAGGGTAGCGAAATGAAGGATATTGATCACTCACCCTCTGAATTCTGGTCCGTTAACCGATTCTATCAGGCAAAACTTTGTACCGGGTTCTTCGATTTGGATTATTCCTTTTTTATTAGATAGGGTATACCTCATAGTTGATCATACTTGGATTTCGAATGGAATTATTCACCCTTACGTGTAGAAGAATAGGGAATAATTGATTTTTCACTTGTGAACATTGGCACACATATGTAGTTGACAATGACAGATCGCTAATGTCATTATTTTTCTTCTCCTACATCCGCCACAATCCTTATATCCTATGAGAGGATGGAATGATATGAAAAGTAATGAAATAAACTTACCAGAACAACAAAAATAATTTATATTACAACAAATAGTAAAAGTAGATAATCATATTATTTAACTGGTAATAGTTGAAGTAAGGTGTGTAAGTAAGTATTTTGGAAGTAATCAAAAAACAAGTACGTAGTTATTAGTAGATTTCAGTCACAAAAAATTGTAAAAAAAAAATTTATAACAAAAAATCGAACCGACGAAATACGGAACTGAAAAGTAAAAAATAAAATAAACCTTCTTAGTCTCAATAACTAAGCTCCTAAAATAATGTAATTACCTAATTTTGAGTCGGGCCAAACGAACAATCAACGAAGATCATTAAGTTACTGCAAAAAAATTATCAGAATGTCACCGTTATTCATTTGCTTGTTTGTTTGGCGCCGACTCAAAATTAGTTACTTACATTAGTTTAGGAGCTTAGTTATTGAAACTAAGGTTTATTTTATTTTTTAACCGACGAAACCAAAAAGGAGGAGGTTTTCTATTCGACGCGTATATTTTTTTATTATTTTTTTATGTATGATCACGCACAATTTTTTACTGAGCGGTTCGATTCCGATGATTATTTTTTCATTGGATAGGGTGTACTTCGGTGGTCCCATTCCAATTTCAACATCAAAATCCGTCCCTAAGGGTAGCAAAATGAAGGATATTGATAGTTCACCCTATGAATTTTGGTCCGTTAACCGATTCTATCAGGCATAACTTTGTAGTGGGTTTTCCGATTTGGATGATTTTTTTTAATTAGAAAAGGTATACCTCATAGTTGATAATATCCCAATTTGAAATGGAATGATCCACCCCTTTGGGTAGAAAAATAGGGAATGATTGATTTTTCACTTGTGAACTTTGGCACACATTGACAGATCCTCCGACATCCGTCAAAATGATTACATTCTATGGAAGGATGGAATTATATACAAAGTGATGAAATCAACCAACCAGAACTTTCAAAATTAATTTATATTATATAACATAACATAACAATACATAGTTAAAATATAAAATCATATTATTTGATAGTTGATAGTTGAAGTAAGCTAGGTAAGTAAGTATTTTGGAAGTAATAAAAAATGTAATTGTAGTATTTCAGCAACAAAAAATTGAAAAATAAAAACTTTTTAACAAAAACTTAAACCGACGAAAAAATCAACTGAAAAGCAAAAACTAAAATAAACCTTCTTAGTCTAAATGTTAATCGAGCTCCTAAACTAATGTGAGTAACTGATTTTGAGTCTGCGCCAAACAAACTAGCAATTGAATTAGGTAAAGCGTAAAATGATGGCAGCGAGATACACGCTTTTCAGTTGATTTTCTCGTCGGTTAAATTTTTTGTTAAAAAGTTTTTTACTTTTCAGTTCCGTATTTCGTCGGTTTAATTTTTTGTTAAAAAGTTTTTATTTTATTTCATGAATAGTTATTTGAACCCTGATAATTGTAACATAACTATTATGGTTCAGATCATACCTGACTCTCAGGAAGATATATGTTAAAGTTAACAACTTTCACTCGCAGCAGTATGGCATTGATCTTGGGGTTCCTCAAGGCTCTATATTGGGTCCTATCATTTTCCTTTTTTTCATGCGATAAGCACAGATTTTATAGTTTTGTATGCCGATGATACAACGATTGTAGCGATTGCCGATAACTCAGAGGAACTCCAGGAAAAATTGAATACATTGAGTCTCGAATTCAAAATTGGTGTCATAAACATTCTTGTTGGTGAATGCAAAGAAAACTGTTCTGATGCAATTTTATTCCAGGACAAATAAAAAAAAAAGAACTTTCATGTTAGAGTAGGTGATGAAATAATTGAATCATCAGATAACACCAAATTCCTTGGTACATATATCGATGGTAACATGACCTGGGAGTCGGGTATAAATCATGTCAGTAAGAAAGTTAACAGTGGGTACTTCGCAATTATACAATTGAGGTCCAATTTCAATAGGGCACAACTTTTAAATGTTTACTTTGCTCTTATATATTCCCATATTTTCTGTAACAATGTTGTTTGGGGTTGTACCACAAAACTCAATGAAATAATTGTCTTTCAGAAGAGGGTTATGCGACTAATATGACTAGATCGCACAGAATCTATTGAGAATGAAGTACATTTATAGTTACAAATTTACTCTGTTATTCCAAAAACTGATACAAAATTACAATCGAAACTGTGACTTCAGAAACATTCAACTCGTCTGTAAGATAATTGTCCGTCTTACAAGGGGGCAAAATTTTATAATCACTTACCTAAATAGGGAAAAATCATTTCAAAGTGAAGCTCAAAGAATACTTGATTAATGCTTGCTTTTATAGTACTGATGAGTATTTTGATCAATATGTAATGTAATGTATCTCCCTCTAACTTGTGAAATTGTTATATTTTTATGTATGTTGACTGTCTGTGAATTAATTGTTGTCTGACGTATCCTGTCATTTTAATGATCGTGGAAGATTCAATAAATTTTGTTTTATTATTATTATATTATTATTATTTACAAAATAACAATTAAGAAATAATATATTATAAAAAATCTTGAGAAATATTTGGAAATCATCGGTGCACATGAAATTCTGATTCTTAGCAGACATGAATCCCATTATTGAAGGAAAATTACTGTTTTATGTCTCTAGTGGAATTTTGTACTTCGCTGTACGCCACTGGGTACTGAAGAGAGTGGAAATTTCCACTCCAAAGAAGATAGTCAGCTTGTATAGCATTAGCCAAAGCGGGGAGAACAGAACAAGATAAAGTGCGATAAAGTGGTGAATGAAACTGTTATCAGAAAGGATATGAAACCACCTTCAAGGTTTTTCAACTCTAGTTTCCTCGTGGATTGATTTAATCTCAACCATAATGTAAATAATCATACGTTGCTCTAATTCTTGTTGGGAATTTTGTATACGCATTTCATGTAGGGAATTGTTACAATTTTTAATACGTAAATCTTTTGAATCCTCATGAAAAATACTCATAAATTCACCACAATTATTAATCATTTTCTGCGGGAATTTATTTACAAATAAGCATTGCAAATTTTGTTCGTCACCAAAAAAATCCCATTGACTGGGGGTGCCATGTTTGTTTGCGATTCTATGATTTTTCCCCAATATATGTTGACATATCAATATTAGAACTGATTTTTAACAAATTAAAGTAGAAAATTACCTGTCGAAAGTCTAGTACATTGATATATACTTGAAACGAGGTTTTGTTTGAATATCCTAACCATTTTTTTTAATCGTGTAGGTACTTCGCACAATTTATCGAAAATGCTTATATTTTTTGAAGACCATGAACTTTTCGTAGAAAGTCTGCGACAGCATGAATGTGTATGAATAGAAAAATGCACCAAAGCAATCCAAAGATTTGCTCAGATTTAGTTTTAGTTAGCTTTCCATTTCTCGATTTTGTAAAAAGTGTGACGGAAAAATCTGAAAAACCAATTTAGATTTGAAAATCATAAACACACGAACATATTTTGTCTT
Source organism: Gonioctena quinquepunctata (assembly GCA_018342105.1). Taxonomy (NCBI): domain Eukaryota; kingdom Metazoa; phylum Arthropoda; class Insecta; order Coleoptera; family Chrysomelidae; genus Gonioctena; species Gonioctena quinquepunctata. The sequence goes on along the minus strand of JAFIRS010000074.1, from coordinate 311,001 downwards.
CCCTTGATTTGTTTACTCAAGCGGATTTCATTCATTGAGTAAAAAAATAATGGAACACAAAATATGATTTGAAAAATATTTTTATTAAATGTATGATCTATGATTTTCCTTTTTTTAAATATTTAAATTACATTTCCAAAGAAAATTGAGGTGTACAAAGAAAAAATACCATCAACAAAAAGCAATTTATTCTAAGTAAAAATCTCCCTAAAGGTGTACGATAGGGTCAATTATCAAAAAATCCATCTTTCAAAAAATTAATTCCATAATTTACCAACACAAATTTTGCGTGTTTCAATTGTCAATTACTAATAATGAATTGAGTCATGAAAAATGCAATATATTTCTTCACATAGGCATAAACTTCAAAATAATACAAGACATTTTTAATGACTGAACGATGTTCAAATAAACAAAATTCAGAGATATATTCTCCCAAAAAGTTACTATATATTTTCAAGGAATTACTAGCGACTCTTACACAGCACTAATACAAATACACAGCACTAATACATCCTTTTTTTTGTGACTTAAGAAGCATTTTTCCCAAATATTACTATTGATCACCTTCATATCAATTGAGCACTATCAGCTGACGTTACAACATGTCTGTCATCAACTGATCGGGGGACAAACACAGCGTTTGAGTGGTGATCATTGTTTTTTTGTGGTTTATAGTAGCTTGTTGTGATTTTTCTAAACTTAGTGGTACACGTAGTGAACATTTTACCTAATAATATACTGTAATACTCAGTTTAGCTTAAACAAAAACACTTATTTTGTAATTTTCCCTGAAACATAAGAGGATAGTGTTTTGTAGTTCCTTCCTTGAGGGCAAAAAAAATAAAACACTTGGGAAGTATATCAATAGTACTCAAAAACACTCTGAAAATGGTACTTTCTCTTTCTCTTGAAAATCTAGAAAAGGAGTCGTGAAGAACTATTGAGTTGAGTAAAATGAGAAGGAAAATGTTGAAATGTATTTGTGAAGACGTTCAACAAGCTAATGATATGATGAAATTTAGGTATTCGCAGGAATGCCAGTTATGAATAAAATTTTCCTGTCAGTTATTGATACAGTCTCTATATTCATATAATTTTTCATTGATGTTTAATAACTCTTCTCCCCTTAAAATGAAAATTCTCTTATGTACAGTGTCCGGCATAAAGTTCGCAGCATATGAAAAACTTTGTTATTATTGATTTCTCAAAAAAATCATTCGTGATAAAAACCTCTGTTTCATCCCGAACCTGAAATGCAAAATTGAATTTAACCCTATACGAGGGAGATAGAAAAATATGCTTTGTTTTCAAAATAATATGATACCATCACTTTATTTCTCACGGTAGAATTCAAATTCATGAGGAAATATTGTTCAAAATCGAATGTTGATCCAGAAATTCGAATCATAGCCACCTATGACCGATTTCATATTTAACTTATTTTCCCATTTTTTCCTCATCGCCCTGTACAACATAAGGAATATTATGCTAGACGAATGGTATATTGTTAGATATGATGATATCATTTTCTGAATGTTTTCTCATTTCTCCCTCCCATAGGAAAATCACATTAATTGAATTATGTGACGAAATCTTGCTGCAAATAGTAAATAAAATTTAATTGTTCCCAAGGTATGATGCCAGAATGAAAATGAATTTATTTTCACACTACGAATAACATTTTTCAAGACAATCAGGAATTGTAAAATATGACAATTTTTTTATAGTTTTTTTTTTCAAGCAAGACATCAAAATGCATCTACAATATTTTATTGAATTTTTTGCAGCATTCAACGTACAAAATTAAGGTTTTAATCCACTCGAAAAATTTATTCACGTATTATTTATAAATTAAAAAATATCGTAAGTTGTTACATTCGACGATAGCAATACCCATCTTCCATAGTTTTGTTCTTTGAATTTTACTGTAAATGATTGAGATACAGAACACTTGCCGATCGCAGTTGGCTTTGAAAACAAATTCATTTCTAATTGTAAACAAACCATTTTTGACGCATCTAGAATAACTCACAAATCTGTAGAGTAATTTCAGTAGTTTTTCAATTCAATCATGGCTGCTCGACTAAGTATACAGGAGGGAGTGGATATAGATAAATAGATGTTTATTAACTACGGTATATAAGGATACATTAGTAGCAAGTCAGTAGTACAGAGTGATAATAAAAACAGCAGATCTGCGCAAATATCCTTAAGAACATTAGAAATAAAAAAGAAATATAAATATATATATATATAGAGTAAAACTAATAGTAGGGTCTGCAGCAATGTAAAAGAAAACTCTTTGAAGTTTTTCCAAGCTTTCGGAATCGTTTATTCCATCATCAGGGATACTACAAATGGAAAAAATTGTGCATATAAGAACTGTAAAAAACAAATTATATGAGTACTTACATCTATCTTGAGGATGTTTACATATAAGTACATAATGGTATATAAGATACATTATTAATAGAAAATGACTTCTATCTTTTGGATAATTAATTTCAAATTACATTTCTGAATGAAAAGACAAATTCTTGTACATAGAAACAACATTCAGATATTCATTCTCGGAGCTGACAGTTACTAATCTGACAATGACACTTCTCATCGTAGAACAATTCAAATTCAGTTTAGGTTAGAATCACCACGTTCAGAAACTCTGACTTCTTGGTGTTTTATGTCGAGTGAAAGTAAAAAAGAATAAATTTCACTCAGATGGTTTATATCTGACAGTTACTAATCTGACAATGACACTTCTCATCGTAGAACAATTCAAATTCAGTTTAGGTTAGAATCACCACGTTCAGAAACTCTGACTTCTTGGTGTTTTATGTCGAGTGAAAGTAAAAAAGAATAAATTTCACTCAGATGGTTTATATCTGTTTTTTTATTGATGGAGTCATTCTCTTGATAGATAAAAGCCATTTCTAAGAAAGACCTTTTTGAAAGATGTGGTTCTCTTGCAAGAACAGTTGTTGAAAGGTAGTTCATTTGGTGGTCACAATCATTGACATGTTTAGCTAAAGCACATCTCTCAGGATGTAGTCTACTATCACTCTTATGAGAAATGATTCTATCCTTCAATAATCTTTTTGTTTGGCCAATATAATTCTTATCGCAATCAAAGGCTAAAGCACATTTTCAAAAGGTTTAAAAATTCTGGTTAGTTTAGGTGTTATTTCTTTTATATAAGGTAACGAAGCATAAAAAATTGAAACTTGATTCATATCAGTAACACGTTCATTATGAGAATTGTTATTTTGTCTTATGGTATTATCAACTTCTGTTAAGGATGTTCTAAATAATATTTTTTTAACTAAAGATGGTGGATAAGAATTTTGTAAGAAAAGTTCTTGAAGTTTGTTCAAATTTTTTTATGGAAAGATATATCAGAAATTTTGAGTACTCTGTCTTTCATTTGTTTCAACAAATTCACTTTCATCGAAAATTTGTGATAAGAAAAGAAATTCAAATACCTTCCTGAACTGCATGGTTTTCTATACCAATCAATCAATATTGTGTTATCAACCAATCGGATAAGTTTTGTATCAAGAAAAGGTACTGAGAGATCTAAGTCTTCTGTTTCGATTGTGAATTGTATGAATGGGTCGTAGCTATTAAAAGTATCCAAAATTTCTGTTATACCATTTGTTGGTAAAGCTAAAATTATATCATCCACATATTTTTTGATGAAAAATAATTCAAAAGAGAGTACTGGAATCACTGTGTCTAGCAATTCATCCATAACATAAGCTGCAAGAATTGGTGAAATTGAAGATCCCATAGGAGTTCCAAAAGTTTGTCTGAAATATTTTCCATTGAATGAAAAATAGTTGTTTTCAAAGAGGAATCTTATCAAGTTGGAAAAACAATCTTTTTCAATAGTACAGTGTCTACTGATGCGAACCCAATTCTTATCTATTGCTCTAAGGCAAGTATCTAGATAAACATTACTAAAAAGAGACAACATCTAAACTGGCAAGAACATAGTTATCTGGTAATTTGATTCTATTAAATTTTTTTGAGAATTCAAAGGAATCTTTGATCGAATAAATATTATCTGAATCATAAGCAATAGACAAAATATTCGTTAAAAAGGAAGCAATTTGTTCTGTAGGAGAACCTATACAAGCTATAATAGGTCTCACTGATAAATTTGGTTTGTGAATTTTTGGTAAAGAGTAAAATTTAGGAGAAATACCATTATAACTAGTAAGCTTTTTTTTAACCGTGTCATCTATTTGATTCTTATCCTCAAGAGTTTTTATCAAATTATTATATTTTCTTTGTATTTTTGTTGTTGGATCATCATTTAGTTCAATATAGGAAGTACTGTTATTAATGATATCATTAGATAAATCTAGATATTGTTGTTTTTCATAAATTTTAAATTTATTATATTTCTATGTTAAACATTAAGTAAATGGTTGGTAATCACATTAGTAGCTCTACAACATTGAGTGAAATAGATCTGATATATAAACACACAAACGTACATACACACAGACTTGATAATAGGTACATATTAGAAATGTTATAGAAATTCAAGCACTGAGGTTAAGGCAACATATTCCTCTGTACTATAAAAAAAAATTTAATTAGATATTCCATGATTTGTTTTTCGAATATTGGCAAGGGTAAATTCCTGGTAGTGGACGGTAAGACATTGTAATGATACATGGTGACAATTATCATACTTGTAGAGACACTGCCAATATTTTTTATGAAAAACAACCCGGTAAAAACGTTCATTATTCGACAATTACAAGAATTCTGAAAACATCCACGGAATCTGGATCGGTTTCACATCAAATGGGGTAGTCAGCTCCCAGAATTGCAGGTGGTGGGCAGATAGTAATCCCCATTTAAGGATACAATGTAGAGACCAATATCACTTCGAAGTTAACGTCTGGTGCGGAATTCTTAGTGACATTATTGTTGGACCAGTATTTTTCAGACAACTACAAGATACTTAAGAATGCTGCAGACGTTTCTCTCCGATTATTTAGTTGATAGTCCTCTGGACATGAGAGCTGGAATGTATTTTCAACAAAACGGTGCATCCGTTCATTCTACGCTAGAAGTGAGAAGGTGGTTAAACGGAGCATTTCCAAATCGATGGATATTCCAATAACGCTTGGCCCGCCTGGTCACCGGACATCACTCCTTTGGATTTTTTCTTATGGGGATATCTCAAACAGAAGGTATATTCAAGAAGACCATTTCAAAATATACGTCATTTGGAGAATACTATCAGGGAAAGTATTCGGGGAATAGCTCCCCAGACACTAAGAAATGTTCATGATGCAATGCACATACTATGCAGTGTATTAAGAATGGAGGACTCCACGTAGGATAAAGCATAGAACATATTTGTTTCAAAAAATGTTATTTGTATTGTGAAAATAAATTAATTGGCATTCTGGCTCATACCTTGGAAACAATTCAGTTTTATTTACTATTTGCAGCAAGATTTTGTGAAATTCCGTCACATAATTCAATTAATGTGATTTTCCGATGGGAGGGAGAAATGAGAAAACATTCAGAGAGTGATATCATCATATCTAACAATATACCATTCGTCTAGCATAATATTCCTTATGTTGTACAGGGCGATGAGGAGAAAATGGGGAAAAAAGTTGAAATATGAAATTGGTCATAGGTGGGGCTATGATTCGAATTTCTGGATCAACATTCGGTTTTGAACAATATTTCCACATGAATTTGAATTCTACCGTGAGAAATAAAGTGATGGGATCATATCATTATGAAAACAAAGCATGATTTTCTATATCCCTCGTATAGGGTCGTATAAAATTCAATTTTGGTTTTTGCAATGCAGGTTTGGGATGAAGCAGAGGTTTTTATAACGAATGTTTTTTTTTGAGAAATCAATAATAAAAAAGTTTTCCATATGCTGCGAACTTTATGCCGGACACTGTATAACCTGCAAAATAACAAGAAGTGAAAATAAAATATAATTCTGGTAAAAATAAAATAGCAGATAAGTTTTCATAGCAACGTGAAATCGGAAAAACTTCACTTGCTTGTCTCGATTGGATCAGACCACAAACCAAAAGAGCAAAAAACTTCATGGTATACCTTATCGAATCTAAAAAAGAAAACTATTGTGTTACAATCATCAACTGGAACATCCATATTCATAACACTCTCAAAGCATTCACAAAAAATTAATTATCACAACAATGTGAAGAGAACTTTTTCAGGGTATCGTTTTTCGCAGAAAATTCACATGTAATGGAAAATAGCTCTGTTTGACAACTGACAGTTTACTTCACTCAATTGCAGCATGAAAAATATTACCTTTTCCTTTCCGCAATTTCTTCAATTATTATTCCTCTTTTTTTTTTGCTACATATGTATAACATGAAACAAAAAATAAGACGCTCTTTCCAAGAGTTTCGTTGACCTCTCACACTTGTTTCTACCAAAAATAACTCCGGAGGAAGAAATTCATGTTACGCCACTGGCAAAATTCTTGGATGGTTAACCGGTAGTCTGCAAGAGAGTTGTGGAAATTTCCATTCGTTAAATGCTTGCCAAGCAGTCATAAAAAAGAAATGCTGTAGGCTACAATAATGGTGATACCGCCAGTGCCAGTCCATGTGGTCTTCGGGTCCAGGACCGTACTCAGTTCGCGTCATATGCCTGAAAGGTGTGATGCTATATAGCACAAAAATATCCTGGAAATATGCAAATAATATTTATGGAGTTATTGATGATTCCCTACAAGAATGTTTCAGGCATCTCTGTATTATTTTTAAAATGATCATGTCATATTCTACGAGAATATTCAATGCCTATTTTCCAGCAAGAATTAATGATCCCATGATAACTAGTGAATATACAATAATCTACCTCGGGAATTTACAAGTTAATATTACAGGAATAGTCAGGTTGATTTCATAGTTATTTACGCCTGAATGCACCGTTTGTCAATTCTAATTCTAGTTTCCCAATCCCGTTTTTGTAATCTTTGGCCCGTAGCTATGCACCGTCAGCAGATTAAATAATCCAGATTGGTAATCTGACAACGTTGGTATCGCAAGATTAAATTATAGTTCGAGATGATGAAACGTCAAAATTGTCAAATTCGATTTTTCATTTTTAAAATGACGTGGTGAAAACACAAAAAAATTCCTCAATTTTTTCCCGGGAGAAAAGCAGAGTCTCATGAGGGTACTTTTGAAACATGCTAATATCATCGAGTACAAAAAAACAAAGTTTCCAATGATGACAAATCTCAAGCTTGGAAACGAATTACGGAAGAATTCAACAGCACTGCATCTATACTCTGCTATAGGACCGTCGAGAAGTTGAAAAGGCTCTTCAACAACTCAATCAACTGTCCTACAAAAGCCTATGAATGATAAGCTAAACGTAGACATCACTCCAGCGGAAGCTACTCAAAAATACCCACCAACTGGCCTTCAGGGTCCTATAAATGATAAGCTAAAAGTAGATATTTCTCTCCAAACAGCAAACCAACCCACCAAAAAGAGCAGTGCAGTAGTGGTCAATAATAAACCCTCATCTTCCATCACAACTCCTAAAACATCATTGATGTCTAATCAAAGAAGGCCAATGGGTAAGGTAAGAGTGATGACCTCCTTAGATGTGGCAGAAAATACAATCTAAAATAAATAAGATAGTAGATAGATACCTGCTAGTAGCCGTTATACCACTACACCTCAAATCACCGAAATAGTATTTATGTAGCCAAGGAGCATTCTCCATAAAATAAGTTGTGTTGGGTGAAGGTGCATGAGGTGAGGTAATCCACTAGCCAACGTAACTCAAAGACAGACACTCACTTGCATTTATCAACTTATAAATCATTTTGTAATTCAATTTCGTCTTCTATGTTTTCCAGGAAGCTGAGAAATGTAGGTTTTGTAAGTCGAATTCTTCGACAGAATGAATAATTGTCCATTGTGTCGAAATAATCACCCCTTTCGTAGACACTGCGAGCAAAACCAAAGTTGATGATATCGAGGATATCTAGGTCGTCATCAATGAATATTTCGTCCTCCATGTCATCCCGAAATAATGAAAAGCTTGCAAAAAAACTCAACACTCGAAAAATCGGTGTCAAAATAAAATAGACGTCATTCGCTAAACCACGCTTCGTTGACCGATTAGAAAATCTGAAGCTTAAACCAGATTTTTCTTGCGGTGCATAATAAACAATAATCTAATCCAGGTTTCCTAACTAATCCGCGAAATTAGCCTACGGGGCATACGGGTGTTAATCAACTAGTGCATTGATGGTGGCGATTAATGTTTATTTATTAATCGCCATTTTAATATATGAGTTATTACAAATTTTTTCCGTCGACCTCGTTCCTGGGGTCGACGTGAAATTTTCGATATACATTTGCTTCAACTAGCAGAAAACTTATAATATTTGGATTTTAAAATACATAAATTTGACAGCGCGAAGGTAATATGATTTGCCATTTGAATAGTATTTGAATTCCTGTATGTTTAGTTGCCTATACCACACCCAACATTACATGAAACTTATACCACGCAGAGGGGTAAAATGGCTTGAAGAAGTCCGAATTTACCTATTTCTGACCAAATATTCTACCTTCAACTACTAACTAACTCCAATGTTATAATTCGAGCTATAAAAACCGTAACTGAGACCACCGGATCTCCTTCAAAAACCATAAACTTAATGGGCGTAGTGCATAGTATGAAATTACTTGTTATGAACTTCAAATATACCTTCACAGCCTCATGGGTCAATAGAGTTATTTATGAGATTAAATTTCACCTAAAGGTGACCAGGAAAATGTGTTCAAAATACTCGAACTCTCAGGGAATACTTTCTAGTACATATTAACCTAATTGTCACCTCATGTATGTTCACATAGTCAGGGAATTAACGAGTCTGTAAACAGGTCTACTATACACTCTACATTACCTATTTTGGCACCAATTAAGTTGCTTGGGCATTTTTTGTCGTAGTTTATACCTACTGTTCCACAATGAGAGCGAGATTACTACAATATTTGTCTAATAAGACTAAATGTCTACAACGAAGTCAAAGTTACCAAAAATGAATTCCTCAAAGTAACTTGGTGTATTATCAGATATTGAGGCCCGAATCGATTCGGATGAGCATGATGCAATTTACTCTCCTCAAATAATTCATTTTGGAGCTGAATTTTAGAAATCTAAAAAATGCCAAGTAGAAATTCGAGTAGAATTAATAAACCATACAAGTATACCACCAACTACTATCGATTAGCTGCCAGAATGGGAATATAATCCGAAGCTACACTTCCCAAAGTCCAAAGATCAGAGCCATTAATAGGTTATTAATGGTCGATAACCAGAAGCTTTTGAAATAAATGCTCTTCTTATCAACGAAACATCGGACATACTGCTTGAACCATTGGTTGCTTTTATAAATACGTGTTTTTTAGATGGCATTTTCCCCGATCTATTTAAAATCTCAAGAGTTATGATCTTACTCAAAAAAATAACAGTGAAACGCTGGACAACTGTCGTCCAATTTCAAGAATCAATACGTTCTCTAAAATTATAGAAATCTTATTGAAAGACAGATAACCATACTATTTTGAATCTAATAACTTCCTTGCCAACACTCAATTTGGTTTCCGCTAAAACAAATCCACAATAAGGGCACCGCTGAAGGTCGTGGAAGATATTGTGAGAACAGGAAACATTTCATCCTGTCCAAGGTCTGGTGACTTGTCCAAGGTGTTCGAATGTGTCCCTTACGACCTACTGTTGGAAAAGTTATCATATTACGTGGTTAGAGGAACACCACTCAAACTGTTGTCATCGTACTTAACAAACAGACAACAACTTGTCAAAATTCAAAATACAACATCTGAACTCAGGATATTGAAACATGGGCTCGGTTCTTGGACCCTTACTTTTTATTGTTTATATAAACGACATCTATCAGCACATGCTACAGACCACCATTCTTTTCGCTGACGATACATCATTAATCAAGATTCCTCTAGATTTTTATAGCCTCAAAATTCTAGCTGACAATTCGAGTGACTTTGCTAGAAATTGGTTTTCTGCTAATTTCCTACAACTGAATGGTCAAAAAACGCAACAGCTGATTATTTTCAGTAACAATAAGTACACCTCAAGAGCACACTTCAAGCTTCTTGGAATTACAATTGATGACACTCTCAGCTGGTACTATCATATTCAAAAACTGAACAGCGAGCTTTCTAGTGCAATATTACTCATAAGATTGAGATATGTTGTAGGTACTGAATTATTGAGGCAAATATCTGTTTCATTCTCGTATTAGTTATGGGAAAATTCCAGCAATGCGGTAAACATCTTCAGAACCCAGAAGAAGGACCTGGTGTTGGACTCCGTGATCACTGTCGTCCCCTGTTCATTGATATGAAAATAATGGCACTACCATGCATTTATATTTATCAAACCCTCTGTGAAATACTCTCAAACAAAGGTTATACTTTTTCGTCTGATATGCACAAATACGAAACCAGATCGGCAAACCAAATAGCTCTTCAACGCTTCAGGCTCACTGAGTCGAAATCAAATCCCCTGAAGTTGAAACAACAAATTGAGCTTAGAAGAGCGCGCCTGAATAAAAAATTATTTAAGGTTAGCGTGAACAGTTTCCTCATAAATAATTGTTTTTATAGTCTAGAATAATTTCTGAATGCATGAAGAATGTTTACATAACTTTTACCATTTATTTATTTATGTTGTCTTACGACAAAATATTTTTAAATGTTAATTTTAAACTCATGTATATGTCGATGAAATGAATGTTTTTACATATTATTTTCCATAGATAATATTTCTGTACAAACTGACGTGCTATAAACCGATCTGTAAACTAGCCAAATAAAGTCTATTCATTTCTATTACAGAAATTGTGAACCAGCCATTGAAAATCAATATATCAAATTCAACTGCTTGTTAATCCATTTTGCAATCAGTTGTCATATCCTCGTTTAAACAAAGGCGTCACAGATCCAGACGCGAACGGCTTGTTCAAACTAATGTTTTTATCAATTTGTCTTAACCATTACCGTCTGGATGTTAATTAAAATAATTGCTTTGTGACATCGGAAGAGATATCATCAATTGAAGCTGGATATAACCACTAATAGTCGCATATTTATTGGTTGAGAGCTATTTTTGGGAGCTGTGTAGTACCAACGATTTTTTCCCATTATTCGTCTCATTCAACTTGTGTAATCATTTCATGTATACATTTTATATGTTTTATTAATCAACTCCTATATAAAATGTGTCATTCAATGATGACATTTTTATCATTTTAACAGCGATTAAAAAGGTGCATACTTTTTTATCACCGATAAAAACGCCTGTTCCTCATAACCAGACAATATCTATTTAGACTAGGAGGAATCGGCGCATGAGTACCGAAAACTATTCCACCTCAATTTTTGTATGCGATCCTCTTCAAATTGCCCTACTGATGATATAAAGGCATGTTGCCATGGGGCAACCCCGTGCCATATTGTTTAAACCGAAATTGTTTAAACAATTGCAAGGAATTGTAATTTTTCAACCGGACAAATTTTTTTTATATTCTTTATGGAAATACAAATTAAAAAGTTCCTATGACTTTTCACGATAAAGTTAATATTTTTAGAGATATGAATATTTAAAGGTTCGAAAAATCTCAAATTTGGGTACTTTTGACTCATGAAAAATATATTAAAAAAAAATAAAATATATAAATAATATTTTTTTTTAATTCTTTATACAATAGTTAATAATATTCTTAATAGATATTTAAAAAAATTTCATTGTTTATAGTATCGCCGTCTCTCTCTGACTCATGCGCTGCATCGGCCTCTCTGTGTCCTGAATTATTATTTATCATTTATCTTGAAAACTATTAAATTTATCAAGATTGTTAAAGAGAGCAATGTTATTATTAATGAAATTGTCTACAATTTGTTTTGAACACATTTTTTTTCTGGAATCAATTTTACAAAAGTTATTTAAAAGGAACATGTAATTAAAATTACTTTTTTATCAGTTTATATTACTTTTTTTTATTAAAACAGAAAGTAATTACATTGAATAGCTTCTTCAAACGAAGGTTATAGATGTAGAAGTATGAAATAATGAAACAAAATTTAAAAATAAGTATTTATTATCAATATCATTTTTATATATTATATTTTTACAGTCTTCTGGATCACAACCACATAGAAGTATGCAACTAATATTATTTTTTTTACAGTAACAAGCTTTGGTTGCACAGGATTTCTTACAATTACACAATTTTTTAAGATCAGTTGGAAATGGGCTTTTGTTTATAAATAAAGATAGCAAAGTACCATTCTCTAGTTTGTATCCGAAATTCGTAAAATCTAATGATTCATATTGGGGATTCAATGCATTTTTCCAAATGTTTGTTTGAGCAGAAGCTCTAAGTGCATGCAAATGCAAGGCATCTGATGTGCACGGAATTTTCGATAAATTAATATTAGTGCCAAAGCAACGAGAAAAAATACTTTGTCTAGCTTCATCCGCCGTGTTACCTTTTTTACCCAAAATATTTAAATACAATCTTTCTAAGCCTTAGTACTTAAATCCAAGCCATTGCCAAGAGGGACTGAAGCATCACGATTTTCTTATACTTTTATCATTTCTAAAGCTTTTTTTTCTGTGCCAATTTTACTAGTCGTATCACAACCCGTAAATGCGTGTAAAGCAGGTAAAATTTCACAAACCGGGTACGACGCATACTTGTGAGCGCGCGAAATTAACAATAAAAAAACAGGTATAAACAATGTTTTTTTTTAAATATCTATCAAGAATATTATTAACTATTGTATAAAGAATTGAAAAAAATATTATTTATATTTTTTTTTATATATATTATATATATTTCATGGGTCAAAAATACCAAATTTGAGATTTTTCGAACCTTTAAAAATTCATATCTCTAAAACTATTAACTTTATCGTGAAAAGTCATAGAACCTTTCTAATTTGTATTTCAATAAAGAATATAAAAAAAATTGTCCTGTTGAAAAATAACAATTCCTTGCAATTGTTTAAACAATTTCGGTTTAAACAATATGGCATGGGGTTGCCCCATGGCAACATGCATTTATATCATCAGTAGGGCAATTTGAAGAGGATCGCATAAAAAAATTGAGGTGGAATAGTTTTCGGTACTCATGCGCCGATTCCTCCTAGTCTAAGTAGCCGTGCGTCACTTTAATGTTTGTTCTGTCCAGTTATAATTACCAAGTTTTGTTGATATTGAAACATACAAGATGAGTCGTTTTGGTGAAATTTCGACTCAAGAATCTTGCCAAAAACACTCGAGCTTTTCTTTTAAGGATAAATTTCTTTTGAACTCAGTATTTTCGCTCGAAAAACTGATATTTGTCGACCTCGCGATTTTGTCATGTCAGTTTTTCTCGTAAAATTACTGATTGACAAAAGTATTTCGTTACAAAGAGAAATTTAACTGATAAAATAAAAGCTCGTATGTTTTTACTGTTGATAAAATGGCAAGGTAATTTTTTTTGATCCGATGCAAAAAATTGAGTAACACTGCTGGTTTTGGAGTGAGGAAAAAACTATGTATGTCTTCAGAATAAATATTGCTTTGTCTGAAAAAGAATAAATATCGTTCTCTGGATAAAACTGCACCATAGAGTAAAAAAACGTTGGGAAGACAATTGAACTTAGAAATAAATGGAATGCTCTCTGATTAATAAGGAACCGTATTAAACTGAGGCAATTCTATATTAATTTGAATACCTTCTATTTATTTAATTTGCCTATTTATGTGCGTAGTAAAATGTAAAATGATGGTGGTTTCTTAAAATCTCAGGTCCATTTATAACCTCGTTCTATAAAAATATAATTCAGCCAAGTGTTATGAAATACCAGAGTATTTTTAAGCAAAAGGAAATGAAAATAGATTTTTTGTATTATCGTTTGTGTTGAACAAACTTTTTTTTTACTTGAACATTCCAAAATTTTAAACAAGCTTTCAAACTCCCAAAACAGTTTCCTTATGTTTACAATTTTGTTGCGATTAGTTTTTCATTTAGGGTAAAAAACAGGTTTCCTACTGGTTTCCATAAATATACATTGCCAATGACGTTTGACATTCATTTCTAAAGTACGTTCAGTTCCATATCCCCATAAAAAATTACCAAATTATCTTCTTCAATAGATGATTATTCAATCAGGACAAAACAAACAATACATCGAATTACGAGATAACGAATCGTTTTAATTGCACGATTAAAATGTGTATGCAAAATCCGTCCGGCATTCTTTATACCAATGAACATTGTGTTTGGGAAAAAAATCTAGAGGCACTATCAATTTTAAGGTCCAAGGTCAATGAGGCCGCAATTCAAACCTTAAAAGAAAATGGGCGGAGCTTCCAATCTAAGTGTTTATTATCTGTAACCACGCCATGTACGTTTTATGTTTCCATTAATATTTTTAACTGTATTTTTCCACCATTTATAATAAAATAAATAAAACGTTTCCACTGTTTTTGCCATTATTCCGAATTAACAGTTTTATCTATAATAAAAAGCAGTTTCTATTGAAAACGTCTTTCAGAATCTCTAGTTTTTTTATCGTTATTGCCTGAACTCTATGAAAGACTCATAATCATATAACAATTTTGAATTTTATTAATGTTATGATATACAGATTTTTTTTTACAAAATACTACAAATCTAATTGAATCCCATGTAAACTACTCCTCATTATTTGAATTCTCAAAAACTGGTAAAAGGATCCTCTCAGATCATACAGAAACTTAATTATACTGACTGGGCATTCGTGGAGATATATTGAAGTGATTCATGTCATTTTTGAGGCATATAATGTATATCATAAAGCTCAACGGAGCCGGAATAAACATAAATAACGTCGATCTAGGTATTCCACAGGGATCTATACTGGGTCCATTTGTATGCTTGATGTTCATCAATGATCTACCTAAGTATACGAATACTTTTTGCTTGGTGGTGAAGACCAATGATGAATCGTAGCATTTTGTTATGAAAGTCAATGCCAACTTGATAATGAAGCCAGTGGTGTTTTGCTAATAGATTAATAGTAGTAAGAGAAACATTGTGTAATATTTTGTCAAGAAAAATAATATAACCCTAGAAAAATGTGTAGACTCTCAACAGTTCTGTAAAATCCCCATAATTCACTTCCATGGGAATATACAATGAAAACAAGTGTAATAAATGTTGAGTGTCACTCCTGTTTTAACTGATTTCTTACTGTTCTTATTACAAATATGGATTTCCTCAGTCTTCTGAGTTTTATCGATTCTGCAGAAACAAAAAATAAGCTAGTAATTTTTATTAATCATCAAAAATATCCTTTGCTTCAATATCCACACCAAAACAGATTTGCACTTTGAATATTTCTATTACTGAGCTCACTACATCAGAATATCTCTGTAGGGTGATAGTCCTTATCATTTTCCTACTATCCTCACGAACTGTGAGTTTCAAAGGCGAACAAATATATTCACACTCAGGAAAACATTCACTAATTAGACTAGATTGTTGTTCAATGCTTTCTCATCGTATATGGTACGATATTAATTGATGTAAATTGAAAGATCAATAACAATAGCACTTAGATGATCACGAAGCTTTTAGTTGCGAATAAATATTATAAATAGACCATCTATTTGGCTTTCATTCATATGAGAAGCAATTATCTATCCTGTTTGTTGAGTTTCGCCTCTTGAGTACATTATTTCAGGGATCCTCGAATTTATATGTTCAGGATATAATTATGCTCTCGTTTTTTATTTAGCGACGTTTTGAATTCTCATTTCTTTCGAATAAGCTCTGACCAAAATACTTTTTGTTGTCCAGCATGTAGGTACCAGCTTTTTTATTAAAATTGAATTTGATATGGTTTGATTGACCTTCCGAATTCAGATATTTCGTTATGTCAACTTGGCACTTACAGTTTTTGACACATTTCTACAGATGGAATATCAGGTGATGCTTGTGTTCAAGTAGACAATTCAAGAAAAATCCTTCCTTCATTTTGAATGGTTTGCGTGATATTTTTTTTCATAAACCACGAAGAGACTATTTTGCTCAAAGAATTGGCATATGTCAAATATACTCCGAGATAAGTTTACATAACTCATTTTCAAAACAGGTGATAAAACATGCCCGAGCAACTACAAACCGATTTCTTTATTATCAGCCTTATCGAAGTCTTTGAAAAACTACTAAATTCCATAATAACAAATTATTTAAACATGTATAATATTCTCTCAGAGAAAACAGTATGGACTTAGAGAAGCCAGATCGACCCAAGATGCAATACCATACCTAACCAACAAAATCTACTCCGCAATTGACAAACATTTTTTTTTTGTTTTACTAATTTTTACTATTTTCAAAATCTTTTTAGCTAGTTGCCCTTTGAATTTAATTCAATATGTTCATAAATAAATACCCATATAAATATATGTCCGGCTATGTATTTTACCTTTTTCCCATTGATTCTTTCACCTTATTCTCTTTACCTCAGCTAACTCAATCGGTATGCCTATGGAATATCAGAAGTCAGTTCTACTGTGGAGCCCTCCGGTAGTTCTTGATGTGAATTTCAGAAAATGACAACTTGTTATCGCTCAAACATTGAAAATAATGCAGAAATTCATCAAAATAATAATTTCCTTTATTCAGGAAGACCTACTGTTACCTATTCTGCGATAATTAACTCAAATTAGTGCTTCATAGCAAAATATACATCAAAAGTGAAGTTATGTGGTAATAAAAAGTGAAATGTTACCTATTTTTGTAGGTTATGTAGTCTATATACTAATTCTATCGAAAAGGTTCTTTTAAAGATTTGTTTTTGAAAAAGTTTAGTGACTTTTATGGTTTAAAGTACCTGTGGCTTCTTGAAACGAAAATGTTCAGTGTCTCGGATCGCCATCCCGTTCCTGGAAACTGCCGTTCCAATCTGTAACCCCCTTGTCGACTGTGAATTCGCCCTCGTATTGGTATATGTCTCAGATGAGAAGGTAAGATTCGTTCTGCATCTGGGTTTTTTATCAGCTATAGTTCTTTATAGTATTTTCTTGTGTTTTATTGGCGAATAACTGTTTTTGTAACGAAAATATGATCGATTTTCCAAATTCAAATTTCTTGAGTTGGTTCTTCCAAAATTATTTTTTCTCTATCCCTTTGCTTGTTGATTCCTTTCCCTTGATACCACACATCCTTTGTTTTCTTCTCGAATTTTCGATTTACTTGCACTTTTCATTATTTTTGTTTATCTGACAGTTTTTCACAATCTTTTTAAATCCTTACATCTATATATTATTAAAAAATCATTTTTGACGTTTTCTGCTTTTCAATTTTCAATATTCATAATTTTGCATCAAGATCTTTCCTGGCATCTCATTGGCTATTGTGTTCAGAACTAATTCCATATACACTAGGTACCGCCAGTTAAAGTTTATCTTTTCCGGCGTACCTATAGGTGTTACAAGATCGATGATGGTTTGTTTACGTTGTGTCTCACTTCAGCCAGAGTTCTTTGCACCTTTGGCTGGTTGACTACTCCGTACTGATGAGGGCCAAGAAGCCTGAAACCGGTATGCGGATTGTTAGGTGAACACGACATAAATTAAACATAATCGAGCTTATCAGAAAGAAACATTTGCATTCAATGTCCATTGATATTTTATGGAAGTATGCATGGATTTTCAGGTGAATATCATTCAATGTTCTGCGTGGTATTTGCCAGGAAAGTAGTTGTTTTTCACCTGAGATCTACCATTTTCTGGTTCAATTTTATATTGAATCCTTTATGTGAAGAAACAGAAAGAAACATTTGCATTCAATGTCCATTGATATTTTATGGAGCATTCCACTTCACATGGCACTTTTCTTTCACTATATGCTAGACGGGCTTGCCACTCCTACTGAGAAGGGATCTTTATTTAGAAACCTATCGAGGTGGGAGATTTTCGGAGTGTTTCTTTCTGTCACTAGGTACCGCCAGTTAAAGTTTATCTTTTCCGGCGTACCTATAGGTGTTACAAGATCGATGATGGTTTGTTTACGTTGTGTCTCACTTCAGCCAGAGTTCTTTGCACCTTTGGCTGGTTGACTACTCCGTACTGATGAGGGCCAAGAAGCCTGAAACCGGTATGCGGATTGTTAGGTGAACACGACATAAATTAAACATAATCGAGCTTATCAGAAAGAAACATTTGCATTCAATGTCCATTGATATTTTATGGAAGTATGCATGGATTTTCAGGTGAATATCATTCAATGTTCTGCGTGGTATTTGCCAGGAAAGTAGTTGTTTTTCACCTGAGATCTACCATTTTCTGGTTCAATTTTATATTGAATCCTTTATGTGAAGAAAACCGTTTAATTCGATTTTTCTATTCATTCCACTTCACATGGCACTTTTCTTTCACTATATGCTAGACGGGCTTGCCACTCCTACTGAGAAGGGATCTTTTATTTAGAAACCTATCGAGGTGGGAGATTTTCGAGTGTTTCTTTCTGTCACTAGGTACCGCCAGTTAAAGTTTATCTTTTCCGGCGTACCTATAGGTGTTACAAGATCGATGATGGTTTGTTTACGTTGTGTCTCACTTCAGCCAGAGTTCTTTGCACCTTTGGCTGGTTGACTACTCCGTACTGATGAGGGCCAAGAAGCCTGAAACCGGTATGCGGATTGTTAGGTGAACACGACATAAATTAAACATAATCGAGCTTATCAGAAAGAAACATTTGCATTCAATGTCCATTGATATTTTATGGAAGTATGCATGGATTTTCAGGTGAATATCATTCAATGTTCTGCGTGGTATTTGCCAGGAAAGTAGTTGTTTTTTCACCTGAGATCTACCATTTTCTGGTTCAATTTTATATTGAATCCTTTATGTGAAGAAAACCGTTTAATTCGATTTTTCTAGAATGTTCTAACTTTAACATTTTGTTGTCAACTTGTGCTCAAAAATATATTAATAAATTTTGATTTCTATAATTTTATAAAGTATGTAAATTGCTTGTAATGTTGAAAACATGTTTATTTCAAACATAGGTATCGACTAATATTAAATAAAGTTTCAGAAAAAACGGTAGAATCTTCAGAAAAACTGTAAAATAACAGCATAAATTACTAAATATGAACATTTTTTTATTTATGTGCTTTTTCGATTTATAATTTTTATTTCAACTCTTTGAACACTCAACACGTACTTCTAAACATAACAATATACATATATATTAACGAATTATACAACTTACCAAGTAATGGCGATATAGTCAGTTTCGCGGATGATACTGCAGTCTTCTACGAAGCCGATTCATGAAACCACCTGCAAAATAAAATTGAATGTAAATTTACCCCCTCGAAAATGCTCACTAAAAATTAAGAAGCCTCACTCTAAAATTCAAAATGTACCAGATTTTATTCTAGGGAGGAATTACAAATAATCAATTACAAATAAAAATTGAAGGTGCACAAAAATGGATACTAAAAATAATCCTTGGCAAACATTATCTATACCCTAGCGACATACTATTCTCAGAGAGCAACGTATTTGATATTAGACAACATAAAATCAAACATCTTCAACAAAAAATCACCCACAGTTATGACTCGCGATATAAAAAGGAATCGGACCATAACAAAGAGATCATCGGCCATCTTCCGATCTTCATTTTGTTTTTATGAATTTTGAAGAAAAAATCATAATCCTCGACCCTTGAAACCCCCACATACCAATTTTGAATCGAATTGGACCATAAACCTAAATCTCGTCCGCCATCTTGGAGCGCCATTTTGTATTTTTCTCTAACAAAAATTCCATGAGCCGCCATTTCAATTTCATAAATTTCTACAAGAAATTAATAATCTCCCACTCCGAAAATACCCACATACAAATTTTTAATAGAATCGGACCATAATCACAAAACTGTTCCGCCATTTTGGAGCCGCAATCTTGAATTGATGAATTTTGACGAAAAATTCATAATCTCCGTTTCCGAAAACCCCCACATACCAATTTTGAATCAAATCGGACCATAATAACAAAACTTGTCAGCCATCTTGGAGCCGCCATCTTGAATTTTTGAATTTCGACAAAAAATTCACAATCTCTGTTCCCGAAAACCCCCACACACCAATTTTGATTCGAATCGTACCATAATCATAAAACTGGTCCGCCATCTTGGAGCCGCCATTTTGAATTTCGACAAAAATTGTCACCGGAATTATGAACATCTGCCAAATTTCAGCTCAATCGGATGTCGGCAAGTGCTCCTAAAATGGATTACAAATTTTGAACCGGAAAGAATGACATACGAACGAATAAAAGCTTCTAAAAATATAGGTTAGGCATCATTTTCCGTCATTAAATCACTTGACAATAATTAATCAATTGCGTTTCTAGGAAAGCGATCTGGAAGAGCTGAGATTTTTATAACGTTATTTCAGGAATTTTATTACTATAGCTACATTAAGTTGATTGAGTTTCTTCGACGAAAGTTATGATAATGTACTCCATAAAATACATAAAGGGAAGGTTGGAAGAGTAGGTACTTACATCTTGTAAGTCTCAACTTCAAATCTCTTCAGTTTCATTTCCAATTCATGGGATTTTAAATTCTACAGACTCCGCTAATCTTGTATATATTTTTGGAAAAAAGAATCAATCAAATAAATTCCAAGGAATGAATGGGCAGATAATTCAGAGATGGTTCTGTATAAAATCTAGGAAATAAACTATTATCATAATCGCAATTTCAAGACTCATATATCGTCCGTTCCACGAATTTTTTTAATAAATAAACAAATGTCTAATCATTGATAATCGTCAGTGGCGCCAGACATTAGTATGGCAGTGAAACATGATGAAACATTTCGCAAACTTCGACAAGTCAGCAAAGATATCTACCTATACAATGAGTGTCTACGCGACCAAGGAGCCGGATAAAAAAAGTAGAAAGTAGAGAAGCAAAAAGCTAAATATTCCGATTGTTTCAGGCATTCTATTCAGGTTTTTCTCCAGGAATATCAATTTGAATTTTATTGAATTATTGATAATTGATGAGTTATCAATTTATGAAGATTACTTGAGCTGTTTTTCTGTCATTTGATGAAAGATTCCATTCACCGAATGAAAAATAAATTTGTAATTATTGGAATAACATATCTACGTCAATCAATTCTTTAACAGATTTAATCCAAATGAAACTATGATAATGAATATAATTTGTGTACAATTAATTGTTTCTTTCGATTTCATGGAAAGTACACAATGTTAAATGTTTTTTTCAATATGCAAAGACTATTCAAATAGCGTCGGCACAAGTTGCCAACAAAAAAACATTCAAAACTTCTGCCGCTCCAATGGCAATTGTTTGATATACTAATTCAATTACTTTTGGTCGTGGAGGGCTTACATATTTCTTATATCAAATGTGCCATTCATAGAGATCTTATGTCTAAAAATGTGAACCCTTGGTAGCGCAAAACAATGACAACAGGGTTTTTGTAAAATTCTTGTTCTGCGTCTACTGATTACTGACCAAGAAGATAACTTTTGAAACCCCTACACTCAAGACATCTCTTCAAGTGAAAGACAGAGCGATCTTCCACGGACACTACTTCCTGAAGAACTGTTTCAGGAATATGTTTAGGGAGGAAAGTCTTCATATTTCGTCCAAAAAAGAACAAGAGAAAGAAGTGGCGTTCTTCGGTGTTAAGGTTCAAATGGCATCGTGATAGATGACAGTCGATAATACACAAAGGCACGATATATTGACACAAAATTCCCTATTAGTATAACTATTTCATACGCAAAAATATAAACACTTTGGGACTAAGAATAAATGATCCAGCGTATTCAATTTATAATTTTCTACACAGCCCTGATGAAATTATTACAATTGGAAAGGCAGTAGTTTTTTTTTTAATTGGTACTTTTGTGGAATTCCACTGTTTTAGCGGTACCCATGACACTACGATTTGCTTCACATCCTCTATCTCATCAAATTTTGATTCCTTGACATTTATACTGTTCGGTCGTTCCTGTAGACACCTCTAGTGCCCTCCATTGGCACGAAGAAGAAAAACTCGCAAAAACCTGTCCCAGACGTTGAATTCAGCTTTCGCAAGGCCTCCCTTTAACACAAGCCATGTTAAATGATCTGGCACCTCCGCAAATTTGCACATGTCCGATTCTATATAAGTGTATTTGTTGCCAAAATAATTTTAACCACAACCAACAATAATAACTGGCAAAAAAAATAATTATATTGAGCGGCAATGATGAATCTACACATGAATTCTTGGTTTTATATCACAATCAATCCAAAAACATACTGCCAGAAGAGTAGAATAAAGCAGTTATTACCATATATTTATCAACTACCAATATTGTCTTAAGGAGTGTTCTCCTTTAGACACTCTGCAAGCAAAATGGATTCACAAAAATCATCCTGTTCTTTTTCAAAACAAAAACCATTGCACATGCGCAAATTTCGAATTACGACACATGAAAAAACATCCCAGAAATAACGTATCCGAAAAAGATGTCCCCGGAAATAAAGTCCTCGCACAAAATGTCCAAGAAATGTATAGTTTTAAACTTTGGATTTTAGGAAATAGATATAGGTTCGGCCACGAATTGTGTTAAGGCCTTCAGTACTTATGTATGTATGTTTATTGACATAATATGGTATACTTACAAATTAAAACATAAAACATTAGTGAGGTAATTAAAAGTAAATAATTAAAATATATAAAAATACTCAAACTTAAACTTATCTAACGAATATCCATCGAAAAAATTCAGTAGATGATATAATGATTCAACATGTAACAAAAAATAGAAAAAAGTATACCACGCAGAACGTTGAATGATATTCACCTGGAAATCTTTGCAAACTTCCATTGATTGCAAATGTTTCTTTCTGATAAATTTGATTATGTTTAATTTATGCCAGGTCCGCCTAACAACCTGCATACCGGTTTCAGGCGTTTGGCCGAAGAGAGAACCAACACAAATGAAAACATCATCAAGCTTAAATCACCTGTAGGTACATAATCAAGGTTATCAGAAAGAAACATTTGCAATCAATTTCCATTGCCTATGGAAGTTTGCATAGATTTTCAGGGGAATATCATTCAACGTTCTGCGTGGTATTTGCCAGGTAAGAAGTTGTTTTTCGCTTGTGGTCTACCACTTGTTTCAATTTATATTGAAGTCCCTTGTTCTCCAGTTCTTTAGTAGTTGAATCAAGAAAATATCTTTGTGTGAATATTAACTTCAAGGAGACATAAGCATTTCTCAATTTTGTTGTAACATATTGTTTGAATCTTAACTTCAAGTCCATAATCAGACCCAAATTTTTGAATTCTGACTTGAACGGTATTTCTTCGTCTGCTATTTTTAGAATTATGTTATTCAGGATAAAATATCTCACGTTTTCACTGCAAAACAGAAAAAGCAGCATATTTTTTGGGGTTGTGTTTTAGAGAATGATCTTTAGAAGTATTTAATAGTGAATTCATGTCTGAATTAATATACAGATTCATTAATACTTTGGTATTTAAACGGAAAGTATAGCTGTGTATCGTCTGCGTGAAAAATGATGTTTGGACCACTGTAGAGAGCTAGGGTAGTAAGCGGTGTACAGTGTGTATAGTAAAGGTCCCAGAATACTTCCTTGTGGTACACCTGATTTCACTTGCAATGGAGTAGACAACTGATTATCGATTTCAACAATCTGAATTATATTTTCTAAATATGAAGACAACATAGCACGAGCTGTGCCATCAAATCCAAGAAAGTAAAGCAGGGCTGGCAGAGTTTTGTGGTTTATCATATCAAACGCTCTGAATAACCTAACAGAATCAAAATGGAGATTTCTCCACAATCTTCAGCCGTCAAGATATCGTCAACAACTTCAGCAAGTGCAGTGGCACAACTGTATCCACTCCTGAATCCCGATTATCTCAGCGGTAGAATGTCATTATCAGTGAGATGCTGACTAATTTGAACCTCCATGATTTTTCAATAACTTTTGAGTGTTGGGAGAATGCTTATGGATCTAAGATCATTGAAGTTTACTGGGTTATTTATTTTTGGTAATAGGATGATTTTGGCAGATTTCCACGATAAAGGAAAATAACTACTTGCAAGACATTCATTTATGATGTGAGTGATAAAGGGCATAATTATAGGACAGCACATTTTGAGTATATGAAAGGGAGGAATATCGAGGGCACTGTTAAACAAAATGGAAGAAATTCAATGGACATATCCCTCAAAGAGAAGTGTTAACCGTAGACACGTGCGTCGGGCTCGCGGCCCTCATCAGTTCGGCGAAGAAGGGCAAGGATGAACAACACTTGGTAGAAAACGAC
Source organism: Gonioctena quinquepunctata (assembly GCA_018342105.1). Lineage (NCBI taxonomy): Eukaryota > Metazoa > Arthropoda > Insecta > Coleoptera > Chrysomelidae > Gonioctena > Gonioctena quinquepunctata. The sequence continues at coordinate 286,522 of JAFIRS010000074.1, read as the reverse complement.
AAATCAACGGAGTCAACAAACAGAAGCCAGCCGCTATGTGCATTACATTTCTTCCATTTTGTTTAACATCCCCTCGATATTCCTCACTTTCATCTCTATAATCCTGGACTCGGATGTCACGCAGGTAGCTATAGCTGCCTCCGCGGTGACGTTGATTGTTGCCCTTGGATGCAGGGTCTGCTAACCGAAACCACAAATGTACGGCTGGCTTCTGTTTGTTGACTCCGTTGATTTGTCGTTTTCTACCAAGTGTTGTTCATCCTTGCACTTCTTCGCCGTACTGATGAGGGCCGAGAGCCCGAAATACGTGTCTACGGTCAACACTTCTCTTTGAGGACTATGTCCATTGAATTCCTTCCATTTTGTTCAACAGTCCCCTCGATATTCCTCCCTTTCTTCTCTATAATCCTAGACTCGGATGTCACGCAGGTAGCTATAGCTGCCTCCGCGGTGACGTTGATTGTTGCCCTGGAATGCAGGGTCTGCTAACCGAAACCACAAATGTGCGGTTGGTTCTGTTTGTTGACTCCGTTGATTTGTCGTTTTCTACCAAGTGTTATTCATCCTTGCACTTCTTCGCCGTACTGATGAGGGCCGAGAGCCCGAAATACGTGTCTACGGTTAACACTTCTCTTCGAGGGGCTATGTCCATTGAATTCCTTCCATTTTGTTCAACAGTCCCCTCGATATTCCTCCCTTTCTTCTCTATAATCCTAGACTCGGGTGTCACGCAGGTAGCTATAGCTGCCTCCGCGGTGACGTTGATTGTTGCCCTGGAATGCAGGGTCTGCTAACCGAAACCACAAATGTGCGGTTGGTTCTGTTTGTTGACTCCGTTGATTTGTCGTTTTCTACCAAGTGTTATTCATCCTTGCACTTCTTCGCCGTACTGATGAGGGCCGAGAGCCCGAAATACGTGTCTACGGTTAACACTTCTCTTCGAGGGGCTATGTCCATTGAATTCCTTCCATTTTGTTCAACAGTCCCCTCGATATTCCTCCCTTTCTTCTCTATAATCCTAGACTCGGATGTCACGCAGGTAGCTATAGCTGCCTCCGCGGTGACGTTGATTGTTGCCCTGGAATGCAGGGTCTGCTAACCGAAACCACAAATGTGCGGCTGGTTCTGTTTGTTGACTCCGTTGATTTGTCGTTTTCTACCAAGTGTTGTTCATCCTTGCACTTCTTCGCCGTACTGATGAGGGCCGAGAGCCCGAAATACGTGTCTACGGTTAACACTTCTCTTTGAGGGGCTATGCCCATTGAATTCCTTCCATTTTGTTCAACAGTTCCCTCGATATTCCTCCCTTTCTTCTCTATAATCCTAGACTCGGATGTCACGCAGGTAGCTATAGCTGCATCCGCGGTGACGTTGATTGTTGCCCTGGAATGCAGGGTCTGCTAACCGAAACCACAAATGTGCGGCTGGTTCTGTTTGTTGACTCCGTTGATTTGTCGTTTTCTACCAAGTGTTGTTCATCCTTGCACTTCTTCGCCATACAGATGAGGGCCGAGAGCCCGAAATTCGTGTCTACGGTTAACACTTCTCTTTGAGGGCTATGGCTATCAAATCACTTCCATTTTGTTCAACAGTCCCCTCGATATTCCTCCCTTTTTTCTCTATAATCCTAGACTCGGATGTCACGCAGGTAGCTATAGCTGCCTCCGCGGTGACGTTGATTGTTGCCCTGGAATGCAGGGTCTGCTAACCGAAACCACAAATGTACGGCTGGCTTCTGTTTGTTGACACCGTTGATTTGTCGTTTTCTACCGAGTGTTGTCCATCCTTGCACTTGTTCGCCGTACTGATGAGGGCCGAGAACCCGAAACACGTGTCTACGGTTAACACGTGTCTACGGTTAACACTATGTCCATTAAATTTCCTCCATTTCTAGTATACTTATGTTTAAATTGTCAATGGCAAATTAACCAAGTGAGTTAACGGATGAATTGAGAACGGTAGACTTTTCCTAATAAAAAACAAGGAGACTTCATCGGGTCTTGATGATTTTTTTTTTCAAAAGCTGAACGGCATAACTCTAATCTAGGGGCAGTTCAGTTGTAAAAGGCTCGAGAAATATCATAAAGATAACGTTCAAAAGAGTTGTCCCAGATTTTTGTCTTCCGACAGTCAATCAGAGAGAGTTGCCGAACTGGCCAACATGGCTTTCTTTGAGACGGCTTCTTTCTGGGTTCTTTGGGCATGGGAAGTGAATCCTGCAGTGTTCAAGGCCAACAAAAGGCGTAGAACAAATCGGAGACGGTTAGCCTATCCCAGACTTCATGGTATTACGAAATAAGCGGAAGGCGCGGCCAAAAACCAGCGACGGGCATTCATGTACCGATCACAATACGTGAAGATATACAGGGCAGGTTAGGACTAGGAGTAAAGGTGCTACCTATTTTTAAACGATTTTATTTAGCTTGCCTTTTTTGTGTCTTGTGTGGGTCAAATCTAGTAATTGAAATTTTACACCCTTCCTGATGACCGATTGATCTGAAATTTGATACACACCTTTAGTTATGATGACAATACAATTATGTGTATTCAGTATCATTGTAAATCCAAGATGGCCGCCGCCACGAAATGGCGGATTACATATTTTTTATGGATATCAAATGCAGGAGCTTGACAAGTGGAATACAGTAAACCATGAAGAAATTCCAAATCCAGGATGGCGTCCGAAACAAAATGGTGGATCATAGAGTTTAGACAGACAATACATTGAAACTGAAATCTAGGTATCTAATCAAAACGAAGGAGAGAACCTCTTGAAGGTATTCATGTTCAAAATGAAAACATTCCCAATTAAATATTGAATAGAAATATTGTTTTGAGAATTGAAAAATCGACAACAATAATTAAGTTTTGTTTCTTGTGATATCTGACAGAACACAACTATTTTCCTTGCTAAAGCCACGCTGGACATTGGACTACATCTGATGGATATTATGAAAGAACTCAAAACTCAGAAGAAAAATCTGAGTGCCAATTTGCATTTTTTTACAGATAGTCATTTGTAATGTCATTATGCTACACGGCATGCTTCCGACATATTTTTCCATCATTACACAAACATCGTTGAAACATACAATATAATTCACTTTTGTGATGCGTACCCAACCCTAAAGAAAACTCAGGGTAATTCTGTTGACACCAATCAATTCAGAATGGTCGATTTAGTATATGTATGGTTTTTCCAAAGAATAAATCGACAATTTTTTATTACTGATAAAATTTGACCGAGCATTAAAGTAATCCGATCGACTAGTTTTTGATACCAAAATGTAGGAAATCGTATCCCAATTCCAAAAATATGTACTATGCCATAATTAGCACGAATGGTTTGTGCCTAGGTCAGGAAATATGTAAAAAAAAATTGAGAGTAAGTTTTGCACAGATTCGTAAAAACTCCCACTGCGAACTTATCGACGATTTTTCTGTGTGCCTTTTGACGATGCATATAAAGGAAGGATGAAAAAAGGGGATTTCGGAGTAGTATTAACTTTTTTTCAGGTTTTCAGGAATTTGAAGGTCTTTAAAGTGAAAGATAGGTCATATCTCGAGGAAGAAATTAGATCGAGCAATTCTGTTGACACCCATCGATTCAGGATGGTCGATTTAGTATATGAACGGTTTTTCCAAAAACTAAATCGACAATTTTTTATTTCAGATAAAAACGCGCAAGTGGTTTACCCCTAAATTTGACTGAGAAATAAAGTAATCCGATCGACTAGTGTTTGGTACCAAAATGTAGGAAATCGCATCGCAATTCCAAAAATATGTACCATGCCATAACTTGCCTAAGTGGTTTGTGCTTATGTCAGGAAAAAAAAATTGAGAGTACGTTTTGCACAGATTCGTGAAAACTCCCACTGCGAACTTATCGACGATTTTTCTGTGGTCTTTTTGAAGATGCTCATAAAGAAATTATGAAAAAAGGAGATTTTGGAGTAATATCAACTTTTTTTCAGGTTTTCAGGAATTTGAAGGTCTCTAAAGTGGAAGATAGGCCATATCTCGAGGAAGAAATTAGATAGAGTAATTCTGTTCAAACCAATCGATTCAGAATGGTCGATTTAGTATATGCACGGATTTTCCAAAAATTAAATCAACATTTTTTTATTTCTGATGAAATCGCGCAAGGGGTATACCCCTAAATTTGACTGAGAATTAAAGTAATCCGATCGACTAGTTTTTGGTACCAAAACGTAGAAAATCGTATCCAATTCCAAAAAAATGTACCATGCCATAATTTGCCTATGTGGTTTGTGCTTATGTCAGGAAATATGCCAAAAAAAATTAGAGTGAGTTTTGCACAGATTCGTAAAAACTCCCACTGCAAACTTATCGACGATTTTTCTGTGGGCCTTCTGATGCATATAAAGAAAGGATGAAAAAAGCAGATTTTGGAGTGGTATTAACTTTTTTTCAGGTTTTCAGGAATTTGAAGGTCTTTAAAGTGAAAGATAGGTCATATCTCGAGGAAGAAATTAGATAGAGCAATTCTGTTGACACCAATCGATTCAGGATGGTCGATTCAGTATATGTATGGATTTTCCAAAGAATAAATCGACAATTTTAATTTATGATCAAATCGCGCAAGTGGTAGGTATACCCCTAAATTTGACTGAGAAATAAAGTAATCCGATCGACTAGTGTTTGGTACCAAAATGTAGGAAACCACTTCGCAATTCCAAAAATATGTACCATGCCATAACTTGCCTAAGTGGTTTGTGCTTATGTCAGGAAAAAAAAATTGAGAGTACGTTTTGCACAGATTCGTAAAAACTCCCACTGCGAACTTATCGACGATTTTTCTGTGGTTCTTTTGAGGATGCTTATAAAGAAATTATGAAAAAAGGAGATTTTGGAGTAATATCAACTTTTTTTCAGGTTTTCAGGAATTTGAAGGTCTCTAAAGTGGAAGATAGGCCATATCTCGAGGAAGAAATTAGATAGAGTAATTCTGTTCAAACCAATCGATTCAGAATGGTCGATTTAGTATATGTACGGATTTTCCAAAAATTAAATCAACATTTTTTTATTTCTGATGAAATCGCGCAAGGGGTATACCCCTAAATTTGACTGAGAATTAAAGTAATGCGATCGACTAGTTTTTGGTACCAAAACGTAGAAAATCGTATCCCAATTCCAAATATATGTACCATGCAATAATTTGCCCAAGTAGTTTGTGCTTATGTCAGGAAATATGTCCAAAAAAAAAATTAAGAGTAAGTTTTGCACAGATTCGTGAAAACTCTTACTGCGAACTTATCGACGATTTTTCTGGGGCCTTCTGACGATGCATATAGAAGAAGGATGAAAAAAGGAGATTTTGGAGTAGTATTACATTTTTTTCAGGTTTTCAGGAATTTGAAGGTCTCTAAAGTGGAAGATAGGCCATATCTCGAGAGAGAAATTGGTTAAAGTAATTCTGTTGACACCAATCGATTAAGAATGGTCGTTTCAGTATATGTACGGATTTTATAAAAATAAAATCGACATTTTTTATTTCTGATGAAATCGCGCAAGGGGTATACTAAATTTGACTGAGAATTAAAGTAATCCGATCGACTAGTTTTTCGTACCTAAATGTAGGAAATCGTATTTCAATTCCAAAGATATGTACCATGCAATAATTTGCCTAGGTGGTTTGTGCTTATGTCAAGAAATATGTCAAAAAAAAATTGAGAGTAAGTTTTGCACAGATTCGTAAAAACTCCTACTGCGAACTACGATTTTTCTTTGGGCCTTCTGACGATGCATATGAAGAAAGGATGAAAAAAGGATATTTTGGAGTAGTATTAAAAAAAAATCCGGTTTTCAGGAATTTGAAGGTTTTTTAAGTGGAAGATAGGCCATATCTCGAGGAAGAAATTAGATAGAGTAATTCTCTTGACACCAATCGATTTAGTATATGTACGGATTTTCCAAAAATTAAATCGATTTTATTTTATTTTTGATAAAATCCCGCAAGGGGTATATCCCTAAATTTGACTGAGAATTAAAGTAATCCTATCGACTAGTTTTTGGTACCGAAATGTGGAAAATCGTATCCCAATACCAAAAATATGTACCATGCTATAATTTGCCTTTTGTGCTTATGTCAGGAAATATGTCAAAAAAAATTGAGAGTGAGTTTTGCACAGATTCGTAAAAACTCCCACTGCGAACTTATCGACGATTTTTCTGTGGGACTTCTGACGATGCATATAAAGAAAGGATGAAAAAATCAGATTTTGGAGTAGTATTGAATTTTTTTCAGGTTTTCAGGAATTTGAAGGTCTTTAAAGGGAAAGATAGGCCATATCTCGAGGAAGAAATTAGATAGAGTGGACACCAATCCATTAAGAATGGTCGATTTAGTATATGCATACATTTTCCAAAGGATAAATCGACAATTCTTTATTTCTGATAAAATCGCGCCAGGGGTATCCCAATTCCAAAAATATGTACTATGCCATAATTTGCCTTGTCAGGAAATATATCAAAAAAAATTGAGAGTAAGTTTTGCACAGATTCGAAAAAACTCCTACTGCGAACTTATCGACGATTTTTCTGTGGGCCTTCTGACGACGCATATGAAGAAAGGATGAAAAAAGGAGATTTCGTAGTAGTATTAAATTTTTTTCAGGTTTTCAGGAATTTGAAGGTCTTTAAAAAGGAAGATAGGCCATATATCGAGGAAGAAATTAGATCGAGTAATTCTGTTTACACCAATCGATTTAAAATGGTCGATTTAGTATATGTACGGATTTTCCAAATATTAAATTAACATTTTTTTATTTCTTATAAAGTCGCGCCTAAATTTGACTGAGAATTAAAGTAATTCGATCGACTAGTTTTTGGTACCAAAATGTAGAAAATCGCATCCCAATTCCAAAAATATGTACCATGCCATAATTAGCCTAAGTGGTTTGTGCCTGTCAGAAAATATGTCAAAAACAATTTGCAGTAAGTTTTGCACAGATTCGTGGAAATTCCCGCTTCGAACTCATCGACGATTTTGCTGGGGATCTTTTGTCGATGCATATAAGGAAAGGTTGAGGAAAAGGAGATTTTGGAGTAGTATTATAATTTTTTCAGGTTTTCAGTAATTCACAAGTCTCGAGAAATAAATTAGATAGAGTAATTCTGTCGTCTACACGATTCAGAATGGATAATTTAATGTATGTTCGGATTTTTTAAAAAAGCGACAATTTTTTATGCTTTATTCAAATATAAAAAAGGTGGTTGATATTTATCCATTTCTCAACAAACATTTGCAAAGTTGGACAACACGATTATCCGTCAGATGTAATCCAGTGTTCGTCAAGGCATAAGCCAGTAAAGTAGCTGTTTTCTGATAGATACTCAACTCAACATACACATTATATGTCGCAGATTTCTCTAATGCAATTTTTGTACCTATATATGACGAATGAAGTGTGAAATAATAACTCTTATTTTTATGCTATTGAATACCTATTCAAGGGCCCTTATTATTTTTGGGTGGTGAGCCAAAATACTAGGTGGTGAAAAGTGAAGAAAAGATTGGCAACACTTGCGGTGAGCGAGCAATTCCGTGTTAATTTTTTTAAAACAAACATATTTGTATTTGGGAAAGAATTAAAAAAAACACGAACATATTTTTGGCATGGAACTTTTTTGCCAATGCCAATTTTGTGTAAACCGCTTTCCTAACGAGATGTCAGTTGATTTATCATCTAAAAAATGGTCTGTTCATTTTTATTAATTTAAAATATTTGCGTAGATAATTACTGGCAACGCAAAACAAATAAGTAATAGAATTGGGACATTTGGAAATTGGCAATTTTTCAGAGATAATTGTTGCTGAAATGAAAATTTTGGTATAAATTGATCAACCGTTCAACTATTACCTTGACTTTTATTGCCATGCATTCTGTATATTAATTTCGTATCGATAATCGAAATCATCAAATGCCATGACTATGATGCGGATTCAGATCGAAATTACATCAGCACAATTCACAGGTAATCAAGCATATCTATATCTTTTTATCCCAAACCTCCGCCTCTACTATTTTTAGATTATGAAACTGAACTGGTCAAATCCAGTTTGTGCGCCAACTGCGATCTTATCTTTTAGAATTCGTCAGTGTGTTAATTCTTGTGGAGGCATTTGTGTTGAAATAAAGGTATCCACCCACTACAGATCATTCTGTTTAAGTGATACATTGGGAAACATCTAATTTATATCAAATTTTGAAGCGAGAACGTGATGTACTTTTGTGCAGTTTTGGTTTATGAATGAGACCAAATGTACATTGAAATAATTTATTTTTTTGATATACCACGTTCATAAAACGAACTATAAAGTATAACATTATTTCTCATAACCCCATACAGATTACTGATGACTTCTAGTTCCGTAACGGGAGCAAAAAACAAAAACACTTTTGGTACAATTAGTACTGACATTATCACCAAAGGGATCGGAAATCTTTGCATGTATGGCTGAAGATAGAAACTCGCCAAAAACTGCCACTTGATCCTTTGGATTGCTTAAATATTCATCGTTAGAGATAATTTCTTTAATATTGGTACTTTTTCGTTTACCCTCAACTTCATTTAGTAAATTCCAAGCTGTTCTATTTCTGTTATTTGAATGATCGATAATATTTTCATAATAAAGCTTCTTTTCAGAGATGGTTTGTTTATTTACTTATTTTTTCAATTTTTTATAATTTTCATTTATATTATTGTTATGAATTCTTTTTCGAAGTCAGTCAAGATTATGTAGTTCTTTGCGTTTTTCATTTAGTTGATCAGAAAATTAAATTTTGCGAGTTTTACTCTTATTTACCAGAGTATTTTTTTGGAAAGCACTATTAAAACACCACGATAATTCCTCAATAAAATTATTGAATGTTTCTCTTTATAAATAATACGGTTGTTCCCCCACAGTCAATGAAAAATTAAAGAAACTTTCTGTGTGAATAAAAGAAATCTAACTTATATTTCCTTTGAAATTCTAGATCTTTCATCCCATTCCTTATCTTGGATCCGTCAGCGATTTATATGTAGATTTCAAGGTTCGATGGACATTTGGGAAACCAAGCAATGAATAAATAAGTAAGGGTTATGTTATGTTATGTTCCTTGCAAGAATTCGATTACAAATAACGAAATAAATAAAAATCGATCTTTTCGACGTGTATGGTAGCTTTATTACAAAGTGACACAAATAAAAAGTAATAAAAATTCATTATGAGTGATTGCCACAATTCATCATTGATTTCAAGCGATTTGACACTAAAGCGATCACAGACTTTTTGATTGTAACAATTTAAGAGGTCAGGGACGGTCCAGACTGTATATTTAACAAAAAAATACATTTCAGCAAGTTAATAAATAAGTGGAATTATAATGATAAAAATTGCGATGATTAAACAACTGGTGTGTTGTTTTTTTTTTCGTTAATTCTTGGGGCTTTTCTTAAGTTAATATCGAATTCAGTTCTCATCTGGCTGTCCTTATTCTTCTGAAAATAATTCAACAGATATTACAAGATGATGGATGTTTAATTCTACGAAGGAGAATTGGTATTGTGGTAAAGGAACTTCCTACCAATCTTGAAATACCGCTTTTGTTCTTTATTCTCGATCTTAACAAAACCTCAGCCGAATTTTTGTAATCGACCCAGATTATACAAAAAAAAACTATCCGTAAGAGAACATTTCATAGCGGCCAGTTCTCTAATTCAGAGGTTGATTACCCACTTATAGCAAAATAAATTGAAACCATCCATTAGCTACTATTAAATTAATTCACAATAAATAGTAATTGACCCTATACGTTATCAATCTAAATATCCTCTAGTAAGTGAATCACTCTGACATTTGCATTATCACATAATACTTGCAACTCATATCACAAAATGTTTTCTACACATAGCAACAAAGCTTACACAGACGAATTTTCAGTAATAATCAGTGAAGAAACAATCACTATGCATTCTGAGCAAGGAAGTGATCATTACCTTCTCAAAATAGACATGAAGGAAGAAAAGCAAAATACTATGGATAAGAGACGAACAAAATACATGCAAAATAAGGAGGTAAGAGATTTTCAGTAACAGGGGATTATATACAATAAAATAACATGATCGAAAAGAGATGAACGGAATAGAAGACAATTGGCAAGACTCCAGCATGATGTTATTGCAATCATCTAGAGAGAGCAGTTGAATAACAATGATTTCTAACAAAAATGTGAAGAGAACTTAATGATGGATACGAGAAGTACAAGAAAGGAACATAAGGAAAACATGATAGAAGGATTTGAATACAAAGGAAAGATAATATTGTGAGGTATATAAAAAACAAGTAAAGATAGCAGTTGAAGAATCCAAACAAGAATCTTTCATATTGTCTCCAAAAAATTTGAATATATCAAAAGAATATTTGATGAATAGAAGACAATTCAAGACTCCAGCATGATGTTATTACAATCATCTAGAGAGAGCAGTTGAATAAAAATGATTTCAAACAAAAATGTGAAGAGAACTTAATGATGGATAGGAGAAGTACAAGAAAGGAACATAGGGGAAACATGATAGAAGTATTTGAATACAAAGGAAAGGTAAGATTGTGAGGTATATAAAAAACAATTAAAAATAGCAGTTGAAGAATCCAAACCAGAACCTTTCACATTATCTCCAAAAAATTTGAATATATCAGAAGAATATATCATGATGAATATAAAAGATAAAATAATGGAACATATTCTGAGAAATTGACTGAAGCGATAAAATGAAATAAACGAAAATGAAAATGAAGATCTGAATAATGAAATATCAGGAACAAATCAGAGAAGAGGAAGTGATAAATACAATGAAGAAGCATTGTTGTTGTACACGAATATTATTTGTCATAATATTATTATTACGTCCAGACAATAATTAAAGATGTATGGGAGCACGTATGATTCAGCAGTTTTATCAATGCTTCAAAAAGTTTTCCATTGTCATCGTGGTGATACGAAGAAACATGATAATAGTTTGTTGAATTTGTTCGGATTAATAGCACTTTTTTGTTTATGGAAAGTTTCTTTGATGGTGATGACTGATGGTGTTTGGTAAGTGGTAAACCAGAATAATTGAGAATTTGTTATTTGTCACTGACACCGTAGCTAATAGCAGAGAAAGCATGAGCATAGTATATGTTCAAAAGGGAGTTTCTGTCTAGCATGGATTTTAATACGGTCAATAAGTAGAAACATTGATTAATCGTTTTGCAAACACCATCAATCTGTTTCTCCCATGTAGAATTACTGTCAAACGTTGTTCCCAAGAACTTTAACGATTTAGATGTTTCAATGGTGGATCCATTGAATGAAATTTGGCCTTTCAAAGGGGTTTTGTACAAACTGAAAGATTCGATACAGACGGTTTTCTTTAAGTTTATAATAAGCTTATTTCTAGGACAACAATTTTCAAATTCAATAAAAGTTTTGTAAATTTTTTTGAGTGTTTATGTACCGAATGATCAGTTATAACCATGCAGGTATCGTCAGCATACATAAATACTTCAGCTTGCGTTATATAATGAGGTAAGTCGTTGACGTATAATGAGAAAATTAACGGTCCAAGGACACTGCCTTGTGGGGTACCAATATCAATATCATACTCTTTCACGGCAATTTTTCTGTTTTCTAGGTAGGAGAGAAATCAATCGTTAAGACAACCACGTATACCTATTGCGTTTAACTTTTCTGACACAAAAGATTTGTCAACCGTGTCGAAAGCTCTTGTCAAATCAAATAAAACAGACACAACATAATTACCACTATCTAGTTGTTTATTAATATATTCGGTTTAACCCACTATACTAGTTTCAGTCGAAAAACCTTGTCTGAAACCATGCTGACAATTTGGGAGTAATTTGAATGACTTCAGATAATACTCTACTCTTTTAAAAACAAGTTTTTCTATAATTTTTGAAAATACACTATAAAAATTATCGTCGCGTGCAAAAAAAAAATGTTTTCCAAAATCAAGAAAAAAAATCATTGGATAAATTGCTGAATGTTTATGCCAAGCTGTTCAAAAGGAACGCGAAAGACCTTCCACATCATTGGACAGGTATTTAAAAGCAAAAACCAAAAAATCTTGTTTCGTTAAACTTATACCAGAAGAAGTTAGGAGGGATGAAAATGGTCTCTTTCCAATAGGCGAGATCAATGATTTCTGGAAAAATTACCACGATGTCCAGAACGATGAGAAAAGTGGTTGGATTTATTTTTCAATTTTTTTTTCGAAATAGTTTTTCCAAAAAATTACCACTGAAGTTTGAACACTGCGGAAACTGCGCCAGGATGTGACGTAACAAGTACAGATCGCCGATTGCGTAAGATAATTTCTGAGTTGCCAAGCGTTATTGAAAATATTTTTTTACAATGTGAGCAGGCCGAAAAAATAATGACAGCACTTGGTATACATACATTTTTTCAAAAATAACTGAATCAAGAACAGCTATCGAATACGAAGTCTTCATTTCAATATAACACATGCTGACACAAGTTCTGTTTTATTCATAGGATGAAACAGAATAATATTTCCTCAGAAGTTCCGCAAAATAGTGACACTGGCAACTAGGGAAAATGCCAAATCAATGGACTCATGACGTCAAAAGAAGCAGCAATATCGCTGTGTTTGAATGTCTCACTGAATTTGAGGTTGTTAGAGTAGCTTTTATTCGAATATTACAAAATATCTTCTAGGAAAAACTAGGCATACATAATATTGTATCACTATATTTCAACCTTAAGCACTTATGAAGCAAATTTGTGTTTTTGTGATCTCTCCTATTTGAAGATAAACTTTCTGGATGTACTGGATTGTTGTTTGTGTGAAAAATGCAGACTGAATCTTTGTATCCACAAAAATAATAACTGCTTCAATATTTTCAACCATTAAACATTTTGTATCAATGCATAACGATAGTATTGAAATTATTTTTTTCCTTGTTTAGAATGATGGTATCAAATAAAAAATACATGCATTTTAGTGTGAGAGGTTTTAGATAACAATAATAATAACTTTACTCAACTCAAAAAAATATATAAAGGCATATGAAAACAATGTTATGATTATAATAATAATACATTATGTGTTAACTGCGACATGAATGATTAGAATATAAATAAAAATAAAATGTAGTATAGATAAAATATGATTTGGGTAAAATATAAATAAGAATAACAGCAATATGAGTAAAATACAGTGTATGACAAACAAAAATAATGATAGTAATATTATAAATTTATAAAAACCATTCGCAAATAAATCATCAAACACATTTGCGTACAAAAACACAAAGTTGAGAGAATGAACTCTTTCAATGTTTCAATATAGTGATATGGGCCGATAGTTGATTGTTTCCGTTATACAGTGTCCGGCATAAAGTTCGCAGCATATGGAAAACTTTTTTATTATTGATTTCTCAAAAAAAAACATTCGTGATAAAAACCTCTGCATCATCCCAAACCTGAAATGCAAACACCAAAATTGAATTTTATACGACCCTATACGAGGGAGATAGAAAAGCATGCTTTGTTTTCAAAATAATATGATCCCATCACTTTATTTCTCATGGTAGAATTCATATTCATGGGGAAATATTGTTCAAAATCGAATGTTGATCCAGAAATTCCATCATGGCTGCTCGACTAAGTAAACAGGAGAGAGTGGAGATTGTAATGATACATGGTGACAATTATCATACTTGTAGAGACACTGCCAATATTTTTTTAAAGCCATCCAGGTAAAAACGTTCATAATTCGACAACTACAAGAATTTTGAAAACATTCAGGGAATCTGGATCGGTTTCGAAAAAATACAAAGTGACACATAAACGGCCGATAACTGAAAATGAAGGAACTGTTATGAATATTATGCTGTCTACGTTTGAAAATCCAAGAATGTTATTACCGCAAAAAGGAGAAAATCTTGGTATATCCGATCGATCAATGAGGAGAGTTCTAGGTAATAATAAATTCAAACAGTATAAACCAAAACTCATACCCACTTTGAAACCAAGAGATCCAGATAATCGCTTGGATTTTTGTTTCTCATTACAGTCTATAATGGAAGACAGTTTTCAAAAGAAAATCTTTACAGTGACGAGTCAACTTTCACATCAAATGGGGTAGTCAGCTCCCAGAATCGAAGGTGGTGGGCAGATAATAATCCCCATTTCATGTAGAGACCAATATCACTTCAAAGTTAACGTCTGGTGCGGAATTCTTAATGACATTATTGTTGGACCAGTATTTTTCAGACAACCACTGAATTCTGCCAGATACTTAAGAATGCTGCAGACGTTTCTCTCCGATTATTTAGATGATATTCCTCTGGACATGAGAGCTGGAATGTATTTCCAACAAGGCGGTGCATCCGTTCATTCTACGCTAGAAGTGAGAAGGTGGTTAAACGGAACATTTCCAAATCGATGGATTGGTAGATATTCCAATAACGCTTGGCCCGCCCGGTCACCGGACCTCACTCCTTTGGATTTTTTCTTATGGGGATTTCTCAAACAGAAGGTATATTCAAGAAGACCATTTCAAAATATACGTCATTTGGAGAATACTATCAGGGATTGTATTCGGGGAATAGCTCCCCAGATACTGAGAAATGTTCAAGATGCAATGCACCGCCGTACTATGCAGTGTATTGAGAATGGAGGACTCCACGTAGAATAAAGCATAGGACATATTTTTTTCAAGAAATTTTATTGTATTGTGAAAATAAATTAATTGGCATTCTGGCATCATACCTTGGACAATTCAGTTTTATTTACTATTTGCAGCAAGATTTTGTGAAATTCCGTCACATAATTCAATTAATGTGATTTTCCGATGGGAGGGAGAAATGAGAAAACATTCAGAGAGTGATAACATCTAATAATATACCATTCGTCTAGCATAATATTCCTCATGTTGTATAGGGCGATGAGGAAAAAATGATAAAAAAAGTCGAAAAATGAAATTGGTCATAGGTGGCTATGATTCGAATTTCTGGATCAACATTCGATTTAGAACAATATTTCACCATGAATTTGAATTCTACCGCGAGAAATAAAGTGATGGGATCATATTATTTTGAAAACAAAGCATACTTTTCTATTTCCCTCGTATAGGGTCGTATAAAATTCAATTTTGGTGTTTGCAATTCAGGTGTGGGATAAAGCAGAGGTTTTTATCACAAATGTTTTTTTTTTGAGAAATCTATAATAAAAAAGTTTTCCATATGCTGCGAACTTTATGCCGGACACTGTATCACCTCTTTTCAACAATGTGGTAATTAAAGAGTATTTGAATGCATTGCCTTATCAACACATATGTTTATAATATAAGTTAAAGGTTCCAGAATATATGGAGTTATTAATTTGATCGTTTCAGCTCTCAAATCATCGCTAGCAACTGCCTTCTTATTTTCGAAGTACATTATTGCAATTTCGATTTCTTTCATGTCCATAGGGTTGAATACAAATGAGTTGGGAATAGTAGCTCTACTGAACTGGAATAGTGGGTCTATTTTTATATTTTTGGTTAAGTTTTTCCCATGTCAATGTCCGTCCTGCTAAATTCATTTGCTATATGGTTGGTTGGTGGGTTGAAAACTGACGAGCCGGAGACAGGGTTGGCACTTAGCTTCCCTTGACACTGCGACCACCTAGGGTCTATTGCATCACTCTGTCGTCAGTGGTTCCTCATTCAAACAGGTTTGTGCCTCTAATTAGGTTTAGTAGCCTGTTAATAAGGTTCTTCGGATTCATGTCTGTTTCCGGGTTGATCTCTCCAAAGGTTCTGTGTCGCCTTCTACTTAGGGCGTCACAGTCGAAGATAATGTGAGAGCTGTTTCCTCCTCTTCATCACATAGCCTACACTACACGGTTTCCTTGCGTATTCCCATGGTGTTTAGGTGTTTTCCTAGGCCGCAGTGTCCAGTCAGCAGACCTACTATTATACGTGCCTTCGTTCTGTTCAGGTTCAGATGGTCAGCCGTCAGGGTCCGGTTTGGGTGCCCTACCATTACTTCGCTGTGTATTTGCCCGACAGTTTGATCCCAATATTGTTGGTGTCTTCTTTTTATCCACTCATCGATCAGGGTCCTGCATCGGTTTTTGCTGATCCCATGCACAGGTTCTGGCCCTGTGAATAGCATTTCAGATGCTTGTCTAGTAGTCCGCTTTCACGTTGCCTTTAATGCCTCTATGACCTGGCACCCACATCAAGGTGACCTTGTGTTTTGCCAGCTCGATGAGGTTCTGGAGGCAGTCCCAGACCAGTTTAGACTTTATCTGTGTAGAGTTGAGGGCTTTGATAGCACTCTGCCTGTCAGATAGAATATAGATGTGTTTTTTCCTATAACCATTTTCTAGATTCTTCTGAATGCATACCATAATAGGATGTGTTTCAGCTTGGAATATCGTGGAGTATTTGCCAAGTGGTATTATGTAGTTCCTTCTTGGCCTTACCCCATGTTTTCCTGCTCCCGTTCCTTCAACTGTCTTTGAGCCGTCTGTATACCAGACTATGTCCGCAGTTGATTGTGATTCTATATCGGGGCCCATCCGAATCGGTCAATTCGTGTTTCGAATTGTTTTTCGAATGAGTATAGGGGTTGCATGTAGTCTGAAATCATTTCGAATTCATCGATATTGATTACATGAGTGATTCTGGTGTGTCCAATTGTTCGGATTCACCAGTTTTTTGTTTGTTTCAGTCTGTATGCACTCATCCTGGCCTCTCCAATAACATGTAAGTCAAGGGGTTCGAGGTTTAGGATGATTTCCATTGCAGCTGTTGGAGTGCTATTCATTGCACCCGTGATACAGAGACAGGCAAGCCTCTGGATTTTCCCAAGGTTGGTTTTTGCCTGTCTTTGATTTGTTTTTGGCCACCATAAATGTGAGCCATAAGTTATTCTTGGTCTTATTACCGCTGTGTAAAGCCAGTGCATGGCTTTCGGTTTAAGCCCCCAGGTTTTTCCAAAAGCTCTCCTGCACATCATGAAGGATATCTTGCTTTTGTTGGTTACATGTTGAAGATGCGGGTTCCAGGTTAGTTTCTTGTCAAGAATCAGCCCTAGATATTTCACCTGCTCTACAACTTGTGATGTTTCGCCGAATAGTCTGGGAGGTATGAGATCTCTCATGTTTCTTCTCCGGGTGAAGGGAACATTTGCTATATCATATTTTCTATTAATAATCCACAATTGACACGTTTATTTTTATTTATGTTATTTTTTCCCTTTTTTGTTTTACTCATTTCTTCTATTAACGCCGCGACTTTAAAAATGTTTCGTTCGAAGGAAAAAAATAATTCTCAAACTTTATGTAGAAACGGATCGAAAAAGTTACATCATTCCTTGGCCCACCCGGTAAACAAATGACCTGAAATTGGGCTATTGCGATGTACGTTCACCTTTACTAGGCGTCCATAGGAAAATAGAACATAAATTATTTACTGCGCAGTTTCTTAGTCGTTTTTTATCGAGTACTTTTGGTTTCGGATCAACGGCTTTTTTATAACAGGTGAAACTATTGTTGATCTGCATTTTTTTCGCATTAAGAATTGCACGGTATTTGTGGTGATCTTTTTATTGCCCGAACGTTCAATAATGAGCACATTAGCCGTTTCACAATCACCATATATTCGTCAAACAAATAGTTGGACGGATACAGGGTGTCCACATAAAAGTAAACAAGCAAATAGTGTAAAGTGATCCATTCGCGTATACAGTATGGAACAGCCAAATGGAATAAATTCATTATTTCAATTGTTGTGCATGTTTATTAGAAATCCAGAAATACGTTAATTTCAGATCTTGAAATGACATCCTGCAAGGACAAAATTTCATCCCTACTTTCAACCCCTTTCGAGTTACAGTTACAACCCCCAAATTTTTAAATGGGAAGTATAGGCATGTGAATTTTTCATTCTTTATTCAAAAATGTTATTTTTTTCGAATTTGTTTAAAAAATTAACAAGAAAAAATAAAATTATCAGTTTGGTTCCTGATGATGTAAAAAACAAAAAATAACATGAAGGAGATTTTCTAGTCGACGCGTATATTTTTGTATGTATGACCACTCATAACTTTTCACAGAGTAGTCCGATTTCGATGAATTTGAAAAAAAAAACAGCCCCAAGGGTAGGAAAATAGGGGATGATTGAGTTTTCACCTGTAAACTGATTCTCTTGAAACTTGGCACACATATGACACTACAACATAATGGAGACCTGGAGTTAATCTGGTGATGGAGACAGAAGACAGTCGAGGGAACTCTCAAAGATGAACATAAGAGGTATCAACAAAAACATGGATGAGTTTAAATTTTTATTAAGCCAGTTTAACAGCTGCTTTGATTTTATCATTCTCACAGAGACTTGGCATATAACGTGTACATCTCTATTCAAACTGAATGGTTACAATCAAAACGATGGGGTCGTGGTTTATGTCAAATATGATATTAATTGTGAATGCAATATAGTGAACTTGAGTGGAATTAAAATTATAGAAATATCAGCCGAAATATTCCAAAAAACTCTCAGACTCAATGCTATTTACAGACCAACATCATCATGCGTGACAAACTTTAATAATGACCTCGCAGAATATCTAGAAAGTTGTAATGCAAAAGATTTCCTCCTGATTACAGGAGATATCAATATCGATATTTTAGGAAACATGGATTTTGTTCATGAATACTTAAATATACTAAGCAGGGAAGGATTCTCAAATATGATCAATAAACATATAGTCCATCCAATATCAATTGCAGAAGCTGTTTCTATAGGGAGCAAATGAAAACTCACTTCGCTAACACGAGCGTATATGCGAAGAAACGGAACGAAAAATAATCTGTACCACTCGTAAACATTTTCCGTCGGCAAACGGTACATCAAAAGAGCCTATAGTCAACGTGGACTCGAGTGAGGGCTGTCAGTTGTACAACCGATTCGTCTGGACCAATCAAGTTGGACATAATGCTGGCAGCTGTGTCTCTACGATGGGAGGTCATAAATCACGCGTTATATTTGTATTTTAGCTCTGAAAGATTAAAAACCAGTAGCATCTATGGTCTTGGTGTGTGCCGATCGAAATACGCTTTAGGATATAATAATAACCTACATCAAACAATGAAAGAAATTATTTTTCTTTCTTAATGTATTTGTGTCAATAAAAGCTTGTCTTTAATTTTTTTTCATTTTTCATTATTTATGAAGTGTTTTTAAAATCTTAAAATATCTAAATAAAATTAGTTATCTCCGCCACTGCTGCTCACACGATTTCGCCGCAAGACTTTTTATGCTTCTGCAATTGATATTGGGAAAAGTATACTAGAGTAGCAGGTAATGAAAAATCATGTAAAGATCATATCTTTGTTGAGGAAAGATGCAAAGGAACAAATATAAAAAGCATACCGATAATAATAGAAACGAATATTACCGATCACCACACCGTAACGAACCAGATTTTCATTCCCAAAACACAACAAAATAAAAACCAATTGTAATGTGAAAAAAATTATCGATAAAACTAAACTAAAAAATGAAATTAAATTGTAAACTTGGTTAGATATATCGTAGGAAAACGATATTAACAAGAGTACATATATTTTTATACAAAAATTAAATCATTTTATTGACAAAAGTTCAAGACTCATAAAAATAAGAAGAAATGAAGTGAAGCGCAAGTAATGGATCACAACTGGACTAGTTCAATCAATAAATATAAAAAATAAACTGTACAGAAAAATGAAGAAAACTACACGAATAACAACATTCTGGAATTCAGAAGATACAGAACTAATAAGAATAAGCAAAAGTAAATATTACAATGAAAAAATTTTATGTAATAAAAATATCAGTAAAAACCTATGGGAATGTGTGAAAGAACTCTCCAACACGAGAGAAACAAAAACATACATAACCGAAATAAACAACTTCTCAGGAAACCAAACAACAAACCCCCAGGAAATCTCAAACATTTTCTGTGAATACTTCACAGAAATTGAAAAAAAAATGGCAAATAAAATCAAAACCCATACTGATAATTACAACAGTCGTCAGAAGAAATCAAAAAGTTTATTTTATTTGTCAGAAACAACTGTGGAAGAAATTGTTGAAATCATTAGCAACCTCAAAAATAAAAAACCTCCTGGTATTGACGGAATACGGCTAGAAATTCTGAAAGAAATTATAAAAAAAGTTTCTGTTCCTGTATGCTATCTCGTGAACAAATCCCTAACTGAAGGAATATTTCCAGACGCTCTCAAATTAGCTGTAATAACACCACTTTTCAAAAACGGTGAAAAATTAGAAATGAATAACTACAGATCAATCTCATTAATATCAACAATAGCAAAGATATTCGAGAAAGTACTACAGACAAGAATCTTGAGTTACGTCAATAGGTATAAAATACTTTCGGAAAACCAATATGGTTTCCGAGAAAATCGATCCACGTCAGATGCAATTGCCGAATTAACAGGAATGATTAACAACTCGATCGATAAAAAACAACCATCACTATGCGTCTTTATTGATTTGGCAAAAGCATTTGACACGGTAGATCACACCCAACTTCTCACAATTCTGGAAAACAATGGATTCAGAGGGACGGCATATATACTCTTCAAAAGCTACCTGATTAATAGGAAACAACGTGTAAATATTAAAGATGTCCTGAGTATTACGAAACCGGTAAAAATCGGAGTACCCCAAGGAACTGTGCTAGGTCCATTACTATTCAACCTTTTTATCGATGATCTCTTCGAACAGGAAATCAAAGGTACCATAGTGAGCTTTGCGGATGACACTGCTATTTTTTACCAAGGACCAAACTGGCTATAACGCAAGGACATCGTGGAGGAAGATTTCAAACACATAATTAATTATTTCAGCAATAAACTACTCACGATAAATTTCAAAAAAACTATATTTACTTCTAATAGAAATAATATGCCACCATTCAAAGAGTTACAATTCAAAAGCGCCAACAACGAACAAGTTATTAAATATAGACTCTCACCTGAAATGGGACATCCAGATCAATTTTGTCATGAAACAACTTAGATATTGGATCTACAAATTCAGATACTTATCTAACATTCTCCACGTTAAATGCTTAAAAATTATTTACCAACCGTTAGTAGAGTCACACCTTACTTACGGATTAATTGGGAATTCAAAATTAGATTCCAGCGCCAGAGTGGCAAAAATTCAAACCAGACATACTTACATTGTTTGTCTGTTTTCTCAGAGATTATATATACACTTGTGTTCGGAGTTTTTCTGAAAATATTTCCATTATAATTTTCCAGTTTTTTTGTGTAATGTTATTCATTTCAAGACTCTAGTGAAGTGGTGTATTTAAATCTTAAGACAGTATCATTTACGAAAACTCTCTTTGAAGGAGACAAAGTTTGCTCTAAATTTCTTGCAAAAAAAAATATTTTTCGAAGTTTCTGGACGGCTTAGTGAAGTCATCGGGAATTATTAGAATGATTTTGAAGAAATGTTACACATTATTATTCGTGAATGTTCGAATTGAAAATAAAACTAACAAAAACAGTTTTTTTTATTTCATTTAAAACAAACAAGATGGTGTGGAAATGTGCCCTTAGATACACATATATAGCCACTATTTTTCCATACTGTATGAATACTCTTCCGTATGTCGAATAATATCTCTTTTTTCTCTTGTTGAGTCTCTTTTTTTTTCTTCTCAACTCTCTTTGAAGGTTCTCTTTTTAACTTTTTATCTTGGCCACACACGATACAGGAACATTTTGGGAAGGAACTGTATTCTTCTTCAAGATCCCAAGAGCCCAGCATCTGTCTATAGACTCACTCAATCCTAGATTAGTCTGCACCAGTAGGTTACATTCATTTTTTCACGGAAAATGATAAAAACTAATTCCAATACAACGGGATAGTTTTGTCCAAGAGTCACATTGTGGTACACAACAATAATGATTTGAACTAGAATCACTCATTTTTTCACTCGAGGACGTACAATAGTCAACAGAATATTCACCAGGTAAACCAGAATTTCATTGAATGCCAACAATCACAAGAGATTCGACAGGTTTCAACTGATCAATGGCTAAAATCATATAAACAATAATGTTTCGAAAAGTAAACAATGTGTCCTTATCACCTAGATATACATATATAGTCACTCTTTTTCCATACTGTATGAATAATTTTCGGCATGTTGAATAATATATCTTTTTTCTCTTCTTAACTCTCTTTTCTTTCCTCACAACTCTGTTTGAAGGTTCTCTTTTTCTCTTTTATCTTGGCCATAGACGATACAGGAGGATTTTGGGAAGGAACTGGATTCTTCTTAAAGAGCCCATCGTCTGCCTATAAACTCGCTCAATCTTAGATTAGTCTGCACCAGAACGTTACGTTCATTTTCTCATGGAAAATGATGAAAACGTATTCCAGTACAACGGGATCGTTTTGCCCAAGAGTCACATTGAGGTACACAACAATAATGATTTGAACTTGAATCACTCATTTTTTTACTCGAAAACAAACAATAGTCAACAGGTAAACAAGAATTTCATTAAATGTCAATAATCACAAGAGATTCGACAAGTTTTAGGTATACAATGGCTAAAATCATATTATAAACATTAATGTTTGGAAAATTAAACAATGTAAGAATGTATAGTTTCCAAAATCGACACCAGAGGGAGTATCCCTTATTTTGAATTCCCAATAGCTTGGGGTGCCACATCAAATACCCTGCTAAATAACCTACAAACAATACAATAAGGTATTTTGAAAAGTATGTACAAAAAACTTACGCAACACAGGGTGGGGGGGACTATTAAAAGCCGCACTGTATAACAGTGAATAATTGAAGTAAGGTAGGTAAGTTAGTATTTTGAAAGTAATCAGAAATTAAGTAGGCAGTAATTAGTAGATTTCAGCAACAAAAGATTAACAAATAAAAACTTTTTAACAAAAAATTAAACCGACGAAAAAAGAAACTGAAAACGAAAAAACAAATAAACAATTGTGAGATAGCTATTGCTATTGCTTATTGTAACATAGGTACTAGTAGATTCAACATAATTTGTTCTATTGTTGTGTTAACACAGTAGGAAACATTATCTTAAACGACAAATTCTGGCTTCCAATTCAAAATTTCCATTTCTAAAACCTTTGCTAGACGCATAATGAAATCACACACTAGCAAAGCCGTCCAAAGAATTCCACACCACCCTATATTCGAAGTGACACTTTGCCATTAAAAAATCTGATCTCAGAAGGCGCAATACTTAGGTGCTGGAAATCTTTTAAATGTCCCCGTATATTTTATGAACGAGTAATATTGGAAAATCAACCATCAGATCGATTTCACCACAAAATAACTTGTACAAATAATTCATTGAAATTATACATATTTCGCCATCTATCGATCGGTAGAAATACTAAAACTTTCATGAATTCGAAAGAGAGGAAACAGAACTGTCTCGGTTTTACAAACTGTTTTATAGATGTCGCTGTTTGCCCCCCAAGAAGGTTTCAAAAGCGACCGTTCTCCCTGATAGATGGCGGTTGTGAATTGATTCAATTAAATCACAGACAAGTAGAAGGAACACTCCCATATGCGTGCTTATCGGAATACAAATCAAACCTATAAAATTAACCAATGCTTGTGTTGACCATATTGAAATTTCAGTCTGGTACAATTTATTGCGACCAACACAAGTAGGAATGAAAGCAGATTTGTACTCGATGTCTATACTGTTTTTTAATGTTTTTAAACAATTTTTAAAAGTATTAACATTGTATAATGAGTATATACTCTTTATAAATTCGTATTACTAACGTAAACTATGTTTATATTATACAGGGTGTTTCATAATTGAATGCTGATCCTAAAAGGCGATAATCCTTGGATGATTTAAAAAAAAATTCTTCTTATGAACATAGGTCCGCAACCGCTTTATTTCTGAGATACAGTAGGTATGTTTAATTTAACAAAAAAAATCAGTTCTTCCCCAATATCTCTGAAACTGCTTTGGCTTTTTTTTTCAATTTTGGTACATTCAAAGTACACATCAAAATACATTTTTTCCATGATAGAGGATTTCTTAATTTTCATCAGTGGCGTCCCTGTTAACATGCCCTGCCATATTTTTTAAATATTATTTTTGTTATTGTCTTCTATCTTCTCCTAAAAATTGTCTCCTGCCTTTTTTTCGTCTGGCGAACGGTTTTTGAGTTAAATAAAATGCATTAATTTGCTTGTCCCTATGCGAAATCAGCCGTTGAAGTGTGGGCTAGAAACATCTAGTATGCTAAGAACACATTTCGTTGTTTTCAACATAAACAATTTTGACACTTCTATAGCTAGATACGTGATTATTTACGTTATAAAAACTTGTTTATTAAACAAAATTATGATAAATTTTACAAAAACCGAATTAGCAGACATGCATTACTTGTATGGGCTTGCTGACGGGAACAATGACCTAATAGAGATAGACCCCGTTATTTACATTTCGGACTGCAGCCAACAACGAGTCACAGTCTAAGCCCTATGTTTGTTTTCATTCGTTTTATGGAACAATGTTGCCAGTGAATCCAAAAGTTGGAAGAGCTGATTTCCTGATCGAATTTGTGTCCCATTTTCTGTCTTCTTAACAATCTCAACATGGTGAATTTCACAGACGGTGTTTGCCTCCTAAGTATCAATCACATATGTGTATACGGAAATAAGAATTCATTTTGGGATGGGTAATGTATTCAATTGATCTCCTTCATGATCACGTACGTCGAACAATCGGCAACGGTGGAATCTTTCGCTTATCCATTAATAAAAATTGTAGTTGTTTTGTGTGAAGTGAACTTCTTTCTCATTTTTGTATTGTGATTTTGTGAATATTTCAGGGAAATATCAATCAGATTATGAAAGCATACTCCGAACTTTATGAAAATTGTGTTTCTGTGTTGAGAAGGACGTATTTCTGTAGGTAAGTTTTTGAGGTTATATCGTCAAACAGAGGCGTAGACTTTTATAAGAAAGGTGTCTTGATGATAATTGTAATATGGTGTTGACCGGCTTCCTGATTTGTTTCTTATAAATGAATGCAGATAATGAGAAATCGAATTCAATGCTCGCAATGTTTATTTCATACATTCATAAAAATAAGATTGAGCAGCTGCTTTTATATTCGTTTTTATTCTTGCGTGTTTCTGCCATTGAGAATGTTACACCCATGGCATCACACCGATAGCTGGTCTTTCGAATCGTGCGGACGCGAAATTCGGGATTTCATTTTCTATCTCCGTTTTACTTGCTAGCCACATTGGTGGAACGTGTTGGAATCACAACATGACTCGCTGTATCTGTTTGTTCTATAATCTAAGGACGGGAACGCATATGAAGCCAGGCGACTATATCAAGAGCGCTTCCCAAATAGAATGGTTCCTGATGCTCCAACGATTTCAAGCACCCACAGAAGGTTATGTGAAACAGGAATTTTTGAGCCGAATCATCACTTGAAAGGAGCACATAGGACTGCAAGAACTCCAGCAATTGAGGTAGCTGTTTTAAATTCAGTTGACGAAAATCCTGAAATAAGTACGAGGCAAGTTGCCAATAATTTGAGTATCGCCCATATTCTAGTATTGAGGATTCTTCATGATTATTTATTTTATCCCTATCACATTCAACGGGTTCAGGCTCTACTTCCTCGAAACTTTCCATTACGAGTGAATTTCTGCCAATGGTTTCTCCAAAAAGTTACCGAAAATCCTTTATTTGACAGGGAAATTTTATTCACGGACGAAGCTAGTTTTACTAAAAACAGGATCAGAAATTTTAATAATAATAATTTTTGGGCCGAGGAAAATGCGCACGCAAGCGTGGAATCTCATCACCAGGAGCAGTTCTCATTAAATGTCTGGGCTGAAATTATTGGAGATTACCTAATTGGACCTTTTTTTTACCACGCAGATTAAATGGACATAATTATCGCCGATTTTTTTAAGATAATTTGCCAATTCTGTTGGTAGATGTTCCTATTTTAATGCTAAATCGCATGTGGTCTATGCACGAGGGTGCACCTGCTCATATTAATGCTCTGGCACGCGAATATTCGAATCAAAACTTTCATAATAGCTGGATAGGCCGTGGGGGAACAGAGTCATGGCCAGCTAGATCCCCAGACTTAAACAGTTTTGATTATTTTCTTTGGGGACATCTTAAGAGTTTGGTGTACAGTCAACCAATTCTAACTGAGGAAGAATTGTGAAACCACGTAATAGTTTCCTGTGAAGCAATAAGGAATACTCCAGAAATTTTCCAAAGAGTACGCGAGTCAATGAGAAGGAGGGCTGAAGCGTACATACTTGCAGGAGGCGGACATTTCGAACAGTTAATTTGATTTTGGTATTTTTTGTTCATAATAGTTATGTTTTAAAAAATAAAAAATGTATTTTTATGCGTACTCATTACAAAAACTAAATAATAAATACCATAACATTATAAAAATCATGCCTAGATCCTTTGGTTACCACAATTGTGAAATTAGGACTAAGAGAAAAAATCGAATAGGGACAAGCAAATGGATGTATTTTATTTTCTAAATCGAAAAAAGGTCCGCCGGACGAAAAAAATGCAGGAGACCATTTTTATGAGAAGATAGAGGACAATTAGAAAAATAATATTTATTTGGACAAAAGACAGTAGCGTATCATTATTTTGATCAATAATATGACAGGGCATGATAACAGGGACGCCACTGATGAAAATTCTTTATCATGGAAAAAATTTAAATGTACGAAAATTGAAAAAAGAGCCAAAGCGGTTTCAGAGATATTGGGGAAGAACTGATTTTTTTGTTAAATGTTCATATGAAGAATTTTTCTTTAAATCATCCAAGAATTATCGCCCTTTAGGATCGGCATTCAATTATGAAACTCCCTGTATAAGTATCCTAATGGATCTCACAAGAACGGATTGGTATCTTTTTCGTGTATGAAGGATACAGAGGTACACTTCTAGTTGAACTTCTACTTCCTAGATGTCACGGCATGTTTCCGATCGACTTATTCGCAAAATAAAAGTTGATTTGAAATGAAATATACCACTGACAATCAAAAGCTATTAAGAATACACGTGTAGCAAGCTCCTACGCGGTTTATGATTGTAAGTAAGTATAGATTTGGCGATGATTCAAGCTGTTAATTTTTTTAAACTACCTGTCTCATCTGACACTGAGGATTATCGAATATATTCCAGTTAATTGTCAATCCACTCACGCAAAATTGCATTGGCACGATTTCTACCATGAAGGTTTTCTAGCGGATAATGAAGCGGCTGCTTATAAAAACCTAAACATTGATGTTGGTAGGTCAGTGCATTAGGATGGAAACAATTTGCTAAGGCAGTGCCGGACTAACGACAGTTTGGGTAATTTTGAAAGGAAATATTAATTTGAAATCGAAGGAAATTCTCATTTGAAATCAAATGAAAAAATTAATGCAACCAGACTTTTGGATATATCCAGATATTTTTAGATCATCTTATCTTGCCCAATGTGCTTATAAAGGAAACTAGCACTGTTCGAATTCAATTCAATTTAATTTATTGACGGCAATGTACAACATAGCGAATATAATAATAATTATATAAATATTAATAATATTTTACCCCCTTTTGAATAGCCTGCTACGCCTAAGCAAATGTGTGCTTGTGCTGCGGTTTCCAGTAACTCTCAAAAGGGGGCCGTAGGTGAAAAATGTTGATAACGGACAGTCTATTATTGTTGGTTAAGGGAGAAAATGAAGCGAAATATATGTCAGGTTGATTATTGTGTTGTATCGATAATTTTCTAGAAAATATTATCAATTTTTTCTTTGTTGGTGATTATGATTTTTTTTATGGCTAGTTTGAATTTTTTTAGTTTTCCAATTTGTTTGTGTTTTAATGGCAAACAATTATGTAGTTTTGGACCGAAAAAGTGTACAAATCTTTGGCAGTGACTCTTCTTAAACAATGGTAGATTCACAGTAATATTTTCGCGTGATCTGGTTTTTATTTTGTTAGATTTTTCATATTCCTGTTTATGGAAAAACATCCAGATCAGGCATGAGTAGGCATAAAGACTTCTTACATCAAGTAGGTTAGATTCTTTGTAAAGTTTTTCAGTGGAAAATAGCTTCTTTTTTCTAAATACTATTTTAAAAATTGTGTTTTTGATATCTCATTTATTATTTTCCACGTTTGCTTTGTGTTTCCTTGGGTATTCGTTCTTAGTGTGTTTTATCAAAGTGTTCAGTCTATTTTGTCTCTTTTACGTTGTAACCAATCCATTTGTGATCCAAGGATTCATTTTTATTTTTTATGTGGTATTTTTATTATTTTGGTTGACGCAATTATATACGTTTTGAGATTCCCAATGAACCTCTCATAAGCGGTCTGTATCTCTTGGCAATTCTAGGTTTCCTGGCACCTTTCTTTTTCCAGAAGGGAATCTAGTTTATTATAGTCAATTTTCTCATAAAGGTTTGATGTGTCTTTAACTAGGTTTTTCTGTTTACTGATTTCAACTTTATTCGGTATTCGTGCGGTCGTGTAATGATCTGACAAATTTGTTTGTATAACAGATGACTCAATATTTATGTTTTTGCAACTATTTCTTTTATTGACAAGCATATGATCTATTATACTACTGGTTCCATTGAAAGATCTGGTAGGGGCATTAATATATGATAAAAATCCATGTTCATCCTTTATATTTGAGTAGTTCTGTACATTGTTCGAGTTTTCCAATAAATTAATGTTGATGTCGCCAATGAAAATTTCAATTTGGTTTTTTGATAGGTTTGACAAGTAATTCTGGAGATCTATTTGATAGGTTAGAATATCTATAGATGGAAGTCTATAAGAAGCCGTTATACCAACCTGAATATTTTTTTCAAATATAATTGAAGTTCTTATGAGATCTGTTTCTCTTAGATTGCATGTCGTTACACTTTATACTAGTCTATTATTGATATAGATGATCAGACCATTATTTTTATTCACCTTCGATCCATTGTAGTGAGCAGTGAAGTTATTTATATTGAATTCGCTTACCAGTTCTATATCCCATGTTTCGGATAGTACAATGATGTCTAAATTTTCCAGATTTTCAAGTATGTATATTAACAATTCATCATAGTGTTTTCTCAGGCTTTTTATGTTGAAATGCACAATCCTCAGCGTGATTTCTTGAGCTTCATCCCTCCCCCCATTCTTCAAAACCATTGAAAACATGGGTTTTAATTTCTTTTTGACTGTCCAGTATATCTAAAAATTCTAGCATTTATATTTAGTATCGTTACAAAAAAGAAAAATATGTCAAATGAGAAACCTCTATTTTTTTTTGGAACCCACGCACTGATGAGATGACATACACCCTTTGATAAACTACATAATGTTGCCTTTATTTATATTCGATGTTAATATCATGGTAAAAGCAATTTCATTCAGAGTTTTTCGACTGTTATTTTAAGAGCTAAACGGCAGGACAACCATTTTTGCGATTTTTATAGTTTCTTTCAATATGTGTTTTTCTTTTCACGTTTCTGAAATTAGCTATGATTGAATAATATACTTTTTTCTATGACTATTGAAAAAAGCGTCATTGATAAGTAAACTCTAGTTTCGTCCCCGAGTAGGTAATGATCCATTACTCAACAGGTTCGAACCAATCACAGTTGAACCAAATTCATTACTCAACACTTTGAAGCCATTCACAGATGAGCATATTCATTACTGTGCAGTTGTGTTTGAATTGTTTCCATTCGCAAGTATGCCTTGAGAATTTAACAACTTCAAACTTGTTCTCAAACGTCATAATCATTGAATTGACAGTTCGTTTTGTAAAATATTATAGTTTCTAACGAAATACAAGAAGAAAAAGATGGATTCGGAAAGTGACAACGAGTGTACCCCACCAGAAATTTGTCGTGCGGCGAAAATAACATCTTCAAATCTATTACCAAATAAATCCAGAAAAAAATATGAGACGATATATGCAATTTTCATGGATTGGCGAAAGAAAAATTATGTGAAGTCGTTTTCGAAAAATGTACTTCTAGCATATTTTTCCCAATTAGCTGAAAAATATAAATCGTCCTCGCTTTGGACACAAAATTCAATGTTAAGAAGTACCATTCTAATCAACCACGACGTCAACATAGAACGGTTATTCAAAATTACGTGCGTTTTTGAAAAGAAAATCCGATGGTTATATACCGAGAAAGGCTCAAACATTCACCCCAGATGAAATAAATGCATTCATAAACAAAGCACCTGACGAAATATATCTTGCGACAAAGGTAAGAAATTGATATTTTTTCAAAAGTTCACTTAACAAAATGAGAGAACTTAGATAGGAACTTGAATAGCTTCATATCACTTTGAGTTGCAAGCACCTTGTTGCAAGTTGCAAGCTCTGGACTGAGGTTTTTTCCTTTTCCAACCACTGATTTAACAATTATCAAACTGTTTGAAATTGAATAAAATAAAGAAAATTGGAAATATTTTTTATGTATCTTTTTTAAAGGTTGCACTGATCATGGGAATCATGGGAGCCTGTCGTGCGAATGAAATGCACTCTATGAAAATAGGGGACTTGGAAGATCTTGGATCGGCTATATTTAGTCCGGTCAATTTAGACCAAAAAATGAGAGTGAAGTTACATAAAGTCCCAACAAGCTGAATTTTTGTGAAGTTGTTCAAAACATAATTACAAACAATGTCTAGAAAAGTTCCCCGTCATTCCCCTGTAAGGAAAAAATTTAATTCAAGGTCAAAGGTCAAAAAAATGAGTTTTTCGCGATTTTCAGCAAAACGGTAAGTTTTATCATAAAAGTACCTCAGACAAAAATTGTAGATCATAAAATTATCTATAAAAAAATACTTTTTTTCTTACGAGCCACCGTTTCTGAGATATAACGATTCTAAAAGTTATAAAAGTTGTTATCGTCATAATATGCATGAGTACGCCACGTATATACATCTCGTTATTTGATATCGTTATTTGATGACATCGGGATGCGTAAAACACAGAAATCTACCATTTACGATTGTTTTGAAAAAATAAATATTGATATTAACAACACTAATGCGACATACATCATTGACGGAGGATTCTTACTACACCGCGTTGTGTGGGATAGCGAAGAAACATTCAACGTTATCTTAGATAAATACGTTCAATATGTACGTAGACATTTTGGTTCCAGAGTTACTGTCGTATTTGATGGCTATGATGATTGCAAGAGAAATATCAAAGCTGCAGAACAACGTCGTCGAACTTTAGCAACATCTTCATCTTCTGACATTTTATTTGATGAACTTATGACAGTCCCAACCAGTCAACAGAAATTTCTTACTAATACCCACAACAAGTCTCGGTTCATTTCAATGTTGAAAGAAAAGTTTACGGCTGAAAATATATTGGTAAAACAAGCTAATAATGATGCTGATGTATTGATTATTGAAACAGCAATAGAGCAATTCAATTTGACAAATACAACTATTGTTGTTGGTGAAGATGTTGACTTACTTGTATTACTCACTGCTCGAACGCCAACTGAAAAACTATTTTTTTCTTAAAACCAGGAAAAGCTCAGCATCAATCGCTTAATTCATCAAAAAGTTTATTTACTTTTGTAAAGTGTAAAGATCATGTACTATTTTACACGCAATAACTGGCTGTGATACGACATCTGCATTTTACAGGAGGGGTAAAACAGCAGTTTTCAAAATGTTTGAAAACAAGATTTAATTCAATGTGCTGAAGTTTTTAAAAAAGTGATTCAACTCAACAAGAAGTTATTACCAACGGCATCCGCTTTCTTCTTTCTATGTACGGAGCTCCTAAAAACTACCTGTTTAGATAAACATCGATATGCATGTTTCGTTAAAAATACTAAAAATAAAAACAAGTTCAATTAGCTTGTCTTCCTCCAACCTCAGTTGCTGCTCACCAACATCTTCTTCGAGTATATTACCAAGTTCAAGTGTGGCTTGGTTATCAGCTAGACCCTACAGACTGGGGTTGGAAGTTGGTCAACAATATATTAGAGCCAGTTCAAACTTTACTTCCACCTGCGCCGGAAAAACTGCTGAACACTATTTTTTGCAACTGCAAAAAGAGATGCAGTGCTAAATGTGGTTGCAAAAAAGTCGGTCTGTCTTGTTCTTTGGCATGCACAAATTGTCAAGGCCGGTCGTGCTCTAATATTGAATCACAAACAATGGAGGATTCGTTTGACTCCGACGAAGTATCATGCGATACATCGCTATTGACGCAATTTACTTGCATCCAAAATGAAGATGAAGAAGAAGCAGGAGAAGAAGAACAAGAAGAAGATCAAGAAGAAGAACAAGAATTTGAAACTTACGAATAAGACGAATAAACTTCAACACTTTTTTTTCATTTACATCGCTTTTATCTTTCCCAATCTTTGAAAATTTTCGTTATTTTGCAATAGTTTTACATTAAACAGGATCACAACTGACCCGTGGAGTAGGCCTACTGGCGAAACCACGTTAACAAAAACGCGCTAAGTACACTACCTCATAGGTGGCGTGGAAACGTGTGCATATTATGACGATAACAACTTTTATAACTTTTAGAATCGTTATATCTCAGAAACGGTGGCTCGTAAGAAAAAAAGTATTGATACTTTTTTTATAGATAATTTTATGATTTACAATTTTTGTCAGAGGTACTTTTATGATAAAACTTACCGTTTTGCTGAAAATCGCGAAAAACTCATTTTTTTGACCTTTGACCTTGAATTAAATTTTTTTCCTTACAGGGGAATGATGGGGAACTTCTAGACATTGTTTGTAATTATGTTTTGAACAACTTCACAGAAATTCAGCTTGTTGGGACTTTATGTAACTTCGAATGTCTAAATTGACCGGACTAATTAGTCACCATACCAAACACCAAAACGAAAATTGTTCGGAAGTTCACCTGAGCCTTTTCGCCATATTTGTATTAAATATATTACGCTACGACCGAGTAATATATTAACAGATTCATTCATTTGAATTATCAGAAAGGTAAATGCACCAAACAAAGAATTGGAATACATAAATTCGGAGCCGTGGGAAAACAAATCGCAACATTTTTGAAACTTCCAAATCCAGAACTATATACTGGGCATATCTTTCGTAGATCATCTGCCACCCTGCTAGTGGATGCGGGTGGAGACATCACTTCTTTGAAGAGGCATGGAGGGTGGAAGTCAACATCTGTGGCGGAGGAATACATAGATGATTCGATGAAAAATAAAATGAATACTGCAGAAAAAAATTTTGGGTTCAATGAAACCGACTACCAGTACCAGCAACATTTCACAAAAATTTATTGCACAGAACACTTCGGAAATGAAAAATGGAAATGTGAATTTGGATATAGAATCCTTGATACCTTTAGTTATGATTTCCAACTGTTCCAATTTTACTATCAATTTCATGAACAAAAAATAATTTTGTTTATGCTATGAAATTTTTCGAAATATAATTATAGATTTTTTTATTCAATAAAAACTCCCTACTATGCAATCAAATGAATTACACTCTTTCAGGATTTCCTTTACAAATGAATCTTATTTTCAAATAGTCTTGATAAAGTCACAGAAAAAGTATAGTATTCTGCTCGCGAGAAATAGCCATTACTCTCTCGAATGATTTCTGATTGACAAACTTCATTCTCACGAGTAATAGCCACATTTCTCGCTCGTTGAATAATATACTATTAACCCATTCCCTCCGATGTCTTCTATTGACACCACAAGAGATGGAGGAATTGGTAAGTTTTCGAGTTATTTGTCAAACATATATTTTTCGTTATACTTTTTATATTTTAGCTTCAATTGAATACATAACATAATAAAAAGGGTTGCCAAATTTGCAATATAATTCCACTAGTGAAAGAGTTTTGACTTATTTCAGTCTATAACTATATCAAATTTCCGATTTCGACGTTTTTCTTTCTTTCCCGAAAAACGCGATGGAATTGATTTTGAAATTGTCACCTTAAATTCTTTGATCAGAAGTTGTATAGCGGCTTCGCATGCCCATTCAAGTGTGACCACGATAAATTAAAAGGTAAACCACGATGAGATTAGTCGAGATCAAATCAACGTTACATCACCTGAAGACGGCAGAATAAATTTTGCCGAAACGTCATGTGGATCTTTTATGACCAATACCGAGTCGTGAAGGGGTGACGTTTGCAATGGGCAGTTCTTTGAAGACTATGAATTGTGGATGGAAAGATCGATTATGTTTTTCCTTCTACTCTGCTACCTTCATTTCTGTAAAGCATCAATAGATTTCCAGAATTCACTGAAATTCCTCTTCTTATGTTTATTCGTTGCGAAATGAAATTCAGCAAGACACTACTACCGGTACGGGTGGAATTTGTAATTTTTAATATCCTAGAAATGCTCCGTTTGCATTGGTTTCAGTCTGTCTACCTTCCTAAGAGCTAAACTTCCAGTCCATTCAAATAATTATATTGATCGTACGAATGCTTGGATGGTTTTTTGGGTCCGTATATCTTGGGGGCATATAACCTCGTCGCCAAAAACAATTCTCTTCGCATCATTGAAGCAATATCTATTTGATCTTGAGTGAGATACATTTTCATCAATCTTTGGCAAACGAGCATGTCATATGTGTCAGCTCGGAACGTCATTTCTCAACAATAATTATTGAAATGCATCTTTTTGAATAGCCCCGCAATAGCTTTTTTATTTTTTCAGTCGTAGATGATTGATTTGATGAATATTGTCAATGTTTTCGACAATACATTTTAACATAGAAACCATGAAATATTTTAAAGCAAATCGATGAATTTTAATCATTAATTAAGATATCATGTCATTAAAAACAGAAACAACAGACTGTAACGTACACCTATCACTAGTAATAATTATTTATTTTTATATTCTATCTGAGCTTTGAATGTTAAAGAAGATAAGTTAATTTGCATATATTGAAGGTTTTGTTGGAATCTACAATTGGTTTTCACACATTGGTGTACATATGTTTGTTCCTGCAATTTTTGTTTTGAATCCCAATTGCCATCGTTTCAAAAGGTAACGCATTTTTTTAAAAAACCTCATTTTTAACCAAAGGAATCAAAAAGGAGTTAGTTCCTAGGTGGTTTCAGCTATCTCTAACATTGTGTTTTTATTCTATACTATTTAAAAATTGTAAAACTAATTGTCTGTTTTTTGGCCATATTAGCTCTTCATTTTCAGGCCATATTACCTTTTCATTTTCAGCAAGCTCAACTTCGCCTCCTCTATTTGGAACCCTCAGTAAAACGTTTAGGTTAGGTTGAAACACTCGAAAATGTTCAAAATAAACTCCTGAAATACTTGTCCTTCAAATTATACACCCCCACATCCGTTGCTCCTAAGTGATGATTACAAAATATTATCTTTGGAAAAACGAAGAATTCTGCATTAAATAATAAATGGAAAAAATGATAAATAGAATAAATGTGAATATGACATCAAGATCATTGAGAAATCACGATTTGTTTGATATCCCGTTCAAAAACACGAACTCTGCTAGTATCTCACCAATCTGTAGAATGACTTAAACTTTCAATAAATACTTTCAGGAATATGACATAAGTATTCAATATATCGTCCACTATATTTGAAAATTGTATTGAACGCTCCCTTTTGAATGTCAATAACTATAAACTTGTTGTTAATTATAAAGTGTTCACCTAACACAAAACTTGACTCCAATTGAGTCACTTCTATGTAAATTGCTATGAAGCAGCATTATAGTGACGGAAACTGATACTGCAACTTCGACTCGGTGGTTATCACGTAATCACCACTAAATCAACCACTATACAGTAGGAATAACTAAAATTGTATATGTGTATGGTTGTAGTCACGTAATTCCCCTCTATGGTAGCGACTCCACAGTTCTATAACTTATTAGTGTCATTTGAGGTGTCTGAAACATTAGGGCCACTGAGCAAATCACTTTAAAGGTTTTCAAACTTGAAGGTTGAAAATAACCGTTGCGGTAACCATCATGTACCACTTGAATATCACTTAGAAATCACAGTCACTTTCAAGAGAGTATGATAATTTCGGTGACGTTTTGGTAACTTCCATAGAACCTTCAATGTGACAGGCACTTGATTGTGATATGTGGTGATGGTTGCCACGTTTTTGCTATGTCCATAAGTGATAACCACAGTTCGCATTTAATAAAAGTCACTACAAATTACGATAACATTCAAAATTTACCATTCCGCGCGATTACGAAAGCTAACCTAAGTTTTCTCAAATTATTTTATTGTGGCTTTCAAAAAGTTTGTTCAACCTGTTACGTGAAACATGAATGATTTTATTCTATATGAAATGGATTATGCGTTTTCAATTTTCCTTGATTTTCAAGTGACCGTGGATTGGTCCGTGCGATGACGAAAACTAACCTAACTTTTCTCAAATTATTTTATTGTGGCTTACAAAAAGTTCGTTTTATCTGTTACGTGAAACGTGAATGATATTCATTCAATATGAAATGGGTTATGCGTTTTCAATAGACAATTTTCCTTAATTTTGAAGTGACCGTGGATTGGTCAGCGCGATAACGAAAACTAACCTAACTTTTCTTAAATTATTTTGTTGTGGCTTACAAAAGTTCGTTTTACCTATTACGTGAAACGTGAATGTTATTCATTCAAAATAAAATGGGTTATGCGTTTTCAATAGACAATTTTTCTTGATATTGTATAAAAAGGTTAATTTAAATAGATCGGATCTCTGACTTGTGCTCCTGCTTAATATTTATACTCAAATTGTTAATTCTGTTTGCATAAATGCCATAATTTTCATTACTTGTTAATTGATAATTGTTACTTGATACTTGATAATTGTTGATAAATCCACTATACTTGCAACATGTCCTCTCTCAACAATTGATGACCATGTACCCGCAATTTCGAGGTTAAAACTTTGAAGTGGCAGGTTATAATAGCCCGACGTGTTCGCCCCTTTCAAGGGTATGAGACCTATTGTAATTTTTAGGTTATAACTTTGAAGTGGTAAGTCATGAAGTGCGACGTGGGTGCCACTTTCCAGCGGTGGAAAAGTTAATAATGCAGTTCCACTGGACACTTTATGATGGGAGGAGCTTAAGAGTGGTATATTTACACTTTCTGCCACTTTAAAGTTATATTCTCCAAAAGCCGCCGTATTTACAGGATTATGCTGGGTCACCATTATTAGAGAAATGATCAAAATATTCAATAAAGATTTATTTGTCATCAGCACTGCATCAAACGTAGTAATTTGTTACGTAAGTATTTGTTTCAACTAACCAAGATTGATAAAACAATGTTTGAGGGATTTAAGTATATAATTTCAGAGGCGAGTTATTTCCAAAATTATTCAGATGGCGCGTGCTCACAATCGAGCTACAACACCCATATTTCTCATAAAACTTTCAATCGTTTTAATTTTATTCCGATCAGAAGTATCCAAATTCAATATACTTACTTACGCGTTTGTATGTTTATATGTAATATATTTTTAAAGTTGATCGAGTGTTAGAAATGAATCAGGCAAAATGAAAGAATGAGTAACATTTATCACAAAAATATGTGGCTGAACAGAGATCAAGCTACATATCATTTACACAAACGCAGCCAGTTGTTTGACGTGTCTAGTGTCGGCCACTACATATCCATGTTTTTGCCAGTGATCACAACGTGGTTGGAATGTGGCCATCTGAGATCCAGGAACGTAGATAGGAACGTAGCAGCCACCAAAAAAGTGTTTCCCATTTTGGCAGTGGTTCTGGTCAAACACTTCAAAGTTTTCCAGAATCGTGGCCGCTACGTTCCGTCCACTTAAAATGCTCTTGGTAAGTGCATACTGTTCTGGGCTTTCGCCTGTCCCAAAAATAAGTAAATAAAAAAGACGTGTGGCACTCGGAGACTGCCGCGGTAAAGCTATTGCATAGCATTTTTTATCAACTTACGCAATTATAATTATATATTTATTTTATTTATGCAGTATTTTTTTTTCTTTGATATTAATTCAAGTTACACTTTGAGCGTGGTGACCGATAAGAAAACAAATTTTTTTCTTTTATTAAATAAATGAGAAGTTAATATTGTTCAAAATATTTTTTTATTATCTTTCAATACATGTCGGTTCTTCAGGAATATTTATCATTGAAACTATAGGTTTATGGTAACTGAAATAAGAAACATAAGTTTGAGACTTGATATCTTCTAAATATCTGGAAAATACCGCATCAATGGTGGTTCCATATTTTGTTGTGGATTCTTGTGGATCATTATTCATTTTCAAATTCAATATTTTCGAAAGAAAACTTGTCAACCTCTCTGATTTTTTATCAGCGAAGTTGATGTTGAAATCGCCAGCCAAGATAAGTGGAAATTTATTACCATTTGTACCAAGCATTTTCGACCCTTCTTCAGTGTACTCCAGTAAAGTGCAATGAATAAAATGCTCTACCTCGTCTAATTTTGGATTCGGAGAAATGTAAATTGCTACCATGACTATGTGTAGGCCATTACTAAGTTTGCATAAGCACGCACAAATATCTCCAACAAATGAGCTCCTAACATTAACATCTATACTTTCTCACAAACAGCTGATTACGTATTCGTCTGATTTCGGAGCAGCTCGTCTCGATTCGTGCGAGCTTCGTAGAGTCGTACCATGAAGTAAATACAAAGAGGAGCTGCCCTAACGCCGACCGCTGTGCCGGTCGGAGTGGGGGGTGTTAGGTTTATTTTCGTTACGGATTTTCTGGATTCGGTCTCCGCGCTCAAGGCCCGCGATAAAAGCTATATGCAATAGCTTAATAAATAAATAAATATTTTTCTTTCATCGTTATTTATTTGAATTTGCTCTATTCCAATATCCGATTCATTTTTTTATAGCTGCCTTAATGGAAGACAAATGAGAAAAGAAATGGACTACCAAATTCAATTCTTCAGAAATAAAATTAATATCACTAATATCATTAACACTTTTAAGGGCAGGTTCCTACACAGTTGTAATCGTTCTAGCTCACCATCTGATATCTTGAAATAATCTTGTCACAGGCAAGTTAAAATTTGAGTGTGGTCAACTGGGCTAGTACAACACTGCGTTTGAAACCAGTTAGTCGGATGACTGGATTTACCAATATCTGAGAAAGTATCGGGGCCATAGTAGAACTGGGATTACATTTCGCAACTGTCACCTATATGAATTTGCCAAAGCGCAAATTTGAGAGTCCTCCAACAACTATTTAAATTTTGCGTAATATTTGATCAATTTGAATACAAAAGTGTCGAAAAAATTACTTACAGAATTTTGGAGCGAGTAGTCGTGTAGTAAGGTGGCAGTTGACTCGATTGGGAGGATTGTGGTGTCATAGTCTTTTTAAAAGTGCTATATCTATAAATCTCGAAACGTCGGTGAGATGTAATAGCTGCCCTTCTCCATGTCCTATCGACGAGATGGTCGCGTTTTTGAATTCAGCGGACTTTTTATGTAAGAAAAAGTTACTTTCGGAAGGCCTTTTTTTTGATTTTTTTCCTTGATACATGTCAAAGTCGACAGGTGTGCCTTCTATAATTTCTCTCGCCATCATCTCGATTTTTTAGGATTTACGGTGAATCTGTTGGATTAAGATACCACATATTCTATTTTTTCGGAATCTACGCGACATTTCCAACATTTTGGTTCAAACCAGAGATCGTTAGGACCACTTTGGTTTTTCGGCACTTTTTTTGGTCCAATTTTTTTTTGTTTCGATAGATCCGAAAATCTTTTTATAAACTAATTCGACCATTCTGAATCGATAGACGTTCGCAGAATTGCTCTATCTTCCACCGTTCCTGAATTGGAAAAAACAAAATCCGGACTTTCGGGAAAAAGCCGAAAAGTATTTTATTTCAGGAAAAAATCTCCCAAAATAGTTTTTTTCATAGTTTTTTGCATAAGTTCTTCAGAATTTCCCACCGATCGCTACGTCCTGGAATTTTTAACGATCTTTCAAAGAGAAGCCTGCACTGACGCCCTCTCCATAATAACTTTTCCATTTTGGAGCGGGAAAAAATATTTCCTGTACTCCGGTTTCATTGTACTCCTCACCATTCGAAAAAATAAAAGCTTTGTGCAAATCTATAGAGCACATTATTCGATAATACGCATTGGCGCGCATACTGGTAATGATCTCAATTTTTTTAAAGAAAAAATGGTACGCCACTAAGATATTTCAAATTAAGAAAAATTTTGGATTTTTTGTTCAATTTTTGACAAAAAATCTCTCTTGCCCTTTTTTTGTATGGGGCGCCGTTTTTACGCAAAAAAATAAAACATCTTAACGCGTATTTTTCATTTACTTAATACATTATCAAGAACTATCTAATACAATAACGTTAAACCAAAACAATAACAGAAAATAACACTAATATATGAATAGGCGAAAAGCTACAACAAATGTTCAAAATGACCTTCCTCAGACGTGATACAAGATTCAACTCTTCGCCTCATTGATTGATCCCGCAGCTGGTGAAAATTTTTTTCAAGGTCCCAAGAGTGGTTTCGGATCCCACTATAAAAGGTAAGGTCCCCGTGATTTTAACTCGTACAAGTTTTCATTAACTTCTGAGGGTTGTTCAAACAACTAAGAAAGAGGTAAAAAACAATTGATTGTCGTATTCGCGTAAATATTCCTGGTGTATTTCTTATTGTCTCACAGCCGGCTATAATTTGATTCCTCAGGCCTTCATCATTTTCGACGGGAGTGAAATGAACTAATGACTTGAGAAAACCCCAAATGCAAAAATCTAGAGGATTTAAATCCGGAGATCGAGCAGGCCAATGTACCTCCCCTACATATCCAACGATATGGATATACTGTATCTAAGTGATTACGTACAATAATGCTGAAATGGAGTGGTGCACCATCATGCATGAACCAGAAGTGTTGTCTCAGCTGTAGAGGAATTTCTTCAAGAAGAACAGGTAACTCTTCCTGTAGGAAATTAAGGTAACAGTCGCCTGTTAGTCGTTGTGGGAGGAAATATGGACGATTAAATGATCATCAAGTACCCCAAGCCATACATTTAGTGGAAAATGATGCTGAAAATGAGCTTCAAAGATTCCATGTGGATTTTCCTCAGCCCAGAGGTGATTGTTATGGAAATTTCGTGTACACTGTCCTCCAAAATTAGCCTCGTCAGTAAACGAAAGGCAATTTAAAAAATTAGGAATTTGAGCGATTTGATGAAGAATCCAATGGCAAAAAACTAGGCGCGGAAAAAAGTCTCTAGGTAGTAGAGCTTGCACACGTTGAATATGAAACGGATACAATTGGTGTTCTTTAAAGTTTTTAAATACAGTGAAGTTGCTTACATTCAGTATGTTGGCAATTTTTCGAGTTGCTCAGTTCGTACTTCTCGAGGGCGCCCGCAGTCAACCGTTTGTTTCTTAAATGTACCGTTTTCGCGCAAACGTTGGTGAAGACGAGCAAATATTGTGTGATGGGGTACCCTACATCCTGGACGACCATAGACAAAATGCATGTCTGACAATTACGCATTTGTATAATTTTCCATTATTTTCGACAAAAGAAAAATTAATTACCTATTATCATTAATGTTATACCAAACTAAAAGCTTAAAAATGAAGAAATGCTAATTTGACATTTCGTTGAAATATTCGTATTTAACAGAATTTTGACAGTAGCCTACTAGCATCGCTACTAGATAATGTATTAAAGTAATGACAAATACGCGTTAAGATGTTTTATTTTTTTTGCATAAAAACGGCGCCCCGTACGAAAAAAAGGCAAGTGCAATTTTTTGTCACAAATTGAACGAGAAATCCAAAAAATAACTTTTATTTGAAATATATCAGTGCCGTACCATTTTTTTCTTTAAAAATATTGAGAGCATTACACGTATGCGCGCCAATGATGAACATAAAATTCTTAATTGCATGTCAAAAAATGCGCAACGACCAGCTCTTGAAACTCACCAAATTTCATTTGCATATCTCGACCGATTTCAGAGCAATAAATAAATAGTCAGTTTTTAAGAAAAACTTTAACACCCCGTATCTCGGAAAACGAAGCATTTGCGTACAAAAGTTATATAGCAAACTGTCATTATTTTTTCATGCAGAATCGCACTTATTCACTAACACCCTGTATAATATAAATAATAAATCGGCTTAGCTAGGCTATATCTTAAGACTACAGAATGAATAAATAGACTAATACATTATGTACATATAGAGATCACTACGGAAGGACTAGTTTATTATGTATTGATGTCACAGCAAAGGGAGTGAATGTATTTTTTGAGATTTGGCAACGAATCTGTATTGTGATCATTTATAAATTTCAATGATCTATCAATATGTGAATGTTTGGCATAATCACTAGCATGGAACATTATATGGAAGGTATTGTTACGACGATGAATTCTATTTGGAAGATTGAAGTTTATCAATTGGAACAATTCGGGACTAATTAACAATCCATTCAGTAGTTTGTAAATGAAGCATATATCATTTACTGTTCTACGGTTTGTTGAGGAGTGCATATTGAGCATTCCAGTTATAGCAGAGTACCTTATCATGATTTCCAATATTGACATGAAGTTTGAATGCACAAAACCTCAAGAACTTATTTTGAATCTTCTCAATGGTGTATTTGTGTGACGCACCAGATATCTAAGGAGGTCGTAAATCACCAACCACTTGAGTTATCAGCAGGCGGTGGATTCTACGCAGATTTGTACCTGCTCTAGCCATTAAATTTTGTTTTATAGGTAGGTATAATGATATTGGGTTAAGATAATTATTGAGAAAAATTGCTTGAATATAATTGAGAATTGTTTATTTATATATAATATATGATAATAATATATATATATATATAATATAATTATATTAGATTATATAATAATATATGATTTACCTAATTAATGTAAAATGTCAAACTTTATACTTTATAAAAAGTTCAGTTTCTCGATAAAAGGTATTTATAAACAAAATTCACTCACGAAGATCAGTTTCATTTCACTGTCGTCATCCAAATTGATAATAAACTTTTCTTTGGGAATTTTTTCTATATCCATATATGAGTTTTCCACATTTTTAATATGGGAAACACACTTGGAATGTTTGCAGTTTCTGTTTGAATAAGAGCTACCACAGTTGAACTTAAGGTTGGAGAAGTATTATTTCTTCGAACTGCTGACTTAAGCTGATGCCATATATGTTCAATTGGGTTAAACATACAGTGATAAGGAGGTAGTCTGAGCACCGTATGTCCCAAGCTTTCAGCCAATGGATCACAAAAATATTTCTTTTTTATCGAATAACTGCGTAAAACTTCTAGTAACTGTTTTTTTCATGGCGATAATGCTGTTGGGTGGAATATTTGGTATGAGTGTATTTTGGAACCAGTCTTCGAATAATTCGGCTGTAGTATTATCATGATAATCGACTGAAGAGTCCTTAATATTATTTGCCGATAAAGACAACGCATTTGGTATAAAACCATTTTCGGTTCCTGCGTGAATCATCGTAATGCGTTTTTTTTAATAGACGGCGAATTAGTTTGGCATAAGTCAGATGAGTCTACCCAACTTTTGTTTGGAATATCGTGTGTATCGAACCAAGTTCCATCCGAATACACTACTGTTCTACCATATTCTGTAAATTCGTTTATTGCCAATAAATACACAGATTCCATTAAGATTTTTCTGCTACTAGTGAGTTTTTCAAATTTAAATCCGTTTTGTAAAAGAGACTTCCTCAAAGTCTCTTTGCAACACTGGATCCATATCCTAGCCAAAGAAACAGCCTTAACAACACGGTGCCCATTGCTGAGGACCCTATCCCACTACCTGACTTTAAAGCCTTTATCAAATCTAAAAGCAGAGAATACTGGTAGAATAGTTGGACATCATCACAAATCAAACTCAGGGAGGTCAGGACAACGACCACACCTTGGACTCGTCTCCAGGAAAAAACAATCAATCATAACACGCCTGAGAATAGGCCACACCCGATACACCCATGAACACCTACTCAAGAAAGAAGAACCCCCTGCTTGTGAAGTGTGTAATACAGAAATCAGTGTCAAACATTTCCTACTTCAGTATCCTAAATATACAATTAGTAGAATCAAATTTAAGATCCCTAACTCTATATGTGAACTTATTGAACGATGACTGCAACTTCCAAAATATATTTGAATATCTGGAAGACATTAATCTATACAATGAAATGTTATCTATATTCTACCAATGCTGATAACCAAGTTCGTGGTTGATGCAGTTATTTCTAAATTAAACAAAAAAACACTGGA
Organism: Gonioctena quinquepunctata; assembly: GCA_018342105.1. Taxonomy (NCBI): domain Eukaryota; kingdom Metazoa; phylum Arthropoda; class Insecta; order Coleoptera; family Chrysomelidae; genus Gonioctena; species Gonioctena quinquepunctata. The sequence continues at coordinate 242,049 of JAFIRS010000074.1, read as the reverse complement.
TACCAGTTTCATTCTTTTTAAGCCGTTGCATTAAAATATCTAATGTATGCACAATTTGCTCTTTATACAGGGCATATATTGTTCTTCGAATTATATCTACATCACAGCCATCTAGTTTCCTTGAACCGCCAGTCTTTTCGTTTCTTTCTTCTTAAAATAGGGGTTCTCACTATTTTGAACACTGTGGACTACGGTGTTTTTGTTAAAGAAGCACTTTCTTGCACAGCTTGATCCTTGGACATTCCACGTTCCAGAAGGGAAGTATAAACATTTAATATAATTTGTTTCCCATGAGGGTGTAACATTTGTCGACTAGTCTTGTTTTCCAAATCCGGTAGGTAATTTATTTTGTAACCGTAAATAGACCATTATCGTAAATAGACCATTAGTACTGAAAGTCTGGTGGCCAGGTAAGTGAATTTTATTATTTACACACATTTAAACATATCCTTACAAAGGGTTCTAAATCAACCTTAGGAGATTTTTCATTATCAGATAAATTTAAATACAAAACTGTCAACAAAAGCCAAAAATAATGGAGAGCCCACTATTATTGAAATGCCAAACTATTTCATGAGATATTTTAATCCGGACCTGGCAATCTTTTAAGGGGCACACACTTTTATTGTTTATCTATATTTCGAACAATAGGTAATAATGAGGGTCGTCGGCTAATATTGATTTACGACCTTCTTAGATTTCTGGTGCGACCATAGTAGAGAGACCAAACAACTGAGGCATACTCAAGGTGGGAGACAACCAATGACATAGTGAAAGATAAACGCCATGTGAAGTGGAATACATAGAAAAATCGAATTAAACGGTTTTCTTCACATAAAAGATTCAATATAAATTGAACCAGAAAATGGTAGATCTCAGGTGAGAAACAACTACTTTCCTGGCAAATACCACGCAGAACGTTGAATGATATTCACCTGAAAATCCATGCATACCTCCATATAAATGGACATTGAATGCAAATGTTTCTTTCTGATAAGCTCGATTTTTTCACCTGAGATCTACCATTTTCTGGTTCAATTTATATTGAATCTTTTATGTGAAGAAAACCGTTTAATTCGATTTTTCTATTTATACCACTTCAGATGGCGTTTATCTTTCACTATATGCTAGTCGGGCTTGCCACTCCTACTGAGAAGGAATCTTTTATTCAGAAACCTATCGAGGTGGGAGATTTTCGGAGTGTTTCTTTCTGTCACTAGGTACCGCCAGTTTAAAGTTTTCTTTTCCGGCGTACCTATAGGTGTTATAGACTCGATGATGGTTTTGGTTATGTTGTGTCTCGCTTCAGCCAGAGCTCTTCGGACCTTTGGCTGGTTGACTACTCCGTACTGATGAGGGCCAAAAAAGCCTGAAACCGGTATGCGGATTGTTAGGTGAACACGACATAAATTAAACATAATCGAGCTTATCAGAAAGAAACATTTGCATTCAATGTCCATTTATATGGAGGTATGCATGGATTTTCAGGTGAATATCATTCAACGTTCTGCGTGGTATTTGCCAGGAAAGTAGTTGTTTTTCGCCTGAGATCTACCATTTTCTGGTTCAATTTATAATGAATCTTTTATGTGAAGAAAACCGTTTAATTCGATTTTTCTAACCAATGACATGTCAACCATCTTCACAGAGTGGATGGATAAATTATCATAGCTTACTTCTAAAATGTGTTTTTTCATAGGTACAGTAACAGCTAGTCTGAAGAGCATTCCAAAATTTCAATAATATACATGGTACCCCATTCGAAAAATATCCCCTGAAATCTGCACGCTACTGTATTTTCTCAAAGTTCAGTCATAACCACACAACTTTAACATTTAACTTTTTTTTATGGGCATTAATAATGAAGATAGGGGGTGGGTAATTTGAAGTGATTAACCCGGTACCATTTTCTTCTAACACTTGATTGATAATAATGATAATAATTTTTGTATCAATAAATAATAAAATCTACATATGTTAGGTTCTCACGTCCAGAGGATTCATTATCGTAGTATTGTCACGAGCAGTCGAACAATTTGAGAAAAACAACACTCTCAATCTACAATTTTATTGCCAACGTTTCGGCGAGGAATCTAGCCTTCTTCAGGGCCCAAAGGTGAAGTGAGTGATGTAGTCAAAAAATTTGAAGGAAGAGTTTTCCTGGAAATTTTCAAAATTGTTCTTCAATCGTTGAAATATGGGTATTGTCGGTATTCGAAAACATTTGACCATGTCACAATGTATTATATCTGTGTTCTGAACGTTATTAATTCCATGTAGGCTACCTTCCACGCCATAGGTTTATTTTATTATTGTATTCGAAAATACCACATTTTTCAGAGTCCTAGGAATACTTCAAGAATCGAAGATACGCCAGCGGCAAAAGATGTGCAAACAAATCTTAATTCCTATTGTCCTAATGGTACATTCAATGACTCACCTGTTATCAATAATAATCCGGCTATATGTGAAAACACACACGAGAAATACACTCAACGAACGATTTTAAAATTCGGCAATGCTAACGAAGGGAAATGTTCGCTATAAAACTTGAAACGCGAATTTGCGAAAATGCATCAACGGCGAGACACGAAGTTGCCAAGCGTGTGTCGAGGAGTGTCACGAAATTGTTGAAGCATGCAAGATATATGAACAACCAAGGATTCCGCGAGCTCACGTTTTCTTCAAATCACTTTTAATTATATAACAAACATTGAGGAGTGAATTGATTTTGTTGTTCCCTATCTGTCGTCTAATTACGCACAGATTAGTCAAATCGTATGCGTTCAGATTTTCCACTCGTTTTACGGGAAATATCGATTTTTCATGTACACGAACAGTGAAATGAGGGAGGAACTTGAGCAAATTTATGTCTCGAGGAAACAACTTCCGGATCGATTTTTGTTTTATTATTTTCAATTCTATGTATTACTCTAGCTATGAAAAGTTCATTCATCAAAACCACAGAGAGAGAATAAAATTGAATAATATTGACTATTTCCCTCATTATTTTTAAACCAATGAAATGGCCGAAATTTCAAACAGAGAACCAATCAGATCAGTTATATTGTGATAAATGGTAGGTAGGTAGGTAAGCTTTATTGTCTAAAATGGAACATTTTGTCGACAAAGTCAATAACTTCTACAATACAGTACAGTGTTTACAAAATAAATGTTCAAATATAAATAAAATAAATTGTTTTTAGAGAAACATGCACAAATAGAACATATTAAAAATCAACGGGATATGAAGATTATGACAGAACGACATGTATTTTAAAACTTGATATAAAAAATCACAACATGTCATAGAAGGACCAGAATTCATATTCAAAATATTCGTTTAAACTATAGAATCCTTTGCCCACTAAGATGTTTTTAACAGATTTCCTGAATTGCTTCAAACCATTTATTGCTGTTATTGGATTTGGTAAGTGGTTGTAAATTTGTTTACTTCTATAGATTAATGTTTGTCTAGTCAAATATGAAATAGGAAACGGAAGGCCAAGTTGTTTTTCGTTGCGAATATGTCTTTCCCTGTTTACGTTTATTAACTTTTCTCTATATTTATGACATGCCGTTTCTAGGATGAAAATTTCGTATATTGTTAATATCTTATTGTCCGAAAAAACTGGTCTACATGATTCTCGCATTTTTATTTTGAATAATAAAAACTTCTTAACAAAAAATTAAACCGACGATATACGGAACTGAAAAGTAAAAAATAAAACGGATGTAGGAGAACAAAAATAATGACATTAGCGATCTGTCATTGTCAACTACATTTGTGTGCCAATGTTCACAAGTGAAAAATCAATTATTCCCTATTGTTCTACCCGCAAGGGTGGATAATTCCATTCGGAATATGATCAACTGTGAGGTATACCCTATCTCATAAAAAAAGAATAATCCAAATCGAAGAACCCAGTACAAAGTTGTACCTGATAGAATCGGTAAACGGACCAGAATTCAGAGGGTGAGTGATCAATATTTTGCTACCCTTAGGGGTGGATTTCATCTTTTAAATTCGAATGAGACCAACTTCGAAGTACACCCTATCCACTGAAAAAAGAATTATCGGAATCGGACGTGTCAGTAAAAAGTTATTCGTGATCATACATAAAAAAAATTAAAAAAAAAATACGCGTCGACTAGAGAACCTCCTCCTTTTTGGTTTCGTCGGTTGAAAATCTCAAAGCGCGCTTTTGGAAAACGAACACACTTTGCAAGAGAGCCTGGCTAGCAGAACACCAACAGGAATGATTCAATAAATGAGTAGTACGCCATTATTGAAGCTGACCGACCAAGTTCGTGGGATATTACATTGATAGCGAAGCAACCAGAGGATAATTTTTTCTTTAGTGGTAGTCAAACTTTAAATTGGTATCAATGCTACACTAAAAAATTTTGTAACGGGCTTGTTTACAATGAGCTGATTCCCCAATGTAATTTGTTCGATATTTAATTTGAATATGACTAAATTTGTTTTTTAATCATTCAGAATCAGCTTATTTGCACCACACATTTTTTGCATATATATGGAAATAGACCTGATCAAAGCAGTATGATCTTCATTGTGCCAAAGAATTGTGGTATCGTCAGCGAACAATGTTAGGTGACCAGAGATATCTAGGATAGATATATCGTTAATGTAAAGCAGAAATAGTATAGGACCTAGAACACAGTCGCCTGGGGGACTCCACGTACAATCCTCCCATTTTCAGAGGTATTTTGACTCACTGATATTATTTGGTTCCTGTCAGTAAGATATTATCTGAATCATTCCAAAGCTGTACCCCTAAAACCATAGTTGGAAGAGCTTCTGCAACAATTTATGAACAAAATTAATGCCGAAAAATTTGGCATCTTATTTTCATTACTAATAGCGGTGTATCATTTTTCAGTTGAGGAATACGATATTTGTTAAATTCTAGAAATCCAAGTTATGGTATTTTTTTGAACAATATTTAATTTTTATATTTATCATAGACTCAGCCAGATTATATATGGGAACTTTCACTTCCCATTTCATTCCTTAAAGAGTTGAATTTCTAAAAACACTGAATTGCGTATTTCTTTTTTGTAATAAAGACCTCAAATACCAATTTTTATTAACCCAATTTGAAAAAGCTAACGGTACCCAAAGTTTAACCCCCTTTTAACCTTTAATGTTGCATTTTCAAAAAAACTGAAATACGTGCTTCTTTATTTGAAAGGAAAATCCCAAATAAAAATGTCCATGACTCTAACTTCAAAACTAACGGTACTTTCACTTTCACCCCCTTTCTCACCTCATGTCCAAAATTCTACGAATTGAACTTTTAGAAAAATAAACTTTTGAACTAAATTTTTATGTGGGGTCTTTTAAGGATTTAATTAGCATCTCTTGAGGATACTATGAGGATAAATAAAGACAGTCTTTTGGCAAAGAGGTAGGGATCTTTAACGAGCTCAACTTCATGAATTCGAGACCGCCATCTTAACTTCCCCTCCAAAGGACGACATATCTATCGCTATATCTCGTAGTAATTGATATCTAGCAGGTGGTCACCCATCCAAATAATAAACCGCGCTCGGTATTGCTGGAAACCAGCAAAAACATTAATTAATTTAAAAAAACTGTTAACGAACAAAAATTTAAATATTAAACGAAAAATCCCATAAAGAAAGCGAATAAGAAATATGTTGAAAATATCGAACAAAGTATTGAAACAGACAATGGTGTCTTCTGGAGATTTGTAGGCTCTATGAAGAGTCTCCCCAATAGTAATAGCTAAGAAATGCTTCACAAATATGATACATTCATATGAAAATATAGCGACTGCATTCGCAATTTTTTTGAAACTGTGTATCATGAAGAAGTATCTTTATACGATATTGTGAGCTCTGAAGACACGGATAACTGTATCAATCCATTAGTAGATATAGCAGTCTTTTACGAAAAAGATATTTGCTTTTGAAAAAAATTAAACCAAAAATGTCAGTAAGCCAGGATAATTTTCCAGCTTATATTTCCAAAGGATGGTTCGAATTTTTATTGGACCCTCTTAGAATTATCTTCAACAAAATATCTAAAGTGGACACATCCCAACAGGTGGAAATTTGTTCGATTTTTGAAAAAGGGGAAGTAAATATGATTATTAAATATTGATCAGTATCCCTATTATGTGTGCCAAGTAAAATCCTTGTATTCATTCTGTACAGTAGACTCTCCTCTCATATATCTTCCCAAATACTAGAAGAACAACATGGTTTTATGAGTATGAGAGCGACGACAACTAACCTGATCTGTTTCACACAAATTGTCAATAACAGGCTATGCAGTCTGGGAAAAGTCCTCCTGGCAGAACCTGTACTCTTTTTTCCTGTCAAATCCCAAATTCTTCAGGTGTCTTATATAGTAAAATGATCAATGGACCTAAGATGGATCCCTGAGGAACTCCCAGATCCATCTTATGAAAGTTCGATCGATGCTCGTTGGTTTCAACAGACAAATGTATAGTACTATCCATGACAAAAAGTTTCCATGAAAGCCTAACGAAGAGAGTTTGCGTCCGATAGAGTCGATATGATAATTTGAATAACTTATATTCATTTTAAACATTATAGTGCGCAAACCTATTGTTTTTGTCTAAGCTTATTTTCAGATGGCATCGGGCGAAGTAACATGCATTTTCTGGAAGGTTCTTTGAACCTTCAAAGTTATCCGATCCACTGGAGGTGGCAACTTTTTCCAATACAATGGAATTGGTGAGTTTTCCGTAGTTCAGAATGGAAGACTATGTCTCGCACCAGGTTGTGAATGCTTTTGCTAGAAAATTCAATTTTCTTTGTAGTTCATCAACATAGAGAACCACCCAGTTTGTGCTTATATGGATAGATATCATTTATAAATAGTGGAAAAATCAGTGGACCTAAGATGGAACCCTGAGGAACTCCAAGATCCATGTCATAAAAGTTCGACAAATTTGATTTCAACTGACATATTTATGAAGCAAATGCATGATACTATTCACGACAAAAGGTTCATTTAAAAAAAAAATTGACTAATTATTACCTTATTTGCAGATGGCATCGTGCGAAATGAAATGAGTTTTCTGAACCTTCGAAGTTTTCCGATTTACTGAAGGTGACGATTTTTTCTTTCCTCATTGCGAGTCAATTCAACTGAGTAATCAACCGATTTGAACAATGCAATTATATGCATTTCCCGTTGAGTAGGTGGGTCATTTAGATCTCATTCACCACAAATTGTACATTATGCAATCTATAATTGCAGTTCACTTAGCTCTAGGCTGACGCATTCCCAGAATTTACATCCAAAAAACAGCGAGGAAGTCAAAGAATCTAGATAAACACTTTCCACCATCACTTTTTAAGGAAATGAAAATGTTTTTGTCTTCACTGAAATCATTAGACTCGGATAGAATGACAATGCCTGGTTTCATACCAGTTAATTAGTATATGAAAGTACTTCAACAAGAAATCAATAATGGCAACTGAGTTCAGTGGCGTAGGTGACATTTATGTGGAGATTTACAATTCCATACTATGAATTATTCTTACAGAAAAAAAAACAATTGCCACATATCGAATATCTTCAGAATAATTTTTTTTAATTTTCAATTCACTGTTTATCTGAGCTGGAATGCCCTTTTCCTGTATTTTCTGTATCTTTGGAGCCCCTCACCAATGCCATCTATGGGGGTCTATTAGATAGATAGATAGATAGATTTTTGTTTTATCATGTTATGTGTACAATACATTTATGACAAACCCAAATGATATACAATTTTTAGTAAATATAATAAATGAGAGACAGCTAAATAAGGTGTAGATATGACGGTAATGTACGGTTAAATATGTAACGATAAAAGAATAATGTCTAGATAAACAATTATAAAGACAATGAATAATACATAAAGATATATTCATTCGTATGTGTAAAAACGGGAACACAAGCGTAAAATAGCAGGTCATAAACCAGTTGACATAGAGTAATATAATATTTTTATAAACATGTGATTTTATATTAAAAAAATTTGTTAGTATACACAAACAAACTGTCAGGAGTGGGAACAAATTGTGAGATGAATCATGTAGCTATGTAGTCAAAATAAGGTATCATGAACTAAAGTCAGTAGTTAGGTGTGTGTAAAAACCATATCTCAGTAACAGGTTTTTTATAGCTGTTTTGAAGTGCTCAAACATCATTTTTTTTAAATGGTCTAATAATTTATTGAAGAGTCGTAGGTTGGAATAGTTCCTTGCAGTTACTGCAGTTCCTTAAGATGATTATCATTTCTGGTATTGTATTGATGTATGTTATTATGAACCGTGTAAGTTACTAACTTCTTATGTATATCAAGGAGATGTTGATATATAAATACTATCGGTAGGGTCATTATTCTTAGATTAATGAATATTGTATTGCAAGAGTCCCTGAGTCCTGCACCAGCAGTTATCCTAACTGCTTTTTTGCATTATGAAAACACGTGAAGCGTGTATTGCGTGTATTGCTTTGACGTCAGCGATTCCCCACTGAAATGGTGCTCCGAATTCTACTGCCCAATCGTCTGTTATTCTGCGAACTAAGAATCCTGCGTTTGATTCCTTCAAAAATACCTGAAAATGAAAGTACAAAATAGGCAAATGGGATGTAAAGCCATTGTACCGCATTGTACAAAAAACTACTCTACAACTGTACTGACGTTTCGTGAATAAATAACATTAGTGACGTTAGGCGAAAATTTTGAATTACGATCCATCTATGCATCCGACCACTGAATTCCCCATTCATTTCTTATGGGTCTAAAAACTACTGAGTCTCTCGGCTGCTTTTTGGATGCTTTGGCAAATTTCTTAAGATCTATTTCTGTTGAAATAGATTCAATGTACCTTTCTCAACAAGTTATAATCGAAATTTTACAATAAAATTGTATTTTTCAAAATAATTAATGAATATAAAATTGGTGGGCAAATTCGATGAAAGTTTGTCTTAGCTTCATTTCGTTATTGATTGGAGGCAAAATTTGGCGGGAAATTCAATGTCATGAACATAAATGAGATCTCAGGTCTCATGCATACCTAACAGTAGGCTCTGATCGTGGGGAAAAACTTGAAATTACGAATTGTTTAGCGCCTGGCTACAATCACAGACACCCAAGTGATTGCAATTTCTATTTAATTCCAACAGAATAAAAAAAATCAAATATGTGGATAAAACACTCTGCTTGGTATGTAACAATTACATTCAGGAGATGAATTATGAATATTACTGTTTTGAACGTGAATTTTCAGCGGAACTGTCGAAGAACCCAATACAAATAGTCGTGAGTGTAGTTGTTACTTCAAATATGGTTTGAAAGAAAATGGACCTACTACATTTGCCCCTAACATTAACGAGAGAATGGTTTTTGAATGTGCTGACATTTCTGTAAATAAGGTTATCTTCACGCTGGCCTTCACTTTTCCCTAATTCGTAATCCAGGATCTAAATTACACATTTCTAAATATCCAGATGAAAGACTGTTTTCACCCCATTGAATACATTTCATATCATCCTGAAAGTTCATTTATAACTGATAGCTTGATTATTCTCGGAGCCATTATTGATTAGTATCGAGTATTAACTAAACAGATCACAGTCACAAATAATGTCATAACCTTAATCGGACATGTAATGATTAATGATTGCGCATAGCAGAAATCATACTGAAATCTTTCGAAAAATATTTTGATGTGGAATGGACATGAAAACACGTACTAATGATGAAGACAACCAATATTTGATGTCTCTATTCTAACATTCACTTTTAGATAGCGAGGTTTCATCTCAAAGTTGAACCTCCATAAGACTCCCATGTTCAAAAAATTTAATATAAATTTCCCGCCAAGGGATTTCAACCTCACTAATATGGTCTATATATAAATATTTAGAGTTTAGCTGTGAGTGGTTTAACGAAAACGCATATATGTTTTTTGTACCCTGGCATCACCATAAATAACATAATCTGGTCGCAATTAAAACAATAGTCATACTTTACCGTTTTTAATGAGGTCAGCTCACATTTACATACAGGATACATATTTTAAAGATACAGTTTGTATTCAGATGTCATAACATGGATTGAATATCGATATTGATTCATAAATCAACTGTTATAGTACCGGATCGGATAACTGTCCTTGTTGGTATCCTAGTGGTTTCTATTGATTCTACTCTCATTCTATGTTTTCGAGCACGGTTCCCCCCAATCATCCATCCACGTTTTCAATACTGTAATTTCAGATATTGGTTTATACTCCTGCAACTGAATACTGAGTTTCAGCAATTTATTTATATCAAGTTCACAACTGCCCATTTCTGAGTTTCACAAAGTAGAAAAAAAGAAGAGAACAGTAAGAGAGGAATCATTTATATTCCTCAAAGTGAGATATATATTTGAATTTGTATTCTCTCTGAACTGTTGGTCGGGATACAGCTGTCCAACCACAAAACCTACTCTTCATCCAGGTAATGCAAGGTCACGACTAACGGGCCTGAATCCAAGCTCCGCGGCGCCGGATGTATGGCACCAGGGTTTTAAAAAAAACGGTGTCGCAACAGAGCCTTCGAAAAAAAGGGAGACATCTCGGAATAATCAGCCTTACCCTTGCCACAGGGCTGGACCAGTTCCTTCCCTCTCACGCGTGGGTACAAATAGCGAAAGGGGATGAGGACAAACTTTGGCTTTCAGTGAAAGCCATTCCGAGCGTACTGCAGGATCGGAAGATAACTCTAAGGGTCATCCAGATGTAGTTCCAGCACTGTAAGGTAGCCACGGCAGTACTTGCACTCAGGAACCATGTATACCACGTGGTGAATCAAAAGGTCTGGGAGGGAGTGGAGATCTATTGTGTAGCAGATCATCTGGGATCTCCCGTACCTGTATTCTCATCAGGGAAGATACAATGGGCCAAAAGGTCCAAGTGTCATTGGAGACTACGACCAGACGAGCTTATGGAGTTTTTAATGGGTTAAGGTGCAGGATTTTCTCCACCCCTCCCAGAAAAAGGTGAATATATGAATTTTGCATGATGTGGCAGGTCTTTATTGATCAAGAATTTCTTGTAATCATGATTCTATTAATGGTGTTAGCGAAGAAGTTTCATCACTTCACTGTGATGGTTTGGTACGTTGGCCGTTTTCTTCTCACATGGTAATTATTCTTTGAGTAAGTAAGGAGTCGTGGGAGCAAATCTGGTCCTCTTTTCCAAATAGTTCAATGGGAAGTTCATTGGGTCCGAAAGCTGTAAATAACTACTAGACTACAATTGGCTGCAAATATCATTCTGGTCCAGACTTCGCTATTAATGATTGACCGGTAATCATTTGAGACAATATTGTTCTGGGTACTACTAATGTATTCAATTGGATTGGACATATATCTAGTGAATATCCCAAAAATGAGGATTTCAGCATTGAAACTCATGCAGCTCTGGTCTTACATAATGTTTGAAGAACTGAGATCTGTTATTTTATCTTTCAAATGTCTGCCATTGTAATGTAGATAAAATTTTGTCACCTCTCAATCCTTGCGTGAATTTTTGGAGAGGACTCAACGAAGTTAGACATAACTTGGGAAAAGCAATTCGGAATGATATTCAACTTTATAATAGTTTTTCAGAATATATAGAAATTCTTGACTTTCTGACACTGCGTGTTTCTCAATTTGAGGTGGATCCACATCAATGAATATAGCCGAAAAGATGCATTCAATATGCAAAACTAACTTGTTTTCAATTGAATAATGGAATTTTGGAAAAATTCCATTAACCATTGTTAAAATTAAAGATTTCTTCGAGGGAATGAAATATAATTTCAGGATTTAGAATATTTCCAACGATACGCCGTTATGGAAATAGAAAGTAGTTTATTTTCCATTCGATTTCATATTCCTAGGCCTTGCGGTATTTCAGGAAATTGCTTTTGTGTTATGCTAAATGAACTGATGATAGTTTTATGACAAAAATACTTGAGGAAAGGCTATTGCCTGTGGAGCTATATTGTATTTGGCAGGTTTTGCGCCTCTCAAAACAATTGACATTACTGTAAGTTGACAAGAGCCAATGTCACTATACAACATCAGTATGAGGAGTGACAGACGTTCCTGTCGCATGTTCCTGTTTATGTTTCTTCCGGCTACCTAGTTTTAACGAGTCTGTTTAATCTAAACGAAATCGATCGTTAATTTATTGTTTTTTACCGCTTTCTTAGTTGTTTGAACAACCCTCAGAAGTTAATGAAAACTTGTACGAGTTAAAATCACGGGGACCTTACCTTTTATAGTGGGATCCGAAACCACTCTTGGGACCTTAGAAAAATTTTTCACCAGCTGCGGGATTCGAATCATATTAATATATGATTGTGGTATAGGTAACTAAACATACACGAATTCGAATATTATTCAAATTCCAAGTCATATTATCTTTGCGCTGTCAAATTTATGTATCTTCAAATCCAAATATTGTAAGTTTCCTCCTAGTTGAAGGAAACGGATATCGAAAAATTACACGTTGACCCCAGGAACGAGGTCGATGGAAATTTTTTGTAATCAACTCGTATATTAAAATGGCGTTAAAATATCTGGATCATAATCGCCACCATTAAATAACTATTGATGATCTGCTGTGTAGAACATTATTTTAATTGATTTTTATAACAAGTTTTTATCTGAATGCATGTGATAGTCCTAATTCAATGTTATTTACAGTAATCCGTACAAGAATGAAGAATTTACTCGGTTTTATACTATATTGTTTAGCTTTTTTATAACCTCACATTTTGTAAGTACGAACAATTTTTTGTCATAGTAATGTCATTGTTAATTCAGAGTTCCTGAAGAAGATATAATAAATCTCGAAGACTTGAACAGAAAAAAGAGCATTTCCTTTTAATACGTGACTGAGGAACCCACCAAATACAACCCTCTCTCAGTCGAAAAAAATTCTTACGTATATATATATATATATGTATATATATATATATATATATATATATATATTGACAGTTCGAAGACAAATACTATTTCATATGGAGATTTCTTAAATAACAAAAACTTTTACCTAATCAATTATAATTATCGTAGTATTCAAATTATCTCCATTATTACTAAATTATTGACTTATTTATCCCCCTGTAATTCAGTTCATTTATGCTCAAAGTAACAGAATGTAACTTGACGTCATTTCTTGTGAAGAAAAAAATCATTAAAATAAGAGAATTATTTGGCGAGAATTTGTTTGTATTTAGTTTCACAAATCTTATATATGTGATAATTTGTTATGGAAAAAAAACTCATTGAATTACTGTATGTAATACCGATCCGACCTTTAAGATCAAATCGTTTCTTCGCCACTGTCAAAGACCTCCATAGTTAAATACTTCGAACAGATTTGATATAAACAGTCTAAGAGTAGAAATTAATATCAAATTCTCGTTAACAGTGGTCAGTAATATGAGCGAATTCGCAAAAGTCTTCGTGAAACTTTTGTTGGTGATCAACATTTTCGAATGGATTAGTGCCGATCAATGGTTTCAACAGTGGGCCGCGGATTTCGACGATTTAGATACGTTCAAGGGTGAATATTATTTATTGTTCTCAATTAGTAACATGTGACATAGAGTCATTGTACTAATTCCATTATCTCAACACTAATTCTATCGAATCTATCATCATTTTGAGGGTGTTGATTATCTGACTCTGAATTACATAATTCTATAAAAAAGGGATATATTTGTTTTATTAAAACTGAAAATGAGGACCAAAATGCATAATGTGAATGATATCACATACTTTTCAATACTACCACTAGAATAGTTATCTGTGTACCAAGACCGTAAAGTTGATCTTTTTTGGCCGAATCAGAAAGGACCCCGCAAAATCCTTATGGAAAATGGCTCTCGGCTAAATTCGCTGAAACTCAGCAAAAATATAATATTCGGTATGCTGATCAAAAGTCTTAATGGGCACAACCCTCCATTTTCAACCCCTACAGCCCCCAAAGTACACTTTCCGGTGTGTTAATGCATAACAGTTTGAATTCATCTTCAAAGCGTTTCCTTTAACTGCCCACCCCTTTCATCAAACCAAATCCTACATTCTATCCTCACCACACCTCGTCCTCACCCTTTACATACAATACAAATAATGACTTATTCTCAGAAACGGACTTACTTGACATCAGACAAATATGTTATTACCAGATTGTATTGAGGCAACACCTTCATCGTAGTGAACTCAATGAAATAAATCACAAATACAACACAAGATACAAAACTGGTTCTATACGTACTCCAAAACCCCAAAAAAATGTGTTACAGATGTCGTATCCACTTTCTAGGTCCGAAAACATATAATTCGATTCCAATTTCACTGAAAGAAATAAATTCAATTCCACTATTCAAGAAAAAACTGAAATCGTGGATAAAAAAACAACCAAAAACGCAAATATATCAATGTACAGATACAAAAAATCAATATTTTTAAAATTCATTATTTTCTGTTTTTAATTATTATCAATCATGTAGTGTTAAAATACAATAATGTTTTATTAAAATATATATGCATGTAATGATCATTCTCACTCATCATCATTATTATTCATCATTATTCTATTCAATTAACTTCAACCCATTTCATGTACGAGGTATAAACCTTTTATGGGAACATATTTATTCACACATTTGATTGGTTAACTCATGTAAACTTCCTGTGAACATACCAAACTGAATAAATATTATTATTATTATTTTATATATATATATATAATAAAAACTTTAAAAGATTGAAATAAAATAATTGAAGAATTTTTAACCTTGAAAGTGTGTAATGGGGCGTTAATGAAGGGTTGTGCGGGGGTGAGGGCGAGGTGTGGTGAGGGTAGAATGTAGGATTCGGTTGGAGAAAGGGGTGGGCAGTGAAAGGAAACGCTTTGAAGATGAATTGAAACTATTATGCATTAACACACCGGAAAGTGTACTTTGGGGGGCTGTAGGGGGTATGGGGTTGAAAATGGAGGGTTGTGCCCATTAAGACTTTTGATCAGCATACCGAATACTATCTTTCTGCAGAGTTTCAGCGAATTTAGCCGAGAGCCATTTTCCATAAGGATTTTGCGGGGTCCTTTGCCAATTTCAGGCGAGGCCAAAACATATAATTTGGCCGAGGTGTACACACATTTTTATGGGCGAGTATGTTTTTACATATTTGTTTCTGAAAATAGACGGAAATGCAAGAGTAGTTTCAAATCTTTATTAACCGAATGAAAATAGCTATTTGTATGTCAAGGCCGCGAAATATCTTTTTAGGGTACCGAAAGAAAAGTTATATTGAGGTCGCTAAAAAGTTTCGCGGTCATGGCATACACACTATTTTTCGTGCAATCATCAAAATTACTAAACTAGAAAATTACAAATAAATACCGGGTGGTCCACTTACGACTATCCACCCACAATAACTCCCAGAAAAATTATTTTACAAAAAATCGCCGAGTCATTTGACGAGAAGAAGATATGTTATACTTCAACCCCCTACTCCCCAGAGCAACCCCCTCTATAATTTTAATAAGGAATGATGATCGTGTCATACATCATTGTAATTCAATTCTGATACTAGCAGTGAAAATTTTCCTAATTTGAAAAAGGCGTGCTCGAGATATTCGAGTTCAAATGATACATTGGTGA
Source organism: Gonioctena quinquepunctata (assembly GCA_018342105.1). Taxonomy (NCBI): domain Eukaryota; kingdom Metazoa; phylum Arthropoda; class Insecta; order Coleoptera; family Chrysomelidae; genus Gonioctena; species Gonioctena quinquepunctata. Next base: position 226,322 of record JAFIRS010000074.1, on the reverse strand, counting down.
ATTGTGAGTAAATAAATTATACGAAATAGATTATCAAACAATTATTCACATATATGTTCAAAATGACTGCCATCAACTCCCAGACAGTAGTAGAGTCTATTTTCAAATGCCTTCTGCACCTTTGAAAGTGTTTCTCTGGTAATTGCCTGGCATTCAGTTATAATTCTTCTTTCCAAATCGTTCAGGTCAGTAGGTTCAGTTTTATAAATAACGGATTTCAAATGACCCCACGGGAAAAAATCATTGGGTGTCAAGTCCGGTGAGCGTGCTGGCCATTCTATTGGACCTCGACGACCTATCTATTTGTTTGGAAAAGTTTGGGATACCCATTCTCTCACCTGTAATAGGAAATGAGGTGGTGCCCCATCTTGCTGGAAATAAATATCTGCCAATAGATTTGGATTACCATCATCATCAAGGTCCGTGTTAACAGCATCCAATATAAGTGGTTCAATCAGATTCTGCAGCATATCCAAAAAAACCGCACCATTTGAATCACCTTGGATAAATATTGGGCCAATTATTTTATTACCCAGAATCCCTGCCCACACATTCAACTTTTGAGGCCATTGTGTGTGCTCTTCTCTGAGTAGGCGGGGGTTGTTCTGACTCCAATAGCGAGAGTTGTGTCTGTTCACTAACCCGTTAAAAAAATGAAAACTCATCACTGAGGCAAATATGCTTAATGAATCCGTGGTTCCTCTGTACCATTCTTGTTACATTTCCGCAAAATTCATATCATCTGTCGTAGTCATCCTCATTCAGTTCTTGGTGAAGATGCAACTTATACGGATGAAATTTTAGCACCCTCATTATGGAAGTTCTCGATATGCCTGTTGTGCTACTGAGTTGCCGTGTAGACAAAGTTGGGTCAACTGCAACTTGTCCCAAAACTTCTATTTGATTGATCTCGTTTGTAACAGACGCCATCCTATTTTTTTTTTATTGACGACTGATCCAGTCTCACGGAATTTCACCACAAGATCCAAGATATATCTAGAATGATCAAAAAATACCAAAACCTCTTTCTATAACCATTTTTCCTAATACTTGTGAGTCACGTTTCTGTTTTCGTGTCTCTCATTGAAGAACCGAGCTGTTGCTCGTGCACACTCATTTTGAGCAGCAAAAATAAAAATCATTTCAACTTTCTCGTCTTTTGTGTAAACCATCGCGATACAAGTAGATTGTTGAAATACGTGGTCACTTTTCGATTCTACACTATCACCATTTCACAAAAAAATGCTTCCCAGAGATTATTTCTTCTGTGACAATCATGTTGACAACAGAAAACTGAAACGTGTACTCGGTGAGCAAATAAAATAAGACAATCGGTGGATAATTACGACTGAACTGTACTACTGTCTGGGAAACAATAATGGAGATCATTTTGAACATTTGAACTCAAATATCTCGAGAACGCCTCATTCAAATTCAGAAAATTTTGCACAGCTAGTGTTAGATCAGAATTACCTTCACAATGATCATCCCAATGTCAATGACAATGACCATCACAATGATGACACAACCCTCATTCCCTATTAGAATTATAGAGGGGGTTGCTCTGGGGAGTAGGGGGTTGAAGTATAATATATCTTCTTCTCGTCAAATGGTGTCCCCCTCCAAACAAAAATCGACGTGTCTTGGCACTTTCCGGTTTAATACCTGAAAAATATAAACGGCAGTACGAGAAATGTTACAGCGAGTTTAAGACTCTTTGGCCTTCAGAATAGGAAACGTATATCGCTAGATGGCAGAGCGAGTTCGCCTGATGGAATAAATTCCAACTCCGCCCTATTTATAGCTTTGCGACTCTCGTGCAGGACCGAATATAATAATTCGGTGGTTTTGTGATTCATCGTCCGATTCTAAAAAATATTTGTATTTAGGGATTTTTTGGTAGGAGATCATGAATGTTTCAGCAAAATTCAAGATTTTGAAATAGTTTGCGCACTTAAATGACCACACTGTATAGTATATATTTGAAATATGATAAGAAAAAGCTTCCGAATTTTTTGAGAAATATGTTTTTGAAGTGGCATGGAAATCGAAAGGAACAGGATTGCTGATAGTTTCTAATAATAACACACTTTATTGAATGTTTTCGACTCGATAAAATCTTAATTGGCAACATTATGTAACCGCAATTGGAATATTCAATGAATAAATGAATGAATTGATTGCTTTTTCAAGCAATTCACATTGGTACAACGAGGCCGCTGTTAATGTCACTATTCACCCTGTATACCAAGAACAGAAATCCCCAAACTGAGATCACGATGAAAAACAACAGTGGACAAACAGGTTGTTGTCTGAATTACTTCGCTTAAAGGAGAAATGCTGTACTCCTCCCGTTTTTTTATGGCCAAAATTACATAAATGGCATTGACTGTGAAAATACTCTGGGCCTACGAATTCATGAAAGCGCCGACAAAATACACATAATACTTCTTTCTGTTTGATGTGAAAGATGAGAACTGAACTTTTATTCGATTCTTATACCTGGCTATGTAGTCTAATCAACAAGTTCAAAAACGTGTTAAATAGATATAAAGCTCCTAAAAATATGAGCGACAGCTCATTCGATTCGGAATGACGTCTAGAAAAATGTTTTCTAAGGGTTTATTAGCACGTAAAAAATTGCGATTGTTATTAACAAAATAAGATTAAAAAAAGAAGGTATTTCGTTTTTCGTTAATAATTTCTAAAATAATGATATTTGAGGAATTATGAAAAAAGATCGTGAAAGAGGAGGAAATTTCCAATGAAAAAGTCCCCTCCCGGAACCCTATCTCTATTATTTATAATTTTTTTTTAACGCTGAAAATAGGGCTCCGCGAGGTCGTTACGGCATAGGCGCACCGTCTAAAAAGCCGTTATATCACCTAAAATAATTTTTTTATAGTATTAAATAACAATTTAAAAATTTGAATAAATTATGGTGTAATCTAGACACTTGAACGAAAAAAACTTCGGTAAAAAAAATTTTCATGTCGATTTTTCAAAAAGTTACACCATTGTTGATTAACTAATTTTTTTCCAATCTCTGTTTTTATAAATTACGACATCAAAGTTTAAATAATTGGTCTATAAAATTTTCGCTTCGTGGAGCTCTTTTCTTTTAGGTACTTAATGAAGCAATGCAAAAAAAAATTATCAAAGTTTATTATTCTGTTAATTATAATTTTTTTTAATTAACATAAGATGAAATTTCTAAAAAATGTTATGAAAACAATTTTTTTCTGTAATATCTCATTATTGCTGTTTTTGCATCTAATATAGGTATTAATTAACATTGGAAAACAAAATTTTTCGTCATTTGTTAAGAAATTGTTTATAAACAGACTATTTTGGGATTTAAAAAAAATTTTTTTCATTGTTTATAATCGTTTTCTTTATATTTCAATTGTTTAAATTATTAGTTAAGAATTTATTTTATTCTTAAAAATCGTCATTGACCTTTTTCAATGAATTAACAGAGAAATAAGTTTTTTTTATAAATAATTTCATTGTTTATTAACTTAACAATTTGTTATAAACAAATAATATTAACCGTTATATTTTTTTTCAATAACATCAAAAAATAACAAAAACAACTATGTATAACAAAGTATAGAAAACTATGATGTAAAAAATACAAAAAAAAAATACAAAAAAAATTTTTCTATACTTTGTTATACATAGTAGTTTTTGTTATTTTTTGAAGTTTTCGAAAAAAAATATAAAGGTTATTATTATTTGTTTATAACAAATTGTTAAGTTAATAAACAATGAAATTATTTATAAAAAAAAATATTTCTCTGTTAATTCATTGAAAAAGGTCAATGATGATTTTTAAGAATAAAATAATTTCTTAACTAATTATTTAAACAATTGAAATATAAAGAAACGATTATAAACAATAAACAAATTTATATAAGAATTTTTTTTTAGATCATAATTTCACCTATGCAATAAGATGGTGAAATAATTTTTTTTTAAATCCCAAAATAGTCTGTTTGTTTATACAATTTCTTAACAAATGACGTAAACATTTTTTTTTCAATGTTAATTAATACCTTTATCAGATGCAAAAACAGCAATAATAAGATATTACTGAAAAAAAATTTTTTTGATAACATTTTTTAGAAATTAAAATTTTTGTTAATTTAAAAAAAATTTAATTAACAAAATAATAAACTTTAATACATTTTTTTTGCATTGCTCTATTGAGTACCTAAAGGAAAAGGGTCGTAATTTATATAAACAGAGTTTGGAAAAAAATTAGTTAATTAACAATGGTGTAACTTTTTGAAAAATCGACATGAACATTTTTTTTCACCGAGGTTTTTTTTGTTCAAGTGTCTCGATTACACCATAATTTATTCAAATTTTTAAATTGTTATTTAATACTATAAAAAAATTATTTTAGGTGATATAACGGCTTTTTAGACGGTACGCCTATGCCGTAACGACCTCGCGGAGCCCTATTTTCAGCGTTAAAAAAAAATAATAGAGATAGAGTTCCGGGAGGATCTTTTTTCATAATTCCTTAAATATCATTATTTTAGAAATTATTAACGAAAAACAAAATACCTTCTTTTTTTAATCTTATTTTGTTAATAACAATCGCAATTTTTTACGTGCTAATAAACCCTTGGAAAACATTTTTCTAGACGTCATTCCGAATCGAATGAGCTATCGCTCATATTTTTAGGAGCTTTATATCTATTTAACACGTTTTTGAACTTGTTGATTAGACTAATGTTTATATTGTTATATGTTCATTCCTGATAGTAGAAATTCCCAAAGATCTTGAATAATTCATAAATGATGGGTTTCCCCATGCAGAGACCAAGGTTATTTATAGTAACTTATATTTACAGATAATCCAACAGAATTCAGTTTTCCCAACACCAATTATCACTTTGATGGGTAAGTTTTTAAATTTCAACATTTGAAAATAGATATAAAAAGATTCGTTCCGTCTGTCTCTCACAAAAATTTTTAGCAACTCTTTTACGTGAAAACGAACATCCATTTGAATTTTGAAAAAAGGATATGATGTTTCGCTTAAGAAATTGTTTTTATTTGTGGTTGATCATGTGATTACATTTTTTCTTTTAGAATTTTAACGTGATGATGACAATACCATGTCGAAACGTAGTTAAGAGAAATTATATGAATTGATTGAATCAGACCTTTATTCCGAGAAATTGATGAAAATATATATGTGGTCAAGAAACTAAAGAAAATATAGGTATATATATATATATATATATATATATATATATATATACAGGGTGTAATCTAACCTCTTGCACAGCCGCTAACAGTTGATGGTCCATCAGAAAATTAATAGATTTTCCTTTCGAAATTTTTACGAAAAGTCATTAATAAGCCAGAAAAAAGATATGAAAAAAAATATTCTAGAGTAAGAACATTTCTTTAAATGATACATATTAAAAAAGACCCCAATAGCATTAACAATAGAAATGATATCAAAAACATAAGCCAGATTTATAACAACCTTTTCAACTTTGTTAATAGTAATAATAATAAAAACTGATCTTTACATGCTGCCAAAAAAAATACAGTCCGGCTCATATAATAGAACTCAATATAAACAATCCGGTGTACTTATGAAGAGGGTAAAAATGCATGAAAGATAAACAAACCATTCACGATAACTTCGACGCAGTCACACACCTACAATAACGTTCGTAAGATGCGAACGCAGAATTCAAATAATATAATTTGTAAGTGAATACTCATAAATGTTTCCTTTGCAACGTGTTATATTTCGAACCATATGTTTTTAAAGAATTATTTTAGTGCATACATTTCAATATTGTGTTAAGTTAAATATGTCTCAAACTCCATATTTTTAATTTTAGAATTTCAACCTGATGGTGACAAATACCATGTCGAAACGTAGTTAAGAGAAATTATATGAATTGACTGAATCAGACCTTTATTCCGAAAAATTGAAGAAAATATATATTTGGTCAAGAAACTAAAGGAAACATATGTATATATACAGGGTGTAATCTAACCTCTTGCACAGCCGCTAACAGTTGATAGTCCATCAGAAAAAAAAAATAGATTTTCTTTCCGAAATTTTTACGAAAGGTCATTAATAAGCCAGAAAAAAAATATTAAAAAAAATCTACCAAAACTTTGCTGTTTCGCGTTTTACAAAATTTGGTTGGTAATAAGAATAGTCGCGTATATTTTTGATTAGGTGTCAGTCAGGTAGGTAAGGTTTTCGATTAAAATTCAATGTTTCTTGAGGTTTTCTCATTTTTTCAATTGAAATATAGTTACTCATCATCTTTCAGATATAGAATGGCTTCAAAACATGTTTTACAGCTATCCTCTTTGAATGAATTCCTCCATAATGACAATAAAATTATTAAACACGGTGAACATGACTGAATTGTTTGGAAAGGTTTGTAAAGCCCCTCCCACTACGGGCATCAGACGAGACCACTACCATGCCAGCACTGGCGTGCCACCTACTGGATACGTATGAATCAGCCTTAATGCATTCTCTCATTTTCAGTTTTCAGAACGAATACAGCGAGGATGTTCAATTCCTAACCAATCTAATAACAGAAGTACGTCGTCAAGGACAAACATACCAGTTACCAGTGGATGCCCAACAGTTCAGAGCTTTCGATGAACGATCTGGGACAGGTAAGATGGTCTTGAGAAGGCTGTTCTATAGATATACAGGATGTTTATAATTGAATGCTGACCGCTTTATTTCTGAGATAAAGGGTTTTGAAATTTAACAAAAAAAAAGGTTTTTTCCAATATCTCTAAAACCACTTTGTATTTTTTCTTCAATTTTGGTACTGTAACATCTGTGGATCTAGTTGTGAGGTAGTTATATTTTGTAGTCACCTGGTATCAATTGATCTTGTCAGTTAGTTGTCAAACTGAATAAAGTTATTTCCAATTGTACGAACCAAGTTTCTCTTAGAAGCTAATATATAACAGGTACATGCAAAGTACGTATAAAAAATCCATTTTTCCAGGATAAAGGTTTTTCCAAGACATGATTCGTTAGCATCAGTGATGGCAATTCCTGAATGATTACGTAAATTCTGGAATCTACCTTTCTGAATGGCTGCACAATCGGTTTTTTGAGTTTGGGAATCATGACCAGCGAAGATATACCAAACTGTTTTGAAAGTGTTGGCGTCACCAACAGGTACTATTTCTATGAAATCTATCATGCAATAGGCGATTCAATGAAATGATAATAATCACTGATTTGTTGAGATAAAAACAATAATATACGGTTTACGATAATAATATACGACAATGAAAGTTGAACTGATGAAAGAAAAACCCAGATCCCAGATTGTGTTGAATTGTTGGTGTCCTTGAGGTCGTGAGCGACTTGGTTAGAAGATAATGAACGAGGAAATCAATCATTCCACAGATAGCATGAAATATTCGAGATTAACATTAGATCGAAACTTGAGTAGGGATGTACAAGCTCAGAACATCGCAAATACTCTGAGGTACATGCTCCCGAAATTCGAATATTTGGTTAACATTTTGAACACCCACCATATGAAGATTCTATATCAGTCATTGATAGAATCGAGACTACAATATGGAATAATAGAGTGGGGAGGCGTTTCCACCTGAAAAAAATTGAAATTTTACAAAAAAGATTCTTAAAAATAATATTCAAGAGACCGTATAGATATCCTAAAGACGAACTGTATAGTAAGGCGAAATGGTTCGACTTGAAACATATTTTTTTTATTGTATCTTAGTAAACCTATACAGAAATAAACGCAACCTAAAAACAATAGAAAACGAATACACAACAAAACAAAAACTGTAACAAATTAATTATGTAATAGAATGCGCAGGCTATGCAGTGAAGAGCGGTGTGGAGATCTTTGGACCGCCTTGCTAGTTTCAAATTTTTTTATGTTTCAAGCGAAGGTTTTAAGAAATTGTGAATCTGTATGGACGCCAGAATTTTTTGTTTAAGTAGGATAAAAATTCAAACTTCCTAGCCACTAATAATTGCAAATCAAATAATGTTTCCTTCTGTCAATCACTACAACAGTAAAACAAATACGAAATTTATATTAGTCTAATAACAAATATGTACAAGAGTTTCTGCTGTATAACAAATATGTATAAAAGTTTCTGCTGTATGATAATTTTGAGTTTCCAAAGAATATTGTTTGGGGCTTTATCGACGATAATGTACCTCTGATTGAGAGGAGTTGTATAGCTCGTAGCTAGACTTAGCACTAGCTTCTTGTCCATGGAATGATTGTTCTCAGCAATACGACATGGAAAATAATATTGCTGGTATCAGAATTTGTTTTTACTAAACATTCAATTTCTTGGAATTTGGAATTTCTCAATACACTCAACGCACAGTTGTTAAAGATGAGTGTAATCTCATCAAGAGATTATTGCTTGAAATTATTTGAACATACAAATCAGCCTGTGCTGAGATTTGTCATTATTATTCAATGCTGAAATTGAAGATTGAAGATTAAATTTTGACAGACAAAAATTGATATTTGCTCTATATAAAGAGAAGAAGGTTGTTCTGATCTTGATCAGCCAAGACTATGTTTTACAAAGAAAATACAAATCATAATTCAGCACAATGAAGTTAGAAGAATTTCAATCCAAAAATGACTTCAATTGCAATGATATTCAGAGAAAGTGTATAAGAATTATCTTTGACCAATCGTCAAATACTTCTTCATAAAGTTTTTCTGTATGATGCAACAATATTCCAAACTCCAAGGATTAAATATATACATATATATGTGATCGCTTCACCTAGGTCAGAAGCAAAAAATCACAGCTCTGTGATAATTATCACCAAATCAGAAACTATACCAAAATACATCTCCAAGACCATGAAAAATATATAGTTTTCAACTATATCACATACTTCTTGTGATTGACACCAAAAATCTATCCAAATACAGTGTAAGTGAAACCATAATATTTGAGAAACCCTCTTCAAACCCCCATGAACCCTTGACAGAGGGTGCAATCAAAACAGATGAGACTGAACACAGATATCTTGATTCAATTCGATAATATTACATGTGATATATATAATTCTACCTGAACTCATTTGAATATGGTACTGCACTGGAATCAATTATCTGATTGACCTATATAAGTTTAATGGCTGTTTACTGAGCAAAGACTATTGATGAATCGAGATAACGGAAATTCATGAAGAAATATCCCACGTTCTCGTTAGAAAATATTTCAACGTGACATATATTTAAAATGGTCAAAAATATTCCTACATATCCCGATATCACACTATAATTCACTGCTTTGAAATCACTTTCGCAGAAGAAAGGAAGATGCTCTAATTCATTAGTTGTTTAAACATGAACAAATTCAGAACATACGATCTCTCGATAAAAGATGGATCGCTAAGGGATGAGGATCGCTCGTTGCATTCTTTAATAGCAGATCGTCCTGCTTCGCGTTCGGTCGTCTTCTCTCAACTCTAATGATTGTTCGTCGTTAGATGGCGCTAAGATTTGCAATAGTGATTCTTAGATTGGAGTTGATAAGATATCTTGAGCTACTCTTAATTATTTTGTAACTCTGAGCATATCAATAAGAATTTTAACAGATATATCGTTACAAAACCCAACTTTAATATTCGTACGAAATTCTCAAAAAAGCGGTAGGACAACGATGTTACACTTACCTTGCAGCTCGACTTTTCAACTTCCTAGATAGAAGTTTAAAAGATCTCATCATTCACACCAACTCTATCACCTTGATTAGAAAAAAGCTCAAATCGTATACATTAAACTTAATTCACGATATATTATGAATAAAACATCAATAAATTGAAAATTCCTATGTTATTACCCCCTGTTAAATCTAATTATATATCTGATGAAACATCCCCCTCCTTTTCTCATCATATCATATTCCACAAGCAGCAAAATTTATGAATGAACAAGGAGAATCCTACGGACAACCTAGGTTTCTGTGGGTCCAGTAGTTTATTCAGGAAAATTATAAAAAAACTGATACTCATTGCAATCAATGTATATTACTGTAATATTTATTATAGGAATTCATTGAGGAGTAAACATAATTATTATACTATATTATTATATACATAATTTCATTTAATATATTCAGTTATTTATAATGCACATTATTATTATATATTATATCATCATTGTCATGTTATTATATTAATATCTAGGATATTACTCACATCTCACGACGCACAAGGGATATTTTTGTTAACATTCCTTCTGTGGTTCTTCTTTTTCGTTTATTAGTGGTGTTTATAGATACATTGTATTGCATTTACTCTAATGAACGTTGTTATTATTATCATTTAGAAATCACACTTTGTGATCTGTCCAAAGCTAAGACTGTGTCTTGTCTTTATTGATACTAGGCTACTAGGCATAATGTAAGTTCTGGAGTTCCTGAGGGTTCACTCCAGGGGCCTGTATCATTCTTGATTTACACTCTCGATTTCGTTAATAAAATACACACCTCGTTACTTGTTATGCTGATGATATCCAATTGTTGTCAAACTTTTCACCCGAAGATTTAGCAGGAGCTACGCATCAAATCAATAATGACCATAAAATAAAGCTCAACCGAACTTATAATACTGCCTTTGGCTCTATATTGATTCCTCATTATCTAATACAATGATTCATTCACAGAACTGGATTCGTATGACTTCATCGTAATCGGGAGTGGTCCTGGGGGCAGTGTTTTAGCCAATAGGCTGTCAGAAGTGCCAGAATGGAAAGTTCTACTCATAGAAGCTGGTGGACTGCCAGACAATGTGACAGATATGCCAAATCTGTACTTTGAGGTGGAGTATACAGAATACAATTGGGGATTCGTCAGTACACCGCAGAGCACAGCATGCTTGGGTAACAAAAATATTTTTACAACATTATTACTCGATTTTATAACATTCTAAGTCTTGCTAATCTTCCACTTCTCATTCTTCTTTGTACAATTGAAAGCATTCGGATTCTTCTGTCAGTGTAGTTTCTATACAAAATTACAAGGTACGAAATTTTTGCGTTTTAAAAATCTCAGGAGAAAAAAAATTACGAAAATGTCCACCACATGCCAAACTGATCTCAATTTGGAAATCATTGCCTTCCTTCGTGAATCAAAACTATTTTTGTCAGAATTATTCGTACATATCTAAGAAACGTGTCAAAATTATTCAGATCTAATCAAATATTATTCTCAAAAATGTTAGGAAACAACCGGTAGTTTGGCTGGTCAAGTTAGTCGCTTTCCTCTTGAGGAATTGAGAGTCCTTCGACTCTAGAAACAATTTCGGCAGAATCTTGAAGTTGAAAATCGATTAGAGATCTGTATCTAAATGCTCAATTGTATTGGTGTGAGATTCACTATTCTTGAATTTTAAAATTTTACCCAATACTTTTTTAGAATTTACATTTTAAACGTCAAATTATATTTACTGAATATTTATTTGACAAAATGTCCAAACTGATGACCTGCCGCTTCCATACAATAATAAGGATTTTGTTCGAAACGTTATCGAACTCGTCGACAATACTTTGACGCAGATCTTAAGACACTGGTTGTGTTCCGTAGATTTTACTTCGTAGGTATCCCCATAAAAATAAATCGAGAGGGGTCAAATCTAGTGCCGCGAAAAATGTTGGTCTGCATATTGACAATCAATCAAAATATACTGTGGACGAGCATCGTCCTATTGAAACATCAAATGATCTTCATCATACTGTTCATTTTCAATAAAATAGTCAAGGCAGGATCGATAGCTTCTTCCAATAATTGCAAATACATTTCTCCAGTCAAATTACCAGGTAAAACAATTGGTGGGTCAATTTATTATCATAGAGCCAGTTCAATAGATTGTTTAGTTCATTGTTCATATCTATTTGCATTTAATGCAAGTTTTTACCTATTGCATAGAGCATTGTTCGTCCACAAATGAAATTATTTGACCCTAACATTGATGTACAACAAAAACAATAATGAGTCCAAAACCGTCTATTGCGGAACATCGTATTTTACACTTACAGATTCAGACACACAATTTTTATACAATACACGTTGGACTCTATTACACAGGTAAGATATATTCCAATTCAAAACGTTATGCTCAACTCCTATTTGCTCTAGTTTTTTTATCAATATTTCCCTACCCACTGTTTCGAAGGCTCTTTTAAATTTAAAAATACGGATGAAACAAAATCACCACAATCAACAGCTTTGAGAAAATCATCAAAGATACCAACAACAACAAACTCATGGGAGTGATCTTCACGAAAACCTGATTGGTTAGGAACTATTAGGTATTTCATTTATGACACAATAGTTAAGTAGCTGAGAGATAAGTGCCATGTGAAGTGGAATGAATAGAAAAATCGAATTTAAACGGTTTTCTTCACATAAAGGGTTCAATATAAAATTTTATATTGAATCCTTTATGTGAAGAAAACCGTTTAAATTCGATTTTTTTCTAGTTAAGTAGCTGTTCTTTTTTTTTACACGCTTTATATTAGCTTCACTTGTATGTTTGTTTGTAACCGACTCCTTTGGGCGTGATTTTGACCCACTTCCAGACCTCCAAATGATTTGAAATTTGGCGGGTGTACATAATTCCAGTGACAACTCATTAAGAAATTTTTGTGTGAAAAAAACAAAAAAAAATGACGGCTCCAATAAGGCGTACGGCTTTTGTAATTATGGTCCGATTCGCGTCAAAATTGGTATCTGTGGGTTTTCGTGGTCAAAATTGCAAAATTCAAGATGGCGGCTCCAAAATGATGGACGAGTTTTGTGATTATGGTCTGATTCTATTCAAAATTGGTATGTAGGGGTTGTTGGGGTTGAATATCATGATTCTTCTGTGAAAATTGAAAAATTCAAGATGGCGGCTTCAAAATGGCGGCCGAGTTTTGTGATTATGGTCTGATTCTATTCAAAATTGGTATGTGGGGGTTGTTGGGGTTGAATATTATGATTCTTTTGTGAAAATTGAAAAATTCAAATGGCGGCTTTCAAAATGGCGGCCGAGTTTTGTGATTATGGTCTTATTCTATTCAAAATTGGTATGTGGGGGTTTTTGGGGTCGAATATTATGTATCTTTTGTAAAAAGTGGAAAATTCAAGATGGCGGCTTTAAAATGGCGGCCGAGTTTTGTGATTATGGTCTGATTCTATTCAAAATTGGTGTGTGGGGGTTTTTGGGGTCGGAGATTATGATTGCCTACTTGGATAAGATTATTTCAGTTGTTGATTTGCAAAAAAATTATAAAAATAATGGTTTAAAAAAAACTAAAAAAATACGCTTTTATAAATAAACCACACTAAAAAGTAGGAAATAAATAATAGTTTAAAAAACTAAAAAACACGCTTTTATAGAAAACCAGACTAAAAAAATTGAAAATAAGAAAATAAATTATTTTATTTAAAAAAAGCGTGGGGTGCATGGTATTAATAATGATATAGTACATTACACACCTAGGGCAGTAAAGTAAAAAATGTCTCAGATCACAGGTAATTGTTGGCCAAGGGGATACCATGCACCCCACGCTTTTTTTTAAATATATTTTTTTTTTCTTTTTTTTTAGTCTGGTTTTCTATAAAAGCGTGTTTTTTAGTTTTTTTGAACTATTATTTATTTACCCACAATTCGAGTAATTACAAGCTCATATATGAATGAATCTTCAGTTAAAATCTTGCAAGTCAATTTTGACCCCCTTCTAGTCGACCGATCAATGTGGAATTTGGCAGGTGTTCATAATTCCGGTGACCATGCATTATGGAATTTTTGCTAGAGAAAAAACAAAATGGCGGATCCAATATAACGGACAAGTTTTGTGATTATGGTTCAATTCCATTCAAAATTGGTATGAGGAGGTTTTCGGGGACAGAGAACACGAAATTCATCAATTCAAAATGGCGGGTCCAATATGGCGGGTCCAATATGGCGGGTCCAATATGGCGACGAGTTTTGTGGTTATAGCTTGATTCCAATAAAAATTGGTATTTGGGGGTTGGTTGGGTCGGAGATATTGATTTTTCTGTCAAAATCCACGAATTCAAGATGGCAGCCCCAAGATGGTGACGAGTTTTGTAATTATAACACGATTCCATTCAAAATTGGTGTGTGGGGGTTTTTGGGGTCGGACATCATGATGTTTTTGCCAAAATTCTTGAATTCAAGATGGTAGCTCCAAAATGGCGACGTATTTTGTTATTATGTCCCGATTCCATTCAAAATTGGTATGTGGGTTTTTTGGCGGACGGAGATTATCAATTTTTGACAAACTTGTCTAATTTTTTTTCAAATAATTTCCTTTCTGCTATCCTGGAAATACTTAATGTTTGTTTACTTTTGAATAACTCATTGTTTTTTTTCATTGGGCTACGCCTCTGCCCTTTAATAAATAAATACATCTATGACAGTTTCACGTTGCCTTAATTTTCCCCAGGCATGACGAATCGACAATGCCCTCTGGCAAGAGGAAGAGGCTTGGGAGGCAGCACCCTCATCGATGGCTTGGTATACTCGAGAGGTTCCAGCATAGACTTCGACAATTGGGCTGAGCGTGTGGAAGATCCGAGATGGTCGTACTTAAACGTACTGCCTGTGATGAAAAGATCTGAGAGATTCGTTTACCGCGATGAATCCGCGCCAGTTTATGAACCGGTGCATGGAAGGAATGGTTACCTCACTGTTGAGCATCACTTGCCTAGGAGTCCTCAGCTGGATGCTTGGCTGGAGGTTTGTAACAATTTTGACATCTCATCCGATAGTTGGGAGTATTTGAAATAAAACAGATTATGAAATGAAATCTTTATTTGAAGAAGAAAGTCCTAATACACAAAATTGATAGTAAGGAAATAATATACACAGTGCATGATAGTGAACACATAAATCAAGTTTACGAATATCTACACATACATACACACATATATACATACATACCTATACATAACACACATAGAAACCTATGCACATATATATATATATATATATATATGAAATGGAGGGAATTTGATGGACATAGCCCTCAGAGAAAAGTGCTAACCGTAGACACGTGTTTCGGGCTCTCGGCCCTCATCAGTACGGTGGCGAAGTGCAAGGATGAACAACACTGGTAGAAAACGACAAATCAACGGAGTCAACAAACAGAAGCCAGCCGGTCATTTGTGATTTTGGTCACAAATGACTCCGTTGATTTGTCGTTCTCTACCAAGTGTTGTTCATCCTCACTCGCCACCGATGAACCGAAGCCAAACACTGTCTAGTTACCTCTGAGACTATTCCCTTAAATTCCTTCCATTTGTTTTTAACAGTCCGCTCGATATTACTCTCTTTCATATATATATATATATATATATATATATATATATATATATATATATATATATATGAACCAGTGAATAGTGGGGTTTTGCAGCAAATAAAAGAGAATCTTTAAAGGTTGTCCAAGCTTTCGGAAAATGTAAGTCACATTCAACCTATATTTTTATAAAAAAAATTTACTGGTTCCATCCCTAACTAGTCACGACTACTCGTTCTCTCTCTCTCTCTCTCTTTATATATATATATATATATATTATTGTTATGTTATGAAAGACCAGAAATTTATTTGAAAAGGAAAAAAGAAATAATTTCAATCAATATCCTCTTATTCACATGGTATTCCTTATTCTTAGATTACATATTTATTGTATTGGATTTAATTATCTGTCAGTTTGTGAATAAACAAATTTGTGGAGCTCGATTAACAATCAAGCACATTCTCTGTGATTTGCCCACATCACTACCAAGAGAGAATAAATCACCAAATTCCTGAAACAAGGAAGGACTAAGTGAAAAGTGTAACATCAACTCTCTATTATCATTCTTCAATACTACAGGTATTTCTAACCGTATCTAATATTGTATGTTACTGTTGTTTTGTAAGTTTCTATTGTTGGTTTCCTAACTTGTGATGTTCCATCGCTAATAACCCCAGTAGTTATTCTCGAAATAAAAAAAAACAACTACCTATGAGTGAAAAAAAATTATAATGAAAAAAGGAAATTGTGGCATAATGGACAGATCATTAAATTAAAGGAAACAAGCATCCTCAAGTGGGAGTCGAACCCACGACCTTATGTTTTTTTTTTCATGATTTCTCTCGGACAATAATTTCCCACTTTCACATTATATATTTGGAAAAATAATAATGTTATTGAATTTTTCTCACAACAGGCTCACAGAGAACTAGGCATTCCCGTCGCCGACTACAATGCGGGAACAGGCCTTGGCGCTTCCTCAGCTCAAATCAACACCCGAAACGGAAGAACCGCAGATACAGGAACTGCTTTCATCCTCCCCATCCTCGACAGACCGAATCTCAAAGTCTTGCTCAACAGCTACGTTGTCAGAATCCTATTCGACGAACACAAACGAGCGCAGGGAGTTGTTTTCACGCACAACAACAAATTATACGTTGTCAAAGCATCAAAGGAAGTTATAGTGAGCGCTGGGGCGTACCAAACACCCCAACTGCTTATGCTTTCTGGAGTTGGTCCGCGGGAGCACCTGCAATCTTTGAATATTCCCGTGGTACAAGACCTCGAAGTTGGCAGTAATCTTCGAGATCATGCCTGCTATTATGGTGTGAATTTCGGCACGAATTATACGGAACCTGTCCTGCCACTGGAGCAGGTTGTACAACAGTTTTTGGATGGTGTTGGTCAAATGGCGACTCCGGGGAATAACCAAGGGGTGGCGTTCTATGAATCACAATTTACTAGAGGTGGGTTGAAATACATCAATTTCATCCAATTTATTCTATTCAGGTACAAAATTATCGACAGTATTTTTAATTCGTTTTTAACCGACGAAATAAAATAAAAAATTTAACAAAAAATTAAACCGAGGAAAAAATCAACTGAAAAGCAGAAAATAAAATAAACCTTTTTAGTCTAAATGATGATTGAGCTCCTAAACGAATGTAAGTAACTGATTTTGAGTCGGCGCCAAACAAACAATTATCGAAGATCATTATCTATGAAAGAAGTCATCAAAACGCAGCCGTGCATCTCGCTGCCATCATTTTACGCTCCACCTAATTCAATTGGTAGTTTGTTTGGCGCCGACTCAAAAAATCAGTTACCTACATTAGTTTAGGAGCTCAATTATCATTTAGACTCAGAAGGTTTATTTTATTTTTTGCTTTTCAGTTGATTTTTTCGTCGGTTTAATTTTTCGTTAAAAAGTTTTTCTTTTTTACTTTTCAGTTCCGTAATTCGTCGGTTAAATTTTTTGTTAAAAAGTTTTTATTTCTCAATTTTTTGTGGCTAAAATCTAGCAATTACTACCTACTTGTTTTTTTATTACTTCCAAAATACTTACTTACCCACTTTACTTCAACTATTACCAGTTAAATAATATGATTATCTACTTTTACTATTTGTTGTAATATAAATTATTTTCGTTGTTCTGGTTAGTTTATTTCATTACTTTGTATATCATTCCATCCTCTCATAAAATATACTGATTTTGACGGAACAAGAATAATGTCAGTAGCGATCTGTCATTGTCAACTACGTATGTGTGTGCTAATGTTCACTAGTGCAAAATCGATTATCCCCTATTTTTCTACCCGTAAGGGTGGCTAATTCCTTTCGAAATCCAAATATAAGGTTTACCCTATCTATTAAAAAAAAATCCTTCATTTCCTACCCTTACGGTGAATTTCATCTTTTAAATTCAAATGGGACCAAAGTCGAAGTACACCCTATCCACTGAAAAAATAATTATCGGAATCGGACGCCTCAGTAAAAAGTTATGCGTGATCATACATAAAAAAATATAATGGAAAAACATAAAATATACGGGTCGAATAGAGAACCTCCTCCTTTTTGGTTTCGTCGGTTAAAAAACAAGAGGTTCTCTAGCCGACGCGTATATTTTTTTAAGTATGATCACGCATAACTTTCCACAGAGCAGTTAGATTTTGATGATTCTTTTTTCATTGGATAGGGTATACTACGAAGTTGGTCCCATTTGAATTTGAAAAAAAGTCACCCTTAAGGGTAGAAAAATAGGGGATATTTATCGTTCATCCACTGAATTTTTACCCGTTAACCGATTTTACCACTCATAACTTTGTACCGAGTTATCCGATTTAGATTATTATTCCTTTAATGGACAAGGTATACTTCAGAGTTGGTCATTTTGAGATTTGGAGAGGAATAATGGGCCCCTAAGGGTAGAAAAATAGGGGGCTAATAATTTTTCATCTGTGAACCAATTCTGTGAACTTGGCACACATATAGGTAGTTCTGATGACACTACAACATAATGGATACCTGGAGTCAATTGAGTAGATAGTTATTAGTTGATATTAGCCACAAAAAAGTGAAAAATAAACACTTTTTAACAAAAAATCAAACCGACGAAAAAATCAACTGAAAAGCAAAAAATAAAATAAACCTTCTTAGTCTTAATGATAATTGAGCTCCTAAACTAATGTGGGTCACTGATGTGGGTAACTAATTTTGAGTCGGCGCCAAACAACAACAAAAATAACCGAGTGCAGTTTAAAAAAAAAGACGTATTTTCAGAATTATTTGGTTAATGTTCAAAGCACGAATGGTATTCGGTAGAAAATTTCAAGAATACAGAAAGATTCATATTATTTATTGTTATAGTTGATACTACAATTATTGTAAGTAATATTGTGAACATTTGTATTTGTCTTCTCCGTAACTGAAGTTGATCTTGAACCTCCTCCTGGCGCGCATGGTTGTAGATTTTCATTGCACGCATTTTTTCAACGATAGCCTGATGGTGTTCTTCATCTATCTGTAGATAGCTCGCAATATATTTGGAGTTGGCATGTCCTGTTATTTTGATAAGTTCTTGCTCAGCAACTCCACTTTTTGCCAAATTTGACACCGCTGTTGCCCTCAATGAGTGATTGATAATTTTTTTTCTTTCCATGTCTAGTCCCACCTGGTGTGCTTGTTTCTTAGTCCACTTTGCTATCTCGTTTTGCCCCACAGGTATGTTTTTGAACCATTGATTTCCTACTTTCCAAAATGGATTGACAGTTAAAAATAAACGGTCACTTTCTATGTGTTCTCTTTTCAATTTCAATGCGTGAAATAATCGAACTGGACAAAAATTATAGTTATTTCTATTCATCACTAACCACTTAGATGAGGCACATGGCTTGGATCCGCCTATGGTAGTTTTTCCGAAAATCGGATTGTATTCAATTCTGTTTGTTTTTTGGCCTGAGTTATCGAGTTCTTCCTTGAAAAACTGTAGCTTTGCTCTGTATTCTCCGCCTTCTCTCCACGCCAATGCATACGACAAAACGAAAAACACCTTCTTTTGTAGTCCCTCTGGGGTTCCTTCGTGACAACTGTTTACTAGTTTTTTCAGTTCTTCGAATTTCAGAGCAGTAAAGCTCAGTTTTCTACTATCTTGAGCCTATAGGTATCTTCTCTCTGCATTTTTTGCGTCTCGTGCAGATTCAAACACGACATCTTGGAATGGGTCGATTTTCAAACCATATTTCTGGAAGCATTCTTCCTTAATCATTTTGGCGATGACATTCCAAATAGTTTTCAAGGAGCTTTCTTCGTACTCCTCACCGTTACTTTTCTTCATGTTATAAGCCCAGTCCTTCAAGATTTTCAGAATTTTGCATACTGGCGTTTCTCGTTTCAATGTATACCCTATTCTTGCACAAAAATCCATGAACTGATTCCAGACAAACTTCTTATTTTTCTTTGTATTCGCTGGAGCTTCTTTGAAAGTCCCGAAACGGTTAATTTCAGACGTTAAATATAAAACACTGACTAAATTATAGTATCTGTTTACTTCAGTTACGCGTTGCTTTGGTCGTAAGCCTCTCTGTTACTTCCATGGCAATCGCGAAACATACACTCCCGATTTTTAAATCACCCAGCGCGCTGAATTACAGCGATAATCCACATAGGTATATTACCGCTGTAATTCAGCGATAATTCCACACCTCTTATGGACAGTTTGCCACATGAGTGGAATTTTCCATAAAATACCACACGAGAGTACGATAAAGTAGAAAATAATTCTCCAGATTTCTTTCTCAAACTTGTTGCCATTTGGCAAGAGCCACTGGAGCCCGTTGGTCTTTCGTGTCTATTTTCGCAAATCTGTCGAATTATTTTCACTTTATTCTCACTCTCTTATATTACAACAGAAAATCACTTCGGTTTTAAAGGCAGAAGTGGAAGATCAATTTTTTTGAACTTCTTTCCTTTTAACCTAAATTTTGTATTATACAGGGTGTACATAAAGTAAGGAATAAATTCATTATCTAGAAAAGGAAAAGCTTTTCGAAAAAATCCGCGGACATATCAACTTTTATTCCACGATGCGCATCTTTTGACGTTGTAGTCGCATTGATGACGTCATTAATGTTTCGGCTATGACGTCATGGACATTTTTTTCAAATTGCAACCGCTATTTTTGATAGTGCAATTTGAAAGAACATATTTTTCTGCACACGTTAAACCAAAAGTTTTGTCATGTTACATGGGGAAATTGTCGAGAAAATTAATGTTTTATTGATTTTGAGTTAACTTACTTTATTTTGTTAATTGAACAAACTAATCAATTGAAGGTTCAAAATAAAGTCATTCCTAGCTTTGTAAAGTTCTCTTTCAGCACGCCACTGGTGTCTTCGTATTTTTGAAGCCCTAAAAAAATCACTCTCTTATTATCGTAAAAAGACAGTTTACTGTTTATGTGACCTTGCTGATTTAGCCGTGTGGTTGGCGTATGCCACAGTTTGACTGTTCATATTTCATTAATACCCTGCTTTTCAAGAAAATTAATTAAAATACGCCTTTCTGTTACTCAGAGAATCGAAATTTTGATGATGAGTACGAGTACGAACGCAACAAGAAGTAGTTGGACTGTTTAATACTAAATACCCGGATAGGCCCATAACTCAATCAGCAGTGAGCAAAGTTGAGAGAAAGTTTCGAGACACTGGTAGTGTTGATTATCTCCCTAAAGCTGGGCGTCCTAAAATCAATGAGGAGGTCAAATTGAATGTTTCATTATCAATGGAGGAAAATCCTCACAACAGCCTAAGAAGCATTCAATCAAGATATCCCAGTTACAACTACACATAAAATTTTAAAATTGGAAAAGTGGTATCCCTATAAGATGACTCTGGACCAAGAACTTTCCGAGGACGGATGCAGTTCCGCCAACCGTTAATGGATATGTGCAATGCTGACCCTTTGCTCTTAAAAAATATTGCTTTCTCTGATAAAGCTAACTTTACACTAACAGGAACAGTGAATCGGCATAATTGCAGGTACTGGGCTGAGGAGAATCCAAAATGGATGAGAGAACATCACACACAGTATTCTCAGAAAATAAATGTTTGGGCGGCGATTGTACGAAACAGGATTATTGGACCCTACTATTTCGAACAAAACTTAAATGGTCCAAGGTCACTTCAACTCCTACAGGATTATGTTATACCCAGTCTGGTGATCTTATTTCCTAACGCAGATAACCCTGCTATACCAAATGACAACTTATGGTACCAGCAGGATGGTGCAACGCCGCATTACGCAGCTGATGTTAGAAGGTATCTTGACCAAGTCTTTGTCAACAGGTGGATAGGTAGGCGTGGTTCTATTGAATGGCCCCCAAGATCTCCGGACCTTACTCCATTAGATTCTTTCTGTGGGGCCATCTGAAGAATGTCATGTACAAAACTAGACCAGATAATATCGAGGAATTGAAAACTAGGATTACAAATGAATGTAACAATATTACTCAACAAACTATCACTGAGGTCCAACGAGGATTTATTGACCGTCTTGGATACTGCCAGGCTCAGGAAGGACTTCAATTTGAACATTTGATCAATCAGTTTGTTCAATCAACTGTGTAAAATAAATTACTTAAAAATCATTATAACATTAATTTTTTCGACAATTTCCTCATGTAACATGACAAAACTTTTGGTTTAACGTGTGCAGAGAAATATACTCTTTCGAATTGCACTATCAAAAATAGCGGTTGTAATTTGAAAAAAATGTCCATGACGTCATAGCCGAAACATTAATGACGTCATCAATGCGACTAAAACGTCAAAAGATGCGCATCGTGAAATAAAAGTTGATGTGTCCGCGGATTTTTTCGAGAAGCTTTTCCTTTTCTAGATAATGAATTCATTCCTTACTTTATGTACACACTGTATATTGCCTCCGCTGTTTTGTTGTTCATTGAATAGATAAGCAAATACTATTTTATTTTCAGGTACCGGCCTCCCAGACATAGAAATCATGCTGATCCCCTCCAACTGTACGAACGACCTCTCCCAAAGGGCCTTTAGACTAACCAACCAAACCTACGACGACGTCTGGCGATTTATCGACAGAACAAAAAGCTTCGTGTACTACATCATCTCCCTACACTCCGACTCAGTCGGCACCGTCAGACTAGCCAGTGCTGACCCTTTTGAGTATCCCCTCATTGACAGCGGATTTCTGTCAGATCCCGACGGTAGAGATATTGCGAGGATATACGAGGGGGTGGAAATCGCCTTAAAGCTGGCGCAAACGAAGGCCATGCAGAGAATTGGAACGACTCTCCAAGGCGCTCCTATGAATGCTTGCAAGCAGTACCAGTACCTGAGTAGAGAGTATTGGTACTGCGCGATCCGCCAGGTGACATTGGATGTATACCACCCTGTGGGGACGTGTCGAATGGGGCCATATCCAGAACGTGGGGACGTGGTGGATTCGGAAGGACGGGTGCATGGGGTTAGCGGTTTGAGGGTTTCTGATGCGAGCGTTATTCCTTTTCCTTTGGGTGGACACCCCGCTGCTGCCATTGTGTTGGTTGGAGATATGATTTCCGATTTCATAAAGCTAGAATATTCCCATCTAAGGAAGGATTGATTGCATTGGTTTTTGGGACGTTAAAACTCGAAAAACTACAGAATTTCCATCGAAATAGTACGTTTTGAAATCATTTGCAGATTGTGTTATCCAAGCTGATGTAATCGTACTGTCCGTACAATGACATTGCTTATCAAAATTAATTCGGATATTGTTAATAACTATTTTACTCAATCGTGCTAGCAAAATTGCTCCACATAATTCTAGTCTAGGAATGGATACTTGTTTTATTGAAGCAATCCTGGATTGGGCACAAAATAAATTTGTTAAGTATACAGTGCGGCTTTTTATAACCCCCCACCCCCTGTTTACTTTGGAACAATGAAAAGAAAGGGTATTATATGATATCACCGTTACTACTTTTCAACCGACAAAACCAAAAAGGAGGAGGTTCTCTAGTCGACGCGTATTTTTTTTAATGTATGATCATGCATTACTTTTTACTGAGACGTCCGATTCCAATGATAATTTTTTCAGTGGATAGAGTGTACTTCGAAATTGGTACCATTTGAATTTAAAAGATGAAATCCACCCCTAAGGGTAGCAAAATGAAGGATATTGATCACTCACCCTCTGAATTCTGTATATTTCGCCAATCTTTATTATTGCCAATCTTTATTATTGGTCCCATTAGTGGGACTGAGCATTTGTCATTGAAAATATCTTTATTGGGAGTCTTTTCTTATGACAAAAATATTTTTTTTTTGTTTTAACTTTCTTCCAAACACTGATTGTTTAAAAAAAAATTGTGTTTTTAGTGCAATTTAAAAAATTATTTTTTCCTTCTTAATGCGATTTAATAAAAACTTGCCATAAATTATTTTGTTCATTTATAATTATTAATATTTTTTGTGTGGAATATATTGCTATACATTTCAAAGTCAGTTCATTGAATAAATATCCACAAAACGTAGATATGTACTATCGTGGACTTTCTTGAAAAATTTGTTGATTGTATGCCAAATATCCCATTCCTAGGTTATCGCCGGCTTGATTGGAAAATATCCCCTGTTTTGTAGAAACCCCACATTTCACAGACATCATAAAAAATATTTTCTTTGGAGACAGGGCTAACAAAACAAAGTAACCTGGACAATTTCCAAAATAAAAGTACTCGTGTGGAAAATCGATCGGAGCAAAGATTTTTGATAAAAATGGATTTTTGTTCGACGACATCCAACCTGAGATGTCTACCATTATTCGAAAAGATTAATTTGTAATGAAAATAGAAATGATAGGTTCAACGTTTATAACGAATTTTTATCATACAAACACGTTTACCTTACAAAACTCATGGTGTAAATAATCAATCGCAAGTCTCAAGAGCAAACAGAAATGCAAAATCCGCTACAAAAACTGCTCGATATGACCCCCGTCTCTCTACACATGTTCCAAGAGTCCATTCAAATCGTTCTGAATGGACTCCAAATAACGTTCTCCATTCAATCGGTCATGTAGAACGAATGGTCCTATAAGATGGTTTCCTATGATACCAGCCCAAACATTCACGTTGAATTTCCGTTGTGTTTGGTTTGCAATATCCCATGGGGATTTTTTCTGGCCTATATGTGGAGATTATGAGAGTTGATTACTCCATCTCTACTGAAACCTGCTTCAACAGTGAATAAAACTCGAGTAATAAAATTAATATCCTCTCTTCGCTTATCCAGGAACCAATTGGCATATTTCAGTCGTGCTGGAAAATCTTCAGGTGTCTTGGCATGTACCTTCTGGATGTGATATGGGTGGAACAGTTGTTCCCTAATTATTCTATGAATGGTGGACTTGGATGTATGGAACTGTTCTGATAGGTTTCTGATGCTCATTGAAGGATCATCAGCGACAGCTTCCAAAATATTTTCCTCCAATACAACGGTACGCACAGCCCTAGGAGCGCCCTCATCACTTCGTTTTGGCAAAACTGAACCTACAATAATATCGAAATAAAACAACAGGCTCCAATTAATTATCCATTAGACATACCTCTCTCCCTCAAGCTGCGATCGACACGCTCGAACGTTTCTCTTGCCGGTAACGTTCGATTGGGAAAATGCTCGGCATACAGACGACAAGCTTCTGCAGCATTACCAAATGCTCGTCCATACAATGCATGCATATCTGCATATTCGTTGGAAGTAAACTGTTTGGCCATATCAAAACACTTCAAACTGTCCTATTAGAATATTGACAATACAATGACAACGCACCACCCAACAAAACAAAATCGCATTCCAGTTGTAATTTTTTATCCACACTAATTTTATTTCTTCCTACAATGTGTTTTTGTCAACATCTGTGGAAGAAATGGAACATAAATTTATTCACCGAATATTTTTCACCTATTGATGTGCAGCCGTTTTTGTAGTTTATTCGTTTGCTTTCTATTAGTTATGTCTTCCGATGTGCGTTTTTTCAGCTGAATTCATCTTCGGGTTAAAGGTTTTCTCCCATGAAATTATACTTATCAGTGAAACTCCTCAACATTTGAGCTGTGAATAGGAATTTGCAACATCCAAATGTTGAGTTTCATGAGATTCAGATAACACAACACGAAACGTGCTTATTCCACGCGTGCATACACAAAATGGACTGAATTCGATATTTCATAGTGGAGTAGCTTGTTAGTTCAAAAACACCACGAATCTACATAATTTGAAAAAATATCTACATTGTGAATGAAACTTTCAACTAGGTACTGTACTTTTTGTTTACGACTTTATTTTAGCATATTTTGTATTATCCCTGTCATAAATGTTGTTGAATTAACGTTAGCATTAGTATTTCTACTGTGAAAATTTTTCATTTCAAATAATGGTAGGCGATCGGGTTTGATGTCGTCGAGTAAAACTGCATTTTTTTTAGGAATCGTCCGATCGACTTTCCACACGAGTACGTTTATTCAGAAAATTGTCTAGATAACCTTATTTTGTTGAAAACTATTGGGAAGTTATCTGTCATTTCAATGTTTTGGGGTGTGGACCATCGGGGGTAGTCCGTTCCTGACTTTGTAGCAAAACAACTGACTCCTGCATGGAAGCCCATCGAAGGAATTCATTTGTTCAGTCAATCACCAACATTTAGATAATTTTAAATATTCACTTCGAAAGTTATCAAAGAAAAACATTTTTCATTTTGTAACTTTGAGGGCCCGTAACTTGGTAACGAAGGCTTTTAGGAACAAAAGTTATATGAAGTACTGGTGATATTTTGACCCCATCTATACATTCCCGAAAGGAAAAGAGGAAGTCCAGGGACACCCTGTATATATATATATATATATATATATATATATATATATATATATATATATATATATATATATATATATATAAAAAGGGGTATATATATATATATATATATATATATATATATATATATATATACCACCCTGTATAAATAAAATAATGTCAATTGACTTCGTTCAAGACTGAGGGAGTTTATCCAGGCTAAATTAAATCTCCAATTTTCATCAGAGAACTCACACTGGTTGGTTTAAAATTAATCGAATTGAATTATTCTTTGTTCACGCTGTTGTAGAGCACAAAACGGAAAAATATAATACGATACGAGATCAACGTGACATTGTACCATCATTGACGCATGGGATTCCCAGAATAAATAGGCGTTTTGTCAATTCTCGGAATTGTTAAAAATTCTGAGCAGAAAGCATCACTTTTCATCTTTAACACCATTTATCTCGATTCGGTCGATTTTTTTGGGCACATAGACACTTTTGCTGAGGAAGTCAAGATCTACAACATACCAAAAATTCAGGAAATTTAACCGAAAGCCATTTTCTATAAGGATGGTGCAGGGTCATTTGACAAATTATTGATAAAAAAAAGGCTTTGCGAGTTGTTTTGTCTCATTGAATTCCCGAATGTAATATAATAATAAATCTTGATTACAATTCCAAAGAACACCGAGAGTTTTATTTTGTTCCTCTTCTCCTAAATGCAATACTCCTAATTCTACATCCTCATTTATTTTAATCTCACTCAAAACTGCAGGTTCATTACCAAGCCATTTTCTCAAATACAAATCTGCACTTACTAATATTATGGATATGTCCCTTTGATTTTTTATTAATTCTTCTGCTGAATCAGCCCCGGTTACGACATCATCCATAAAAAAAGCTAACTGACTCAAACAAGCCAAGGAGCTGAAGCTGTACCATTTGTAACAGTATTTGAGGTAGTACCGCCACGAGACAGTTGAATTAGGAAATTATTAAATACGTATTGTTTAACATGTGAACAACACCTCTATACAAGTTTCACCATCCCGAACTCGAGATATATATAATTGAAGTTGACTCAATTAACACGTAACATATGGACCATGCATAGGCAAACATCACATTATTAATTCTACCGTTAGTACTAAAATTAAGAAGTTCATGAAAAACGAGGAGGAGCTAGAGCAGGATATCACAGATATTGTGAAAAAAAAATCAAAGTAATTGACCATCTAGTTTGACAGATATAATCAAAACTACTCTCGTTCTTCGAAATAGTCCACGCGGAAGGGCACAGACTAAAGGGGGGGGGGTCGTAGAGAAATGCGGATTGTGCCAGGGGACTTTTCAAAGGACGGGGGACCATTTAAGGGTCTGAACGCGAAAAAAAAACTCCTTCTCCTAGTTGACCCCATCGATTTTAACGATCCCCCCAAAAGTTCAAAAGGAGTACTACAAAAAAGTCCATTGAAGTTTTATCGAAAAACGATAATTTTTTCCCATGACGTAGGATTTCTAGTGAGGGGCGAGGGGGGGGCGGGTCTAAATTATTTTTTTTTGCTGCGTATTTCGGGGACATCAATTTTTTGAGTCGCCGACTTTCTATAACGAAGAAATTTTCTAGAGTCGATTGAAGGGGCAAGTGTCCCCCTTAAAAAAATATTTTTTTTCGCGTTTCAAATCGAAAAGTCCTTTGAAATTTTTCGATTCCGTCGCAAATAATTTCCTAATTCAACTGATTCGTGGCAGAACTACCTTAATTCAAAATATTCCAAGTCTGAGCTCGAATTCCAAAATATTTTTTGCATACACCGATGTTTGGGCTACACTAATATCTGTTGGTACATTTTAGATACATACATCCCCGGTTGAAACATATCGATATTTTCGAAAATGTAGTATTGGAAATATGTCATTTTGAATTATCGGACCCCTATTCGCTGTCTGCACGACAGTGGTGCCGCCTAAAGACATTTCGGGACCCGTGAACTATTCCACAGTTAGATAATAAGCAATGTTTTGATAATATCTATTGAAATCAAGTAAAAAACGTAAAGAAATGTGTAACATTGTCGATATTTGAATGCAATTCATAATATTTATAAATTAAACAAATATATTATATATTATAATAATAACAAGATTTGAAAGCATAAAACATAATATATCTTTCCAACCTCAAACTGTGATGAAAGGAAATGAATTAGTTTTAGCACATGTGAGAAATGTTGAAGAACTGAGAATTAACAGCTAAAGTTTTTCAATACGAGCCCATATTATTAGGCACACCTCAGTGACTTAACACTACACCAAACATATTTTATCAATTTCCTCCGCGAGCGTGTAATTGCATTTTTTTGTATTGCTTTATTTAACGTCGGCCTATTTCCCAACCGGAAATTTTGCCGAATCCTCTGTTGTTTCAGAGGTAGGGTTCTTTTACGAGGTCAACATCTATGAACTCGGGACCGCCATCTTGACGTCCCCTCCGAAGGACGGCATATCTATCGCTACAGTTGTTAGGGTATTTTAACGCGCACCTTTTTTGTCAGGTGGTCACCCATCCAAGTACTAAACGCGCCCGACGTTGCTTGGCTCATATATCGATAAGACTCCCGTCAATCTGACCAGCTACCGGTGCTCGTGTAATTGCATTTATTCAGGGTTATTTTTCAATAGAAATATATATTTTTCAGAGGTCAAATATCATTGAATACTGAAAACCGAAACCAGCAATCAATAGTAGTATTATTATTAAGTTCCAATATAATTTTCCCAATCGCAAAATACTCAAAGCAACTCCATATTTTTTGCATCAAATATCAAAAATACACATGCATTAATTTGCTAGCTAATGAGCAACGTTCTAATATTTCCAAGGTTCCAGTCTTACCTTTCTTTCTGGGTGGACCAGTTCGGTGCAAATTGAATTTCGCGCTGCCCTAGTTATTATTACATATGATACGTGGAAATAAATTTGATCCTTATTATGTCTCTTACTTTTTCCTTTTTACACCAGATATCCATTTCTTTCTTTGCTCCAATTTCCAGGCCGCTTTTGGAAAAGTGGAAAATTTACACAAAATATTTTTTTCTACGACCTTGCGTTTTAACCCACTTTCCCGCACTAGTGCGGGAAAAAGTCACTTTCTCGCACTAGTGTCGGAAAATAAAGATATGTCAATTTTGACGTTATTATACACATTTCATTGATTTCACCTGTAGTTATTACTATTCTCACTAATTTAGGTTTTGATATTCAATATTATCTAGACTTTTTTCTTGCTTCCCTATTTTTTATTTATTGGAATAAAATGAAAATTGGGTTACTTTTTAACCGACGAAACCAAAAAGAAGAAGGTTCTCTAGTCGACGCGTGTATTTTTTTTATGTATGGTCACGCATAACTTGTCACGGAGCAGTTTGATTCCGATGATTCTTTTTTCATTAGATAGGGTATACCTCATAGTTGATCATATTCCAATTTGAAATGAAATTATCCACCCCTATGGGTAGAAAAATAGGGGATGATTGATTTTTCACTTGGCACACATATGTAGTTGACATTGTCAGATCCTCCTACATCCGTCACAATAATAACATTCTATAAAAGGATGGAATTATATACAAAGTGATGAAATCAACTAACCAGAACTTTCAAAAATATTTTATATTATACAGTGACCGGCAGAAAGTACGCATCATATGGAAAATTCTTTTATTAATAAATTTTGACGAATATCGATATATGCAATTGCTTCTGCATCAAAAGCAACCTCAAAAGACGTTGTACAGTGCCGTTCGTCTTTTCGTGTTTGGAGGGAAATTTAAAAAAATTAAAAATTATGTTTCAAAACACGCTTAGTTGGGAAAATATCGAAAAATTTTATTCGAAAAAGTTGTTCAGAACATTATTTTATAGCTATGTACAAGTTTTGAAAGAAATCTGAGGTAAAAAAATTAAAATCAATTTTTGGCCATAATAAAAATTTCAATTTGGAAAAATACATTTAGACAAAGAAACTCATTAGTAAGGCCAACAGTAATATTTCAAATGATATTTTGTAAATATTCGCAAGCTACTTCTATTTTATTCGGAAAAAAATTGAAATATATGGATTTGCCATGTATTCAGCTGCTTCATAAGAGGTCACTGAAATATCTCCAGGACAGTATAATAAAAAATTCATATTAAAATTCTGTAGATACATGGTTCTTTGTCAATAATAAACAGTATCGGGATTATAATGTCCTGAAGATATTTCTGTGACCTCTTATGAAGCAGCTGAACACATGGCAAATCCACAGATTTAAAATTTTCTTCGAATACAATGGAAGTAGCTGGTGAATCTTCACAAAATATTACTCTTGGGCTTCACTAATGAGTTTCTTTGTCAGAAATGTATTTTTCCAAATTGAAATTTTTTTATGGCAAAAATTGATTTTTATTTTTTCATCTTAGATTTTTTTATAAACTTGTACATAGCTATGAAATGTCGTTCTAAATAACTTTTCTAAATAACATTTTTCAATATTTTCCCAAATAAGTGTGTTTTGAGACATAATTTTTAAATTTTTCAAATTTCCCGCCAAACAAGAAAAGACGAACGGCACTGTACAACATCTTTCAGGGTTTCTTTCGATGCAGAAGCGATTGCATGTATCGACATTTGTCAAAATATTATATTAAAAAAAAATCCTATATGATGCGTACTTTCTGCCGGTCACTGTATAACAATAAATAGTTAAAGTGGATAATCATATTATTTAACAGTTAATAGTTGAAGTAAGCTAGGTAAGTAAGTATTTTGGAAGTAATAAAACATTAAGTAGGTAGTAGTTAATAGATTTCAGCCACAAAAAACTGAAAAATAAATTATTTTTAACAAAAATCAAACCGACGAAAAAATCAACTGAAAATAAAAAAATAAAATAGACCTTCTTAGTCTTAATGATAATTGAGCTCCTAAACTAATGTCTGTAATTAATTTTGTGTCGGTGCCAAACAAACTAGCAATTGAATTAGGTAAAGCGTAAAATGAAGGCAGCGAGATGCATAGCGGCGTTTTGATTACTTCTTCAAAGTAATATAATGTTACTTCTTCAAAGTAATATAATGATCTTCGATAATTGTTGTTTGGCGCCGAATCAAAATTAGTTTCCTACATTAGTTTAGGAGCTCAATTATCATTAAGACTAAGAAGGTTCATTTTATTTTTTGCTTTTCAGTTGATTTTTTCGTCGGTTTTATTTTTTGTTAAAAATATTTTATATATAACTATGTTTTTCAATCAATCCACATAACAATTGAACTAAGCTGTGTCCGGTGGTTTAGTAAGGTACCCAAATATTTGCTATGATAACCAAGGTATATCATCAAGACGTCAAAGTTTCAAGTCCAAGGATCGTCAAAGTGGCAGATAGTAAGATGCCGGCAGAGATCGCTGTCTATTTACGCCTACCTAACCCAGAACGTTACACAGGTCACAGTTTCAGACATTCCTCGGCAACGTTTCTAGCAGATTCAGGCGAAGGGATAACCAACATTAAATGTCTTGGAGACTGGAAGTCAACTGCTGAAGGTTACTTGGAGGACCCCGAAGAACAGTAGAAAACCATCTCAAATAAAATTCTTTCATGTACTAACAACTTGCAACCTACAGCCAGTTGCCACCAACTAACTCCGCTGGACCGGCTATTCTCACTCATTCGCAGAATGCAACAAGTTGTGTTTCTAATATTAGTATTCATAATAATTAGTAGATTTTCATTTGAAGTTTTTTATGTTGAAATAAAATATATATTCTAATATATAAAATTCTCGTGAAACGGTGTTTTTAATTAAACTCCTCCGAAATGGCTCGACCGATTCTCATGAAATTTTGTGTGCATATCGGTAAGGTCTGCGAATCGGACAACATCTATTTTTCATCCCCTTAAATGTTAAGGGTGGTCCACCCTTTAATTTTTTATTTTACTTTTCAGATAATATTTGTTGTTTTTATTTTTTTTGATACAGCATTCAAAAATACATACAACCCTACATTTCCACCCCTCTACGATCAACCCCTATTTTTCCATCGCGATTTTTTTTTATTCTATCCACAGATCCGCAATAGGGTTGCAAGATGGCAATCGAATATAATAATTGTAGTACGATAACTTGAGAACGGGATAAATGAAAAACGGGATAACAGGAAAACGGGATAACGGGAAAAACGGGATGACAGGATAAGGGGATAAGGGGAAAACGGGATAACGGGATAATGAAAAAATGGGATAACTGGAAAACGGGATAACGGGAATAACGGGATAACGAAAAAACGGGATAACGGGATGACAGGATAAGGGGATAACGGGATAAAGAAAAAACGGGATAACAGGGAAATGGGATAACGGGAATAATGGAATAACGGGATGACAAAAAAACGGGATAACAGGATAAGGAGATAACGGGAAAACGGGATAAAGAAAAAACGGGATAACAGGAAAACGGGATAACGGGATAGCGGAAGTAGTCAAAAGTATAGTCTAAATGGAACAACATAGAGGAAAAAAAAAAAAAAATTATTTAAAAAAAAAATAGGAAGGGAGAAAAAAAAAATTATAAAAAATATATATATATATATATATATATATATATATATATATATATATATATATATATATATATATATATATATATATATATATATAGAAATTCTTTGGGACAGCAGCAAACGCAAATGTACTCTCATAACATTATATTTCCAATATTTCGACAATGAATATTGTCATCATCAGGGAGCTACAAAGGTGAAACTACTATAGTATGTTGATAATTATAAAAATAAACTTTACTCACAATGTTAGCGAGAATGGTCGTCTTTCGGTGAAATACAAAAAGATGTAAAAGACAGCATTAAAACATGTAAAAACATTGAGCAACAATTAGATTTATGGAATAATATTTGTAACACAAAACATTACTGGTAACAAGCCGAAAACCATTGTGGTGAACTTTCTTTGGTTATGAATGTGAAAAGTGAGGGAAAATCACAGCATTGAGGTTGGAATTCAACATAACCTAAAATGTCAACGTCAAAATTGTACAATTTTTAAGAAGAAGAAGAGACATTTGGTCTAAGCTGTGCAAATGAAAGTGGAAAACATCAATTGCAATTACTACTGAAGATGAGATTTTCTAATGGTAAAATTGTATGAATATTTTTATTAGTTATTAATTTTTACAAACTTTCATGTTAGTTTGTATTAACTAGAAAAGGAAGATGAATTATTATTGAGAGCATTCGGGTTCTTGTCCAAGATTAATAGATAGAATAGATCTCACTTAAATGATTGAGATCTGTTCTTTTGCTTAAATAATTGTTGGATTGAGAAATGAATATATATATATATGTATTGTTTTTTTTGTTTTTTATCCGCTTTATTAGTTGTTTGACCAACCCTCAGAAGTTAATGAAAACTTGTACGAGTTAAGATCACGGGGACCTTACCTTTTATAGTGGGATACGAAACCACTTTTGGGACCATGAAAAAAATGTTCACTAGCTGCGGGAATCAAACTCGCGCCATATATATATATATATATATATATATATATATATATATATATATATATATATATATTTAATATGCTTTTTAAATTTGTATGCCGTCGTAGAAAAAATAATGATCCCAACTCCGGGTCGTTCGGGTCAACGGCTGTCACGTGCGGTAAAGTATCACTTTCCGCACTTGTTAGGAAAATAAATATTTTCCATCATTTGTGCAGTTCACAACACAAGCAATGTGACCCATTTCTCTCGAGTTAATAAATGAAGATAAGATAAGTCAGCGAATTCAACGTGGAATTATCAAAATAAATTTGACTGTCCCGATATATTTCACATTTCTGCCAAAGCGTGCACTGCGATCGATAACATATTTTTTTTTAAACCCCTTCAATATGGATATCAAATGAAAGGGCTTGTCTATTAGGATACAGTACACCTTGAAAAAAATCCAAATCCAAGATGGCGTCCGAAACAAAATGACGGATCACAGATCTTAGACTGTCAATACATTAAAACTGAAATCTAGGTATCTAATCAAAACAAAGAATTTTGTCAACTTGATTCAAGCATGCATCCCCACCCAAGTCAAGATTTCGTATCGTGTCGAGGACTGTGTGGCGTTAGGGTGGCTGAATATGATACGTCGTTAGCGGTACACCACCGTAAAGTCTCTGGAAGGATTATGTATTGAGGAGAAACTGACAGGAAAGGAACCTTGTAATAATGAGGCACTGAATGAACTGAATAGAATGAGAAATATTATGTAACTGAATAAAAAACTGAAAAAACTCAAAAATAAAATAAGTAAAAATTTTTGTTTAAATTGAACGGTTTTATTGTAAACAAACATAATAAAAACGTGGGGCGCGTCGAATGTCTATTATCTACAGTCAACCGCTCATATCATTATATGCTATGGATGCATCTTCTCAATAGACAACTTATGCAAAATGTGTGTAAAAGTAAATCCGTCACTATCGTCGTACGACATCACAGAACGATCATTTACATATTTACTCAGGATCCTCTACGCCCCACGATTTTATTTTAGAGTGATCAATGCCCTATATTGATGAGGAGAGTGGTGTGATGACTGGTACCTACCTAATTATTTTTTTGCTTTCAGTACATTATCTGCATCAACATTATGTTTCTTTACAATGAAACCGTTTGTCTTGAAAACAAATTTTTACTTATATTTTTTTAGTTTTAAGTACATTATCTTCATCATTATTATGTTTCTCTACAATAAAAATGTTCAACCTATTTTTTTTTACTCATTTCATTTTTAAGTTTTTAGTTTTTCATTTAGTTACTCAATATTTCTCATTCTATTTAGTTGATTTAGTGCCACATTATTACAAGGTTCCTTTCCTGTCAGTTTGTTGCAATCTAACTCCTCAATACATAATCCTTCCAAAGGCTTTACGGTGGTGTACCGCTGAAGACGTATCATTTTTAGCCACTCTAACGCCACACAGTCCTCGACACGGTACGAAATCTTGACTTGGGTGGGGGATTCATGCTTGAATCACGCTTCATCTTGAATTCATGAATTTTTACAAAAACATCATGATGTCCGACCCCAAAAACCCCCACCCACCAATTTTTAATAGAATCGAGCTATAACCAAAAAACTCTCCTTTTTAAAAAAATCATGATGTCCGACCCCAAAAACCCCCACATACCAATTCTCCTAGAATAGGGCTATAACCACAAAACTCGTTGCCATATTGGAGCCGCCATCTTGAATTTAGGAATTTTGACAGAAAATTCGTGATTTCTGTCCCCGAAAACCCTCTCATAACAATTTCAAATAGAATCGAACCATAATCACAAAATTCGTCCGCCATATTGGAGCCGCCATTTTGTTTTTTCTCTAGTGAAAATTCCATAGTACATTGTCATCGGAATACTGAACACCTGCCAAATTTCACGTTAATCGGACAACTAGAAGTGGGTCAATTTGCAAGATTTGAACTAGATTCTATTACAGCTCATCAAGCCAGTCATGAGACGTGAGGATTTCGCGGAGTGCGACAAGACAGAGCGAGAGAGCAATAGAGAGGGGCGTGGAAGATTCACGTCTCATGACTGGTTTGATGAGCTGTAAAATGTGAAGGCTTGTAATCTTTATCTAATATATAAAATCCTCGTGAAACGGTGTTTGAATTGAACTCCTCCGAAATGGCTCGACCGATTCTCATGAAATTTTGTGTGCATATCGGTTAGGTCTGCGAATCGGACAACATCTATTTTTCATCCCCCTAAACGTTAAGGGTGGTCCACCCCTTAATTTTTATTTTATTTCTTAGATAATTTATTTTTTTATTATTTTATGATACAGCATTCAAAAATACATACAACCCTAAATGTTCACCCTTCTACGATCAACCCCTATTTTTCCATCGCGATTTTAATTTTTTTTATTTCATCCACAGATCCGCAATAGGGTTGCAAGATGGCAATCGAATATAATAATTGTAGTACGATAAATTGAGAACGGGATAAACGGGATAACAGGAAAGGAAAACGGGATAACGAAAAAAGAAAAAACATAACGGAGAATAAGGGAATAACGGGGAAACGGAATAACAGGATAAATAAAAAACGGGATAACAGGAAACCGGGATAACAGGGAATAACGAGATATAGAAAAAACGGGAAAACGGGAAAACGGGACAGCGAGATGACAGGATAAGGGGATAAGGGGAAAACGGGATAACGGTATAATGAAAAAATGGGAAAACAGGAAAATGGGATAACGGGAATAACGAGATAACGAAAAAACAGGAAAACGGGAAAAGGGCGGGATGACAGGATAAGGGGATAACGGGAAAACGGGATAACGTGATAAAGAAAAAACGGGATAACAGGAAAATGGGATCACGGGATAACGGGAATAACGGGATAACAAAAAAACGGGATAATGGGATGGCAGGATAAGGGGATAACGGGATAACGGGATGAAGAAAAAACGGGGGTAACAGGAAAACGGGATAACGGGACAACAGGAAGCGAAAGGAGTCAAAAGCATAGTCTAGATGGAACAACATAAAGGAAAACATAGAAAAAAATAAATTCTACGCGGACGAGAGTTTTCGGGAAAAATATTTTAGGGAACATAGAAATATGGAGAGGACAACGTGTGTCGGGTCAGCTAATATATATATATATATATATATATATATATATATATATATATATATATATATATATATATATATATATATATATATATATAATTCTACTGTACGTGGGTTGTCACTGCACTTCTCCTAAGCGGCTGGACCGATTTGAATGAATTTTTTTGTATGCGTTTGGGTGGCGCCCTAGATGGTTTAAATTTACAAATCATCCCCCTAAATGTCAAGGGTGGTCCACCCCCTTGATTTAATTTTCATTTTTTAGACATTTTTTGTTTTTATTTTTTTATGATACAGCATTAAAAATACATACAATCCTAAATTTTCACCCTCCTACGATCAATCCCTTTTTTGGCAAGATTTTTATTTTTATGTTGTCATGACTTAGAATGAAAAAAAATCATATTACTCTTAATTTTCACCCTTCTACGATCAACCCCTATTTTTTATTTTTCTTATTTTATAACACGGGATAACAGGAATACGGGATAACGGGATAACGGGAATAACGGGATAACGAAAAAACGGGAAACGGGATTACAGGATGAGGGAATAACGGTAAAACGGCATAATGAGATAAAAAAAACGGGATGACAGAAAAACGGGATAACGAAAAAACGGGAAAACGAGATAACGGGATGACAGGATAAGGGGATAAGGGGAAAACGGGATGAAGGGAAAATGGGATAACAGGAAATCAGGATAAGGGGATAACGGGAAAACGGGATAAAGAGATAAGGGGATAACAGAAAACGGGATTACGGATAACGGGATAAGGGAATAACGGGATAACGAAAAAGGGAAAACGGGATAACGGGATAACGGATAGGGAATAACGGGAAAACGGATATGGATAAAGAAAAACGGGATTACAGGAAAACGGGATAACGGGAATAACGGGATAACGAAAAAACGGGAAAACGAGATAACGGGGTGACAGGATAAGGGGAAAAAACGGGATAACGGGATAAAGTAAAATGAGAAAACAGGAAAACGGGATAAT
The DNA here is from genome assembly GCA_018342105.1 of Gonioctena quinquepunctata. NCBI lineage: Eukaryota > Metazoa > Arthropoda > Insecta > Coleoptera > Chrysomelidae > Gonioctena > Gonioctena quinquepunctata. The sequence continues at coordinate 188,393 of JAFIRS010000074.1, read as the reverse complement.
GGGATAACGGGATAATGAGATAACAGGGTAACGAGATAACGGGATAAAGGGATAACGGGATAAAGGGAATAACGGGATAAGGAACAAACGGGATAACGGGATGACTGGATAAGGGGATAACGGGAGAACGGAATAACGAGGTAAAGACAAACAGGGGTAACAGGAAAATGGGATAACGGGAAAATTTTCGGGAAAAACATTTTAGGGAACATAGAAAATTGGACAGGACAACGTCTGTCGGGTCCGCTAGTAAGTTCTATATATTAGGTTTAGTTAAGTTCCCAATGGGTAACGAACATTTTTCATTTGAATTGATTCAGTGGAGGTGACGACTTTTTTCACTCGGCAGATAATTCAACTGAGTAACCAATTGATTTGAACAATGCAATTATATACATTTCTCGTTGGGTAGGTGGGTCATTTAGATCTCATTCACCACAAATCATCCATTATGCAATCTGTAATTGCAGTTTACTTAGCTCTAGGCTGACGCATTCGCAGAATTTACAAGCGTAAACAGCGAGGAAGTCGAAGAATTCAGATAAACACTTTCCACCAACACTTTTTAAGGAAATGAAAATGTTTTTTATTTTCACTGAAATAATTAGATTTGAGTAGAGTGGCAATGTCTGGTTTCATACCAATTAGTATATGAAAGTACTCCAACAAGAAACCAATAATGGTCACTGAGTTCAGAGGCGTAGGTGACATATGGAGGGTGCCATATGCAAAAAGTGGTGAGTGCCACATTTTGGCAAATGAGGGTTTTAAGCTAAATAGGTAGTATGTGCCATGGTTTACTTTCACAATAAAAATCATATCGATGGCGCTTTGCCAAACGGAGATATTAAGGAATTAAAATATCAAAACGAAGACATGTACCAACTAACAGCAGCTTAGTTTTACTAATCTAGCGAGACATTTAGAGCGGTGTTCGTTGTATTTCGTTCGTCAAAATGAATTCTGCCTTCGAAAAAAATGGATTTTCCTGAAGATATACGTGCCAAAAAAAGAAAGAGAACTGGCAATGTGCGAGAAGACACAAAACGTAATAAAAAATTCTGAGGTACATACCAGACTTTGAAACAAAAGCGACCAATCCCTTGAAGAGTTTTCTTTCTTTTTAGAAAGGTCAGCAAATACTGGCCGAATGGATTTTATGTATTATAGCAAAATAGTATTTCAGATAAAGTGCAGCTGACAATGCGCTTGTAGGGTAATCACAATTGCTGCGAGAAAAAAATGTTTGAGCAGTTTTGGAAACTGGATTTTTAGCATCACTGCCCCATGTGCAACTTTGATAGCACATGCTACGGTTTGAAAAGTAAAGCCGAATAACAGAATTATTGCCATTGTTTCCATCAAAATATGCAATTATATTATATCTAAAATAATACCAGAGTTCGCCACGAATATTTTGTATTTGTTACTGACCCAAACTAATACATATAAATGTGCTTCCTGTAAAATGTCTGAATTTGCACATACCAGCTTTTGCATATGACACCCTTCATTTAATGTGGAGATTTACAATTCCATACTACGGATGGTTGTTACTAAAAAAATAACAGTACCAACAAATCGATTATTTTCAAGAACAGTTAAACTCTTTTATTTTCAAAATGCTTATTTGAGCTGGAATGCCATTTTCGGTTTGGTTTTCTGTATTTTCTATGTCTTTGGGGGCCTTAATCAAAGCGATCTAGGGGGTCTACTGTATTGCTTTGTCGTCAGCGATTCCCCACTGGAATGCTGCTTCATATTCTGCTGCCCAAACGTCGGTATATTCTACGAATTGAGAAAAACCTGAGAATGAAAGTTCAAACTAGGCAAAGAAATGTATAGGTATTTTAGCGAATTGTACAAAAAAACGAATCTACATCTGTATAACATTTCTTGACTATATAATTATTTAGATTTTAGCCGTGAGTGATTTGACGACAACGGATATATGTTTTTTGTCCAACACCCTGGCTTCACCATAAATAACATAATCTGGTTGCAATTGAAACAATAGTCATACTTCACTACCGATTTTCATAAGGTCAGCTCACATTGACATACATGATATAAATTTTGGAGATACAGTTTGTATTCAGATGTCATAATATGGATTGAATATCGATATTAATTCATGAATCAACTCCTAAATGATCGAAATTGGAACAATTTTTCTGAGATCCTTATTGGTATCCTAGTATCCAGGGTTTTGTATACATTTTACTCACATTTGTATGCTTTCGAGTACGATTTTCCTCAATCATCCATCCACGTTTTCATTATTGTAATTTCAGATGTCGGTTTGTACCAAAGAGAGTAAACGTTATCTGAATAGGAAGTACTAATAAGCTCTAGCCAATCAGAATCTTGTAGCATTAAACCGTCATATTGACGTACATGGAAATGAGTACAGGTGGCCCACGTATCATACCGAGTGGTCCAATATACATTCAAGAGCCCGTAACTCTCAGATACCAGAGTGCGGAGTGCGCTAGTCCGCCACTGTCCATAGAGAATGGAGGCCATGACATGTCCATATACGTCACTATGACTCACAAATGATCTTTCATCTCATTCTATTAGTGTCACCATTGTTTTATGGGGAATAGACTCTCCTACTCAGATAACGTTTACTCTCTTTGGGTTTGTACTCCCAGCAACTGAACACTGAGTTTAAGCAATATTTTTATATCAAATTCACAACTGCCTATTCCTGAGTTTCACAAAATAGAAACGAAGGAGAGAACCGTCAGAGATCAATCATTTATATTCTCAAAGTGATGTCGCAGTTCTTTATTGGTCAAGAATTCCTCACAAAAGTTTGTGTAACCATGATTCCATCAATGATGTTGGCGTAGAAGTTTCAACACTTTTCTGTAATGGTTTGGTACGTTGGATGTTTTCTACTCACATGGTAATTCTTCTTTGAGTAAGCCTTCGAGTTGCGAGAGCAAATCTTGTCCCTTTTCCCTAGTTCCTAGTTCCATCTATCCTATATTAGACTGGAATATTAAACTGAATAATATGCACGCTATTATTTGTGGAGGTCATCAGCTTCTTGAGCATTATAGTGTTTGTAAGAATTCTGAGGTTACTGGCTGCCAATATCATTGTGGTACAGACTTCGCTATAAATGATTGACATTTTGGGAAACTCATTTTGTGTTATATCAAATGAACTGATGATAGTTTTATGACAGAAATACTGGGTGAAAGGCCTGTTACCTGTGGAAATATATATTTTGTTCGAATAGGTTTCCGCGGTCATGATTATTCTGAAAACCTATTGAAAGTTCGGGGTGAACCGCATCTAGAAATAATTAAGATAATTTCGACGTTTCGACTCCCATTTTTCAGCCATTTTCAGTGGAGGTTGAAAAAAAATATATAAAATATCAAGCTCCAAATTTCCTAGGACATATATAGGACAAACTATACTTATATATAAATAGGCAGTTTAAAGATGTGAATTGTTTCAGACAGAGACTAATTGATATAGATTTTTCAGATGACAAAAACTTTCACCAAATCAATCGAATTGATCCCTATTATTACTAAATTATTGACATTCATCCCACTATTATTTAGTTCAGTTGTCGTCATTTCTTATGAAGAAAAGATCATGGGAAAATGATTTGGGGATATCTTTCTTTGGAAAATAATTTGTTGGTATTTAGTTTTACAAAATTTATATATATGATAATTCGTTATGGATAACTCAACTAAGTTCATTGAATTACCTTAGTATTGCATCGATCTCACCTTTAAGATCAAATCGTTCCGTCGCCACTGTCAAAGACGTATGTAGTTAAATAATTCGAACAGATTTGATATAAACAGTCTAAGAATAGAAATTAATATCAAATTCACGTTAACAGTGGTCAGGAATATGGGCAAAATCGGAAAAGTTTTCGTGAAACTCTTGTTGGTGATCAATATTTTCGTTGGAATTAGTGGCGATCAATGGTCTCAACAGTGGGCTGCGGATTTTGCCGATTTCGATATATTCAAGGGTGAATATTGTTTATTGTTGTTAATTAGTAACATGTGGCTTAGAGTCATTGTACCATATGGTGATAATTCCATTATAACCATATCGAATCTCTCAAAATTTCGAAGGCCTTGGCTATTTGACTCTCAATTCCAGAATTTTATTTAAAAGCGACAATTTGTTATATTGAAACTGAAAACGAGGACCAAAATGAATAATGTGAATGATATTACATACTTTTTATAACAAATTCCCCTTTTTTTCACTACCGCCCCCAGAAAATACTATTATTGATTATCTATCAATAAAAATGGTTTTTTCTTGAGAAAATGGTTAATACACTCACAAGCAAAAAGAACGCAACAAGTTAATAATTGATAAAATTTTTATTTTTAGTTCAATATCCATCAATTGTTCAGCAAACTGTAGATAAAATGACTAATTTCAACTTGCATATCCAGTCTTTTGTTAGATGCTGGCGTATCAGTCAGTATACTGGGTTGAATGAAGGGTTGTTGTACAACACTAATTTTAAAACACTCTGTGGTATAATGGGGATTTCTCCTCAATTTGGGTTTCTACAGCAAATGTAAGTTTAACCTTAATGATAATGAGTTTCATTTATAAATTTTTCAAATTCGTTGTGGAAACTATCTAAATTAATTTTTTAAATATGGGGTTTCAAATTTTAAATGGCTTTGTTTCTAGTTCACAAATTGGCAACAGCGCCTAGTAGGGTAGAACAACATACAGTGCTTTTCTTCAATGTCCCCCCCTTTTATTTTTTGAACGGGTCAACTCAAAAAATTGAAACTGGGGATAATGAAATTGATGCATGAATACTATATTTTGGAGTAAAATTGACAGATGAAACTTTCAATATGGCGACTGGGTGAAAAAAAAATTGAAAGGGGGGTCTTGTGACACATCCTTTTGAAGCTCCTGACGAATACTTCACAACCCTAGAATATAAACAACCTACTACAAAATGGCGGAACATTTAATAATTGCCTGAATACGTCGACGTTTAACTTCATAATTTGAGGAAAGAAGCTGAGTTCAGTTCAGAAGATGCTCGAAATGGTTGCTTTGAACTGCTTGATATAAGAACAACATATCCGATATTTCACGCCGAACATTTTCGAACACAGTAACGTCGATATTTCTACAAATATTTATTATTCTCTGCCGTATATCCAATGTTGAAGCAGGTTCAGTTTCAGTTAACCTTTTGCTTCGAATAGCCCTATGAAAAAGTCTACAGGTGTCAAATCTGGCGAGCGGGCTGGCCATTCCGTAGGACCTCGACGGCCAATCCAACGACCGGGGAAAGTATTATCCAAATAGTTTTTTTACTTTCCGTAGTAATGTGGTGGTGCTCCATCTTCTTGGAATACAATATCCATATCGAATTCATTAGGATTCGCTTCGAAGATTTCGGTCAACAGTATTTCCCAGCATATTCAAATACAGTTCCCCTGTTAAATTTTGTTCAATGAATAGAGGTCCTACAATATTGTTTCCCAATATTCCTGCCCGGACGTTAATTTTTTCTGGATATTGAGTATGAGTTTCCCGGAAAATGTGAGGGTTGGTGTCACTCCAATAACGGCAATTTTGTCTGTGAACCTTGCCGTTGAGATAAAATGTAGATTCGTCACTGAAACAAATATTGTGGAGATAGGTAGGATGCCTTGCAATGGTTTCTGTCATAATTTTGATTTTGTATGGATGACACTTATTCCTCTTCAGAAGTCTGCACACAGTACGAGGACACACCTCCCAAACATTCGCGACGGAGGAAGTAGACTGTTGAGGATTTACTATCATCTCACCAATTATTTGAACTTGCTGTTCTTCCGGAATGGACGGATGACCTGGGGGCTTTTTGTTCTGTACACTACCGGTACTTGTGAATTTGGTAACAAGTTCCCTTAAATATTTTCTACAGGTAGGACGATTCGCGAAACGATCATTAAAAATTCTTTCGGTTTCGTGAAAGTTACGCGTCGCACCGTAAATAAAAATCGCTTCGATTTTTTCTTCCAATGGACGAGAATTGACCATTTTAGAGATAGTTCACGTCGTACCTATTCATTAGTAAAACCGAAAACTAAATGAGAATATTTTAACTGAACAATACCCTATCAAACCTTATCGGGTTGTTGAGATTGCCATATGGCAGAGAAAAACAAATTTTTCTAGATGTATCGATAATAATGTGTTTGTATTCAGGTATTTATTAAATGTTCCGTCATTTTGAAGTAGGTGAAGATATTGACTTTATATTCTAGTGTTGTGAAGTATTCGTCAGGAGCTTCAAAAGGATGTGTCACAAGACTCTCCTTTCAATTTAATTTTTTTTCCCAGGTGGCGCCCAGTCGCTATCTTGAAAGTTTCATCTGTCAATTTTACTCCAAAATATAGTATTCATGCATCAATTTCATTATCCCAAGTTCCAATTTTTTCAGTTGACCCGTTCAAAAAATAAAAGGGGGGAACATTAAAGAAAAGCACTGTATATTTGTTCGTTGTTGTCTCTACTTTCACAAACTACACGTGTTATTTGTCAATATAACCCATATTTTTGTTTATTCTTTGTGGCTTGTAATGAGTACTTGTTTGAATTGTTTTTAAGTTATTTACGATTAATATTTTTCATCAATTCAGGGTGGGTACAACAAAAATAAATCTTAATTTTTAGTAATATTTATCTTTATCAATTATTTACAGGATTCATCAGTTGTTATGAGGAAAGAGTTTCGTACCCACTTGTCTCAATTTCTCAGAGAGATAACAAAATTATGTACACTTAATGTTTATGTAATTCAACAATCAAACTGTTGAACAAAACAATCCAAGGCAAAATATAAATTTAGTTGGAACAGAAATAAGCAGAATGGCACGTTTCTAACCTGATCTAAATATTTTATATTTTATATCCATCTTTGTTTACCTCATCAACGTTTCGAATTTGTTGTCTTTTTTTATCCATGAAATCTGCAGTCGATGTTGCCAAATGGTGAAATTGAAACAAGTCACTTTAAAATGTAATTCCCCATATTTATTTTGCTTTTTTAAGTATCTGAAATATTTTTTTTGGGAAAAAGGTTCAAATGATAAGTTTGAAATGCGTCGTTTTGAAGATATGTCATGAAAAATACTTATCGTCTGAGGGAGAATTCCTCATTCCATAGCCGAATTCTTTCAAAATACCAACTTTTGTCAAGAACCAATCCTGTCTTACATTTTGTTTTTTGGTTCATGTCTTTAGGTGCCTTGGTTCATTCTGAAGAGAGAAATGAACCACCAACAGTTTACTTAAAGAAAAGTTATTTCTTGACGAGGTGGCTTTGCTTATTATTACCCCAATGTCAATTTGTAGGCTCAGTTTATGAGTATAGCAATAAAAAATATTGAATTGATGCGGCCGAAACTTGATCCATATTAACAAATGACACTCACTTCAGTAAATGATTTTCAGTAGTAATATCCCTGGGACATTGATAATAGACGAGATAATTTTATGACAATCGAAAGCTCGTTTCTTGCTAACAGCCCGAAGCTGAAGGCTGAGGGCTGTTACCAAGCAACGAGCTTGAGAAATTTGTCATAAAATTATGAGGCATTTGTCAATGTCAGAGGGATATTCGGCGGAAAATTTTTTGGGTAAAAATGACCCATAACTCAACACAATGAAACAATTGTTCATTTATTAAAAGTACAGTTAGTGAAAGTACAATTATTAAAATTTAACTTAACATTAGATTCGTTGCTGTTCTCTCCTATAGAAGATCTATTACCACGCATAATATTTATGATCTTGTTGTGGTGTTGTTGATCGAGATTTAAGTATGGTTTTATAGAATTTTGATTGCTATGACCAGTAATTTTCAGCAACTATTGTTCTTCTACACCACTTTTTGCCAATTCGCTAACAGCAGTTGATCTATCCGAGTGATTTGTTATCTTTTTGTCCTTTACATTCAAGCCAATTGCCTCAGCAACAGATTTAGTCCATCCATTGATTGTATTTATTCCAACAGGTACATTATCGTACCATTTGTCAGTTTCATTTTTCCAGTGTGGTAATATTGTCGCCTGGTGAGGTAATATTGTCGCCTCGTTTTGATATCAGTTTATGAAAACGACGAACAGGGCAGCTTTGTTTTTCACTATTGGAAACCAACCAATTACTACTTGTACAGCTTATAGAACCACCTTGGCACGTTTTACTGAACACCGGATTGTATTCAATGCGATATGTTGGAGAGTCATCGTTATTTTTCTCGATTTGAAAAAAATCCACCAGACAAGCAACTGCCTCTCCTTCTCGCCATGCTAATTCTACAGCAGCAATATGGTGAAATTTACGCATAAGACCTTCAGGATTATTTTCATCCCATAGCAATATTATTTTGTTGACTTCAGACAAATTTAACGAAACTGAACTGGACTTACGTTTACATGGATCTGCTTGTAGTTTTTTCCTGATTGCATCGCGGGCATCTCGGGCTGGTTTAAATACTGTATTGTTAAACGGGTCAATCATAATATTATAGTCATTATAGTATTTTTCTTGCAAAAGTTTGCACGAAACGTTCCACATTGTCTTCACCGTTGCTTCCTCAAATTCGGTCCCGTCTTTCTTTCTCATATTGACCGCCCAATCTTTTAGTATCAATGCCAATTCTTCTAAGCTTCTATGTTCATTTAATTCATATTCTCGTTCGCAGCAAAATTCCATAAATATTCCCCAAATATATGTGTGACTGTAGGTTGTATTTTTGGGAATGTTTTCTTTGATTAGCGCATTTATACTTTGAACATTCGCATTGCCAAAACGTGACATTTTAAAATTTATTTGGAATGAAGTTGTCAAACTCAATCGTGTTGTCATAGTGATTGATAATTGCACTGAATGCAATTATCAGTGTAATGTTGACATGATTGGGTGAAATTGTTTCATATGACACAAAATGACAAAATTTGAATGGTTGTTAGAACTATCAAAAAAATTTCACTAAACTTGGTTTACAAAACCACGACACGTATTTCGCTATACGATGGCTTCCAGTGGAGATAATACTAACTCATCAATCACGATGTATCATGTTAAATAGTCAAGGCAGGTAGGAGCAGGTATTCTAATTAGGAATATCAAGGATTATCCTTAGGTATTAGGAATGAGACCAAGTAGAACGGAGATTATATCCATTACCTATTTAGTCTTCAGTAAAACGAATTCAACAGAGGAGAATTATTTAAATTGATCGGGTCATCAAGCCAATATTATAACTTTTTGCATTTATTAATTTCTAAACTTTCTAGTCGAGTTTATAACCTTCCTTTTCTGTATGTAATCTTTCGAAATCGTTAACAAAACAATGTTTTTCACTCAACCTTCGATGTAAAGAACTGAATATCCTTTTACTAGGTTGTCGCCTAAGCAGATATAATTCTTGATATTTTCTCAAGGAAGCCCTTGAATCTGCAAGGCACATACCATAAACAATATGCATATCTGCAAGCTCACTAAAGCAAACATTTTGCATTCTGAGGAACTGTATTTATTACTCTGTCCAAAAAGAAACATTTTTTTTCCATCTTCGATGACAAGTAGGTACTTACTTGATTCAAATAATTTTCCATAAAATATCACTGCAATGACAGATGCCTATTGATTACCGTACATAAACGGGGTTCGTGGTACATATTCCGCAACTTTATGAATATACGGGGTGTCGTTAAAAACGTTTAAAAAAATAAAGAAGGGACCCTCGGGTAAAAACTTTTTCTGGTGTAAAAAACTCTGCTGAATCCAAAAAAGTGACGATCTCGGCGATCAGAGCATAGATAAGGGGGATATGACGCGACCTCGAAAAAATATCCATAACTCCCTTAGGTACGCTCCGATCGAGGAGATCGTCACTTTTATTGCGGGCCATTTTATGTAGGAAAAAGTTTTTCCGGAGAGCTGTATGTCGTTTGTTCTTCTTTGACATGTTTGACAGGTGGCAGCTGCGTAATTTTCTGACGGGAGTTTTCCGCGTTTAACGGCCAATCTGTTGGATTGAGTTCGAAATCTACGCAAAATGTTCAACATTTTGGTCTTAACCGAAGATCGATACGACCACTTTGGATTTTTGAGGGGTAGGGCTGCTTCTCAACTTTTTCTCTCCGATCGTTAATATGGTTTTTTTCTAGATTAACTTTGGCCATTCTTAATCTATTGGCGTTCACAGAATTTCTCTATCTCTAACCGTTCTCGAGTTAGGAGATAATTTTTCCGGAAAATCGAGAAAAATCGAAGAAAATTCATTTTTTACGAAAAACTCTTTTCGAAATTGTTTTTTTCAATCTTTACTGCATGAGTACCCAGAGTTTCAGATCGATATTCCGGACCTGGAATAAGACTTTTTTTATTATGTTAATCGAGACCACTGTGGACAAAGAACATACGAACCAAATATTACAAAAATATATAGGGTGGTTCATAGGTTATGAATAATTGAAAAAATGGGGAAATTAATAAATCACCCTGTATCTTAATTTATTTAATTTAATTTAATTTAATTTAATTTAATTTAATTTAATTTTAATTTTAATTTAATTTATTTGGTACACCATTCAACAGCCGAAGCCATTTACAGAATGGGAAATATACATTCAGGAAAGGTTAAACCTAAAGTACAGACATATACAGAGTTAATCCTAATGTACATGAAATAAGACAATTCATTCCATAGAAAGTAACTAATAAGAGCAATGATGTGTATGAACTGAAAAAAACTCAGTGAGAAAAAAGTTCATACACATCACAGCAAATATGAAACTATATTATATGTTCAGTAAGAATCATTATGATTGCAAGATAGCTATTTTGATGTCAGTTGGCTTGCAGTTGAAAATATCTACGTTATTCTGGATTGACAAGTAATCAAAGCATATTTTGTACATAGGAGAGCGTGTAAGTACATTTGTTTGAGGAAAGGGGAGGTAAAATGTATTAATAGTACGTACAGGTAGCCAGGGAACATGCAAATTTATATGTGAAAGTAAGTATGGACAATTAACTATAGAGAAAATAACCTTGTGCAAAAATAATATACCTAGGTATTTACGACGATTGTCTAGAGAGTGAACCTGGAATCTCAAAAGTAGCACTTCATGCGGAATACCTCGGTTTGGATAGAATCCATCACACTTAAAACTAATGTACTTCAAGAATCTTCTCTGAATATTCTCTAAACTTATGACGTGTATGTTGTAACAAGGATTCCACACGACACAGCAATACTCAAACCTTGATCTCACAAGCGCATTGAAAAGGAGTAAGTAAGTGTTGATATCAGAAAACCATTTGGAGTTTCTAATGATGAAGCCGAGGATTTTGAAGCCATTCGAAACAATTGTATTTACGTGCTGAGTGAATGTGAATTTTTCGTCAAAGATGACCCCCAGATCTTTGAATTCTGCCAATTTTTGCAAGTTGTTTCCATTTATTGTATAAGGATATTCGATGGGTGATTTTTTGCGACTAAAGGAGACAAAATTGCATTTTTGTATGTTGAGAGAAAGTGAGTTCGTTTCACACCATAAATCCAATTTTTGGATATCTTTTTGTAGGTAGCTGCAGTCGTTTACATTGGAAATCTGACGAAACAATTTACAATCATCTGCATATAGTAGAATTTCAGAGTCCAACTCAAGGCAAATGTCATTTATAAAAATAATGAATAGCAAGGGACCTAATACAGATCCCTGAGGAACACCAGAGGTGGCGATTATTTCGACAGATTTAAAACCGCGGTATTGAACTCTTGAACGTCTCTCGGTTAGATAAGACTCCAAAAAGAGTGTAAGGTTGTCAGTCAAACCAACCGAACTCAGTTTTTTGAGAAGTACACCATGGTCAAGCCTGTCGAAAGCCTTTGAAAAATCTGTATAAATGACATCAACCTGGGAAGACATATCCAAAGCTCCTGCTATGTATTGAGTAATGCATGTAAGATTACTTGTGGTCGAACGACCCTTAACAAATCCATGCTGATTATCGACAATCTGACCTCTCACATGTGCATATATAATATCATATAGGACCATTTCGAAGAGTTTACTGAAATTGCATAGTATAACGATTGGTCTGTAATTTTCAATCATATGTTTGTCCCCCTTTTTGAGAACAGGACATATTTTGCCATATTTCCAGACATCCGGAAAACAAAGTGTTGTCAGTGCTAGATTGAAAATGATGGATTAAGGTTTAGCGAAACTGACTGCACAGTCTTTCAGGAGAAATGATGGAATACCATCAGGTCCCGTTGTCATTTTTGGTTTACATTTTTTTAAAGACTTCAGCACATCATCTTCAGTTATTTTAGGGATGGACAAAGTTGGTATGTTGACCTTATTAGTGCTTTCAGATTGTCGATGATTGGATGATTTGATGAAAGCAGATTCAAAGTAGGTGGCAAAAGCATCGACTATACCTTGGGGATCAGACAGACTACTATTTTCATAGTTTAGAGAATCAGGAATAGCTGAGCTGCTCCTAATTGTATTCAGATAAGCCCAAAATTTGGAGGGATCATCTCCTAGATCTTTCTCCGCCGTTCGAATATAATTGGTTATAAAGAACGATAAACCCATAAAATATAGGTTATTTAGAAGCACCACGATGTCCTCCATCTACCCTTACTGTATGCGCATTTCCCAATGAATAACCCTGTATATGTAATGAATGTGGAATACGATAGTCGTAAAGTAATTATTATAATAGTAAAGATTTGAAATATTATACGAAAAAGCTTCCAACTTTTTTGAGAAATATTAAATGGCTCGTAAATCGTAAACAGCAAGTAAATATAGCCAGCCACTCACTTTCATTTTAGGTTCATTGACTGTTTTCAATTAGAATAATTTTAATTGGCATACAAATTCATTATGTAACCGTAATTGAAGTAATACATTCATGAATAGATTATCTTGGACGTTGTTGCATTTGAAATGGCATATTTCAAATAAGTCAAAAAGCATTCGCCCAATACACCAAGAAGATAACTCTTCAAACTGAGATCACGATGAACGAAAATAGAGAAGTGGACAAACAGGTTGCTTGGCTCAATTAAGTCGGTTGAAGCCCAAATGTTGCATCCCTGCATTTTTTCGTTCAAAATCACATAATTGGCATTGGCTCCGTACGAATACTCTTGGCCCGCGAATTGATGGAAGCGACGACGAAATGCACACAATATTTATTAATACTGTATGATATGGAATATGAGAACTGACTTTTTGTTCGATTTTTATACCTGGGTATGTTTGAATTGTTATATGTTCATTGATTGTAGAAATTCCCAAAGTTCTTGAATAATTCATAAACGATGGGTTTCCCCATACAGAGGCCGAGGTTATTTATTGTAACTTATATTTACAGATAATCCAAAGGAATTCAGTTTTGCCAACACCAATAATCACTTCAATGGGTAAGTTTTTCAATTGTTACTGTTTGGAAATATATTTATGAAAGAAACACTGTTAAATTTTCTACGGTGTATTGCCAATAAAACACTTTTCATTTTACCGAACGATTGCCTGTCACAACAATTTTTCTCAGATACTCTTCAACTATAAAAGTTTGAATTTCGCAATACAAATTTCGCAATACATTTACTTATTGAACAGGAACATCCATCTGAATTTAGGAGGAGAATGATGCTACAGTAAATTCGAATCCGCAAATCAGGAGCTTAAAACAAATACGTAGGACATGAACACTAACGTGGTACAGGGCCGCACTAGTACTTAATTAAAAGTTTATTTATATTCTAAATTTGAAAATAGAGAATTACTTCACCTATCAAAAATTGCAAAGGTATCTTCTTCACCACACTTACTTCACACCTATATGCACATTTCGAAAGCAGAATATTCACAAATATAAAAGAACTGTCTCCATCAAGTTCACAGATTCCTTGAAAAATGTGAGAGGGACTAAGAAGAACTTAGTTTACACAATATTGAGTGTAGTTTTTATTCTGTGACAGGAATCTACAAACTGGTGTAATTATTTTTATGAGTTTATTTTCTGTTTCACATCATAGAGGAAAAAGTATTATTATCATTATGATTGAGATACCTTGATACAGCTGTAGGCGGTTAATAACTTTCTCCAAATCAAATCAAAATCACTCTTTTTTGTTACGCGGTCAGAAAAAGCCAGTAAAATCAAAATTAGGACGCAACATTTCGAGGAAATGTAAAATCCATCTTTTCCATTCGATGGAATGTGCAAATTATCTAGGAATGAAATGTTAACTTTTCAAGGAAGTTGGGAAGATTTTATCTTGGTATCGCGAACCATTGGTTTGAGTTATGTTTAGGTCTTATAAGGATAGTTAATAGGCCTCCAGCTTAATTGTCAATCTCATCGAAAAATGTATATTGGACTGTTTTTTTTCAAATTATTTTTGTCCGAACAAAAATTGTTTTCTTCAGGTATCAAAACCAATACAGCGAGGATGTTCAATTCCTAACCAATCTGATAACCCAAGTGCGCAATCAAGGACAAACATACCAGTTACCAGTGAATGCCCAACAGTTCAGAGCTTTTGATGGACGATCTGGGACAGGTAAGATGATCCTGAGCGGGGGATATCAAATGAAGTAATCAGATGTTACATACCAATTCAAAGTATAGTTCGATGAGGTATCTTACAGACTCGTTATTATTAGTCACCGATCGCACGCAGAGACGTACTCGTTTCTGAAACAATGAAATGTTCAAGATTGTAGACAATGTGGAAATTTGATTACTCTCGATTACTGTACTTATTACCATGTACTTGGTCTTCTCAACATTGATCTTCAAATAATTAGCACAACAACAACAGTAAATAGATTTTAAAGTTCTGTTGATGGTTTCTGTGAGTTTCGTGTGATCATTACATGAGAAATAAATTAGTGTATCATCTGCAAATAAGTGAAATGAGCTCTCAACCACTACCTCTGGCAAATCATTGATATACAACAAAAATAACAGGGGGCCCAGTACACCTCCCTGTGGTACTCCTTGATTACATTCTATTTCATTTGATACTTTGTTATTTATCTTAAGCTTTTGTGTTCTGTGCTCCAGAAAGCTTTCCAACCATTTCAAGACGATTCCATCTATTCCTGCTGCTACCAATTTTTGTAACAATCTATTTCTGTGTATTGTCTCGAAAGCTTTCTGTAGATCCAAAAATACTGCAACACTATTCTAATTTTTTTTAATGCTAATTTTGAAATCATCTAGTACACACTGAACTGCTTATAAAAATGATCAATCAGTTTGAATCGACCATCAATCACATTTAGCACTCTTGGGACAAATTTTTACATGTTTTTGTTCCGTTGATTTACTTAGTTTTCGACGATATTCGAGACAAGGCTTTGGAAAACTGATAAAATATAAGTTCTCCGAAAATGTTTTACTATGTAGATCGCTGCGACATATCCTATAACAACAGAGTTTTTGTGCTCCTTTATTCACTGATAACATTATATATTTTTTTATTAATTTGAATGTATTATTATTTTAGTCTTATTATTAAACAATTAAAACTATTGAACATAGATTAATAATTCAAAACGTTTTTTTAAATAGATTGAAAGCTTCATTCACGGGTTATAGCGTATGGAGTACCCGAAAAACATGGCGGAAGTTGCGGCATGCGCACAAAAATGATTTTAGAATTGGATTAAATATGCAATAGTAAGGAAGAAGGCTAGATAATCCACGTTCACGAGGGGTGGTATAAACGTCTAACTTTTGTCAACCGCTAAAACAGCGTGCTTTGATTGTTTTTTATCAGTTATTTTTCTTCTTGAGACGAAATTATCTCAAGAAGATTAGCAACTCAAAAAGACTAACTTTCAATTAGTCATAATAATTATCACAAATTTTAATTACCGCATAAAGTGTGAGATAATCTACGTATTTTTAAATCCGTACCTGGAATCCCCAGATCAGGTAACGTTTCTCTATTGGATTCAACACCTCGAACAATAGGTCATTATGAAGGTATGGGATTACCATTTATAATGAGTCTGTGAGATTTCTGGTCGAATTATACGCAACTATACATTTGTAAAGTGGATTCAGGTATTTCCCGGCACTTTAAGTCTATCAAATTTCTATTCTACTCCGTAAACTTTCGGCCTATTCAAGGAAATTGAGCACTGTTCAACCGAGAAAAATCAATTCACAATAGATTTCGAATGGTCAGCAAAATACACAGTATGCTATTGGATGCTTGGATGCTGAAATGTCTGTTTTACTTTGGGATATTGGGAATATGTTGAATTTTTGCCAGATCAAATTAGATGTTTTTGAAGACTAATGGATGCAGATGATGTCACTGCTAAACGGATCTAAGTTTGGAGTGTAGAAATGACTTTTCTTGACGTCAATGGAAAATAATGAATTCGAATCACGACATTTTGTTAAAGAATCTGTTCCACTATTTCAAGATAGTGGTTTCAATTATTCATTTTGGGATTCTTCAACACATGATTAACAAGTTCATGTTATCGTTCAATAGTATATTCGAAAACAATTCCTAACATACTAAGAATGACGCCACTACTTATGACTGACCGTACCCAACGATGTTTATAATGATCAATATTACACGGTACATTTGATAAATAATATCACGTTTTCTATCAGAAACCTGTTTCTCTTTGAATAAACAAGCTTTATCAGTATAGTTACTTCAAGAGGTTAACACACTGTTGTGTTTTGATTGACTTTACCGAATAACTCACGCATATGTCGGTTGGCCCCATGCGAGTTCATTTGAAAGATACCTGGCGCCACACACAGACTTGAAACTTCCAGAGTTCATTCGAAATATGCCACTTTGCTTCGAGAAGACGATAGGTGGTTATCTCAGCGTATACTAAGAACCGTGTGATTTCTCATATTGGGTACTTACCTCTAGTTAATCCTCTTCAAAGGGCCAAGACGTCCCTCGGCTTGTTGTGTGTTTGGCGTTCACTTCTAACCAGTAGTCGCCAGTAACTTTGGATAACACTCCCCGATTCCCCAAGTATTTACAAGAAAACGAACTGATTCTAATGATGGCTTTTATTTTGTAAATAAAATAAATACGTAAGGAAAATAAATGGATTGAAACTGTGTGAATCAAGACTAGATAAAATAATTAACACGAGAAAACAAATTGAGTGAACTTTGTGAACAAAACTAAGTTACTTGAATAACACTCTGCAACCAATAATTTATGATATTAAACCACACGAAACTCAGTTACTTCAACAGTTGGAAAATTCTACTAAGAACAAAGATTTCCACGGTTTCTGGTGAACGAAATTTGGTAATTATCTGACAAGGACTCCCCCGTCTAGTTCAAATGATCGGAAAACTAACACGTTCGTAAGTACTTATCTCGATACGGAACTAATTATTTTCTTACATTTCCCTAGTTCAACCAGAAAAATGGAACTATTGACTTGAATAAAATTTTTAGTAAGTTAGTTTAACCCGGGCCACGATAAAATATCAACTGACTATTTTTCTGCGAGAATTTACTACGTCAAATTCCTCCTTTCAGAACCCCCACTTAAGTTAAATTTTGACCGGTTTCAATAATTTCATCCCATATTTTACAACGTATATGTACTTGAGTAATTACCTAACCAATGGGGTGGGATTTTTGCAAAACTGTAAACAAGTTCGTTATGACTCCGTCGAACAATCCCGAATCTGGTCGGGGGTGGAGCTACTGCTTGATCTTCGTCATCCGAGAGGTGGCGCTACCCCGTTATTTGAGCAGTACTACTTTGAACTATGGAATTCTCTGTTCTACTTTTAGTGGGTTTCAACAATTATCTCTCTCCTTTAGACTGCTAAAAGTGAACATCCTGTACAGCTAGAGTTTTCGGGTTTTCATTTGGAGGAAAATGATCAAAAACCCCTCGCCCTAGACCCGTTGAAGCTATTAAGCCGTTAATCTAAATACAAATAATTTTCCATTGGATGCCAATTCATTTCGCCAACGAAAACAAACAATTGCATACAAATTTGTTACAATTTTTCGATTTCTGCTAGTGAACCTATATTTCTCAGCAAATTTCCCATATTTCGAAGGTTCGATTCGGTGCCTGACGAAAACAATACGAATTATTTTACAATGGGTCCAATATGGCCCGCTTGTAATTTTCATTTATCCTTCTAGATTTTTTTCAAACAACCGGCTAGCAGATGTCGACCTTTCTACGAAAATGATAATTTTTGTTTTCGACTTTTTGCACAGCAAACCTGAAAACTGTTGATGTTTAACTCACTTAAACCCATCTGTTCATGACCCTTAAAAAGAAAGCTTTTAGGACCCGAGTATGGAAATCTGCTATTGAACCCGGTGATAGATTCTTACAGGGTGAACCTCTATTTTGTTACATTGATCTCGGTTTGCAAGTATATTGTAAGGGGTGAAAAGTTTTCCCCCGGAAGATAAATACAAAAAGTTGCGTAATTTTCATTGATTACATTTTTTCATTGGAATAAAATATCCTATATTTGGGCACAAGATTGTTCCTTCATTAGCAGTACGGACAGAGCGTACAATCTCACTCACTTTCATCATTGGCGCAGGTGCTTGAAAGTGTCACTTTCAGCTATGCCTAGCAAACTGTAGACCTTTTGACAATTGTCGATTATTTCTTGCTATAAACATACTAAGATATAATATGGCTAAATAAACTTTGCTTCACTATTCTTCAGCATCTACCTAGGGTTTTGGGTATTGCCAGTCATACGATATTACGATGGGTAAAAAGTATTTGGCTCCTCATCTATATGAATTCCCAATTCACTAATGCAATGATATGTTCACAGACTTAGATTCGTATGACTTCATCGTAATCGGAGGTGGTCCCGGAGGCAGTGTTATAGCCAATAGGCTGTCAGAAGTGCCAGAATGGAAAGTTCTACTCATAGAAGCTGGCGGACTGCCAGACAATGTGACAGATATACCAAATCTGTACTTCGAGAGTGAGTTTACGGAACACAACTGGGGATTCGTCAGTACACCGCAGAGCACCGCCTGCTTGGGTAAATATTGTTACACTAGGTATTTTTCGTAAAAAAACATGCACTAGTGCATTTTTTACTGATAATTGCACGAGAGGTTCGTATTTTATCGGGTAAATTTGGGTTGTTTAATGAGAAACTGTTGCCTAGCAATTAGACGAGAAAAACTGTCAACTAAGATGCCTAAAAACCCTGGTGTATTCACTGATTAGATTTTGTTTAGAATTTTTGGGGGACAACAAATGAAACACGTTAAATTCTGCTTAGAACTTCATTAGTAGATGGCGCGGTTAAGGAATGTTAGTTGTTTGTGACACGCAAAGTATCAAACTTTAAACCTTTGAAATTTTCTTTTTCTGTCAACATAACTTCATGCAAAAAATTGTGAATTGATCGCTTACAAATATTATAGTTCTATGAACAAGATCCCGTTCAGAACAGTTGGCGCGAAAATGAGATGAAATCCTCGAAACTTACCATTTCTCTGTCAAAAATAAGATTTTTCTTGAAGTCTACCTGGTGATTTTTTCAAAGTGATTTCTTCTCAAATGGCCTTTTTGGGATCATGGAAACTTCCGCGAAGGAATGAGGAGAGGTAGGAGAGTGGACTGATGTCTCTTGATGATGAATTAACTTGAAAATTGAGGGGATTGAAAAATGTCCCCGATGACATTGTTCCATTAAACTTTCCGATACAAACTATTACCAAGCCATTCACTGTCCATCTCTGCCGGACTATTACCTCTCTAACAACCTTCTGATATGAACAAAATCAGAGAGTTCATTGTAAATATCATAAAATCTGTTGATGAAGTTGAGAAATCGATTAATCCTGGTGTGCGACAGTCTAGCTGCTTCCAGCTATCTTAGAATGACTTCTCAGGAAAAGGTGAGCCCTACTAACAAAGGTGAGGAGAGAAAATAATTATCAAATGCTTCTCTTTTATTTTTCGTTACACCCGCATGAGATCGGAGAAGGAGGGCGATCTAAACCAAGGAAGAACAAGGCCCACTCCCAATATCGATAAGGCTAATGACTATGATTAGGATAATTATCACTTTTCAATAAACACATGAATTTCACAAGTAAGCGTGGGCTTTTCATTCTAGGAAGATATCTTGATTTTGGCTAGTGAATTCCGAACCGTCACAGAGGGTCCCATGGCTCTTTGGAAGAAAATATTCACTATATTTAGAATTTTCCAATACTTTCAGTCAGAGAAGATTCAAATTAATTTATACATATACGAGTCATTTTACTAGTAGTGGAGTAATATTAGATTTTAGCTTCAGAAAATTAGGGGACTGTGGGAACTTTTTACTGTACATTAGTGATGATGTAAGGAACAACATATAAAAAGTTACCAACCGTAAAGTGTGTGCTTAATTTATTATTTAACAAATAAGCTACAAAATTACATTGTCTATTGAATATCTTAAAAAATAAATAAAAAAAAAAAACTGATGCTGCCATTCGAAAGAATGGAAGATTTTATATAAAAAAGGTGTATAAATATTTTTTTTATATGAAAACTGTAAGCTGCATATTTTTTTCTCTAACGTACGAAAACGTGATGTAGCGACACTTGAGTGCATCTCTTGAGGAGCACGTAGCCACGATCGCGCTTCACTTAATTTGTTAAAACTTTTGATGTAATTGATAAAATTAGGCTAACAAAAATTTAAATGAAAGAAGGAAAAAGTAGCTGAGGAGATGTCTTGTTTTCAAATGTAAAAAAATAGGAATAGTCTCGGGAATAGTACATATGTGAAGTTACGTCAAAGGAGAATTTTCTATAAAATCAATTAAAGATCTGCCATTCTTTAAATTTTCAAGATAAACATCTGAAATTTGTACAGTTTAGTCCCAAAATGACACTTGAAAAGGTGTGCAAATGAAGAAGAATCATAAAATTTTATTTAAAAAAATACAGTCGTCAAAATATTGAATAATTTCAAAAAAAGAATGAATGAATTTTTAGGACATGTTCAAAAACCAAAAACTCTAGTTAAAATTGATATCAAGATTTTTCAATAGTACTTTCTAAAGCTTGTAATCTGTACTTCAAGAAGGTTTGATTGGTTTTATTAAAAAAATTGAATTAATAATAAAATTTCTTCAAAAATAAACAAATGTTGCTCCAAAATCCGTGATTTTTTTTAAAATAAAATTGAATAATGTTTATATAGAAAAAAAAATAAGTTTACCTATCCAACCTATATTTATATTACGACCTCAAACAAGGTATACGCAGCGTATTTTTTTCTTTTTTAATATAAGTGTAAATTGTATCAAATACGAAAATTTTAGGTTTTTTAGTAAATTGACGAATTGTTCATTTTTATAAATGAGTTCCTGCTTGAAATTTTTGTTTAGAATAGAAATATAAGTTTATCTTTTGATGTACTTTATATTGGATCGGAAATATAATATTTGAATGTTAGAGAGAGATTGAATATCAGAGAACACTTGATCGGTTAGTTTAGTGCTCACCTGGCGCTCTACGTATGAAATCTACCTTTACGACTGGCCACGCCATCGTTTTTTCAATGTCATATTCTGGTTCAGTGACCTCAAAAACCTCTATAGCATCAATTTGGGTAAAATTTGACTAACAAATGAAGGTAATTTGAGTTCTTGCGATAAGATAGTCGTGTTGTCTGCGAAAATAGTGAACACCTCTTAATTTGTCCAAAAGCTGAGAAGTTTTTTCACTCAGATAAAGCTTCGTCCTCTGAAGCTGTAGAGATGAAGCTTATATGTGACAGTCAAAAGCTTTAGATATGTCGCAAAACACTTCCTGCAGACTAGAATATAGATTTTTCAGAAAGCTTTGGTTTGAAAGCTAAATTAAGTAATTGTATGTAATTTACAGCACTTCATAAAATCATTATCTGCTCCATCATAAGATTTTTATCATGAGCAAACAGGGACAGAAATACATAAGTACCAACTCGGTGGAGCCGTATCAATAGAAAATTAACCATACAAAATAAATTGGTACGGTTCATTATTAGAATTATTTCGGAACACCTCTCGAAAATTATATATAACACTGACATGAGTACATGGAATAGTTTGTTCTAAAATATGTTACATCGATCGATCAACCTCAAAATATTTCAGAACGAATTGACATAACCTTAAAGGCGACAAAAGCACAATCACAGAACGGATCAGAGACACAAAAACACCCTGTGTGGTCTGTAATTGCAGTTTACTGAATTATGGCAAAAAACGACGTCGGCGCCATCTGAAACTCTAGATAACTCCATTTATCAAGTGGGCTGGTGTCCCCCAGTTTGTCCCAATATTTTACAGGTATAAGTGAATACACCATGGTTTTTAGACATCTTACTGTCAACTAATATAAACGCGACACCGAAGGTAGAGCGTTTTTAGGTTGACAGTTTTTCGAAGCAAATTGCTAAAGAAAACAGTTTAGAGTTCGAACAGCACAAATTCACCCGATATCAATACAAACATCGAGTGTAATCCGGCAGGACAATTTGATGAATAAGAAATTTAGAAACATATCAATGCAAACTTTATTTATTCTGGCAACCAACACCGCGATCATTGATAAACAAATGGATAAGTGAAGAAACCACTAGTGCATTTGTCGCTGTAAAAGTTGCAGCTAACTTTTGCCGCTGTCAAACTGACAATTGCACTGTGGCATATGCGATTTTTTATACATAAGTTGAATTGTCACCAAATTAATCAGGTATTTTTTCAATGTTGTCAAGACAATTAAATGATTGTTTGCTTGAATTGCTGGATGGCAAGATTGAACACCCTGAAGGTCTTCGGATGAAAAAAATCCACATTTCATCGTTGAAGTTAGCATGGAGGGGAAATAGGAAATGAAGGAGTCAACTGTTGTGAACAATGATGTCAGTCAGGACGTATTCAATATAACTTCATATTTACGAAAACTTGCCAAGATGGTGATACAAAACTTTTTGAAACTTTCTGTTACTTGATCCGCCAGGTTTTCTGCAGCCAGCTCCTAGCCTGTATCTACCTCGTCATACCATAAGTAGTGTGTGCTTCTAACATTCAACATTCCTTCTAGGCAATTTCCTCATGTACCGTGACATAAAATTTAACTTATTGGATGCAAAAGAATATCTTCTTTCAAATGACACTATCAAATAGGAGGGTTGCTATTTGAAAAAAAATTCGATGACGTCATAACTGGCACAGTTATGACGCCACCCAAAAGATTTATATTCGCTTCTGGCCCTGTGAAGACTTTGGCGAATTTATTCCAACCTTTTCAGGCTCACTGTATGTGATAATTACTTGATTCTATAATATTCTAAGTCTTGCTCATCTTCCACTTCTCAATCTCCTTCAGATTCTTCTGCTAGTGTAGTAGAATTATTCGTACATAACTGGCTGAATTCTTATGCAACGAAATACGAAACAATTGCTTCACAATCTTGCGGAAAAACGTATTAAAATTATATTAAGATACAAAACATCGCATTTATTTCGTACGGACGTGATATGAAGAAGATATTGGAAGAATAGTGAAGTGGAAATTCAATACAACAAAACAAAGTTTGTTATATGTGTTGATTGTTTAATATTGCTTTTCACTGCGTTTCACAATGAACTCTCTGATCAAGTTATTTATTGTACCAGTTGACTTTTTGATATCATGATGATTTCAATAGTATGATGAAGCATTTTTTTCATTCAAGGTTCCCTGAAATTCACATACATTAGTAGATATCTGGAAAATCCTTCCTCCTTATCAAGTGTATTTCGCAACTTCTTACTTAAGGTGGATCTAGTAAACTGCTTTCAGCAATAGCAATAGGCGTAAGAAAAATTATATACTGAAGCCATTTTATTCAACGAATTCAGATTTACCAATCACTTTAAGAATGACAGAACAGCCATGACAGATCGCTCAGTTCTGTGTCCTAGTTAACAAAACTTATTTGGCTATTTTCAATTTGAAATGTGTTTTGTTCATATTGCGATCATGGAGATGAACGAAAAGGAAAGCATCTACGGCATTGCAAGTATGTCTCAACAGTTCAATTATGATTTAAAAATATACATGGAACTATGGAACATGTATTTGTATCTGTCAGTTATCATGCGCATTACAGACAATATTTCAGCGATAGCCGTAAGATTCTGAAAGTTGGAATATTGAAGGTCGCGTTCTTAAAGTTGACGTTATTGCTAAAATTAAAATAGTTGACTAAATGAAAGCATTTGATCCAATAGTTACAACTCTTAACGTTATCGCTATTGCTATTACTATTGCAAAAAAAATTGACTAAATCCACCTTTCCAAGGGAAAAAATATGATTTGAAATAGAAATATATACATACCTATACAGTGTGGGACACCCTTATGAATGACATTTTTTACAACCCATTGGATTTTTTCTCATTACACATTCTTGCGAATATTCCATTACACTCTCACAACTTCTAAAATAAATTGCGCCAATTTAATGAAACAAAAATTAGCGCAATCTATAGCAGTTTCACGTTCCCTTCATTTTCCCCAGGCATGACGAATCGACAATGCCCTCTGGCGAGAGGACGAGGCCTGGGAGGCAGCAGTCTCATCAATGGCTTGGTATACTCGAGAGGTTCCAGCATAGACTTCGACAATTGGGCTAAGCGTGTGGAAGATTCGAGATGGTCGTACTCGAACGTATTGCCTGTGATGAAGAGATCTGAGCGATTCGTTTATCGCGATGCATCCTCGCCAGTTTATGAACCGGTTCATGGAAATGATGGTTACCTCACTGTGGAGCATCACTTGCCTAGGAGTCCTCAGATGGATGCTTGGCTGGAGGTTTGTAACAATATTAACATCTCATCCGATAGTTGGTAGTATGTGAAATTAAACAAATTATAGATGGTGTTGCGTGGACTTTTTCAATATCAGTCATGAGTACATCCTGTCAACAATAGTCATAACATGAATAACAAATGAATCCACATTTCTTCCTCGCGAAGAAACGTCTTTCCTCTTGCATATTTCTATCCTGGCTAATTCAGTTACTGGACGTCTGGAAACCCCATTTTTTTGTTTTGATTTCCACACATTGAATCCGTCTATCTGACCCTGGAAATACTTTTTCAATTTTCGCAAGTTTCCACCTGTTTCGCAGGGTATTATCCCCCATGATGGAAACGACATCATTCGCTTCTATCGGCTTTCCGTCATCACACCATTTTCTTCTTTCAGTTAGGCTGGGCTAATACTCTTCGATCCACCTTCTCCAATACTCATAGGTGATTTGTTGTGTCTTCCTCCAATAACACCTCAGATTATAGGCTTCGAGTTTGCTGAAGCTACTGTCTCTATTTAGTTCCCATGATTGAATGATTAGACATCAGTTCCTCTAAATCATCTGGATACCTTTATGTTTTGACCCGAGAATAAGCATATGAAGATATAACGAATTTATATGTGAAAAAATGGCCAACTCAAATATGAAAAGTTATTTTAACGAATAATCCATTCTAAGAAGTCGAAAATGCAGAAGAAAATAGCTACCACATGATGTTGAAAAAAATCCATTAAGTGTTAAACATGTCAAGAGACAAAGTGAGAAAACATTAGACCCAATGAAAGAATATTTTTTTAAACTAAAATTTCAACGCGTGTGATGTCAGTTCGTGAGATAGAAAATTATCAGAGATTCCATCATAGATCATTAATATTCATTAGAGCTAATAAAAACACCAACATTTTGAAGTGTTGACAAGATTAGGAATGTCTCCTGCTGAGAGATAACCAAAACTCGGATTTTCATTTATAAAAAAGACCATAAATAATCGTAGCGGGAAAAATAACAACTCTTAAATACCCTATCTTAGAAAAATGTATTATCAAAGTATCTACGAATTTTTTACGATATTTCTACAATAAATCCTATATTTAGGACTACCACACTATTCACTGTTCTAAAATACCTATTCACTATTCTATAATATTCTATACCTTTTCCCACAAGTAACAATAACAAATAATAACAAAGAAAATTAACGAAAATAAATCATTTGCATTAACTGAAGTAAAAAGTTTAAACATTAAAATCGCCAGTAAATCTATCTGCAAATATAATTCTAGTTATTTGTATTTTTTTTTCATGTTATCAATTGGAGTTTCAATAAAAATCTGCAAGCATTCTTTCTGATCATTTTCCGTTGTATCGTCTTTCTATGTGTAATATGTCCTGGAGAAATCTTTCAGCAGGTTCGTCTAATACTACGTAACAATCGTTTTCATGATTCTGAGGTTCACTCCAAATCATAGGCGTTGAAAATGGCACGGTCTTATGACTTCCTTCAAGCAAACCTCTTGAAGCTCTTGAGCAACTGTTGCAACATATTTTCGGCAGCCAATTGTTATCTCTTTCATCCACAGGAAACCCAATGTGATGCTGATGAGCTCTTTTCACCCGAAAAAGATTTTATAGTTAACTTACCACAAATATAGCAAAATAAATCTGTAGCATTTTTCCAAAATTTTAGCATTTTGGAAATTAAATTAAAAAATACTATAAAACCATTTTGATTTTGAAAAGGGAAACATTCTCAATTGAATATTGATTGGAAAATTTTTCTGTGAATTGAAAAATCCACGATTAAAATGAAGTTATTTTTTGTGAATGTCTAACAGAAAACAACTACTTTCCCGGCTAAAGCCACGCTGGACATTGAACTACATCTGAATGCCCCACAAGAGGTTATCTTGACGATGGAAGATAGTGACTAAAGTTTATCTTTCAGTCGCAGATGATTCCACATCTGATTTTATGAACATCCTGTTTATATTTTCAACAAATCAACCATTTTGATGTTTCTAATGTTTTTTCTCTGTAGTTAGGAATAAACGGAAATTTCCACTACAAATATAATAGAGTCAGCGGCAGACCTACGTCATTTTAGAGAAGCTAAAATTTTGAGTTTGAATAGTGTGATGTGTAGTTAAGAATGTATTCGTACAAAAGGTACATAGAAACCTCACTCACCTACGTTGAAGTATGGTAATACTTCTAACATTTATATTACCAAGATGACCAAGCGGTTCAAAGCGCGGGTAATGAAATACTAAAAGTATTACCATACTTTAACGTATACGAGTAAGGTTTTCATGTACCTTATGTAAATTTGGTATCTGCTACCTATAAAAGGACGTTCTTAACTACATACAACAGTATTCGTACCAAAAATTTTAGTTTTGCTAAAATAACGTTCTGACGGCTCTGGGATCTTGGACTATCACTTTTGTGTAAAACTGACCAAAATATCCATTTCATTTTCCATTTCCATTTCAAAAATCTTTATTCGTCTGTTTTAATTACATGTTATCTATCCTAATATATACAACTAAAAATTACTATGTACAATCTTCAATGCTTTATGCATTGGGACTGCCCATCCTGCCCGTCGCTTTGTATAGGGACGGAGGGGAATGGGTCTGCGTTGTTTGCAGTTACACGGCATATGCCAGGAAAGATTCTGAGATTTACCTTTTATTCGTCTCCTGCAGCGCTTATACGAATGTTTTTGTGTTTGCATCCAAAAGGGATCAATTGTTGAGTTTTGTTTAATGCTGTGTCATGATGAATTTTTGTTTGGTTAACGGAAAGTAGATAAAAACCGTTTTTAAATAATTGATGCATTTCAGGATTTTTCCGTTAAAATGGTTGAGTGTTTTAGGTCGAAATCCGTCATCAGGCGAGGCTGTTTGCCTAAGCCCCCTAACTTTGATATGATCGCGCTATTCGAGGTATCGCTAGCGGTTGGGTGTTTTCACCAATATAGGGATTTTTTTTTGTCGTTTATCTGGCGCCAGCATTCCTACCAGTGCTTCTGAACCTTTTTAAACCCGATACTTTTGTCGGAGATTGAATTTTATGATATAACGATACAATTGATACAAGTTGTTTAGTTTTCAAAGTAGATGTCGCATTTTTGATAGATAAGGCCGTGCCTTCTCGGCTGATTGTGATGTTCTCGCAAGTTTGTTATATCCCTTGTTAGAGGGCTGTGCGTGATGTGATATTTATAGAATTTGTAGGAAATTTTTTGTATATATTGCTCTATTGTCTCGATGTTTGCTAGCTCTCGGAGTGTGTCCAACTGGATGTATCGATTACTGTTTGTTATTATTCGTAGGACCTTGTTCTGCAGCCTCTCCAGTCTCGTATACTGAGATATAGGGATGCTGCAGAACACTGGACAGGCGTATGTCATCGCCGGCCTGATTATTTGTTTGTACATTAGGAGTTTATTTTCATTCGAGAGCTTTGAGTCTCTCGCTATTAGAGGATATACTCTCTTAATGGCTGCTGAACCTCTTTTTAGGGCTAGCGATATGTGGTTATGGAATGACATGCGCCTGTCCAGTTCGAGTCCCAGATATCTAACAGAGGGCCTCTCTTCCACTTGGTTATTCTTTACCCATAACTTCTCGGGGATGTTCACATTTGTGTACTTCCTCGAGAAGTTAATAACCTCTGTTTTTAGAGGATTTACCTCAATTTTATTTTCCTCCATATAGGGTACGACCATCCGATCCAGATGAATCTGGAGCTGATAGGCAGCCTCTTCGCTTGCAAAAGAATGGGCATATAATGCGGGGTCATCCGCATACATGGCCACTCTCGTGCCCGCGAAGGTCGGGAAGTCGTACGTATACAGAGAATACAAAATTGGTGAGAGGGAGGACCCCTGAGGGACACCTGCACCAATTGAATACTCTCCGGAGCTCGTATTATTAACTTTCACTTTGAAGGTTCTATTCGTCAGATACGAATTCAGAATTTTGACTAACCATAAGGGCATGCCAGCCTCTGACATTTTGGCGACTAACCCTTGTGTCCATACTGTGTCGAATGCCTTTTGCACATCCATCAGGACCATAACCGTGTTATGCTTCCTGGGGTAGGCCTCCTTCACCCCATGGACAACTCGGGCCAGTTGTGAAGTGGTCGAATGACCCCTCCTGAACCCGAATTGTTCCGCTGGGATGAGTCTTAGCTATCCACTGAATCACTAACACGTCTTAGTAGGATTCTATCCACCACCTTGGCGACTGCGCTCAGGGGGGATATGGGCCTATAGCTATTTATAAGTGACCTATTTTTACCAGATTTCATTATTGGGATGATTTCAGCTTTTTTCAGACAGCCAGGGTAGTGCTGCCATCTGATTACTGCGTTTATAATGTGGATAAATTGCACCAGTGATTTCCTCGGGAGGTTCTTAAGAAGAATGGCTCCCAACCCATCAAGTCCTGGCGCTTTGTATTTTGGCAGACACTTTATTACCTCTGTTACCTCTTCAAAATTTGTCAAATTTTTAGCAAGGTCGATTGGGTTTAATCTTATTGCTGGACTACCTTGAATTTCCTCAGCTATCCTCAGCTATTAGGGTGTGCCTGCGTTGACTTTCCGTTAAATCCGGCGTTGTTTTGTGCACGCCACTGAGATATTCCCCAAACAACTTGGCCTTCTTTTGGATCCGACACAGATCGTTCAGGGCCCGTCTCTATGGATGGTATGGGCTCGTACTTCTTTTGTATACGCTTGGACATGTTCCTCCTGCGCGTTGAGGTTGGTCCGTTTGTGATTCCACTTATCATTAAAGTGCTTATTCAGTAAGTCGGAAATTTCCTTGCCTAAGCTTGGTAAATTGTCTTTATGGCTTGCATTTCTGGTTTTTTGCCATTTTTTCCGCTCTGTATTTTTAAGTTTTATGAGATTTTGAATATGTGGTGGAATCACATCCCGATCCCCCCTCACAGTAATCTTCTTGGTAGTACTGTCTCTAGCTTTTTGAATACTTTGGATAAACTTTTGTGTTTCGCTTTCTACCTCATTTTGCTCTATGTTTGCTTTGATTATTGTGTTTATGTTCAATATTTCCCTGAACTTTTCCAGTTAGTGGTACTATAGTCGAATCTAATTCTTTCTGTGTTGTGTTTAGCTTTATTTTTAATTGAAAAAATAGCTGGAGAGTGATCGGACGTTAGTTCGTCTAAGGCTATGAGTTCTGATATGTTAGTAATGTTTTTGTGTACTACCAAGTCAATTACTGTCGGCGCCGAACCATTGAAAGGATAGTGGGTGGGGGTATCACTCCTCTCAATAATGACATTGTTATTTAGGGAATAGTTCAGCAGTGTTGTGCCGTTGGTACTAGTCTGGGTTGGGCTACCATTCCACTCACGGTGCCTAGCGTTAAAAGTTAAAATCACCAGCAAGCAGTACTTTATTGCCAGCACTAAACAGGCTGTCTAAGTCCCGTGACGTGAAGTGGTTACTGGGTATATTGTAGATACTGAATAAGCATGTTCCATCTGATAGTTTAATTCCCACATGTTCAATTTGTGAATTTTGTTTTGGGATTTTTGTAAATGCAATGTTATTGCGTATTATTATAGCCACGCCACCAGCGGTTCTGGCCCCTCCCAGCCTATCTTCCCTGATGGTAGCGAATCCTCTAAAATTTAGATTATGCTCCTGTCGGAGCATGGTTTCGGACAGAAACATTATGTCAACCAAATGCACGTGAATGAAGTTGATGAGAAGCGGGTACTTCCCCGCAACTCCATTCACGTTAATCATGCATGCTCTTATTGAATCAAAATCCTGAGTTCGCCCTGACATCGAGCAAGGTATAAAACAAAAACGATCACTGGTACTTGAACTTTTTCACGTACTGCGCTCCATGAACTCACTACCCATATGCAAGCATAGGTATAAAAGCAACTTCAGGGCGATATTTTTTTTTTTCATATTAAAGGAGTGTAAGTGCAATAACAAAAACACAAAATTTTTAATAATGAAAAATCATATAATATACAGCGTGTTTCACAAACATGTGTCCGCAAACGTTTCGTTACTGCTCTACAGAGCGTTAAAGTTTCAAGATTTTTTTATTTTTTTCTCCATAGCTTTTTCAGGTTTTGCGATATTGAGATAAAATTTGAAACATAGGTTACGTTCTAGGGTTAATATCATCCAGTATGCCGAGTGATCGTGGTTTTTTCCCTATGGTAAATTCTAACATATGCAATGAATTATTTGTTTTGTTTATGAAAAATTTTGTCTCCTGTAATTTTTATGCATGGGTGACCATTATCGAGAAAACAAGTAAAATCAGTTTTTGTAATTCACTACATTTAATTATTTTTTTTTTACGAAAACCGATTATCGAAATGAAAACAAAAAACGCTACTTATTTGGTTTGTGATATAAATCACAAGTTTCCTCAAACATTACCTTAAAAATAAGGAACCTAACGAACCTTAACTTTTATAAAAGGTGCTGGAAATGCCCTCCTCCTTCTGCATTCTAAAATCCGGGAGTGTTTCTTACGGTGTGGAAGGCATCCATAATTCGTTCAGTAGGAACTTCGATGGAAGGCACTGGTTCTGCAACATAAACTAGGCCCTTCACATGTCCCCATAAAAAAAAGTCCAGCGGATTGCAATCTGGGGACCGCGGGGGCCAAGCAATTGGACCTGCTCTGCCAATCCATCGATTGGGAAACATTGTAAAATAATCGCGGACGATGACTTGAAAATGAGGGGGGCCCTATCGTGCATAAACCACGAATTTGTAAAGGCATGTCCTCCACTAATGCAAGCAATTCGTTCTGTGGGAAGTTTTAATATGTGGCACCATTCGAAATAAAAGGACCAATTAAAGTATCTCCTACTATTCCTGCCCAAATGTTTACGCTGAACTGTTCCTGGTGTCGAGATTGTCTGATCATGTATTGGATATTCTAGTGCCCAAAAATGAACGTTGTGGTAATTCACTACTCCGTTGCGTTTAAAGTGAGCTTCGTTGGTAAAAAGGATACGAGATAGAAATGCTAGTACAGTTGCGCAGTATCCATCGAAAAAACTGCAAGCGCCGTGGAAAATCTCGCGGAAGCAAACCTTGGACCGCTGGATATGATATGGGTATAGCATGTTCTCGTGTAAAACCCTCCAGACAGTTGAATGGAAACATCCAAATCCCGTGCTATTTGTCGAGTACTCATACCAGGATTTTCTTACTGGGTTGCGGTCGCGGTCTGCCAGAATCATGCCTTGGAATCCGAAATCTGCCGTATTTCCGAAAGTGCTGATGGGAATTTATAAAAGTTCTATAGTTGGGGAGCCGGCGATTGGGAAATCTTAGCGCGTACAACCTCTGAGCTTCAAGTCCGTTACCATTAGCAACAAAATGGATGTCAGTCAGATGTTCAAATGAATATGGTTCATTTTCCATTTCAATGTTAAACAAATTACACAGTTAGCCATTGCCTATTATTAGAAACCCTGGAGAATATAGGAGTAAGAGGAAGTGCTCTAGACTTATTCACAACTTATATCTCCAACTCTAACGCAGTCTGTTGAGATCGGAAACTCTATCAGTGCAGAACAGGTTATAGAATACGGAGTACCTCAGGGAACGGTATTAGGCCCAGTCCTTTTGAATATTTATATAAATGGACTCTTTCAAATAATGTCACGTGCTTCAAAACAAACCTAAACGTCAAAATGGAAATAGCAGTCAAAGCCCCCTCATTCTCTTTTTCCT
Organism: Gonioctena quinquepunctata; assembly: GCA_018342105.1. Taxonomy (NCBI): domain Eukaryota; kingdom Metazoa; phylum Arthropoda; class Insecta; order Coleoptera; family Chrysomelidae; genus Gonioctena; species Gonioctena quinquepunctata. Next base: position 155,713 of record JAFIRS010000074.1, on the reverse strand, counting down.
TGTTTCGTTAAAAAAATTTATTAACTTCAGCGAATTAAAAACATTATTTTCCTTTTTTTCTCGATAACGGTCGCAGATGCGTAAAAATAACAGGATACAAAAAATTCATTTCATTTATTAGTATCTACCAGCGGCGCACTACAAAAAAGTTTATGAGGCGAAAAAGGGCTTGTCCCCTGAAAAAATATCTTCCTGCAGATTCTCACGGCATACTGGATGATGTGAACCCTAAAACGTAACCTTTGTTTGAAGTTTGATCTCAATATCACAAAAACTGAAAGATCTATGAAGGAAAAAATTAAAAAATCTTGAAACTTCAACGCTCTGTAGATCGGTAACGAAGCGTTTGCGGACACATGTTTATGGAAAATACGCCCCTGAAATCTTGATACTGAATTTTGAAACACCCTGTATATACGTGACAGCAAAAATTGGAAAGCAGATATAGATTAAGTACATTAAAGTCTTCATATCCGTATTACTTTTTTAAAAGGAGGATTTCGTTGTATACCAGAGATGAATAGAGATATTTCGTCTGAATGCAACAGAAATAGTTATACAGGGTGATTCAAAAGTACTTTGACGAACAATATTCTTATATGAATTGTTCAAATGAATAAATGTCCGGAAACACTTCGTTTCCAACATACAGGGTGTTAAAGTTCTTTTTTAATTTTCGTTTTTTTGAAATAACTTTCGAAATACTCAGCTTAATTAAACGAAAATTGGTATTGAGAGGTTTGTTGAGGTGTCGAATTCGAACCTGATGTTATTATTGCTCTTACTCGTAGGGGGCGCCACCTACACGTCTTTTTCTTTTATGAAGATTCATAACATTTTTGAGCGTACTTCTAGCACATTTTTCAGTAGGAGAATCAATTCCTCTATCATATCTACCATGAAAAGCTACCCTTGCGACAAGTATATAAGCAACCGTTTTCTACATATTTGGACTTGAAAATTTCAAGTCGATTATTTGATAATCGATGCGTGTTGAAGTTATTACCATTATTTTGCATTTTTCACAAGAATACTTGGGAAATGAAATGACGTTTAAGTAAGTAGTTTTGGTAATTATATATTCTGTGACAGTTGAACGTTTTGTTGAAGTTTCTGTGGGTTTTTAAACACTAATTTAGAAAAAATGGATTATTTAAACAATAATGCTCATTTAGCGATATGCATTTCGTTCATAGCCTTGGGGATGGCAATGCGCGCGAAGAAAGACGTCTTTACCAGGAGCGATTTCCCAATCGAGTACTGCCTTCAGCTCCAACATTTACCAGTCTCCACCGTCGTTTGGCAGAAACAGGTAGCTTCAAGAGGACAGCTGATATTATTGGAAGACCACGAGCAGTCCGAACCCAGGAATTGGAAGAAGCTGTTTTAAACGCTCTCGAGGAGAATCCAGAAACAAGTACAAGAATAATTGCTCAAGCTCTCAATTCAACTCACTCCACAGTTTGGAGAATTATCCACGATCAACAATTCTATCCATACCATATTCAAAGGGTACAAGTTCTTTTGCCACGAGACTTTCCCCAACGCATTACTATGTGTCAGTGGTTTTTGAGAAAATTGGCTGGAAATCTTCAATTCTTAAGATATGTACTCTCCATGGACGAGGCAAACTTCTCCCGAAATGCTATTACAAACTTTCATAACAACCATGTTTGGGCTCTGGAAAATCCGCACGTAGTTAGTGGAAGACATTATCAGTATCAATTTTCTGTATATGTATGGGCGGCAATAATTGATAATTACTTGAAAGGTCCTTTCTTTCTTCCGTTTCGACTGAATGGCGCAACTTAAAGAGACTCTTCAGAAAATGAATTGCCGGGACTACTTCAGAATGTACCATTAGAAATTCGTATCCGCATGTGGTTCATGCATGATGGGGCTCCGGCCCATTTTAACGTAGTAGCCAGGGAATTCCTTAACACTGTCTTTCCAAATCGATGGATCGGTGGGGGTGTAGAAGATCCTAACCAGGCGTGGGCACCAAAGTCCCCAGATATAAACCCGCTATATTTTAATTTTTGGGGACATTTGAAGTTACTAGTTTATAAAACTCCAGTAGCCATCGAAGAAGATCTGAGAAACCGAATAGTAGACGCATGTGAAACAATAAGAAAGACACCAATAATTTTTGAGCGGATACGAGATTCAATGACTAGAAGACTGATTGCCTGTATCTTCGCTGAAGGTGGACACTTTGAAGAATTTATTTGAATACAATTCAGTTTATTTTATTTTATTTTATTCTACATATTCAAAATTTTTTGAAATAAAATGTTGATATTTCTTGCGAATTTTATTAAATCAAATACAGATTTTGCACCTTTGATACAAAAATAACTATTTCAAACGAGTAAAAATAAATAGAATAGGTGGCTCCCAAAAAAAAAAAAAATACTCACTTAAACGTCAAATTCATTTCCGAAGCATTCTTGTGAAAAATGCCAAATAATGGCAATAAATTGATTTGTTGAAAATATAAACAGGATGTTCATAAAATCAGATGTGCAATAACTTCAACACGCATCTATTATCAAATAATCGACTTGGAATTTTCAAGTCCAAATATCTAGAAAACGGTTGCTTATAGCGACATGCAACAACCGTAACTTTTTTACGAAGATATGATGGTGGAATTGATTTTTTCACTGAAAAATGTGCTAGAAGTACGCTCAAAAAAGTTATGGATCTTCAAAAAAAGAAAAGACGTGTAGGTGGCGCCCCCTACGAGTGAGAACAATAATAATGAAAATAAAATAATAAATGTCCGAATTTGACACCCCAAAAAACTCCTCAATACCAATTGCCGTTTGATTAAGGTCAGTATTTAGAAAGTTATTTGAAAAAAACGAAAATTGAAATAAAACTTCAACACCCTGTAACTTGGAAACGAAGCGTTTCCGGACGTATATTTATTCGGACAATTCATATTAGAATATTGTGATGAATCACCTCCTGAAGTTTGTCAAAGTAATTTTGAATCACCCTGTATAGCAGCTCGTTTCATTAACAAAGAAGTATAAATGAAAGAAAAAAAAACAATAATATCATTGATTTTTTCTCACAACAGGCTCACAGAGAACTAGGCCTCCCCGTCAGCGACTACAATGCAGGAACAGGCCTCGGCGCTTCCTCAGCTCAATTCACCACCCAGAACGGAAGAAGGGCAGATTCAGGAACTGCTTTTATACTCCCCATCCTCGACAGACCGAATCTTAAAATCTTCCTCAACAGCTACGTCGTTAGAATCCTATTCGACGAACACAAACGAGCGCAGGGAGTTGTTTTCACGTACAACAACAAATTCTACGTTGTCAAAGCATCAAAGGAAGTTATAGTGAGCGCTGGGACGTACCAAACTCCCCAACTGCTTATGCTTTCTGGAGTTGGACCTCGGGAGCACCTGCAATCTTTGAATATTCCCGTGGTACAAGACCTCGAAGTTGGCAGCAATCTTCTAGATCATTCCTGCTACTATGGCTTGAATTTCGGTACGAATTATACGGAACCCGTTCTGCCGCTGGAGCAGGTTGTACAACAGTTTTTGTCCGGGGTTGGACAGATGACGAATCCGGGGAATAACCAAGGGGTGGCGTTCTACGAATCCCAATTTACTAGAGGTGAGTGGGGGATATATCAATTCAATTTATTACTCAAGAGAGTTTTCAATTCATTATTTTGGTCCTGGGGAGGAACTGAATAATGGGTTGTGGTTATCTGAGGCATTCTTGTATTGTACGCAGCAATCCAAAAAATAAACCATAATCAAATGCAAATATACAAATAATCAAATAAAAGTTACAGTTGTAAGCTTCAATGAGGCACTTCAATTCATTAGTCTAATCGACAAGTTGAAAATGGTCCAAAATAGAGATACTGCTCTTAAAATTATGTGTGATAGCTCATTGGATCCGGAATAACGCCTAGAGAAATGTGCCAGAAGCGTGTATTAGCACATAAAAAATTGCAAAAGTTATAAACAATTAAAGATGAAAAAAAATGGCATATCGTTTTTTGCCAATATTTCATAAACTATTAATATTCAAGGAATTTCAAAAATGAAAAACTGAAAGAGAAGGAAATTTTCAATTAAAAACTCCGAGCTCCCGGAACTCTATCTCCATTATTTATCATTTTAATTTAACACTGAAAATTTTTAGGTTGCGCGCGCGGCGTCAAAAGCGAGTACGACAAATTAATTAATCTATTTAAGGTATACAATATTTTTTTTTAATTTGGAAAAATTATGGTGTATTCTGAACACTATAAATAATTTATTCCTGTTGGAAATTTCACTTAAAGGTAATTTTTCAACAAGTTAAACGATTGTTAACTAACAAAATTTTCTCGAACGTCTGTCTTAATTGTAAATGGAAAAAAATGTTTAAATAATTGTCGTGAACATTTTTCGCTTCGTAGAGCCTTTCTTATATACATACTCAACAAGATCACGCCATAAAAGTTGAAAAAATATTCATATTTTGTTTATAATAGTTTTTGTACTTAAACAAAAACAAAAATATTCAAGTTATTTTGTTAAAATTTTTTTTTTCTCAATCATCATATTATCGTTTTTTTATTAATACAAGATATAAATTGATTTGCAAAAGAATTTTTTTCCGTCATTTGTTGATACATTTTTTATAAATGAATTGATTATTTCAATATTTAAAAAAAAAAAATTTTCACAACTTCATTTTATTACAAATATTATGATTTTTGAAAAAAAAAAATTCCTCATTTTTTTATATTCCTATTGTTTACAAAATTAGTTGAGAAATTATTTCTTAAAAAATTTTTAATTTGTTAGATTTTTTTTCTGAAACTTCTAGAATTTACAAAAACAACCATATAAAACAAAGTATAAAAAAAAAAATTTCAATTTTCTATTGTACTTTGGGAATTGGAATTGGGAAAAATTGGGAAATTTTTTTTTCTATACTTTGTTATATATGGTTGTTTTCGTAAATTTTAGAAGTTTCAGAAAAAAAATCTAACAAAGTTAAAAATTTGTTTATAACAAATTAATAAGTTAATAAACAATGGAATTGTTGATAAAAAATATTTTTTTTTTGTTACTTTATAGAGGACTGTCAATTATGATTTTTAGAAAAAAAAATAATTTCACAACTAATCATTTAATTAATAATTGTGAAATTTTTTATTTTTTAAATATTGAAATAATCAATTGTTTATAAAAAAATTATCAACAAATGGCGGAAAATTTTTTTTTTGCAAATAAATTTATGTTTTGTATTAATAAAAAAACGATATGATGATTGAAAAAAAATATTTTGTTTAACAACATTACTTGGATTTTTTGGTTTTTGTTCAAGTACAAAAATTATTATAAACAAAGTATGAATATTTTTTTAACTTTTATGGCGTGACCTTGTTAAGTGTGTATATAAGAAAGGCTCTACGAAGCGAAAATTTTTCACGACAATTATTTAAACATTTTTTTCCATTTACAATTAAGACATAAGTTCGTAAAAATTTTGTTAGTTAACAATCGTTTAACTTGTTGAAAAATCAACTTTAAGTAAAATTCCCAACGGGAATAAATTATTTATAGTGTTCAGAATACACCATAATTTTTTCAAATTAAAAAAAAATATATTTAATACCTTAAATAAGTTAATTAATGTGTCGTACTCGCTTTTGACGCCGCGCGCGCAAACCTAAAAATGTCGAGCGGAGACCCATTTTCAGCGTTAAATTAAAATTATAAATAATGGAGATGGAAATTTCCTCCTCTTTGAGAATCTTTTTTTGAAATTTCTCAAATATTTATAGTTTATGAAATATTGGCAAAAAACGAAATGCCATTTTTTTTCATCTTTAATTGTTTATAACTTTTGCAATTTTTTATGTGATAATACACGCTTTTGGCACATTTTTCTAGGCGATATTCCGGATCCAATGAGCTATCACACATAATTTTAAGAGCAGTATCTCTATTTTAGACCATTTTCAACTTCTCGATTAGACTACATTGCCAATATTTCGACTGGGGCTGTAGTCTTCCTCAGGTTTATTTTTGCTACAGAAACATTGTTTGTTGAAGTTGAAAGTTATATAGTATGCACGATGTTGCTTTTGAAGTTGACAGTAATGTGGACTTATTTATTAATTTATTTAGACATAATCCATCCAACAGGCCAGAGCCCATTTACAGGAGTATACAGGGTGTTATGTTATAAGTGTCCGATATTTTACAGGACGATTCCTCAGGACTTTTGACCTTATAAATAATAAGGTGAAAAGTTCATATAAGCATGGGTCCGCAAGGCCTTCATTTTTTATATAAAATGTGTTGGAAATTTATTTTTATTTTGGTTTTTCGTAAATAATTTTTAAAATAATGTCGATATTTGGACGAAAATTGGTATAAGGGGATTTTTCGATACGAGAAATTGAAATTTGATCTTAGTTTGGGCCTAAATTGTAGGGGGCGCTGCTTACAGGTCCATGTCTCTTTTGGGGAGTCACAACTTTGTCGTACATGTATGTATCACATTTTCTAGAAGAAAAATCGATTCCTCTATCATTTTTACGTGAAAAAATTATAAGCAGCCGTTTTCGAGATATTTTGATTCGAATTAATCGATGCATCAAATTTTCTTGTCACTGATTCGTGAACTCTTTGAAAATGAAAGTATCAAGTAGGCTAGTAAGTTTATTCCAATGTTTTTTTGTGTTGTCAGGTCAAAAATAATATCTTGACACAGAGTTGATAGTTTTATTTATTATTATTGTGATTATTTGTTAAAAAATGTAAAACTTTACCAATGCAGAGTATGCTGACATACATTTTACATGAGGACTTGCTAACGGAAAAGCATATGAGGCTAGACGTTTGTATCAGGTGCACAACTCCTACTTCAAAAACGTTTTCAAGAATTCACGCTCGGTTAAGGGAAACAGGGAGTTTTGAGAAAGATATTTATCTGTCAGGTGCACATTGGACGGTAAGAACCCCAGAAACCGAGGAAGCAGATCTTAATCTGGTAGGAGAACACCCGGAAACAAGCTCCAGAAAACACGTTAAACATTTCCATGTTCTGAAATAATTCTCCACAAATCAATGAGAGTTGCTTGGACTACTTTTTCTTAGTTTCAGATATGAGAATAACATATTTTTCTTTCTGCAATAATTGTTACTCATGTTCATGTGTATCACTGATCTGAAATGAGTTCAGATTTATCGAAAACTGGCTTTGATAAACACTGTTTCTTTTCTTCGTCACAATTGTAATTTTTTATCAACACTAAAAACACAAGAGCTTTTATTTTATCGGATGAATTTCTTTTTGTAACGAAATAATTTTGCCAATCAGTAATTTTACGAGAAAAACTGACATGACAAAATCGCGAGACCGAAGGTCGAGTGATTTTGTCAACTGTCAGTTTTTCGAGCAAAATTACTGATGGAAAAATTTTGAGTTGAATAGAAATTTATCCTTAAAAAAAAGCTCGAGTGTTTTTTGGCAAGATAAATCAACGACCGAATATATGAATGAACAACAATAATAATTATCTTTATTGATACAATTAAAATATTTAAATGAACAGTTATTAAATACACAATTGTTATAAATAGTTTGGTTTGGTGTACTGATTTCAAAATTTTCTTCTCTGGTATTCACACATGTAGAATATTCATTTTGATTTTTCTCACCCGAGGCTCGTAAGGAACTAATAAGATTTTCGTGATGTTCAGGATCAATTTGGAGGTAGGGTTTAATAGAAGATGATGATGAGTGTCCCGTTATCTTTACAAGTTGTTGGTCACTTACTCCTGCTTTGACTAACTGGGAAACTGTACTAGCACGGTTCGAATGATTGGTTACTTTATTATTCGTAATGTCGAGTCCAATTTTAGTTGCAGAATATTTGGTCCAAGTAGAAATCGTATTAATACCCAGTGGAACATTTTTGTACCAACCTTTAGAATTTTTGTTTTTCTAAAAGGGATTTGGAGTCAAAAAAAGTCGTTCAGATGTTATGTTTTCATTTCTTTTTTGTAACAGTAATTTTAACAATGCAACGGGACAAATACCTTCATCCATTTCATTTTTTGGTATCCATTTGCTGTCTGCCAATTTTTTCGACCCACCCTGTGTCGTCTTTGAAAATATTGTATTGTATTCAAATCTTTTTGTTGAAGTTCCATCTTGATTTTTTCCTTCTTTAAAATGGTAAATTTTACAGTTTGCAGCTTCTCCCCCCCTCCAAGCTAATTCATAAGAAGCTATATGAAAGAATCTTTTTTGAAATCCCTCTGGGTTGTCTATATTCCACAATTTTGCCATTTTTACTATATATTTCTTGTTCAATGCTACAGAACTTCTTTCCGTTTACTATTTCTTGCATCACGAGCTTCTTTAAAAGTTATGTCGGCAAAAGGATCAAATTTAATATTGTATTCATCGAAATATTTTTCTTGAATCCTGTTCGCAGTTGAATTCCAAATTGATTTAACTGCATATTCTTTATAATCTTCTCCATTCCTCTTTTTCATATTATAGGCCCAATCCTTTAATATATCTGCTACTTTTTGTAACGGAGTTATTTTCGACAGTTCGTAATTTCGTACTTGACAAAACTCCATAAATTGTCTCCATATTTACGCTTTAGTATTTTTTGTGGATTGCGGGATTGCTTTTTCCATATTTTTTGTTATTTGTTGAGTCAAAACTTCTCCAAAACGATGTTGTAATGTTTCAGTATCAATTATCAACAATACTTAAATAACTGACAGGGCAGACATGAAAGTGACGTAAGCATACTAGATGTGGACGCTTAAGAGGAACAGGCGTTTTTATCGGTGATAAAAAACGATGCACCTTTTTTATCGCTGTCAAAATGACAAAACAGTCATCTTCAAATGACACATTTTATATAGGAGTTAATTTGTCATTAAAAATAGTATATTGTTTAACAAGCACGGAATGATACTCATGGGAAATGAACATTCCGTGTGAGTTATACAGTATACTTTTTCTACGGCTTTAACATAAAATAGCGAAATTAATTTACAACAGAAACTTGAACTTCAATTGATCAAAGTATGCAAGTAATTCATTTTCTGAAGTTGACGCGGTGACCTTTCCTTTTGCCAATATGTGAAGGATTTGTGGGCTTTTCCATATTTCTCTTTCGATACTTCCGGAATCAAGTTTATACATGCCTAATTTGCGGCTGCAATTATGTCTGGAGGAGGTAGTTCGTCAATTTCACTGCTCATCATACCTTTAAACTTTGACAAGTTTTGATGAAACTGAATTGACAGATGTCTTAAGTTCTCCTTGCTATCCATGGGAGACGTGATTTAATGACCAACAATAACACAATGACTTCATTGTGTTATCAGATAAGGAAATGAAATTGAAAACATACAATGTACTTCATTGTTTAATCAAAAACAGTTTTAAAAATGCAGTTTTGTATTATAGCCGTAGAAAAATACTTTTCCGAACTTTTGTTACGACTTTGAAAATGTACGAGATATGTACGAGTCTATTAATATTTTGTTCAATTTTGATCTTCAAACTTTCTAGAAAGTCGAGTTTACAATCTTCCTTTTTCATATCTAATATTCCACGTTAACAAAATCTATACCAAGAAACAAACGTGTGGTGCGGGATTATTAACAACAAATTAATAGGTCAGTTTTTTTTTCGTCAAAACCTGAGTGGTGATACCTATTCAGTCATTGGAAAACGAACTGACGGATTTTTTGGATAATATGAGTTTACAAGAACAAAATAAATTACGGTTTGTACATGATGGATGATCCGCTCATTCTGCTAGAATCTTTCCTTGAACCTGCTATTTTGAACCTTTGTGCCCCATTGAATAATAAATGATTGGTATTGAACACTTTCATTGGTTGTTGTACAAATTCAAAGCAGATTTTCTTGAGTCAGGAATTTTCATGTAGATGGTACTTTCGACTACTGCACAACATTTTCTTTCAGTTGTTCACCATACATGGCTGCCTCTGCCCAAACACACACCCCACCACTGTTCTACTAATATGTTCTATTACCTATCCTCCAAACCCAATGAAGTATAATCTGTAGTGGTTAACGTTAATTTATGCTATGAACGGTCAACGAAGTTATCGACTGGTTTTCAAGCGGGAATAGTTTCCACTCAATACTTTATGCAGGAAATGATATTTATTTATTTTTCCGGTTTCCTTCATTATTCAACATTGTACAGAGTGATTCAGAAGTACTTTGACAAACTCCAGGAGGTGATTCGTCACAATATGCTAATATGAATTGTCCAAATAAATTTATGTCCGGAACGCTTCGTTTCCAAGATAAAGGGAGTTGAAGTTTTATTTTCGTTTTATTGGAATAACTTTCGAAATACTGACCTTAATTGAACGAAAATTGGTATTGAGGAATTTTTCGAGGTGTCAAATTTGAACCCGATGTTATTATTGCCCTTACTCGTGGGGGGCGCCACCTACACGTCATTTTCTTTCATGAAGTTTCGTAACTTTTTTGGGCGTACTTCTAGCACATTTTTCAGTGAAAAATCATATCTACGTAAAAAAGCTACCTTTGTTACAAGTCGCTATAAGCAACCGTTTTCTAGATATTTGGACTTGGAAATTTCAAGTCGATTATTGGATAATCGCTGCGTGTTGGAGTTATTACCATTATTTTACATTTTTCACAAGAATGCTTAGGAAATGAATTTGACCTATTCTATTCATTTTTACTCGTTGCAAATAGTTATTTTTGTGTCAAGGGTGCAAAATTTGTATTTATATTCTTAAAATATGCAAGAAATATCAACATTTTATTTCGAGAAATTTTTAATAAAATAAAATAAAGGAAACTAAATTGTTGAAAGTGTCCACCTTCAGCTAAGATACGGGCATTCAGTCTTCTAGTCATTGAATCTCGTACCTGCTCAAAAATTATGTCCCCAAAAATAAAAATCTAGCGGGTTTAGATCCGGAGACATTGGTGCCCACGCATGGTTAGGTTCTTCTACACCCCTACCGATCCATCGATTTGGATGGACATTGTTAAGGAATTCCCTAGCTACAACGCTAAAATGGGCCGGAGCCCCATCATGCATAAACCACATGCTGATACGAAATTCTAATGGTATATTCTGAAGTAGTCCCGGCAATTCATTTTCTAAATAGTCTCTGTGAGTTGCGCCATTCAGTCGGAACGGAAGAAAGAAAGGACCTATCAAGTAATTATCAATTATTGCCGCCCATACATTTACAGAAAATTAATACTGATAATGTCTTTCAATAACTGCGGGCGAATTTTCCAGAGCCCAAACATGGTTGTTATGATAGATTGTGATTTCATTTCGGGAGAAGTTTGCCTCGTCCGTGAAGAGTACATATCTTAAAAATTGAGGATTTCCAGCCACTCTTCTCAAAAACCACTGACACATTGTAATACGTTGGGGAAAGTCTTGTGACAAAAAAGCTTGTACCCTTTGAATATGGTATGGATGAAATTGTTGATAGTGGATAATTCTCCAAAGTGTGGACTGAGTAGAATCGAGAGCTACAGCAATTATTCTTGTACTTGTTTCTGGATTCTCCTCGAGAGCGTTAAAAACAGCTTCTTCCAATTCTGAAGTTCGGACTGCTCGTGGTCTTCCAACAATATCAGCTGCCCTCTTAAAGCTACCCGTTTCTGCCAAACGACGGTGGAGACTGGTAAATGTTGGAGCTGAAGGCAGTACTCGATTAGGAAATCGCTCCTGGTGAATACGTCTCCCAAGTAGCATTTTGAGTGGACAGAACGGCGGCCACGATTCTGGAAAACTTTGAAGTGTTTGGCCACAACCACTGCCACGTAATATACACGGTTCTATCACGCGGCGGCTACCAAAATGGGGAACACTTTTTCGGTGGCTGCTACGTTCCGATCTACATTCAAACCACGTTGTGGTCACCTGGCAAAAACGTGGATATGTAGTGGCCGACACTAGACACGTTAAACAACTGACTGCGTTTGTGCAAATAATATGTAGCTCGATCTCTGTTCAGCGGCATATTTTTGTGATAAATGTTCCTCACTCTTCCATTTTACCTGATTCATTTCTAACACTCGATCAACTTCAAAAATATATAGCATATGAACATACAAACGCTCAAGTGAGTATATTGAATTTGGATACTTCTAATCGGGATAAAATTAAAACGATTGAAAGTTTTTTGTGAAATATGGGTGTTGTAGCTTGATTGTGAGTACACGCCATCTGAATACACTTTATTTGAGGAAAACATAAATTTTGGAAATAACTCCCCTTTGAAATTATGTACTTAAATCCCTCAAACATTGTTTTATCAATCTTGGTTGGATAAACAAATATTTACGTAACAAATTACTACGTTCGATGCAGTGCTGATGTCAAATAAATCTTCATTGAATATTTCGATCATTTCTCTAATAATGTCGACCCAGCATATTCCTGTAAATATGGCGACTTTTGAAGAATATAACTTTAAAGTGGCAGAAAGTGTAAATATACCACGCTAAAGCTCCTCCCATCATAAATTGCCCAGTGGAACTGAATTATTAACTTTTCCACCACTGGAAAGTGGCACTCACGTTGCAGGCCCATGACTCACCACTTCAAAGTTATAACCTAAAAATTACAATAGGTCTTATACCCTTGAAAGGGGCGAACACGTTGGGCTATTATAACCTGCCACTTAAAAGTTTTAACATCGAAATTGTGGGTACATGTTCATTAATTGTTAAAAAAGGACATGTAGCAAGTATAGTGGATTTATGCAGCTCCAATCAACAATTATCAAGTAACAATTATCAATTAACAAGTAATGGAAATGATGGCATTTATGCAAACAGAATTAACAATTAAAGTATAAATATTAAGCAGGAGCACAAGTCAGAGATCCGATCTATTTGAATTAACCTTTTTTTACCACATCAAGAAAAAATTTCTATTGAAAACACAACCCATTTTATTTCGAATGGATATCATTCACGTTTCGCGTTATAGGTAAAACGAGCTTTTTGTAAGCGACAATAAAATAATTCCAGAAAAGTTAGGTTAGTTTTCGTCATCGCACGGACCAAACCACGGTCACTTCAAAATCAAGGGAAATTGTCTATTGAAAACCCATTCCATATTGAATAGAATCATTCATGTTTCACGTAACAGGTTGAACAAACTTTTTGTAAGCCACAATAAAATAATTTGAGAAAACTTGGGTTAGCTTTTGTCATCGCGCGGAATGGTGAATTTTGAAGGTTATTGTAATCACTTATGGAGATAGCAGAAACGTGGCAACCATCACCACATATCACAGTCAAGTGCCTGCCACATTGAAGGTTTTATGGAAGTTACCAAAACGTCACCGAAACTATCATACTATCTTGAAAGTGACTGTGACTTCATAGTGATATTTGAGTGGTACAGGATGGTTACCGCAACGGTTATTTTCCACTTTTAAGTTTGAAAACCTTTAAAGTGATTTGCTCAGTGGCCATAATGTTTCAGACACCTCAAATGACACTAATAAGTTATGGAACTGTGCAGTGGCTACCATAGATGGGAATTACATGATTACAACCATACACATATAAAATTCTAGTTATTCTCACTGTATAGTGGTAGATTTAGTGGTGATTACGTGATAACCACCGAGTCGAAGTTGCAGTATCAGTTTCCGTCACTATAATGCTGCTTGGGCTTGCTTCGCGCGCATTGCCATCCGCAAGGCCATAAACGAAATGCATATCGGCTAAATGAGCATTATTGTTTAAATAATCCATTTTTACAAAATTAGTGTTTTAAAACTTGCAGAAACTTTAACAAAACAACAAAACGTTTAACTGTCACATAATATGTAATTACCAAAACTACTTACTTAAACGTCAAATTAATTTCCTAAGCATTCTTGTGAAAAATGCAAAATAATGGTAATTAATCACTCAAACTGGACTACATTCAGGAGAACCATCCAACAGCTGAAACCATAATCATGGGAGACTTTAATGTACATAACGCTGCCTGGCTCAAATTCTCTAACAAAACAGATGATGCAGGTCGTCAAGCCGAGGCCTTCGCCATCACTCATGGTCTAGAACAACTGGTCGAGCTACCAACCCGCATCCCTGATGTCAACAACCAGTCTGCCAATACACTAGATCTTTTCCTCACCACCAATCCTGACCCGTATAGAATAGAAGTTTGTGCCCCACTTGGAAACTCTGATCACACCCTCATCTCCACAACATGCTCTTTCCATTTACCATCGAGCTGCACAATACCACCCCGTCTCATGTGGCATTACAATTCGGCCGACTGGGAAGGTCTTCGTATGTTTTTCTCAGCGTTTCCATGGAAGAGAGTTTGTTTCTCTTCAGTAGATCCAACACGATGTGCTGAGACAATTTCTGAAATCATCATGTTGGGGATGCAAACTTACATACCGAATACCGAAAGAAGAACATCATCCGATAAGACCTGGTTTAACAGAAACTGCTCTAGAGCTGTGGCTTCCAAACAGGCAGCATACCATCGATGGCAAAAAAATCCGGGCCCTGAGACCAGAGCAGCATATGTCGAGGCTAGAGGCATATGCAAAGAGACAATAGAATGCTCAAAAGATGCCCACAATGCCAAAATAAGATCAAAACTTGCTGAATGTCCTAACGGATCCCGTTCATTTTGGTCTTTCGCCAAAGCTGTGGGAAGAAACTTCACTTCCAGCTCATTTCCTCCTCTAACCAAAGAAGATGGAACACTAGCAACGACTGCCCAGGAAAAGCCAATATCTTTGCGCACCTATTTGCTGGAAATTCCACTCTGGATTCATCGGGAAAACAACCCCGAACATTACACCTATTGACAGTCACATGCCCGAGATCACCTTTCGCCAACGTACTATCAGAAAGATTTTGCTGGGTCTCAACACCAACAAAGCCTGTGGATCTGACGGAATCCCGCCGATTGTTCTCAAGAAATGTGCCCCGAACTAACACCTGTTCTTTGCAAGTTGTTCAACCACTCTTACAATTTGGGGGCATTTCCGTCCAATTGGAAAATTGCAAGAGTACAGCCAGTCCCTAAAAAATGCAAAAAGGCCCTACCTAGCAACTACAGACCTATCGCACTGCTATCTATTATTTCAAAGGTCATGGAAAAAGCCATCAACATCGAGCTCATGAAATATCTGGAAGACTCAGGAATTGTCAACGATAGGCAATATGGCTTCCGCCATCAGAGATCAACTGGTGACCTGCTCGCTTACGTCTCACATATATGGCAGCTATCTATTGAAAAGTATGGAGAAACTTCAGCTGTGGCATTAGATATCTCCAAGGCGTTCGATCGAGTTTGGCACCAGGGACTCCTCGCCAAGCTTCCGTCTTATGGCTTGCCCCCTCAGCTGTGTTCTCTGCTTGCTAGTTTTCTCTCAAACAGGTCGCTCCATGTAGTGGTCGATGGAGTTTCATCTGACACTCTACTCATAAATGCTGGTGTTCCGCAAGGATCTATTCTCGCACCAACACTATTTCTACTTCACATCAACGACCTGTTGAAAGCAACTCCATGTTCAGTACACAGCTTTGCCGATAATAGTACCCTCCATACCGCTTTCTCTTCCAGGGCCCCTATATCAGCCCGTGAAACCAGAAATGAACGAGGAAGAAATGTTAATAATATAAATATGGACTTAGCAACAATTCTCGAATGGGGATCTAATAACTTGGTAGAATTCAATGCAAACAAAACACAAGCATGTCTTTTCTCTAGAAAAGCCGATCTCACTGTGCCTAACATAACTTTGTCAGGAGTAACCATACCACTGAAGTCATCCATTTCGATGCTTGGTATTACTATCAGCAATAACCTTTCCTGGGAAAATCACGTGAGGTCCATTGCCAAAGTGCATCCCAAAAACTTGGTTTTTGTTTCGTGCCAAGAGCTATTTCACCCCAGTCAGCTGCTTGTGATCTATAAGGCACAGATCCGACCTGTCCTGGAATACTGTTCCCATATTTGGAGTGCGGCACCTAAACATATCCTGAGGCTATTGGATTCTGTCCAAAAAAGGGCAATTCGTCTCGTCGGTGATGCCTCGCTTACAAACTCGCTCACTTGTCTGGAACACCGTAGAAAAGTTGGCGATTTGTCTCTATTTTATAGATATTTTCATGGGCGATGCTCTTCTGAAATATCAACAATCGTTCCTGCTTTGGCAGTCTCTTCGAGATTAACCCGTCAAGTTCAGTCATCACAACCCTTCGTGGTCACTTTGGAGACCTGCAGAACATCACTTTCCAAAGACTCGTTCATCCAACGAACAGCGAGGCTTTGGAACTCATTGCCTAGGGAGGTGTTCCCCGAGGCATACAACCTTCAGAAATTTAAGAAGAACACCAACTCCTACCTTCTTTCCCTTGGTTCCCACGATGTTCTCTGAACATTACAGGATATCCCTTTTCGTGGGAACCAGAACATAAAAAAAAAAAAAATAACGCATCGATTATCAAATAATCGACTTGAAATTTTCAAGTCCAAGTATCTAGAAAACGGTTGCTTATAGCGACTTGTAACAAGGGTACCTTTATTACGTAGATATGATAGAGAAGTCGATTTTTTTACTGAAAAATGTGATAGAAGTACGCTCAAAAAAGTTATGAATCTTCAAAAAAGAGAAAGACGTGCAGGTGGCGCCCCCATGTTTGGGTTTGGTGGACTGTAACACTTTGTTGAATTGAGGAATAATATAATTAACTGCATTTTCTATAAAATGTTTAGATGATGACAATACATTCATTTTGACAAATCAATCATAATAATTCTCTTGTTTCTTCTCCTTTCAACTGAAAATCTTGAAACATAGTCCGAAAACTATTGAGGGAAATGAAACACCAACACCCCCTACGAGTAAGAGCAATAATAACATCAGGTTCGAATCCGACACCTCGAAAAACATCTCGATACCAATTTTCGTTTGATCAAGGTCATTATTTCGAAAGTTATTTGAAAAAAACGAAAATGAAAATAAAACTTTAACATCCTGTGTCTTGGAAACGAAGCGTTTCCGGACATATGTTTATTTGGACAATTCAAATTAGAATATTGTGAGGCATCATCCCCTGAAGTTTGTCAAAGTACATTTGGATCACCCTGTTTATGTACGCTTTTGAACGAACCCTATATTTTGAGTCGAATATGAATTATTCAACTGAGAATGGATATACTATACGCTAATGGTTTCAGTTTTGATTTCTTACTTTTATTGTTTTGGTGAGATTTTCATAAAATTTGTAAAAACCTTAAGAACGTGAAATTAGTGCATTGTAACTTATGTGACCTTTTAGGTCATGGGGGTTTTCTGTTTTTCACAAACATATGGTCTACACATGAACTATTACCATTGATAATCATTGTATTCAAATCAATTGCTGATGCATATCCCATTTACTGAAAGCCATTACCCATTTATAATGTTTGGATCCTTTCTAGTACAAATAGTAGAGGAGACCGTGGGAGATCGACCTTCACCGATCTGATAACTCGATGAGACATATTTTTAATCAAATATAATTCATAATCAAATATGCTCATGATAACTTGCCTATCGAAAAGTGTTCATAGCTATTTTTAATTGAATAAATTTTAATCAATTTTCTTTTATCACCTTCACTCTTTTGATAACCGACTGAGTTTCACCACAACTGATAGTTTTTAACACACAGAATATGCCTAGGTAGGCTTGCCTACTTATTTCTGTGCATGGCTACCTGGCAAGCAGATGTGAACAGGTAAGTCAATATAGGCAACTAAACCGATCTGTTAACCAATCGAAATTGATATCATAGGTAAGATAATTTAATTACAAAACCAATCGTATAGGCTTTCCTGCAAAAAATCGTACATAAAATATTATTGCCAAGCTATAAAGTCTTAGAATTTTAGCTATTTGATAGGTGCGAGAGAGAAAGTAGAGCGTCCGAGGTCCGTGTGATTGAATATAGCAGCTGCACGCTACCTGACCGTTAAATGTATCCGAGTGCGCATGCTCGAGTACATGTGAGTGACAGTGACAGCATTTATTTACACTCGACAGTAATTTTGAACTCTTTTATATGCTTTGTAATAAACGCTTTCAACAACATAAATGTATTAAATTTTATTTTTCTACATTGATGATTTTTTTTATTTATTATACTAAAATTTTAAAAGTAACACTCATATTCTTTCCCGCTTTACGGCATTTATTTGATTTTAAATAATAAATAAATTATTCTCTATTCAATTTTAAATGAAAAATATAGATTTTTTATCATTTTTGAATTTTATTTTTCTATATTGATGTTTTTTTTTATTTATTATCAAAATTTTTAAAGTAACACTTATATTCTTTCCCGCTTTACGGCATTCATTTGATTTTAACTAATAAATAAATTATTCTCTATTTAATTTTAAATAAAAAATATAGATTTTTTTATCATTTTTGAATTTTATAATTCAGCTTTAAAATGAAAAAAAAAATTGTTGAATTTTTATTTTTATTTTATTTATTAATATATTAAATTATTTATTTTTGATTATTTCATAGCTGTAAGTATATATATATATATATATATATATAGTGTGAAATAATACAGAAATTGTGATCGAAATTAGAGTTTAAAATTACTGTCGAGTGTAAATAAATGCTGTCACTGTCACTCACATGTACACGAGCATGCGCACTCGGATACATTCAACGGTCAGGTATCGTGCAGCTGCTATGTTGTGTCCTGTTCTATCACACGGACTTCGGACGCTCTACTTCCTCTCTCGCACCTATAAAATAGCTAAAATTCTAAAACTTTATAGCTTGGCAATAATATTTTTTGTACGATTTTTTGCAGGCAAGCCTATACGATTGGTTTTGTAATTGAATTATCTTACCTATGATATCGATTTCGATTGGTTAACAGATCGGTGTAGTTACCTATATTGACTTATCTGTTCACATCTGCTTGCCAGGTAGCCATGCACAGAAATGGCAAGCCTACCTAGGCATATTCTGTGTGTTAAAAACTATCAGTTGAGATGAAACTCATTCGGTTATCAAAAGAGTGAAGGTGATGAAAGAAAATTGATTAAAATTAATTCAATTAAAAATAGTATGCACACTTTTCGATAGGCAAGTTATCATAGGCATATTTGTTTATAAATGATATTTGATAAAAAATATGTCTCATCGAGTTATCAGATCGGTGAAGGTCGATCTCTACCGGCTCTTAGACTAAAACGTTCCAATGTTTTTAACTACCTCTACCTAACATGTGATTCCCAATGAAAATAATGCTTGATTGCAGCACTGATTCTGGGAAATTCCGCTGAAATCATTTATGCAAGTTTATATAACAAGAAAAATAATTCCTATTCATGTAATGTTGTTTCACCGCAATAGTGTCATCTTCAAATGGAGTTGAATCATTACTTTCAATCAATACTCGTCTCTTGAATCAACAATATTGTTCGCTCGTAATTTTAATGCGAGAACACGGTTCATGATATGGAGACAATATAACCCATCTCCTTGTGAAGATATTGAAGAGGTCAATGCCTACTATGTCGACCATGACCATATTCAAACTTCCCAAGGTGCTTTGGGTCGCGAAATTTGGCCAGCGTTCAAGGTCCAGCAGTTTAGCGAGTGTAATTATTTACATGTTCCGAAAACTCCCACTATCATAACATTCAATAATGATAATAATAAATTGATGACTGGCGTTCAGATGTCACAGTTTGGGCCCCAATCTCACCTCAAATTAAACCTTATATAAAAATCCCGCGACTGTGGAAATATTGTCATTGCATTTTTCTGAAAAACAAGCAACATGGATTTGTCGATGGTAATTTCATGAGTGCTATGGGTTTTATCACTCAGATTTTTTTCACATTTTCGGGAAAGCATTTTGCCTGACAATTCAACTCATGTATAAATAAATAATAGTTTTAAATACTAAAAAACACGCTTTTATAGAAAACCAGACTAAAAAAATAGAAAATAAGAAAAAAGTGTATTTTATTTAAAAAAAGCGTGGGGTGCATGGTATAGCCTCGGCCAACAATTACCTGTGATCTGAGACATTTCTTACTTTACCGCCCTAGGTGTGTAATGTACTATATAATTATTGATACCATGCACCCCACGCTTTTTTTTTAATAAAATACACTTTTTTCTTATTTTCTATTTTTTTAGTCTGGTTTTCTATGAAAGCGTGTTTTTTAGTTTTTTAAAATTATTATTTATTTCCTACTTTTTAGTGTGGTTTATTCATAAAAGCGTGTTTTTTTTAGTTTTTTTTTAAATATTATTTTCATTGATTTTTTGCAAATAAAAAAATGGAATAATCTTATCAAATCAGGTAATCATAATCTCCGACCCCAAAAACCCCCACATACCAATTTTGAATAGAATCAGACCATAATCACAAAACTCGGCCACCATTTTAAAGCCGCCATCTTGAATTCCCCAATTTTCACAAAAGAATCATAATATTCAACCCCAAAAACCCCCACATACCAATTTTGAATAGAATCAGACTATAATCACAAAACTCGGCCGCTATTTCAAAGCCGCCATCTTGAATTATTCAATTTTTACAAAATAATCATAATATTCGACCACAAAAACCCCCACATACCAATTTAGAATAGAATCAATCCATAATCACAAAACTCGTCCACCATTTTGGAGCCACCATCTTGAAATTCTCAATTTCGACAGAAGAATAGTGATCTCCGACCACGAAAACCCCTCAAATACCAATTTTGAAGCGAATCGGACCATAATTACAAAACTCGTACGCCATATTTCGTTTTTTTTTCACACAAAAATTTCTTAATGCATTGTCACTGGAATTATGTACACCTGCCAAATTTCAAATCCCATTAAATAGAGTATAATATTTCTCATTAAAATTTCCCAATTTTATAATGAAATAAAACTTGACCCACCAGAATAAAATAATTTCAAAATTCCCAATTTTATGAAATACCCATTAAAATATAAAATTTCTAAAAATATTATCAATTTATATACTTTCTATCCCATTGAATGAGTATAATTCTCATTAATTTCCCCAAATTTATATAAATAAACCCATTAAATATAAAATTCTAAAATATATTATCCATAATTTAAAACTCTATCCCATTAATAAGTATAATTTTCATAAAATTTCCCAAATTTATAATGAAAGTAAAACCATTAAATATATAATTTCTAAAATTAATTATCCATATTTATATAACTTTCTATCCCATTAAATAGAGTATAATATTTCTCATTAAAATTTCCCCAATTTTATAATGAAAGTAAAACCCATTAGAATATAAAATTTTCTAAAAATATAATTATCCATAATTTATATAACTTTCTCTATCCCATTGAATAAAGTATAATATTTCTCATAAAAATTTCCCCAAATTTATAATGAAAGTAAAACCCATTAAAATATAAAATTTTCTAAAAATATTATTATCCATAATTTATATAACTTTGTCTATCCCATTGAATGAAGTATAATATTTCTCATTAAAATTTCCCCAAATTTATAATGAAAGTAAAACCCATTAAAATATATAATTTTCTAAAAATATAATTATCCATAATTTATATAACTTTCTCTATCCCAGTCAAAATCGGGCCCAAAGGAGTCGGTTACAAACAAACAAACAAACATACAAGTGAAGCTAATATAAAGCGTGTAATAAATAATAGTTTACAATAAATAATAGTTTAAAAAAACTAAAAAACACGCTTTTATAGAGAACCAGACTAAAAAAATAGAAAATAAGAAAAAAATGTATTTTATTTTAAAAAAAGCGTGGGGTGCATGTGGTATCGCCTCGGTGTGTAATGTACTATATAATTATTGATACCATCCACCCCACGCTTTTTTTAAATAAAATAAATGTTTTTCTTATTTTCAATTTTTTCAGTCTGGTTTTCTATAAAAGCGTGTTCTTTAGTTTTTTTAAACTATTATTCATTTCCTACTTTTTAGTGTGGTTTATTCATGAAAGAGTTTTTTTTTTTTAAATGTTTTCTTATTATTTTTTTGCAAATTAAAAAATGGAACGATCCTATCAAATTAGGTAATCATAATCTCCGACCCCAAAAACCCCCACATACCAATTTTGAATAGAATCAGACCATATAATTTCGACCCCAAAAACCCCACATACCAATTTTGAATAGAATCAGACCATAATCACAAAACTCGCCCGCCATTTTGAAGCCGCCATCTTGAATTTTTCAATTTTTACAGAGAATCATAATATTTGACCCCAAAAACCCCCACATACCAATTTTGAATAGAATTAGACCATAATCACAAATTCGTCAACCATTTTGGAGCTCCCATCTTGAATTTTTCAATTTTGACAAAAGAATCATAATCTCCGACCACAAAAACCTTTGGATACCAATTTTGAAGCGAATCGGACCATAATCACAAAACTCGTACGCCATATTGGAGCCGCCATTTTGTTTTTTCTCCACACAAAAATTTCTTAATACATTGTCACCGGAATTATGTACACCTGCCAAATTTCAAATCATTCGGACGTGTGGAAGTGGGTCAAAATCGCGCTCAAAGGAGTCGGTTACAAACAAACAAACAAACATACAAGTGAAGCTAATATAAAGCGTGTAAAAATCGCATATGCCACGGTGCAATTGTCAGTTTGACAGCGGCAAAAGTTAGCTGCAACTTTTACAGCGACAAATGCACTTATTCATTTATTTATCAATTATCGCGGTGTTGGTTGCCAAAATAAATAGTTTGACATGTTTGTCAACAACTTCTAAGCACTAACAATGAGTCGATTCGGTGAGTCTACGAACGCCGAAATTAGTCAAATTGTTTATACCTGTGTGCCTACTAATACGGTTGCGACGCAATCATCAATCTGGCGACAATTTTCTACGTTTTGCGATGCAAAAAGATATAAATTTGAGCCAGATACTTCCATCGAGAAATTGAGTGTAATATTGCAAGATTGGGCATTTAATATGCGAAAAGGCAACGGAGAAGACTACAAAGAAGCGGTAGTTGAAACAATTTGGAACACCACCGCTAAAATGCTACAAAGTAAATATTATTAGAGAAAACTTCATTCAGAATTGAAAAATACAAAAGCAAAGTTTTAAATATAAAATAATATCAAGATGAAAATCTTGATTGAAGCCCGGGACTCGAAGTGATGGCGCATTTGGTGTTTCAGTTGGAGGAAAACCCGGAAAAACCCACAACACCATCAGAAATCAGATCATCAACTTTCTCATAGAAAAGGACACATGCTCTTTGGGAGCTGAGAGGATCAATCTTGGAAAATACACGGCAGTCATCGAAGAGGTGCCAAGAATTAGAATAAGGGTGTTTGCAATATGCAGTATAGTGTCCATTGGAAATGCTATTGCTATGATTAGATATGGCGTAGATATTATAGAGAGTATTCATTCCATCCTGAGCAGAATATTGGTCCAAATTCAAATTTTGTATGGGAAAATTAATCACATTGTCCAATTTACTGCCATAAGTCGAAGAAACACGTTTTAAATGTATAACTAAAATTTTTGGAAATGTTTGTATACGAATCATCTTTTTGAATTCCTTTTTCATTCCACAAGTTGAACAGTATGGGCTCGCATCGTTAGTCAAAGTCTCCGCTTCTGTCAGCAGTTCAATACATTGTGTTAAATTCACGACTTCGTTTGGCAAGTCTGGAATAGGGATTGAAAGTACCCAGAAAGGTTCAAAAGTAACGGAGCAGTAATCACAGAAAGAACACCTCAATATAGACTTCAGCTGACCGGCAAATGTATCCACAATTTTGGAATTATGAGTAGACAGATATCTTGTCCAAGAAATGGAAGCTTTCTTATTATCATTCGTGATAACAAAATCGTTTGGTGATGGATGAATCTCTGCACTCGCCTTGTTAAAATCTTCATGTAAACCTACCAGAAGGTATCTTAGAAATTCTTCCGAATCTGCTGGGACGTTATGATCGAAGTAAGGAGCAAAATCCCTGAATAGACGGACGCAATGTGGAGTATCGACCATTTTTCAGGAAGAATCAGGACTCCAGATATTTTCCTTCAAAGATATAAAAGATTTAACTAAATTCCCTTTCATTCTTGATGTAGTAGTATTTAAATCCTCCATACAAAAACCATTCTTGAAAAATTCCAACGAAACCTTGGTGTTAGAGAGACACTGGATCATGCTATTCATAAAACAGGTATTTCCTACATTCTTCAATCCTCTTAGGCCAAATGTAGAAATGGAGTCTCTTGTTGGTATGGCATGCTCACTCATGTTTAACGAAGAATCCATAGGTCCATTGTTCCTGTAATTCAAAGGAGGTGATAGAGAAACTGATATTGATTTTTTGGAAAGTACTGAGTGATTATCTTTGATAACTGATATGTATGTCGTAGGAAAATTGGGACGATAAAATAATTCATCCAGTGAATGCGATGGAGGAATTGTACCCATTGCAGAAGAAGCATTGCCCCTTTGAATTGCTATACTAATTCTTTGTATCAAAAATGACGTTGAACGTTTATCTTTTGTATTTAACCCTTTCACTGACGATCAGTTTAATTCATCACGAGCTGCACGTGATGCTGAACGTAAAATCCTACAAGCACAAGCACAAGCCGGAAAGTTACAATTCTTCTCTTTCCAAAATCGGAGGAATCGTTTTATTGATTCATCAATTCATAATGATTATTCACTGCTCTGGAACTAACTCTGAAAAACTGGAAATATATATACAAAGTGTCCCATATAAAACGCCGTGGACAAATATCTGGGAAATGAAAAATGATATCCATATTTCGCGAAAGCAGATGATCTTGATGTTAAAGGGTCCTCTGATTTACGTAGAGATCCATCACTACGCGTCATCGTCGCGACACCGACGCCAATTCTTTTAAATGACATCCCAGATTTTTCAGAGCTTTTTTCTCTCAATACTGATGAAAAACACCAACTTTATTGCATGAATAAGTCAAATTTTTTTGCACTATAATTGCATTGTTCTTATGTAGTCGCGAACTAACAAAACTTTTTTTATTCATATCATAGCTCTGAAGTATCGAAAAATATACTCGCGAAACGCAGAATACTTTTTTTTGTCCAACACCCTGCAATCCCTAAAATATAACTAATTTGACGCAATCATAGAAATTTAAGATACACTTTTATACATTTTTCATTATGAAATAAAAAATGTGTATGTGAAAATGATTTTGACGAAAGAAATATAGTGGAAGATGTGACTAGAGCTTATCTTCCAGTCGCAGATGATTCCACATCTGATTTTATGAACACCTGTTCATATTTTCAAATAAATCGTATGTCCAATGCGGTTCCTTCCCTACTATATGGTACATTTATTTCCAGGTACCGGCCTTCCAGACATAGAACTCATGCTGGTTCCCTCCAACTGTACGAACGACCTTTCCCAAAGGGCCTTTAGACTAACCAACCAAACCTACGACGACGTCTGGCGGTACATCGACAGAACCCAAAGCTTCGTGTACTACATCATCTCCCTACACTCCGAATCAGTCGGCACCGTCAGACTAGCCAGTGCTGATCCTTTCGAGTATCCCCTCATAAATAGCGGATTTCTCTCAGATCCCAACGGTAGAGATATTGCGAGGATATACGAGGGAGTGGAAATCGCCCTGAAGCTCGCGCAAACGAATGCCATGCAGAAAATTGGAACGACTCTCCAAGGCGCTCCCATGAGAGCCTGCAGGCAGTACCAGTACCTGAGTAGGGAGTATTGGTACTGCGCGATCCGCCAGGTGACATTGGATATATACCACCCTGTGGGGACGTGTCCAATGGGGCCATATCCAGAACGTGGGGACGTGGTGGATTCGGAAGGACGGGTGCATGGGGTTAGGGGTTTGAGGGTTTCTGATGCGAGTGTTTTTCCTTTTCCTTTGGCTGGACATCCCACTGCTGCCGTTGTGTTGGTTGGAGATATGATTTCCGATTTTATAAAGCAGGGATATTCCCATCTGAGGGAGAAATCACTTGGTTTTTGAAACATTGACAACGAAATTTCTATTGAAATAGTACACTTATTTTTCTCTCCTGGGTAATAATGAATTTCTGGAAAACGTAGTTGCGTGAATAACACAGGTCAACACGAATTTTGGGTCTGGGTTCTCGATGTAAAATTTTGATTTCTTACACGTAACTTACGGAAAAAATGGTTTAAATAGATGAAGTTTGATTTTGTATAAACCAGCAGAGTCGGTCTAGCCATTTTCACGTTTTGCGCTTGCAAAGAATCCAGATGTTTTTTATTATACAGTGCTCGTCTAAAATCCGTTCCCCCCTACTAAATTTTAAACTACCTGGTATAACGCAACAACATTTGGAGGTCTCAAATAGGAGATAAAAACCTACTTTTTCATGAAAAAATCACAGCTGAATGTTTCAAAATGGCGGCCGAGCGCCATCTTCAATAAAAAAATTTAATAAAGTATATTTTTCCATTTTTGAAATCTGCTCATAATTTTATTCGATACACTTTACTCCTGAATTCAATTATCAATGTTTGGAAAGTGACATTTCGGTTTAAAATGAAGTATGGATTTTGGTCACTTACGGTAAAACATTTTGCTAACTAGACTTTATTTTCAATTTGTAGTTGAATCTCTCAATGGATTTGACTGATAAACTATCCTTACAGTTTATCAAGGATAAACAGTACCGCTTACCGGAAAATCTCGAAGCCTACGAATGTGTTCTGTAAATTCACAATCAAAACAAATTAGTTAGCTAAAAAATATAATTTATTTTTGAATAACACTTTTATTCAACCCCAACAATTATTTCATCAATTGTTCAATGTGACCCCCTCCTAAATCTTGACAATAAAGTCCCCTATTATAAATAGCTTCTCTCACGTTGATGAAGTCTGTTCATCTATTTCTTCACATAGCTATCATTCTGCGTTCCAACTCTTCTATTGTTTGACTTCAGACTCCCCCAAAAAATAAAACTAGAGGTGTAAGATCCGGAGATCTTGGTGGCCATGCTGTACTTCCCCTGCGACCTATCCATCGCCCAGGAAAGTTGGTATCGAAGAACTCTCTAGCCATGCGATCGAAATGGGGAGGAGCCCCATCCTGTTGAAATTTGATTTCACGATTTTCAAACTCTTCCTGATTGTTTAATAAAATTTGTCTTATCGGGGTTGGATTCCAGTTCCTGAAAGATTTCTGAAAAGAACTCCTGTAAGATTGCCTCTGATGAAAATCGGTCAAACAACGCGATTGCCCAAAATCTCCGCCTAAACATTCACCTTTTTAGGAAGCTGGGTATGTCCCTCTCTAAAAATATGCGGATTAGTATCGCTCCAGTATCGTACATTCTGTTTGTTGATTTTTCCATTAAGAAAAAACGTGCATTCGTCTGCGAAACATACACGTGTCAGGATGCCCCGTTCTCCTTCAATTGTTCTTGTTAACCACTCACAAAAATTCAACTCTCCGGTCTGGATCATCCTCCGTGGGAGCATGCAGGATTTTCATTTTATAGGGATGAAACTTTTATTTTTTTAGGACTCTTTGGACAATTTTGGAATTACTCCACAGGATTCAGCAACTACAGATGTCGACTGAGTCGGATTGATTACCATTTCAGCAACAATTTCTACCTTTTTTTCTTCTGAAAGAGGCGGTCTTCCTGATCTTGGAGCATCTTTCAGCGTACCAGTTGCTTGGAGCTTATTCAAAAGTTTGCGCAAATATGATCTCGGAATAGGATTCTCGGGAAATCTATCATTAAACATACGGACTGCTAGATGATAACTTCTTACAGCTTCTCCAAATATCAAAACTGCTTCAAATTTATCGTCTAAACTACGAGCCATGATCACACTTTTCATAAAAGAATTTAGGCGCTCAACGGATTATTTGACAGTAAGCAATTCAGTTTGACAGTAAACAAGATGTTACCGCGACATCGATTTTTTCCAATGCAAACTTGATTGAAAGCAACATTAGAGTTTTTGGTTGGGTTTGAAATGACCAAAATGTCACTTTTCAAACGTTAATATTTCGAAAATAATTGAATTTAGGAGTGAAGTGTATTGGAGAAAACTGTTGAGGATCATGAGCAGATTTGAAAAATGGAATAATATACAGGGTGTTCTGATTTAAAAAAAATGGAAATGACGCTCAGCCGCCATTTTAGAACTTTTAGCTGTGATTTTTCCATGAAAAAGTAGGTTTTATTCACCTATTTGAGTCCCTCAAATTTCGTTGCGATATACCAGGTGGTCCAAAAATTAATAGGGGCAGAACGGACTTTAGACGAGCACTGTATAAATAAAAAACAGGGAACTTTTCTCAAACTCTATATTGTTCTGGTTTCACAATATATCACTCGTTTCAATCGATTCTTTATAATCATCAGCTTCCGAGAAAACCATGAACTACGGCTTTAAAGCTGTTCCAGGCTTAGTAGTATAAAATTTCGGAAAAAACTTCATCAAATATTGTGAAGCTTCAGAATTTTTACCAAGAGTTTCTAGAAAAATTGTTTCATAAGACCCAATTTCTACCTGCTGCTTATCAATCGAAACCTTCAAGATTTCTGTATCAACGTGAAAAACACAAAAGCAAACTCAACAATAAAAAACATGTACCGATTTGAAAAGAAACCCAAAAAATTTTTGTTGACCTGTGTAATCATATCATTGAAACAACCAAGACATAGTAAGAGCAAGATGAAAACTGAATCGGAAAACTGATAATCCGGTGTAACTGGAATATTTTTATTGATATTCCCAATCTCAATGACATTCGTGACAAAACAAACAATGTACATATTTCATTAAAATAAATTGAGTGGATTTTGGGTTATCTTTTATTATCTCCATTCAAAAAAATCACAAAGTAGCAATGAATTGTGGCACTTCTTCTCCTGCTAGAATGAATTTCAAAAATGTTGATGCTGCAACGTTCTTTCCTTCTGAGCCTACGATAGTGCCTAGCAATATATAGATTGAATGATTCCTTCATGATTATGGTATGACTTGGGATACAAAAGTGTTGGTTTTATCCAGCAGATACTAGACGGTTCAACTATGAACACCTGCCAAATTTCGCGTTAATCGTGCAACTAGGAGTGGGTCAAATTCAATTTGCAATATTTGATTACAGACAGACATCGGGACAAGTGAAACTGAAAAAAAACTTGTAAAAAAGTGCTATTCTCGTGTCGAGCTATCATTTCGGATGAAGACTTAGCCATCGGCAATCTTACCCGCCCCCGACGCTCGGTAATTTTTTTCTGTCGATATAATCGTGCATTAGCCTTTTTTTTGAACACTCTGAAGAAATATGTGGGTATCAGGACCTTTCATAAAAATATTTGAGGCCAACCCGCCCCCGACGCTCGGTTATTTTTTTCTCCCGATGAAACCCTCCATTATTCTTCGTCATGAATGCTCTGACAGAATATGGTGGTGGCAGGACCTCTAATAAAAATATTTCTGAGGCCATCCCGCCCCCAACGCTCGGCAATTTTTTTCTCTCGATGGAATCCTCCATTATTTTTCATCATGGATGCTGTGGCAAAACATGGTAGTGGCAGGACTCTAAAAAAATATTTCTGAGGCCACCCGCCCCCAACGCTCGGCAATTTTTTTCTTCCGATGAAACCCATTATTCTTCGTCATGGATGCTCTGACAGAATATGGTGGTGGTAGGATCTCTAATAAAAATATTGCTGAGGTCAACCCGCCCCCGACGCTCGGTAATTTTTTTCTGTTGATGTAATCGTGCATTAATTAGCCTTTTCCATGAACGCTCTGATGAAACTTGGTGATGGCAGGACCTCCAATGAAAATATTACTGAGGCCAACCCGCCATCGACGCTTAGTCATTTTTTTCTGTTGATATGCCTTTTCCATTTACGCTCTGGCAAAATATGGTGATGGCAGGACCTCCAATGAAAATATTTCTGAGGCCAACCCGCCCACGCTGGCATTTTTTTCTTGATAATCCTCATTTTCTTCATCATGGATGCTTGGCAAAACATGGTAGTGGCAGGATCTCTAGAAAAATATTTCTGAGGCCAACCCGCCCCCAACGCTCGGCAATTTTTTTCTTCCGATGAAAACCCATTATTCTTCGTCATGGATGCTCTGGCAAAATATGGTGGTGGCAGGACCTCTAATAAAAATATTTCTGAGGCCCACCCGCCCCCAACGCTCGGCAATTTTCTTTTCTCCGATGTATCTGTTGATTTTTCTCTTTCATTTACGCTCTGGCAAAATATGGTGGTGGCAGGACCTCTAAAAAAATATTTCTGAGGCCAACCCGCCCCCAACGCTCGGCAATTTTTTTCTTCGATGAACCTCCATTATTCTTCGTCATGGATGCTCTGACAGAATATGGTGGTGGTAGAATCTCTAATAAAAATATTGCTGAGGTCAACCCGCCCCCGACGCTCGGTAATTTTTTTCTGTTGATGTAATCGTGCATCAATTAGCCTTTTTCATGAACGCTCTGATGAAACTTGATGGTGGCAGGAACTCTAATAAAAATATTGCTGAGGCCAACCCGCCTCCGACGCTCAGTCATTTTTTCCTGTTGATATGCCTTTTTCATGAACGCTCTGACGAAATATGGTGGTGCAGGACCTTTAATAAAAATATTGCTGAGGCCAATCCACCCCCGACGCTCGGTCATTATTTTCTCTCGAGGGAATCCTCCATTATTCTTCATCATGGATGCTCTGACAAAATATGGTGGTGGCAGGATCTCGACGGAATATTGCATTGAGCACTGATTGAATATGGCGGAGGCAGGATCTTCAATGAAAATATTGCCGCCGTCACCCCGCACCCGACGCTCAGTAACTCGGATTTGTCGATAACATCGCTCATTATTCTCCTTCGAGAACGCTCTGACGGAATTTGAAGGTGGCAGAGTGTCTAATAAAGATATTGCCGCCACCAAACCGCCCCTGATGCTCGGTAATTTGCATTTCTTAATGACATTTATAATTATTCTTCTCTATGAACTTTCTGAAAGGGTGTTTAGCAGGGTTACGTATAAAAACATCGCTGGATTTATTGCTAAAGTGACCGGGGTAGATGGGAAGTGTACACTGCACTGTGTTGGGATTAACAACATGTCAAGAATACCTGCCTCAGTTGCATATTTCTTGAATTTACCAAATGCTGCAATGTATACTGGTCATAGCATGCGGCGTCCTTCGGCTACTATGTTAGCTAATGCTGGAGGCGATCTTACAACTAGAAGTAAAAGTAGAAATATTTATTTCTCTACAATATACATAAGCAATAGTAGAACGTCAGAACAGAACAGAAGGGATATATATATATATATATATATATATATAATGTAAATACACAGAGTAAAGAACATAAATATAACATAAATTATCTGGATAAAAACATTCAGGTGAGGAGTGTCCATCATATACATTCAAATTCATTTTTATTTAAATCAAGATACTCATTGACACTATAAAGACAATGTTTCAATATTTTTCTTGATATGCACCTTGAATTGAAAGAAACCTAGACTCCTTATCCTAGAAGGTAATCTGTTGTACAAATGAAGGTTCAGAGAATTATTTTGTGACATTTGAAGCCTGAACCGAGGAGTAGAAATTAGATCAGCATGGCGAGTGGTGTAACCATGGACATCGGATTGAGTCGAGTATTTATGTTGAGTTTCATGAATTCCAAGTAAACATGAGTAAATAAATAGAGTTGGAAGTGGCATTATTTGATAACTGATGAAGAGAGGACGACAATGTTCACGATAGTGAGCTCCCGCCATTACTCTGATCACTCTCTTTTGAAAAATGAATGCCTTAAGAGAGTGGCACGATTCCCCCAAAGGAGAATACCATAGGACAGATGACTATGGAACAAACCAAAATAAGATGATTTGAGTACGTTTATACTGACGATATTTTTCAGGTAATACTAGACAGTTTCTTCGCTAATGCTGCGATATGAGGGCCCCAGTTGAGTCCATCGTCAAGTTGCATGCCAAGTAATTTCACACAGCTACCTAGAGTGAGATTTGATTTGGACGATATAAGATTGGATTGATTCTTTTCCAAATTGAGTTTAAGTTTATTACTAGTAAACCAGGTTTTGGCTGAATCCATTATATTATTAGATAACGTGGACAGATTGCCAACATTATTACTCTGACAAATAAATGTTGTATCATCTGCAAAAAGAACGCTTCTCGTTGGAAGAATGGAGAAATATAAATCATTTATATAGATTAAAAACATATCGAACGCCATGGTCGGTGGAAAAAATCAACTGAGCAGATAAAGTTACATTGTGAATTAGCTGTCAAATAGACTTGAAGCATCAAAGAAGATTCAAGGTGAGGCTTACAAACCGCTGGCTGAAGTCAATATTGCAGGATCTTCAGTTGCAGCTCCGTTTGAAAGTGACCCCCTGACATTTTCATTTACAGATGCGGAAGGATGTTACATATGACAAGAAAAATGTGTCTATTGATATAAAGATCAATGCAAAATGAATAAGTTGACTTACTAATTTCTTCCCTTTTATTACAAAAATTAGGCAGTGTTTTATGACCAATAAGACACTATGTCTTATTTATAGTGTTTCATTAACCTCATATGACGTTTGTAAACAGATGCATGATGACTTGATATTATGCCAATTTTGGATAAATTTTTTTTTTGTATAAGTTCCCTAAAACAATAACTTTTAGAATAAAAAAAAAACTGTAAAATACTACTTTTACGGACTTGCCCGTAAATTATCATCATGGCAACACTTTACGAACTGAATTTTATTAATTCATAAAACATAACTGAACCTTAACGTGTGTTTATAAATACTATAAAAACTATGAACTTATAACATTTTGCCGCAGAAAAGCTGGGAATTTTGCTTTCTTCAGAATAAAATAATCAACGATTATATGATGAGTTTCACACTTTCTTTCTTCGAACAATCGCAAACAAAATAATGGTAAATTCAAACAAGATATAATCCACTTAAAAGAATATACGAATAATATTTTAGTTTGGGTCCAAAACCTACCTAAACCTACATACATTTATTGGATGATAACAATTCATATTTCATTTATTTTGAATGTCACTTACTACCACGAAACGAGTGACATCTAGCATTCACGATTTGAATGTCAAACTAGGGAAAACAGGATTTTGGCTTTATACTGAATACATTTACAATTTTCTTTAAAATTGGTAGTATACTCCTGAATGGTTGTCATATTTACCTACAAGTTTATTATATTCAACTATATATATCCCCATAATTCGTTAATATAGTTGGATCCTGGAAAAAATGACTGAAAACATAATTAGAGAACATAACAACAAACGCGAATTTTATTGACTAGTTGACTTCTGTCGGTGCTGCCTACAAATATACAGGATGTTTCATAATTGAATGATGATCCAAACGGGCGATAATCTTTCAAGAAAAATTCTTTATATGAACATAGGTCTGCAACCGCTTTATTTCTGAGATACAGGATGTTGAAATTTAACAAAAAAAAAATCAGTTCTTCCCCAATATCTCTGAAACCGCTGTGGCTTTTTTTCCAATTTTGGTACATGTAAAGTACGCATAAAAATACATTTTTTCCATGATAAGGGATTTCCTAATTTTTAACAATGGCGTCCCTGTTAACATGCCCTGTCATATTTTTGATCAAAATAATTATATACCAGTGACTTTTTCCCAAATAAATATTATTTTTGTTACTGCCCTCTATCTTCTCATAAAAATGTTCTTTTGCCTTTTTTTCCTCCGGCGGACGGTTTTCGATTTAGAAAATAAAATACATTCATTTGCTTGTCCCTATTCAATTTTTTCTCTTAGTCTCAATTTCACAATTGTGGTAACCAGAAGATCTAGGCAAGATTTTTATAACTTTATGGTAACTATTATTTAGTTTTTGTAATGAGTACGCATAAAAATACTTTTTTTTATTTTTAAAAACATAACTATTATGAACAAAAAATACCAAAATCAAATTAACTCTTCAAAATGTCAGCCTCCTGCAAGTATGCACGCTTCAGCCCTCCTAGTCATTGACTCGCGTACTCTTCGGAAAATTCCTGGAGTATTCCTTATTGCTTCACAGGAAATTATTACGCGGTTTCGCAATTCTTCCTCAGTTAGAATTGGTTGACTGTACACCAAAGTCTTTAGATGGCCCCAAAGAAAATAATCAAGATTGTTCAAGTCTGGGGATCTAGTAGGCCATGACTCTGGTCCCCCACGACCTATCCAGCGATTATGGAAGTTTTGGTTTAAATATTCGCGTGCCAGAGCACTAAAATGAGCAGGTGCACCATTATGTGCATAAACCACATGCGATTTCGCATTAAAATAGGAACATATTCCAACAGAATTGGCAAATTATCTTCAAGAAATCGGCGATAATTATGTCCATTCAATCTGCGTGGTAAATAAAGGTCCAATTAGGTAATCTCCAATAATTCCAGCCCAGACATTTAATGGGAACTGCTCCTGGTGATGAGATTCCATGATTGCATGCGGATTTTCCTCGGCCCAAAAATGATTATTATTAAAATTTCTGATCCTGTTTTTAGTAAAACTATCTTTTTCCGTGAATGAAATTTCCCGGTCAAATAAAGGATTTTCGGTAACTTTTTGGAGAAACCATTGGCAGAAATTCACTCGTAATGGAAAGTCTCGAGGAAGTAGAGTCTGAACCCGTTGAATGTGATGGGGATATAATAAATAATCATGACGAATCCTCCATACTAGAATATGGGCGATATTCAAATTATCGGCAACTTGCCTCGTACTCATTTCAGGATTTACGTCAACTGAATTTTAAACAGCTAGCTCAATTGCTGTCCGATGTGCTCCTTTCAAGTGATGATTTTGCTCAAAACTTCCTATTTCACATAACCTTCTGTGAGTGCTTGAAATCGTTCGAGCATCAGGAACCATTCTATTTGGGAAACGCTCTTGATACAGTCGCCTGGCTTCATATGCATTCCCGTCAGCAAGCCCATGCAAGTAATGCATGTCTGCTAATTCGGTATTTGTAAAATTTACCATGTTTTTTTTAATAAACAAGTTTTTATAACGTAAATAATATCTCGTATCTAGCTAAAGAAGTGTCAAAATTGTTAATCGTGAAAACAACGAAATGTGTTCTCAGCCTACTAAATGTTTCTATTCCACAAGATAATCCTACTACTCTTCAATGGCTGATTTCGCATAGGGACAAGTAAATGAATGAATTTTATTTTCTGACTCAAAAACCATCCGGCGGACGAAAAAATGGCTGGTTACCATTTTTATGAGAAGATAGACGACAATTACAAAATAATATTTATTTGGAAAAAAGTCAGTGGCGTATCATTATTTTGATCAAAAATATGACAGGGACGCCACTGATGAAAATTAAGAAATCCTTTAACATGAAAAAAATGTATTTTTACGCGTACTTTGCATGTATCGAAATTGACAAAAGAAGCCAAATCCATTTCAGAGATATTGGGGAAGAACTGATTTTTTTGTTGAATTTCAACATCCTGTATCTCAGAAATGAAGCGGTTGCGGACCTATATTCATATGGAAATTCCACTCTGGATTCATCGGGAAAACAACCCCCGAACATTACACCTATTGACAGTCACATGCCCGAGATCACCTTTCGCCAACGTACTATCAGAAAGATCTTGCTGGGTCTCAACACCAACAAAGCCTGTGGATCTGACGGAATCCCGCCGATTGTTCTCAAGAAATGTGCCCCCGAACTAACACCTGTTCTTTGCAAGTTGTTCAACCACTCTTACAATTGGAAAATTGCAAGAGTACAGCCAAGTCCTAAAAAAGGCAAAAAGGCCCTACCTAGCAACTACAGACCTATCGCACTGCTATCTATTATTTCAAAGGTAATGGAAAAAGCCATCAACATCGAGCTCATGAAATATCTGGAAGACTCAGGAATTGTCAACGATAGGCAATATGGCTTCCGCCATCAGAGATCAACTGGTGACCTGCTCGCTTACGTTTCACATATATGGCAGCTATCTATTGAAAAGTATGGAGAAACTCTAGCTGTGGCATTAGATATCTCCAAGGCATTCGAACGAGTTTGGCACCAGGGACTCCTCGCCAAGCTTCCGTCTTATGGGTTGCCCCCTCAGCTGTGTTCTCTGCTTGCTAGTTTTCTCTCAAACAGGTCTCTCCATGTAGTGGTCGATGGAGTTTCATCTGACACTCTACTCATAAATGCTGGTGTTCCGCAAGGATCTATTCTCGCACCAACACTATTTCTACTCCACATCAACGACCTGTTGAAAGCAACTTCATGTCCAGTACACAGCTTTGCCGATGATAGTACCCTCCATACCGCTTTCTCTTCCAGGGCCCCTATATCAGCCCGTGAAACCAGAAATGAACGAGGAAGAAATGTCAATAATATAAATATGGACTTAGCAACAATTCTCGAATGGGGATCTAATAACTTGGTAGAATTCAATGCAAACAAAACACAAGCATGTCTTTTCTCTAGAAAAGCCGATCTCACTGTGCCTAACATAACTTTGTCAGGAGTAACCATACCACTGAAGCCATCCATATCGATGCTTGGTATTACTATCAGCAATAACCTTTCCTGGGAAAATCACGTGAGGTCCATTGCCAAAGTCATCCCAAAAACCACTGAAGCCATCCATATCGATTTGGTCAGCTGCTTATGATCTATAAGGCACAGATCCGACCTGTCCTGGAATACTGTTCCCATATTTGGAGTGCGGCACCTAAACATATCCTGAGGCTATTGGATTCTGTCCAAAAAAGGGCAATTCGTCTCGTCGGTGATGCCTCGCTTACAAACTCGCTCACTTGTCTGGAATACCGTAGAAAAGTTGGCGATTTGTCTCTATTTTATAGATATTTTCATGGGCGATGCTCTTCTGAAATATCAACAATCGTTCCTGCTTTGGCAGTCTCTTCGAGATTAACCCGTCAAGTTCAGTCATCACACCCCTTCGTGGTCACTTTGGAGACCTGCAGAACATCACTTTCCAAAGACTCGTTCATCCAACGAACAGCGAGGCTTTGGAACTCATTGCCTAGGGAGGTGTTCCCTGAGGTATACAACCTTCAGAAATTTAAGAAGAACACCAACTCCTACCTTCTTTCCCTAGGTTCCCACGATGTTCTCTGAACATTACAGGATATCCCTTTTCGTGGGAACCAGAACAAAAAAAAAAAAAAGAATTTTTCTTAGAATCACCCAAGGATTATCGTCCTTTAGGATCAGCATTCAATTATGAAACACCCTGTATTTGCATATTGATAGAAATATAATCATAGTTCATACATGAAACATTATTTGGAAGGCTTGTATAGAAAAATATTTTACGTAAATGGCTATTGCGGACTCATCTTCATATTATTACGGTTCGTCCGTAAAAGTCTCATTTTGCGTACTTGTTACATAAACTACTATTTCAGGAGTTTTTATCAGGTAGGCGCCATCAACAGGAATATTAATCGCAGTTATTTATAATACATTCCTTTAAGTAATGCCTTTAATTGAAAACATTATGAATACTTCAGTTTGTTTTCAGATCGACATGTTGATAGTACTGTTGTTATTGTTTTTTCCCTTTACCCAATGTGCCGATTCAGAACTCGAATCGAAAGTTGACTATCTAGAGAAGCTAATAGAGGAAGAAACGGAAAAAGCAAAAACATTTGTTTTACCCACTGATGCGAGAATGTATGAACCAAAAGTAAAGAATGCTCCAGCAAAAGGTATTATAAAATATTGTTTTGATATGCAACATATGGAGAAAATATTGAATGAATGTGATTTTTGTGGAGGAACAACGTTTCTTGACATGTTTTTTGGGTAACCTTCCACAGTCTGAAAATGAAAGAATAACCAGGAAAATCTATACAAGTGTAGAAAACGCAAACTAATTTGTTCAGCCACGCATCGGGCCAAAAAAACATGTCAAGATATAGAGAAAACTTTTTCCATTTCAAAAATGTATTTTTCATTTTTGATTAAGCCACCTTTGATTCAATATAGTTGATTTATGTGAAAGTGTCCAGTGATTCCAATAACATCTAGTATCTCATTAATTCAAGCCAATCGAAAGAAAATTTATTTGTATTTTTTACTAAGCTCTTTGACTGGAAAAATTATTTCATTAAAAAAAAAATTAAACTAAATTGATATATTTTTAAATGAGGATATTGTAATTGAAATCCGAAAATGTTAATAAAAA
This sequence comes from Gonioctena quinquepunctata, assembly GCA_018342105.1. Lineage (NCBI taxonomy): Eukaryota > Metazoa > Arthropoda > Insecta > Coleoptera > Chrysomelidae > Gonioctena > Gonioctena quinquepunctata. The sequence continues at coordinate 117,311 of JAFIRS010000074.1, read as the reverse complement.
CAATATTTGGATATCTAGTCGACACTGGACTCCAATGATCAATTGATTAATTACACCATAGAGTCATATACAGTGCTCGTCTAAAGTCCGTTCCCCCCCTACTAATTTTTGAACTACCTGGTATATCGCAACGAAATTTAGATGGCTTAACTAGGAGATAAAAAACTACTTTCTCATGAAAAAATCACAGCTAAAAGTTTTAAAATGGCGGCTAAGCGCCATCTTGAATAATTTTTTTAAATAGAACACCCCGTATATTATTCCATTTTCGAAATCTGCTCATAATTCTCAACAGTTTTCTTATATACACTTTACTCATAAATTCAATTGTTCTCGAAATATTAATGTTTGAAAATTGACATTCTGGTTTAAAATGAAGTATGGATTTTGGTCCGGTAAAACATTTTGCTAACTAAACGTTATTATTAATTTGTAGTTAAATCTCTTGATGAATTCGACTTATAAGAGACGTAAAGAGAGTTTCTTGAAAATGAACAGTACCGCTTACCGAAAAATCTCGAAGCCTACGAATGTGTTCTGTAAATTCACAATCAAAACAAATTAGTTATCTAAAAAATTATAATTTATTTTTGAATAACACTTTTATTTAACCCCAACAATTATTTCATCAAGTGTTCAATGTGGCCCCGTCCTAAATCTTGACAATAAAGTGGCCTATTATAAATAGCTTCTCTCACGTTGATGAAAGTCTGTTCATCTATTTCTTCACATGTATCTATTATTCTGCGTTCCAACTCTTGTATTGTTTGGCATTCAGTGGCGTAGATTTTTGACCTCAGATACCCCCAAAGAAATAAATCTAGAGGTGTAAGATCCGGAGATCTTGGTGGCCATTCTGTTCTTCCCCTGCGACCTATCCATCGCCCAGGAAAGTGTGTACCGAGGAACTCTCTAGCCATGCGATCGAAATGGGGAGGTGCCCATCCTGCTGGAATATGATTTCACGATTTTCAAACTCTTTCTAATTGTTTAATACAATTCTTTTTATTCGTGGTTCAATTTCAGTTTCTAAGAGAGTTCTGTAAAGAACTCCTGTAAGATTGCCTCTGATGAAAATCGGTCCAACAACGCGATTGCCCAAACTCCCCGTCCAAACATTCACCTTCTTAGGAAACTGGGTATTACCTCTCTAAAAATATGCGGATTAGTATCGCTCCAGTATCGTACATTCTGTTTATTGACTTTTCCATTAAGAAAAGACGTGCATTCGTCTGCAAGTTTGAGGAAGCCCCGTTCTCCTTCAATTGTTCTTGTTGACCACTCACAAAATTCAACCCTCCGGTCTGGATCATCCTCCGTGAGAGCATGAAGGATTTTCATTTTATAGGGATGAAACTTTTATTTTTTTAGGACTCCTTGGACACTTTTTAAACTTACCTCACAGGATTCAGCAACTGCAGACGTCGACTGAGTCGGATTCATGATCATTTCAGCAACAATTTCTACCTTTTTTCTTCTGAAAGAGGCGGTCTTTCTGATCTTGGAGCATCTTTCAGCGTACCAGTTGCTTGTAGCTTATTCAAAAGTTTGCGCAAATATGACCTCGAAATAGGATTCTCGGGAAATCTATCATTCAACATACAGACTGCTAGATGATAATTTCTTCCAGCTTCTCCAAATATCAAAACTGCTTCAAATTTATCGTCTAAACTACGAGCCATAATCACACTTTTCATAAAAGGATTTAGGCGCTCAACGGACTATTTGACAGTTCGCAGTTCAGTTTGACAGTAAACAAGATGTTACCGCGACAACGATTTTTCCCAATGCAAACTTGATTGAAAGCAACATTAGTGTTTTTGGTTGGGTTTGAATTTACCAAAATGTCACTTCTCAAACGTTAATTTTTCGAAAACAATTTAATTCAGGAGTGAAGTGTATTGTAGAAAACTGTTGAGAATTATGAGCGGATTTCGAAAATGGAAAAATATACGGGGTGTTCAATTTAAAAAAATTATTGAGATGGCGCTCAGCCGCCATTTTAAAACTTTCAGCTGTGATTTTTTCAGGAAAAAGTAGGTTTTTTATCTCCTATGTAAGCACTTCAAATTTTGTTGCGTTATACCAGGTGGTTCAAAAATCAGTAGGGGGGGAACGGACTTAAGATGATTTTTTTTTTACTTTCCAAAAGTGACATTATCCACCAGTTCCGACTCTTTTCACCAGTTTCGATATGAGAAGGTTCCTTTATTTTCATGAATGATGATGAATGATGATTTTGAATAAGAATACGTATCGCCGCGTCGGTAATCTGCAACGAATATTAATAAGGATTCCTAGACTACTTTTTTGCAACCTGTATAAGAATTAAAACTCTACCCAAGTAATTCTAGGATTGAACACATGTAGTGAAATACGTTTCGTGCTGTAGAAAACTCAATATCGGTAGAATGCAATCTATTTGTGCTCTTCGGATAGGTATAATATCTCAGGTGAATTTTCCTGAATTATTATTGGAATTAACAAGGAAGTTATGAATATTTCAAGATAGGAGCGGATTTGGCACTCTGTGATTACTTATATGAAAAAATGAGTGATTCAAGTCCAAATGATTATTTTTGTGTACCTCGATGCGACTCTTGCCAAAACGATACCATTCTATTGCAATAAGTTTTCATCATTTTTAGTGAGAAAATGAACGTAACGTTCTAGTGCAGACTAATCTAGGATTGAGCTAGTCTATAGACAGACGATGGGCTCTTGAAGAAGAATACATTCTTTTTCCAGAATCTTCATGTATAGTCTGTGGCCGAGAAAAAAAGTTAAAATGGTCCTTCAAAGAGAGTTGAGAGGAAAGAAAAGAGAGTTAATAAGAGAAAAAAGAGATATTATTCAACATACCGAAAATTATTCATACAGTATGGAAGAAGAGTGACTATATATGTATATCTAGGTGATATAAGGACACATTGTTTACTTTTCCAAACATTAATGTTTATATGATTTTAACCATTGTTGACATTTAATGAAATTCTGGTTTACCTGGTGAATATTCTGTTGACTATTGTTCGTCCTCAAGTGAAAAATGAGTGATTATAGTTCAAATCATTATTGTTGGGTAACTCAATGTGACTCTTGGCAAAACGATCCCGTTGTACTCGAATAAGTTTTTATATTTTTCCGTGAGAAAATCAATGTAACATACTGGTGCAGACTAATCTAGGATTGAGTGAGACTCTTGGGATTTTGAAGAAGAATACGGTTCCTTCCCAAAATGTTCCTGTATCGAGCGTGACCAAGGAAAAGAGTTAAAAAGAGAACTTTCAGAGAGAGTTGAGAAGAAAAAAAATTTAAGAAGATAAAAAAGAGATATTATTTAACATACCGGAGATTATTCATACAGTATGGAGAAAAAGTGACTATTTATGTATATCTAGGTGATAAGGACACATTTTCACACCATCTTGTTCGTTTAAGATGAAATGAAAAATACTGTTTTTGTTAGTTTTATTTTCAATTCGAACATTCACAAATAATAATGAATAATTTCTTCAAAATAATTCATAACAATAATTCCCGACACTAACTGTCCAGAAACTTTGAAAAATATTTTTTTTGCAACCAATTTAGAACATACTTTGTCTCCTTCAAAGTGAGTTTTCGCAATTGATATTGTTTTAAGATTGAAATACACTGCTTCACAAGAGTCTTGAATTGAATAACACTACACAAAAAAACTGGAAAATATTACCAAATGGAAATATTTTAAGAAAAACTCCAAACACAATTGTATAACCTCTGAGAGAACAGACAAACAATGTCGGTTTGAATTATCGTCACTCTGGCGCTGGCATCTAATTTTGAATTCCCAATAGCTAAAGTACTGTTTTTTTTTTCAGTTTATGGTGAATATGATTTTGTGATTGTTGGTGGAGGGGCAACAGGAGCTGTAATAGCTAACCGTCTATCAGAAGTGAGAAAATGGAAAATTATTTTACTCGAAGCAGGAAAATTCGGCAATGACTTTACGGATATTCCCGCCTATCTTTTCAGTACGGTTTCTAGCGGATACAACTGGGGATACAAAACTGTACCTCAAGAAACAGCGTGTTTAGGTAGGAAAGGATTGAAGATTTAAGATTTTTTTCTAGAGATATAATGGAATCCCATTTTATAAATAGTACACAAATGGTTAACGATGAAAAAATGACGACTGAAGAGATATATTTCACAACTACAATAACTAACAGAGGGCTCAAAATGTGCCCACTCTTTCGTCCTTACCAAGTTGTGACAGTAAGTTACAGAGTGAACTTTACAAAGGGTTACATTTCCCTTGGAAAATATAACTTGAAAACCAAATTGAGCGGCTAATTTGGATTCCACCCTGTATACAGTTTAATTTATGCGGGGATTGTTGAATTCGTGTATCATCCTAATCTCTCAAAGAATCCCAACCAATGATAATACAAAAAATAACCAATGAAAAACCTTTTTAAAGATACGTTTTATTTAAGCCGTGTACTAAAACGTATAAAATAAGTTTAAGTCATCACTGACAATGATTAATTATTTTTTGTTGAATTATTTGGTTTCAAAAAACTTGTCGCGCGAAGAGTTCATAAAAGTAGGTACCGATTAATTTGATTGGGCAGTGATTGGTTGGTAAGTAAGAACTTGTCAAAATATTTAATTTTTACTGAATATTCATAAAAGTAGGTATAGTTTTCCCAATATCAATTGCAGAAGTATAGAAAAGTCTTGCGGTGAAATCATGTGAGCAGCAGTGGCGGAGATAACTAATTGTATTCAGATATTTTAATATCCTAAAATGTATTTCGATCGCCACACACCAAGACCACAGATGCTACTGGTTTTTAATCTTTCAGAGCTATTAAAACACAAATATAACGCGTGATTTATGACCTCCCATCGTATAGACACACCTGCAAGCATTGATGTCCGACTTGATTGACCCAGACGAATCGGTTGTAGAACAGACAGCAGTCACTCAAGTCCAAGTTGACCAGCGGGCTTTTTGTGCCGACGGAGACTGTATACAAGTAGTACAGATTATTTTACGTTCCGTTTCTTCGCATATACGCTCGTGTTAGCGAAGTGAGTTTTTATTTGCTCCCTATAGAAACAGCTTCTGCAATTGATATTGGATGGACTATACAAATTAATTTCATGGGACAATGATTGGTTGGTGAGTAACAACTTGTCGAAGTATTAATTTTATGACAATTCGCGCGACAAGCTTTTTGAAACCAAATAATTCAACACAAAATAAATAAATCATGACTAAAACTTATTTTATACGTTTTAGTACACGGCTAACATGGAAGGCTTGTCTTCAAAAAGGTTTTTTAATTATTATTTTATCTTTTGCTTTTTAGTTAGTTTGCCTAAATCTGTTCCTTCCTAATAGAGCATGGTTATTACAAGGTCTCTTTCCTATAAGTTTTGAGCTGAAAGAAATCATGATCTCCGTCACTAAAAGCTCCCACACACCAATTTTGAATAGAATTTGACCACAATCACAAAACTCGTCGCCATCTTGAATTGATAGATTTTGACAAAAAATCGATAATCTCCGAACAAAAAAACTCCAACATGCCAATTTTGTATAAAATATGACCATAATAAAAAAACTCTTTCCCCATCTTGGGGCCGCCATCTTGAATTTCTGAATTTCGACAGAAAAAATTATAATTTCCGACCCCGAAAACCACCACATACCAATTTTGAATCGAATCGGACCATAATCACATAACTCGTCCTGCATCTTGGGGCCGCCATCTTGAATTTTTTTATTTTGACAGAAATTCCATAATCTCGGACCTTGAAAACCACCACATAGCAATTTTGAATCGAATCGAACCATAATTACAAAACTCGTTTGCCATCTTGGAGTCGTCATCTAGATTTTATAAATTTTGACAAGAAAATTAATAATGTCCGACCCCGAAGACTCCCACACCAATTTTGAATCGAATCGGACCATAATCACGTAACTCGTGAATTTTGATAAAGAGTTCACAATCTCCGACCTCAAAAATCCCCACATACCAATTTTGAATCAAATCGGACCATAATTACAAATCTCTACCGCCATCTTGAAGCCGCCATTCCGTTTTTTTCTCTAACAAATAATTCCATAATGCATTGTTACCGGAATCACGAACACCTGCCAAATTTCAAATCAATCGGACCACTAGAAGTCGGTCAAAATTCAATACTTTTTCAATTAAATAGGGTTGTTATCCAACCTCTAACTAATGACTGATGTATAATGCCATTCTATGAAGAATTACAGTGGTTTAAAATTCGATACAAAAAATGGAAAAAAAAAAATTATTGTCAATTCCTTTCAAATTTGGTAGGTTAAACATTTTTTTACATATTTTTTCTTGCTCATTAAGGACTTATCATAAAAATTTCAAACGAAAATTCTGTTAATTTTTTCATAGACTACCAACTGTTGGCAGTTGTGCAAGGAATTAGATTATTTTCTCAAATTTAGGGAAATACATCGTGGCAAGTATAAACAATTTTTTTATATGATAATCCGTTGTTACAGTACCCTGAGGAGGACTTCATTTGAATCCGAAACGTTGGCAAGGAAAGTAGTTTTTCTTCCACTCCACTCTCATTTTCAATTCCTTTCAATTCCTTTTTGGTCTTAAACATTTTTTTACATATTTTTTTCTTGCTCATTAAGGATTTCATACGAAAATTCTGTTAATTTTTTCATAGACTACCAACTGTTAGCAGTTGTGCAAGAGATTAGATTACACCCTGTATATTTTCTCAAATTCAGGATAATACATCGTGGCACATATAAACTATTTTTTTATATGATAATCCGTTGTTACAGTACCCTGAGGATGACTTCATTTGAATCCGAAACGTTGGCAAGGAAACCGTCGTTTTTTTTTCATTTTATTGATCTCTGAAATGAATCGAAAAATATATTATTTCAAATTTTGATCAGCACAACTTTTGCTAGTGGCACAAAAATAGTCATATGCACCTCGACGTGTGGTATCTTTTTTAGTCTTGAATGCTTGCAAACTTCGTCCTAAGGTTCTCGTTTTACAATCTGTATCCTCCAACGAAAAACAATATCATTATGGTTTTTGAATGTTTTATTTTTTATTTCAGCTAGTATCGATAAAACTTGTGTGATGATGGAAGGTAAAGGCGTTGGTGGATCATCCCTGATGAGTGGCTTGATCTACGGTAGAGGTCACCCAACAGACTACAATACATGGGTAGCTTTAGGTAATCCAGGTTGGTCCTACAAAGATGTCCTTCCATACTTCAAAAAATCCGAAGATTTCCATAAGACCGATAAAGATGCCACAGTCAACGAACGATTTCATGGCACTGGGGGATATCTATCGGTTGAGTATAACACACCGAGGATAGTACAAACCGATGAATTCCTTGATGCAAACAAAGAACTTGGATACCATCCTACCGACTATAACTCTCCCTGGCAAGTGGGGGCGAGTCCAACTCAGATGAATACGAAACATGGAAGGAGAGCAGATAGTGGCAACTCCTTCATCAAACCAATTCTGGGAAGAAATAATTTGGAAGTACTGACCAACAGCTATGTAGTGAAGATCCGCTCAGAGGGAGAGAGAGTAGTGGGGGTCCATTTTTCACATAACAGAACCATTTATGAAGTAAGAGTACGAAAGGAGGCCATTGTATCAGCTGGGGCCTATGGTTCTCCACAGATATTGATGCTGTCTGGTATAGGACCGGTGAAACATCTGGAAGAAATTGGAATCCCCCTGAAGAAGGATCTAGAAGTTGGTAGCAAATTGCTACAGCACAGCGTATATTTTGGTTTAACTTTTTCTAGTAACCTTTCAGCGCCCAATCGTCCCCTGAGGGAATATATCAAAGACTATTTGAAAGGCAGAGGTCCACTGGCAAACACTGACCCCAGCGCTGCTGTGGGCTTTTACCATACTAGTTTTGGAAAAACTCCGAATTATCCTGATTTAGAACTACTTTTTCTACCGCCAAATTCCACTTCAACCGTTGATGGTTGGCTTTCATTGGTAGGTCCAGAAGTTTATAACTCAGTATGGGGTGGAACCGACGTTAGTAGTAGTTTCCTAATATATCCAGTCAATCTACAGCAAAAATCGATTGGTACTGTGAGACTTAATAGCTCCTTTCCTTACGAATATCCTATGATAGACCCCAATTTCCTCTCGGACACAGAAAACCATGATAAGAATGTTCTCTATGAAGGTATCAAACTAGCTTTGGAACTTGTGAAAACGAAATCGTTTCAAAAAATCAACGCAAAACTTCAGATCAAACCTTTACCGGCATGTAGAAATTATAAAGCCTTCACGAAGGATTATTGGTTCTGTACGTTGAGGTATTTAACTTATGATTTTGGCCACCCCATGGGTACCTGTCCAATGGGACCTGACGCTAAGAGAGGAGCTGTTGTCAATCACCAATTGAAAGTCTATGGGTTCTCAAATTTGAGAGTTGCAGGAGCTAGTGTATTTCCGTTGGCTTTGGCAGGGCAAACTGGTGCAACATGTGTTATGATTGGAGAAAAAGTATCTGATTTGATAAAATGTGATAATTTATAATAGGTAGTTAGAGAAAAGTGCATAGGGTTTTTGAAAAATTCATTGGATCGTTATATTCCTTGAATCCATCGAAACCTTATTGAAAATAGTAGGTATAGTTCAAATGCAATGTTATTGAAGATTAATTTGTGTATGTGATTCAATAAAAAATGTAAATATTTTTTCTTCATTTCTATGATAACTATTTGCTGAAACAAATAGATTCAATTGTAACGATAAATCAGTTACATTTCTTATTTATATGCTCAGAGATACAAGATAACTTAGAGTAGCTCAAGTTATCTTATCAATTCCAATCTAAGAATCACCATTGCAAATCTTAACGCCATCTAACGGCGAACAGTCATTAGAGTCAGAGAGAAGAAGAACGCCAAGCACAGCACAGCAATTTGGTTTTCGAAAAAGGGTGAAGCGAGGCTTGGCCCTCTTTGCATCTTCGATCGGGACACCTTGTGTCTTTTTTTGAACTCGACAGCCAATGCGTGAAGAAATACAATTTGTTCATGTTTAAATAACTAATAAATTATAGCATCTTCCTTTCTTCTGCGAAAATGATTCCAAACCAGTGAATTATAGTGTAATATCGAGGTATGTAGGAATATTTTTGACCATTTAAATATAGAAGTCATGTAGGAATATTGTCTCGACATGATCTATGTTGGGTGTTGGATGGTCCTTCCGCAACCAGAGTTTCGCTTCGTTGATTCTCATGGGGGTACACCATGTATGCTGGACATTTTGCAACTTCTTCGAGAGTATATTTATTATTATCAATGAAAATGAAGTTTTGCCTCAGGAAATATTTTTTCACTAGTTTCCTCGCATTCTCGAGGAAAGACTTCTTCTGTCATTCATACCTCTTGAGTAAAGTTTTCGGTAACCGCGTAGGGTGTTCTTTTAAATTGTTTAGCTCAGGATTTCGTGTTTTTTCCTAACGAATTGAGTTTTAAGAGCACTGGTACTGTTTTATTTTAATTTAATTTCGCATCGATAACTGCTGTAATCTGTTCCTGGAGTGATTCATTAGATTGAGAATCCATTCCGGAAAAGCCATACAAAGTGATATCATAATTTTTTTTATGCTTTTTCATATGTATTAGTTTAGTCTCAAGTTTATCGACCATTGATTTCAGACGCTCGTTATCTTGTACAAGAGTGCTCATGTCCCTTTTTAAAGTGTTTACATCGGTTTTTATCTCGTCTATTGTTCTCAGGAAAATGTCAAGTTTTTTGTCCATATTAATAATGAATTCAATGTGACAATTATATTTTCTACTGGAAACGATTTGATTTTTTTTCAGCACTGGTAATTACCACTTGAAAATTCACTTTCACTCAGTGGGTACAGTAACACTAACAGTTTTTATCACGAAAAACAAATTGACTTATTTTCATAGACAAAAAAATGACTACATCTCCCATCTACGTTCTCAAATGTATCATATTTTCCGACAAACTCTGAAAATTGCATTAAAAAGCAACTATTACACAAGAAAAGGGGATTTTTTGCGAATCACAAAACACCAATTGCCAAATTATAAAAACTCCCCTTACTACAATGTTCTTACTTGCTATAATAGAAAAATGTATATCTGTGCCAATTTTTTTTGATGATTTGCTGTTGGACATACTTGGTATATTTCTTTTCTTATAAATATATTTAATTTTCAACTGATATACCATATATACCAAGTGTAGCTAGAATGGCGAATTAAAAAGATTATGATCATTGATTTGTTGAAAATATGAACACGATGATCATAAAATCAGATGTGGAATCATCTGTGACTGAAAGATAAACTATCTTCCATCGTCAAGATAACCTCTTGTGGGGTATTCATGTTGAAAAGGGAAACATTCTCAATTGAATATTAATAGAAAGATTTTTCTGTGAATTGAGAAATCCCCGATTAAAATGAAGTTATTTTTTGTGAATGTCTAACAGAAAACAACTACTTCCCCGGCTAAAGCCACGCTGGACATTGAACTACATCTGATAGATATACTGAAAATGCCCTAACTCAAGAAAAAATCTGAAATTGAAAATTTGCATTTTTATTCAGATAGTTATTTGATTTTCTATTCCAGTCTTAATTAAGAACTCATGAAGATGAATGAGGCAAAGAAGAATGTTTTCCAAAAGAGAGTACTCACCAGAAATAATTCGTAACATTGAGAATGTTTCCCTTTTCAATTATTATCATATTCTGCACAAATACGAAATACACATTATGCAAGTCCCTCAACACCCTATGTACTGTTTCAGTTCCCTAAAAAATATTGATACAAGGCAAATTGAACCATTTCAATAGTTTCGCTACCTACGCACAAATCTCATTTCAGTAGGATCATTTTTTATTCCTAAAAGTTGAAATATACTATATTGTTATGAAATGTATGTATATGGAAATGAAGTTATTATTATTTTTATTATTCTAAATATAATTAACGATGTAAACGAAACTCGAACTTCACCAAATGGAAATGAGAAGTCGAGTTTTCTAGCGATGTTTATAATTATTGATATAAAAATCGAAATAATATTTTTTAAGAGTTTTTATCAGGTGAGAGCCATTAACAGGAATATTTATCAAAGGATTATCTATTCCTATAAAAGATGACTTGAATTGTAAACATTATGAATAATTCAGTTTGATTTGAGATGGAAATGTTGATAGCTCTGTTGCTACTGTTTTCACAATGTTCCGTTTTAAAATCCGAGTCAAAAGTTGACTATCTGGAAAAGCTGATAGAAGAAGAAATTGAAAGACCAGAAACATTCGTTCTACCCCCTGATGCGAGGATGTATGAACCAAAAGGAAACAACGCCCCACTAAAAGGTATATATCATAAAGAATAGTTTTAACTCTCATTGCAGAAATTCAAATTTTCCGAAAAAAAAAGTTTTGCAAATGTTTTTGGGTTGTATTTATTCATGGGCGGCTTGACATAACAACATGTAGTACATGAAATATCCTTTTAGAGGTTTTCTTCCAGTTTTTTGCTCTTCTGTTGGTACCTAGTCTTTTTCACATTGTCTCTTGTAACCCTTTCTCTTCGTAACAGGTCACAATTGCGGCGGCTCCTCTTTATAGCTCGGGAGCGGGCGTGGTTCTAATAGGCATGATGTTACCAGATTTGAATAAATGAGTTTTTGTTTCTATTTGGGCGCCACTTAGTTTAAGGCAGAACTAAGAACCGAAAGAAAATTCAATATGTTGTAAATTAAACTATATGATGGGTTCAGAGATTTACTATTATGATTTTTCATACAAATTAGATGAATTGGAATTATTTGAGTTGTAAAGTCAAAGTTCATTTACACTTTATCTTTTGGTTTTGGTTTACACTTTTGTTTGTTGTGAAATACAGTTTTAGCTGAAGCTCAGCTAAACTATGTTAAAAATAATGATTGGAAAAATGATAACACTGGAACGTCTGGATATCTTGTCGCAAAATTACTGACTGGTAAGACTGGTACTTTGGTGATATTAAATGGAAAGATCTAACCTTATGGGCTTTTGCCGCCCTTCCCTTTCTGTTGACTAGTTCGGTGTGCCACGACGGTTGCTCTGAGGCCCGTTTCTGGGTGATGACAGTTTTTATTCGTTTCCCAAATAATATTCCGCCGTGTGTGGGATCCTATCCCGTAGGAAGTTTCTAGCAATTGACTATTTACTGGATACGTGACCTACGTAACTCTTCTCAATGTGAAATTTGTGATAGGGTTGAGAAAATGGCCGGCAAATCTAAAATTAAAGTTTAGCTACATCATTATCATTCCTTAATGAATTTACAAAGTTCAACTCCCAAAATGGGGCTGCTCAAGATTAAGGCAAAACGAAAATTCCTACCTTCAACAATTGAATGGCCATTTCTACACATTTATCCAACATTTACGGGGACACATAGCTTCGACGACGTTCAACAGAAAAATGCTCGAGTACGCTATCTCTTTGCCAAATTTCATTCGAAAACTTCGGTACCGGTTCTACCGAAAAACAATTCATGATCTTTTTTCTCGGCGGCGCCTCTTTCTGAGGTTGTAAATAGATATCGATTTCTCCTACCTACAAGGTGGGCAAACATTTTTAAATTGATTTATGATACCGAAATGATTTTTGAAAGCTACTTCTTTGACGATATAATTTGCTGTTGGAGTTTTTAGCTTTATAATTTCCCATTAAATGTCTTCCTTCTGATCTAACTTTCATCCTCTTTTCCGTTTCATGTCCATCCAAACTGATAATGATCCCTTCAAGTTCTGTCTGTCTCATTGCTTTTCCATCTTTCAGCTCTATTCGTTTGTTACTGTTTATTGAAAAATAATTTGATTTTCATTTCTTTTCGGGTTTTCTCTAACTTTGTGTTTGAACTTCTATTTTATTATTATTAGGATATTATCTACATTATTAGTCTGAATCTTTACTTTCGCTGTCTAGAGAAGAGTTTTTTGCCTTTATAAAAAATTGTTAGGAAGGTGTATTCAAATACAGGAAGTATTTCGAAAAAACACCAAAAAACTCAGAACATTCCACGTACTATGCGATAGCCCCGCTTGTTATATACCCTCGCATTGAAATTGCTAATAATAGTCCAACACACATCATTTGAAGCATCAACATAATCGTTATGGTATATCATTATTTATATTTATTGTTTGTTACCTTTGAAAAGGCAAAATTGTTTGAATACTTTTGTGTAACATTGTCTGGAAGAAATAGTTCTCTTCCAAAATGATGGTGGTACTGTTTCTTATATTCTTCCCGTTTTCAGAATGTGACAATTTGGATTTTGTCAAACGGGCCGATTGTTTGGAAGAATTGATAAGAGTAGAAACAGAAAAAGCCGATTCATTTGTTTTACCGACAAATGCGAATAAATATAAACCAGAAGTGGAAAACATTCCAGTGAAGGGTAATTTTTTCAAAATATCATACATTTTTTCACTTTTTCGCACTCTACAAGACTTCAATTCAAAATGGAGACCATATCAATGAAGGTGATGTATTCAAATGGAGGGCAGAGCCAAAAACATTTCAAGTGAACGTTTTGAACTGATTTAGAAGAGTAGTCTGATCAACAAGTACGAAATGCTGTTAGTTGTTGATAAAGCTCCTAAAAATATGAGGGATAAAGTAGAACTAGGAATCTAAGAAGGTCGTAAATCAATAGTAGCCGACGACCCTCATTATTACCTATTGTTCGAAATATAGATAAGCAATAAAAGTGTGTCCCTTGAAAGATTCTCAGGTCCGGATTGAAATATCTCATGATATAGTGTGGTATTTTAATAATAGTGGGCTCTCCATTATTTTTGGCTTCTGTTGACAGTTTTGTATTTAAATTTATTTGACAATAAAAAATCTCGTCAGGTTGATTTAGAACCCTTGGTAAGAATATGTTTAAATGTGTGTAACTAATAGAATTTACTCACCTGGCCACCAGACTTTCAGTACTAATGAGCTATTAACGAGATTATAGCGATCATGGTCTATTTACGGTTGCAAAATAAATTACCAACCAGATTTGGAAAACAAGTCTGTTCTGAGAACTGACCGCTTTCCAATTTCAGAAATAAAAGGGGGAAAGTTGAACAACATTTAGTCATTATCTACCCAATATTCCGTTGTGTCAGTTGTGTCTATTCGATTTTTGTGTCGTGAAAAATGTGGCGTCAATGGGCTCATCCTGAAGCTAGTACTTCAACTGGTGGTCGTAGTACCACTAGTCGACAAATGTTACACCCTCATGAGAAACAAATTATATTGAATGTTTACACTTCCCTTGTGGCAAGTAGAATGTCCAAGGATCAAGCTGTGCAAGAAAGTGCTTCTTTAACAAAAACACCGTATTTCACAGTGTTTAAATAGTGAGTAACCACATTTTAAAAAGAAAGAAACGAAAAGACTCTGGCGGTAAGGAAACTAGATGGCTGTGATGTAGATATAATTCGAAGAACAATATATGCCTTGTATAAAGAGCAAATTGTGCCTACATTAGATATTTTTATGCAACGGCTCAAAAAGAATGAAACTGGTATACAGTATTGCAAAGAGACTTTAAGGAAGTCTCTTTTACAAAACGAATTTAAATTTAAAGAACTCACTAGTAGCATAAAAATGTTAATGGTATCTGTGCGCCTTGAGGAATGGAGATTTGAATATTTATTGGAAATAAACGAATTTAGAGAATATGGTAGAACAGTGTATTTGGATGAAACTTGGTTTGATACGCACGATATTCCAAACAAAAATTGGGTAGACTCATCTGACTTGTGCCAAACTAATGCGCCGTCTAATAAAGGAAAACGCATTACGATAATTCACGCAGGAACCAAAAATGGTTATCTTTATTCCACCCAACAGTATTTTCGTCATGGATAATATAGTCGAAGACCAGATAAAGCACCATGTTCAAATGACACCAAAGCCACTATATATGTTAAATAATGATATGTACTTTGAGGAAAAGTACACAAAAAAACAGTTTCTAGAAGTTTTACGCAGTTATTCGATAAAAGAAAAATATTTCTGTGATTCATCGGCTGAAAGCCTGGGACATACGGTGCTCAGACTTCCTACTTATCACTGTATGTTTAACCCAATTGAAAATATATGGCATCAGCTTAAGTCAGCAGTTCGAAGAAATAATACTTCTCCAACCTTAAGTTCAACTGTGGTTGCTTTTATTCAAACAGAAACTGCAAACATTCCTGATAGCAGCTGGCCCAAGTGTGTTTCCCATAATAAAAAGGTGGAAAAGTCCTATATGGATATAGAAAAAATTCTCAAAGAAAAGTTTATTATCAAGTTGGATTACGACAGTGAAAGTGAAACTGATCTTCGTGAGTAATTTTGTTTATAAATACCTTTTATCGAGAAACTGAACTTTTTATAAAGTATAAAGTTCAACATTTTACATTAATTAGGTATATTATTCTATAATATAATATAATTATATATATATATATATTATCATTTATTATGTATAAATAAACAATTCTCAATTATATTCATGCGATTTTTCTTAATAATTATCTCAACCCAATATCATTATACCTACCTATAAAACAAAATTTAATGGCTAGGGCAGATACAACTCTGCGTAGAATCCACCGCCTGCTGATAACTCAAGAGGTTGGTGATCTACGACCTTCTTAGATTTCTGGTTCTACTTTAGCTCATTGTATTCGGAATGACGTGTAGAAAAATGTATTTCGATGATTTTACAGCACAAAAAAAATTGCAATTTGTATTAACAAATTAAGAGTGGAAAAAAAGGTATTAAGTTTCTCGTTAATGATTCAAAAACTATTTATAATTAAGAAATTTAAAAAAAATTCTTAAAGAAGAGAAAATTTCCAATAAAACGGAACTCTACCTCTATTATTTATAATTTTAATTCAACATCGAAAACAGTATACCACATGAAATAATTTTTTTATAATATTGAATATCAATTCAATCATTTGAAAAAATTATGCTGTCATCTGAACACTTGAAAAAATAAAGTTCCGTTAGAAAGAGATGTTGGTGTTGATTTTTTTAAAAGTCAAAGTTTTTTACCAAATGTTATATTGAAAAAGGAACATTATCAATTGAATATTGAATAGACATATTTTTCTGTGAATTTTATGAACATCCTGTTTATATTTTCAAACAAATCAGATGTTATGTTATTGCTGTTTTTGCATCTAACAATGGCGTTAAGTAACGCTGGGTAATTTTTTTTAAAGTCATCTATTAATAAATTATTTATAAACAAATAGAAAAGTTTAATATATAAAAAATGTTTTTTTAAATTTTGTTGTCATTACCAAATAACGATTTGAAAAAAAAGTCGACAAGAGGCCAATTGTGGTTTCATCAATTTTGACTTTACCCCAACCACGTCTCACGAAACCCAATTCATAAATTCATATTTTCTCTTTAGATTTCGGCGAATTCGACTACGTGGTCGTTGGAGCAGGACCAACGGGCTGTATCTTAGCAAATCGTCTATCGGAAGTAAAAAACTGGAACATCCTCCTTCTGGAAGCGGGAACTTGGGGAAATGACTTCACAGATATTCCAGTATATGGTTCTACTGTTAAATCCAGCAAATACAACTGGGGTTATAGAAGCATCCCACAGAAAACAGCTTGTTTAGGTAACAATTATTTACTTTAAAGGGGGCGGGTGTTCTATTTTGAAGAAGAAGGTACTTTATTCCTCTCTCGCGGAATAACTATAGCTACTGATATGTAATTTAATCATTTGCATACAGGTGAAGCCCAAACATCGTCTATGTATCTTCATACTTTTGATCATTTAAACTAATGCAAATTGTTCATAATCAACAAAATTCCTATCAATAAATGAATTGAAAATGAATGAAAAACAGAGCTGAGAAGAAATTGGGAGAAGTCATAAATCTACCTAAAAAAGAGAAAACAGTTCAAGTTTCTACGAATAGCAGTTTTTGAGGTGAAAATATCGATTTGAATAAACATGTTAAAACATTCTGAACATTTATGAAGTGGAGGATTTTGTTCTGAGGTGTATATAAATCTTTGTTGGTATGAAACCATTTTTTTCATCCACAGCCTAACGCATAATGCTTCTTCTTAAAAGCGTTTTATGAGGTCAATAAAAGAGTAGTGTTATCTACGAAGGGGTATGTCCTAAAGTACAACCTGTCCAAATATTTTCCATGAATACGTGTGTATGAGAAAAACTTGGGGAACTACTCCAGGTTAAATAATGTGATGAAACGATTTAAATTTTCAGGAATCTGTGTCGTAGATACGCTGTTATGCGACCTTACTTTCCTGCATATATTTTTTTGGAAGGTCAACTGATGAACTAGTATCCGTTATCATGAGGCTAATTGAAAGTCAACCTCATATCCATAACATTCCACTTAGATAAGAGTTAAGGTCTGAAATATTATTTTCAAATAACTGAAGATAGTTCCCGCAATTTGTTAATGAATTGTATGTTGTTGTATTATTTTCAGCAACTTTATCTAATTGAATTATCAAGGAAAATTTCATTCGGTCTAATGAAAAGCACAAGTGTTGTGTAGGTTTACATAATTATTTTCATAGTAATAACGGGTGACTGTTTTATTGGGTACAGTACATAAAAAATACAATTACTTTGTTCAATACCTAATTTACATTTCCTTATCATCGACCCATGGAGGTTTTTTCCCACTTAAATGAAGACGCAAATAGCCTATTCTACCTTTTGAAAAATAGTGCGTAGATGAAAACCCCTGTGTCGGCGCCAGCAACATCGCTTTGTGGAATTTTTTTAACAAGAAATATTGTCAAAAATTAGTTTTTTTTTTTAATATTTCGAAAAGTATCGAAGGAATCATTTCTACTTTTGTAGAGAATTCAAATACGTACAAAATGGTTTTTTGTGCGACTGGATCGATGCATTTTCAACTGAGAAAATACGGGAAAACCTCTAAAAAGAGGCCATTTCTCAAAAGTTTATGATTTTTATGAATTTGAAGCTGCATAAACCATCTTGGGGGAAATGATCGCTTTTGTGAGAGGAACACATCATTTGAATTTGTGCTACCTTAGAAGCAGGGCGTAGTGCCAAAGGGCCAGTCATATGTTTTTCGTTCGTCTCTGAGGCAAAAGTTCCTTTTGTATGTATAACAATGGAAATATAACCTATTTTTCCGACTCAAATAAGTCGGAATCCTACTTGAATTTGTTTATCATCCACTTTATATGTACCGTCACTTCATTTACAATTTTTCTATGAATATATTCGTTTCTAACTTTGAATAGTGTCATAATTTGCCGGTCAGGACGGCATAACAACTTTGCTAACAGAAAGGGAGAAACTCAGACCCTTCACTAACCTCACCTAGAAAGGGAAAGATCACAAAGTAGACTAGATATTGCTTCTAGCCGATTCTATGACCTATCGGATGAATTAGGTGACATGAAACCCAGTGCCAATGGTAATTTTGAGGAAGGTAACCTCAAATAATGAAATCCTGGCCACTTTCAGTGGACAGGTTTGTGACAGCGTGCAACCACTCGCAAGAGTGGGGGCTGCCAAATATATTTTCTTGTGTCCACTCGTTGGGCAGAAGTGAATATACAATGCTCGTCTTAGGTCCGTTCCCCCCTATTTTCGAAATATTAACGTTTGAAAAGTGACATTCCGGTTTAAAATGAAGTATGGATTTTGGTCACTTCCGGTAAAACATTTTGACAACTAAAGGTTATTATTAATTTGTAGTTAAATTTCTTAATGAATTCGACTAATAAGAGTTTATTAAGTACGAACAGTACCGCTTACCGAAAAAAGCCTACGAATGTTGAAAAATGAAACATTCTCAATTGGATATTGATAAAAAGATTTTTCTTTAGCCGGAGAAGAAGATGTTTTCTGTTAGACATTCACAAAAAATTACTTCATTTTTTCATGGATTTTTCAATTTACACAAAAATCTTTTTATCAATATCCAATTGAGAATGTTTCCTTTTTCAACATGAATACCCCACAAGAGGTTATCTTGACGATGAAAGATAGTGACTAAAGTTTATCCTTCAGTCGCAGATGATTCCATATCTGATTTTATGAACATCTGTTCATATTTTCGGTCTTCCTGATCTTGGGGCATCCTTCAGCGTACCAGTTGCTTGGAGCTTATTTAAAAGTTTGCGCAAATATGACCTCGAAATAGGATTTTCGGGAAATCTATCATCAAACATACGGACTGCTAGATGATAATTTCTTCCCGCTTCTCCAAATATCAAAACTGCTTCAAATTTATCGTCTAAACTACGAGCCCTGATCACACTTCTCAAAAAGGATTTAGGCGCTCAACGGACTATTTGACAGTTAGCAGTTCAGTTGGACAGAAAACAAGATGTTACCGCGACAACGATTTTTTCCAATGCAAACTTGATTGAAAGCAACATTAGTGTTATTGGTTGGGTTTGAAATGATCAAAATGTCACTTTTCAAACGTTAATATTTCGAAAAGAATTGAATTTAGGAGTGGAGTGTATAGGAGAAAACTGTTGGGAATTATGAGCAGATTCAAAAAATATAATAATATATATATAATATATAATATATAAATATATATATATATATAATAATATTTAAAAACAATAATATATAATAATATTTAAAAACAAATTGAAGATGGCGCTCAGTCGCCATTTTAAAACTTTCAGCTGTGATTTTTTCATGAAAAAGTAGGTTTTCATCTCCTAAGTGAGCATTCCAAATTTCGTTGCGATATAGCCGGGTTCAAAAATTAGTAGGGGGGGAACGGACTTTAGAAGAGCACTGTATATCCTTCTAACACCTCAGAATACCGCCTTTGGCTAGTTTTATAATTGGTGACTCAGGCCAAAAAGTTATTTTTTGAATTTATATTGCTCTTGAAAAAAGTAAAACAAACTAAGAAATTGGTCATGGAAGGCAATTTCTCTCTGTACAATCTTTTGTCTTCCATTTTTTGTATAACATTCCATATAAGGAACTCAATGATCATTATTTCATTTCAGGTGATTCAGAAAGAAAATGTGATTTTCCCAGAGGCCTAGGAATGGGTGGAACAACACTTATGAATGGTCTCGTATATTCTAGAGGTCACCCAGAGGATTTCAACAGATGGGCAGATATGGGTAACGATGGTTGGTCTTACGAAGAAGTTCTTCCATACTTCATGAAAACGGAAGATTTCCACAAAACCGACGAGGACGCTCCAGTAGACGAACGATATCATGGGTTCGGGGGGTATCTACCAGTGGAGTATAACATGCCAAGAGTTGAACAACTCAATGAATTCCTCCAGGCGAACCAAGAACTCGGGTATAACCTTAC
This sequence comes from Gonioctena quinquepunctata, assembly GCA_018342105.1. Classification (NCBI taxonomy): domain Eukaryota; kingdom Metazoa; phylum Arthropoda; class Insecta; order Coleoptera; family Chrysomelidae; genus Gonioctena; species Gonioctena quinquepunctata. The sequence continues at coordinate 96,862 of JAFIRS010000074.1, read as the reverse complement.
TGACTATAATTCTCCCTTAGTAATTGGGGTCAGTCCAACACAGCTCAACACTAAACATGGCAAAAGAGCAGATAGTGGTCAAGTTTTTATCAAACCAATTTTGCATAGGAAAAACTTGAGGGTGATGACATCCAGTTACGTCACTAAAATACATTTGGAAGGAGATAAAGCAGTTGGAATCATCTTCTCACACGAAAATATATTGTATGAAGCTAGCATTCGAAAGGAGGCCGTCATATCGGCTGGGGCAATAGGCTCTCCACATTTATTGATGCATTCTGGTATAGGACCAGAACAACATCTGAAAAAAGTCGGAATCCCACTGGAAAGAGATTTGGAAGTAGGTAGTACTCTGCGACAACACAGCACGTATTACGGCCTCACGTTCTCTAGTAACATATCTGCTCCTATTCGTCCTTTGAAGGAACTCGTCAGACAATATTTGAAGGGTGGAGGACCACTAGCCTCAGTCGGACCTGATGCAGGTTTGGGCTTTTATCGAACACATTTCGAGAATATTTCAAATTTTCCCGACCTCGAATTGATGTTCTTTGCCCCAAATGCCACAACTACCAACGCAAATTGGATCAGCTCCATAGGCGAAGAGGCGTACCAAGCAACTTGGGCTGGTACAGATACCACGAAGAGTTTTCTTATATATCTCATCAACCTACATCAACACTCAGTGGGCACTGTGAGGCTGAATAGTTCTGACCCTTACGAATATCCGCTCATAGATCCCAACTATTTCTCTGATCCAGAAAATCACGATATGAATGTTCTTTATGAAGGGATCCAGCTGGCTTTGAAACTCGTCGAAACAGAGGCCTTTCGAAAAATCAATGCAAAGTTTCAAGCCAGGCCTTTACCGGCGTGCAAAGAATTTCGACCTTTTTCAAGGGACTATTGGTTCTGCAGTTTGAAATATCTCAGTTTCGATATATTCCATCCTATGGGTACGTGCTCGATGGGACCTGACCCCGCAAAAGGAGCCGTTGTCAACAACAAATGTAAAGTCCATGGATTCGAAAACTTGAGGGTCGCAGATGCAAGTGTTTTTCCCTCAACCACCTCTGGACATCCTGTTGCAGTATGTGTGATGATCGGGGAGATGGTGGCAGACTTCATCAAAAACGTTAATTTTTCTTATAATAAATCCGTCTGAAATATTTTCGGTTGTATCAGAAAGTAGTAGCTACTTTGTTATTTCAAATAGAATACCCAGAGTATCATACCATTTTTGGAATCCTTATAAGATTCCTGATAACTCCTCCTGGTGATTCCCTATACCTAACTGTGATAGTTTTCGCAATAAAAATTATTTTATCAAATTTTTTTGCAAAACCTGACTATTGAAAAATAACGATTTTTTCACAATGCAAAATTCCAAAATATAGCAATTTGGGTCATAGCTGCATGAAACCATAAAGTATTCTGCCGATTAACCGGATCTCAGTTTCAGGTTTGTCGGCTCTGGGATCTATATACCTATACAGTGCTCGTCTAAATTCCGTTCCTCCCCTACTAACTTTTGAACCGCTTGGTATATCGCAACGAAATTTGGAGGGCTTAAATAGGAGATGAAAACCTACGTTTTCATGAAAAAATCACATTTAAAAGTTTCGAAATGGCGGCTGAGCGCTATCTTCAATAAAAAATTGAAATAGAACAGCCCTATATTACTCCATGTTCGAGATCTGCTCCTGATTCTCAACAGTTTTCTCCCATACACTTTACTCCTAAATTCAATTGTTTTCGAAATATTTACGTTTGAAAAGTGACATTTTGGCCATTTCAAAAACATTAATGTTGCTTTCAATCAAGTTTGCATTGGAAAAAATCGTTGTGGCGGCAACATCTTGTTTACTGTCAAACTGAACTGCTAACTGTCAAATAGTCCGTTGATCGCCTGAATCCTTTTATGAGAAGTGTGATCATGGCTCGTAGTTTAGACGATACATTTAAAGCAGTTTTGATATTTGGAGAAGCTGGAAGAAATTATCATCTAGCAGTCCGTATGTTTAATGATTTCCCGAGAATCCTATTTCGAGGTCATATTTGCGCATACTTTTAAATAAGCTCCAAGCAACTGGTACGCTGAAAGATGCTCCAAGATCAGGAAGACCACCTCTTTCAGAAGAAAAAAAGGTAGAAATTGTTGCTGAAATGGTAATCAATCCGATCCGATGTCCGCAGTTACTGAATCCTGTGGAGTTAGTTCAAAAAGTGTACAGAGTCCGAAAAAAAGAAAAGTTTCATCCCTATAAAACGAAAATCCTTCATGCTCTCACGGAGGATGATCCAGACCGGAGGGTTGAATTTTGTGAGTGGTTAACGAGAACAATTGAAGGAGAACGGGGCTTCCTAAAACGTGTATGTTTCGCAGACGAATGCACGTTTTTCTTAATGGAAAAGTCAACAAACAGAATGTATGATACTGGAGCGATACTAATCCGCATCTTTTTAGAGAGGGTCATACCCAGATTCCTGAATAGGTGAATGTTTGGGTGGGGAGTTCTTTACAGAAATATTTTATAAACTGAAATTGAACCTCGAATAAGACAAATTGTATCGAACAATCAGGAAAGGTTTGAAAATCGTGAAATCATATTTCAGCAGGATGGAGCACCTCCCCATTTTGATCGCATGGCTAGAGAATTCCTCGATACAAACTTTCCTGGGCGATGGATAGGTCGCAGGAGAAGTACAGAATGGCCACCAAGATCTCCGGATCTTACAACTCTAGATTTTTATCGTTTGGGGATATCTGAATTCAAAAATCTACGCCACTGAATGCCAAATAATAGAAGAGTTCGAACGCAGAATAATAGATACATGTGAAGAAATAGATGAACAGACTTTCATCAACGTGAGAGAAGCTATTCATAATAGGGCACTTTATTGTCAAGATTTAGGAGGAGGCCACATTGAACACTTGATAAAATGATTGTTGGAGTTAAATAAAAGTGTTATTCAAAAATAAATTATAATTTTTCAGCTAACTAATGTTTTTATTGTGAATTTACAGAACACATTCGTAGGCTTCGAGATTTTCCGGTAAGCGGTACTGTTTATCCTCTTTACGCCTCTTATTAGTCGAATTCATCAAGAGATTCAACTACAAATCAATAATAACGTTTAGTTAGCAAAATGTTTTACCGGAAGTGATCAAATCCATACTTCATTTTAAACCAGAATGTCACTTTTCAAACGTTAATATTTCGAAAACAATTGAATTCAGGAGTAAATTGTATCAGAGAAAACTTCTAAGAATCATGAGCAGATTTCGAAAATGGAATAATATATTAAATATATATTAAAAAAACTATTGAAGATGGCGCTCAGCCAAAAAGTAGGTTTTTATCTCCTATTTGAGCCCACCAAATTTCGTTGCGATATACCAGGTGGTTCAAAAATTAGTAGTGGGGGAACGGACTTTAGACGAGCACTGTATATACTTTTACCAAACTCCTCCGCCACAGTACAAGGTATTTTTTTCGTTATATTATATCAAATTGGCGTGCCACATATTCAATGTGAACCATTTATCTAACTCCGAAATACAAAAAACATAAGAAATTATATCCAAAAAATTGACGGAGAGTTGGCTATAGGACGAGCAACATGCCTCAGTCCACGGAATATTTTATCTGGAAATGGTTCGATTGTTGTCGGCAAAGCAAAAGCTCGACCGTCAGATGGCGCGCTGGAAGATAAGTGAGTAGGCGGGCAATCAAAAATGCAAATTTTCCGACAAAAAAAACTGTCGATAGGCATGGCTGAAAATTCATATAGGTATCGAGGAGAGATGAATAAAAACAGGAAAAATATTGTCAGAAGAGTGAGTGGATTGTCAGTAGTTACGGCTCCTAAAAATAATCCTAAAATTAAAAAAGATTCATACATCTTTCTCGTACTCCAGTTTAGAAATTCTGAACTACCACCATACCCCCCTTAAGGTATGGAGTCAGCCTCATGGTGCTTTAAACCCCTTGTTATCTGATTATTCTGAACTGCGAGCAAACGTGTCTGGGTAGTCATGTACACCCTGGGACCAATCAGATCACGACCATGGAAAGAAGCCACGGTCATCATGATCCCCAAACCCAACAAGAACCATGTTATACCGCAAAACCACCGAACCATCAGCCTCACATCCAGAGACGATTGGAACCACTCACGGGAGAACTCAACGTCCTACCAGACGAGCAGTTCGGCTTCCGACAAGGCACTCTACGGAAATGCAGGTCCTGAGGATAGTGGACATTGCCGTAACAAGCTTCAACCTGGGCAGAAGACACCACACAGGAGACGTTTCCAAGGCCTTCGACAGGGTCTGGCACGATGGCTTAATCACCAAAATGGCAGACCTCGGATACCCCACTTCCATAGTGAAGCTGATAAACTTCTTCCTGCGGGGACGGCGGTGCCAATGAAAAGTTGGCAGCGACATCTCAGCAGTAAGGACCCTAGAAGCAGGACCGCAAGGCGCAGTCTTATCTCCACACCTGTTCTCCATCTACACGGCGGACATCCCAAAGCCTGCTGACAACTTCAACAAGCTAGCGCTGTACGCGGACAACACAGCACTAGTGGCCTGATCGGTGAACGCAACGCAAGTAACCCGATACCTGCAAGATCAAGCAGACAAGCTTGAGGACTGGATCAACCTATGGAAGATCGAGATCAACGCGGAAAAGAGCCAAGCCATACTTTTCACGGAGGCGAACAACACCGTCAGGACATGTCATCATGAATGACCAACGAATCCCATGGGCAAACGAGGCCTAATACCTTGGAATCACCCTGGAAAAAAGATTGACATCCAGGCAATACGTAGATCGGAGGCTCTGCTAGCGAAAGCAGTCCGAAAGAACCTCTACCCCCTCATAGGTCGCAGTAGCAACATGGACCTCCAGTCGAAGCTGCTCCTTATCAGGACCACCCTCCTCCCCATCATCCTGTATGCATCTGCCGCAGGGGTTCAATGCGCACAAACATACAGGACCAAGATCCAGCTATTCTTAAACGTTAGCCTAAGAATGGCAGTGAACGCTTCCAGATACGTCCCGAATAGATTTATCTACAGGGACCTGAATGTCAATCCGAACTTCATTGATGACCATCTTCGGAACCACGCCACCGCGACGTTTCTGAAGACGGACACCCACACGAACCCGGTGATCCAAGACATCCACGCGAACCTAAACCTGGAAAGGGAAAAGTATATGCGACCAGTCTACCAGAACGACCTTCCCCACCGAGAGTAGCACTCCGGAGCGTCAGGTGAGTAACAACTTAATACAAAACACGTAAGATCAACACACCCACATCACACCATACACTTACACACCCATCAGGTACATCATCACCATGCACACACAGCACAAGTCAGGTAAACATACAATGATCAGACAACAAGGGGTTCAAAGCACTCAGAGGCTGACTTCATACCACAGGAAGTACGATTTCAATCTCGCAAACGTGTCAATTTGCGAGTTGAGGACCGCTCCAAGGAGGAGCGGGGGAGGATGGAGTGGAAAGTAAATCTCGTTCACACATAACGTGAAGGGGATTTACTATCCATGGGCGCTCAACCTTAAGGGGGGCATGGTGTGTGTCAGATTGAGGCTAGATTTGATTCTGATTTTTGAAATCTGACTTTTACTGCTCTTGGAGATTGGATATTATTAACTGGACAAATTTTCCTGGGAAAAATCATCGTATCATGACTTCGTGGATTTTATGTACCTAGTATCGAGTCAACAACTGGATATTCATTCCTAAATTGGATTATTTTACGCACGAGGGATTTCATAGCGGCTTTCTGACTGTATTTGGCATATCTTGGATGGGATATTTATAATAATTATTCACGTATTGGATTATTGGACGTCGTCGCCGTATTCGCACGAATTGTTACGTGAATACTACCAGGAGAGAGTAATTGCACGAGTAGGCAACAAAACTACTCCCGAAAGAATTCTAGTAACAAAATCTACGGAACGAGGTAGCTGAAAAATAAAGAAGTATATTCCCTCATTTTACTCCTACACTTACCTTCCTATCCTTCGACTATAGTTGTCGCCATAAAGCGTTGACAGCCGAGCTGCGATACGGATATAGCCAACTTGAAGGCCTACCAAAGTTTCAATGTTTATTCTCACGGAAGAATCTACACGCAGGTTTGGAACTTTGCGGCTATAAATCGTTGCCAACCCCGCGTGGTTAGGTCGGGCCCTGGTATTCGTGGGTTAGATATACCAGAGGGTTAGGTCGCGATTCTTTGAAATTTAGACTGTTAGTAGACTGAAAAGGTCTTTGAGTTTCGTAGTCAGGAAAATTGAGAGTCATCCTTAGATCGGGAAAAGACCCCAATGCTGGATTTGAGGAGGGCTCAGTTTGGTAGGAAACACTTTAAAAATAGCTTTTTGACTTTGAATTGAAAGGTAAACATTTTTGAGAGATAGAAAAATTCTCAAGTACGAGAATCTTATACTTACCAATATTGTTGTTTCTTTTGGGTATTTCCTGGAGCTCGGGAACACCTGAAACAATTGAACAAATTTTAACTCTGCAGAGTTTCTAGTTGGTAGAAAATAATAATATTTTTCTCAATTAAGATATCTGGGGCCGGGCTTCGAGTCCTGAATTATTCTGGAAAATATTAATTCATGGTTTTTGGGTATTGGATTGAAAATATTCATAGAGGTGTTCTTTTTCTCATAGTCTTTGAAATAAAAATAGGATTTCGGGGCAAGGTATTCGCAACTGAAAGGTTCATAAGGTTTTATAAGTATTCACTCATATTAATGACAGGCAGATAGGCTTTTCTCTAACGTTACTCACGACTAGCCGGCGCAGCCCATATTTTTTTCGTAAAAGAATCGCCGAAAGCTTATAGGATGATAAAGGGTTGTCGGAAGCCTCAAAGTTACGAAAAATTTCGTAGAATTTACATATTGAGAACTTCCGACAATTTGCATTTGTATTGTTTATGTGAAGAATAAACTACGTGCAAAGTGTCAGAAGGCAGAGTGGAAGAGAAATCATGAGAATTCGAGTGCAAAGTGCGAGAGCGTCTTTTGGTGAGAAGCCAAACTAACTCGTATTTATTCATCTATAACTAAGTCTTTGAATTGTGATACTGTTTATAGTACGATTATGATTGATGACTGAATTTAATTATTATTATTACTATAGAGAACCGAAATTAGTTGTCCTATCGCTTCTGAATGATCTGAACAGTTATTGTAGAAATGTTTGCAAATGCTCACATTAAATCGACGTGTTTTGTCGTTTTTTCAATGAACGAATTAAAACATAAAAACTATTGAAATAATCTGGGGATATTTTCAACCCCTCAGGATTAGAATATTGGAAAATCATCTCTTAGTACACAGCTATTCGTGGATCGTAACCGTCATGCTCTTAGATGTATGACATTAGTGAACAATGAATTCAGTTTTTTTTCTCTGTGTTCACCTAAATGCAGAGAGCAATGAGCTTTGGTATGTGCTTCTCAAATATTTTTATATGAAATATACTCCAATGGAAGGAACTCAAGTGCCATCTACTGAACTATAGCCGTTCTACTTTCTGAAATCTATATTAATTGACCTCAAGTTATGTAGGCAACTGCATTATGAACTATCCCACGCATATTCTGCAAGTTTCCGTTAGATGGATCTGTCGTCGTCTCAGTGTTTTTCAAATTATCATTCCTCCAGCAAGGCGATGTGAACTTGATAGCTAGAGGTTTGAGATGTATGCATCTCAGCAACAAGTTACCAGGAAATAAAAATACCATTTCTTTTCGACGGGTCTTTGACGGGCCAAAGATATCTACAATTCTTAGAGAACGATATCAAAAATAATATCAACGATTTATCTGAGAACATCAGGAAAAAAATATTTTTTCAGCAGGATGGTGCAGGACCACATAATGCTAATATTGTTCGGCAATATCTTATGTGCAGATATGGATTGGAACAAATGGTCCAATCAGATGGCCAGCCAGATCGCCCGATTAAACCCCTATTTATTTTCAGCTAAGGGGTCACATAAAATCCAAAGTATACTCGAGGAGACCAACTTCTTTGGAGGACTTGAGCGATAGAGTTGAGCACGCATTTCAGGAAATTCCTGCTCACGAACTGATAAATGTGATGAGATGCACAATAAATAGAACTAGTCTATGTGTTGGGGAAAACGGGCAACACTTCAAACATTTCATTGGTCATTAATAAATAAAATGACTTTTCGATGGTTGTGAAACTCTTCTATTGAAAACAGGTTAATGGTATTGTGAGTAATAATTTGTAGGTTGAATGTTTCACTATTTCAGTCGTTAGATTTATTCAAACAGTTTGATTAAATAAAAGTTATCTTTCCTGTAATGAGTTTATGATCATTACATATTGTCAAGTCGATTATTTTTGGTAATTCATTGCTACCATTCTGAAGTAAAGTTTGAAAGAATGAATATATGTCATGTTAACTACCAATTCTTTCAGATTGATTTCACTTTGTTGGATAGCTCTCTACATTTTGAACAAAAAGAAAGTGGTACATAATGTATATTGTTGAATTGGTAATTAAATTCTCTATCCAATGGCAAGATGGCCCTCGGTAGGTACCATTTATAAAAAACTATTTTGTCGTTAAAAATGCGTTCAGAAAATTCCAATGTTTGCTGCAGGATTTTTATTGATCTTATCGATGGAATGACTATTGCTATGAGTTACTAATGTATATTAGTATAGATTTTAACCTAATCAAGGCCTCCTGAGCTAAAAAAAATGGAAAAATTATTTTGTTTCAATCGTAAAATGAAAATTTGGCAACAGTGTCGTATGTAATTTGAGGCGTAGAATCTGAAAAACATCAAACATACATTCCATTTGAAAAATCTAAGTTGGTGGCTATTCTGGAAGTCGGCCATTTTGTTTTCATATGTCTGTCAATCTGAAATTGTGTCTCATATATATGTATAAAATTTCATTCAAATCGGTGGATAACTTTTATTTAAATTCATATGTATGTATGTATGTTGTGTTCAATCTTTCAAGTGAATTTCGACCCACTTCTAGTTGTCCGATTAACGTGATATTTGGCAGGTTTTCATAGTTCCGGTGACATTGCTTTATGATATTTTTTTCGAGTGAGAAAATTCAAGATAGCGGCTCCAATATGGCAAACGAGTTTTGTTATTATGGCCCGATTCCATTCAAAATTGGTATGTGGGTTTTTTGGGGTCGGAGATTATAAATTTTTGTCAGAATTCAATGAGATAACGGATTTCATGGATGACAAAAATAGTTAAATAAAAATTAATGTTTTATATTTTTAAGACAAACTTTTATACAAATGCACTAAATAGGAAAGAATAAAACAAAAATTTGACTTACATTTTTCTGTAAGTAACGGATTCAAAAGCTTGCCGCAAATATAAAATGGGTATTCTTTGAATTTATTACTCACAGAATAATATTACCTCAAACAATTGTTCCTTTATTTTGTTTTATTTTTATTATTCTATATGATTCTTCGAAACCAACAGAAATTATTAAATTTTTTCAATTGTTATGTAGTTTTGAAATTTTGTTCACGAAATGAAAAAAAAGAATAATAGTGCATAGTGCACAAAAGAAGTTTTCCAAAAATGGGAATTTATTACATGCTATCTTTGATTTCAAAAGTAATTCCATAATTGTTATTTTTTATGTTATTCCTTAACAAAAATATTATTTCAAGAATCAATTCGTGTTTTATCTTTTTGTTCATGTTTTTCTCCACGAGTCATTTCCAATATTCGGTGTTTTTTCATTTATAATTTGAATAAATTTTAAATATGCAAATGTGACAAGTTTTAATTTTTTCAATCCGAATTCTTGAATAATTTTCGTTCCGATTAGATATCTTATCAAAAGAAAAATACCTTTTTTGCGAAGCAACGGCATGGAAAATTCCTCACTAGTTGAACTCGTTACAATGGTAAAAACAAATCAGCACCTCATTATTTATTGATAAAAATCCATCAAACAAACGCAAACAACTTAACCCCTTGTTTGTAAATATTTTCTCATTGGAAATATATTACAGGATATATTTTTTATGCGCAAAAAATACATCTGAAGCTCTAGATTGTTCTTTGGTTGTTGCCAAAGTGTTCCTATCATATAATAAAATACGTTAGATATATGCATCACATCAAATTCAAAATCACCACTATTCAAATCAAAGCATATCAAACCACGAGAGAAATCGCAAATTATGTTCTATTTTCAAAAAAGTATACTGTTCAATAACCATGAACCTTGAAGTATTCTTGACACCTCCACAATCTGGAAACAAAAACCACTTTTATAGATTCCCTAATCCATTTAATTTTGTTGTCTGATTGTGGAATATTATAATCCTAAAAAAGTGCAAAAAATCAGTTTCAATCAAACCTCAAGGTAGTTCTGTAGTTTTGTTCAATCTTAGGAATCGCATTAGCATGGTGTAAACATAACCTCCATGAACTGACATACAAATCATAATCATTTTGTCATAATTTGTCTTTTTGTACGCGATGCCTATACCTAACACGTGAACATATAGGACTTTGTTCACATTTTTATTATAGACGCTGAAGGGATTTAGAGATTAAAAAAACATTCGTGTATGCAGTACTATTTTGGTATTAATTTAAAAAATTGCTATTTTTGAGCGTTTAGTTTCGAAGATATCGACTTATGAAAAATATAAAGTTTACCCGAAACGACCAGTTGTGACGAAATGGCAACAGTGTAAGCTGCGGCGAACTGATGAGCACGTGGTGAATCATCAAAAAACAACTTAGGCATATTATGGCGTGGTACATATTTTGGAATTGTGATACGATTCTCTACATTTTGGTACCAAAAACTAGTCGATCGGATTACTTTAATTCTCAGTCAAATTTAGGGGTATACCCTTTGCGCGATTTCTTCAGAAATGAAAAATTGTCGATTTTTGTTTTCGAAAATCTGAGCATATACTGAATCGACCATTCTGAATCGATTGGTGTCATCAGAATTACTCTATCTAATTTTTTTCATGATATATGGCCTATCTTTCAGTTTAAAGAACTGCAAATTCCTGAAAACCGGAAAAAATTATAATACCACTCCAAAATCTCCTTTTTTTTCATCCTCTCTTTATAAACATCGTCAAAAGATCCCCAGAAAAATCGTCGATGAGTTCGCAGTGGGAGTTTTCGAAAATCTGTGCAAAACGTGCTCCCAATTTTTTTTTACATTTTTCCTGACATAGGCCCAAATTATTCAGGTTAATTATGGCATGGTACATATTTTTGGTATTGGTATACGATTTCCTACATTTTGGTACCAAAAAATAGTCGATCGGATTACTTTAATTCTCAGTCAAATATAGGGGTATACCCCTTGCGCGATTTTTTCAGAAATAAAAAGATGACGATTTTTTTTTTCGAAAATCTGAACATATACTGAATCGACCATTCTGAATCGATTGGTGTCATCAGAATTACTCTATCTAATTTTTTTCATGATATATGGCCTATCTTTCAGTTTAAACAACTGCAAATTCCTGAAAACCGGAAAAAATTATAATACCACTCCAAAATCTCCTTTTTTTTCATCCTCTCTTTATAAACATCGTCAAAAGATCCCCAGAAAAATCGTCGATGAGTTCGCAGTGGGAGTTTTCGAAAATCTGTGCAAAACGTGCTCCCAATTTTTTTTTACATTTTTCCTGACATAGGCCCAAATTATTCAGGTTAATTATGGCATGGTACATATTTTTGGTATTGGCATACGATTTCCTACATTTTGGTACCAAAAAATAGTCGATCGGATTACTTTAATTCTCAGTCGAATATAGGGGTATACTCCTTGCGCGATTTTTTCAGAAAAAAAAAGATGACGATTTTTTTTTTCAAAAATCTGAACTTATACGGAATCAACCATTCTGAATCGATTGGTGTCATCAGAATTACTCTATCTACTTTCTTCCTCGAAATATGATATGACCTATCGTTTACTTTAAAGACCTTCAAATTCCTGAAAACCTGATTTTTTTTAATAACATTCCAAAATCTCCTTTTTTATCCGTTCTTTATATGCATCGTCAAAAGGCCCACAGAAAAATCATAGATAAGTTCGCAGTGGGAGTTTTTACGAATCTGTGCAAATCTAACTCTCAAGTTGTTTTGGAATATTTCCTGACATAGGCACAAACCACTTAGGCTAATCATGGCATGATACATATTTTTGGAATTGGTATACGATTTCCTACATTTTGGTACCAAAAAACAGTCGATCGGATTACTTTAATTCTCAGTCAAATATAACCCTTGCGCGATTTTTTCAGAAAATAAAAAATTGACGATTTTATTTTAAAAAATCTGAACATATAAGAAATCAACCATTCTGAATCGATTGGTGTCATCAGAATTACTCTATCTAATTTCTTCCTCGAAATATGACCTATCTTTCACTTTAAAGACCTTGAAATGCCTGAAAACCTGACATTTTTTTAATACTATTCCAAAATCACCTTTTTTTATCATTTCATTATATGCATCGTCAAAAGGCCCACAGAAAAATCGTCGATAAGTTCGCAGTGGGAGTTTTTACGAATCTGTGCAAAACTAACTCTCAAGTTGTTTTGGAATATTTCCTGACATAGGCACAAACCACTTAGGCTAATCATGGCATGATACATATTTTTGGTATTGAGATACGATTCTCTATATTTTAGTACCAAAAACTAGTCGATCGGATTACTTTAATTCTCAGTCAAATTTAGGGGTACACTACTTGCGCGAATTTATCAGTAATAAATATTGTCGATTTATTTAAAAAAAAATCGTACGTATACTGAATCGACCATTCTAAATCGATTGATGTCAACAGAATTACTCTATCTGATTTCTTCCTCGAGATATGGCCTATCTTTCACTTAAAAGACCTTCAAATTCCTGAAAACCTGAAAAAAATTTAATATTACTCCAAAATCTCCTTTTTTCATCCTTTCTTCATATGCATCGTCAAAAGGCCCACAGAAAAATCGTCGATACGTTCGCAGTGGGAGTTTTTACGAATCTGCAAAACTTACTCGCAATTTTTTTGACATATTTCCTTGCATAAGCACAAACCGCTTGTGCAAATTATGGCATGGCACATACTTTTGGAATTGGGATACGATTCTCTACATTCTGGTACCAAAAACTAGTCGATCGAATTACTTTAATTCTCAGTCAAATTTAGGGGTATACCCCTTGCGCGATTTTATCAGAAATAAAAAATTGTCGATTTATTTTTTGGAAAATCCGTACATATAACTAAATCGACATTCTGAATCAATTGGTGTCAACAGAATTACTCTATCTAATTTCATCCTCGAGATATGGCCTATCTTCCACTTTAAGGACCTTCAAATTCCTGAAAACATGAAAAAAATTTCATACTACTCCAAAATCTCCTTTTTTTATCCTTTCTTCATATGCATCGTCAAAAGGCCCACAGAAAAATCGTCGATAAGTTCGCAGTGGGAGTTTTTACGAATCTGTGCAAAACTAACTCTCAAGTTTTTTTGAATATTTCCTGACATAGGCACAAAGCACTTGGGCTAATTATGGCATGGTAAATCTTTTTGGAATTGGGATACGATTTCCTACATTTTGGTGCCAAAAACTAGTCGATCGGATTACTTTAATTCTCAGTCACTTGTCGATTTATTTATTGGAAAATCCTTACATATACTAAATTAACCATTTATTTTGAAAGATTGGGCTTTCAATATGCAAAAAGGTAATGGAGAAAATTATAAAGAAAATGTGGATAAAACGACGTAATGGCAAAACAAAAACAAGAAAAATTTATGAAGGAGTTTGATAGAGTAATTGATCCATTCTCTAGTCCCATATTTTTAGCCGCACGAAACGCAAGAAATTCAAAAAGAAGGGGAAATTCAACTGTTACCGGACAAGAGAAAGGTTAGTGCATCAGCATTAAAAGATGCCGAGTACATAGCAATGATAAAAGCGAGGGATAAAAATACACCAGAAGGATTACAAATAAAAAAATCTTAATTGCTTCTGTAGAACTTGCGTGGAGAGGAAATGGAGGAGCGTCATGCTCGACTCATTATTTGCAGAAGGAAACTGGAAATGATGATACTCCAACTGGTAGAATACAATATAACCCCATTTTAACCAAAACCACACAGGGAGGAGCAAAACCGTGTGCTAATAATAAATGGCTTGTACCCAACCATAATGAAGTAAGTCGTTGCCCAGTGAGACTTCTAGATAAACTAATGATAAAAAGAAGCGAAAACATCAATATTAAAATAGATAGGTTATTTCTGACAGTAAATCCTAACTGGAGAAAACAAAAAACCCTTGGCTGGTACAAAAATATGCCAATTGGAGTGCATGAAATTAGTAAATAGACCAAAGAGTCTTCAGAATTGACAAATTTAAATATGACAAACAAAACATTTTCAAATCATTCTCACCGAGCCACTGCTGTTTCACAATTGGCAAAAGCAGGTGTATCGGAACAAGAACTTATCAAAATAACAGGAAATGGTAATAGCAATTCTATCAAACCCTACCTACAGTTAGATGAACACACCAACACATAATAAATAAGATGAGATCCAATTTTAAAAACTCTACAGGTTCAAGTAATAACACCTTCGCTGTTTCCAGCACTTCAATGAGCAGTAGCCACGTTTCCAGCGCAGAAAATAACTCAGGTAAAAAAACGTAGTATATAATAATTATAATTTTCATTGTACCAATTTGTATTTAAATTAATAAATTGTTTATATTTACTTGATTTACTCAAAAAATTATCTTATCAAATACAATACGTACTTCATAATAAATACGGTTATACATCGTGTCAGTTTGACAGAATTATCCTTTCACTTCGCGGTCGGATTATTTGAACTGTCAAACTGACACTCTTTGTAATTATGCAACAAGTTATCGATGTATAACATGATTATTTTGAAGTACTTATAGTATTACTACTGATTATTATAATTCAGCGTATTATTGTGTGTGTCCTGTTTTTATACACACTCATCTATCCGTTATCTACTTTTTTTTCTTTCTCTTTTTGTAAGGTGAAAGAGTAAGAATGGAGTCATCCAATCTTGTATCCTATTGGCAAAAAAATTCAAGCTGTACTGTGTCATATCTATACTTCTAACAATAAATTTATTATATTTGGATGAAAGTGACAAAACAAATTAAAAAAAGAATTTGCCAGCTGAAAGAATTTTTTTCTTTGTACAGCCGTCCTCAACGTGTTAAAAAACTGAGTTTCAGTCATTTTGATGAGTATTCGGAAGAAACTTATTTTTGAGCCTCCTTGTATGCGAAAACTGAGATCCGGTTAATCGGCAGAATAATTAATGGTCTTAGCAGCTATGACACAAATTGCAATATTTTGTAAATATGCATTGTGAAAAAATAACTATTTTTCAACGCTCAGGATTTGCTAAAAAAATTGACAAAATATTTTTTAATGGCGAAAATTGCAACAGATAGGTATTGACAATTATCAGGGGAAGTTATGAGGAATCCTCCCATAAGGATTCCAAAAATGATTTCATTTACATTAACAAAGTAGCTACTACTTTCTGATACAAGCGGCAACACTGTATCGATGAAAATATTTTAGACTGATAGAGCGTGTTTTATCATCCGCGCCCACGAATTTTCGAAATGATCTGTCGTTCTCGTCTCCAGATTCTTCTAATGTTCCAGCCACCGTAAAACACGCGGTATAGAAATTCCACCGAAGGTTTCGGTTCTGAAAAAAAAAACTGCTTGAAAAAAAAAATCTATTTGAAAATATTCACTTGAATATTCTTCGAACCAAGTTTCCGTTAAGCATACCAAATTTATACAGTGCTCGTCTAAAGTCCGTCCCCCCCTACTAATTTTTGAACCACCTGGTATATCGCAACGAAATTTGGAGGGCTCAATAAGGAAATAAAAACCTACTTTTTCATGAAAAAATCACAGCTTAAAGTTTCAAAATGGCGGCTGAGCGCCATCTTCAATAATTTTTTTAAATAGAACCCTCCTCATATTATCGTTTTCGAAATCTGCTCATAATTCTCAGCAGTTTTCTCTGATACACTTTACTCCTAAATTTAATTGTTTTCGAAATATTAACGTTTGAAAAGTGACATTCCGATTTAAAATGAAGTATGGATTTTGGTCACTTCCGATAAAACATTTTGCTAACTAAACGTTGTTATGAATTTGTAGTTAAATCTCTTAATGAATTCGACTAATAAGAGGCGTAAAGAGAGCTTATTAAGGATAAACCGCTTACCGGAAAATCTCGAAGCCTACGAATATGTTCTGTAAATTCACAATCAAAACAAATTAGTTAGCTAAAAAATTATAATTTATTTTTGAATAACACTTTTATTTAACCCCAACAATAATTTCATCAAGTGTTCAATGTGGCCCCTCCTAAATCTTGATAATAAAGTGCCCTATTATAAATAGCTTCTCTCAAGTTGATGAAAGTCTGTTCATCTATTTCTTCACATGTATCTATTATTCTGCGTTCCAACTCTTCTATTGTTCGGTATTCAGAGGCGTAGATTTGTTGACTTCAGATACCCTCAAAGGGAAAAATCTAGAGGTGTAAGATCCGGAGATTTTGGTGGCCATTCTGTACTTCCCCTGCGACCTATCCATCGCCCAGGAAAGTTTGTATCGAGGAACTCTCTAGCCATGCGATCGAAATGGGGAGGTGCCCCATCCTGCTAAAATATGATTTCACAATTTTCAAACTCTTTCTGATTGTTTAATACAATTTGTCTTATTCGATGTTCAATTTCAGTTTCTAAAATATTTTTGTAAAAAACTCCTGTAAGATTGCCTCTGATGAAAATCGGTCCAACAACGCGATTGCCCAAAATCCCCGCCCAAACATTCACCTTTTTAGGAAACTGGTATGTCCCTCTCTGAAAATATGCGGTTTAGTATCGCTCCAGTATCGTACATTCTGTTTGTTGACTTTTCCATTGAGAAAAAACGTGCATTCGTCTGCGAAACATACACGTTTCAGGAAGCCCCGTTCTCCTTCAATTGTTCTTGTTAACCACTCACAAAATTCAACCCTCCGGTCTGGATCATCCTCCGTGAGAGTATGCAGGATTTTCATTTTATAGGGATGAAACTTTTTTTTTAGGACTCTTTGGTTTTTAACTATCCACAGGATTCAGCAACTCAGACGTGACTAGTCGGATTGATTACCATTTAGCAACAATTCCACCTTTTTTTCTTCTGAAAGAGGAGGTTGGTTTCTTTGGACACTTTTTGAACTTACTCCACAGGATTCAGCAACTGCGGATTCTCGGGAAATCTATCATTAAACATAATTTCTTCCCGCTTCTCCAAATATCAAAACTGCTTCAAATTTATCGTCTAAACTACGAGCCATGATCACACTTTTCATAAAAGGATTTAGGCGCTCAACGGACTATTTGACAGTTAGCAGTTCAGTTTGACAGTACAAGATGTTACCGGACAACGATTTTTTCTAATGCAAACTTGAATGAAAGCAATATTAGTGTTTTTGGTTGGGTTTGAAATGACCAAAATGTCACTTTTCAAATGTTAATATTTCGAAAAACAATTTAGGAGTAAAGTGTATTGGAGAAAACTGTTGAGAATTATGAGCAGATTTCGAAAATGGAATAATATACGGGGTATTCTATTTGAAAAATTTATTGAAGATGGCGCACTGCCGCCATTTCGAAACTTTTAGCTGTGATTTTTTCATGAAAAAGTAGGTTTCTATCTCCTATTCAAGCCCTCTAAATTTTGTTGCGATATACCAGGTGGTTCAGAAATTACTAGGGGGGGAACGGACTTAGGACGAGCACTGTATAACTTTTTGTCTTTAGTTAAATTATGAGAAGGTGGTCTGAACTTGTCGGTCCGCTACTGTTTTGCAAGAACAAAATAACAACATTTTTCCCATTGAAGTTCCATAATTCATTCCAAATTTACATGGAACTGATATCTCATCGGACAACCATGGTAGATACACACTTACATATTACAGCTATTTGAAATTCCTTTTATATCATAAGTAGAAATATAGAGTTGGGAATACAATAGCTTTTGCATTCTTAGCAAAGAAATGTCATGTGGAAATTCGCGAGTTGTTTGTCTCATGTTGGTTTGCCAGTTTTGGAGCATTGTTTCAGGTGAACCTTTAAAATTCTCGTTTATTTCTGTAATTTTATTTTTACTGATTTTCAGGATCTCGACATTATAGAACTCGTATTACAGGAAAGAAGTTAGTATACTTCAGTTTTAAAAATTTTAAGCTACTACTCTACTCTGCAGGCTGACATATATTTCCTTCTGTGATTTTGTAGTTAGATATTTGTTCGGAATCAAATACTAGGAACTCAAAGAATTAGCTTGGATTCAACATTGAATCGTATTCAAGTATATCCAAATCGCTTCATTTCAATGGTACGTTTACGAGAGATACTTTTTCCCCAATACTGCATCCTAGTTCATCGGTTATAGTTATGTGAATACTACTACTACTGGTGATGGGTGACAGTGATAATTATCCATGTTGAAGAAGACATTCAAAATTGTAGATAGAACTTGAAATATCGATTTTACTAAAAATATATAGAAATGTAGAAGGTCGAACTATTAAGCTACACCAATAATCTCTTTCTGTGGAGCAATCATCACCCAAATGTGTCGATCCCCTCCAATTAATTAAATAATTTAAATCAATATAACTTTCAGCAACAGTCAGTGTAATGAAGTGGACTACTTAACAAATTTGATAGATTCGACAGAAAAGAATGGTTTCACCTATCAATTCGACGAGAATGCTGATAAATACAGACCAACCGATGAAAAGGAAATCAAGGGTAAGTACCTACATGTGAATGGGATGAACATTTATTGTATCTAAAATAATTTCTTCAATTATTTTACCTAGAGTAGCATACTCAAAATTTTGCCCATTTTATATTCGTGGAAAGCTTTTGAATCTGCTACTCACTGAATAACCTAGGTCAAACAATTAAATAGAGTATTTTTCCTTTTCAGTGAATTGGTATGAAAGCTTGTCTTATTCTCTGTCATTTTCATTCAATTCTTTTTAGTCATTCATGAAATCCGTCATTTGAATGAATTCTGACAAAAACTGATAATCTCCAACACCAAAAAAAAACCCACATACCAATTTTGAATGGAATCGGGCCATAACAGTAAAGATAAATTAATTCAATAAGTAAGCTTATTTACAATTGTTGTAATGTTACTGTGGATCAGTGGTTCAGTGGATCTACCACACTTATTGGAAAAGACCATGTTCAGTGCCACAAACCAACCAAAGATTGGATTCTGACCCTGTTCTTCCACATGGCCTTGAGAAATACTAAAAACTAAGAAATGTTATCGACTAAAGTAATCTAATTACTAATAAAGCTAATTCCGTTGGTAATTCTCGAAATAATGGGGAAACAAGTATTTTTCTTTTTATTCTACGATATTCAGTTTCTACAACAACCATATTTTTACAAACACATGATATCATCTTATCCAAAATTTTTTGACAGACTGACAATTGTCATTTTTCCAAGGGGTTTTTTCTTAATATCACTTACTAAGTGTTAGCGATTTTTTTGCGTTACATATTACAGCTAATACCTACTATAAAGAAGAATAAGTCGGTTATTTCCTACAGATATTCAACTTTCTTTTTGAATGAAACTTCGTCAGAAAATTCTTGTCTGCACGCCGCGCCGCCAACTCTCCTTCACATTATAATATACACAGTGCTTTTCTTTGATATCCCCCCTTTTGATTTTTTGAACCAATCAACTAAAAAAATTGAAACTTGGGATAATGAAATTGATGCATGAATACTATATTTTGGAGTAAAATTGACAGATGAAACTTTCAAGATGGCGACTGGGCGCCACCTGGGAAAAAAAATTGAAAGGGGGGTCTTGCGACACATCCCTTTGAAGCTCCTGACGAATACTCCACAACCCTGGAATATCAGAATATCTATCAGATGTAGTTCAATGTCCAGCGTGGCTTTAGCCGGGGAAGTAGTTGTTTTCTGTTAGACATTCACAAAAAATAACTTCTTTTAATCGTGGATTTTTCAATTCACAGAAAAATCTTTCTATCAATATTCAATTGAGAATGTTTCCCTTTTCAACATGAATACTCCACAAGAGGTTATCTTGACGATGGAAGATAGTGACTAAAGTTTATCTTTCAGTCGCAGATGATTCCACATCTGATTTTATGAACATCCTTTTTATATTTTCAACAAATCAATCTATTATACCCCATGACAGGTTTTAATGCCAGAAAACACGAATTTCAAAGTGTCTCTCCAAAAGAAATGATTCTAACTTTTTCCATCTTTGCAAAGTGAGATTGATTCTTGAAAATGTGTTTTCCATTTCTTCCGGTCTTCCTGATGATCGTGGAAGCGTGAAATAGATTTTCGTCGCCAAAAATGTATTGAAGACCTAGTGAATGCGATGTCTCTCCTGCGTCAATGTTACGAATGATTTCTGGTGAGTACTCTCTTTTGGAAAACATTCTTCTTTGCCTCATTCATCTTTATGAGTTCTTAATTAAGACTGGAATAGAAAATCAAATAACTATCTGAATGAAAATGCAAATTTTCAATTTCAGATTTTTTCTTTTGAGTTAGGGCCTTTTCAGAATATCTATCAGATGTAGTTCAATGTCCAGCGTGGCTTTAGCCAGGGAAGTAGTTGTTTTCTGTTAGACATTCACAAAAAATAACTTCATTTTAATCGTGGATTTTTCAATTCACAGAAAAATATTTCTATCAATATTCAATTGAGAATGTTTCCCTTTTCAACATGAATACTCCACAAGAGGTTATCTTGACGATGGAAGATAGTGACTAAAGTTTATCTTTCAGTCGCAGATGATTCCACATCTGATTTTATGAACATCCTGTTTATATTTTCAACAAATCAATAAAGTCAATATCTTCACCTACTACAAAATGGCGGAACATTTAATAATTACCCGAATTCAAACACAATAATATCGATACATCTAGAAATATTTGTTTTTCTCTGCCATATGGCAATCCCAACAACCCGATGAGGTTTGATAGGCTATTTTTTGTTTAAACAAAAAATGACAAGAAATATCAGTACGACAACGAACATCATTGTTCAGTTAAAATATTCTGATTTAGTTTTCTGTTTTACTAGTGAATAGGTACCACGTGAACTTTCTCTAAAATGGTCAATTCTCGTCCATTGGAAAAAAAAATCGAAGCGATTTTTATTTACGGTGCGACGCGTAACTTTCACGAAACCGAAATAATTTTTAATGATCGTTTCCCGAATCGTCCTATCTGTACAAAATATTTGAGGGAACTTGTAACCAAATTTACAACTACCGGTAGTGTACAGAACAAAAAGCCCTCAGGTCATCCGTCCATTCCGGAAGAACAGCAAGTTCAAATAATTGGTGAGATGATAGTAAATCCTCAACAGTCTACTTCCTCCGTCGCGAATGTTTGGGAGGTGTGTCCTTCTACTGTGTGGAGACTTTTGAAGAGGAATAAGTATCATCTATGATAGATAATAAAGCAACAACGTTAGTTATTGGTGGAGACTTCAATATCAATTTTATGGTTGATAGTGCCAACCTTACACTATTGGAAGACTTGCTTTCCTCTTATAAGATTGAAATTAGTTTAAGAATACCAACAAGAGTAAAGGCAAATTCCATGACATGTATTGATAATTTTTTAATTAAGACAAATTACCCCTACAATGTAGCAGTAGTAGACCTTAATTTATCTGATCATTACTCACAAATCCTGAGAATTGCTACTAATCCACACAACAAAACCAGCAATGGTAGAGACAACAAATTTTTCTATCGTCGGGATTTTTGTAAAAGGATTCCGGTTCCAAGGTTTAGGTTTTCATTAAGCATAAATTATATTATTTTGAAATATCTTTTCCATCAAGAAAGGTATCTACCGGACCACGGAGGAAGAAATCTGATCCGAAAAAAACGATGTCCCCCGAGCTAGAACACCTAAAGAATAGAGTTTCACTGTACAATATGCTAGCAAAGAATGACACCAACTATAGTGAAATTTGTAGGCAAGCTAATAAAGAATATAGGGAAGAACTAAAGGCTATAAATATAAAATATCATGATGAACTGATTATTAATTCTGACAACAAATCTAAAACAACATGGAAAATTATCAACGATTTACAAAAAAAACAAACCAATAAACATGAACTCATTTTATTAGAAAACAGTATACAATATTCGGGGGAAATATTAGCTGAAAAATTCAATGCTCACTTTACAAAGCCTCTGTCTGAAAATTTCTCATTAGATACTCGATTTCTTGAAAGTAACATCCCACTCAATGCCTCCACTTTTTTTATGTCTCCCATCACTGAAAGGGAGTTGGTACAGTTAATAAATAAACTGAAAAACACTAACTCATGCGGAACGGACCAAATATCAAACAAGTTGATCAAATGTTGCTCCTCTGAATTATGCACTGTACTCACCTTCCTAATCAATCTGTCAACAGAAAGGGCATTTTCCCAAATAATTTAAAATTAGCCAGTGTATCTCTTATATATAAAAGGAGATAAAATGATCTAAATAACTACAGAGCAATCAGTATTCTCTCTAGCATTTCTAAACTATATGAAATGAATTTAAAAGAGCAGTTAAATGCTTATTTTACTGCGATGGAATTATTATCACCATCACAACATGGTTTCACAACTAATAAAGGCACTAATACAGCTCTTTGCGAATTTCACAGTCGAATAATAACGGCCTTGGACCAAGAAAAGTGTGTGCTTGGATTGTTTATTGATTTTTCACGTGCGTTTGATTGCGTAAATCACAGTCTTTTGCTGGAAAAACTCTCGTGATTTGGGGTTAGAGGATTGCCGCACAATTTATTGACCTCCTAAAAAATAGGAGACAAATAGTGAAGATTGGGGAGAATACAAGCTCCGAAAAACATATTGCCTCAGGGGTCCATTTTGGGGCCTCTATTATATTCAGTTTTTGCTAATGATTTATTGGTGTATCTGAATGGAAATTCTTCCACTCACTGTATATGTTATGCTGATGACACGAATATACTAGTTATTGAGGATGACCTAAGCTTCCTTTAAAATACAGCTGAAAGCACTTTCAGTAAAGTTATCACTTGGTCTGAGAAAAATAATTTAGAAATGAATAAAACAAAAACCAAAATGCTTCAATTCATGATAAGACGACAACACCATGAGGTGAGTCTGTTTCAGAATACTGAATTATCATTGGATTCCACAACAACAACCAACATGTTAGGAGTTGTCTTCGACAACAATTTACAATGGAAGCCACAAGTAGATAATTTGTGCAAAAAACTCAGAAATTCCTGCTACTCTCTTAGGTTTCTCTCCAATCACTGCAGTCAAGAGATTCTACTTACGCTTTACTATGCGAATTTCAATTCTCATCTGAGGTATAGCATACTGAACTGGGGCACAAGTTCCTCTGTGGGTCGAGTGTTCATAATACAGAAATATGCAATAAGGATCATTGCTAAGTTGGGTTTTAGGGATTCCTGTAGGGGAGCATTCCAGAACTTAAAAATATTAACAGTTGCAGGACTATATATACTTGAGGCGTGCACATATGTATACCGCAACAAAAATATATTGGCTACCAACAGACCACCACATACCCATTTGACACGAAATGCACACTTACTCCTACCCAGTCAACATCGCACTGCACTCTACCAAAGAAGCTTTGAATATCAGGGATGCAAACTGTACAACAAACTTCCCGATGACATTAAAGCTTCAGGAAATGTACATATTTTCAAGGCAAAAGTTAAGAAGCTCTTATTGTCAAAAAACTGCTACACTGTTGAGGAATTTCTGTCGTAACTTGTTTTGTGACGTGAACGTTTTCTTTATAGTTAATTATTGTCATATTTTCATATTTATATTTAATATTATTTCTTATTATTGTTTGTGACGTGTATGTGATGTTCCTATATACATCCAGAGATTTTAGATTGTCTCTTTTCGACTATGGCTTGACTTTATTGACGTGTTTCTATTTTTTATTTTTATTTTTATTTTCACACTGTTGAGGAATTTCTGTCGTAACTTGTTTTGTAACGTGAACGTTTTCTTTATATACACCTAGAGTTATATAGTTATTGTCATATTTTTATATATATATTTTAAAATATTTATTATTATTGTTTGTGACGTTATGTGATGTTCCTTTTACGTCCGGAGGTTTTAATTGTCTCTTTTCGACCATTTCTTGATTTTATTGACGTTTTTCTTTTTTTTTTTTTAAAATATTTATTATTATTATTATTATTATTATTATTATTATTATTATACAAAATCAAAATGGTACACCAGTTAACTGAAGATGACCCTGATCGAAGAACAGAATTCTGTGAAATTTTTGCGGAAACCATTGCAAGGCATCCTACCTATCTCCACAATATTTGTTTCAGCGACGAATCTACATTTTATCTCAACGGCAAGGTTTACAGACAAAATTGCCGTTATTAGAGTGACACCAACCCTCACATTTTCCGGGAACCTCATACTCTATATCCAGAAAAAATTAACGTCCGGGCAGGAATAGTGGGAAACCATATTGTAGGACATCTATTCATTGAACAAAATTCAACAGGGGAAGTGTATTTGAATATGCTGGAAAGTACTGTTGACCCTCAAATCACCGAAATCGTCGAAGCGAATCCTAATGAATTCGATATGAATATTGTATTCCAACAAGATGGAGCACCACCACATTACTATGGACAAGTAAGAAACTATTTGGATAATACTTTCCCCGGTCGTTGGATTGGCCGTCGAGGTCCTACGGAATGTACAGCCCGCTCGCCAGATTTGACACCTGTAGACTTTTTTATAGGGCTATTTGAAGCAAAAGGTGAACGAAACTGAACCTGCTTCAATATTGGATATACGGCAGAGAATAATAAATATTTGTAGAAATATCGACGTTACTGTGTTCGAAAATGTTTGGCGTGAAATATCGGATAGGCTGTTCTTCTGTCAAACAGTTCAAGGCAACCATTTCGAGCATCTTCTGAACTGAACTCAGCTTCTCTCCTCAAATTATGAAGTTAAACGTCGATATATTCAGGCAATTATTAAATGTTCCGCCATGTTGTAGTAGGTGAAAATATTGACTTTATTTTCTAGGGTTGTGAAGTATTCGTCAGGAGCTTCAAAAGGAAGTGTCACAAGACCCCCTTTTCAATTTAATTTATTTTTCCCAGATGTCGCCCAGTCGCTATCTTGAAAGTTTCATCTGTCAATTTTACTCCAAAATATAGTATTCATGCATCCAGTCCCTAAAAAAGGCAAAAAGACCCTACCTAGCAACTACAGACCTATCGCACTGCTATCTATTATTTCAAAGATCATGGAAAAAGCCATCAACATCGAGCTCATGAAATATCTGGAAGACTCAGGAATTATCAATGATAGGCAATATGGCTTCCGCCATCAGAGATCAACTGGTGACCTGCTCGCATACGTCTCACATATATGGCAGCTATCTATTGAAAAGTATGGAGAAACTTTAGCTGTGGCATTAGATATCTCCAAGGCGTTCGATCGAGTTTGGCACCAGGGACTCCTCGCCAAGCTTCCATCTTATGGCTTGCCCCCTCAGCTGTGTTCTCTGCTTGCTAGTTTTCTCTCAAACAGGTCTCTCCATGTAGTGGTCGATGGAGTTTCATCTGACACTCTACTCATAAATGCTGGTGTTCCGCAAGGATCCATTCTAGCACCAACACTATTTTTACTTCACATCAACGACCTGATGAAAGCAACTTCATGTCCCGTACACAGCTTTGCCGATGATAGTACCCTCCATACCGCTTTCTCTTCCAGGGCCCCTATATCAGCCCGTGAAACCAGAAATGAACGAGGAAGAAATGTTAACAATATAAATATGGACTTAGCAACAATTCTCGAATGGGGATCCAATAACTTGGTAGAATTCAATGCAAACAAAACACAAGCATGTCTTTTCTCTAGAAAAGCCGATCTCACTGTGCCTAACATAACTTTGTCAGGAGTAACCATACCACTGAAGTCATCCATATCGATGCTTGGTATTACTATCAGCAATAACCTTTCCTGGGAAAATCACGTGAGGTCCATTGCCAAAAGTGCATCCCAAAAACTTGGTTTTTTGTTTCGTGCCAAGAGCTATTTCACCTCCAGTCAGCTGCTTATGATCTATAAGGCACAGATCCGACCTGTCCTGGAATACTGTTCCCATATTTGGAGTGCGGCACCTAGACATATCCTGAAGCTATTGGATTCTGTCCAAAAAAGGGCAATTCGTCTCGTCGGTGATGCCTCGCTCACAAACTCGCTCACTTGTCTGGAACACCGTAGAAAAGTTGGCGATTTTTCTCTATTTTATAGATATTTTCATGGGCGATGCTCTTCTGAAATATCAACAATCGTTTCTCCTTTGGCAGTCTCTTCGAGATTAACCCGTCAAGTTCAGTCTTCACACCCCTTCGTGGTCACTTTGGAGACCTGCAGAACATCACTTTCCAAAGACTCATTCATCCAACGAACTGCGAGGCTTTGGAACTCATTGCCTAGGGAGGTGTTCCCCGAGGCATACAACCTCCAGAAATTTAAGAAGAACACCAACTCCTACCTTCTTTCCCTTGGTTCCCACGATGTTCTCTGAACATTACAGGATATCCCTTTTCGTGGGAACCAGAACATATAAAAAAAAAAAAAAAATTTCATTATCCCAAGTTTCAATTTTTTTAGTTGACCCGTTCAAAAAATAAAGGGGGGAGGACATTAAAGAAAAGCACTGTATAATCGACAAATGTATCTTCATGTATCAATTTCAAGAACATATAGTGGAACAAATTCCATAAATTTTCAATAGATACAACATGAACAAGAATCAAATCAATTAATTCCAATAAGCAGATATACTCTGAAATTGATGCAAAATTGTTGTGTATATATCGCAAACAAAATTCACAAAGGTCTTAAAAAATTCATTACTGTTAAATTTTATAGAATTTTAGAATATGTTGATGTTTCATTTACACCAGAAAATTATTCTGGAAAGCTTTCGAAACTTTTCCATAGAAAATATTCACAGCCTGTAGCATATGTCGTAAAAAATAAAATAAAATATTTTTTTTTTTGTTAAATCCGCCAACATTTTGGAAACCGCAAAACTAATTGATAATGATTTCAAACTATTGATGATTACTGGATCATGTTTTCAGGTTCTGAAATCTTCTATGTTGAAATAAATTTTATTATTATTGGTAGAAAAACTCTTTTTTTTCAATATATACTCTGAGAGAATATTATGATTTTTTGTAGATTTTGGCACGTATGATTTCATCGTAGTTGGTGCAGGATCAGGAGGCACTGTAGTCGCGAACAGGTTATCGGAAAAATGGAAGACATTACTTTTGGATGCTGGAAATTTTGGAAATGATCTGACAGATATTCCCAACATGTATTTTCCAGTAGAGTTCACTGACTACAACTGGAGATTTTCAAGTACCCCACAGGATACATGTTGTCTCGGTGAGAAACATTTTTGTATCGAGGATATTCTTCAACAAATGTATTATATTTCATTGTTTTTTCTTTCCAGGTTTTGTAAACCCAGTTTAGTTAAAATAATTTAGTGTATTGAGTGACTTTTGTTTACTTCGAAATGGATATTCCTCAACTATCGGCCGCATCAATTAAAAAAATTGGATTACTGTATGGATTAAAAATTTCCACCTAATTAGGCTTTGAAACTAATTCGAAAATGAAAAATCATTTAAGTAATGAATTGACCGTATTCAGTCTTACTAATCGCAATTGTGATTCCGTAGAACAACCATGGTTGAAACTGTAATTGAATTACCTTTTTAACGGTGTGCAACTCGACCTCTATGCCGAGTAATTGTAATGTTTCTTCTCTCAAAAAGTAGGATGGTGCCATTGTTGGTGCCATTGTTTCATTTGAAACCGTTCAAAAGTTATCGAGATAAGGGTACCATTCAGATCCGCTCTTATGTTTGACATTTCGAATGCACATTGTGAAAAAATAAATCAACGAAATGATAAAAACAATTAGATATTTGGAAAGAGAATTGAACTATCTTCTCAACGATGTGCCACACGACCCCCCATGCTATTTAAAATTTTGAAGTTGATGTGCCCCACGCGCCATCTATCGGGCAATCACAATCAAAATTTCATATTAAAAAAAAACTCAGTTATGATTGCATCAAATCTGAAAAACTTGATACTGCTGAATAGAGAATGAGAATCCCTTTTGAACAAGGTGCCACATAACCCCCCTTCTCTTTAACATTTTTGAGGGGGTGCTCATAATTTAGATGGGGTGCGAGATGAGGGTGATATTTTCATACTGTAAATTGTCAAATTGACGATAGAAATCGCCCTGTTTCAGGTTTTTTCAAACAAATACAGAATAACGCTAAAAATTTATTTATTCCATACCTATGGACCGCACTGTATAGTGTTTGTGGAATTTCTGAAACAGAAGTATTTGTTGAGGTTGAAAGTTCCATAATATGCTCAATGTTCAATCGTTCTTGGAGTTAACTCATCTAAAACGGCTATAAAAACACTGTGGGCTAGACCATCATTTTTAAATGGTGATTTTCATCTCTTCTTCATGATGAAGCACCAAGTTCGTATATTTGGTGGATGGAATTATCTGGTAGCACACGTGTTTGTTTCAAGTGATGTTGTTTTTACTACTGATGACTCAAAATGATATTGACAAGGATTTCGTATTCGATTGGAAGTTGCACAGGGTGTTACGCCACTGGCCTATTATATCGGGGTACAATCCCTCAAAAAAAACACCAGTGGTATGTCCGGTCATATACAGGGTGTTATGAGTCAACACAACACTCCTGCAACACCAAATGTTAAGACTGGTGAGAGTTGGGGAAGTAAATACTCCAACATCTGACCAACCAAATGTTACGCCACTGGCCCTCTATGTGGGATCACTCCTTCAAGAAAAGACCAATTAACGCTAAGGAATTCTCAAATATAGGGTTCCTATATTTGAATAATCCTCCCTTGTGAAGTTGCTCGCCAAAGTAACTACTTTGACGTATAGGGAGCATCAATTACTTGGGAATAATTGAACCGAGATTATTCCTCGAGAGTGGCTTCGAAAAATATCCCTTTCTCTCTATACTTGGGAATGATGGGGCGTTTATCTAGAAACGCTCACCGGTCTCAGAAAGATTGTGAAATAATGCACTTGGAAAAGCATTAGAGATATACATATATATTTTATGAAAGTTACAAAGCATTTCATCTGTTCTATATACCGATAAAATGATACAATAGTCAAAGAACAGTGGATAGTTTACATTAAGTCAGTTTTTGCCAGTCTCAAAGTCAAGTAGACTGAATATAAGTAAGAATGACATCAATTGTTAAAATGACTATTGATAATTATTATTTGAAAACTATGGGAACATAAAATATAGAGATACATTAAAAACACATGAAAATTATAAATGATTCAATTTGCCCAAACATAAGATACAGAAAAATATATGAACTTACCACCACGTTTCAACAATTATTCACTCGGTATTGGTTTTCACACGATATTAGTTTAATCGTATTAATATTTTACTTATTTCCGCGAAAGTTGTTCATTTACTTTTGAATCTCACTGTATATTAGACTATAGTTGTAGGGATAATATTTTTCTATGAGGTCATGAACTATGGGTTAGAGGTTTTCGTTGACATATCTCGATCTTGGAGCACTGATAAAATAATGTTTGATTATGGTAAATACTGTTTACTTGTGTATTCACTTTATGGAGTCATTACTCGTGCAATTCCGGTTTAACTTGATTTCAATTTTCTTTCTTAATAGTTCCGCAAGTTCACTGCAAGATGATTATATTCGAACTTTTCTCATCTTCATGGCACTACATGGTAATCGAATGAAAGTTGAACCCCTCTGAGAGGACATGTTACTTGAACAACTTCTGGTTACCGAATTATCATGTGGATCGCGTCGCCTTGCTTTTATATCATCTACCCGGTCCATGATTCGTTCGCTGGTTACATTCCTACACTAATTATCTTCACCCTGTCATAATAAATCACTGTCTCAGTAATTAATGGCTCTTACGGTAGCCAAAAAAATAATTTATCTATTTCGTGGTCGTGTTACATTAATGAGCTGTCAAAACCTATAATTTATAGTTGCTTTGTTTACCAAGAAATTCCTTAGATATGCGTAACTAGGAGGTGACGATTTATTAATAGCTCTGTTGTGAGAAAGGGTGACTTTTTATATGCATTCCTGGCACGCAGGTGTCTATTCCTGGCACGTGCCTTTGTTCATTAGTTTGGTCGAGTATTTGATTTCAGAATTTATTTTCATTCCTAGTGGATTAGGTAGAGTTCATATCTATCAATATATTGTGTGTTTCTTATGCTTGAAAGTTTTTCTGTACTTATGGGGGCATGATGGTTCTATTTCAATGTTCAATAGATTTGGATATCTTTAGCTTCTATGCGGTTCGAAAAACGTTAACTTTTAGGAAGATGGCGTGGTAGGTGGTATTGTGTTATGGCTCTGTCCGGGATCTGGATCATTTTTCGATCCTTTTTTGGCGAGTTCGCCAAATGTATCGTTATCTGCAATGTTCTGCCTCCCAAATCAGTCGCAAGTTTCATTCTACCAGTGTTTTCAGTTCTTCTTTACATGTCCAACCAGTTGAAATGTCACTTCTTGGCTTGGCTCTAAGTCTTCAGTGCCGTCTTACTTTCCGACAAAATATGGTCCTGTTTCATTTATATGCTCCTTCTATTATTTTTCTATGCACGTTGAAGTATTGCTCAGACCTCTGCCTGAAAAAAACCTCCCTTCCACTGTCCCCTGACAGATGAAAACTTTCTGCAACGATAAAGACACAATGGTTACCATTTGATTTATCTAACCCTTCATACGATTTCAGGAATGGTCGACCAAAAATGCCCCCTCCACAGAGGAAAAGGAATTGGTGGCTCAACCTTGATCAACGGCCAGGTTTATTCAAGAGGCTCTAGCTTAGATTTCGACAAATGGGCAAAACTCGTCAAAGATGCCAGATGGAGTTACGGAAGAATACTACCCTACTTCAAAAAATCCGAGTCTTTCCACCACCGCGATAAGGAGGCGCCCGTCGTGGACTGGGTTCATGGTAAAGATGGGTTACTGAATATAGAGTACCATCTCCCAGAAAGTCCCCAGCTAGTGGCTTGGTTGAAAGCAAACCAAGAACTAGGCTTTAAAATCGCTGATTACAATTCGGGAACTGGTCTTGGAGTTTCCCCTGCCCAAGTGAATACAAAAAATGGTAGGAGGTTTGATGGGGGCAAAGCCTTCATCCGTCCTTTCCAGAAAAGAAAGAACCTACATGTTGTGACTCAAGCTTATGTCACGAAGATCTTGATAGAAAACAAGACTGCGCAAGGTGTGCTTTTTTCTCTCGGGAAGAAGCAATACCGTGCCCAAGCGACTAAAGAAGTTATATTGAGTGCAGGAGCGATTCAATCACCTCAGCTGTTGATGTTGTCTGGCATAGGTCCCAAATGGCATCTCGAAGTCAAGAATATAACACTTGTGAAAGATTTGGAAGTTGGTAGCAACCTCAAGGATCATCCTGCATTTTATGGTTTGGTATTCAGCTCGAACTATACAGAACCTATTAGGCCAGCGAAGAAATACTTGAGGAGTTCTTGAAAGGATATGGGCCCTTGGCTTCTCCAGGAAATAACCAAGGCGTTGGCTTCTATGAATCAAATTACACGAAAGGTATTAGACATATTTTCGAATTCATTCAACTTCCTTTAATTAAAATAATTTAGAAAAAAATGGATAAATTGAAAAACTGAAATTAAGCGAACCCATATCAAAACATGGGTCGAATCAAGTGAACAGGTTTGCGGTGTATCAGATTTTGGTAATTGCCCAAAAGACAGAAATCTAATCCAGAACGAATCCTTCCTGAGATTCTGGTAAAAATTAATTAATTTTCCTATAAACGAAAATATACAGGGTGTTCCATAATTGAATGCTGATCCTAAAGGGCGACAATCCCTGGATGATTTTAAGAAAAATTCTTTATATGAACATAGGTCTGCAACCGCTTTATCTCTGAGATACAGGATGTTGAAATTTAACAAAAAAATCAGTTCTTTCCCAATATCTCTGAAACCGCTTCGGCTTTTTCTTTCAATTTTGGTACATGCAAAGAACGCATAACAATAAATTTTTTCCATGATGAGGGATTTCTTAATTTTTATCAGTGGCGTCCCTGTTAACATGCCCTGTCATATTTTTGATCAAAATAATAATACGCCACTGTTTTTTTTCCAAATAAATATTATTTTTGTAATTGTCCTATATCTTCTCATAAAAATGGTCACCTGCTTTTTTTTTGCCCGGCGAACGGTTTTTGAGTAAGAAAATAAAATACATTCATTTGCTTGTCCCTATTCGATTTTTTCTCTCAGTCCCAATTTCACAATTGTGGTAACCAAAGGATCTAGGCAAGATTTTCATAATTTTATGGTAACTAGAGAGAGAAAGAGAGAGAGATAATATACTTTATTGTCATAAGAGTAATCTTGTGGACAAAGTTTCACTTAATCTATAAGGCACTTTATATGTAAAAATAAAATGCATTTAAAACAATCAATTTTCACTTAATACATGAAGTCAGTTTGTATATATAAAAACATATCAGTCGTACAAAATACTGGTAAAAAATAAACAAGTTTGTCTTAACCCATAACATAAATTCATATAAATATAAAAATAAATAAAATATATAAGTCACAAATAAAATTCAAAATCACAGTATTGATTGGTTATTTAAAAATTATCATTATAAAATTCTTGTATATTATAGTATGGTCTATCACTTAAAAAACATTTCACAGCCTTCCTGAAGCATTGTAAAGATTTTATTTCTGTTACATTCTTTGGCAAATGGTTGAACATTTTACAACTATTATAGATAATGGAATCCTTTATGACTGATGTCATTGGTATGGGCAACTTAATGTTGTTGGATTGCCTTGTCACATAATGGGTTGGTAAGGATTGAAATTTGTTCAAATATTTTTCAATTAAACACACTGTTTCCATTATAAAGATAGAAATCACTGTTAGAATTCCATGAGTGGTAAAGAGTAATCTACAAGAGTCTCTACATTTTGATTTGCACATATATCTTACGGCTCGTTTTTGAAAAATTTAAATATTTTGTAGCAGATAACCACTACATACGCCCCAAAATGAAATTCCATATCTCAGGTGAGATTCCACCAGAGAAAAATAAACAGTCTCAGCTGCTGTTAAACCAAGTTCATTTGCGACTACTCTGTGCATAACAACCAGAAGACACTTTGTTACACAAGGCATAAACATGGTCTTCAAATTTTAGTTATCTATCGATACTCCCAAAAATTTTAAGCTACTTTTGTTCCCAATTATGTCATTCCCCATAGGTATATTGTAAGGTTCACATCTGAAGTTACTATATTAGTTTCCGAAATATTTAGAGAAAGACGATTTGAATCACACCAATTCTTTACTTTCTTCATATCATTGGATATGATTTTAGTTAAATCATTTGCATTGTCTGATTGCTAAAAAATGGTAGTATCGTCTGCAAATAGTGTGAATTTTCCTGCGATATTTATACTTGTCAAATCGTTGACGCAGATGAGAAACAATGTTGGCCCTAGTATTGAACCTTGAGGCACACCATTATGTTTTTTCCCAATTTCTGAGCGATGGTTTGTTTTCACCATCTGACTACGACCTGACAAATATGAGCTGAACCAACTCAGTATCACTCCTCTGAAGCCGTAGTAAGGAAGCTTCCGCAACAGTATTTCGTGATCCACACAGTCGAAAGCCTTCGAAAAATCGCAAAATACTGCAGCAGCAACCTCGCCACTATTGGTTCCAGTATAAACTTTTTCCATGAGTGAGAAAATTGCATCATTAGTGCCTTTGCCACTTTGAAAGCCAAACTGTTCTTTATTAACGATTTTACGTTTCGTCAAAAAGACTAGTTTTTTTATAAGCTTTCCTAATGTAGGAATTAGGGAAATAGGCCGATAATGCGAGGGGTCGTCCTGATTTCCACCTTTATGTAGTGGTATTACCAATGATACCTTCAGGAAATCAGGAAGCTTTCCTGATTGAAATGATTCATTATTAATATTGGTTAAGAGTTGTAATGTGTTATCAGGGAGATTTTTCAAAATGTTTGCTGTAATGTCGTCGTAACCAGATGACGACTTTTTTCCAATGGAAACAATCACCTGTTTCAGCTCATAAATATCAGTGTCATAAAGAATGCAAGTTTCAGAAATAAAGGGGTTTTTGAATTGTTCCATAGGGTCGTTATGAGTGGTCAATTTTTCAGTCAATTTTTCTGCAACAGAGCAGTAATATTCGTTAAGAACGTTTGGTGAAAGTGAAACTTCATGTACTTTATTTGGTTTTTGTAATGAGTACGCTTAAAAATAATTTTTTTAATTTTTAAAAGATAACTATTATGACCAAAAAATACCAAAATCAAATTAACTGTTCAAAATGTCCGCCCTCCTTGTCATTGACTCGGGTACTCTTTGGGTAATTCATCCTCAGTTGGAATTGGTTGACTGTACACCAAAGTCTTTAGATGTCCCCAAAGAAAATAATCAAGACTGTTTGAGTCTGGGGATCTAGCTGGCCATGACTCTGTTCCCCCACGACCTATCCAGCGATTATGAAAGTTTTGGTTTGGATATTCGCGTGCCAGAGCACTGAAATGAGCAGGTGCACCCTCGTGCATAAACCGCATGCTATTTGGCATTAAAATAGGAACATCTTCCAACAGCAATGGCAAATCATCTTCAAGAAATCGGCGATAATTATGTCCATTTAATCTGCGTGGCCAAAAAAAGGTCCAATCAGGTAATCTCCAATAAATCCAGCCCAGACATTTGATGAGAACTGCTCCTTGTAATGATTGTAAAAAGTTTATATTGGTCAAACTAAACAACTACTGAAAGATTGAGTTACAGACCACATAAGTGATTGTAGGACGAATATGATATCCGTTGTTTCAGCATATCATGTAATAGCCACAGACCATTGTATTGATGATCAAAATTCGGAAGATTTGGATATTGAGAGTAATTTAACAGAAATACTCTAGAAATGGCTAACATCAATGGAGGAAAAACACAGATTTATTAATATTCTCCACAAATATAAATCAAATAACCATTATCCTTGGGAATATATTCGCAATATTCACCCATAGAATGAGTCAGCTGTCACTTTTTAATTTTTGTTTCCGTCAAAAAACATTCCGCTTATGTTCTTCTCAACAACAATTCTATTGAATTCCTTTGTACAAGCACATGTATGTATGTATGTATGTTTAGTTTTAAATCTTGCAAATGAATTTCGACCCACTTCTAGTTGCTCGATTAACGTGAAATTTGCTAGAGAAGAAACCAAATTGTAGCTCCAATATTCCGGTAACATTTTGTGATTATGGTTCGATTCTATTCAAAATTGGTATGTGGGGGCTTTCTGGCACAGAGATCACGAATTTTTGGTCGATATTCATGAACTCAAGATGGCGACGAGTTTGGTGGTTATAGCCCGATTCCTTGGTATGTGGGGGTTTTTGGAGTCGGAGATCATGATTTGATGATAGCCTGATCCCATTCAAAATTGATCATGATGCTTTTGTCAAAATACTTTTGTTATTATGGCCCGATTTCATTCAAAATTGGTATGTGGATTTTTTTGGGGTCGGAGATTATCAATTTTTCTCAGAATTCAATAAGATGACAGATTTCATGAATGACTGAAAATAATTGTATGAAAATTATTATTCTAAAAGCCAAGAAATGTTTTCCAAGCGCAACTGATAAAGTTTCGATGGGTTTCTGAGTTGATTGTTGTCTTTATATTTCGATTCTCAACTTCCTGAATTTTAACGAACAATAAACATTATTATTATTGCGAAAAGAGGAAATAGTGTTTGTGGATATATATGAGTAATGGAAAATTGTGGCATTTCAGACGATTTTTGAAAATTATAGGAAAAAAAACTATCTTTGAGCAGGATTAGAACCTGCGGCCACTCGAGAACGGTAATAGATAGAGCAATTCTGCCAATCCAATCGAAAAAAAAATTACCGAAAAAAGTGAAGAAGGAAAAGCACCCTCGACACTTACAGAGAGCCTGAACAATGTTTTAATTCTGCATCCTCTAGAGCTCGTAGAGTCGGAAGTTATATGTGGATTGTCGTTGATGGATTGCAAATATTACAAAATTGACATAGTACAGTTGTATGAATAGCTTGCGAACACATATAGCAACTGATTAGTTCTGTGCCCACAGTTTCCAGAGATCCTGAATTATGTCGAAAAGTATATGGAATAAAACATTTTTGTCTAAATCCTGCAGTATATCGAAAAGACATTTATGACAAAATCTCAATGTTATATTTTGAACAATGCAGTAATAATTGTCACTGAAACAGACACTGGATTATACAGTATTTGCCCTTGGAATGGAATCGCCTTCAGACTTTTTAACCGACGAAACCAAAAAGGAGGAAGTTGTCTAGTCGACGCGTATATTAAATTTTTTTTATCATTCTGTTTTATGTATGATCACGCATAACTTTTTACTGAGACATCCGATTCCGAAATTGGTCCCATTTGAATTTCAGAAATGAAATCCAGCCCTAAGGGTAGCAAAATGAAAGATATTGATCACTCACCCTCTGAATTCTGGTCCGTTAACCGATTCTATCAGGCATAACTTTGTACTGCGATCTTCGATTTAGATGATTCTTTTTTTATTAGATAGGGTATACCTCATAGTTGATTATTTTCCAATTTGAAATTGAATGATCTTTCCCTATGGGTAGAAAAATAGAGGATGATTGATTTTTCACTTGTGAACAGTGGCACACATATGTAGTTGACATTGGCAGATCCTCCTACATCCGTCACAATAATAATTACATTCTATGAAAGGATGGAATTATATACAAACTACAACTAACCAGAACTTCCAAAAATAATTTATATTATATAACAATAAATAGTTAAAGTAGATAATCATAGTATTTAACAGTCAATAGTTGGAGTAAGCTAGGTAAGTAAGTATTTTGGAAGTAATCAAAAATTAAGTAGGTAGTGATTAGTAGATTTCAGCCAACATACCACGCATATCTTTCCATAGAGTAGTCCGATTTCGATGATAATTTTTTTTCAATGGATAGGGTGTACTTCAAAGTTGGTCCCATCTCAAATTGAAAAAAAAAATGCCACCCCTAAGGGTAGCAAAATGGAGGATATCGATCCTTCACCCTCTGAATTTTGGCCCATTAACGATCGTTCACCCTCTGAATTTTGGTCCATCTATCAGGCATAACTTTGTACTGGGTTATCCGATTTGGATGATTTTTTTTTAGCCACATAAAATTGAAAAATAATAACTTTTTAACAAAAAATTGAACCGACGAAATACGGAACTGAAAAGTAAAAAATAAAATAAACCTTCTTAGTCTCAATAACTAAGCTCCTAAACTAATGTGAGTAACTAATTTTGAGTCGGCGCCAAACAAACAAGCAAATGAATTAGGTAAGGCGTAAAATGATGGCATCGAGTTGCGCGGTGACATTCTGATAATTTTTTGAAAGTAATTTAAGGATCTTCGTTGATTGTTCATTTGGCGCCGACTCTAAATTAGTTACTTACATTAGTTTAGGAGCTTAGTTATTGAGACTAAGAAGGTTTATTTTATTTTTTACTTTTCAGTTCCGTATTTCGTCGGTTCAATTTTTTGTTAGAAAGTTATTATAATATCTAAACCTTTCGTATCAAAGGCCATCAACTCAGAAGCACTCAAATCATCATCCATTGTAAAAGTATGCAACTGAGCTGAGTGAAAACTATTTCAATACTATGCCAGTGAAAATCACTTCAGATATGTTTTGATATATACCATCATCCCCCCCCCCTCCCTCACCAAATATAAATACCAAACTGAATTTTCAGTTCAATGACCTCTCCCAGAACATTGACTTTAGATCTTGAAACTGGTTTGACAGGATCCTGTGTTGTAGGAACCATCTTCCCCCCCTCCCTCTCGAAATATAAATACCAAACTGGATTTCCAGTTCAATGACCTCTCCCAGAATATTGACTTTAGATTTTGAAACTGGTTTGACAGGATCCTGTGTTGTGGGAACCTTCATCCCCCCTCCCTCTCAAAATATAAATACCAAACTGGTTTTCGAGTTGATTGAACACACCAAAGTGGTCCTATCGATCTCCCGACAGATTGGCCGTGGAAATCTCGCGGTACCGCGAGAGGTCTCTACCTTCGTATTTGACGTATGTCAAAACAAAAATCGACATACGATCATTCTGAAAATGACTTATTCCTATGTAAAAATGTCCGCTGAATCAGATCGGAAATAAACTTAGCGAGTTTATTTCCGCAGGCGTCCCGACGTTTCGACTCTTTGCGACGTCATAGCTCACAAGTTTCGATCGACGAAACAACCACATTTTTGGATTCAGCAGAGTTTTTTACGTATGAAAAAGTTATTTTCAGTATGGCCTCGCCTCAAAGTGAAAAATGTGATTATACGGTGGGCGTCTGTGTAGACTTCTACTTGAAAATTAGTTACAAAATCGGGGACAGGGCGATCCCGGAAAAAAGTATCGTAAAAAACCGGAATTTCAGCGAGGGATATCATAGATAGTGCAGGCGTTGATTTTGATATGTGTCAAGGAAAAAATCCACACGACGGCTTTCTGAAAGTAACTCTTCTTTCCGCTTAATCCAAAAACGTGACTATCGTGAATTGGGGTTTGTTTACGACTAACTAGGTAGATTCTTACCCTATAATGATTGAAAACACTTTGTAAAAAAGTATAGAAAAATATTTATTAAAATGAAACAATTAATTCAATGAATTGCAAATGAAAAACAAAACAATGAATCCCTTCTAGTACCTAGTTATCAATAACAAATGCTCAGAGCTTACTTACTTACTTACAGAAATAAATGTGGACTAATTCCGAAACCCATAATCTTCAAATTGGAAATAGGGCAATAGGGCTCCTTAACCTTTCGAATCTCTAACTGCCCCCATTGCCCTTTTGGGCACGGCAGAAGCCCAACGTCGACTCCCCGATCAAACCATCAGTCGTCACTTTTAAAACCTCTTGTTTATGTTTTACACTAATTCGTGTTTTGCAGACTAACACATTTGTGACCCACTTGGAAATTATACTCATTGATTTACTCTACGGGGTGTTCGATACATTTTTGACAATATCGTCGATAGGACATGAGCCAAGGGAGCTATGACTGTTTTTTTTCGATATTTCGAGCCCCTGCGACAGCATAGCTCCCTTATCTCATGTCCTATCGACGAGATCATTATATTTTTTCAGTTTGAGGAAATAATCATAGATTTCTCCGTATCGAAACGAAATTCCGTTCCTAGACTAATTCGGTCATTCTGAATTGATTGGCGTTCGCAGAATTGTCCGAAAAAAGTGAAGGGGTGTCTTGAATAGCTCAGTTGGTAGAGCGTATGACTAGAGATATGAAGGAATTGAAAAATTCCTCTGAAATGCCACAATATTCCATTGCTTAAAGGAGAAGTAGAAACTCTCAAAAGAGTACAAAATAAAAAAAATATCTTGATATTTGGACTAAACAAAAAACGTGAAGAGGTTACAGCGGAAAATCTATGTAAAGATCTCAAAGACTTGCTTGGTGTTGAGCTGCAAGATAGCGACTTTGGCGACGTTTATCCATTGGGGAGATCGGAAAATTGCCCCATAAAGATTGAATTCATTCCAAATCCGAAGAAAAAACTGCAACAAGCTAAAAGAAAAAACATATCAATAGCCAATGACCTAACTCAATACCAAAGACATGAAATCAAAATATTGAGAAAGCACCTCTATCTTGCCAGGCAAGAAGAGAAATACAAGGAATGTTATATAAAAGGAAACAGACTTTTTGTTGATGAAATCGCCTACGGAATTGAAGATCTTGAAAAAGACGAAAACCTGGGACCTAAACACAACAGTGCACCTCCTACTCCTACAGTCGAGGCTAAAAAGAAAATTACGCTTGAACAACCTAGAGCCCCCAGTACCCCAAAGGCCTCCGCGTCAAAGGAACCAATGCAACTGAATCCAACGCGAAAATCAACTCAAGAAAAGCCAAGAACACGGTCAGTGAACAAAAATTAAGTACAGTGATGACACCTCAACTGCAGTAAGACTTTCATTTATTCTATTTTTCATACTCTATCTCAATTGGACTATCAAGCTTCTTCATTTATTCATTTATTTAAATCCTTGCAATATTTTCTTCCTCTCTCATAAAATACTCTATTTATAACCCACAACTCTGTCTAAATCATGGATTCATACATACAAAACTTTACTTTAAATAGTGTTAAAACAAAACAAACGCAAAACTTAAATGAATGCAATCTTTTATTTGAAGTGGGTAACACAGATGATCTTAAAATACTACACTGCAACATACGCAGCATAAGCAAGAACTTTGATGAATTCAACATTCTTTTAAATGATCTCAATTATGAATTCGACATTATTGTTTTTACTGAAACATGGAAAGTCAATTGTATATCACTTTTCTCTCTAAAAGGATACAAATCAAATTTATAATGAAAGTGAAATCAACCAAAATGATGGTGTTATTATTTATTACAGTGAACTTTTGAACACCTCCAAAATAAAAATTGTGAATATAGACACTATGAGGCTTCCACAGATACAATTCAGTAAGAACAAAAAACATTCATATTGACAGCGATATATAGGCCCCCATCTACATGTGAAAAAAAATTCAATGAAAATCTAGAATTCTATCTCAAACTAATCCATAAAAAAACAGACTTCATTATATTGCTTGGAGATATGAACGTAAATATCCTAAGCAATGATGGACAAAGTAACGAATACTTGAATATAATGGAGATGGAGGGCTATATATCACTCATTAATAAACCAACAAGAGTACAGAGAAATGCGGAAAGCTGCATCGATCACGTGTTTGTGAAAAATAACATTTCTCATGACAAATTCAGCTATATCCCTATCATCGCAGAAACGACAGTCACCGACCACTTCTCCACAGTGCTACAAATTTCCTTTCCTAGAACAGAAAATAAAATCATTAATCATAGTATGAAGAATCATGTAACGGTCTTAAATAAAAATATTAAAAGAAAAAATTGTAAGATAAAAAAATAAGAAAAAATTAAAAAATTTTATTGATAAAAAACTTACAGAATAATGAAATCGAATCCTACTACAGACAACATTGAATCTTTCAAAAGATACCGTAATAAACTAACTGAACTAATAAAAAAAGCCAAAGAAAGTTATTATAAAAAAAAAAACCGACTCCAGCTTTTGGAAATTTTGAAAAAATAACTGTAATCAAACTAAAAAACAAGATATCGATGAAATACAAAGAAAAGATGGAGTTTTGACAAAAGATAAAAAAGAAATTGCAAATACATTCTGTAAGTATTTCAGTGAGATTGGGGGAAAATTAGCAGACCAAATAAATGCGGAAAATAGCAAAACTGAGACCGAAAAAGAGTTGTCAAATTTAATCTTCCTATCTGAAACTGATCCAAACGAAATTGCTGAAATCATACATACTCTCAAAAATAAAAAAAGCCCCGGTATCGACAACATATCCACAGAAACACTTAAACTCCTGTGTGACAACATAACCGCCCCAATCAGCTATATAACAAATTTACCCTTAAACGGAGTGTACCCAAAAGCCCTCAAAATAGCTAAAATCATACCGGTTTTCAAAAAAGGCATTAAAGAAGGATGTGGGAAACTATCGACCAATCTCACTTATCTCGAGTTGAGGAAAAATTCTTGAAAAAGTACTCAAAAAAGGATTGAAAGCTATTTGTCAAAATACGAAATCTTATCTGACAATCAATTTGGTTTCAGAGAAAAAAAATCCACACAAGATGCCCTTGCAAAAATTGTATCTAAAATAAACAATGCCATCGCTCCCGCTATCTGTGTATTTGTAGATCTACGAAAAGCGTTCGATACTGTTAGCCATACCCATCTACTTGATACAATGGAAAGAATAGGTTTCAGAGGAATTCCTTTGGAATTGATGACCAGCTATCTCAATAGCCGAGAAACGATTTACCTATATTGAAGGAACACTGAGTGAAAAAGAATTGGTAAACTACGGAGTACCACAGGGAACAGTTCTCGGACCACTATTATTTAATATATACCTAAATGGACTATTCTCAATAAAAGTAAAAGGCGATGTTGTTAGTTTTGCTGATGATACAGCGATTTTCTATGAGGATATAAGTTGGCAAAAGCTGAAAAAAAGCGTGGAAGAAGACCTACCCCTGATTTTTAATTGGTTCAGTGCAAAACAACTCACAGTAAACTACAATAAAACTCACTTCCTGCCTTTCACATCTTATGCTAAGTATCTACCAACCTTCAACTCCATATCGCTAGACTTGAATGGCGAAACCATCCATATATCTTCTGTCCAACAACTCAAATATCTGGGTGTATTCTTGACAGACATCTAAAATGGAACATACACACTAACTACGTACGAAAAAACTAAGGAGTATGCTGTATAAATTCAAGCATCTCTCCCAAATACTGGGCACAGACCATTTGAGAATTCTATATCACTCACTCGTAGAATCCCATATACATTATGGTATACTAACTTGGGGAAGTACCACAGCGAATCACCTCCTGAACCTGCAAACGGTACAGAAATTAATAATCAAGAGAGTCTATAAATT
Organism: Gonioctena quinquepunctata; assembly: GCA_018342105.1. Lineage (NCBI taxonomy): Eukaryota > Metazoa > Arthropoda > Insecta > Coleoptera > Chrysomelidae > Gonioctena > Gonioctena quinquepunctata. The sequence goes on along the minus strand of JAFIRS010000074.1, from coordinate 53,758 downwards.
ACCCTGGACCTACCCCACTGAAAATCTATTTGTAGAAACAAAACTATTTGATATCAGACAATTGTTTTGCCAAACGCTTCTCATTAGACAACACCAACATAAAGATGAATTATTGGAGATCCAACATTACCACAACACTCGCTATCGAAACAGTGTATCCGCAATCCCAAAAATAAATAAAACGATTGCTCAAAGGTTTTACATACTTGGGTGGAAGGCGTACAACCTTACCCACTTCAATTAAAAGAATAAAACTTATTCAAAAAAAAAGTTAAAATGTGGATCCTCAAGAAAAAAAATAAAAGTTTAATAGTTTATGGTTTATTTATGTATATGTATATATGTGTGTATATATATGTGTATATATATATATATATATATATATATGTGTATATACAGTGCTAGTCAAAAGTCCCCTCCCCCCCTCGTATCTTTTGAAAGGGTAAACTTATAATAATGAAATTTGGAGGGTGGAAATAAACGGATGTAGGCTTCTCAACTGGTCATAACAGGTGACGCAATAGTCATAAATGACGTCACAAGGCCACTGTGACCAATAATTTTAAATGGGATCCTATGGCAAGTGACAGCTCGTTTGAAAGGTATTGAAAATACCTATTCAGTCATACCAATTTTGTTTGGGTTTCGGCTGATTTTGATTGATAAATTGAAGAAATACGAAAATTATAGTTTCGCATTTAATTAATAAAGATTTAAGAACCAGTTCTTATAATAAGTGTTCAAAATGTGCTCCATCTACTTCCTGGCAGTAATGCAGCCTATTGCTAAACTCTTGTCGTACTCGTCCCAGTGTGTCAGCGGAAATTGCCCTACATTCTTCAACAATTCGTTGTTTCAGAATGGCAATACTGTCAGGTGCTGTAGCGTAAACCTTAGATTTCAAGTACCCCCATAGAAAAAAATATAATGGTGTAAGGTCCGGTGACCGAGCTGGCCATTCGATCGAACCTCGTCGTCCAATCCATCTACCACGATATTCTTCATCTAGGTAACGTCTTACTGCACCGTAATAGTGTGCAGGAGCACCATCTTGTTGAAACGTTATTTCCAAGTTGTCGAGTTCATCTGGATTATCTTCTAGAGTTTCAAGAATTAACGCCTCAATATCATTTTGTAACATCTCCAGATACAATTCACCGGTTAAGTTAGCATTGAGAAAAAGAGGCCCAACTATGTGGTTTCCCAAAATACCTGCCCAAACATTTACTTTTTCTGGAAATTGAGTATGTTTTTCACGAAAGATGTGAGGATTTGTGTCACTCCAATACCTCACATTTTGAGTGTTAACATTTCCATTGAGAAAGAAAGTACTTTCGTCACTAAAACAAATTGTCTGTATGTAGCCTGGTTGTTGGTTCATTTTATTGGACATAGTTTCACAGAATTCTAGTCTTCGGTCGGGTCATCATCTGAAAGTTGGTGCACCATTTTTAATTGTATGGATGAAATTTGTTTTAGCCAACACCCTATGTACTGTCCTTTGACTGACTTCACAGATAGACGCAACTTGGGCTGTGGAAGAAGTAGGGTTTACTACCATTTCTCCAATTATGTCAATTTTTTTGTCATCACTAATTGTTGGTCGACCAGATCGTTTGGCATCTTGAACACTACCTGATGCTTCAAACTTCCGAAGAAGCTCCCTCAAATAAACCCTCGATATAGGGCGATCGGGGTACCTCTCATTAAACAGTCGTTCCGCTGCATGGAAATTGTTTCTACATTCACCAATTATTAAGATAGCTGCTACTTTGTCGGCTACAGTACGTACCATTTTGCCTATGTAAACACTTAAACGTCTCGTTAAACAATAGCTTAGGTAAATTTTCAAGGTATAAACACTTTTGACAAGTAGAGAATTCAAACACGTCAACCTTTTTGACAATTAACCAGAGGCGTACTCTAAAATCTTTATTAATTAAATGCGAAACTATAATTTTCGTATTCCTTCAATTTATCAATCAAAATCAGCCGAAACCCAAACAAAATTGGTATGACTGAATAGGTATTTTCAATACCTTTCAAACGAGCTGTCACTTGCCATAGGGTCCCATTCAAAATTATTGGTCACAGTGGCCTTGTGACGTCATTTATGACTATTGCGTCTTTTGTTATGACCAGTTGAGAAGCCTACATCCGTTTATTTCCACCCTCCAAATTTCATTATTATAAGTATACCCGTTCAAAAGATACGAGGGGGGGAGGGGACTTTTGACTAGCACTGTATATGTGTATATATACAGAACGAATTTGTGTAGCTGTGTATATTTGTAAAGTCAAATCTACATGTATATAGTCATAAGTGTGTATATATAAGGTGTATGTGCATAAAAATGATATATGTATCTCTATGTGTGTATATGTATATCTTTGTTTACGTGTATGTATAAGTTTGTGAACTTGTATGTAAATTCTTCATATTCTTAACGTACAGGTCCCACCTTTGTTGAATATGAATAAGCACTAACCTGAAAACTATTATACTACATTGAACATAAGCAACCCTCGAAAACTAGCTTCCTATTCACTTTATGTACCCCACGATGCCTTCCTACAAGTACTTACTTTTAGAAGGTTTATTCTACATTCATTTCCCATCATATCTATAATGTATTGATTGACTGACTTTTTTGGAAATAAATATTATTATTATTATTATCCAAAAGAAATGACGAAAAACCTTCAGCCGTAGTCTCAATAGATAACAATTGTTCGAAGGTTGTAGACGATGTGTTAACTTGACCACCAGTTTCGGACGTCGATCGTCTTAATGGATTTGAAAGATTTTCACGAAGTTTCGATTGCTTATGAAGTCTTCAGGTCAATACTATTTGAATATTTCAGTCCCCACGTTGGACGTCCGAAACGAGAACAATCACTAGATAACATCTTCAGATTATCACATTTTTCAGGTACAGGCTATCCAGATATAGAAATAATGCTGATCGCAGCCAATGCTTCAGCCGGTCTATCCCAAAGATCATTCTCACTGACCGATCAAACGTACGAAGATCTCTGGAAATACGTCGATAGATCACATAGTTACATCATGTATGTAGTCGCCCTACATGCGGAATCAACAGGCATAGTAAGATTGAATAGCTCGGATCCTTTCGATTATCCTATAATCGATACTAGGTACCTAACTGATCCTGACGACAAAGATATCAACACCCTGTTAGAAGGAATTCAGCTCGCACTCAAGCTCTCTCAGACTAAAGCTCTACGAAAAATCGACTCCAAGCTAGAAAGTCGACCGCTAAAAGCTTGCCAAATGTACAAATTCATGAGCAAGGAATACTGGTACTGTGCCGCTCAGCAACTCACCATGAACATCTACCATCCTGTGTCGTCATGTCCGATGGGTCCGAGTCCCAAAAATGGCGACGTGGTTGATTCGGAATGCAGGGTGCACGGAGTTCAACGACTGAGAGTTGTAGATGCCAGTGTCTTCCCTTTTCCTTTGGCTGGACATCCGAATGCTGCTACTGTTCTCGTTGCTGAGGTTGTGTCAGATTTTATCAAAAATAAACATCTTTGAGTCGGTATTCTTCATTTCTCTTGTGGAGAAGGAGTCTTTGCTTATATTCTCAAATACGGGGAAACAATTGTCCCGCAAAACGATTCGAAACGAAATTGTTCTGAAAAGAATGGGAACCAAAGATTTGTCAAAAATAATTGAATGAAAACGTATGTGCGGTCGGAAGAGTGTGCAAAATATGAGGACCGCATTCTGTACATAGTTTTGAACTCAGTAAAGCTTGCAGATTATGATTCTGAATGTTGCCAGGAGGTTCATTGCTCCATTCATTTTTGATACGCCATCCCCTTAGATATCAAGTAAATGGACTGAAAAAATACTTTGGAACTGTTTTAATGATTGTTTCAGTGACAATATCCAATTGTTTCTTTTGATTGAAGATATTTATAGCTAGTCAATTGAAAAAAAAACCAAAAAGTTATTTAAAAATTATTTAATACGAAAAAGCAAATTTTAACATAGGTCTTTGGAAGTCGGTGGCTGAGGTATAATCGGACTAAATCCAACAGTAGAAACAGGTGAGGTTTCAGACAATAGTATTTGTTGAAATGGAGTCCATCCTGATATCGAGTTTGTAGATGGACGGCAAAAATTAGTTTCTGTTAGACTAAATTGCAGTCTACATAAGACCCTGAGCAATTGATTTGTTGAAAATATGAACAGGATAACTAGATAAAGAGAAATTTGTTACGAATCCAAGAGAGTCCACCATCCGCCAACAGGTGTTTCATGGTTTCATATCAAATATCCCGTAGTGTTAATACCTACCGGCAAGTACGAAAATGTGAAAAGCATCAAATTATAGGTAGTGACACCTACAATCTGTGCGGTGAAGCTTTGACCTAATGTCGTGGAATTTTAATGGAACGAAATTTCTTGCACATTAATAGGTCACCAACAGATGTCAGCATAGGTCAACCCACGACACCAATAGTCGTACTCCTAGTGCGTTCAGAGTAACGCAATAACACTACGAGATATTTGATACGAATTTGAAAGAGACCACAAGCCGTCCCGATGATTGGGAAACCATGAAACAGCTGTTGGCGAATGGTGGACTCTCTTGGATTCGTAACAAATTTCTCTTTATCTAGTTATTCGTTTTGCGTTACTCTGAACGCACAAGGAGTACGACTATTGGTGTCGTGGGTTGGCCTATGCTGACATCTGTTGGTGACCTGTTAATGTGCACGAAATTTCGTGCCATTAAAATTCCACGACATTGGGTCTAAGCTTCACCGCACAGATATAGTGTCATTATCTATAATTTGATGCTTTTCACATGAACAGGATGTTCATAAAATCAGATGTGGAATCATCTGCGACTGAAAGATAAACTTTAGTCACTATCTTCCATCGTCAAGATAATTTCTTGTGGGGTATTCATGTTGAAAAGGGAAACATTCTTAATTGAGTATTGAATAGAAAATGTTTCCCTTTTCGACCCTGAGCAAATTATAAAATTGTTCTGACTATTTTTCAATAAATAGCTACTGTACTTATAATAAAGTAATGAAGGCTGCATACCTTTTTGGAAATGAAGAATTTCTTGACAGTTTGAATTTTGTGACTCAAACCTGTTCTGCTCTACTGTAGGCTTCATTTTGATCAAATTTATTTCATTTTCAATATTTCTTCAAATTGATATACCACCATTACTGTAACATGGATCGAGTCTTTTCCGCCTGATGTTTCTTCATTGAAATCATTGTTATCTATAGCTTTTACAGACAAGACGCGGCAACATCCAAGTAGTGAGAAGCGATACACAGATGGCAATTTAGATAAGAAAGTTTGGAAGATCATACCAGACATAGAAAGATGGAAGATTTATGGTCTGTTTTGATTCAATGTTTTCAGTTTCATCTTGTCAACAGTTGGATATTTTTTTCATTCTTTAATTTCTACTCATATCCAACCTACCAGGATCCCTTTGAAAAAAAATACAAAGATTTCAATTTTTTATTATGCGCAACTAGCAGAATCTTGTTAGATATCATTTTGTATAGTGGGAGGAAAACATGGTGGCATGGAAAAAAGTGTAGATTGTGTTGTTGTTTAGACACAGAATAAATTAAGGGGGATACAGGCACTACCAGAAAAAATTGCAGATGTCTTGAATGATACAACTTAGCATGTGTATACTTCATTCTGGAAGGGACAACCGATAACGAACATAATAACGAAGCTTCACTTTGTAACCAAAGTAGGTCAAATCTTGTATAATAGAAAAATTCAACTGACTCGTTTACATATGAAATATGAAACACGTGATAAAGACAGCGGAGTTTCGGTAAAGAAATTTGCAAACATTTTTCAGAACACCTACAGCATGGCTCACTTATTTTTCCTTCGGAGTACATTAGATTCCCAGAAAAAAAAAACTCAAGTAGAACAAACAGTGCCTGAATGCGAATTCTCAAACTACTTCCCAATATTCTCAGATATCCAATTACTTATCGCAACCCGAAATAGTCGAAAGTTATTCATCTGGACATAAACGACTGATAACTGAAAATTAAGAAACTGTTATGAATATTATGCTGTTTACGATTGAAAATCCAAGAATGTTATTACCGCAAAGAGGAGAAAATCTTGGTATATCCGATCGATCAATGAGAAGAGTTCTAGGAAATAATAAATTCAAACCGTATAAACCAAAATTCATACACACTTTGAAACCGAGAGATCCAGATAATCACTTGGATTTTTGTTTCTCATTACAATCTATAATGGAATACAGTTTTCAAAAAAAAAATCTTTACAGTGACGAGTCAACCTTCACATCAAATGGGGTAGTCAGCTCCCAGAATTGAAGGTGGTGGGCAGATAATAATCCCCATTTTAGGATACAAAGTTAACGTCTGGTGCGGAATTCTTAATGACATTATTGTTGGACCAGTATTTTTCTGACAACCACTGAATTCTGCAAGATACTTAAGAATGCTGCAGACGTTTCTCTCCGATTATTCAGATGATATTCCTCTGGACATGAGAGCTGGAATGTATTTTCCACAAGACGGTGGTTAAACGGAACATTTCGAAAACGATGGATTGGAAGATATTCCAACAACGCTTGGCCCGCCCGGTCACCGGACCTCACTCCTTTGCATTTTTTCTTATGGAGATATCACAAACAGAAGGTATATTCAGGAAGACCATTTCAAAATATACGTCATTTGGAGAATACTATCAGGGATTGTATTCGGGGAATAGCTTCCCAGATACTAAGAAATGTTCATGATGCAATACACCGCCGTACTATGCAGTGTATTGAGAATGGAGGACTCCACGTAGAATAAAGCATAGGACATATTTGTTTCAAAAAATGTTATTTGTATTGTGAAAATGAATTAATTGGCATTCTGGCATCATACCTTGGAGACAATTCAGTTTTATTTACTATTTGCAGCAAGATTTTGTGAAATTCCGTCACATAATTCAATTAATGTGATTTTCCGATAGAGGGGAGGAATGAGAGAACATAATATCATTCGTCCAGCATGATATTCCTTATGTTGTACAGGGCGATGAGGAAAAAATTGGAAAAAAAGTTGAAATATGAAATTGGTCATAGAGGTGGCTATGATTCGAGTTTCTGGATCAACATTTCCCCATGAATTTGAATCTACCGTGAGAAATAAAGTAATGGGATATTATTATTTTGAAAACAAAGCATGATTTTCTATCTCCCTCGTATAGGGAGCTGCAATTCAGGATTGGGATGAAGCAGAGGTTTTTATCACAAATGATTTTTTTTGAGAAATCAATAAAAAAAAAGTTTTCCATATGCTGCGAACTTTATGCTGGACACTGTATATTATATACAGTCGAAACCGGATATAACGACCGTATAACTAAGGACGCTATAACCGATCGTTGTTATAAGCAATATATTTATTTTTATTCCATTGAACATTTAATTTATATATGATCTGAGTTTTTTCTTCGATATTAAACGCTTTTATCTTTTTTGCGAAATGTATAAACGTTTTTCTATAACGATTTCATGTGTTTTATATTTTTTTTACCTAACTGGGAATTACTGTGCTTACAGTTGCCATACCAACTTCAGTGACTGTTGCACGTTTTCTTGCCATAATATTTCTCTGTATTACATAGTGTAATTTTTATTCAGGCAAATAAACGTTATTATTATTATTATTATTATGAAGGTGCTGGAAATTTTTCATCTATGTACTTTCAAACATAGGGTCCACCGTGTATACCCAAAATAGCCTAATTTCGCATACTAATTGACATTCACTCTGTTACTTAATAAAGAGTGCTGCGGACTAAAATAATAGCTCATAAATTATGTGGTTCTTGTTCCCGTTTCTCGTTTTCTTTGTTCGTACAGAATGTTCAGGAGTACTTACTGAACAAGTCGAATATTATGAAAAACTCATCGAGGAGAATCTTAAAACGGCAGACGAATATATATTTCCAACGAATGCCAGAAGATATGAGGCGAAGCAGAATGGGTTAGTTGGTAAGTTTGCAAATTGGAAAACCGGGTAACCATGATGAAATTTTCTGAGATTCAAAAATAGAACTTCAATATGGAAAGTTCCTTGATTGTTAACTTTTCGTAGTTCAAGTGACAACTGTGCATTTTTTATGTCTAATTGGAAATGATCTGAGCTGGCAATATTCTCGTTTGGTATAAAAAAAATATTGAAAGTGGTAGGGATACAGACAATTGCTCAGTTCAGTGAGTCTGTTGATCAAAACAGCTAACACAACAGTTACCCCAGGAAGCTTTGAGGTAACATCGCATAAAAAAATTGAACCGCACTTCCCTTATTTTATTTGATTTGTTAAAAAATTATTACAAATGAGAAATCAATCTCTGAAAAACGCAATGAACTACAATTTTTTTAAATAAACAGGACCCTTCATTTCATTTTATCGAAAAAGTCGCTCAAAATCATGAACATTAAGATATCGTCGAAGTTTTCAACGGATGGAATAACTATTCGAACAGTCAATGAATTTTATATTAAATCACCTATGCTGAAAACATATTTCGCCTGAAAAAACAATTACTTATCAATAGAGTCATAGCAGACAGAGACGCATGGAAGGGAGAACCTCCAATTGATGCACAAATTGCCTGCTACACAGACGGCTCAAAAACCAAAGAAGGTGTAGGAGCAGGGATATATTCAGCCAAGCCAAAGACAGGAGTCTCACTGAGCTTAGGCAAATATGTGGCGATATTCCAGGCAGAAGTTACAGCAATACACCACTGCTTAGAGGAGTTACTAAGGCAATAGTTTAAGAAAAAGACCATTGACGTATACTCTGACAGTCAAGCGGCTATTAAAGCAATCAGCTCCATGCAAGTTAACTTCAAACTTGTCTGAGACTGCTTGGAAGCCCTGAAAAAGGTAAGCGGTGGAAACAGACTATCTCAGGCTACAAGGGCAACGGAGAGGCAGATTCATCAGCCCAAGAAGGAGCACGACGTGTCCCAATTGGCCCAGAACCTCTTTGTGGCACAGCGAAAGCGTTGCGAACAACACAAACCAATAATTGATTGAAAGAACAATCTCAAGAATGGTGAAACAAGACGCCAGGCATGAGACAGGCCGAAGAGTTCCTCAAGGAATCATCTCCAAAATTCACAGAGTACCTGCTAAGCCAGAATAGAAGATCAACCGGGATCATGGTTGGGCTCCTGACAGGGCACTGCAGACTCAACAAACACATGAACAATATCGGTCTGGCAGAGGAGGAGAGGAGGAAATTCTCATCAGCGCTCATACTGCGCCTTACAAGGCTAAGGTTTTCAACGATAGGGAAGGAAAAACCACAAACCTCCCAATATTCAGGGTGATCCAAAAGTACTTCGGAAAACTCTGAATGAATTGTCCGAATAAATATAAGTTCGGAAACGCTTCGTTTCCAAGACACAGGGTGTTGAAGTTTTATTTTTATTTTAGTTTTTTTTAAATTACTTTCGAAATACTGACCTCAATTCAACGAAAATTGGTATGGAGAGGTTTTTTGAGATGTCGAATTCGAACCTGATGTTATTATTGCTATTACTCGTAGGGGGCGCCACCTACACGTCTTTCCCTTATTTGAAAATTCATAAATTTTCTGAGAGTACTTCTAGCACGTTTTTCAGTAAAAAAAATCAATTCCTCTTTTATATCTACATAAAAAAGCTTCCCCCTGTTACGAGTCGCTATAAGCAACAGTTTTCTAGATATTCGGACTTGAAAATTTCAAGTCGATTATTTGATAAGTTATTACCATTGTTGGATCTTAAGGGGACTGTATGATATGGAATGAAATTGCTTCTTTTCTAATAATAATCACTACTCGAACTCGACATTGAAAATGGTTTATTACTGTGATTTTTACAAGAACTTGAAGCAAACACGTCTAGCTTACAACCCTTGTTGAAACATTCTCATGTTGCATACCATACCATCTGGCAAATGTCTTTCAAAGATATAAACAAACCACAGTGGTAGACTTGTCACAATGGCGTAAACTGTTGTGTTTCTAATCTAAGCTTTCCTGGTCTATGTATGTTTTGTTTTAGTTTTATTCAATTGTGAATAGGAAGTGTACTATGAGAGATGTACTGTCAAGAAAAGTGAAAGTCTGTCAGATAAATATTTTTATTAATAAAGATAATTAAAATAAACAACCATTATTCTGCATTTTTCACAAGAATGCTTAGGAAGTTTAAGTAAGTAGTTTTGGTAATTACATATTATGTGACAGTTAAACGTTTTGTTGTTTTGTTGAAGTTTCTGTAAGTTTTAAAACACTAATTTTGAAAAAATGGATTATTTAAACAATAATGCTCATTTAGTTCATGGCCTTGCGAATGGCAATGCGCGCGAAGCAAGACGTATTCACCAGGAGCGATTTCCTACTCGAGTACTGCCTTGAGCTCCAACATTTACCAGTCTCCACCATAGAGAAACTAAAAATAAAGAGAGTTGTCAAACCTGCAGTAAAAGTTGGCACCACGTTTAGACAGTGGCGACTTATCTCGCAACTGGCCGAACTAAGTACAGTTGGTAAAACCGATTGAGATAAGGCGGGATTTTCAAATGTGTTACTTTCATGATTGATATGGTATATATTTTATAAGTGATCGATATGCCAATCTTTTATTCCATATGAATGGTTGTATCGTATAAAATGCAGGAATGGCAAATCGATCACTAATAAAATATATACAGCAATCGATTCGTAGAATCTGTTAGTTTGTTCGTGGTTAAAATAAAGTGTCAAAGTAAATCTTTATTTCATGATATCAAGAACAAAATGAAACATCTTATAAAACAAGAATAATAAGTTGAACACTATAAAAACACATTTTATTGTATCTAGGACAAGGTAAAACTACAGACAAAACAATAATAAAACTCCGAAAAACAACAAAATTAAAAATATTCTTCAGTCGCTTATCATCAAATCAACCAAAATAAAAACAAATTACATTTACAACAAACCTTCAATAATTTTGTTAATTTATTAGCACAAAGGAGACCATGTACTTCGTACTTCCCTCAAATGGTGATAGGAAATGGAAACTGATGGATGGAAATAAGTACCAGTTTATGAAAAAGTTTCTGCAACTGATGGATGGAAATAACTATCAGTTTGTGAAAAGCAGCTTATATTTTACCTTGTGAAAGAATATTTCGAGGAATTTCAGCGTCAACTCGAATAACAAAACATTCCATTTTCGACGTTGGGTTCATAATTCAAGTCCAATTAACAGTAGAATTATTCTGAAATTATTACGTGGTTTGTCATTTTCTGACAAATGTCGAAATTGGAAAATTATGTCGTCAGTCGTCTGTTGATTGCGGGCAGCACCTCCATGCGCGACTGGCCGTCTCTTTATTTTCAATTTGTCTATAGTCTCCACCGTCGTTTGGCAGAAACAGAATTGGAAGAAGCTGGAAATCCTCAATTTTTAAGATATGTACTCTTCACGGACGGGGCAATACATCTCCCGAAATGCTATCACAAACTTTCATAACAACCATGTTTGGGCTCTGGAAAATCCGCACGCAGTTAGTGAAAGACATTATCAGTATCAATTTTCTGTAAATGTATGGGCGGCAATAATTGATAATTACTTGATAGGTCCTTTCTTTCTTCCGTTCCGACTGAATGGCGCATTTTACAGAGACTGTTTAGAAAATGAATTGCCGGGACTACTTCAGAATGTACCATTAGAAATTCGTATCCGCATGTGGTTTATGCATGATGGGGCTCCGGCCCATTCCAGCGTTGTAGCCAGGGAATTCCTTAGCACTGTCTATCCAAATCGATGGATCGGTAGGGGTGTAGAAGAACCTAACCAGGTGTGGGCACCAAGGTCCCCAGATCTAAACTCGCTAGATTTTCATTTCTTGGGACATTTGAAGTCACTAGTTCATAAAACTCCAGTAGCGAACGAGGAAGATCTAAGAAACCGAATAGTAGACGCCTGTGAAACAATAAGAAACACACCTATAATTTTTAAGCGGGTACAAGATTCAATGACTAGAAGACTGAATGCCTGTATCTTTGCTGAAGGTGCACACTTCAAACAATTCATTTGAATACAATTAAGTTTTATTTATTTTGTTTTATTCTACATATTCTAAATTTCTTGAAATGAAATGTTGATATTTCTCCCAAATTTAATTAAAACAAATACAGATTTTGCACCCTTGATACAAAAATAACTATTCCAAACGAGAAAAAATAATTAGAATAGGTGGCACCCCCTGCAAAAACCAAAACTAGTTACTTGAACGTCAAATTCATTTCCTAAGCATTCTTGTGAAAAATGCAGAATAATGGTAATAACTTCAATACGCATCGATTATCAAATAATCGACTTGAAATTTTCAAGTCCAAATATCCAGAAAACGGTTGCTTATAGCTCTTCGTAACTAGGGTATTAAAAACAACAAAGAATTGAAATGTCCGGCAGATCTGGAGTATATAAACTAACTTGTGGCACTTGTCCAAGTTTTTACATAGGACACACAGGTAGAACTTTCAAGCAACGCATATCTGAGCATACAAACAATTGTTTTGCATGTAGAAAAGAAAGGTCAAAAACTCAATCCACTAGAAAGCTTAGAGGTTAACAAAGACAAGACTTCACAATACTTTTTAAATGGCCAGATTAATTTGAATAATTGGCCCCTTTCAAATCTGTTTACTAGAAATTGAATAGTATTTCGTCCTATGATCACATATTTACCCAAAATTCAACTGACTACCTGCTACTAATATTTATATCGAACACCAGTAATTGTAATCCAGTTCCACTTGAAAAAGCTATGGTGTGGCAAAACACGTGTCGTGGGATTTGTAAACCAATTTTTTGTGAAAATCGTAGGGAAGTGTTATCAGTTGTTGACTTCAATTTTTTTCCCTCTCTGATTCCAACCATGTGCCCAAACAAGTTTAGTTTTTTTATTATACTCATTTAACCAAGCGGTTTCATTCCTAGATTTGCTCTAATTTCACTGTTCCTCTTCTTCTATCCTTCTTACACCAAGCACCCTCCTAAGGTATATCATTTCTGTATTTTTTTTCCTATCGTTCTGTTGATTCTACTTCCTGAATAAGTAGTTTTTGGGTAAATGTTTGAGGTGTTATCGACATATTCTACTATTATTGTACCATTATAATAAGTCTGCCGCGTAAATTGAAAATGAAATTGGATGAAACAAGCTTCCTTGTGAAGCTCCAGATAGCATGACATATACTAAAGTGGATTACATTCAAACTATCGCATGAGCCATAATTATTCCCATCTTTCAGATTCTGGTCTTTTCGATTTTATAATAGTTGGTGCCGGAGCATCAGGAACAGTCACAGCAAATAGACTGTCCGAAATAAAGCATTGGAACGTCCTACTACTGGAAGCAGGGACATTTGGAAATGAATTCTCAGATATACCTGCCTATGGATTCGAAACATCCCTCAGTGATTATGGTTGGGGTTATTATAGCATCCCACAGAAAACGGCATGTTTAGGTAAAAAAACAATGATTCTCCGTTTATATTTCTGAATAATTATTTTTGATTGAGCATTCCTCTGATGAACATGAATCCTTCCAGGGAACAAAGAAAGAAGGTGTCCTTATCCAAGAGGTAGAGGTATCGGTGGAACCACACTCATAAACGGTTTAGCCTATGTCAGGGGAAATCCCATCGATTATGACCGATGGGCAGCCCTTGGAAACCCTGGCTGGTCATACGACGAACTCCTGCCCTACTTCAAGAAGTCGGAAGACTTCCACAAGAACGATGGAGATGCTCCAGTCAACTACAACTATCATGGAACTGGAGGTTATCTGAACGTTGAATACCACAATCCGAGAAACCCCCAACTAGAAGCATTCCTCGAAGCCAACCAGGAGCTGGGATACAATCTCACAGATTATAACAGCCCTCAGGAAATTGGGGTTTCCTCGACGCAATTCAACATGAAACGCGGAAAACGCTCAGATGGGGGAAACGCATTCGTCAAACCAGTTCTGGAAAGAGAGAACTTGAGGATCATGACAGAGAGCTACATCACTCGAATTAATATAGATCCAAAATCGAAACTAGTCACCAGTGTTGTCTTTTCACATGATAACAAGACTCATATTGCGAGAGTGGAAAAGGAAGTCATTGTATCTGCTGGGGCTATAGCCTCCCCACAAATTCTGATGCTCTCAGGTATTGGCCCCAAGAAGCATTTGGAAGACTTGGGAATCGAAGTTAATGAAGATTTGGAAGTTGGAACTACTTTAAGAGACCATAGCCAATTCTACGGCTTAACATTTAGTAGTAACTATTCTAGACCACAAAAATCTTTGAAAAAAGAAATAAGAGAATACCTAGAAGGGTATGGACCATTGGCCATTGCTGGCCCCAACGATGCATTGGGATTTTATCGGACAACATCGGAAGAAAATCCGAGCTACCCTAATCTTGAAATGGTTTTCCTGTCCTCCCCTGGCACTTCCAAGTATATTCAGAAGGTTTTCAGGTGGGATGATGAGGTATACGAAGCTGTTTGGGGTTCCACAGAGCAAGAAAATAGTTTCGTTATCTATTTGATAAATCTACACCAGCACTCTGTGGGTACGGTCAGGCTGAAAAGCAACTGCCCTTATGAGTATCCTCTGATAGACTCAAATTTTCTTTCCGATGAAGGGAACAAGGATGCCGGAGTTTTGATGGAAGGTATAAACTTGGTGGAGAGGTTAGTTGGAACGGAAGCATTCAGGAAAATAGGGGCAAAACTTGTAGCGAAGCCTATACCACCCTGCCAGAAGTATAGAGCTTTTTCGGAAAAATATTGGTTATGTTCCTTGAGGTATCTTACCGCCAATGTTTACCATCCAATAGGGACATGTCCAATGGGACCGGATCCGAAAAGGGGAGCTGTGGTGGATCATGAGTTGAAAGTTCATGGGATAAGGAACTTGAGGGTGGCGGATGCAAGTGTTTTTCCTACGACAATATCCGGTCATACTAACGCGCCATGTGTAATGGTTGGAGAAAAAGTTGCGGATTTTATCAAATCCAAGTACATTCAGTTCGAGTGATTCAAATGAAATATTTATTTATTTATTTAAGATTTTTTTGATGAGGAGTTTATGAGTTGGATTGAGATGACTTGACGAAAAAACTTTTTAACAAAAAATTAAACCGACGAAAAAATCAACTGAAAAGCTAAAAATTAAATGAACCTCTTTAGTCTTAATGATAATTGAGCTCCTAAACTAATGTGAGTAACTAATTTTGAGTCGGCGCCAAACAAAAAATTATCGAAGATCATTATATTACTTTGAAGAAGTAATCAAAAGGCCGCTATGCATCTCGCTGCCATCATTTTACGCTTTACCTAATTCAATTGCTAGTTTGTTTGGCGCCGATTCAGAATTAGTTACTCACATTAGTTTAGGAGCTCAATTATCATTAAGACTAAGAAGGTTTATTTTATTTTTTGCTTTTCAGTTGATTTATTCGTCGGTTTGATCTTTTGTTAAAAAGTTTTTAATTTTCGATTTTATGTGGCTGAAACCTACTAATTACTACCTATTTGATTTTTCATTACTTCCAAAATATTTACCTAGCTTACTTCAACTATTAACTGTTAAGTAATATGATTATCTACATCAACTATTTATTGTTATATAATATAAATTATTTTTGAAAGTTCTGGTTAGTTGATTTCATCACTTTGTATATAATTCCATCCTTTCATAGAATGTAATTATTGTGACGGATGTAGGAGGATCTATCAATATCAACTACATATGTGTGCCAATGTTCACAAGTGAAAAATCAATCAGCCCCTATTTTTCTACCCATAGGGGTGGATTATTCCATTCCAAATTGAAATATGATCAATTATGAGGTATACCCTATCTAATAAAAATAGAATTATCCAAATCGAGAAACACTATGAAGTTATGCCTGATAGAATCGGTTAACGGACCAAAATGTAGATGGTGAACGATCAATATCCTCCATTTTGCTAAACTTAGGGGTGGATTTTTTGTTCAAATCCAAATAGGACCAACTCCGAAGTACACCCTATCCAATGAAAAAAGAATCATCAGAATCAAACGACTCTGTGAAATGTTATGCGTGATCATACATAAAAAAAAATATACGCGTCGACTAGAGAACCTCCTCCTTTTTGTTTTCACCCACTTCCAGACGTCCGAATGATTTGAAATTTGGCAGGTGTACATAATGCATTAACAAAATTTTGTGCGAAAAAAAACGAAATGGCGGCTACAATATGGCGGAGGAGTTTTGTGATTATGGTCCGATTCGCTTCAAAATTGGTATCTGAGGGTTTTTGTGGTCGGAGATTATGATTCTATTGTCAAAATTGAAAAATTCAAGTTGGCGGCTCCAAAATGGTGGACGGGTTTTGTGATTATGGCCCGATTCTATTCAAAATTGGTGTGTGGGGGTTTTTGGAGTCGAACATTTTGATTCTTTCGTGGAAATTGAAAAATTCAAGATGGCGGCTGCAAAATTTCAATAAATATAAATTAATAATAATGTAGATAAGAAAACAAATTATTTCATTCAAAAAAAGCGTGGGGTGCTTTTTAAGATTCAGATTAAGCACCTCACGCTATTTTTTAAATAATTTTTTTTTATTTACATTATTATTAATTTATATTTATTAAATTTTTTTAAACTTTTCTCAATTCAAATTTATTAAAATTCATTTTCAATTTTTTTAGTTTGGTTTTCTAGAAAATCGTGTTTTTTAGTTTTTTAAACTATTATTTATTAATTTTTTAGTTCGCTTTTTTTATAAAAAGCGTGTTTTTCAGTTTTTTCAAACTATTATTTTTATTTCATCGGTTAAAAATTATAGAGTGTTTAGTTTGATTCCAATGATGTCATGTCAATCACAGTTGTTTATTGTATAAAATATCCTTCAATGTATACTATCAGGCATTTGGCTTTTTACTTTTACCATCCTCGTGAATCATGATATACTGGGTGCCCATTGGCAAAGTTACACCCAAAATAACTTGAAAACATTTTTTGCGGTTGGGGGACCCCTGTCAGGAACGAAGTTCTTTACGCTCTTTCTTCAACTCCGAGTTTTCTATTCTATCACATTTAATTGTCATTATACCATGCAATACTATACCTATATATCTTTTTTCCAAACTCCTCCGCCAAACTCCTCCCCAAACACCCGACAGATGACTGGCTTTCTCAAGACTTCCCCGTTTTCCTTAACCGAGCGTGAATTCTTGAAAATGTTTTTGAAGTAGGAGTTGTGTGGTTCAGATAACGCTCCTCATCAAACATCTAGTCTCATATGCATTTCCGTTAGAAAGTCCGTATGTAAAATGTATGTCAGCATGCTCTGCATTGGTAAAGTTTACCATTTTTTAACAAATAATCACAATAATAATAATTAAAACTATTCAACTATGCGTCAAGATATTATTTTTGACATGACAGCACAAAAAAAAACATTGGAATAAACTTGCTAGACTACTTGATACTTTCATTTTCAAAGAGTTCGCGAATCAATGAGAAGAAGATTGGATGCATCGATTAATTTAAATCAAAATATCTCTAAAACGGCTGCTTGTAGCGACTTTTGAAATGCACCCTTTTTTCACGATAAAATGATAGAGGAATCGATTTTTATTCTAAAAAATGTGATACATACATGCACGACAAAGAGACAGAGACCTGTAGGCGGCGCCCCCTACAATTAAGGGCCAAACTAAGATCACATTTGAATATCTCATTAAAAAATCATCAAATACCAATTTTTGTCCAAATATCGACCTTGTTTTGAAAATTATTCACGAAAAACCAGAATAAAAACTAATTTTCAACACCCTGTATATAAAAAATGAAGGCCTTGCGAATTTTTCACCTTATAAATAACTGAGGAATCGTCCTGTGAAATATCGGACACTTATTACATAACACCCTGTATAACAAGAATACATTTGAACTTTTTCTTCATCAATGTAAACCATTTTGATTATTCCATTAAAGAAATGTCACTAAACAAACATAATATAGTTGCCATTTTCATAGCTTACCTTTGAAATGTTAACTTTCTTAGGATAGGTATTTGGAGTAACAACTAGTCTAACTATGTTGAGAGAACAATATTATTCCAAAAATTTAATAATATACAGGGTACCCCAAAAAAAATTATCCCCTGACATCTGCACGCTACTGTATTTTTCATAGCATTTTATCAAAATTCATAACCACAAAACTTTTATATTTAACTTTGTTTTCTATAGGCAATGATAACGATGATAAGTGTTTAATGTACAGTGAATAACCTTGTACAAGTTTCATGAAATATATATTTTCATATCTTCAATACTTCTGGAGTTATAGCTCAAAATAATAACATTCGGAGAATCTTTTAATTTTATTTTTTATTTTTAGTGCCGTGCCATAGTAAAAAATAACATAATGGATAGGTACTTCATAATTCCGAATTCCTGAATCCAGAATTTCAGCTGTTTTGAAGTTTTTTGTTAGGTTAATAGATATATAATATAATAATATAATAATATTTATTTTATTATATTATATAATAATATTTATTTACCAATTTTTGTTACATATAATTTTAGGTTATACTTTCAAACTATAAGTAATTTAACAAAGATCCCATAAATCTCGAAGTTGTACATGGGAATAGTAGTACAACATATATAAATAATTGGGATATTTAGACAATATACACGAAAATATACAAAATACAGAATATACACGAAGGGATATACATTTTTCCAGGAAAATAAAAGCTTGAAAAAAAGAAACAGTATCCAATGGATAAATCAGGTGAAAAGCCTTGAGATGCATGGAAATATTAACTCACTAAGTTCAGTGAAGAACTTGTCCGCGAGTATACCTCCATCTTTCATTTCTTTGTGTGGTCTGAATATTTTTCAAAGGATACAGGTATATCATTGAAGTTTTGTTTGAATATTTTTCAAAGGAAACAGCGCTGGTTAAAAAATAAAAACAAATATAAATATAAAGAACGCTGCTTATATAACAAAAAATTAAACCGACGAAATACGGAACTGAAAAGTAGAAAATAAAATAAACCTTCTTAGTCTCGATAACTAATTTTGAGTCGTCGCCAAACAAACAAGCAAATGAATTAGGTAAGGCGTAAAATGATGGCATCGAGTTGGGCGGTGATGTTCTGATAATTTTTTTGAAGTAATTCAATGATCTTCGTTGATTGTTTCTTTGGCGCCGACTCAAAATTAGTTACTTACATTAGTTTAGGAGATTAGTTATTGGGACTAAAAAGGTTTATTTTATTTTTTACTTTTATTTTTAATTTTTTTGTGGCTGAAATCTACTAATTACTATAGTTTTCCCAATATCAATTGCAGAAGCATAAAAAAGTCTTGCGGCGACATTCTATGAGCAGCAGTGGCGGAGATAACTAATTTCATTAAGATATTTTAAGATTTTAAAAATACTTCATAAATAATGAACAATAAAAAAAATCAAAGACAAGCTTTTATTTATACAAATACATTAAGAAAGAAAAAGAATGTCTTTCATTATTTGATGTAGGTTATTATTATATCCTAAAACGTATTTCGATCGGCACACACCAAGACCACAGACGCTACAGGTTTTTAATCTTTCAGAGCTATTAAAACACAAATATAACGCGTGATTTATGACCTCCCATCGTATAGACACACCCCCAAGCATTCAACTCGATTCGATTGGCTCAGACGAATCGGTGACAGCAGTCACTCAAGTCCACGTTGACTATCTTCCCTTCGCCGGCGGCGAATGTTTACGAGTAGTACACATTATTTTTCGTTCCGTTTCTTCGCATATACGCTCGTGTTAGCGAAGTGAGTTTTTATTTGCTCCCTATAGAAACAGCTTCTGCAATTGATATTGGATGGACTATAACTGCTTGTTTTTTTATTACTTCCAAAATACTTACTTACTCACCTTACTTCAACTATTACCAGTTCAATAATATGATTATCTACTTTTACTATTTGTTGTAATATAAATAATTTTTTTGTTCTGGTTAGTATATTTCATTACTTTGTATATCATTCCATCCTCTCATAAAATATAATGATTGTGATAATGACATTAGCGATCTGTCATTGTCAACTACATATGTGTGCCAATGTTCACAAGTGAAAAATCAATTATCCCCTATTTTTCTACCCGTAAGGGTGGATAATTCCATTTGAAATCCAAATACGATGAACTATGAGGTATACCCTATCTGATAAAAGAAGAATCATCCAAATAAAATCCCAGTCAAAGTTATGCCTGATAGAATCGGTTAACGGGCCAGAATTCAGAGGGTGAGTGATCAATATCCTTCATTTTGCTACCCTTAGGGGTGGATTTCATCTTTTAAATTCAAATGGGACCATTTTCGAAGTACACCCTATCTACTGAAAAAAGAATTGTCAGAATCGGACGCCTCAGTAAAAAGTTATGCGTGATCATACATTAAAAAAATTGTGAAAAAAATATATACGCGTCGAATAGAGAACCTCCTCCTATTTGGTTTCGTCGGTTAAAAATTACAGAATGTCGTTCAGTTAAAAACACAATATTTACATGAAATCACATAATAATAGTAAAAGAGTAGATACAGTAAATGACATATTCGAAAAGGTTTCAATTAAGTGGAATGAGGGAGATAGCAAGTATAATGAATCAACAGTTGATAATGCTGTGAATTATTGTTTTATCGGTATCCAGGATCCAAAAATTCAATTTCCTTTTTAGTAATGATTCTGAATTTCATCAGATAATAAACGGAGTAAGCGAGGAGCAAGGTGAGTGAAGCATCTCTGATCAACTGACTTATTTGCTTTGGGCATGAACACATTGATCCCTTTGTTGTTCCTGGTGGGATATGTATGGTTCACTGAATAGATATATGTTTTATTCCCAGAAACGAATTGAATAATCGTTTCACAGAACAATTGTCTCATGTCGAGTAGTCCGGATTCAGAGAACAGTTGTTCAGTTGAGTAAGTTTTCGGTTTTCCAAAAAATTATTTTGTTGAACCATTTTTGGAGTACCTCTAATGGTTTAAGATGACAACTTGGAATGCCTCCCCAGCCAATAATACCGTACTGAATGATGGATTCTACTAAAGCATGGTACAGGATTTTGAGATGTGTGAACCCTAAAAATTTCTTGAACTGCCAGAATCTGTATATCAGTCCACGGGTTTTCTTTACTACAATAACAATGTGTATGTCCCACCTAAGAAACGAATCAATATGAATTCCTAGATATTTCACCGACCTCTCTAATGGGACATCTACATTGTTCAACGTGAGGGTATCGTAATGGAGTAAATTATTTTCGTATGACGTAAATGGGATAACTTTAGTTTTCTCTACGTTTACTGTTAGGACATTACATCTGAACCATTTGAATATATTTTTTAGATCGTTTTCAGCTGTTTTCCGTACTTGTTGCCATGATTCCCCAGTATATATTAACGCCGTATCGTCAGCGAACGAAATCATAGTCACAGAATTTTCTTTAGTAAGTATTTCGTTTTTATTAATTATGAACAGAACTGGGCCTAGCATTGATTGGACTATCTCCTAATAGTATGAACATTTTATTAATCAATAAATGAAGTGGATCAATTAAGGACTCAAAAATCGATATTTCACTTGTCGGTGTCGAAAAAGTATTACTGAATAAAAATTACTATTGTTGAGCAACTCTTTATTAGCTAGCTAACAACAAACACCATTACCAGTATTTTTCTAGCGATTCAACAAGTTCCTTCGGGCTGGTATTCGGCCCGTGCCTTTCCACCGGCTTCCCGTTCTTGTCGACGACAAACTTGGTGAAGTTCCACTTGATGAAATCCCCCAGAACGCCACCTTGTTCGTGCTTCAAGTACTTCCACAAAGGATGGGTGTCGCTGCCGTTCACGTGTATCTTCTCGAACATATCGAACTTGACTTTTTTCGATTTCATAAACTCGCAGATTTCCTCGTTGGAACCCGGCTCGTTCCCGGCAAACTGGTTGCAAGGGAACGCAAGGATCTTCAGCCCTTTGGATTCTCCGTACTCCTCGTACAAGTCGTTAAGTTCCGCGTAGTTCAGTTTTGTGTAGCCACACTCCGAGGCTACGTTGACTATAATACAAACGTGCCCTTCGTAGTCGCTTAGAGGAACTGGGTTGCCTTTTATGTCGTTGGCAGTGAATTCGTAAATGGATTTTGCTGTTTTGTAGTCGACTGAACTGGTCATCTCGATAGGGGATTTGGATGAAGACTGAGAGGGGATTTATTGAAGTGCATTTGCGCCAAGTTGCCTGGTGACGGATCCTATTGTCCTTTACAAACATAAGTGGGTATAACCTGGTGTATTGGATAAATTATCAATGAATAATGGATTGAGAGGCGAGGTGATGCACTTTCTCTGTGTTGGTTCTGATCAAATTTTCATGACTTCCATTTCTAGTTCCAAGAACTAGGGTAATTATTGATTTATCGCCGTTTCATTGAGATTACGTGTTTGCATTTCCATGTTTTTAGGAGCATTCATACCGGGTGACAATGGGACAAGGGCCATGCCTATATCTCCTTCACTTATCAACCGATTTGGATGAAATTCCGTACATAGATATGAGACACAATTTCGGATTGACAGACATATGGAAATGAAATGGCCGACGTCCGGTTTTCCAAAATACCCACCAACTTCGATATTTTAAATGGAACACTCTGTATGTTTGTTGTTTTTCCGATTCTACGGTTCAAATTACATACGACAGTGATGCCAAATTTTTATTTTACAATTGAAAAAAAAAATCTCAATTTTTTTAAGTCTGGGAGGCCTTGATCATGTTAAAACCTATACTAATTTACATCAGTGACTCATAGTTATAGTCATTTCATTGATAAAATCAATAACAAATCCTACAGCAGGAATTGAAATTTTCTGAGCGCATTTTTAACGAAAAAATCATTTTTTCCGAATGGTACCTACCGAGGGCCATCTTGCCATTCGATAGATAATTTAATTACCAACGATATACATTATGTACCACTTTCTTTTTGTTCAAAACGTAGAGATCCATCTAACAAAATGAAATCAATCTGAAAAAAATTGGTAGGTAACATGACATTTTTCCAAACTTTACTTCAGAATGGTAACAATGAATTACCAAAAATAATCGACTTGACAATATGTAATGATCATAAACCCACTACAGAAAATATAACCTTAATATAATCAAACTGTTTAAATAAATCTAATGACTGAAACAGTGAAACATTTAACGTACAAATTATTACCCACAATACCATTATCCTGTTTTCAATAGAAGAGTTTCACAACCATCGAAGAGTCATTTTCCCTAACACATAGACTAGTTCTATTTATTGTACACCTCACATTTATCAGTTCGTGAGCAGGAACTTCCTGAAATACGCGCTCAACTCTATCTCTCAAGTTGGTCTCCTCAAGTATACTTTGGATTTTATGTGACGCCATAAATAAAAATTAATAGGAGTTGAATCGGGCGATCTGGCTGGCCATCTGATTGGACCATTTGTTCCAATCCATCTCTGCCCATAGGTATCACTAAGATATTGCCGAACAATATTAGCATTATGTGGTCTTGCACCATCCTACTGAAAAAACATATTTTTCCTGATGTTCTCAGGTACATCGTTGATATTATTTTGAATATAGTTCTCTAATAATTGTAGATATCTTTGGCCCGTCGAAAGGAATTGGTCCAATGATTCTTGTCCCTATGATTCCTACCCAGACGTTGAATCCAATTCCTTCTTGAAAATAACCTTGTCTCAGCAACCTAGGATTTTCTTGAACCCAATAACTTGTATTATTCCTATTGAACATACCATTATTCGTAAACCTAGACTCATCTGTAAACAGTATCTTCGAGACGAAACCATTATTCAAATCATGATGACGCAAAAGACTATTACAATAAGTTAGTCTGGATCATTTTTATCTAGATGCTGATGTAAACTGCATTCATAGGAGCGATATTTATGTAGGTATTTACAATAGTTTTCTGGCACTTTCCCTGAGAATCCCACATTCAATTTCCAATTCTCGCACTGAGGCAGATGGAGAAAATTGAACTGCTAAAACATTAGTTCCCGCTTTTTCACTGACGATGAAGTGAATGTGATTTTGATCAGCTGGTTCTTTCGTCAGCATCATTTCCAATTTCCGTCTTAACGGAAAACTAACAGCGTATAGCATACCAGCATTGACAGAGTTCTTCTGACATTCTCCGTATATCAATATCATATCGATTTGTTCGTTTCGAGAATAACGATTATTATTTTCCATTTCAAAAAAACTTCTTTTAAACGAAACGAGGTGACAAGTGAAATTGGTATTTCGCTCTTGACATGCCATTAATCACCTACTGTTTTCCATGGTTCCACGGCTACCTTTCATTCCATCAAACCTAAACGGATAACTCATTGGAATTTGTAGGCATCGTATAAAATATTGTACAAATTCATTAATTGATCGTTTCTAGTTTTGAACAAAAAGAAAGTGGTATATAATGTTTATCGTTGAATTGGTAAATAAGTTCTCTATCGAATGGCGAGATGGCACTTGGTAGGTACCATTCGAAAAAAAAACGATTTTTTCGTTAAAAATGCGTTCAGAAATGTTCAATTCCTGCTGTAGGATTTGTTATTGATCTTATCGATGAAATGACTTTTACTATGAGTTACTGATGCAAATTAGTATAGATTTTAACCTGATCGAGGCCTCCTGGCCTAAAAAAAATAGGAATTTTTTCTTTCATAAAAAAATAAGAATTTTTTTTTTCATTGAAAAAAAAAATTGGCAACATTGTCGTATGTAATTTGAGCCGTAGATCCGAAAAACATGAAAAATCGAAGTTAGTGGCTATTCTGACGAAACCGGAAGTCGGCCAACATATCAAAAGTTTGTCAATGCGAAATTGTGTCTCATATCTATGCACAAAATTTCATTCAAATCGGTTGATAAGTGAAAGAGATATTGGCATAGCCCTGGTTCCATCGTCACCCGGTATACCAGGTGACTACTAGGTGAGTCCTATGGTATTCGAATACGTTTCTTGTGACATCACAAATTAAAACTGCCCACTCTCGGCCAAACCCAGACAGCACCGTATATTCCTGGAATATTCCCTACATATCCCCAAGAAAAAGAGTATTGCTTTGTTGGAAATATGAACAAGATGTTCATAAAATCAGACGTAGTTCAATGTCCAGCGTGGCTTTAGCCGGGGAAGTAGTTGTTTTCTGTTAGACATTCACAAAAAATAACTTCATTTATCGTGGATTTTTCAATTCACAGAAAAATCTTTCTATTCAATATAGAATGTTTCCCTTTCCAACATGAATACCCCACAAGAGGTTATCTTGACGATGGAAGATAGTGACTAAAGTTTATTTTTCAGTTATCTGATTTTATGAACATGAATGCAAATTTTCAACAAATCAACTACCTACTTGTTTTTTTATTACTTCCAAAATACTTACTCACTCACCTTACTTCAACTATTACCAGTTAAATAATATGATTATCTACTTTTACTATTTGTTGTAATATAAATTATTTTCATTGTTCTGTTTAGTTCATTTCATTACTTTGTATATCATTCCATCCTCTCATAAAATATACTGATTTTGACGGAACAAGAATAATATCAGTAGCGATCTGTCATTGTCAACTACGTATGTGTGTGCTAATGTTCACTAGTGAAAAATCAATTATCGCCTATTTTTCTACCCGTAAGGGTGGCTACCCAAAAAAAATTATCCAAATCGAAGAACCCAGTACAAAGTTATGCCTGATAGAATCGGTTAACGGACCAGAATTCAGACGGTGAGTGATCAATATCCTTCATTTCGCTACCCTTAGGGGTGGATTTCATCTTTTGAATACAAATGGGACCAAAGTCGAAGTACACCCTATCAACTGAAAAAAGAATTATCGGAATCGGTCGCCTCAGTAAAAAGTTATGCGTGATCATACATAAAAAAATATGATGGAAAAACATAAAATATACGGGTCCCTTTTCATCTCTGAAATATTATCTCAATCTTTCTATGATCTTTCCTCCCTCCATTCTTATATTTCTTTCTCCGTCTGATATTTCTTATTGCCCCTATTTTATTTTTCATCATGTATTCCCAAAATTATTTCCCGATTTTTCCTTCCTTCAATTTTATTTCTAAATTCTTCCAATTATTTCCTTCTTTCCCTTAGCAAAATTGATTCGCATAATTTGCTGATCTACACCGTACTATTCGTGAAGATTTCCACCAAAACTGACAACACGTAACGGATCCACAAATGCATGTTCTCACGCACGAACGAAAATAGCAACGCCGATTGGCGTTGACAAATGTAACCGCAACTAGCCCATATTTCCTTCATATCAACTGCGCGCCATAAAATGGTCGCCTTTGTAATAAATCAAACCGATTCGTTACGCCACTTGGTGATTGTTTTTCTTCCGTGCAAAGGGAAGCTACAACATACTCCAGTGTTTGGAGAATGTTTCTTATACTCAATTGAATATTGATAGAAACACGATTTAAATGAAGTTATTTTTTTTGTGAATGTCTAACAGAAAACAACTAATTCCCCGGCTAAAGCCACGTACATTGAACTACATCCTCTAGATATTCTGAAAAGACCCTAACTGATTAAGACTGGAATAGAAAATCAAATAACTATCTGAATAAAAATGCAAATTTTCAATTTCAGATTTTTCCTTTTTTTCTTTCGAGTTAATGTCATTTCAGAATATCTATCAGATGTAGTTCAATGTCCAGCGTGGCTCCAGCCGGGGAAGTAGTTGTTTTCTGTTAGACATTCACAAAAAATAACTTCATTTTTATCGTGGATTTTTCAATTCACAGAAAAATCTTTTCATCAATATCCTATTGAGAATGTTTCCCTTTTCAACATGAGTACCCATAAGTTATTCCTAGAATATACAGGATATTTCAAAATTCAGTACGTATTTTTTAGGTCAAAATAAGACTTTTTTTCCATAAACATGTGTTCGCAAACGCTTCGTTACCGATCTACAGAACGTTGAAGTTTCAAAATCTTTCAGTTTGTGCGATATTAACATCAAATTTGAAACATAGGTTACGTTTTAGGGTTAACATCATCCAGTATTCCAAGTGATTGTGATAATCTACAGGGAGATATTTTTTCAGAGGTCAAGCCATTTTTCGCGAATAAACTTTTTTGTAGTGCGCCGCTGATAGATTCTACATATAAAATGAATTCTTTGTTTTGTTTATATTTTTTTTTGTCTCCTGTAATTTTTACGCATCTGCGACTGTGTTAAGCCATGTAATTACAGAGAAACTTTCTTCCCTACAAAACAACATAATATGCTTAAATAAGAACGTGATAGCCAGAAAAGGTCAATAGGTTCCACATGCTTGACTGAAACTGATATAATATATGCTCGTAAAAACATAGTTCATCTTCGGAAGACAATTAAATGCATTTAAAAATAATTATCAAGAAACAACCCTTGTACACCGGATTCATAAATAACTCATCTAAGATGGTAAACAAGATTATTGATTGCCACTAGTTTATTTCACAGCGCGATCATAAAAACGGATTCAATGTAATTGTACCACAGATGAACACCATCAATTCGACATTTTATGACCGACAATCGTAAATAAATGGCATTCATTGAAAATTAATCCATTAAGACCATAGATAATAACCCGCGATTTATTCGTGAGTGCATGAGAAAAACAAAACCATTATTTTTACGACAATAATTCATTTTGACAAGAAAAACAATTAAATGCGAACAAAATAAAATTTTATCTCATTTTATAGACCACACCTCCAAATACCGCGATCTGAAGATCTTATAAAAGCGCTAGTTTCATATCAAAATTCAATTCGGTGTTTAGCAGTAGACGAGTATCATAGTTGTTACCCGGTAATATGTCACTCTCAAAAGTGAGGTTAAAAAGTCAGTCGAATCACAGTATCGTACAATAATAATGAGAGTTTCCCAATCAGTGTAGTGAACTTCAGAAAACATGAAACCATAAGCTACTGCAAATCAAAAGTTGAACGCTCCAAGTGAAAGTACATAGTGAACATTAGTTTTTTTTTTCAACCATTGCCTATTTTTGTCAACGCTTCCAGAACAGAGATAATACAACGGAAGTCCGCAATTCAATGGTTCACGATCTCTTAGAAACACCATAGCCATATCGCGCTATACCGGGCGAATAAAATAACCAATTGACGCGGAATTAATTGGAATAATAATAAAATCAAAACTAATTGTCGTGTAAAAACCCACTCCAGTGAATAAGTGTGAAACCAGGGTGAGATATGTAAGTTTCTCTATATTTATGTTTATGGCAAGCCCAACCTTTTTTCTTATGTGCATGGTCTGTAAAAGTATCTCCATAGTTTCAAGTCAACAAAGATCTCAAAAGAGAATTATTTCTAGCCGTTTGTGGCAAGATTGTTCTTTTAGTAAAATTATTTCGATTTTGTAGCCAACTGAAAAATCATCTGCCAATAAGCTACATTCATTTTGTTGTATGAATATTGTTTCATATTATTCGGCTATAGAACGAATGAAATAATTGTGTCAATTTTTTATTAAATATATATGTACCTTCTTAACATTTTATGAGTGCATTATTATTTCATGGTAAATTATTGTTTTTTCGAAATGCCTCCTGAACGGTAGTACTTCCTGGATAAACAACCCATGTTCCAGTATTTGAGAGAAATGAGATTTGTTCTGAGCCGCTCCAGAACATAGTTTCAGTTTCGACCGTCTTCAGATAGTCGATGCTCCCAATACTGTTTTTTCCAATCTAACGAATAATGTCTGGTATTACAGGTGTGGTGTGTTGAGTCACAACACCATGTAGTCTGGGCGTATCAATTGGTGGTCAGGTGTGTGGTTTTCACAACACCCTGTATAGGCCAGGCTTATAACAACTATTATCGGGAAAAAAAGTTAAATCAATTTTTGTAAGTCGCTAGAGATAATGGGCTTTGACTGCTATTTTCATTTTGACGTTTAGGTTTGTTTTGAAGCATGTGACATTATTTGAGAGTTGGTGAATGTCTCATCGTGTATTTGTTTAAACATCAAAATGGAAAATGAACCATATTCATTTGAACATCTGCGGAACTGTATTAGAGATCCTGCATTTTGCTCTCGTATCCTTTTTACCAACGAAGCTCACTTCACACGGGACGGAGTAGTGAATAACCACAACGTTCATATTTGAGCACTAGAAAATCCACACATGAACAGATAATTTCGACACCAGGAACAGTTCAGCGTGAACATATGGGCAGGAATAGTAGGAGATACTTCAATTGGTCCTTTTATTAAACCGCGAATTTTAAATCGTGCCACATATTAACAAAAATAATTAACAAAAAACCTTTTTGAAGACATGCTTTTATTCAAATGCACTAAAAAGTTCAAAATAATTACTTTGGATGAGTGACGTAGACATAGGTTATTCTGTGAGTTATAGATTTGAAAGCTTGTCGCTTTTGTATTCAAACTTAAAAACTTTTGAATTTATAACTCACGAATAACCTACGTCACACAACCAAAATATAATTTTTTACTCTTTAGTGCATTTGAATCTCTTTAAAAGGTTTTTTATCAATTATTTTATTACTCACATTAATTTTTGTTTGCAGATATTTTGATAAAGATATTTTTTTCTTCACATCTCATTGGCTGTTTCTTATGATTGCAACCCCAAGGAATATCATTTGATAAGTCATAAATAGTTATTCACTATATATTCGACCGTTTTAAAATCACTATGTACTCGTTTACAGAATTACATTTCTTATTTTTTTGTGCTAATTATCTTCGACAATTCAAGAATGAAAATTAATTCATTTTCAAAATATGTACAGATGTATTTTACAAGTTATCATCAACCACACGACTTCTGTAAGTGGTTTGTCAATATTTTGATTCCAAAATTAAGCAGCTTCCTAAGTGATATGTTATTGGTTTCTCATGCTGTAGGAATGTATTCAAGTTTATATAAATGATTACAATAATCACTGTTGAATGCAAAAATACACAAGAACACGCGTAAATAGAGATGATTCCATCAACACAGGTGATCATGTGAGAAATTTGATATTAATACTTTTGAACTGTATTTAGTTCCAAGATACATTTTTCAACCTCTGCCCTGTTATGAATTGGCGATCCATCACACTGAAGCCATGAGTTTTGTCCTTCATAATGGGGCACTTCATCTAAATCTTGACTTATTTCATCATTCAAAAACTGCAACTATCTCTGTGAATTTAAATTTTCCCACACATTTGTCGTCAGATAATATTGAACTAATATTGTTTGGCGCCGAATTAAAATTAGTTACATACATTAGTTAAGGAGATTAGTTATTAATAAAAATGTTTAATTTTTACTTTTTAGTTTCTGTTTTCGTCGGTTTAATTTTTTGTTAAAAAGTTTTTTTCAAGGACAAAAAGAAGAAAATGCAAAGGACCCCACACGAAAACATATGGAAAATTGGCTCTCGGTCGAATTGGCTGAAATTTTATTATGTTATAGTTGGATGGGTCATTAGAACAAAGTGTGAGTTCAAATGATTTTGTATATTTAGTTTCTGAGATATAAGCGGCCAAAGTTCGTAAAAATGTCGTATTGGGGTAGGATTGACAAAGAAAAAAACTGTTTTTTAGTCGAAATAAGACAAAGTAAGAATGAAAATATATTGATCGGAACTCATAAACATGTTCAATTATAATGTTATTGGTGATAGTACATTAGGGTGTATACGGGGCATAGTCAAAAAATGGTTTGTCCGGATTTTTTTTCAGCACCATTTCAAAACCAACAAGTTATATTTTGTTAAGATATCATGGTTTCAGTCTATTGTAGGCGAAAAAACGTGTTTTGTTTCTTGACGACTCTCTCTGTTTGAAATAAATATTTTTTTCATTTTCGAGTACCTATACTATACTGAAAACAATTGATTAAATAAAAGGAATTTATAGCTACCTCCCATTGAATAAAAGATAGGGTAACATTCTGATGAACTCAATGGTTCAATATTACCTTTCATTTAGATAAAGGGTGCGTTACATTTTTTTTTAGGTCATTTGCAATGTTTTTATTGAATATCTAGAAAACTGTTTCGTTAATTTGGACCATATTTTACTCACAATATTATGAAAATGTTGACTATCATATACGATAATTTTGTATGTTGCGTTTCTAAGATATGCATTTTTGAAGTTTACGGTATTACGATATATGGGGTAACCTATTGATTTAACAAAATTTTATGGAACCTTTCGACTCATTCAATTTTATTATAAAACTTTTCGAAATCAATTATTTGATACTATAAACAACACAAACCATACTCAACAAAAATTTGGAACTCAACAGTACAGACACAAAAAAAAATCGAATTATAAATAACGACTTCTAACATAAAAAGTCAATCAATATTATGGAAATCATAATATAACAAATCGAAATTGAAACTAATTAGGTATAAACAACATAATCAACAATTTATATAATGGAACTCTCAAAAAACAAACAATAACCAAAACCCAAATTCAAATAAAATTATTAATATTGTTATTGATTGGTCTATTTGCGCAATCTGAAACATTTCCCAATAGTTTATGGCTAGGGTACTTTATTGTTTCTATTTGAAATTGATATGCGTAATCCTGACTATTACGCTGCCGCCTAGCGTCCAGATTTAGGAATGCTATAAAGTATCAACTGTGGATATCCTTCAGTATTATTCCTGATGCACCTTCAAATGAACTTATTCTAGGCTACTACTGTACCTGAAAAAGTGGAGCAAAAACAGTGGGATGCGTACTTTGGTACCTAGGATATGCTCGTCATCAAGAAACAATAAAGTACCCTAGCCATGAACTATTAAACAATGTTATAGATTGCGCAAATAGACCAATAAATAACAATATTAATAAGTTGAATTATGTAAATTGTTGTTTATGTTGTTTAAAACTAATTAGTTTCAATTACGATTTGGAGTTCAATACTACAATACACTATAAGATTTTCCCTACTCAAGGGTTCACTGAAGCACGACGCGTGTTTCGCTATACAATAGCTTCATCAGGTTCATTTCGATTTATTATATTATAATTTCCATATTATTAATTGACTTTTTATGTTAAAAGTCGTTATTTATAATTCGATTTTTTTTTGAGTCTATACTGTTGAGTTCCAAATTGTTGTTGATTGTTGTTTGTGTTATTTATAGTATCAAACAATTAATTTCGAGAAGTTTTATAATAGAATTGAATGTGTCGAAAGGTTTCGTCAAATTTTGTTAAATCGATAGGTTACCCCATATATAGTAATACCGTAAACTTCAAAAATGCATATCTTAGAAACGCAACATACAAAGTTGATAAAACTATCGTATATACTAGTCAACATTTTTAAAATATTGTGAGTGAAATATGGTCCAAATTAACGGAACAGTTTTCTAGATATTCAATAAAAACATTGTAAATGACCTAAAAAAAATGTAACGCACCCTTTATCTAAATGAAAGGTAATATTGAACAATTGAGTTCATCAGAATGTTATCCTATCTTTTATTCAATGGGCAGTAGCAATAAATTCCTTTTTTTTTGTAAACAAAAACTATCTGCCGATTATCAGTATAGGGGTATACTAGAAAATTAAAAAATATATATATTTCAAACAGAGAGAGTCATCAAGAAACAAAACACGTTTTTTCGCCTACAATACACTGAAACTATGATATCTTAACAAAATATAACTTGTTGGTTTTGAAATAACGCCGGAAAAAAATCCGAAAAATCCGATTTTTTTTACTATGCCGCGTATACACCCTAATGTACTATCATCAATAAGATTATAATTGAACATGTTTATGAGTTCCGATCAGTACATTTTCATCCTTACTTTGTCTTATTTCGACTAAAAAACGGTTTTTTTCTTCGTCAATCCTACCCTGATACGACATTTTTACGAACTTTGGCCGCTTATATCTCAGAAACTAAATATACAGAATCATTTGAACCCACACTATTTTCTAATGACCCATCCAACTATAACATAATAAAATTTCAGCCAATTCGACCATATGTTTTCGTGCGGGGTTCCTTGCATTTCCTTCTTTTTGTCCTCGAAACAAAAAAACTTTTTAACAAAAAATTAAACTGACCAAAACAGAAAGTAAAAAGTAAAAAACAAACATTTTTAAATAACTAATCTCCTAAACTAATGTATGTAACTAATTTTGATTCGGCGCCAAACAAATAACGAAGATCATTGAATTTCTTGAGAAAAATATCAAAACGCCATCACGCAACCTGCTGCCATCATTTTACGCTTTACTTAATTCAATTCGTAGAAAAATCAGGGACAGAGCGATCGGTCTGAAATTCTGGAAACTAAAGCAGAAGACTATAAAAAAGATTTTGGCGGAATTTCTGTGGAACAAATAGTTTTTCTCGGGAACGGTGAAAGATGGAGCAATTCTGCGAACGCCAATCGATTCATAATGGCCGAGTTAATGGTTTCGATACGGTAGAAATCTATAATTAGTTTCTCAAACTGAAAAAATTTAATGATATCGTCGATAAGACATGAGATACGGGAGCTATGATGTCGCAATGTCTCGAAACGTCGTGGCGATGGTGGAGAAATAGTATCCCTTGGCTCATGTCCTATCGACGATATAGTCACGTTTTTGGATTCAGCAGACTTTTTTAGGTAAGGAAAAGTTACTTTCAGAAAGCCGTCGTTTGAGTTTTTCCTTGACCCATGTCACATTTCCCTCGCTAAATTCTCGTTTTTTACGATTCGCGGTGAGCATATGATATATTTTCGGAATCTACGCGTGATTTACAACATTTTGGTTCAAACCGGAAATCGATACGACCAATTTGGTTTTTCGAAGAAATTAAGGGGAGAATTCGGAAATTTCACGTTTCAAATTTTTCTCCTGTATCGAAACGAAATTTCGATCCTAGACTAATTCGGCCACTCTGAATCGACTATCTCTATCTATTACCGTTTTTTAGTTAGAGATTTTTTTTTCTTGGAATTCAAGGAAAATAACGTTTTTTTTTCAAAATCGTTTTTTCCAATTTTTCTGTATAAGAGGTCAGAGTTTCATACCGTTTTTCGTGCCTCTTTCGTGTCCTCACAGACGCATAATCACTGTTTCCACTTTGGAGCGAGAAAGAAATACTTTTCGTACTTTGATTTCCATGAACTTTTCTCCACTCGAAAAAAAATTCTCTTTTGTCTATAAGAAGCTAGAGTTTCAGAACAAATTCTGCGTCCCTGATTTTTTAACGATTTTTCGAAGGAAATTCTGCACGGAAGCAGCATGATAAAACGCATTTCTCATGACGCGCGTGTAGACTTTGGTATATAAAAAAAAAGTCCGCTAAATCCAAAAATGTAATGATCTTGTACATAGGACATGAGATGACGGAGCTATGACGTCGCAAATTCTCGAAATGTGGGTGTCATGGCGAAAAAAATGCACCCTCTCGTAAATTCGTCTTTTATGCAAAAATCTTCCATCCAATTCCGATGAATCCTACATCGTCAGATTTGTGAGATAATTTCCTATTGGAAAATTAAATATTCGCGAAAAAATCGCTTCCGTATGGACGTTATGGTCATCGGAATATGCACATCTATTTTTTCCTGCAAAGTCAGTATTTTCATTCTAATACCTACTTCATAAAAATTACTCTATCATAATTTTGGAGAAACTGTCAGACATTTTGTTATTTCAATTCCCAAGACATTCAATTCTCTTGTTTCTATAGCATACTTCTTAGCTTAAGAGCACTTTGATTGATGATTAATTTTTGAGTATAAGTTCAGAGAATAATTGTTTAAAATTGAATTTGCAAGAATTTGATGGGCTTGAAGTGTTTTTTATTCAATATCCAATATGTAGCAAGTCAGAGAAGGATCAATATACTCTTAAAAATTAACTCAATAATCAAATAAACATCGTATCGTAGCCCGTAATCTCGCCAAATAAAAAAAATGGACTTCAGCGAAAATTTACCGTTCATTTGTTTTCGCTGTTATTTTTTGCAAGATTCCCAAAGTACCATCGACTTTAATATCACACCCAATGAGAATCCATTTGATGTGGTTGACAACTCGTCGTGGGACGAATATTTACACTAACACATTTCATTATCAACAAGTTGCTAAAAATAGTGGTTCGTTGTTAAATGAGTCAATGACAAGTACGAAAAAATCAAGATAAATATTTAGCGTTTTTGTCATGTTGGAAATGTACTCAAGTTTGCAATAAATCAACTATTAAAAGTCTATATGAGGAATCGTTAAATGTAACAGATTTCATCGAGTGGCAAATGGGATGAGTATACATTTCAGATATGAGTGGAAAGGTTTTTTTGTCTATTCCAACTGAAAAACTAGAAAAGGGACTGCTCGGCAAATCGTTTTCTGAACAATGTTTACAATTGAATGAAATACATGTTTCAAAATTATCAATGAATTTCATTCACTCGTAGAAGACATAGGTCATAAAATTTCGAGAAAAAACTCTACAGGTTAAGGAAGGGGTTAAATATTTCGGCATAATAGGGCTTATCTGAAAAAACATGAGAAGTTTCACATGGGGAAAAACCATGGTGTAATTGAAGATTATTTTCTGCAAAAAATTCTTTAGGATAATGTACACAATTAGTACAAAAAAAGGCATTTTTTAAAGTATCGCCCTGTGACAAAAAAGTGGAATATTAAATTATGAACAAATTTTACTAAAAAACAAAGGACAATAAGTATCTGCGAAACGACCGTGCAAAGTGTCTTCCTACAAAGTGATATTGAAATCAAATGTACGATAGCAGTGCAATCTAAGGTCGCACCAGGAATCTAAGATCAAGATCATAGTAGCCAACGACCCTCATTATTATCTATTGTTCGAAATATAGATAAGCAATAAAAGTGTGTGTCCTTTAAAAGATTCCCAGGTCCGGATTGAAATATCTCATGAAATAGTTTGGCATTTCAATAATAGTGGGCTCTCCATTATTTTTGGCTTCTGTTGACAGTTTTGTATTTAAATTTATTTGATAATAAAAAATCTCGTAAGGTTGATTCAGAACCCTTGGTAAGGATATGTTTAAATGTGTGTAAATAATAAAATTTACTTACCTGGCCACCAGACTTTCAGTACTAAAGGGCTATTAACGAGATTATAGCGATAATGGTCTATTTACAAAATAAATTACCTACCAGATTTGGAAAACAAGACTGTTTTGAGAACTGACCGCTTTCCAATTTCAGAAATAAAAGGGGAAAAGTTAAACAACATTAAGTCATTACCTACCTAACATTCCGTTGTGTCAGTTGTGTGTATTTTGAAGTGTCTATTCGATTTTTGGGTCGTGAAAAATGTGGCGTCAATGGGCTCATCCTGAAGCTAGTACTTAAACTGGTGATCGTAGTACTACAAGTCGACAAATGTTACACCCTCATGGGAAACGAATTATTTTAAATGTTTATACTTCCTTTCTGGAACGTGGAATGTCCAAGGATCAAGCTGTGCAAGAAAGTGCTTCTTTAACAAAAACATCGTATTCCAAAGTGTTCAAAATTGTAAGTAACTCTATTTTGAAAAGAAAAAAACCAAAAGACTCTGACAGTTCAAGGAAACTAGATGGCAGTGATGTAGATATAATTCAAAGAACAATATATGCCTTGTATGGAGAGCAAATTGTGCCTTCAGCAAATTCAGCAAATTGTGCCTCAGTATCTCCTTCATATTAAAAATAAACGGGTCCCATGAAGTTCGCTTGGCTCAAAACAAAGTCCCTAAAAGAGATACTCGAGAGGAAAACCTATGGCAACAAAAAAATTTTATGATGAACGAGAATTTCACAGATATGTTTGAGTGTAATTCTAATATTAACGATATGTACAGTTTATTTTCTAATACAATACTATACGCCTTAGAATTGACATGTCCAATTATTCAAATTAAAACGAATTCTAATATAAAATCAAAGTGGGCTACTAAATCAATAATCGATGAAGGTAGGAAGTTGGCCGACCTATTTTGGCTGATGAGTAATTCTAATAACGAACAACTGAATCATGACTATAAAGAATTGAAAAAAGAACATAGGCGTAACAAATCAGGCTAAATTTAAATATACCCAAGAAAAATCAACATTCTATTGCCTTGAAAAAAGAACATAGGCGTAACATCAATCAGGCTAATTAAAAAATAGTTTGGCAAACAGTTAAAGCTAAAACTGGAAAACCAAAAGTGAACTTCCAGTTCAAATGAACATCAACGGTGAAACAACCACTGACCCTCTCATAATATCAAATGCTTTTGCCAAGCATTACTCTGTAAATGTGCCAAGCATAATTGAATCGAAGTTTGGAAATAACTTAACTGAAGAATGTACCAAAATGGGTAATATCTCCAACACTTTTTACTTTTCTCCTGTACACGAACAAGAAATCATCTCAGTGATCCGCGAACTAAAAAACAAAAATTCAGTTGGTGTGGACTGCCTATCCACCAAAGTATTGAAAGAAATAAACGAATATATCGCCAAACCATTGGCACATATAATTAACTTCTCAGTTGAGTCTGGAGTATTTCCTGATATTTTGAAAATTGGAAAAATAATTCCTATTCATAAACAACAAGATCCACTTTTACTTGATAATTATAGACCAATTCCTAGTACAATTAGTAAAGTGATCAAGCGCTGTATATTCTATAAAATATTTCCTTTTTTGTTGAAATACAATATAATCAGCAAATCACAAAATGGTTTCCATCCTGGTCGATCAACAGAAACTGCCGCCGTTGACTTCATGGAATACGTCTACAGACGTATGGATGATGGAAAGTATGTAGGAGCATTGTTTTTCGACCTCACCAAAGCATTTGACTCGATAAACTTTAGATTCATTGAAGAAAAGCTTTACTCCATAGGCATTCGGGGCAACTTTCTTTCGTGGATTATGTCATTCATGAGTTCCAGAAGGATACTGGTAGAACTGAGGAACAGCAAGTCAGATTTTTACGAAATGGGCCTGGGAGTCCCACAGGGATCAGTTCTGGGACCATTAATATTTCTTTTGTTTATTAATGATATGCCATCTCATATACGTTCTAAATGTCTGATCCTGTTTGCTGATGATACAACTATAGCTGAGGAAGCTGATTACAGATTAAACTATCAGTGATAGCAGACCAATTCACGGCCTGGTGTAGAACAAATAGATTAGTGGTAAATGGCAAAAAAACCATCCTCATGCAATTCTTTGGTAGGAAAACTCATACTGGTCCGATGAACGTGCGCGTTGAAAATAATATCGTTGAATCCTCAGATACCACAACATTCCTAGGAATACATATAGATCAAAAATTGAACTGGAAGCATCAGATCGACCATGTATGCAAGAGAGCTTCCAGTGGGTACTATGCTATACTCCAGTTAAAAAATGAACTTGATCGACCAACTCTCCTAAATATCTACTACGCTCTCATTCATTCTCATTTGTCCTACAACATAATTCTGTGGGGGGACGCCTCAGAAATCAATAGAGTATTCGTGGCTCAAAAAAGGGTTATGAGGCTAATATTCAATTTGAAGAAGTTGGACTCCTGCAGATCGTACTTTCAGGAACACCATATTTTAACTGTTCCCTGTATGTATATACACAGCTGCATTTGCTATATTAAACGCAATTTGAAAGATTCCGCGAAGAACTCATACATACACCAATATCCAACCAGAGACGCTGATTCAATTAGAATCCAAAAACACGCAACAAGTTTGTATGAAAAAAACCCCTTCACTGGCAGGAGCACTATTCAACCACCTACCTCCTGACATTAAAGATGTCAAGCCTTTAAAATTATTCAAAAAAAAACTCAGGTTATTCTTAACGACCCATAGTTTCTATTCCACCATAGAATATCTCAATTTCAGGTGATCGAAAAACTGTACATGTCAATTTACTTTGTGGGGATTTTTATATTGTTATAGTGGTAACCTATGTTTATATGTAATCTTATATTATATTTTATATATTCCTATATTATTATGATGTATTGTTATATTATTTGATGTTATATATGTACACACTGCTACTTAGTGACCTATTTTATATTTCTATGTCACAACTCTGTGGCTCCATAACTTGTGTGGTTCTTTATTGAATCTCCGAACATATACTCCAATATGCTGATATTTCTGTCATTTGTACATTGACGTAATGGACTATATGCCCATTGTGACCTATCCTATATCATGTATTTGATCGTAAAGGACCAATAAATATTCTATTCTATTCTATTCTATTAGATATTTTAATGCAACGGCTTAAAAAGGATGAAACTGACATCCAGTGTTGCGAAAAGACCTTAAGGCAGTATCTTTTACAAAACAGATTTAAATTAAAAAAACTCACTAGTAGCAGAACAATCTTAATGGAATCTGTGCGCCTTAAGAAATAGAGATTTGAATATTTATTGGAAATAAACGAATTTAGAGAATATGGTAGAACAGTAGTGTATTTGGTTCGATACACACGATATTCCAAACAAAAGTTGGGTAGACTCATCTGACTTGTGCAAAACTAATGCGCCGTCTAATAAAGGAAAACGCATTACGATAATTCACGCAGGAACCAAAAATGGTTTTATACCAAATGCGTTGTCTTTATCGCCAAATAATATTAAGGACTCTTTAGTCGATTATCATGATGATACTACAGCCGAATTATTTGAAGACTGGTTCCAAAATAAACTCATACCAAATATTCCACCCAACAGTATTATCGTCATGGATGATGCTAGCTACCACAGTCGAAGACTAGATAAAGCACCATGTTCAAATGACATTAAAGCCACTATATGTACTATGAAGAAAAGTACACAAAAAAACAGTTACTAGAAGTTTTACGCAGGTTACTCGATAAAAAAGAAATATTTTTGTGATTCATTGGCTGAAAGCTTCGGACATATGGTGCTCAGACTTCCTCCTTATCATTGTATGTTTATTCCAATTGAACATATATGCCATCAGCTTAAGTCAGCAGTTCGAAGAAATAATACTTCTCCAACCTTAAGTTCAACTGTGGTAGCTCTTATTCGAACAGAAACTGCAAACATTCCTGATAGCAGCTGGGCCAAGTGTGTTTCCCATAATGAAAAGATGGAAAAGTCATATATGGATATAGAAAAAATTCCCAAAGATCGTGGTCATATCAGCGATATATTCTGACAATTTATTTCAAAGTGTAGGTCAACTATTTTCCCTATCAAGCGATTTTGACGTTATTTGAATATTTACCAATTCTGTAAATTTATATGAAGGTGTTCTTGTTGTTAACACCGTGCTCTCGGGAGCTATAAGTTTTGATTTTATTATCTGAGCATAGTAACTCTGTGGTTACGAGTCATTTCAGTGATTTTCCTCATGGATTTGAAACTTTCATTGGGGTGAGCTTTATCTAAATCACTTGACGCCCTATTTGATAATTTAAACATGTTTTTCCTACCCACTCCCGACTCCACTGGTGCAAGTCGGCGCATCCCAATTTTTTGTCTTACCTCACAGAAAGTACGTAACGGGGTGCTGTTTAGATCAGTTCATTAGCATTCTGCCATTTCTCACTTCTTCTCTAAGTAGAGATAACCATGTATGGTCCATTTCAACAGAAGATTTTCCTGATTATATTTTCATTTTCAGACTATGGAAGGTTACCCAAAAAAACCATGTCAATTTCTGTTGTCTTGTATTTTGTACTCTAAAGTTACTTGTTGCTATAATATAATTCAATAGATAAAAAAATAGAACTATGTTGTTGGTCAACGATAGTGTTTTTACAGTGCCAAGTAAGATGAGAAATGAGGAGCAATTCCAATAGTTTGGAGCTGGCTGAACTGTTATCCACCTTTTGAAATAGGGGTTACAAAGCTATTTTTCCAAATATTGGGAAATATTTGAGACTTAGGTGAGCAAAAAATTGAATAGTAAGTGAGTTTGGTATTCGAAGTGAGGAAGAAACACAAACATCCCGGGAAGCTAACTGTGGGCCGGGTCAAGGTCTGCTAAGCACCATTATGATATCTGCAGGAGAAAAATATTCTGAAGTATGTTTTTTGTTCCCAAGTTCGATTTCCAATGATTATCTTATCCTCAAAGGTATTTCTTCAAACATTTGCCACTCCCCGATTAAAAATCAATTAGCTTTATCTTGATCTCGATGATAATTTTTTATAATATCTGAATTATATTCTTATCGAAGTCAAGACAATGTTA
Organism: Gonioctena quinquepunctata; assembly: GCA_018342105.1. Taxonomy (NCBI): domain Eukaryota; kingdom Metazoa; phylum Arthropoda; class Insecta; order Coleoptera; family Chrysomelidae; genus Gonioctena; species Gonioctena quinquepunctata. Next base: position 12,242 of record JAFIRS010000074.1, on the reverse strand, counting down.
TGTTTTATAATATGTTAATCAACGGTAATTTGATTGTTATTTCCATATGACGATAATAATTATCAGTTGTTCGTGATTTTTTCGGGAGTAAATACATAAGAGATATTTTTTTATCGATAAATACATGTTTAATTGTATAAAAGTTTTATTGTCATGGCTAAGAATTGAGAATCAAGGGAGTGGAAAAATTGCGAGAGCTTGCTTGAGCGATTTTTTCCACTTCCCTTGATTCGAGATTCTTTTGCCAAATGACAATAAAATTTGGATACGATTTGAAATGTATCTATCTATAGAAAAATGTATCGAATGTATGATTAATACACAACTACATTATAAAGACAATTTTGTTTAAAATATAAAATTCAATTGAAAACTAAGAATTTCAAACTAACAATAAACATTTCAAATTGATAGAAAACATATTAAAATATTCACATATCATTTGGAGTTTGACTGATCTTCATTAACATACATATTATGAACATTGAGAGTGCAATAGTTGTATGTTATATTATGACCAGATTTTTTTTTGATATTATTTATGTTCTCCATAGTAGAATTTTCTTGTATAATGTTTATATCTTTCGTAGTTTGGATCCCAGAAAGATTAGGTCTCAGGTTTTTTATTAAATTAGCATGATGTTCCTCGTCTAACTGTAAATAGGGACCTAATGACTTAACAGTTGCATATCTAGTCATTTTGATGAGCTGTTCGACACCTGACTTACCAAGATTTGATACAGTTTACAGTGGCAAACCCTATTGAAACGCCTATGGTAAACATTTATCCTTTCAGCAGTGCGTCGATCACCAGTCCGACCCGATCTCGAACGAACTCGCCCGAGGGGTTTTGACAATAGCGGGTCGAGGGTGACAGAACTCTCTCGCGTTGACTGTACACACGTCAAATCCTAATTGAACACTTTCTTTTTCACATGAGTATTACAGTCCACTTATCAATGTAGTAGACACTTGAGGAATAAACCAAGATCAACAAACAAGTGTTTTACTCCACAACGCATCATACAGCACTTGATCGATTTGAGTGATTTGTGATCTTGTTTGTAACAGTATCAAGCCCTATTTTTTCCGCAGATTGTTTGGTCCATTTTCCAATTTCATTCATCCCAATAGGTATATTTCTGTACCATCCAGAATTGTTTTTTTTTTATTGGTGCCCCTTTTTACCCATTTAAAGCACGCCTCAGCGTGTTTAAATCGAACTTTAAAAAACGCGCGTTTTTTAAAGGTAACCATGACAACATCAACAAATCGAGAAACGTGAAGTCTAAATGACAAATTTTTGATTATTGATCTGACAGGAGTACCTTGTAACGTCAAATACAATATTACTCACAATTCGTTCATTTATATGTGCTCCTCCATCCATTTGATGAACTTTTCATATTCTTTTTTATATATATCACTGGATTTTCGCGGTATTAACCGCGATTCTGCCTCACTATTCAAAAAATCGATATTAGAATAATTCATTTTTGAGCTCTGGTGACGACAAATATTGATCTTTGGTAACAAATTGCAAATGAATGTTTTTCTCATTTCCATGACAACGAAAGGTATACTGATGTCACATCACGAATTCAACCTTCTTGCATTATTAGTTCTTATTTCTATTTTTTGTAGTAATAATACCAGTATATATGATTTCAAAGTGCACCAATAAAAAAAAATAACGTAAAGTATTCGTGGATAACTGGTCTTAAAAACACTTGCTCTATTTCGAGCACTCCGGCTGCGCCGTCGTGCTCGAAAAATCGCGCGTGTTTTAAAGCCCTTTTTATCCACTTATACTTTAATATACTATTATTCCAGTAAGGATTAACAGTCAGAAATAGACGGTCTGACGTAATTCTAGTAGTGCGTTTAGACATAAGTTTTTAAATAACCTCACCGGGCACACATGAAGATTATTGTGATTAGGCTAAGCACTTAGTGTCTGATAATTTTTGAGCTCCACACTGGCATGCTTTGGAAAAAATCGGGTTGTATTCAATTCTTCCAGTTGGGTTACCATTCGATTTCTTTTCCTCTTTGAAAAAGTGCACTTTGCATCTTGCTGCTTCTCCCCCTCTCCAGGCTAGTTAGAGTGCCACTATATGATAAAGCTTTCTTGAAGTCCTTCTGGACAATCTTCGTTCCACAAATTCATTATTTCATATTTCTTCCTTACTTAGAGCAGTTGAACTTTGCTTTCTCTTGTTGGGAATTGACCGAAGCTGCTTTCGTTTGGCATTTTTGCATCCTTTGCTTCTTAGAATTCAATGTCTGCAAATGGATTAAATGTTCGGGCGTACTGTTTATAGTATTTTTCTTGAAGAAGTTTTGCAGTAACATTCCACATAGACTTCATAACTCAATCTTTATACACTTTACCATCAGCTCTCTTCATATTAAAAGCCCAATCTTTCATGACTAATCCAAGCTGTTGATTTGAAGAAGTTTCTATGAGTTCATTATGTTTCTCTTTTGAAAATATTTCAAATTTTTTCCATATTGACTTTTGGTTATTTATGTACTTTTTGGAATAACATTTTGTACAGTTTTTTCGATATTTTCTAAAGATTCTTGACCAAATCTTGCCATTTTGAAACGACGTTGTATTAAGAAAACTCGAAAATAATCTGACAGTGACAGTTGTCAAAGTATAGAATTGTGAATGCTACCATTCACGATATAGTTGAACAAAAGCTAGGTGCATATTTATCAGCTATTGGGAAAGCTAGGTAGCTTTTAATCATTAAAAATGACTGTTGATTGGTCGATTTTGAGAAATTGAAGAAATCTCATTGGTTCTTAGAATAGGCGTGTATTGAATTCATCATCGTTTCTCCTCTAACTAAATATAAAGCCTCAAAATCGGCGGAAAATAATAATAATGAGATAAAGAGAAATTTTTTACGATTCCAAGAGAGCCCACCATCCGCCAACAGCTGTTTCATGGTTTCCCAATCATCAGGACGGCTTGTGGTCTCTTTCAAATTCGAATCAAATATCTCATAGTGCTAATACCTACCGGCAAGTACGAAAATGTGAATAGCATCAAATTATAGATAGTAGTACCTATAATGATGATTTTTGCCACACAATAGTTTGATTTTTATGTTCTGTAATTTTTTCCTGGGTTTAGTGGAACCCCGTGTTTTGCTATACAATAGATTTTTCAAGCGAAACACGTCTCGTGATTTTGTTAACCCAAGTGAAAATCATTTGGTGAAGTAAGTTCACTTTATTGAGTTTTTTCGTGTATGTAGAAGAGGAAATATAATAATAGACGAAGATAAAATTATAAAAAGATGAAAAATTGAAAAAATTCAGCACCTCCTTAAATTCTGATATTAAAGTGGAAAAATATGATTACATGAAAAGATGGGCAGAAGTTGAGAAAAATCATACTGTGTAGATCTAGTTGGCACGAATTTCCAAATATATCTCTTACCCTGTCGCAGTAGTACAAATAGCTTAAAACTTTTATTTTTAATTTCAATGCATCCCTAATTCCCAAAATGAAAATATCTAATAGTCATCTTTATAAAAATAACATATTCCAATTCAGGAACCGAGAGAATCAGGATTGAAATGATTAAAAAAATTGAAATCAAAACAAAGTGGAATTGAAATGAAATCAATGTAAATAAATATAAAATTTACAGAAATGTATTAATAGATTCTGAATATTCATATGTCAGAAAAATGGGAAACATAGAAAACACAAACAGTATCTAATGAAAGAGAAAGCCAAGTGAAGGGAGATAAAATATGAAATGCAGTGCATAAAGTACACAAAGTCGTCTTCACCAAGGATTCAATATGACATGAAACAATTGGTAGACCACGGGCACAAAACAACTACCTTCCTAGCAAATACCACGCAGAACGTTGAATGATATTTACCTGACAATCCATGCAAACTTCCATATAAATGGATATTGTTCGCAAATGTTTCTTTCTGGTTATGTTTAATTTATGTCGTGTCCGCCTAATAATCCGCATACCGGTTTCAGGCTTTTTGGCCCCCATCAGTACGAAGTAGTCACCAGCAGAGATCCGAAGAGCTCTGGCCGAAGCGAGACAACACATAAATAAAATCACCATCAAGCTTAAAACATCTTTAGGTGCGTCGGAAAAGATAACTTTCAAGCGGCGGCACCTAGTGACAGAAAGAAACACTCCATACATTTCTCCCACCTCGATAGGATTCTGAATGAAAGATTCCTTCTCAGAAGGAGTGGTTTAGGTTGCCCGACTGGCATATATTTAATGAAAGAAGAAGCCAAGTGAAGGGAGATGAAATATGAAATGCAGTGCATATAGTACACAAAATCGTTTCACAAAAAATTCAAATATAAATTGAAACAATTGGAAGACCACAGGCGAAAAACAACTACTTTCCTAGCAAATACCACGCAGAACGTTGAATGATATTCACCTGAAAATCTATGCAAACTTCCATATAAATGGATATTGATTACTATCGTTTCGGACGTCCATCGTCTTGATGTATTTGAAAGGTTCTCACGACGTTTCGAATGCTTGTATCTGCAATCGTCTTCAGGTGAATACTGACAAGTTTAGGTGCTACTTACCAATTTATATGACTGTCGGCGCAATGATGCGTGCAATTCCGCCATGTGCGTGGTGCGTGAAGTTTCGCGCCTCTGCAGCCCGCCAGAAAGAGCAATCAGGGGTTTCCATACGTTCTTGATCTCAACGCTTGGTTGACTAAAGGCGTTATTGGCTTCGATGTAGGCGGCCTCTTTGAACTTTCGTTTGAACCAATGTTCCTCTCTATGTAAAACACTTGCGTCGTCTCATAGAACTCGATGGTGCTCAGTCAGCGATTCCCGATTTTGATGTTTCTCCACGTTGAGTCCATTTCTTCTGCTCATCCAATCTTACCGATAACGGTATCTTTGTCTCTCCAATGTAGGAATCTCCGCATTCACATGGAACTTCATAAATGCAATTCTTACTGATTTCATTTTTGTTGTCAGGTTTGGTCTTGGTCAGGAAACTCCGTAAAGTACTGCCGGATTGGAAGCAGCTCTTGATGTTGAACTTGTTTCCGATCCTTCTGATCTTCTCGGAGACACCTCTGATGTACGGAAGGCAGATCACTGTGCTTTGTTGTTGCTCTTCAGATGTCTTCGTTCTCCGGAGTTGTTTCAATACTTCTTCTAGGAGTTTCTTGGGATATCCATTCCGGTGGAGGTCCTCTCTGATGTGGTTTAATTCGGCATGTAGTGACTCCACGTCGTTGCATATGTGCGTTGCTCTCTCTACCAATGTTCTCACGATCCCTCTCTTCGTCGAACTCGGATGGTTGGAGCTATAACTGAGGTACTGCCCCGTATGTGTCTTATTTCTGTAGACGGAGGTGCGAATTTCATTGCCTATTCTCTCAACGTTCACATCGAGGAAGGGTAAGGCACTGTTGGTTTCCATTTCCATCGTGAATTTGACCGAATCCCTGATTCTGTTAATTCTTGAGAAGAAATCCTGGAGATATTTGTCTCCGTGATTCCATATAATGAAGGTGTCATCCACGTACCTCAACCACAGCTTTGGTTTGTATTCTGCCTCCCGTATAGCCAATTGCTCGAACCACTCCATGAATATGTTGGCGATGATTGGAGAAAGGGCCAGTCACGCACTAATCAGGTCGCAGATCAACTGTCACCGTTGGAAGAAAGAGATGCTGCTACAGGATGCCACTGCTAGATTCCAAGAAATCAGAGAGTACACCTTAGAGGAATACAATCAACCCATATTTGCCAAGATTGAGAATAGATGCGCGAGAATACGCCAGGAACATGAGAGGAGGCATCAGAAGAAATGGAATCGAATAGCAGGGAGAACACGGTCTCCACAAACCAGCAGCAAAGGTAAGAAAACCATTATTAATATCTCAACTAAACCACTTACAGGAGTAGAGGAGTCCCTGCTGGAAAAGGGATTGAACATTGCAGTTGCACCTAAAACAATACCTATCCTGGACATTGTAAGCTCTGTAGAGTCAACCAGCAGCAGAATGAATCCCATCCAGGCAGAAGATTCCAGACGGAAAGTGAGAGAGACACTCGAGAAGGAGTGACATCACTGCAGGGGAACATAGGGCCCTAAACATTCTACAAAAGGATTCATCCATAAAGATTATTCCAGCCGATAAAGGAAACGCCACGGTTATCATGGACACCACAACATATGATGACAAGATGGAGTCGTTACTCCACACAGGGAACTATAAACTCTTGAAGAAGGATCCGACACCCACTATAGAAAGGAAGATCTACAACACTCTGAGGAAATTCGAACACTTCATTAAAGACAACGAACGATCACATCTAACGCCACACTACAGCAAACCACCGCATCTCTACGGGCTTCCGAGAATCCACAAACCAGACATGCCACTGAGACCGATCACCAGCTCACGGAACTCACCAACCTACAAGTTATCGAAATACCTCCTACCGATACTACAACCCTAACAAGGAAATAGCAGTTCATACTTCAAGAATTCCAAGCACTTCGTTGACACCATCACAGATGTTGAACTTGGACCAGAAGATCGTTTCATCAGCTTCGACGTGGAGAGCCTTTACACCAATGTCCCTATAGAGGAATCTCTCAGTATCATCAAAAGGAAACTCGAAGAGGATGACCAGCTACACGAGAGGACTGACCTTCCTACCCACGCAATATTGGAATTACTGCAGTGCTGCCTACAGAACTCATATTTCCAGGAAAAGGACCGATTCTTCTCTCAAGTCGACGGACTCCCGATGGGATCTTCCCTTTCTCCAATCATCTCCAACATATACATGGAGTGGTTCGAGGAATTGGCTATACGGGAGGCAGAATACAAACCAAAGCTGTGGTTGAGGTACGTGATGACACCTTCATTATATGAAATCACGGAGACAAACATCTCCAGGATTTCTTCTCAAGAATTAACAGAATCAGGGATTCGATCAAAATCACGATAGAAATGGAAACCAACAGTGCCTTACCCTTCCTCGATGTGAACGTTGAGAGAATAGGCAATGGAATTTGCACCTCCGTCTACAGAAAAAAGACACATACACTGCCCCGTAGAGAGGAGCATTGGTTCAAACGAAAGTTCAAAGAGGCCGCCTACATCGAAGCCAATAACGCCTTTAGTCAACCAAGCGTTGAGATCAAGAACGTATGGAAACCCCTGATTGCTCTTTCTGGCGGGCTGCAGAGGCGCGAAACTTCACGCACCACCACACCGCGCGAAATTACACGCACCGCTGCACATGGCGGAATTGCACGCATCATTGCGCCGACAGTCATATAAATTGGTAAGTAGCACCTAAACTTGTCAGTATTCACCTGAAGACGATTGCAGATACAAGCATTCGAAACGTCGTGAAAATCTTATAAATACATTAAGACGATGGACGTCCGAAACGATAGTAATCAAGTTACCACATCGTCTACAACCTTCAAATAAACGGATATTGTTCGCAAATATTTCTTTCTGATAAGCTCGATTATGTTTAATTTATGGCGGTTAAAAGTTATATTTACCGACGCACCTAAAGATGTTGTAAGCTTGATGGTGATATTATTCATGGTGTGTCTCGCTTCTGCCAGAGCTCTCCGGATCTCTGGCTGGTGACTACTCCGTACTGATAAGGGTCAAAAAGCCTGAAACTGGTATGCGGATTGTTAGGCGGACACGACATAAATTGAACATAATCGAGCTTATCAGAAAGAAACATTTGCGAACAATATCCATTTATATGGAAGTTTGCATGGATTGTCAGGTGAATATCATTCAACGTTTTGCGTGGTATTTGCTAGGAAAGTAGTTGTTTTTCGCCTGTGGTCTACCAATTGTTTCAATTTATATTGAATCCTTGGTGAAGACGACTTTAAGTACTTTATGCACTGCATTTCATACAGTATTTCTTTAGGAAAGTTTAAAAACATTATACTGTGTAGATCTAGTTGTCACGAATATTTCTAAATCTATCTCTAACTAACTCTGTCACAGTAGCACAAAGAGCTTAACACAGAACTTTTAATTTTAATTTCAATGCATCCCTAATTTCCAAAATGAAAATATCTAATAGTCATCTTTATGAAAATAACATATTCCAATTCAGGAACCGAGAGAATCAGGATTGAAATGCATAAAAAATGTAAATCTAAACAAAGCGGAATTGAAATGAAATCAATGTAAATAAATATAAAATGTACAGAAATGTCTTTATTGATTCTGAATATTCATGTGTCAGAAAAATGGGAAACATAGAAAACACAAACAGTATTTTTTCAAGAGAGACCTTTGGATGTTTTGACAGTCTCAACAAGAGGAAGGAGAAGGAAAGATCTAAATAAGGTCGAAGTAGTCCAAAATCGTGACCCCTGCAGCTAAGTAATCTCTTGAAGTGTGTATTTTCAAGGATTCTCCAATCTCTATCTTCGAACTTTTGACATTCAATAATTGAAAAACAATACAATCAATCTTGATCTCAATGTTTTTTTATCGCGCTTGAAATGTAGCCCATCTGGATGATATTCTCATCGATTTCAACGATATGTTTGCATATGTTGATTAACGATAATTCGATCAATGTTTTTTTACAAAGCCTGCTTCGAAAATTCAGTCTTTAGCCTTGGCTATACATTTTGGTTTATCGCACTAGTGCGCAAAGTATGCTATTACTGGAGAGTTTAAACTTTCTGCATTGGCCTTATGTTTTGGGTTGTTTTCTATCATTAATAACTATACAATAAACTTCAAATTTGCGGAACATAATGTCCCACAAGGGTCAGTATTGGGACGATCACCTTTGATAATCTAAGTCAACGATTTCGAACAATTCATGCAACCAAATAAATCAGTTTCGTTCCCAGACGATACATTATTTATTTTCTCGTTTAAAGGTGTGGAACTGTTGTAGCAAATTCAATATCTATTCTGAATAAAATATTTACTTTTTCAAGATTCGTTGGGATTCACAGTTTACCATGAATTTGTAACGGAACCGAAGTCATAAAATAAGATACTTGGGATTATTTATTTTCATTTTCGTCGAGTGCAGTCCATAGCGACACATATGTTATTTTTTGGAATAGTCCCGAAAGGGCATATTTCCGGCCACAGAACAGAGTTATAGTACCATATTTTACAAAAAGTACCGGTAGATATGAGGAAAATTATTTTTCCTACAACTGCTATGAAAAGTAGCGTATTTCTCATAGCTCACTTAATTCCGAAACTATTGCTCATACTGCTGTGAGAAATATTTGTTCCCACGGCACTTTGCCCACACCACATACATTCATATGGAAAATCAACAAAAATCGACAAAATCTTAGTTGGCTGCTGTTCAGCTTTAAATAGTTATCACAACTGTCAGATTATAGAAGTTTTTTAAATTCTTAAAGTAGTTTTCATTCGTGCATTGATAAAAATCGCAATTTCTATTGAATATTATTTCAATAAGACATATACCTATTTATAATAAATAATATGGATACTGAGAGTAGTGACCAATTTGATAATACTCCGCCAGAGATATTGGAAAAAGCTGCAAAAGTAATAACGTGAGATTTGTTGCCGCAAATTTCAAGAAAAAAGTATGAATTGGTATACAAAAAATTTATGGAATGGAGAAGAAATACAAAATAAAATCTTTTTCGGAAAGTGTATACTTTGAAGAGATGTCGAAAACTTCAAAGGCGTCTACACTTTGGTCACAATATTCAATATTGCGAAGTACTAGCAGTATAAAAAATAACATTGATATATCTGCGTATGAAAAGTTACGTTCATTTTTGAAACGAAAGTTCGACAATTACGTCCCCAAAAAATCAAACATATTGACAGCAGACCAATTGTAGAGATTTTTAAACGAAGCTCCAGACAAGGAATATCTACCAATAAAGGTAAGTTTATTTAGAAGGAACTATTTTAAGAATTTCTTTCGCTTTTTTCATCGAATTAACATAGCTTTTTGTAATTAGTGAGCTTTTTAGTTGATAAAAAGAATTAGATATTTATTAAAATTTATGTTTCAAATTCTGCTAGATAGATATATGTTGACAAGACCTTCAAAATAAGGCTCAGTGGTGCAGTGGATAGTGTATTCGCTTGGCACCCAGACGACCCGGGTTCAAAACCTGGGCTGGACTGTTTTTTTTTAATAAAATTTTACATCCTGATATTTTTATTTGTAGGTTGCAGTGGCTATTGGCGAAGCAGGCACGGAAATTGACACAAAAAAAATGACACGAAAAATGACACAAAAATTGACACGAAAATGACACGAAAATGACACGAAAAATGGCCCGAAAAATGACACGAACAGTGACACGAAAATTGACACCGAAAAGTGACACAAAAAAAATGAAAAGAAAAATGACACGAAAAATGACACGAAAAATGACAAATAAATTACACAGAAAATAACTCGAAAAATGACACGAAAAATGACACAAAAATGACACGAAAAATGACACGAAAAATGACACGAAAATGACACGAAAAATGACACGAAAAATGACACGAAAAATGACACGAAAAATGACAGGGCAAATGACAATAAAAATGACACGAAAAATGACACATAATACTGAGTTTGGTTCCTTTTTTGTAATTTGCATTTGCAATTCTTTGATTTTTGAACCCACTTCACCTTCAACATTGTCACTACTTTTCAAACTTTGCCATGAGGTGTTAACTTCGTCAAATCCTCAAGGTGGTATTGGCCCAAAGAGGGTAAACTTTGTCCGAGTAGCAGAGTCTATTCCCCATAAGACAATGGTGATGAATGGAGATGAAATATCATTTGTGAGTCATAGTGACGTATGCCCTGGCCTGGTGGACAGTGGCGGATTAGCGCACTCTGGTATCTGAGAGCTACGGCTCTTGAATGTATATTGGACCACTCTGTATGTCACGTGGGCCACCTGTACTCATGTCCATATGACGGGTTAATGCTACAAGATTCTAATTAGCTAGAGCTTATTAGGACCTCCTATTCAGATAACGTTTACTCTCTTTGGTATTGGCCTTCCGGCGTATGTCAAAGGCGGTGACAGCGAGCGTAACTCGTGAGGTCGCGACGTGCCAAAAAGTGATATAAACAAATTTAAACTTTATAATATTGACAGAGTTAGTAATATTTTGGAGTATTTCGTTATTCGTTAGAGTTTTGATACTTTAGATTGAGATCGTATGTTTGGCATTCTCGGAGGTACTCGAAGCACAAGCTATGACAAGAAAAATGACAAGAAAAATGACACGAAAAATGACAAAAAATGACAAGAAAAATGACAGGAAAAATGATACGAAAAATTACAAGTCAAATGACAAGAAAAATGACACGAAAAATGAAACGAAAAATGACACGAAAAATGAGACGGTAAATGACACGAAAAATGATACGAAAAATAACTTGAAAAATGACACGAAAAATCACAAGACAAAAGACAAGAAAAATGAAACGAAAAATGAAACAAAAAATGACACGAAAAATGACACGGAAAATGACCCGAAAAATGACACGAAAAATATCACGAAAAATGACACAAAAAATGACACTTTCACTTTCACTTTTTTTCACTTCTTTCACTCTTCTTTCCCCTTTCACCTTTCACTTCCTTTCACTTCACCTTTCCAATTCCCTACCTCCTTTCACTCTCACCCTTTCCACCTTCACTTTCCACTTCCCTTTCAATTCCCTTTTTCCCCTTTCACTTTCACTTCCCTTTCACTCCAATTCATTTCAATTTTCACTTCCACTTCTTTTCCATTTCACTCTTTCACCTAATTTCACTCTTTCACTCTCTACTTCCTTTCCCATTTTCTCCCCCTTTCCACTTTCACTCTTCCTTTCTTACTTCTCATTCCTTTCACTTCCACCTTTTTACTCACCTTCCACCTTTTCCACTCTTTCAATTCTCACCTTTCACCCCCACTCTTTTCACCCCCCTTCATCTTTCCACCTTCACCTTCCCCCTTTAATTTTCACTCCCACTTTCACTTTCCCTTTCACCCTTCAACTCTTTCACTTTCACTCTTTCACTCTCACTCTTTCCACTTTCACCCCTTCAATTTCACTCTTTCCACTTTCACTTCACTTTCACCCTTTCAATTTCTCAATTCTTTCACTTTCACTTCACTTTCACTTCTCACTTTTTTCACTTCACTCTTCATTTCACTTCACCTCCCCCTTTCACTT